>OV815993.1:45626574-47066038 GCA_929113495.1 Andrena minutula | reverse complement strand
GAACAATTTCGATTTGATAATAGTGTCAGCGTCTCTGATAGATCTTACCTTCGAGCTGGTAGACGGTCTCTCCGTGATACGCGGGCTGAGGCTTCTGCGTGTCTTAAAGCTGGCACAATCCTGGACGACGATGAAGGTTCTCCTGAGCATTATCATCTCGACGATCGGAGCGCTCGGAAATCTCACCTTAGTTCTGGTGATCGTTATTTACATATTCGCCGTGATCGGCATGCAGTTGTTCAGCAAAGACTACACCCTAGACAAGTTTTACCCTGACCCGGTGCCACGGTGGAACTTCAACGATTTCTTTCACTCCTTCATGATGATATTCCGCATACTGTGCGGCGAATGGATCGAGCCCCTGTGGGACTGCATGCGAGCGGAGGAGGTGGACGGGCCGGGGACTTGTTTCGCTATCTTCTTGCCGGCCCTCGTGATGGGTAACTTCATGGTGCTGAATCTCTTCCTTGCCTTGCTGCTGAACAGCTTCAACTCCGAGGAGCTGAAGCAGAAGAAAGAAGAGGTCGGCGAGGACTCGAAGCTCGCCAGGTCGTTCGATCGCATCCGCTCGATCATACGGAAGAATAAATGCTCGCGCATGGCTGTTAGTAAAGCGAGGGGAAAGGATGCACGCCTGGAGAAGATCGTGAGGCGCGTGATGGATCGATCGGACAACGAGACCAAGTACGCCATTCAAGAGACCGTGCTTAGCCTCCCGAAGGACAACGTTTACAACAGATCGTACCAGGAGAGTCTAAATCAGCCTGTCTTCACTTACGACCCGATGTACGATCAGTCGCAATTGGAGGAGGAGAAATATGAACAGTGGGAGAACGAGCCGGAGAGGGACGGGGAGTCGCAATACGACGAAAGTGGTTCCATCAAGGGGAAACAGTCTGAATCGAAAGAATGTTATTCGGAGGAATGTCAAGATCCGGAGGGTGCGAAAGACTCGTCTGCAAGCAAAGTGCCCACGGAAGAGAGGACTGCGATGTTGCCGCAAGAAGATCCGTTTCCTAAACGCGAGGATCGAGTACCGAAACGACCGTGGCACGCGCTCGTCAGTTACGTCGACGAGCTCACCGTCGGCGGCAGAAGAGACAGTAAAGGAAAGTACACAGATGGCATGGGATCCTTCCCAGGATTTGGGAGAAGTAAACCCCTCAAAGAACCGCAGGATTGCTTGCCAGGGCAGTGTTATCAAAAGTAAGAAAAGCATGTTTACTTTATTCGCAATACATAATTCTTTCGCTGATGCGGGCCCATGGTCCTACGCCGCGCCGAGGCATAGCTACGTTATTCCCACAAGATACATGTATTTTTTCTGCCTATACCTTTGTTCCCACGAATAAGCGAATAGATTACGAAATCTTCACCTCGTTATGCAATTTATCACTTGCCAGTGTTTAAAAGGTTTGTCGGCCTAAATGTGGAATGGGCACGGCGTGGCGTCGAGCTCGAGCCAGGGAAAGGGTTAACCTTACTCGCTGCCATGCGAGAGGTGTAAGAATGGCCATTGGGGTACTGCGATAGGGATGAGTGTTTTTAAAATGGGAATGGCTTAAAAACGTGAGGGATCAGTGATTTATTACACACGTATTTAAGGACAGTACTATGAAACTATTTATAGAAACCAGCCTTAAAGAATTATAGTCCAGTGAAAATAGGATCTGTCTACGGCAGCGCTGCACAAGGAGCTGTTTTCGGCGCCTAGTGGCGAGCAACCCACCTTTTCTGTTGCTAAGGTTAGAATCGGTGAGGAGAACTGCAGTAGTATATGTGCGTGTTCGTAGGCTCGTAGCATAGGTATGTATGACTGGGTTCCTTGTGGGGCCCCAGTGCAGAACAGGTCCCGTAATAAAACTCGCTACGCTCGGGCAGCAATTCACGCGAGACGAAATCGCGTCTCTCCCGTGTCATGCATTATATTTTTTTTCAACACCTGCATGAAAGGTGTGTTTTTGAAAGCCTGCTCAGCGATTCGCAAAAAATATGCATGTTCGATTGCTTTTTTATTCTGTCAAAATTAATAAATACGTGTATTTATTTTCCAACAAATCGATAACGATTAGTCGAACAACTGCATCTTCATACCATAGGGTAGTGATCGGACCGATACCAAATCAATACTATCGATACCAGCCCGGAAATTATGATTCGGTATCGAATAATATCCAAGACGTAGGTATCACAAATATTGATACTCGTTTGATACTTCTATGAAAGTATCGATACCCATTCGATACTTCTAGGAAAGTATCGATACCCGTTTGATACTTCTATGAAAGTATTGATACCTATTTGATACCTCTATGAAAATTGCAATACCCGTTTCATATCTTTCGAAGTTTTGGATACTCATTTAACATTACTGAATGTACATAATATGAATATCTAAATCAGAGAAGTTGTAGCATTCAATAACCTACAATTCATTGATCTTAATTTTTTTATTCTTAGGTAACATTATAATACGTCGAAATCAATAACACTAAATATTAATAATATCATAATATTATAATAAAGAATTAAGAAATAATATTTTATCAACTGTAGTGTCTTTCAGTCTGTTTCTCTTTTTACATAATAATTCTTCGGCTTTTGATTTGTTGCTCTACGGTTCCGAATTTTCTTTCGGTACAAATATGCCTTAGATACGTGCTATATGAAGTACGCTCAACGACGCGTCTGTTGATTTCTGCGGTATCAAACGAGTATCGATACTTTCATGAGGTATTGATACTTTCATGAGGTATCAAACGGGTATTGATTCGGTGTAAGCACTTTTGGAATTGATATCGATTCAAGAAGTATCAGTATCGAAAATTGATACCAAGTATCTAAAATTTCAATACGTATCGATACTGTCCATTGAGTACTTTAGTACCGAATTGATTGAATATCATCAATAGTATTGGTATCAGTCCGATCACTACCATAGGGTAACGTCAAACTCCAGTTTCTTTGGGAGGAAAGTAAGAAATTGCGAATACGCATGTGCGTAAAGTCTTTTTCCCTTGAGAGATAGACTTTACGCGAATACGTTTGAAATTAGTCATTTTGCTCCCGCTCAGCAGGCGTAAAAAAAAAAACACACATTTTCATGCAGGCCCCACAAGGAACCCAGTCATATATCCCTATGCTACGAGCCTACGAACACGCACATACACTACTGCAGTTCTCCTCACCGATTCTAACCTTAGCAATAGGAAAGGCGGGTTGCTCGCCACTAGGCGCCGAAAACAGCTCCTTGTGCAGCGCTGGTCTACGGAGTAATTCGCAGCAAGCTAAATTTTGACATGGACCTTTATTTCGACCTTTTAAACAATATATCAAAAGTCTCCATCGATCCGACATCCGCTAAAAATTTTGCAGAGGGTTGAAGGTAAAAAATACGAATTTTCGTGAATATTTCGTTAACTATCAGTTTTATGGCAAAAATAGTTATTATGAAATTTATAACTTAGGAAATTCTGTACAAAAACGTTCTATGAGTTTCTTTCGTAGGAGTAACCATTTGCATGTATCTATATTTGACAAAGGAAGATCCGGAACCCAGAAATTCAAAAAATTCTGAAACCTCGTGAATATGTAGGTAGGGGATTTCTTTCTGATTACAACGCAATTTTTGCTACCCATAATTGCTGGCAAATTCACTCGAAGGAGGTGAAATTAACCCCTGAAAATTCGGGTATTTTCTGATTTTGTGTTATAACTCGCGAACTGTAAGAGATAGAACAAAAGTTTGAAGACAAAAGTTACTTCTTTTAATTAGATTTATCATTTGGTAAAAAATTATTTTACAATTCACGAGTTATAACACAAAATCGGAAAATAACCAGATTTTCAGAGGTCAATTCCACGCCCTTAGGGTGAATTTGACAGCAAACAAAAATTGCGTCGTAATCAGGACGAAAATTCCCTACATATCCACAAGGTTTCAGAATTTTTTAAATTTCCAGATTCAGGATGTTCTCTTGTAAGATTTGCTTACAGTTCTTCTTATCCCATCTAAAAACCATTCGTCTCGATCGTAACTAACCCGGGCCAGAGCTCATCTGGCCGGGGAATAACCATGAAAACGTTATCTATACAGGTGTAGCTGCATCAATCGATGCATCGAAACATCTATCGGCAAGAAATGGATCAGACTCCGCACAGTGGTTCTCTCGGTGGTCGACACCCCAGGATTCGAATGGATGATATTAGTTTTAATTTTCGCATCTTCCATAACGCTATGTTTCGAGGATATTTACCTAGATGACAATCCTTTTTTGAAGAAAATCCTCTATTGGACCAATCTTGGCTTCTGCGCGCTTTTCAGTTTCGAGATGCTGCTGAAATGGCTAGCTCTGGGCTTCTGCAAATATTTCACCAGTTTTTGGACGATCTTGGATTTTATAATCGTCTTCGTAAGTAGAACCGTAAATCCGTCGGCAGCATCGATATCGATCGTCTGTGTACGTTTGCGTGTATGTGCGCCAGGGACGCGCGTATGTATGCGAGAGCGCATGTGGTTACGAATCTTTACGTCCATCGTTGGCTGCATGGATTTTTCGTTACTTGCCGATCTCCACTCCCGTGCCGCGCATTTCGCTATCTGTGTCACTATCTTTGCTCATTTCCGTGCATTTCTTTCTGAACTTTTCATATGTATCGCCTTGCGGAATCAGGTACGTGTAAAATTAATATGTTGCCCCTACCGCACCTCCGACCTCCGAGTTTCTCCCCTGCCTCTGGCTTACTTCGATTCACCGCAATTCTTTCAACTCGGCACCACCACTTCTCTCTTTCCACGGCAAGTGATTCGTCGCGGCCGTATTAGTTGCCGCGAAACTATTTAATTAATTTGCACTCTGCAATTAATTATACAGCGCTCGCTGATTCACGATAGAAAACATTACGCAAGGCTCATATTTGTCAAAATAAAGAGAAAAGTGTTGGTAATATAGGTTCCAAAATCACCCGCTCTCGACTTGCCATGTAAAAATTATTTATTTACTTATTAAGGAGAATTCTAAACTCGGTATTTCGGTTTATCTAAGTATAAAATGGTGTGGAATATATTATACCCCTCGCCCGTCATTTAAATAGGGAAGGCAAAAGAAATGCTTGACAACTCGAGAACAATTCACTCTCTGACCCATATTTACTAGCGCTATTTTTTTTTACTTCGAGGTATATTACGCGCTTGCAAAATTGGAACCGTGAATTTATAGCAGCCTGTATATACCCCTGTAATTTCTATTTGTGCAGGGTATTTCACTGACTTTATTATGAGAAACCATTGCAAATATAATCACGACGTTCGAATAACTTTTTAAGTGCTTAAATTTTTTCAGTCCTTTCTCAACAACGTAAGCTGTGGTATAGCCTGAGATTTTTAATGAAATGGTTGGTTAATTCGTAGTACATCTTCGCAAAGTTTCCATTAATTAGTAGCAAACTTCGTTCGAAAGAATTTTTAAAATCGTCCACATTTTGAGAATTATTGTTTCTCTGTCTAAAATGGGATAAAGAAATAAAATACAGAAGGACCCTAGATACCTATATGTCACATAGAATAGTTGCTGAATGGCAGAAGATACAAGAAGGTTAGGAAAGGAAAGGAAAGGAAACGGAAAGATTTTTCTTTCGTCATTTTACACATGGATTCTAATTATAGTACCGAAGAGAAATTCTTTTTTCTGTATTTCGAAGTCATGTGAAGGTTATTTTGTGTCTTCCTTAATTCTCTTCCTTAACGCTCGTAATAGGGTTTGTCGGTTTTTAAAAACCGATCTTTATTTATAAATTTGTAAACTTCGAAAACTGTTTTATTGAATTTAAAAAACCAGCTTTATATACTAGAATTAATATGCAGAAATGATTATTTAGATTTGTATTTTGTGCGGATTTGAGTTATTATAGTTTCTTTTTTTCATTTGGTTTTATATGCGGTCTATTTTATTTTGTTATATTTTTGTAGATCCATAAATATTAAATGAACTAAAAAATAGTACTGATCTGTACGGATTTTTTGTTTATTGATTTTTTTCTATTTATTTGGTTTTGTACAGATAGAGTATATTTCATTGTTATATTTTTGTAATTCCATAAATATTAGGGAAGCTGAAAATTTTAAAAATAAGTGCATATATTTATTTATTATTTTAATTATATATTTTTTGCGAAAATTCGAAAACCGGTTTTTTGGGAATAGCGGAATTCGAAAACCGTTTTTCCAAAAGTCGGATTTTGTGTAAACCCTAGCTCGTAAATAAAAAATATGGTATTTCATTTTTAAGAACATAAAATGATCTTGAACAAGACTAAAGAAATTCCGAGAAAATGTTCCTTCGAATCGGAGTTATAGTTTCAAGGAACAATTATTTAGAGTCAGCAAGGCCCTCGAAATATGCATAGATTTAATAGTAATTCCACTTGGAATACTTAAGTTACACTCGTATTTTCTCCTTTAGGAAGATCATTAAGTTCTCTATGTGCACCTTTTGTAATAAAGTCGTCGAAACACCTTGTACAATTGTACATTAACCATTTAAACATTACTATTACATACACCAAGCTTTTTTAATTCTTTTATGCACTCCTCTTTGTGTTTTACAAACTCTTATTCAATTTCACGTACTTCTTTGCGTTATTGGGCACATTCTTTTTATTTAAGAAATGGCATTGCACGAAGAGTACATATTTTTTTTCATGTAAAACCAGGAATGAACTGTGATATAACTTGAGAATCAGAAATGGAATTGCTGACTTTGTAAATTTGGTGAAGAGTTCGCTAATTTGAACAACTTTCAATGAGAACAATTTCCAAAATAATGAATATAGCAAAGATATAGCAAGCTACTGGAACGGATGATTCCAGGAACGGAGAGAATGAAACAGAGAATGTACATATCTGCCTGAATCTATTCTTTAGAGAGCATTATTTAAAAAATTGTTTCGGCTAATAGTTATTCAGATTAATAAGAACTTCGGAAATTTGGCAAATATTTAGTAGCAGTTTTATTCTAAATTCTGAGTTTACTCCTCTGTTCAGGATAAATCTATTGTTACTATGCTTCGGTCCCCACAAAACTATACAACTTATGTACGAAACATTTTTATCAAATTTTAAATACAAGTGAAATATTTCAGGTGATAAAGTTGGATGAAACACCCAGCATAGAATTACTGGGAAATTATATTGTATAATTGAAGATGCGGTCAAATTCATGTTATAATCAAGCATATGGCCCCTCGTGGAATAATAAGTCGAAAATGCGAAATAGTGTGGCCCTTATTTATACCTACGTGTCGAAATTTTTTTTATTTCTTTTGCTCTCTTAAAGTTTAGAATTCATCAATAAATCATCTATCGAAATTTTGTTCAAATAATATTAAAAGAACAATCAATTTTCTACAATTACCGTAAATATATTTTTTTCGTGCTCCCAAACATTTTTTTAGATTATAATAGCGTTTGAGTATATAGAGAGATCTTCATTATGCGCGTATAGACAATACGTCACGCCGCGCCGTACAGGTGGGATGGCATCGCCTTAATAATGTTAAATTACATTTTCCAGTGGCACAAAACATTACATAATAGATTTAATTCCTTTTTCAATAGTTAAAACGAAAATACATGTTTCATATAAAATATCTTATTTCCAAGTTTGTCTGACATAGTAAAATAATTTGTTAGTCTGAAACAAAATGGACATATTTCCTACACTCATGTAGGAAATTGTTTTAGATTTTTTCTGCGAAATTCCTAATCTTTATATTTACCCCATTTATGAAGTGTTTGAAACCTTTCAACTTTACTTGTTTCTATTTTTTTACAAAGTCATGCAAAGTAAATTGTACATTACAGGACTTATTTTCAAACCTTTTTTTTTCAAATGACAGAAGAATGTAGGGGAGACCGGGGCTAAGCGGCCACGTTTTTGGCGGTGCCAATTTTCGGCAATAAAATAAATAATAAATCTAAAAAGTGAGGTTGGTGTATTTTCTGAAATGTCAAAATCGCCGGGGCTAAGGCGCCACCCCCCTGGTGCTAATTCGCTGCCATCTTTTCGTACTAAATTGATAGTAGAAAATGAAAATTGTTTGAAGGAAAACACTCAAAGATGTGTTATTATGTTTTTTATTATTTTATTATTTTATTTTTTATTTTATCGTTCAGTCTCAGCATTTTTCCTAGGGCGCCCCTCTATAACATATCCAAAAATTAAAATGATCGGAGGCGGACACCTAAAATACTCTCCTTGTCAGTAAATACAACATATAATGAAATAATTGTTTCTGGTATTTATTAAGCTACTCTTATATTAATACCAAAAAAATTAAAAAGAATATTTTTAATTTGGTTTACTTGTTTTTTTACAGCGTCAATATGACACTGTTTACAATTAAAGATAGAGTAAATTCGACTAACGGCCGATTTCTTCACCTTCAGTAATCTTCCGGTCAGTGAACGACCAATTGGCTTTGAGCATTTATATGCTCTAAGTGGATATAACTTAACTGGAAGATTACTGAAGGTGAAGAAATCGGCCGTAAGTGACAATTATGAATGTGGCGACTTAACCCCAATGGCATTGTGGCAGCTTAGCCCCGAGCGCCAATCACAACTTCGGTCGCTCAGAAAATACTTTAGATAAAAGAAAATGAAAGGTTTCATATCAGAATCGTGTTTGGCAGGCTTAATTCTCTAAGAACCACTTACCTTCAGATTTTCCACGATGAGTGCGAAGGTGCAAACCGAAATTTTCGTTGCGAAAAGAAATTCACTTTCGGTCACTTTTCATAGCAACCAACACGTTCAACGAAATAAAAATTATAATTTAAGGTAAATGTCCCCATTAGCGACCGTTTAAGAGTGTGACTGATTCGAAATAGTATATTTTTTACTAATATACCACAATATTTGAGTAAAGTATGGATCAGTGTATTTTTTGAAGTCTCTAGTTTCTTAATCAAATTAGTTTTACAGTGATATTTGACTATTTACACAAAAATTATGGCGAAAATTATATTGGACCTGATGTCCCCTTTACCCATACAGCACACTCCATTGCAGGAAGGTTCCATCAATGTAGCAGGAACGTTTCCTGAAGGATCCTATGTCCGCCCTTTGGGAACATTCCACGGAACGTTCCGGTCATTCTCTGACAATGCTCATGGAACGTTCCGGTCATTCTCTGGCAATGCTCACGGAACGTTCCGGTCATTAACTGGCAATGCTCACGGAAAGTTCCGAACAGTAAAGCCAAAAATAAAAATATCAATATAGTGTAGTATAACGTGTGCAGAATCGTAGTACCATAACGTCCGTGTGTTTTTAAAAAATATAAAATTAATAAAAAATATATAAAATTCCTTTACACCTCAGTAAGATTCGAGAACCCACGACCTCGAGCACCGTAGACGAACACTTTACCGCTGCAGTTACAACCGTTGATTGAAAAGGTTGCTTACGTATTCGAACTTAAATACATATTGTGCATAACTTTAACTCAAATTATTAAAAAATGAAGGCTCGTTTTGACATTATTATTAGGGTAAACCAACCAGTGAATAACCGAATTGTTGAATGAGAAGCCCAGCAAATGACCGCATACTTTTATTAAGTATTTATTAATGTTTGTTTAATACGCATAACTAAAAATATGGAATATTAAAAGTGCAACTGCACTCCATTTATAAACATATAGTATTTTTTAAATTTATAACTTACATTTCTTTGCCTAATGATCATTCACTGGTATGCGGTCAATTACTGGTTGGTTTACTCTATTATTATTATTAGTAGTAGTAGTAGTAGTATTATTATTATAAACGGGAATATTCCCATAGTTTACATAAAGCATACAACAATTGACCTTACATCGTCTACACAAAGCGTGACCTAATATACAGGAGAAACTTTGAACTTCCTACTCTGAATAATATAGTGTGTGTGAATGTAAAAAATGTGTAACTGATTTATTTATCAAATCAATGGTGTGTATAAATATTTCTCCTTTTTCCATAAGGATTTTGTAAAAAAATATGTACATATACAGTAATCTGCACCTACAATAATTATTATTGCTAGCAATTAGGGAAAAGTCGATACAAGAATCAATTCTGGAACCTTTGTTGTAAAATGTCCGAAAAGTTGCGTGAACATTGCCAGAGAATGACTGGAACGCTCCGTGAGCATTGCCAGAGAATGACCGGAACGCTCCGTGAGCATTGCCAGAGAATGACCGGAACGTTCCGTGACCATTGCCAAAGAATGACCGGAAGGTTCCGTGACCATTGCCAGAGAATGGCCGGAACGTTCCCTGAAGCTTGCAGGAAGGTTCCAAGTGGCAATGTTCCACCGGAACATTGCTGGAATGTTCCAGGAAGGTTCCTATGTCCTTACCGAGGGAACATTCCACGGCAACCCCCATGGAACCTTCCTGCAAGCTTCCGGCAACGGAGTGTGCTGTATGGGTAGTGACCATCTATTTTATACCACGATTTTCTGCTACAATAATGAAAGAAAATGGATATTTTCTTTTTATTGTATAATTCTGTATATATTCCTCGTTAATTTGAGTAAGTTATTGCATGGATCCATGTATTTTTATTGTAAAATTTGCGAGTTTAATGATATCTGGAGTATAACCTCACGGTATTAGTCAACTTTCATGTCAATGACCAAGTCTTAATTTACATGTGAATTTACTTAAAGATGAATATACGGTTACATAAATAACGTATGAAACAATAATAGAAATATTTCGCTTATAATTCGCTTTCTGTGTTGCAATAAACAATAACAAAATGAAGTGGTCACTAATGGGGACGTGGTCAGTAATGGGGACATTTACCTTAGTTTCTAAATTCACCATACTCTGTCGGTGTCATTGAAATCTGATTGAAGATCTACATTATCGATCGCGAGATCATACGATGTATAGATTCGGAGATATGTATTTAAAAGTGGCGACTTAGCCCCGGTGTGCCTACGTGTGCCTACTGATAAAAAAAAAGATTTTTTAATAAACGTAGGTACCGCAGTTTTTTGCGGTTATTGAAAGTTTGTTCCATATGGAAATGTGCTCTTTTGAAAAATCTCTCCTCGAAGGATTTATAATATGATAGATGTAGGCTGTGTTAAACGCGGCTTGTGTACTCACTGTCAAAGGATATACAAAATTAACGTTTCCAAAACCGGAACCTCTTAAGAAAATATTTTATTCTGTACTTTTGATGCATTTTTTGCACGAGGCATCATCCTTTCTTCCAGTTCTAGCACGAACTTATTAGCCGCATTCTGCACCACATCATGATTGATATTTGCGATTTAAATATGAACGAAGCGTGAAATTTAGGGGCCGAGAAAAATGGGGTACCAGTTAGAATGGATTCCCTGTTGTTTCTGGCACATTTTTCATCTGAAATAAAAGGGACATCTCTCTGCATTGTTCTATGTATAGCACTTTGAAAATTATTCCGATTCACAAAAGCTTTGGAAATCGTCACAAGTTTCGCAATAATTCCTTGAAGAGTTTCAAGTGATAAGGAGATCGTCTCACGAAATTAAAAACTGTCACTCGACATTAGCTTTACATACCTATTTTACCTTCATATTAAATAGATAGTCATTTTAGTGTACATCTTATTGTTAGATATCGCTTCGCTTCACACTGTGCACATTCTTTCTTAACTTTCACTACCTTCTGTTACATATTTCGATAAGCTAGTTACTGAATCACATTTTCATTCAATTACTTTCTACTTCGACCATGCTATAACTCGATCACCTTGTAAAATACAGAGTCACTGTTTTCTTTTTTAATATTTGTTCTTCAATATTTGTCCCTTGTTCCATCTTTCTTACGATTAGACAGATACCAGTACAATATGTTCGCAGTAGAAAGTTTGTCACGTTCGAGCAGCATGTTATTCTCCCCGAATGAAGAAGGAACCCGAGCTCCTGTAATAATTGTAACGCTCTATTTCTTAAACAGGTATCGACATTTAGTCTGTTGATAGAAGAGAACGAAAACTTGAAAGTGTTAAGGTCTCTGAGGACGTTGCGAGCACTGAGACCGCTGAGAGCGATATCGAGGTGGCAAGGCATGAGGGTGAGTCCGAGCTGGCAACGAGTCGTAGAACCGTAAGGTGTACACGCTGCAGTAGATGTCCGTTGTTGGCTTGAAAGTAATGCTAGAAGTGTCGCTTTCTTTTCTTATTAGATTGTAGTGAACGCGTTGATGTATGCGATACCCAGTATATTCAACGTGCTCCTCGTCTGTCTCGTGTTCTGGCTGATATTTTCTATAATGGGTGTACAATTTTTCGGCGGCAAGTTTTTCAAATGCCTGGACGAGTACGGTGAACTGTTAGATATATCGGTGAGTACAGGCTTGTCCTCTTTTCTTCTTTCAACCGAGGAGGAAAAGGGGAAGGTGCTCGGCGAGCTATGAACCGTACAGATGGATGACTGATGGGCGAACGTCGATCCTCTAGATTGTAAACACGAGAGACGATTGCCTGAGAAAGAATTACTCTTGGGAGAATAGTAAAATAACTTTTGATCACGTGGGAATAGCCTACCTGGCCCTATTCCAAGTAGCCACCTTCGAGGGTTGGATGGAGGTGATGCAGGACGCGGTTGACGCGCGTGGTATTGACCTTCAACCTCAGAGAGAAGCGAACATCTATGCGTATATCTACTTCGTGATATTCATCGTTTGCGGCTCCTTTTTCACGCTGAATCTCTTTATCGGAGTAATTATAGACAACTTTAACATGCTGAAGAAAAAGGTAAGCGTCGAACGGAGACATCGCGCAGAACCATTCGCGAGACGCGTTTGTTACAATTAGGCGCGCCGCCCCAACGCGCGAAACAAAATGTTCCTTTTCTTCCCCCTTTTCTCATTCTTACTTCCAGTATGAAGGTGGGGTGCTAGAAATGTTTTTGACCGAGAGTCAAAAGCACTACTACACTGCCATGAAAAAGCTCGGCCGTAAAAAGCCGCAAAAGGTGATAAAGCGTCCGATGAATCAGATCCTCGCAATGTTTTACGACTTGTCGAATTCACGCAGGTGAGCCACCGAAACTGCTTTCAAACGTAACTGTCTTTCTTTTTTTTCTTTTTCCGGGGGATATCTTTAAATCTGATTGCTATTCCCGAGCGCGGGCCCGCGCCGTTCAACACAACCGACTGTAATAATATTTCCAGATTCGAGATAGCGATTTTCATTTTGATATTTCTCAACATGCTGACAATGGGGATCGAGCATTACGGTCAGCCTCATCCGATCTTCTTCGTCCTCGAAGTGTCCAATGCATTTTTCACGACCGTGTTCGGTTTAGAGGCGATCGTGAAGATAATAGGACTCCGTTATCATTATTTCACGGTGCCGTGGAACTTGTTCGACTTCCTACTAGTGCTGGCATCGATTCTAGGGATATTGATGGAGGATATTATGGTAGACTTTCCGGTGTCCCCGACGCTCTTGCGGGTGGTGAGAGTGTTCAGAATCGGTAGAATCTTAAGGCTCATTAAAGCTGCGAAAGGTATTCGCAAGCTGCTGTTTGCTCTGGTGGTCAGTCTTCCAGCGCTGTTCAACATCGGTGCACTCTTAGCTCTGATTACTTTTATTTATGCCATTATCGGCATGTCGGTCTTTGGCCACGTTAAAAAGCAGGGCGCGCTTGACGACATGGTTAGTACCAATCCCACCAATCTCACTCGAGCACTAACGCTTAGCCGTTCCTAAAGCTAATAACACTCCCGGAAGCTATTCGGATACGCGCACTACCGATCGCCACGCGCCCGCACTTTTCCGTCATTCTTTCTTCTGCCTTTTCTTTAGGTAAATTTTGAGACTTTCGGTAGAAGCATGCAATTACTGTTTCGATTAATGACGTCGGCCGGTTGGAACGACGTTCTGGAATCTTTGATGGTACAACCGCCGGAATGCGATCCGACTCCTACTAGCCGGCAGCTGAACGGGAATTGCGGATATCCCCTCTTAGCGATTACTTATTTTACTTCCTTCATCATAATCAGTTACATGATTGTTATCAACATGTACATCGCCATTATCCTCGAGAACTTTAATCAAGCTCATCAGGAGGAGGAAATTGGTATCGTCGAGGATGATTTGGAAATGTTCTATATCCGATGGTCCAAGTAAGAATCTTGTTCGTATAACGTGCAAAGAATCTCGTAGTGCAGCCGAGAGAGCAGCGATTTCTCGTGCAAAAATAAGTCGCGGGTGTGGAATAAATTGCTTTCTTCTCCGAGGCCTTGTTTTCGCTAGAGAATTCATTGCAAAAGTCTGCCGGGTGCGCATGTACTTGTTTCAATGCCACGTTTTACACTACGTCAAGGCTGAACAAAACAGTGAACTTTTATTTATTTATATTATTAAATTATTTATTCCTTTATTATTGTTAAATACAGCTGGGTCTATCAAATTAAAAGATGCATGGGCTCTGATCCGGTCATTTGTTTTTTTCGAATGCTTTAATATATTTTTATTTTAAAGGCTAAAGGCGTTCGATGGTTTTGCGGTACACTGTTCCTTTAACATGACTTCGTAAGTAAAAATCAAAAGAATTTATAGATGCTCTGATCTTGCAGGCTTATTTGTCTTTCCCGTACGCTGAATCCAATATTAATATCATTTCTACTAACTCTTCTCTACTAACACATGCTGGAGCATCATCGTATTGAAAAAATAATCGTTGAATAATACAAAATTTATGTTATTATACAGAACGCGAGTCTATAATTTTATTTCTAATTATTCCAGTCCATACATTTACGTTGCATTCTATCTTAAAATATTTCTTTGGTTAAAAAAAAAAAATTAATTATTTTAAACTGGACCTAGCTCCAGCCGTGCAAACCACAACCACAACAAAGACCATGATAGAATTATAAAAATTGTCAGTGTCTTCTGAAATCAATACTCATAAAAACAGACCCAAATTGAGATCACAATTTGTAAAACTACAGATTACGTTTGTGCCAAATAGTACATATGCGCTTCCTCGCACGACTTATGCAGGGTGTTCGATTGCAGGTGGGCACCCTTTTAGGGGGTGATTCTACGGACCAAAATAAGACGAAAATCGAGAATGACGAAATTGCGTTTGAGGCTTTGTTTCCAAGTTATTAATTATTGAAAATACGCGGAGAAAGCATCTGGCACGAGGAAGTTATCGTTAGGCTGCGGTTCCCGCTGTAAGGCTGGGGACACACGAGCGTTTTTTTTACGTCTGTCGCGACGGACGTCACGACGCAGCGTTGTAGAAATACATTGCAGTATATTAGTGTCCGCACACTGGGAACGGACGTTACTT
Source organism: Andrena minutula (assembly GCA_929113495.1). Classification (NCBI taxonomy): domain Eukaryota; kingdom Metazoa; phylum Arthropoda; class Insecta; order Hymenoptera; family Andrenidae; genus Andrena; species Andrena minutula. The sequence continues at coordinate 47,050,689 of OV815993.1, read as the reverse complement.
TCAACGGACGGTGCAACGCGCGTTACTGTTTCATCGACGTATTTATGCTAGAACGGACGTTACAAAACGTCGACGCACGTTCTGCATTATATACTCTGGAGTGTAGCACGGCACACGAACGTACCATCAGACGTCTGTTGCGTGAGAGCGTGTAATAACTAATAAGTGTAGAGAGAAAATTGCCATCTTATTTGTCGAAATGGATATTCATATTCACACCGAATTATTAATTAGTGAAGTGAGGAAAAGAGAATTGATATGGAATACCTCGAATGAGTAAAATAATGCCCATATCGATATCATTCCCCATTTATGGGATGTACCCAAAATTTTCTCTTTCACCCCTGTTTCATATATAAATATATAAATATATAAATATGTCATGTATGAAAACGCTACAATATCACACGTGTCCATATCGGTTGCACTTCCTTTGCGAACTGACGCAAAAGAAGCAACGCTCGTGTGCGGTGTACACGTACGTCCGTCACAATTGACGTCCGTCGCAACGGACATAAAAAAACGCTCGTGTGCCCCCAGCCTAAGTCCTACGCAGTAGTCTAAGTCCCTCGCGGCAGACGTTTTTTACGCGTATCTTCAGCAAATTAATAACTCGGAAACAAAGCCTCGAACGCAATTTCGTCATTCTTGAATTTCCTCTTATTTTGGCCCGTAGAGGCGTCCCCCAAAAGGACACCCTCTTGCAGTTAAATACCCTGTATAGTTGATTTTCTCGTAGACAAAGCTTTAGATAAAAAGAAATTCATTCCGTAGTATCGACATATTTTTACACAGGAAGTTGCTCCCTTCCCGGCTGTACTACGAACTCTTTCCCACATTCTGTATCTTCCCCTTTTCTCCTTCATATCTCCTTGGATGCACACTAACACGTACAAAATTATGACTTTTCCATAGGTACGATCCGCACGCAACACAATTTATAAACTTTTCCCAGTTGAGCGATTTCATAGCGAGCCTAGACCCGCCATTAGGAATATCGAAGCCTAACATGGTCGCGTTGGTTAGCTTCAATCTTCCTATCGCGAAGGGTAATAAGATTCATTGTCTGGACATTCTGCACGCACTTGTCAAGCACGTTCTCGGACACGTCGAGGAGTCCGAGGACTTCCGAAAGTTACAAGAACAGATGGACCTTAAGTTCAAGAAGCAATTTCCTACCCGCAAGGAACTCGAGATTGTTTCTTCGACGAGGATCTGGAAACGCCAGGACAAAGCCGCCAGATTGATTCAGCACACCATTAGGGAATACATAGCGTGAGTGAATGCTTCGTCCCGAGACAGTAATTATATATTGGGATTATATATTGGGTGGAAGAAGTACAGTAAGCTTTCTCAAGTACATTGGGACCTTCAGTGGCATTGGTGTGTATTCACGTCGAGGTATTTGTACCCTGGTCATGGTTTTGACGTTCAATCGTGCCAATATTTTTTGGAAAGTATCGAAAATATTGTCCCCGTGTCCCTGAATGTTTGCTCGCGGCAAGTTAAGCAAAACCGCTCAGAAAGGCTTGACCGACATGAAGGGACATTTGTCAAAACTTTACGTCGCTTTAAGCTAGATTCTCACTAGCCGTCTGGACGGCTTGGCCGCTGCGAGTACCGCACGGCTCAGCCAGTCGATCCGGTGTGATTTGACTCAGCGTTGCATTCAATTAATTTTCATTTCGCCAATTTAAAAGTGTCCACGTTTTATAACACATGTCCGTAAAGAGGACAAACAGGGCTATATCCTCATATTGTTTCAAAATTTTTAAAAAGGTGCCTTCAATTGCAATTTTATAATTGCATTTGTTAAGAACAATTGCTAAATAAATAGTCAAATATTCGTTTTTTAATTGAAATAATTTTTGTTAGGTACTCTTATATCTCCACTGTGAGCACCCAAAAGGTCATTTTTATCATTTTGTTAGTTCAATAGTTACAATTTTTTGAAAAAAAGTAAACATATTTCAAAGAGCTGTAACATCTACAATTTTTTATATTTTCAAAAATCCTTCGAGATATGTTCATATATCTAAGTTGCACTAAAATCCGAAATGTTATTCCGAAAAGTGTCCGACTTCGCGTGGAATGACCCAGCTTAAAGTGTTAAAGCGCCTGTCCCTCTTAAGGATGTATCGGACGTACAATATTAGACAAAAGTATATGAAATTTAAAATAGGGGAGAGTGGGGTAAAACGGAACGGATGGGTAAAACGGAACATCAATGTTTCTCTTAGATAAGAGCTGCGAATGAGTTGGCATCGCGTGACATGGGACCAAAGGGTCCTCATAGCATTTTCTGACAGACCATAAGACCCGTGCACACATTACTTTTCCGTTAAGAGAATTGGAAAAATTTCTGGTATTGACATTTCAATACTGTGTTGTATGTACTTCCGACCACTTTTCGGTACTTGAATTTCAAAAATTAATAACGGTAATTACATCGTTGGATTCTATAGTCCTTACGATAGATTTTGACGTCTTAAAAAATTCTTTACCTCACACTGAAGTGTAAATATTTAATGTTTACTAGATGACTGGATCTGGGGCAAAACGGAACGTCTATTTACTCCACTTCCACCAATCCAATTGTCTTGAAACTTCGCAGGCGTGCGTAGTTATGATGACAATACAAAATTATGAAAAAAAAACGGGAGGGGTGAAAAAATTACTCAGTCATCAATAAATATAACCCAGAACCACAAATCCAAACGACTTGAAATCCATGTATCATCCTGTAACCACAAATCCAAACGGCTTGAAATCATCCTCTAACCACAAATCAAATCAATTCAATCGATATGCAATCAGCATATAACCACAAATCAAAACTTAGACACTAAAACATAAATAATAGAAAATACTTATGCAAAACAAATTTTATGTTAAACAATTTTATTTAAAATGCACTAAAAAATTCTCTATGTACATGTTGATATTCATTATTCATGAAAAAATCCATGTGTATTTGATTATTTTCAGTAATTTTTATGTTATTTAGTAAAATATTTTTCCTTATGTGTATAAAATATATTTTAGTTATATTTTATTTGTAATAGTTATACTTAACACATATATTTATAGTTTTTTTACATAAATGAATACTTTTTAAATCATAAAATTAACGATTTTGTACGTTCACATGGTCTTCAAGTGAGTGTTCCGTTTTACCCCACCACTTGAGCGAGGCGCAGATTTCAATACCTACGGTAAATTTCATTTCCCGTTGTTCCCAAAGATTTTTCTTAACAATGGCTTTGATTTTTTTATAGTCTAAGGTCCACTGATGACTCCTCTTGAAGTCCCAAGTCTTTTTCTCCTTCGGATTTTATGTTATCGCCTCCAAAGTTAAGCGTTCCGTTTTACCCCACTCTCTCCTACTTCAATAGGCACACAATAAAGGCACCAGTAGTCGACCACTTTCAGCATAACATAAAAAATAAGGTTTTTAGAAGTGACGATCTTTTGAATGAAGTGCAATTCTCCAACTGCACTCTAACTGCACTCTCTTCAAAAGATCGTCAGTTCTAAAAACCTTATTTTTCATGTTTTTCTGAAAGTGGTCGACTACTGATGGTCCACTACTGGTGTCTTTACCCTATTTACATCTTACGCATAGTAAATCTAGATGTAAGGAACTTGAACTACAGTTAGTGTTATTTTTACTCTTAGGAAGGTATTTTTCACTTTACAAATGCTTTTTCAAACATTATTTGCGGGTTTCTTCATTTACAAGCCTAAAATTGTGGCAGTGAAAATGCCCTGAATTCTCAAGTTACAATTTATTTCTTTAAAACGGTGTAGTGAAAACAATTGAGACCCGGCAGATATTTTCATCTATCTATATTAGGGTGGCTCTTATTTTCGATTTTTGAATTTTCTTCGGGGCACCCTCCAGAATAGTTCTAAATAATTAAAAAAAATCCCTGTAAAGTTTGAGCTCGATCGGATAACAGGAAAGGGTGCCCCTGGGCCCTTAAACATTTAAATCATTATTTAACAGCTCACGAAGTCGATTTTATATAACATCTTCCAAGTTATTGATTAAATAGAAAATATGTCAAACAAAAGTTGTAGATCCGGACAAGGAGCATCGTTTTTGTTGTATTATTTTGGCTCGTGCGACAAACTGGTTTCGGAAAAAAAACCGAATACTAAAAAAAACTTTTTTTTAAATTTTGAAAGTTTAAATACTTCTACTACACTTTTTATTTATGAAGGTGAACAAAAAAATGGAATTTTTATTTTCGAAGACTGTTTTTTAAACATTTAAGGGGGATGGGGCATATACTGAAATATGCAAAAAAGATAAAAATTTTATTTTTTCTTATGTTCAGTGTTTGATACGTCATAAATGATTCCTGAAAATGTGGGACCGAAATTCACAAAAATATACACATTCGATATTCTTTTCTTTAGTTTTTCGGAATTTTTCCAAAAACCGTTTGTCGCGCGAGGAAAAGTAATACAACAAAAACGATGCTTCTTGTCCAGATCTACAACTTTTGTTTGACATATTTTTTTATTTAATCAATAACTTAGAAGATGCTACATAAAATCGACTTCGCGAGCTGTTAAATAATGATTTAAATGTTTAAGGGCCCAGGGGCACCATTTCCCGTTATCCGATGGAGCTCAAACTTTACAGGGATTTTTTTTTTAATTATTTAGACCTATTTTGGAGGGTGCCCCGAAGAAAATCTTGAAAAAAAATTTTACCAAGAGTAAATAAGAGCTGCCCTAATCTATATACTACATATACAAAACAAAATGAAAACATTGGTACCATTTCTTCAACATTGTTTCAGCTATTTTATCTGTCAAGTCCGTCTCTTTCCATAAAGCCGGGAATCCACCGCGAAGCTAAGCTAAGCTATGCCATGCGATGCTATGTTTTAGCATAGCTTTCGGTGGAAACGGTTCCATAAGAATGTATTGAAGCTAATTCTTTTAAAACGTAGCATGGCATAGCATCGCATGGCATAGCTTAGCTTAGCTTCGCGGTGGATTCCCGGCTTAAGAGTAGGTACGTGTAAAATCAGTGAAAATAAACATCGTTATAACTCAGCAACCAGCGAGTTCATTAGTGAGTTCGTTTAAAATTTTTTGAGCACATCAGGATGTTTAAAAAGAACAATCTCACAAATTTTCATCAAATTGGTACCATTTTGACGATAGCTCCGATACGTCCTTAATATAGGTATCCGTTATGTAGTAATCATCATTTTATTGATCCCCATTGGGGTTACAATCTCCCACACCGTTTCCCTTACACTTAACCTTATATCTACCTTAACTTAACTTAACCTAACTTATCCGCTACCGTCCGCTCGCTCGCTCCCCTCCCCTCTTCCCCCTCCCTCGCACGCTCCCCCTCCGCCTCATGGACCTCCGCTTCCGCGCGCTTCCCCTTCCACTCTCAATCCTCCTCTCACTCTCACACCCTTCATTCTCCCATTCCTCCCTCCCATACTGCTCTTCTTTCCTCTATTCTCTTCATCCAATCCTCCCCCTCCCCCTCGTCCCCCAGTACTATCATCACCGCGTCTTGCCACCCCCTCTCCGTTCCCCACCCTGAGCACACTTCCCAGACGTGCTCCCACGTCTCCTCCCCTTGCCTACACATCCTACACCTCCTTTCCTCCTCTCCCTCCCAATATTTCCCCGCCTTCATCTCGTTCCCTAATCTAAACCTTGCTACCCTTTGCCATCTCTCCTCCCCCCACCCTTTCTTCAAATACCCAGGTACACCCACCCCCTTCACCCTCCCATACCATGTATTATACTTTGAGTCCCCTATCTTCCTCCACCTCTCCTCCTCCTGCATCCTTTTCTCCCTCTCTACCAGCTCCTCTCCCCTCAACTCCCCCCTATCCCTCAAACTCTCCACCTCCTCCACCGTCCATCCCCTTTCCTTAAAGTACTTCTCCCTCTCCTCTTCCCAGCCCTGCAATACCTTTCCCCTCCGCATCCTCCTCTTCATTTCCTCCCAACACTCCCTCGCCAACTCCCCCCCCCCCCCTTCCCCTCCTCCAGCTTCCTCTCGTACCCCCATGCCCTTAACCCCGCCCCTCCCCTCATCATCCCCCTCTGTAACTCCTCCCTAACCATATACCCTGGGGTATTCCTGTCTACTCCTAAAACCCACTTCAAATACCTTTCATGCATCGCTTCTATTTTTTCCCTCCCTCTCCACCCCCACACCTCCACCCCATAGCTCAATACCGCCCATACCAGCTTGTCATACAGGCATAACCTCCTCCCCCAGTCCTTCCCAAACTTCCTTTTCCCAATCCTCCACACCTGTCCCATCACTGCGGCCCCCTTTCTAACCCTCTCCTCTTCATGTTCTTCTTGCCCCCCATTCCACATCACCGTATATCCTAGATATTTAAACCTCCTCACCTCCTCCAGCTCCTTTCCCTTCCACCTCCATATCACCTTACTCCACCTTCCACCCCCCCCCCCCCTTCTACACCTCATCACCTTCGTCTTACCTTACCCACATTTACCTGCAACCCCTTCCCCTCCACGTACTTTTCTAGTTTCCCCATCATCCCCTTCATTCCTTCCACGTCCTCTGCCAGCACTGCCACATCGTCCGCGTATGCTAAGGTGTAGATCTTAGGTATCCGTTATGTCTAAACTCTATATTAGCCACCTACAGTGGATTCAGGTAAAAATAACGCCGAGCTCAGACATTTTTTATTAATAATTATTTTTTGCGTTTCAAAATAATTTATCATTCCTTCTTCAAATATCGTCGTAACAATAAAATGAACAAACTGAAAAATCAACTTCAACTTTTTTACAATTAAAATTCTTTTTTATATCAGCTGGACATTAGTGTTAATGTTGACATAGTCCGGCCTACTATTCGGACCATGATAATTTTACATTTATTTTCGACTTTATCCACTCTTGTTGGCTAATGCCCGGTTTAAGGCGGCTTCATACGTATGGGTTCCTTGACGGTTCAGTGCCGTCAACATCAGTGGTCTCTCTGTGTCAGTAACTGATACGGACAAGTACTCCATTCCAAAACAGAGAATCGACAATTTTCTCCACTGACGCTGACGGCACTCAGCCGTCATGGATGTGATATCTGTGAATCCTCCTTTAGCCGGATTTCAGACTTCAACCGTAATATACTCGGTACACAAATATGTATGTGCATCAGTGCTGGATTAATCAATAAACAAAATAAGCACGTGCTTAGGGCAAAGGGGAAAGGCGGGCACCGCAGAAATTTTCTGAATTTTAAAATTTAACTTTTGTTGGAAACACTTTTCAGTTAAGTTAACGGAAATGCCTAAGAAATCGTACATTGCGTTGAAGTGATCACCGTGTATGTATAAGGGGGCCTCAAACCCTTTTAAGTGCTTAGGGCCTCTAAAGGTCTTAATCCGGCCGTGATGTGCCGTTTTTAAGTCACAGGTTTTAAGTGGACTGTAGTGTCCACTCCTTACCGATCTCACTATATTTCTTCCACCCAATACATCGATGATTACTAAGGATAATTCTTGTGTTCAGAGCGAAGAAGGAACGCGAAAGGATGGCACAGGAAGTGGATTCCCAGACGCAAACGTCGAGTCCCGGTGTTGGGAACGAGGGTAGGGGCGGGGGTGGATGGAGTGGTAAAGTGTCGGCTTTTCTACATGTGCATAGAAGTAGCCGAGCCAGTAGCCGCAAGTCCTCGAGGGCCAGCGACGCCAGCGATTTCAGCGAGCTCGGTACCGCGTCAGCGTGGCTTTTTCCAAATTTACCTTTGCTGTTGCTCTCCGGCGCCACCGGTACTCATGAGGACCTGCCTCCTCCCGCTCTAACCGTATCCCGTCCCTCACCGACCGCGGAACAACAGTCGATTGCCGGTTCCTCCGTTGCTAATGCTTCTTCCTCGGATCAACATACCAGGTTCGCTGCTCTTCTTTTTCTATCTTCCTAGATCTACTGAAATTTCTCGCCCCCTAGTAACCTGTTAACCGTCGAAGACGAGTTACCTCGTCCAACTTGTCATTTGAAAATGCTTCTTCAATAGGCAAGACGAGTTAAGGCTTAATTTATTTCTCGTTATCACTGCGGAGGCAGTATATCTAGTGCTGGGACTGATACCGTATCGATACATATCGATACCCTTCTACAAATTTCAATCTGGTATTGATACATATCAAAGTCAAAGGTATCAAAAGGAATCGATGCTTCTTTGATACTTACATATCACAATATATCGATACCTATTTGATACCTATACAAAAATATCGATACCTACTTGATACCTATACGAAAATATCGATACCTGCAATATCTTTACCTCACGTTGAAGTGTAATGGCTGATTTCTTCATCTTCAGTAATCTTCCGGTCAGTGAACGACCAATTGGCGTAGAGCATTTAAATGTTCTAAACCAATAGGATCCTATCATTTGGCAGTTATGTGAAATATAACTTTAACTGGAAGATTACTGAAGGTGAAGAAATCGGCCGTAAATATTAAATGTTTACCAAATGACTGCATGTGGGGCAAAACGGAAAACCTATTTAACCCAGTTCCACCAATCCAATTGTCTTGAAACTTTGTAGACGTGCGCAGATAATACAAAATTATGAAAAAAAAACGTGAGGGGAGATAGAATTACCCTGTCATCAATAAATATAACCCATAACCACAAATCCAAACGACTTGAATTCAGCCTGTAACCACAAATCAAATCAATTCAATCGATATGCAATATAACCACAAATCAAAACTTAGACACTAAAAAGTAAATAATAAAAATATGCAAAAAAAATTTGTAAGTTAAAGTATCGGTTGCGATTTGCAATTTAGTACTTCACGAAAATATTATTTATTATCAATCATGATTTGATAAAATAACAATGAAATAGGAGTAGGAATCAATATCATGAACTACGTATATAATTGAATTTTTATTAATACATGATGTAATATGTACATATACATTATTCCTTAAGAATTAAGAAATAATATTTTGTTGACTTTGTTATCTTTTAAACGATTTCTTTTTTTACTTAGTAACTCTTTATTATATATATAATATATAAATAACATTGTATAATGCACCAATTTTTACGCATTAAGGAATAATGTATGTATACATAATACACAATGTATTAATAAAAATTCAATTATATACGTAGATCACGATACTGATTCCAACTCCTACTTCATTAGTTATATTATCAAATCATGAGTGGTAATAAATACTATTTTCGTGAAGTAGTAAATTGCAAATCGAAACCGCTACTTTCGTATCCAATAGATATCATAACAGGTTTGCCATCTGAACACAGAATTATCAAATAAATAACGATAACTTCATACAGTATCAGACAAGTATTGATAATTTCGAAAGTATCAAATAAGTATCGATAATTCCGTAAAGTATCAAACCGGTTTTGATTCGGTATAGTATTGATATGGTATCGGTTGAAGAATCGGTATCGACGATTGATACCAAGTACGTAACATTTCGATGCGTATCGATGTTTCCTATTAAGTACTTTGGTATCGAATTGATTGAATATCATCAATAGTATTGGTATCAGTCCCATCACTAAGTATATGTACTTTCTGATGTTTCTTCGCTTCCTTTTTGCTTTTTTTGTTTTAACAATTTTAACTAGAGCTCTTACTTTTGGACCCATCGGGGACTCGTCTACCCGAAACAACTTGAAACCATTGAATGTGATATTGTTCGATCATTTTTGGCTAACATCAAACAATACCACAGACAATACAACATTCAGTTGCTTGAATGTGTTCCGTGTAGCCAGGCACCTGACGGGTCAAAAAGTAAGAGTTCTAGTTTTAACACATATGGCCGGTAAACTAAAATAAAAGTTCACCTGTTTCCTGATAATAATGTTTTAGTAAATTGCGTATTTAGTTGTATCGTTCTGTTTGTATCGAAAATGGCATTAAGACGTATTCACGCCTGCTATGGGCCAAACGAGTGAACTCGTTTTTTTGCCATTTGTTACTCCTCAGCTAGGGAGCACTTTCGATCGAAAAATGTGCCGCTCAATACCCACACAGCACAACGTCTGGCAAAGTCTTAAAGACGTCTAAAAGGCGTCTCAAAGACGTCTTAAAGACGTCTTGTTACCAATCAGGACATTCAGACCGTTTGAACGTCTTGATTGGTAACAATACGTCTTTAAGACGTCTTTGAGACGCCTTTTAAACGTCTTTAAGACTTTGCCAGACGTTGTGCTGTGTGGGTAGGTTAATACGTTTGCTGCGAGAGTAAATATTAGTTACTCCGTCAAGTTGAAGTGATGAGATGGCAGAGGACGCCACGTGTCAAATGGAGTCTTCCCAGGGGGTTACGGCACTGCCTCGCCGTGCCTAACTAGGGTGGCCCTTATTTTCAACCTCCGATTTTTCGTTCTCACCCCCTAATATGGTTACATTTCATAAAAAAATAGTCCCTGAAAAAGATTATTGTAATCGGACAACAGGAAAAGCTGCCGACCAGACCTTAATGTGTAGAACTCATCTATGATTTGAATTTAAAGAATTTATAAAAAAATAGTAAGCCCTATCGAAATTTGATTCAAATAATATTAAAAGAGCATTCAAATTTCTACAATTACTGTATATATAAGTTTTTCGTGCTCTCAACCATTTTTTACCCGACTGCGGCACGCAAAGGAGGGTATTGTATTTATTAGATAATAGCGTTCGAATATAGAGAGGTCCGTACTTCGCGCGTACCACCTGTACGGCGCACAGTGGGTCAAACTGCTCTTTTTTGTGTAAAAATCGTAGAACTCTTGATAGGAATAAGGTAGAAGGATGGGACTTTTTGGAGGTTAAAGCTAAGATGTTGCAGATTAAGGAAAAATGTTTAGAATGCATAAAAAAAATTTTGACCTTCAAAATCTAAGTCAAAGTTGGCATTTTCGACGAAAATTTCGGTTTTTCCGTTATAATTCGTGGTTGAAGTTTTTCCATTACTTGTTATACATCATTTCTTATAGATTTTGACGCGCTGAATTCAAATATGACCGTGAAATTGGTCTAGCCCTTCAGGATTCGAAGAAAAATGCGTTTTAAGTTGAAAAATCGACAAAAACCGTGTTTTCTATGGTTTGCGTGCTTTGATGACAATATTTTAGATTTAGTTATTGTATTTATTCATATGGAGTATAAACAGATAATAGAATACTTGAATACTAATAATTGTGCTATATAAAGGGTTTACATGTCGTATCCTGTTGCGTACTATGTGCTCGCAACTCGATTGCCGAACCGTCTACGCAGCTCACACGCCAAATTAACTTGGTAGGTGATAGTTAAGAAAGGAAAATGAATATACTCGTGGATAACGTAACAATCACTATATAATTAAATAAGAAAAATCTAAAAACTGTTATACATGTGTATATTTCTATCTTTTAAAACTCTTTCGTAACCGCTTAATACATGAATGTTGCATTCTACTTAGAGCATGATTACAGTAAAAGTAGATATGTAGGATTAGTAAAAGATTCTCGATCGAGAAACTGTGCAATTTATCCGGCCTACCAATTTGTCAGAGAAGCTATGACTGAATGTCAACCACAAAATTATAGAATATAGGAAATACAAGTTATCTTGCCATTACAAGATATACTCAATAAAACAGCTGAGCGTTGGTGTAGTGCAGTGGCTGTAAATTGGGATCAGCATAATTTATTGAATTTAAAATTAATTGTCACCTTAGGGTTTGATAGCTCGTCAGGTCATACAAACCCCCATCAACAGTATGAAAATACAGAAAACGAGGCGCAAGATAACTTGTGTTTCCGATATTCTATAATTTTGTGGTTGACATTCAGTCATAGCTTCTGTGACAAATTGGTAGGCCGGATAAACTGCACAGTTTCTCGATCGAGAATCTTTTACTAATTCTACATATCTACTTTTACTGTAATCATGCTCTAAGTAGAATGCAACATTCATGTATTCGGGTACGTTTATGTTGGAGCTGCGATAAACGATCAGAGCGACGATAAGAGCGAGATGACTATATAGATGACCAACGATAAAAGCGACGAGAAAGAAATATTTCTTTTTCTTCGCTATTATCGCAGTTCCAACATAAACGTACCCTTAAGCGGTTACGAAAGAGTTTTAAAAGATAGAAATATACACATGTATAACAGTTTTTAGATTTTTCTTATTTAATTATATAGTGATTGTTACGTTATCCACGAGTATACTCATTTTCCTTTCTTAACTATCTCCTACCAAGTTAATTTGGCGTGTGAGCTGCGTATACGGTTCGGCAATCCAGTTGCGAGCATATAGTACGCAACAGGATACGACATGTAAACCCTTTATATAGCACAATTATTAGTATTCAAGTATTCTATTATCTGTTTATACTCCATATGAATAAATACAATAACTAAATCTAAAATATTGTCATCAAAGCACGCAAACCATAGAAAACACGGTTTTTGTCGATTTTTCAACTTAAAACGCATTTTTCTTCGAATCCTGAAGGGCTAGACCAATTTCACGGTCATATTTGAATTCAGCGCGTCAAAATCTATAAGAAATGATGTATAACAAGTAATGGAAAAACTTCAACCACGAATTATAACGGAAAAACCGAAATTTTCGTCGAAAATGCCAACTTTGACTTAGATTTTGAAGGTCAAAATTTTTTTTTATGCATTCTAAACATTTTTCCTTAATCTGCAACATCTTAGCTTTAACCTCCAAAAAGTCCCATCCTTCTACCTTATTCCTATCAAGAGTTCTACGATTTTTACACAAAAAAGAGCAGTTTGACCCACTGTGCGGCGTAGCCGTGGAAGCTGCTGACCAACACGCGGGCGGCTCGGATTCGATTGCCGGCGCCCCCCGTGGCTCCCAATCACGTAGGAATTACTAAACCTATTCCTACAATCTAAAGATTACTCAGATAGCACCATACATCCCAAGGACGTTCGTTTCATGTCCAGTTTATATCCGAACGTCCTACGTCCATTTGGAACATACATAGGATGTTCTTAGGACTTAAAATTCGGATGTTCTAGGTACGTCCGTTTCTTATGCAGCTTCCACGGGTACGCCGCACAGTGGGTCAAACTGCTCTTTTTTGTGTCAAAATCGTAGAACTCTTGATAGGAATAAGGTAGAGGGATGGGACTTTTTGGAGGTTAAAGCTTATGTCCTACGCATGTTCTTAGGACTTAAATTTCGTATGTTCTTGGAACATCCGTTTCTTAAGTCCTACGGATGTTCCCAAGACCTAAATTTCTTACATATATGTTCTAGGAACGTCCTTTTCTTAAGTCTTACGAATGTTCTTAGGATTTAAATTTCGGATGTTCTAGAAACATCAAACAATCTTGTAAGTCACGTGATTATTTTTGACTACTACATTTCGAATGTTCCGAAAATCTTCGTCTCGTAAATCTTGTGAATGTTTAGAAGAACTGAATTTCCGATCTTCGAGGAACAACCGTCTTGTAGATTTTACAGATGATTAAGGTTAGATTGCAAAACAGTCTTATGATTGAATCTCGCATTTGCGTTATTTTTTGTGCAATGAAGTCGCTGAAATGTTCCCAGATAGCACACGACTAGAGCACTAAAGAGGTGAGTATTCCTATCCGCCATTTTGGGTCCTCTGGAGAGAGAAAATTATTGAGTACCCGCCTTTTTATGTATTGTCAGATTCACTTTATAAACAAAATACGCATTACTGATATTGATACATGTCAGCACGACACATTATTAGAGTATTTTATTACATTTAAGTTTATATTTGGTTTATAAAGCGAATTTGACAATACTCAAAAAGGCGGGTACTCAATAATCTTCTCTCTCCAGAGGACCCAAAATGGCGGATAGGAATACTCACCTCTTTAGTGCTCTAACACGACGTCTTAAGACAGACATCTTTAATTCTTACACACATGACGTCTTAAAGACGTCGTTACATCTGTCTTGAAACGAATATGAAATTTTAAGCAATGAGTCAAGAGGTCGGATGATGATATTCTGTAGAATATTTCACGTTAATGCGTATTTTTTATAAACAATTAAATATAGTTATATACCTAGAAATGAGAACTATTTTCAAGTAAGTATCTTGGGTAGTTGCGAAAAGCGGTTGCTTCGTAATTTGGGAGACCTGGTTGTTCGATTCTCGTCACCGTCAAGTTTTTTTTTCTTTATGTCCTAACCCAGACTTGATGAAGACGTCTTTAAGACGCTTTTACGACATCTGAAAAATGTTTTTAAGACGCCTTTTGGACGTATTTAATTTGTACTTTCGGACATTCAGGAAACGTTCTGGGAATGTCTGCACAGCACGTTCTCAGGACGTCCCACTTTGTAAATAGGACCTTCCTAGAACATTTAAAGAACTTAACGAGGACGTACAAGGGACATATGAACCTCCGCGGGACACCCTTCGAACGTACAGTATGTCCGGAACGGACGTTCTTGGGACGTACATAAGATGTCTTTGTGCTATCTGGGTACATACGTCAGATGCATATCTACATATATATATTAACAATGACAGTATTACCTAATAATAATGAAAGTCACGAAAACAGTAATAATAGAACGAAAGAAAGGTGTGCTTATAAAGTGGTAATTTGTAGATCAATCGGGGGACCGATCCTCGGCCGACAAGACGCCGTTGAAAGTTACCCCGATGAGGAAGTCCCCAGTCTTCCTACAAAGCGCAGGTCACTTCAGCCGAGCGCCACAACGCTCTCCCTAAACACCTTGCATCGTGACATTAAAGAAGCATTCAGCAGACGTTGCGGTAGCTTACGAAAGAAACAACAACCAGCTCCTGAACCAGCCCCGCTGCCAATCGAGTCTACCGACGTAAGCATACTCGTCACGGAACCCAGTCCAGAGAATTCGGCGCCACCCCCGAGATCGGCGCTCCTTAGACGACAATCCGCGGCCACGGTCGTTCATGTCCTCGTTCACAGGGAGAGCGAAGAGTATCGAGACGCGCAACCCGACGATACCAGTTGATCTTAGGTCGCTACGCTCGACATCCTTCCAAACTCAATTTAAAACGAGAGGGTTGGGCCGAGAACCGCACGTTCCGTTATTGCGCCATGGGAGTTTTGGATTTTTTTCCGGTTCCTTCTCCTCTCCCCCTTTCTTTCTTTAAAACCGTTGCCTTATTGCCGTCGTTTAACACTCTTACCATCCCATTACGCTATCTCGATACCTTTGACTAACGAGTATTTAAATTACAATTCAGTCACACGCTACAAACTTACGTTGCAACTTTAGAGAACACGTATTTACTCGTGTATTGAAATCTCCAACCGAACGACGCACTCTTTTCTATTCAAGAAAATAACTGCCGTTCTTATATAGCTAATAATTCTTTGGATTACCTGCAATTAACTCTAGCCCCACCCCCATCCGCCCTCCCGCCCCGTCATTAATCATCGCCGTTAGTGAATCGATTGTTCGCGACAGAGCTTAAATCTTTTTCTTACACGGTAGAAGTGGTAGAGGTTGAATATAATGGTTCGAGTGCGTGCACAATTCCTAATTGATCCGACACCGCTCGAAAATCACGTTCTTGTATCGCAACTAAGGGTGATTGGACCAATATAGCGGGATATAATTAAATACCGTTCCCTTCTTCAGACTAAATCACTGGTGCAATTTATTCGCTTTGCAGACTGCCCGGTTTTCTATGGGAAGAAACGAGTAATGATTGCGAGAAAGAAAAGAAATGATACTGCCTCGAATCATAAAATAGCGTAAATCCCTAATTCATAGTTGTGTCGAAAGGAAAGGCGAGAAGGGACATTGAAAAGAGAGGGATAGAGAAGACGGAAGGGGAAAAGGCCACGTGCGAACTTTCGAAGGGGATTGTATCGTGGCAGAGTTATCGTTTTTCGTTACATTTTTTAAAAGGACGTGGATCGTTATTGTCACTGTTGACTTAATGCGACTCAGATCACTATAAACGTAGAACACGAACGTACATGAAATTTGGCTTGTACAAAATAGATCGATAACAGTACGGCATTTCTACTATACATACACAGCATGATTACACGTTTACGTTACAGCGTACCTACGGATGATGTGTGAAAATGATTCGTTTTATAATTGAAACGCCTGGGAAACACTGAAGGGAATTAATTTTCTAAATACTTGCTAATATACAAACAACTATTTAGTGACGTACTGATCGATAACTTGCTTGCAGCTTATTGCCACAATCACTATCATCAATATTATCTCTTTTTACGTATACAGGGTGGTTTCACTAATTCTGTTACAAAGAGCTTAAATTTTTTAAATTTTGAAAGACAATTTTTTTATTGACTGTTATTGTGATGGAAAGGGCCATTTTATACCACACGGAACAGAACACTTCATACACTTCCAAAAAACGATGAACAAAGATGTATGTAACAGTAAGAATTTTGAATAGCATTGCTACTAAATTTTTAGATGTTTCTAAAGTTCTTATTTTAATTTGAATAATTGAGGAGCTTGCAGCAAGAAGAATGCAGCTCCATTCTTGACAGTTTTTGAGTTATGATGTGTAATATATGTAAAAAAATCTACATCGTTTGGTGCACGTTTCATGCAAATCCGGTAACAGATGAGTGATTTATTGCAAATTTTGAATCTGCACCCATTACTGTTTTGCTTAATACGAGTGCTCCAGATTTAAAAAAATACCAAAAATAGAAATAAAAACTGATCAGTTCAATAACTACTACTTATTATGTGGAAATATATATTTTTCAATTAAAGTTATTTTTTTAATGTTAAGTTAAAGCAATAATATTGTAAACAGTTTTTTTCTAACATATTCGAAATTGGTAAAGATAGAGCTGTACCCCTCTTGCTGCAAGGTCCTCAATTCTGGTTTAAAACAGACCAATGCTTGCAAAAAAATCATGAAAGCTCGTTGTAATGGAATAGGAATTAATCAATTAGTTATCAACAAGGGAAGACCTCGAACTCGGAAATTCTAAAATTTATGAAACTTTGTGAATATGTAGGAGATTTCCTCCTAATTACAACGCACCTTTTTATTTGCTGCCCAAATTCAGGAGTGAAATTAACCCTTGAAAATTTGGCCATTTTCCATTTTATTTTGTAACTCGCAAACTGTAAGAGTTTGAAAAAAGGTTTCCAGACAGAAGTTACTTCTTTTAATTAGGTTTATCAAATGGTAAAGGTTTTACCATTAAAACAATTGTGAAAACAATTGATAAAACGTTTACCACACGATAGATCTAATTCAGCGCCGCCCAACTTGCCTCTTGAGAAGCAAAAACTGTCCCCCACCATCGTTCGCCGGTGCCATGGGGCACAGACGCGGTCGATTCAAAGTAACAGTGAACTTAGCTTCCTTGTCTACGGAAATGTCACGGTCTCCTTTTCAGCGTCGCGCGGTTTCCTTAATCCGGGAACAGGCGCGCATTCGTCTTTTCGACCGACGGTCGACGCGTATGTATTCCGAGAGAATCATAGGTGACTATGATAAATATCGAGATTTCTTCTTGAAATAAAGTTCTCGAGCATAATATAATGCATTATTTATACTATTTTAGTCATTTTATTAAGTTATTTCGCATTATATTAAATATCGGTCGAAATGACCGGCGCGCGTAGGGGAGACCGGGGCTAAAAGTTCCGGGGGTAAGTTGTTCCGACGGTTCTATCTTCAAAATCAGGCCTCGGATTTAAGTGAACGCAGCGGCCGATTTTCAGAGGCAACGCCTCCTTTCTCCCCCGCACGTCACGGCCCCCGCGGCGGCCTATCAGCTAAGAGCGTCTCAGGCCCGTACCACGTGAACCGCGCGTGGCGTATTAGGGTGACATTGTATCAATAGGTTTCCACATCGTTCCAGAGAGCACGATTGTCGATGCGTTTTTGTTTTGTCAACGCACCACGCGTGGTTCATACGGTACGGGCCTGAGGCGCTCCAAGCTCCTGGGCCGCCGCGGGGGCCAAGATGTGCGGCGGGAGAAAGGAGGCGTTGCCTCTGAAAATCGGCCGCTGCGTTCACTTAAATCCCAGGCCTGTTCAAAATGATCAGAGCGTAGTACTTGAAATTATTTTTTCCGTGTGAGTTGATCACGCCACGCTGTCGCCCATATTATATTAATAGCATCCGCGAAAGCGAATCGTGTGGCTGCAAGCAAGGACCTGCTAGTCCCGTACCAGATAAGTAAATATTTTTCTATTATGATTCTTTTGGTCTATTTCGATTATTTAACGTCGATATTATTGATTGATTCGTTCTTATGGATCAAATGGCATTTAAGAAGATGGAGTGATAGTGTTTATCGTTTCAATATACAGTGCTGTCTCTCAAATGGCACGCGCTTTCGGATTCTCTATAAGCGCGAAGCTATCCCCACTACAGTGGACGCTCGATAATATGCCGCTGTTTAAAGTGCCGTTAGGAACGCCCCAGCTCACACGCATTACTCGCACGCGTGTGTGCACCTCCCTTTCTCTCACGCTCAGCGAGCCAATGAATGCTAACCCTTAATGGTGCCTCCC
This sequence comes from Andrena minutula, assembly GCA_929113495.1. Classification (NCBI taxonomy): domain Eukaryota; kingdom Metazoa; phylum Arthropoda; class Insecta; order Hymenoptera; family Andrenidae; genus Andrena; species Andrena minutula. The sequence goes on along the minus strand of OV815993.1, from coordinate 47,032,136 downwards.
CACTGGAGTTCGCAAGCAATTCGCAAGCAATACATATACGTGAATGTGTTTTTTCTTTTTCTCACATCAGTGTGACGCACCTTAAGAGTATTCTGGTAGGGGGCAGCCATCACGGAAAAGAAAACAGGAGAGTTATGGGGAGAGCGCGCGTTACATTGGCTCTCGTTAATATGCCGCTTCTGAGAAAACACCGCCTCTAGAGCCCCGACTGCGGCACATTATCGAGCGTCCACTGTAGTTCGTTTGTAGTCACTACGCCGCGGCATCGGGTATCGGATGTCAAAGAGAAAGCCGAAGAAAGGTTCATAACCATTCTCAATAGTGACACACCCTTACACTCTGACCGCGTGAAATGAAAGGAAGCCGAATAGACTACTCGTCTCTCAAATTGCCTGCGCCCGGTCCCGACACACGCGGCTATAGAGAGACAGAACTGTATGTATAAGCAGAATAGTCTGTGAAATTGCTACATGTGTCGATAGGGGCTAGTTGTTCCCGTGACTTGAGGCACGTTGTTCCCGTAACAACTTGCGCCTACTCCCGGGTTAACGACAAGTCATGCTGCTCGAAAGAAGGTTTGAAGGGGATGTAGACGCGTGAGGGGTCCCTACGTTGGGAAGCGCTGATCTAATTAAAAGAAGTAACATTTGTCTTGGAACTTTTTTCTATCTCTTACAGATTGCAAGTTACAAAATAAAATAGAAAAATAGCCGAATTTTCAGATGTTAATTTCAGCCCCTTAGAGTGCATTTGGGCAGCAAACAAAAAGTGAGTTGTAATCAGGAGGAAATCCCCTACATATTCACAAAGTTGAATTTCCGGATTCGGGGTCTTCCCTTACAAGTAACGAATTTTTCACTATATAGATACATTATTTGTCCCAATATATCGGACACATAAAAAGTCTTCGACAGATAAAAGTACTTCTGTATTCGAGAAACTGTTATTCTCCCTTTTAATTCAGGTCTTTCTTTAAAACTTCGCGAAACTTGTATAAACTGTGAACCACGATTTTGGTTGTATCTTATTTACTAAAAGAATTTTTCCTTTCTCTCTTAGTATGGAACTATGTATATAAAATTAATATATAGGCTTCACGTTCAGCAGTAATGGGAATAGGTATAACAAGGGATGAATAATAAAACAATCGCATAAATGTACATAGTGTACCTTTACCCATACAGCACACTCCGTTGCCGGAAGCTTGCAGGAAGGTTCCATGGGGGTTGCCGTGGAATGTTCCCTCGGTGCGAACATAGGAACCTTCCTGGAACATTCCAGCAATGTTCCGGTGGAACATTGCCACTTGGAACCTTCCTGCAAGCTTCAGGGAACGTTCCGGCCATTCTCTGGCAATGGTCACGGAACCTTCCGGTCATTCTTTGGCAATGGTCACGGAACGTTCCGGTCATTCTCTGGCAATGCTCACGGAGCGTTCCGGTCATTCTCTGGCAATGCTCACGGAGCGTTCCAGTCATTCTCTGGCAATGTTCACGCAACTTTTCGGACATTTTACAACAAAGGTTCCAGAATTGATTCTTGTATCGACTTTTCCCTAATTGCTAGCAATAATAATTATTGTAGGTGCAGATTACTGTATATGTACATATTTTTTTACAAAATCCTTATGGAAAAAGGAGAAATATTTATACACACCATTGATTTGATAAATAAATCAGTTACACATTTTTTACATTCACACACACTATATTATTCAGAGTAGGAAGTTCAAAGTTTCTCCTGTATATTAGGTCACGCTTTGTGTAGACGATGTAAGGTCAATTGTTGTATGCTTTATGTAAACTATGGGAATATTCCCGTTTATAATAATAATACTACTACTACTACTACTAATAATAATAATAGAGTAAACCAACCAGTAATTGACCGCATACCAGTGAATGATCATTAGGCAAAGAAATGTAAGTTATAAATTTAAAAAATACTATATGTTTATAAATGGAGTGCAGTTGCACTTTTAATATTCCATATTTTTAGTTATGCGTATTAAACAAACATTAATAAATACTTAATAAAAGTATGCGGTCATTTGCTGGGCTTCTCATTCAACAATTCGGTTATTCACTGGTTGTTTTACCCTAATAATAATGTCAAAATGAACCTTCATTTTTTAATAATTTGAGTTTAAAGTTATGCACGATATGTGTTTAAGTTCGAATACGTAAACAACCTTTTCAATCAACGGTTGTAGCTGCAGCGGTGAAGTGTTCGTCTACGGTGCTCGAGGTCGTGGGTTCCCGAATCTTACTGAGGTGTAAAAGAATTTTTTATATTTTTTATTAATTTTATATTTTTTAAAAACACACGGACGTTATAGTACTACGATTCTGCACACGTTATACTACACTATATTGATATTTTTATTTTTGGCTTTACTGTTCGGAACGTTCCGTGAGCATTGCCAGAGAATGACCGGAACGTTCTGTGAGCATTGCCAGATAATGACCGGAACGTTCCGTGAGCATTGCCAGAGAATGGCCGGAACGTTCCGTGGAATGTTCCCAAAGGGCGGACATAGGATCCTTCAAGGAACCTTCCTGCAATGGAATGTGCTGTACATGTGCTTTTACAATACTTCTGATTAAATAAAAAAGTATCAATAAAAATATCTTCTTAATGATACACAATATCATTTGAGTAGGTTTCGAACAATTGTCCGAGTAATTGCATTTTTCCGGATCCCCTAGACCAGCGCTGCACAAGGAGCTGTTTTCGGCGCCTAGCGGCGAGCAACCCGCCTTTCCTATTGCTAAGGTTAGAATCGGTGAGGAGAACTGCGGTAGTATATGTGCGTGTTCGTAGGCTCGTAGCATAGGTATATATGACTGGGTTCCTTGTGGGGCCCCAGTGCAGAACAGGTCCCGTAATAAAACTCGCTACGCTCGGGCAGCAATTCACGCGAGGCGAAATCGCTTCTCTCCCGTGTCACGCATTATATTTTTTTTCAACACCTGCATGAAAGGTGTGTTTTTGAAAGCCTGCTCAGCGATTCGCAAAAAATATGCATGTTCGATTGCTTTTTTATTCTGTCAAAATTAATAAATACGTGTATTTATTTTCCAACAAATCGATAACGATTAGTCGAACAACTGCATCTTCATACCATAGGGTAACGTCAAACTCCAGTTTCTTTGGGAGGAAAGTAAGAAATTGCGAATACGCATGCGGGTAAAGTCTTTTTCCTTTGGGAGATAGACTTTACGCGAATACGTTTGAAATTAGTCATTTTGCTCCCGCTCAGCAGGCGTAAAAAACACACATTTTCATGCAGGCCCCACAAGGAACCCAGTCATATATCCCTATGCTACGAGCCTACGAACACGCACATACACTACTGTAGTTCTCCTCACCGATTCTTACCTTAGCAATAGGAAAGGCGGGTTGCTCGCCGCTAGGCGCCGAAAACAGCTCCTTGTGCAGCGCTGATCTATACAATGCCCAATCGTAAAAAGATTCTTCCGCTATCGTCCATTTTTTGTTCAGATACTAAAAATTTATTTTCGCGAAAATAAATCTGAGATTGTCCATTCATAGCAACTAATATTTCAACGCGACTACATTTACAAGCACAACGCTTTCTGCCTCTCAAACAGAGAAGTAAATTGGTACGATGAAAAAGTCGAAGATGTGGCTCTTAGCGGGCAGTTAATTGCGCTTCGATTTATTATGAAACAAATCAATTTCACATATGCGTACGCACAATTATAACCACCGTGCAGCGAAGTAAATGATTGCTATTGCTCAAATGAGTACGAAAAAATACGACGAATTGTATTGATATTAGACAAGCATTGGATACTCGACTGTACTTTACACTGCGATTAATATTGATCTGTTGATTTTCACGACGACACGATTATTATCTTTTTCATTTGACTCTCTAAGTTTCTAATACAGTTGGTATTTTAATCGGGGCGCCTCTTTATGGTAAAGGATGAATCAAATGGAAGGATGCGTCTTTGAACGTGTAGATCAATATGTAGATACTACAATCCGATTAATTATTACTTCGGCCTTTTTCATTTCATTCGATTCATCGGAAATATAACGAAGGACGCTTACGTGAACTAAATCTTACGTGAACTGTTACATGTTTATTCGTACTCGTCCTCGGAGGAATAGCGCGGCTAATAAGTTTTCTAATGTTCAATTGTAATTATCAATGCATATTAAGGGCTTGGATCTTTTCTGTATGAATTTTACTGGGTGCTCATAAAATCAATTCATTTAATTTAAAAGCAACTCATTCCTATTTCAAATAAGATTACATTCGTGCGAACACACGCGTGCAACAATTTCTGCACAAAAAGATGCATCAAATAACTGTACTCCGGGAAACGGTACAGATTACATATTTAATTCTTATTCCTTCAACTATTGACAATCTCACATTGACAATTTTTCACTATATACTTTTTATCGAATGAGTTTTTGAATCTTCGATGACGAGTATTCCTATATCCAATACGTAAAGCAAACACGTCACAACTACTTATTATAACATGAAATTAAAATTTAAGGGATAATAAGGAAATAAAAAGGGAGAGGGGAGAGAAGGGAGCAAGAAAGACGAAGCGGGGACAGAGTGTGTGTGTGTGAGAGAGAGAGAGAGAGAGAGAGAGAATGGAACAACGAATTTTGTAGCAATTAGTTGAATTTTTACTGTAACCGTATTGGACCGTCTTTATTTTACGGCATTTAAATCCTTGACGTATGGATACAAGGGAGTTATTGATTTAGATAAGAATAGATTTTCACCTTATCTCTCTCAATTTTCCTTTTCACGGATATGCGTTGCCATTAACACGCCACGACCTCTCGTCGACCTATAGTGCCTATTATTAGAAAACGATTGTGAATTAATATACATATACAGAAGTATAAACATGTATACTAGATTTTCATATTACGAATATTCGTACGAACGCGATAGGTACGAGAAAAATTTACGTAAATCTCTCGTTAGAACGTACACCGTACGTTACTATTAGGGTTTAGCATTTGATGCTTAATGCTTGGTAAACCTGTTTTTTGCGCGTTATCTTCAGAGACATAGCATCGAGGAGCACGAGAAGAGCGCTGGCGAATATAAACGAGTCGAAAGCTGGAGGGGAGTAAATAAAAGAAAAGAGAAAAACCAAACATTTCGAAAGCTATTCAATTCCGAACGATGATCTCTGGAAGCCATGCATCGTAAAAGCTATGTATCTTGTCAATTAAAGGCATAAATATATTGTAGTTTTATTCATAATTGGCGTATATACGCGCGATACGGTTAGATATTATATGTACTTATAAATATACCAAAACACAAGAGACTGGACATACGCGACTTTGCTATCCTCATAAAGCTTCGGGATAGCGAGATTCCAAAAAACTGTACAATCACACTCGGACGCCCTTCGGGAGCTCTGAAATTGTTTAGGTTATAATTTTTCAGATGGCGCAATTTTCTGCGTGCTGCTGCGTGCGTGCGTGTGAATAGAAAATCGTTGAACACCTGCTCAAGTCTGTACATATTTAAACACACCGTCAGAGATTACTCTTAAATGATAATTAATTATCGCAATTTACAGCTTTTCTTCCAACACTGGCACGTATGATTGATCACTCCATTCAGTTGATCATACTCGTTTCAAATTGATTTCTCATTTCTAACATTTTTTTCAACACACATTATATAAATAATATCGATACGACAACAGTGGTCGCAAACACACGTAAAATAATACAACATAGAAAATCGAATGTTCCACATACTTGGATGAAAAGAGAAAAGCGTCGACGTAGGAAAGATTTACTAACAATAATAATGTTATACGATAGATTTAAACGATTTATTGGCACAGGGTGAATGATAATCCAGGTATCGAAGGGAAATAGCTTTTTTCTCTTCTTCCGCGTTGCACGCAATTTAATTTCAAGAAACTTGTCATGCGACTATGTCAGAATAAGCGGTAACGATGATTCTTAACAATCAATATTCTGTTGTCAAATTATTTATATTCCCGATTTATCGTATAATGGCTAGTACACAGTTAGGAATTCACCGTAGATGAAGATGTATAAATTCTATGTTTTAACATCTGACAATGACCGAGGTATGAAACAAGTAAGAAATAAAAAGAGAGGAATGAACGAGGGAGAGAGAGAGAGAGAGAGAGAGAGAGAGAGCAGACAAATAGAGCAGAAAATGTTACATTAGCGTTGTAATAATTCGTCAGATGTGAAAGAAATTAAAAGAGCAGTGAAACGTTCCTTTAGCTCAAACTTGTAAATAGTTTAATAATCCTTGTTAGACTGCAAGAACAACCATCTCGTGATACCCCTAGTAGCATTTCTGGTTGGCCAACGGTAGCCAACAGTTGGGAATTAGTTGGGATATAGTTAGAGCTTTGCCTACAAATTCCCAACATAGGGCCTACGGCAAAAAACTTACGACAGTTTGCCAACGAATATTCAATGTTGGGCCTACGATTATTATGGTTGGTTAATTAACAAAAAGTTACGACAGTTTGCCAACGAATATTCAATGTTGGGCCTACAATTATTATGGTTGGTTAATTTACAAAAAGTTACGACAGTTTGCCAACGAATATTCAATGTTGGGCCTACAATTGTTATGGTTGGTTAATTTACAACAAATTACGACAGTTTGCCTACGAATATTCAATGTTGGGCCTACAATTACTATGGTTGGTTAATTAACAAAAAATTTACAACGATGATTAAATGTTGTCTTACAAACGTCAAAAAATTTGGTACATCCAAAAACCTATTATTATAAATACGTAATGCGGACGTCTGTCTTGAGACGAATGTGAAATTTTATGGAATGAGTCTAAAGGTCGAATGATGATATTTTGTAGAATTTTTCGCGTCACTGTGTACTTTTTATAAACAATTAATACTTGTTATGTACTGAGAAATTAGAAGTGTTTACAAGGAAATGTATTGGGTAAGTGCGATAAACGGTTGCTTCGTAAGTGGAAAGTCTGGGATCGATTCTCCTCACCGCAAATTTTTTTTTTCTTAAATCAGACCTGAAAAAGACGTGTTTACAACGTCTTTTGAAGTTCTTCAAGACGCCTTCTGGACGTTTTTAAAACGTCTTTTTGAAAGAAACTGTTGGGCTTATGGAAAGAAACCTTCAGTTGGGCCTATGGAAAGAAACCTTCAGTTGGGACTGCGTCGGTTACAATCATTTAAAAATAGCGCGACACTTCAACAGTTGGCCAACGGATAACACGTCATTGGCCCAACAAATTCCCAGCAAACAAATGCTACTAGGGACGGTACCTCGCGAATGTGCGTCCACTTTTCACCCCGGAATAACGTCCGCGAGTTATTCCCACCACCTTTTTTGCTGATGCAGCGCAAGTGAACTTGCTACACCGGCAGACGTCAGTAAATAAGAGCGACAATTTCGCGTGCCTAACAAGGGAAGTTGAACAATCCGAACATTCAGAAAATTATGCAACTTTGTGTACAAGTAGAGTAGTTCATCCGTTGAAGACAAACCTATTTTTTTAGCCATAGTACGGTTTTAAAATATAGAATTTTCTTTTTCGTGGAAAAGAAGTTTAAATTTTCGTTGCATCTTTTTTGGTAATTATGTAGAACAGGTGATTCCTCGCCGATTTCAATGATTTTTGGATATGTTGTCGGGGACGTGATCCTGAACAACTTTTTCCTATACATGTTACCGCCGCTCAAACTGTGTTTCCAAGATATTGGCGAAAAACTGCTGCTACTGCTACAATGTATTCTGTCGTATGCCTACCTACAGTACGCAATAGAGATGGAGTGCAAAAACACTAACAGTGATTTATCACAGTGATCGCAGATTCACGATCACGGTCGTGATTGAAGTTAAATCACGCCCGTGATTGTGATTTTTTTAACTTGAGTGAATTGTGTACTGTAATCGTAATTCTTGATCTTGATTCAATTATTTGTTATAAAATACTTTAATAGAGCTTGTGTTACAGTCATAGCGTGCTAATTCAGCGAATATATAGAATATTCATTCATAAATAGTCAATGTATGCACGCACTAATTTGATTGGCTAAAGTGTTCACATATCACATTATACTTTTTACCTAAAGTGAAGAAATATTCGTTAATTTAAATAGATTAAGAACGATTACATTGGATCAAAATATACAACTGAAATTCTATAAGAACAGTGAAGACTCGACAATGTTTCGAATGATAATAGAATTTGGGGCTATGTGGCGCGTGCAAAGAGCAGTTATGCTCTCCACCAATCAGAAGCGATCACAGTTCTGCCTGCACCAATCAGAGGCGATCACGGATCACTGTTCTGCCTGCACCAATCAAATGTGATCGCGAAAATCACGAATCGCTGTGAAAAATCACCGTGGTTGGGAACGAACGTGATCGGATCACTCGTGATTCACAAATCACGGTTCTAGCCAACTCTATATATAGTACGCATCCGTGGTAGCATATGTGCCAGCATGGAACAAAACAAATAATGAAGGTAACTTTTGTTTCCGAAATATTTGCGAAAAACTTCTATTGACTTATTCCGACGCAACCACTGATATGTATATACCAGTGATGGGTCGGTATTTTTCGCCGCGTTGTAAATGCATTTCCGACATATCGGATATGTATGTATAATATGTCGTTTTCAAGTCCATTTTATACGTGTCATTTGTCGCAAATATAGTAAATAGAAATATTCAATCCTTTAACGTTTCAACAATTAAAGTGTAGGGAAAATATAGTTCTTTCTGCCTCGCTTGTTGGTTGCATGAAAATACTATAGAATACTGTATGGGTGCGTTCCGATTCACGCAGTGAGTGCAGAGATCGCAGCGTAGTCGCTGCGCGTATTCATATCGTTCCGTTTGGTTACTGCGGTTCATGCGTTCTTGAAATTTGAAAATACTACTATGGAGAAAGAAACATTGTTTACAATAACCTCGATATTATTAAATAATACTGATGAAAGCGAAAATGAAGATGATTGGAAATAGAGAAATTCAAATAATCAAAGATTGTAAATAAACACGCATGCGCGCTGCGCAGTGACTGCTTCACCTCTGAAATTTCTGCGTTTGCTGCACGCTCGCTGGCATCGTATTGGTGGAAAGTGAGAAAAATACTAGGGAATCACACGATGCCACCAATAAGATTCCACCAATTTCATGCACTCACTGCCGTAAATCGGAACGCACCGTATATTGAATACGTTGATTACGTCAAAACTGTCACTTTCCTAACCCCAAAAAAGTGTTGCAAAGCGTGTGAAAGCGTGGTCTTAGTACTTTTAATACTAATACTTAGTACTTTAATACTTTTTCACATTTGTCTGGGTTTTGTTTGTAAAAGCTAGGTATTGTTTAGCTTACACAGTTTTTTAGATTCATATAGTGGGAATTCTAAAAATGTTTTAGAATTATAGTACTCGAATTTAGAATATTTCAATCTTTTTACGTACACTCGGCTCAAACGATTGTGGCCGATCGAGATTCGATTGCATTCGAGCTTACTAGGGCTGGCTTTTTTGCATTGCTAACATTCTACAGTATTTCATGAATATGGTGAGAGCACTGCCAAGCTACAGGTTCCCGTCTCACCATATTCATGAAATACTGTAGAAGGTTAGCGATACAAAAAAGTCAGCCCTAGTAAGCTCGAATGCAATCGAAACTCGATCGGCCACAATCGTTTGAGCCGAGTGTACATTATATTTGTACGAAATGTTAATTTTTAATAAATTTTATTTTAATTCTATGTAAAAATGTGTTATTAACGTTATTACCATGTTTTGTAATTTTAATTTTAACACACTAACTTTAAAAATTATTTTTTGTAAGATTACAATTTTTAAAAATTTTATTATAATACAAATAACTTCAGCCTTCATCAGTAGACAAATCTAACAGAGTCATCTAGTTTCAGTGAATCATAAAATCCCACTAATTTTGCCAATTTGAGGTCTTTTAACCGATTTCTCGTTTTACAACGAACCTATGCGCATTGAGAAAATAGCTAATCCATATGCGAGATAATGACTTTCGTTAAACGTTGCTGTAGCGTTATTTTGAATTCTGCAAGATGTAACATGGCCACAACAGTTTTAATGTCAGCTATTGAATTTTTCCAACCATCAGTTAATAGTACTCATTCTTGTGATTCATCTTTCCTTATAGAATTAACAAGTTCTATTCTGTATCTAAAATTGTTGTGGATAATGTTTTCCTCGTACGAGCTTTAAAATGATGGATGATGGTCCAATTTATTGATTAACGCCAAAAATAAAATTTTAAAAATAGTAATTGATCCATCTTTCTTTTCCTAAAATAAAAATAGTCTATATTAACATTATTTTTAATTCAAACAAATTATATTTATTATTCTATATGCATTTCTTTTACTAACCTATTAATATCCATTTTTCGTCAGTGTAACTTAATTTAATTTAATTTTTTTAATCAGAATTATAATTATTAATAAATTGGCACTCTAAATAATCTACGCGAAAAATGTTTTATAGGTTAGTTATTTTTATTCCAGCTCTATACGACGTTTACGACATAAACGACGTATAAGACACGAGTCGTGTATAAAACACAAATTTCGTGTCTTTACCCATCACTGGTATATATTACTGTGTTACGTATTTAGCGGTGATTTTAAGAACAGGAACGCGGGTTGGTGCCCGTGGAGCGCTGAATCGCTCTGCTCGTTGGAGTGCGCGGGTATTTGAAATAATACAAGTACACAAAACTATTTTGACTTGAACTTCAAACTGTATTTTTACTATTCAGTAAGCTGGCTGTCGACAGAATGAATCAGTGTACAAGAAAACGCGCCGAGCTCATCGGCGAAGTCGCTGCCAAGATCCTGTTGATCCTCCCCTAGATCCTTGTTGTCCAATCAGCACGATTGCATCCCTCAAGCTTCGTCAGTGGGTTGTCCTTCGCCCTTCCTTCACGCTTCCTCCCACTCTCGTCTGGTGATCGAGGCACGCTCCCCGTTTTACATATAGTGGTACATAGGCTACGTAGAGTACATACATATCTCGCAGGTAAGTAAGCGCAACCCTCGGGGTCAAGACGACGTCACTCGGAGAAAGTTTATGGCTTTATGACTTTCAGCCCTCGTCGACCGGAGTTTTTACCCTAACAGGACATCGACAGTTATTGAAAGGGAGGACTGAATTTTAAATGCTTTTACGAGGCGAGCCGCTGCCCGCTCGACGAAATTTGGCACGCAGATGTACAGAGGAAAAAGTTAAGCTATTTACTACCCTCGCCTGGTCTAACGGTAACTTAAAAGCTAATGAATGCGCCCCCATGTTTTCGTACGCCTTCTGAGTTCAAGCATCAACTGCTAACATTGTAAGGACTCGTTTAAAAATAGCAGGGAAAAACCCCTCGAAAAGCACAACGCGCTCTCCCATAAATTCTTCCTCGTCCTCCGTTTCAAATCACGCTCTTACGCACTCTACATATCGATTATATACATTTTCGCGGCCACGTTCAAGCGACAGCGTAACAACTGTATAGCATATCCCGTGTTAAAACCATAGACTTATATAGACGGAACGTTTACTGAGGGGGGTTGCAAGGTTCGCGGGAAGGGGAAGGTCATACAGGCAAATCGGGTAACTCCGTTCCTCCTCGGTGCTATTCGGAAATACAATGACGTTATATATATCTATGAGGGATACTTAGTCGAAAAGGTTAGGTACACTTATACATACATTCGAAATTTCGTATATCATGTAGTTCATAAACATAATTAATATGCATAAATAATTATATAGTAAAATATATATATATATATATATATATATATATATATATATATATATATCGGTCATTTGCTGCGACATAACTCAAAATTCATAATTTTGGAGGAAACGCGTTCAAAAGTTTTGTTAGACAACAACTGCTTTATCTATACTAATAATTCAAAAACTGCAAATTTTTAGTTGTGTCGTTGTTGCAGCGAATGAGCGATATAGTACAAATAAAGATATATTTAAGGATAAGAATGAATAAAAGATACGTAATTTATTTAATTTATGCCAATCTGTGACAGTTGAGCAATAGTGGTTATGTTATGATACGAACACAGCCATTAATGCCGATCCGACACGAACCGAATACACCCGAACTTGACTACCGAATTGCCTGTATGGTTTCTGCCTCTTCCCCTCCGATCTTTCGTTCCCCTCGCCCAAAGTCCTCGCTTCCGTTCCGTCTATATAAGTCTATGGTTAAAACCATGTGCCGACTTGAAGATCCCGGCGCCATTTTAATCTGAGTAAGATTCTCACTTTGCAGCGGTAAATTTGAACGGTAATAAACCCTAGTAGCATTTCTGGTTGGCCAACGGTAGCCAACAGTTGGGAATTAGTTGGGATATAGTTAGAGCTTTGCCTACAAATTCTCAACATAGGGCCTACGGCAAAAAACTTACGACAGTTTGCCAACGAATATTCAATGTTGGGCCTACGATTATTATGGTTGGTTAATTAACAAAATGTTACGACAGTTTGCCAACGAATATTCAATGTTGGGCCTACAATTATTATGGTTGGTTAATTTACAAAAAGTTACGACAGTTTGCCAACGAATATTCAATGTTGGGCCTACAATTGTTATGGTTGGTTAATTTACAACAAATTACGACAGTTTGCCTACGAATATTCAATGTTGGGCCTACAATTACTATGGTTGATTAATTAACAAAAAATTTATAACGATGATTAAATGTTGTCTTACAAACGTCAGAAAATTTGGTACATCCAAAAACCTATTATTATAAATACGTAATGCGGACGTCTGTCTTGAGACGAATGTGAAATTTTATGGAATGAGTCTAAAGGTCGAATGATGATATTTTGTAGAATTTTTCGCGTCACTGTGTACTTTTTATAAACAATTAATACTTGTTATGTACTGAGAAATTAGAAGTGTTTACAAGGAAATGTATTGGGTAAGTGCGATAAACGGTTGCTTCGTAAGTGGAAAGTCTGGGATCGATTCTCCTCACCGCAAATTTTTTTTTTCTTAAATCAGACCTGAAAAAGACGTGTTTACAACGTCTTTTGAAGTTCTTCAAGACGCCTTCTGGACGTTTTTAAAACGTCTTTTTGAAAGAAACTGTTGGGCTTATGGAAAGAAACCTTCAGTTGGGCCTATGGAAAGAAACCTTCAGTTGGGACTGCGTCGGTTACAATCGTTGGCCCATTTAAAAATAGCGCGACACTTCAACAGTTGGCCAACAGATAACACGTCATTGGCCCAACAAATTCCCAGCAAATAAATGCTACTCGGGAAGGGAGATATACGTAACGAATAAATGCATGTAAAAAATTATTATTTTAAATAAAAGATGTAATAAAAAATAAAAGTATATAAAACAAAAGGAAATGTATAGATGGCCCAAAATAAGAAAATTTATTTATTTATTTATTTAATTTCATACGGTACAAGACCATTAGGAATATTACAAGATACAGCACGAGTGCACAGACAATTATAAACTTACAGAATAAAAATAAAGATAAGACCACCTGAAATCAACGCGATATACCATACGAGGATAATAAAGAACGCTTGAAGGCCTCGACAGAAGTACCATAGAGACTAATGTTTCCAGCTACATTATTCCCACTCGCGCAAATTCTGGACATTGGGTCAGTAAGATGCAGATTAGATCTATAAAATTTAACCTGGAAAAGCGGACAATTTCGCAGTGGTCTGGGCATAATGTTGAAGCTGATTAACCCCAACAAGTGTGGACAGTTTATATGGCCATTGAGGACCCTGAACAAGAAGGTTAGATCAGCTATAAGAAAGCGCTGCCGCATAGACACAAAGTTGAACATTTTCATTGCCGGTCCGTAGTCATGATCGAATCTGTGTATAGGATGCCCGAGGCGAAAAGACGCAAAGCGTAAAAATCTATGATGAACTCTTTCGAGAGCGCGGCATAAGTACTCCTGGTGAGGAGACCAAATCACAGACGCATACTCCATAAAGGGCCTAACCAACGCATCAAAAAGCATCTTAAAGGTCCGTCTGACGATGAACCCTTGTGTATACCTTATAATAAACCCAAGCTGTCTAGAAGCCGCATTAGTTACTCTACTGACATGAATCGCAAAAGAGAACGCTGAACTATAAGACACTCCTAAGTCTCTCACACTCTCTATCCGTGATATTTGCGTCGTGTTAAGAAAGTACAGAGCATTAAGCTTACTGAATGAACGGGAGATACTCATCACATGGCACTTCGAGAGATTTAAATCGAGCCTATTAATGGAACACCATTCAGTTAGCCGGTCAAGGTCACATTGGAGATTCAGAGTATCTTCTATAGAGGTAATACGAGCAAATAGCTTGAGGTCGTCCGCGAATAACAAAGGAGTGGCAAAGTTAAAAACATTCACAAGATCATTAATAAAAACGCAAAAGAGCAATGGGCCCAAATGCGACCCTTGAGGCACCCCCGATGATGCTATTATGGGCTGGGATAGGCAACCACGAACCCTTATCGCTTGGGAGCGACCCGTCAGGTAACTACTCAACCAACGCAACAGCCCACCTTGAAATCCAAAGGCCTTTAGTTTACCTAGTAAGATGTTGTGATCAACCGAATCAAAAGCCTTCTTAAAGTCAGTATACACCACATCCACCTGCTGACGAACATCCATCGCTGATGTGACATAGTTTGAGAACACCGCGAGATTGGTCACAGTTGATCTGCCCGGAAAAAATCTATGCTGAGCTTCAGATAGGCTGCCTCTGATTAATCCCGAAATCTTATTAGTGATAATCATCTCAAAGATCTTAGGGAAACAGCTAAGGAGAGAAATGGGTCTATAGTTCGTGATATCATTTTTGCCCCCCGACTTGAATATAGGAACAACCACCCCCGATTTCCAAGCGGTCGGGAAATTCCCAGATACCAGTGAGAGATTGAAGATAATCCATAGAGCCCTCGCTAATCCATATATGGATGATTTGACAAAAATAGGAGGCAGCCCATCCTCGCCTGCCGATTTATTGGAGTCCAGAGCCTTGATGGCTTCAAAAATTTCCGCAAGACCAATGTTTAGGTCGGATAAGTGCACACATGACTCTCCTGTCCAATCAGCACTGACGGAAGGGCTAGAAGGTGATATGTAGACCGACTCAAAGTACCTAGCAAAAAGGTTCGCAGTTGCCTCATCTGAGTCCGAACGCTCGTCTCCAAGATACATACCCTCTGGCAATCCAGAGTCGCCCCTGTTGGAGTTCACGTGACCCCAGAAAGCCTTGACATTACGAGAGATGTTACCTTCAATCCTGGCAATATGGGCAGCATGGCAAATTTTGTACAACTCCTTACAACGTGAGCGAAGATGTGAAAAAGTTAGGAAGTCGCATTGCCTGGATGAACACTTCCAAATGCGGTGAGCTCTCTTCTTACTTAATATGGACTGTCTGAGTTCACGCGAAAACCAGCCGGGAAATTTAGATTTAAAAACCCTACACGTGGGTACATACATCTCGATTGCAACCTTAATCCGGGAATATAATAATTCTACGGCCCCGTCGACCGTGAGATTACTCATAGCGCAGTCCCAATCAATACAATTTAGTGCAGATACGATAGAGTCATAATCCGCTCGGGCAAAGTCTAATTTGACAATTGCCCTCGAGACAGGCCTGGCAGCACTGCTTTTCAATTCCAGCACCAAGGCGGGGTGATATAAATCCTCCGGTAGGAGAGCATCGACCATGGCGGTAACATTAGCCCCTGCAAAATTATTGAATATTAAATCTAGTGTATTACCATAACTATTGCAAATTTGATTATATTGCCGACAGTTATGGCCGTTAAAACATTCTGCCAACAGTGACGCCGATGTATAGGTTTCCGGAGCTCCCGATTGTACGATAGGAAATAGTGCCGAATTAGGGCAGTGCTGCCAGACGGCATGCGGTAGATTATAATCGCCCGCTATACATGTTTCAAGAGCGCCCTCCTTGAAAAGAATTTCATCGATGCTGTTACAATGAGCTAAATACATTGCGGACGGCGATCCGGGCGGTAAGTAAACAGCGCCGAACACATACGTAGCAGCTCCCAAAGTTACTTTGACGAAGATCTGCTCAACGTTACCGACTGAGGGGTGTAGCTCAACAGCGCGTAGCCCCTTCCTTACGGCAATCAGGACACCCCCCCCTCGGGAATGTCTACTCGTCGCTGAGCTCCTATCCTTACGAAATATGCAATAGTTACTTAAGCCTAATTCATTGGACGCTATACAATCGGACAACCACGTTTCTATAAGAATTATGACATCATAATTTACATGATGCGATTCGACCGCCTCACTCAGCATACGAAGCTTGGTACGCAAGCCTCTTACATTCTGGTAGTACACCAGTGGGGCTACTTTGAGTTTTTTGCGGCCGGTCCCTGGCCCTTTCGAGCAATCATAGGAGCACCATTTCTAAACCTGATGGTTAACGAAGGGTCATCAGACAAGCGAAGACGTTCCCGCAGTTCCTTGAGATGCCTCCTCTGTTGCTCCGTGTTATCGAGAGAGATCTTGACCGGGCCCTTGTAATTATTCTTCTGGCGGATAATTGTCCTGGCCGCCAAATCCGGAGGAAGCGTAACCTTTATCGGTCTAGCGACACCAGGGATCTTCTTGCCAATCCTCCTAACGACTATGTTGTCGTAGCAGTTTGGCGCGACAGCCTCCAAAATACCAGCCACCTTGACTCGGTCGCCGTTGGCCGTTGGAGAATTTAAAGCTGCCGTCGACGTAGCGCTGGATTCCTCGACGTTAAACATCATTAAATTGTTTTCCCTGGCCTTCCTTTCGTGGATCTCCGCAACCGCTGCTTCGATGACATCAACCCTATTTGTTTCTTCATTGGATGATGCATTATTGCTCAGTTCGTTGAGCCGAGCTTCGATGCCATCCACCCGACCTGTCAAGACCCCAATGGAGGCACCGAGCTTGCTAAACTCAGCTCTGTATTCTCGGATCATATCTCCCTTCAATGTATCAAATTCCTCCCTAAACTCTCTTCTGAAGTTATCCTGCCAGTTAGAAAATTCCGCTCTAAATAGCCGTTGCATATCCATCAGAAGGGCCTCATTTGACCTGTTGGAGGAGACGGCCATCAGAGATCCAGGGTACTCCAAGCCCGAGCTAGCTAGATTAGGAGAGCAAGCCGATGTCCCCGACGTCTCGATGCAGCTCAGGAACTTGCCATGATCCCATGGATGACCTGTGCGGCCGAGGCAAGCAGGATGCGCAATCATTTTGCACTCATTGCAGACCACCGGATTTGCGACTGCCGACTTGCATCCTTTGCACGTTTTTTTACTAGACTGCGACATTGCATTAAGTATAAGAACAGCCCAGGGATAATCTCCAGAAAGACGAAAAACTAAGCGCCAGATGTTAAATCCTTAAGATAAATCCAACCGTTAAATCGTGACAGTTCCACGAACCGTAAACAGACTTTCGCAGAAAGATAAACAAAGCAGACAGGATCGAAACACGTCTGTACACCACGGTAACTAGATGATAATAATGATACTGATAATAATGATACATAATGAACTGATTAATTTTAAGATAAAAACACATTAAATATAAATATGAAAACATTTTTATTAAATGCAATAAAAGTACACATAGAATAAGATATAAAATTATATGACAGATATAAAAATTTACGTAAATTTAATTTATTTCCTTTGGAATATTTATAATGAGTAAGAAGTTCCACTTAACCCACACAGCACACAACATCCCGAGGACGTCTGTTGTAGGTCCGTTCTAGGACTGTAGGTCTGAATGTCCCGATTGGTAACAAAACGTCCCCGGGACATCTGTGGACGGCTCTGGGATGTCTATAGATCGGTTTCGGGACGTTTTTGGGACATTGTGTTACTACAGTGGCGCCATCTGTACAATGTCCTAAGGACGTCTTGGGGATGCGTATGGGACGTGTCTTTGCGGGGTGTATAATTCCTCAAGCTCCACCAGAGGGCGACGCGGCTCGAGAATTTCTCGCCGGTGATCGTGGACCCAGTTAGTATATATACAAGTTCCGTTGCAGTCCTTCTTTCCTTTTCTAAGGCATTCCGGTTTTTTTAAACTTTTCCGCAAGTTACTCTTAGCTTCGGCTCCTACCTGCTGCTGGTAATCCCACAGTACCTACCGCAGGCCGGTAACTGGGCTCCTGCCCAGAGGGACGGTCCCAGGAGATTAAAGAGGCGAAGTGATCTCCCCTCTTTCCCTCTACTGAGCAGACTATAAACAAAAATCCTTCTTTCCTTTTCTAAGGTGGTGACCCACTGCATAGACCAGGCCTGGGATTTAAGTGAACGCAGCGGCCGATTTTCAGACGCAACGCCTCCTTTCTCACGCCGCACGTCTTGGCCCCCGCGGCGGCCGAGCAGCTAAGAGCGTCTCAGGCCCGTACCACGTGAACCGCGCGTGGCGTATTAGGGTGACATTGTATCAATAGGTTTCCACATCGTCCCAGAAATTACGATTGTCGATGCGTTTTTGTTTTGTCAACGCGCCACGTGCGGTTCATATGGTACGGGCCTGAGGCGCTCCAAGCTCCTAGGCCGCCGCGGGAGCCAAGACGTGCGGCGGGAGAAAGGAGGCGTTGCCTATGAAAATCAGCCGCTGCGTTCACTTAAATCCCAGGCCTGGCATAGACGGTCCAGTTAGATCACCTAATTTATCGATAAATAGGTCTTAATTACGTCTTTTGAATGCCTGTTTCAGTCCTAATCCAGGCCTGTTTAAGACGTCCCACAGACGTCGTTTAAACGGTTGTTCAGTCCGAATTCAGGCACTTTAAAAGACATACCCGGGACGACTGTTTTGGTAACATTCGTCATTCAGAGGACGTACGTAAGCCGTTCATGGGACATTCGGGACGTCCCCGGAATGTCCGGTACGGCTGGGACGAACGTCCCCGGTACGTTTTGGGGACGATTGTGTGCTGTGTGGGAACCTACAAGTAGCATATAAATGTTATTTTTACCTTTCCGCGATACGTCAAATCGTCCTCCAATTTTTTTGTACCACAAAACATGCACGTTCTCACCATTCTTATTCTGTCGTAATCAGACACCAACTACGTATTGTTTGTTTGCTTTGGCCAGCTATGACTTCGCGTCGCTGTGTGACGTCACACTTGAGAATCTTACTCAGATCAAAATGGCTTCTATTCTGCACAAGCCGCCTATCCTCGATCACTATCCAGTAGTATATACAGATCAGTGGTCTACCTAGACTTCGGCCTGGCAGTCTAAAAACTTTCTATCTACGATACATGCTACTTCTTTGCCAAATAGATGAGGAATCGAGCCCATCATCCTCTTACGTGTAATGTTTTATCAAGCAAACTTCATTTTTGCAAACTAAATAATAACTTGTAGAATTGTCAGCATTGTCACTAGGCATAACTCAGTGGTTCTTCGACACAGGGGGACCCGACATGCAACGTTGCCAAATTTCCGAAGGGAAGCCGATTTTGCCGCCTAGTGTATGCGAGCGCCGGGTATAGGCCCGTGCATAGCCTGCTGGTAATCGCAGCCGAAGACAGAAGAGGGTCAACCCCCTTCGAGAAGACTATTAGAACGACGCCGTGGACTGTCTTGTACCGAACGCCTTAGTGTTCGAACGCGCGGGTTCTACCGTTTTACACTGTATATCTCAAATATAGTCATGTCGTGCACCCGTGTCTATCATTCTATACTTCCGCTGTGACGGGGTGGCCTGTGTTGAACACACCCCGGCGCAACAATATATATACAGGGTGTTACTCTAACTATAGTCAATACTTTGGGGGGTGATTCTACAGGCATATATAAGTCGAAAAGCAAGAGTGACGAAATTGCGGTAAATGCTTCGTTTATTAATTATCGATGGTTAAAGATTGACGTCTGGATCGCCTGAATCAGCCTGAATGACGGCAACTCGACGGACAGCGGGCCGCGCGAGGCAGGCCAGCCAAGGGGCGTGCAGTGGCGGCGGATGCGTGACGGATTTGCCATGTAGAGTGCATACTTACTTACCTACCGCGCCGAAACTGTGACATACGATTCTTGCGATAATTTATGAAAAGACGCAAACGTTGTTCGGCATTAAACCTGCCTACTCGTAAAAATTCACGGTGATTGTACGTATGTCCATGTGACGTCACGCAGAGGGAATTGTTTGGCTATTGTGGCCTACAGATGGCGCTGTTGGATGTGTCAGGCGGGCGGCAGGATCTGCCGCGGATCTGCCGTGGATCTGCCGGCAGACCCTGCCACGCAGACTCTGCCGGCAGATCCGTAGTCGAATGCGGACGTAGACTGCACCGCAGCTGCCGGCAGATTCTGCCGCCAGATCTGGTTATCAGGGCAGCGGCTGTAGCTGCGGCGGTAAAGTGTTCGTCTACGATGCTACAAGTCCTGGGTTCGAATCCTCCTGGGGTAAAAATATTTTCCATGAGAAAAAGACACACGGGCGTTATACTACTACGATTCTGCACACATTCTTCATGTCGTCGCCGTCCCTCACTGCCCAAAACGTTACGGTGGGGGACCATTGCTGTAAAATTTCCGAAACGTTGCGGGAATATACTCCTGCAATATTGCTAAGGCGGACATAGGAGGGAACCTGCAACTTCCCTGCAATGATATACGGTGCAACATTGCAATCTCGCACCGCAATACAGTAATGCCTCATTAGAATCCTGACGATCGGGGCTGGCGGCAGGACACTAACGCGATACGGACACTATTCCGTTAGAGTAGTATATGCTCTAAGACTATTCCGTGCGGCCGGTACCGCGAGTGAGAAAACCCAAGAGCCGAGCGAGAGGGAACGAAACAGTTGACATGAAGTTGCCGTCGTCTCTTTCGTTCTCTCACTCTCGACCGAAGGATTCTAAGAAGTGGTGGGGATAGTGAGCGGGATTATAACGCATGGTAAAAACGGGACACTAACCACGAATTACTGTATTTCTGCAAAGTTGCAGGATCATTGCCACAATTTTGCCGTTTCGTTGCAGAATCATTGCCGGAACGTTGCAACATTGCAAAAATACACACCTGCAGTATTGCGAAGGCGGACATAGGACTTAACCTGCAACGTCTTTGCAATATTATGGTGCAACATTTTAATCTTGCACCGCAATATTGCAGATACGTTGCTGCAATGTTATGGTGCTGTGTGGGTTACCATCGACCTGCCGCGCAAAGCTTGACCGTCGCTTGCTGTTGCTCTTCTCACTCGCTCTCAGTGTCTCATTTACTCTCTTCGTTGCATGATGCTACATAACAAACCTATTCGCGAACGCTTAACCGGGAGTTACTGTATAAATTTACAAACGAAAAATCGAGGATTGTTCTTTCGTACGTATCAATTCTGTTTAGTCGAATGTTCCCGCAAATTGGCATTGTATTGCAGTATTTCTTTTGCGAGTTCATCGACAGTAATTGAGCAAAGATAAGTACACCTGGCTTTCATGTACTCTTCGGTTAATATTTTCTAAAATGCACTTGATACTTGACATTGCACTTTTATCCATATTCAACTGAATGTAACTACCCAGATAGCACAACGTCTGATAAAATCTTAAAGACGTCCAAAAGGCGTCTTAAAGACGTCTTGTTACAAATCAAGACGTTCGGACCTAAAATGGACATAAACTAGACGTCTCTAAGACGAGGTGTGCTATCTGGGTAGTACACTGGGATCAGAAATATCGTTCAGACTGCCACGAAATTTTGATTTTCGAACCACGAATAACTGCTACTGTTACGGCATAACAATAATATTTTATCAGGATGTTCCCACACAGCACACAATCGTCCCCAAAACGTCCCGGGGACGTTCGTCCCAGCCGTACCGGACGTCCCGAATGTCCCACGAACGGCTTACGTACGTCCTCTGAATGACGACTGTTACCAAAACAGTCGTCCCGGGTATGTCTTTTAAAGCGCCTGGATTCGGACTGAACAAGCGTTTAAACGACGTCTTAAACAGGCCTGGATTAGAACTGAAACAGGCATTCAAAAGACGTAATTAAGACCTATTTATCGATAAATTAGGTGATCTAACTGGACCGTCTATGCAATGGGTCACCACCTTAGAAAAGGAAAGAAGGACTGCGACGGAATTTGTATATATACTAACTGGGTCCACGATCACCGGCGAGAAATTCTCGAGCCGCGTCGCCCTCTGGTGGAGCTTGAAGAATTATACACCCCGCAAAGACACGTCCCATACGCATCCCCAAGCCCTCCTTAGGACATTGTACAGATGGTACCACTGTAGTTACACAATGTCCCAAAAACGTTCTGAAACCGTCTATAGACATCCCAGAGCCGTCCACAGACGTCCCGGGGACGTTTTGTTACCAATCGGGACATTCAGACCTACAGTCCTAGAACGGACCTAAAACAGACGTCCTCGGGATGTTGTGTGCTGTGTGGGTTTGGCGTTATTAAAAGTATACCTACAAATGCAGTGCAAAATAACAAAATAGCAACTGTATATTTGTTGTCATATAGCACATAGGTTATATTTGCCGTCACCTGCCGTCACCCTGCGTCACCCATCTGCCATCACATCGAGCAGCGGACCACGTAATAATTTCATGCGTATCGTCTCCAGTCGACCGGCGCCAAGGAAGGGGAACTTTCCCCGCGCACATCCGTGGAACGATATTTTTTACTTTACTTATTTTCTTATACTATGTAATGACACAAGGCTCGATACAATCTGTAATCTAATTCAAGCAAACACTGAATTTTAAAATACACAATCTAATCAAATCTGATGTTATAATAAAGATACTAATAATAATTAACAGAAGATGATAATAATTAACAGAAGATGGATAATAAGAATGTTAACTCATGTAAAAATGATATTAAATAAATATTCCCAAAGAATAAATTGTGGCGTTTATCGATAAAATTGGTGGGGAGATTGTACCATTATATCAGTTTCGAAGAAACTGTTAGAAAGTTCAGAATTTGATCACCGCTGTACTTTCGTAAAAATTTATTTAATATTTATAATTTTACATGCCAGAACAACAATACACATACACACATACATATATGCATATACAGGAAGGGAACTATTTACAGGACTATATAATATTCCTTTTTAAGAAACTTTTGTTCTTTACTTAGTTGATGATCTAGTACGCTTGTTCCATGCAAAATTGGCACCATAACTGCGAGGTTTGGGATTACTGACATTCGGTTTTTGTATATAATACTCCCATCCCATTTTTTCACAGTGCGCAATAGCTTCTTTCTCCGAAGCAAATTCCACTTTCAGATTAGACATGGGATCACCTCTATAGATTAGAATGTAACATTAATAAAGAAAACTAATAACTAAAAACTATATAATTTGTTATACTCACGTCGAAGTCCATCCCATTAGCGGATTCTCCCAACGTTCTCGTGTATCAAAGTCTATCTGCCATAAGTGTATATTGTTCGTTCCAGATTGCATTGCATTTTTTGCAGGGCGATAGATACGAACTCTGCGAGTTTTTATATGTTCCTCTGGTACACCCGAAACCAAGCCAACATCTTCAACTGTAGATACAGTGATCGTACCTTTCATAGCTTCTCGATATAGCCGTTCTTGTTTATCCATTAATACATCCTGAACATTTCTGCGGATTGTCACTGGCACATGACCCACATCTTTAGTGTCTTTACTTGACTCCGCAAAGTATCTTTTTGTTAATCTACAAACCAAATTAAACGGAATTACATTCGTTTTCTGCAATATTTCTACAAAATGTTCGTAGCTACGTATAATAGTTGATTATATTCATAACAAATTGTAAATTATGTAAAATCGTAAAACTGCATCTTACATCTAAATCTTACATCATACAGGTAGCAAAATCAAAGCAAAAGTCGACTCAAGGCACCGAACTTACCCGCAACATTTTATGATATCACCGTTCGTACGTAAATACGATATCGTACGAAATGCCATTTTCGGTACTAAAGTGTTAACCAAACAGATATGCTATGAACATAGACCTACTTCGGTTCCCTTGCATCTGTTACGCTATCGCTTGAATATGGCCGCGGAAATGTATATAATCGATATGTAGAGTACGTAGGAGCGAGATTTGAAACGGAGGATGAGAAAGAGTTTATTGTAGAGCGCGTTGTGCTTCATGGGGGGGTTTTCCTTGCTAGTTTTCAATGTTTCAAGTTACCGTTAGACCAGGCGAGGGTAGTAAATAGCTTAACTTTTTCCTTTGCACATCTGCGTGCCAAATTTCGTCGAGCGGGCAACGGTACGTCTCGTAAAAGTACTTAAAATTCTGTCCTCCCTTTCAATAATTGCCGATGTCCTGTTAGGGTAAAAACTCCGGTCGGGGGAGGTTGAAAGTCATAAACCCATAAACTTTCTCCGAGCGACGTCGTCTTGACCCCGAGGCAAAGAGTAGGTATAATAAGAGGCGTCACTCCGGGCGGAACCTTTGAAGTCCTTACTTGACCTTGGCATTTAAATTGGTTGTATATTCGAGCGGGATATTCAAATCGACTAAATGTACTGTTGCGAGTTGCGATCCTCACTCTAGCGACGTTGAGCGCAAGCTCTTAAAGCGCGAAGTTCAATTAGTAAAAGTCAAGGATGAACTTTATCACAATATAGATTTTGTCCTCGCCTCCTTCCTTATCACTCGGAAAAACAACATAATAATAAAACAAAATACCTGAGCGAAAGAAGAAGCCTGTTTCTTCTCCGGGCAATTGATAACCAAAGCTGTAACAGTCCAGACGTGCGCTAATAAAATTCAATCCTGTTCAATTTAATCTTCGTTTAATCAATCATTCTTAAATACTTCCAATTCGTTTATTCAGTTCTACAAGTGTTTATTTATTCAAATTTTATCCAGTTCCAAGTGTTCATTACAAAATATCTCGTTATTCATTTAAATTAAATTCACACATACGCGAGCAGAATCCTTTAGGATTCCACGGACGAAAACCCACAGAAGAACTCCCTAAACATCGAGAATTCCCAGCCGGCCCCGCAACAGTACATTACCGCAATTGGCTGATTATTGCCGAAGTTTACCGATCATTGCCGAATGGGCATTTAAATTGGTTGTCTAGTGATTTCCCTAGGTTATTTCTGTCCTTGTCGAGTGACGCCTCTTAGGCTGTGTTCCGATTCACGCATTATGCGCATAGACCGCAGCGCAGACGCTGCGCGCATGAACCGCGTTCCGTTTCCAGCAGCGCATAAACCGCAGTAACGAAACGGAACGGGTTTCGATGCGTCTGATGCTCGTGAGGTTACGCGGGAATGTTCAAACTTACTTACAAATAGCTATGCAGTTGGATGGATTACGGTTAATTTAATTCGAGACTTTTGGACGGTGGTCGAAGCACGCTTCCTAACAACATCGGTTACTTCGTCTTAAGGATCGGGGACCGACTCCTAACGAAATTTGATGGCTTAATTGGTTCCTGGATTTTCTCAACCCTAGTTTTTCTATTCTTCTTGAACAGCGATAATTATTGAAAGCGAAGATCATATTTTATGAGTTTTACAGGACGAACTGCTGCTTACCCAACGTAATTTGGTAAACAGATGTGTAAAGGAAAAATGAAGTTATTTATTATCCGCGTCCGGGGTAAATTCAAGGTTTTGAAGGCTATTGAATAGAACCGCAGGCTCTCGTACGTCTTCTGGATTAGAGCTGTAAATGGATTGTACAGCTGTAAAGTTAGCATTATAAGAGCACCTTCGAAAAACTTAGCAGTAAAAGCCTTTCAGAAATAAATATGCACGCTACGTATTTGCTTCCTTCTTCATCTTTCTTTTCGACTCTGCCTAAAACCTTCTAGGGATGTGTTGTTCGCTTCGAAATTGAGTCCGTTACGTTGGTTGCAATTCATACAGCGAGTGCAGAGATGGCAGTACCAATTTCGTAGAATTCCCTAGAATCCTCCAATTTCTAGCTTATAATGCGTGCAGCAAGTGCAGAAAATAAAAGCATGGGCAGTCAATGAGCATATTACGCGCATGCGTATTTGTCGCTTTACGTGTGCTTCTGTATTCTGGTTTTTTATATGAATTGCTAGTTTGAAGTGTCTAATTAGTTTTTATTCTTATAACAGAGAAAGTAAAAATTTACGTTGTAACAAAGTTCGAAGCAATAACATAAAAATGTCCATTTGATTGGAATTACAGAATTAACGTGGGGTAATTCTGGCCATAATTTTTCTTTATAAAAGAAGTGGGAAACTGTAAAATTAATCAAAAAAATATTATTTTTATGTTTTAAAATTAATTACTATATACATGAATCACAAATGTATTCTTCAGGGGTATTCCATCCTGAACATTCTTCATATTATTATATGCCCATAAAATTTAATTGTTTCATTTTGGGTTTTTATGTGGAAGCGTGTAAAGTAATATTCCTGGCTTCATTCTGCCTTATTCATAATTCTTTTATGTCAGTTGCATTTAAGCCAGAAAAAAAGTAATGTTAAAAGCTGGCTACGATTACCCCTCAATTTTGGCCGGTCTTACCTCACAACACATGTTGAAATAATATAGCAATACACTACATTGAATTTTCATATCAATGAAAACAATAATATTTTGGAAGGATGTTAAATTATAAAAAGGTGACAAATATAGCGTAAAAGAACGAAATATCCAATAAGCATTTATTGCCATGTAGCATATATGTAGGTTATATTTTCTGTCACTTCGAGTAGCGGACCACATAATTTCGTGCATGTTTTTCAAAGCGTACGTAAAGCGACAAATACGCATGCGCGCATGAACTGCACGCTTCATGCGCTAGAAGTGGAGAATTCTAGGGAATGCTATGCGCCACCAACGCAACCAATGCACGCATAGACTGAAGCGGAACGGTTTTCTCTGCAGTCTATACGCATAATGCGTGAATCGGAACACAGCCTTATTATATCTCCTCTTTGCCCGAGGGTTGCGCTTACTTACCTTCTAAAGAGGGCGCAAGGGTAAACTCCCTGTTGCGTTATCCGCTGGTGTTAATCCATGTACTATATGAAGTTAGCTATAAGTCATAGAGACATCGAAGTTAGATGTAGAGCGGGATTCAAAATCCTTTTGAATTGAAGAATAGGAATAATATATAATATAGATTCGAAACGAACGAAGCATCTGAAAGGTCTTAAGCAATTATGAAACGGAGGACAAGGAAGAATTTATTGTAGAACGCGTTGTGCATCTCGAGGGTTTTTTCCCTGCTATTTTTAAACGTGTCCTTACAATGTTAGCAGCTGATGCCTGAACTCAGAAGGTGTACGAAAACCTGGGGGCGCATTCATTAGCTTTTAAGTTACCGTTAGACCAGGCGAGAGTAATAAATAGCTTAACTTTTTCCTTTGCACATCTGCGTCAGTGGTGCAAGATGCGAAGATTTCCGCCTGCGGTGGAGTAAGGAATCTCAGCTTGTGATATCTCCGCTCTATAGAATAAGATTCTTTGATAGTTTCGTGCTACTTCAGCGCTCCGCTTGTACCAGGGGGGCCAAGCTTCCCTCTTACGAAAGTTGAAGCAGAGTTTGTAGCGCCTCCTACCTATAAAGTGCGTACTAAACTGTGAATGTGTGAATTCGTGTGAATCGGGACGTATGTGTATGTGTATACGTGTAATGCACCGCTTACTTTAAAGTATTATGTATATATAAACATGCTTAAGCATGCGTCATCCTCTATTAACCTAGTAGCTAGTAAAAGATGCCGAATGCTTAAGCATTTGCTTAAGAATAAATAGCGACTATGAATACCGGCCTAAAACCTGTCCACGGATCGTCGCGCCAGCGACACGTATGCAGCAGATAGAAGGATAAACATTGAAATTGAATATTTCTTCTTTTCATAGGAAAATAAAATATATTCAATTTCTTTGTATATCCTTCTATCTGCTGCATACGCGTCACTGACGCGACGATCCATGGTCAGACGGCCTTAGAAAAGGTAAACCAGGGAAAGTGAGGACGCCATTTGAAGGTTATGCTTGATGTTTCCTCGCGTTGCGCCAAATGTGGCCAAATGGCGCCAAAGTAACATTTCACCAACGTCGAAAGGTTGTGTGTCGTGCTCACTGATACACCTAGGTATGTGTGTGTGATGTACCTAGCGCCTCCTACCTATAAAGTGCGTACTAAATGGGAACTTCGGCCAATGAATGACGGCTTGGTCCCCCTGGCTTGTACATTGTTGGTACTACATTACGCGGCCTTTTTTGGCGGGATACCGTAACGGACATGCGCGAGCGTAGAGTAACAGTCATTCGTAGTGCTGTATACAGTGCGTGTGGTTCTTTTGAAGGCATCAATTAAACAGGTACGTATTTTTTTTCATTAATTTATATACTTTCCTCTTCTTTTTTTATTTATCTTTTTCTTCTGTCGGTTTTTGCCATGAATTCTCCTACAGCGAAACGCAAAAAACGCGAATATATTCCGAGAAGTTTTCTTCGACAATGGTTAGAGCGCGATGATTTTAAACCTTGGCTACAACATGTTTTTAACGACGACACGAAATTTCATTGTTGCGCGTGTTGTAAAAATTATATGATTAATAGCGGGTTATCAGAAATAAAAAAACATTTTGGTACAAAATCACACGCTGAGAACGTTTCTAAATTATCTGAAAGTAACAGTGCTGCTTTTGATGATTTTGATGCGAGTGATACTCCCGAAAATATTCTCGAGAAGATTTAGATTGCTGAAATTGCTTTGTGCGCTTTTTTTGTCGAGCACAATATTCCATTTCACATTAGTGCTTATTTAATTGGCCTTCTGAAGGTTATATTTCCAGATTCATATATAGCCAGTAAATTAACCTTGAGCCGCATAAAATGTAACAAAATTATTACAAATGTGCTTTCTAAAGTAGAAGTAAGTAGAATTATTGAAAGTGCTCGACATCATAAATTTTCTATATTTTTTGACGAAAGCACAGATATTTCTAACGTAAAATGGCTCACTTTTTTAATTAAATACGTAAATTCGGAAACTTCTGCAGCTTTTACAGAATTATTAGAATTAATAAAATTAGACGCCATAGATTGCTCTGCAGAAGGTTTATTTTCAGCATTTGAGAAAGCATTGTACAAAAAGCAAATTCCTGTGCAGAATGTAATTAGACTCACATGTGACAATGCATCTGTGATGATCGGGCGCTTTACCTCATTTTGTTCAATACTTAAAACGAGGTGTCCTTCATTAATAACAGTCAATTGTATTTGCCATTCCGCGGCTTTAGTATCTAGTAAAGCATGTTCAGAAATCCCAAGTTATATTGAAAAATTTATTCGAAAATTAACAGTTTATATTAATAGTAGCGCCAAACGGTCGGCGATTTTGGCTAATTTTCAAGAATTTGTTAATAATAAGTCAAAAAAAGTTTTAAAATTGTGCGATACGCGTTGGCTAGCCATGCACGCTTGCGTAGCAGGCATTCTAGAATGTTGGGATTCGTTAAATCTTTTTTTTATTTCGGAAGTATCTAAAAATAAAAAAAACCGTACGGCTGATAATTTACTTTGTGATATAAAAAAAATAGAAACAGAAGCTTATCTTTTGTTTCTTAAATATATTTTAAATTATTTCAATTCCTTCAACGCGTTTTTTCAAACCCGCAAGACAGCCGTTCATTTATTATATTCTAAATCTAGACTTTTGTTCCAAAATTTGTGCGGACATATTTTAAAACCGGAATATTCAACAATAAACAACTCGATGTTTCATATAGATTTTTTTTCCGATAATAATTTGTTAGACTTGAAGGACATTTGGCTCGGTTTGGAGTGTGAACATTATTTGAAGGATCATGTCGATGATAATACTTTGTCCCAGGAAACGTTTCTTGAAATTAAAAAATTTTGCTTAGCTTTTTACATTAGAGCCATTACCGAAATAATAAAACGTTTCCCTTTAAAAGATACATTTTTAGGCAGTTTGCAAGTTTTTGATTCTAAAATAGCACTTTTTGATAGTAATAGAGACCGTACCTTAGAAAATTTAATTTACGTTGCAGAAAAATTAGGATCTTTTGACCTTTTAAAATTAAAAGAAGAATGGGATAAGTTGTATTATACTTTCGACAAAGTGCAATGTAAAGAATTGTCACAGCTGTGCTTTTGTCACGTCCTGGGCGGCGGGACTTGGATCGTGACATATATGGGGTAGGGAGGTTGCGTGCGGACTTTGCTTCGTAAGAAGACCTGCTTCTTTATGAAGGCTACGGTTCTGAACTTGCGGATAGGTGTAGGAGAGCTCGAAGACTTTGCTTCGTAAGAAGACCTGCTTCTTTATGAAGACTATGCTTCGCGACTTGTAGGAGAGCTCGAAGACTTTGCTTCGTAAGAAGACCTGCTTCTTTATGAAGGCTATGCTTCGCGACTCGTATCGACCAGGGAAGGCTGAATGGTGATCGTACACCCGAGTGACGCACGTGAGAGTATAGGTTTTGACTTATGGCTCGATAATTGGCTTACTAACTGCATCGTATGAAAAGGCGTAAATAGTAGGGTTTTTTCTATAGGTTTGGGAATACCCATACGGGACTCTATATGAAAGAACGTTAGTAAACACGGGCAAGAACTCCCGGCGCTTGCGGAGACCGATCAGCTGTAGTCGTTGCGCGTAATGGTTCCAGGTATTCGAGGCGAAATAGCGAGAATTGACGGTTAAAGATAAAAGCGAAAGCGTTATTTATTAGAACACGTAACAGATAGTAATAAACACCTTATAATTATGCGTTAGACATTCAGCATAGGCACATAACATTTATATAAAGGTAAATGATAGATAATTAACGTTACGCAAAAATAGCAAAAGATGCGAAGCAATGGAGTTAAACAATAAGAGATTACATGATAAAGATAGCAATATAATAATATGAGGCTAAAGCCTAAGCAAGATATAAATGCAAACTAAACAATATATATATAAAGCGATAAGCAAAGAAATTAACACGAAGAAATAACGTAGCAATTAAATGTTATAAACAAAAGTATAAACAATATTATAAGTAGAAGAAATGGAAACGCTTACAGTGATGTAGACGCTGGTTGATGTACACTGAATTTAAATGTAACAATACAATTAATAAGAAAAACCACTTTTAGGTTTGAGATGAACAGAGTGATGATCGCGACTTGACGATAGCACGGAATAATAATGATAGCGACTGAATGACTGAAGATAGCAAGGACTAATAATGATGCGTGGGCCACGCGGCACCGGTATTTATACAAATTGATGGAATGCGAGGTATGCGGGGAATTTGAGGTATGCGTGATGACTCATGCCCAAAGTATGCGTGGAATTTGCGGTATGCGTGATGAGTCATCCGTAAAGTATGTGTCGAAATAGCTCTGGGGTTTTTGTAAGAATCAAAGGTTGATCTATAATTAGGCTGTAAGACAATGGGATTTCGAAAAGGGGCACTCAATCCGTTGGGTGGACTTTTGTGGTTTTCATTGGTAGAGAGGGGGGGGGGGGGGGAAGAGGTTTTGATTTAGAAAGGTTGGGGCGAGGCTTGTTGCAATTCGTAATTGAGGAGGGAATAATGCCTCTAAGGCGAAGAGGGGAAGGGGAATCAGCTGGAGATGGGGACCGCTAAGGTACATCGTCCAAGATCTGATGATTCGTAAAGGGTTAAGAGTTGTGGTTCATAGATAGTAGTAGGTTCTTGGGTAGGTCATATAAGGAGGAAGTTAGTTAGGGTTGGGCGAAAATTATAGGGACGTCACACTTTGATGACATATAGGTCCAAATTAATTCTGCGAGTGATAAA
The DNA here is from genome assembly GCA_929113495.1 of Andrena minutula. NCBI lineage: Eukaryota > Metazoa > Arthropoda > Insecta > Hymenoptera > Andrenidae > Andrena > Andrena minutula. Next base: position 47,000,230 of record OV815993.1, on the reverse strand, counting down.
AATAAGAATCTTCTGTTCCCAGTCTTGAAACAACTCGTGAATGTTGTAAGGAGTCTTCCTCACTCAAATGCAGAAGCAGAAAGAATTTTCTCTATTCTGACCGATGTCAAAACTTGTAAAAGAAATAAACTTAGTCATGATTCTGTAAATTCCATTGCCGTGATTAAAACAGCTTTTAAAGCCCGCGGAGAAACTAGTTCTACAATTTCGATTGGCCCAAATCATTTTACATTAATGTCAAGTAATAATTTATATTCGTAGCCATTAGTTTCGTTTTTATTCAAATTTTTAATAATATTTTGGAATTAAAATTGTGTTTATGGTTTATATTTGCAATCGTTTCGCTTTCTATTTAAACGTTATCTTTTTTCATTCTTGCTTGATATCTATTCATTTAATATTTCTCAACCGATTTTTTCCTCTTTTCGAAGGTGTGACGTGCTTAATCACTTAGGGACAAGTTTTTCATCTTTATAATGTTTAATTTTGTAACTTGAGTCCCCTGGAGCAGCCGTGCAGGGTGACGACATTTGACAGCGCGAAGAACGCTCGAATCATAGAAAGAATTATGTGGTGTCAGCAGAAATTTTTTTCCATTCCAATATGTGATGGAAATTTTTTCCCCAACACAGAGAAATAATAATTTTTTAATCACCGATATATAACGAACTATTATGTAGCAAACAGATATATTTTTTCCGAACCATTATGTAGCCAGCATTCTAAAGCTAACAAGTTTTTAAAACGTTCTGATTTAACGTTGCAGCGTATCGCACGATCGTGTGTAATTTGACTCCTCTGGAGCAGCCGCGCGGGATGATATCATTTGGCAGCGAGATGAAGGCACGAACAAAATATAATACTTTTTTCGGAAACGTCGAATCTCAGAATTAGGTGGCAAAGAGAGAAGGAGAATGATGGGTGAATAAAATTGAGAAATAATATAGAATAATACAAGCACAAATATAAAAATATAAAATACAATACAATACAATATGAAAAACAATATAAGTATAAAATGAAATAAAATAATAAAATAAAAGAAAATAAATTAATAAAATAAAAAAGAAAAATATAAAAACATAATATAAAAATAGAATATGAATAGAATATAAAAATAAAAAATAAAAATATAAAAATTCAAAATAAAAATACATTATAAAAAGAAAAAATATAGGAATAACAATAATAATAATTTAATTTATTATCCACTTTTGTGTTACAATTTAACGATCCTATACTCTTTCCATTTCATTCCCGTGATTGTGTCAATGTAAGTCCTACCGTTCTAATGTATCCTGCTGAGTCACAACAATTTTTTCTATTTTACAAGTGTTTCCTAATCTATTTTATGTTGCATAATCTTCTTTTATCATTTTCCTGTTCTTCCCATCTTTTCCTTCTCCCTATTATCACCCGTAGAATAGCCAAGTTTTTCCCTTCTCCTCTAATTACCTCTTTCCAATTCCTCCCACTCTCTCCACTTACTTCACATGCTTCAATCACATGTTTCACTGTTTCTTCCTCTTTCTTACAAAGCCTACATATCCTTTCTTCGTTCATTAGCCAATATTTGCACACCCTTGTTTCACTATCCTTTATGAATCTTCCTATCCTTTCTAATTCTCCTCTCCCTTTTTTCTTTTTTTCACCCATAAGTATTTCAGCTTATTTCCTGGTTTCCTTGCCACCTCCCTTAATTCTCTTAGGAACTTTGACTCTTTTATTTTCATCTCTCTCTTTCTTGTTCTTGATTGTATTTACTTATCTGCTCTATTTTGGTCCACACATCTTCCCCATTTAATCTTCTTCTTCTTTTCCATTCTTCATTTGACCATCCTCTCCATTCCAAGAATTTGATTCTTATTCTTTCCCTTTTCGTTACTTCATTTCCTCTCATTAATATTCTCCCACGTTCTTCCTATCCTTCTTTCGAGTTTATTAACCTCTCTTCGCAGCTCATTTCCCTTACTCACATTTTTAATTTCTTTCTCTTCATGTTTCTTTTAACAGCCAGTATGTTGGTGTTGATCTCTCCAATTTCATTATCCACCGTATGTATTCCGCCTGCAATTTTTCTATTTCGTCATACCTTCTCCATCCCCATATCTCTGTTCCATACACCACGGTGCTTCTACCCAGATAGCCACGTCCGTATTTGCAGATTTTGCTCAACGCCTGAGTACAAATGTTTGTGGCAGAAAGACTACAGATTTGATACAGTATTTGTTATATTCGATGATGAAAGCAGACTGACAGCAGAAAGCCGACAGATTGTGCTGCCTTAACCTGAGAGCAGATTGGCGGCAGGGTCTGCTGATACAATTTAATGGCAGGAATCGAGCAGACCCTGCGCAGCGCGATCTGATGGCAGATAGGCAGCAGAAATCGAGCAAATTCTGTTGACATAGCCTGCGGGCAGTTTGACGGCAGATACTGCGGCGAATCTGCTAATCCAATTTAATGTCAGAAATCGAGCAGACCCTGCGCACCGCGATCTGACGGCAGATTGGTGTCAGATACAGAGCAGATTCTGTTGACATAGCCTGCGAGCAGTTTGGCGGCAGAAAGTAAGGAGAGTCTGCTGGTACAATTTAATGGCAGAAATCGAGCAGACCTTGCGCTCCGCGATCTGACGTCAGATAGGCAGCAGAAATGAAGCAGATTCTGCTGACATAGTTCACGACACGATCCCGCCAGGGCGCGATTGGGCGAGCGTTTCTCGCTTGCGAAATAACACCGTGGCGGGAATAAGTGGCCGAGGGCTTGATCATTCAGGGCTCTCAAGTACGACTCGTATTTGCCGGCATTCCACTGCGGAGTATATATTTGGTATACCCGTCTATAAGGGCGGTATTATCAGTCGTTGCTGAAGACGAAGATCGTCTTAAGCATCCGGCATCCTTTATTAATCTACTAGACTAGTAGAAGATGCCGCATGCTAAAAAGTAAAAAACGATTGATGATAATACCGCCCTAAGACGACTGAATGAATAGTAGTTATCATTAATTCTTTTATATTTGGAAGAACTGTCTTTCAAAGTTTAAATCATTATTTTGAGCCGACCTGGCATTCAATTCACTAACAACTTGCTAAGTAAAACATTAAAAATGTTATAATACCCGTTTAAATACATGGTTTACCAACTTTTCTTTCTTCCATAAAATATGGTAGGAATCAGATCTTTCAAGTCGGTCTTATAAACGTGTTCTATATATTATTTACGCTAAAGACTTTCGCACTGTTTTTAAATCTATACTATTATATAAAATTGCCTACTATGGCCGACATCAGGATCTGCTTGATTTCTGCCGCCAATTTGCGGGCGGTTTTTGTCAGCAAGATCTGATCGAAATCTGACATCAATCTGCGGTCAGATCCTGATGTCAGGCTCTGACCGCAGAACCATAGTCAAATGCGGACATAATAGGCACCGAATCTGACGTCAGAATCTGCTCTGTATCTGACACCAATCTGCTGTCAGATCGCGCTGCGCAGGATCTGCTCGATTTCTGCTCTCAAGCTGCAGTCAGCCACAGCAGCAAGATCTGATCGAAATCTGACATCAATCTGCGATCAGATCCTGATGTCAGGCTCTGACCACAAAACCATAGTCAAATGCGGACATAGTAGGACCCGAATCTGACGTCAGAATATACTCGAATCTGACATCAATCTGCCGTCAGACTGCAGTCAGTTTGTTTACTGGGTAACTAGCGCATGATACAGTTTCGTTCTTCTTTCAAAGTCATCTCTGAATAATCTTTCTCCAATCCCCCACATACTTTTCCTAGTGTCATATCCGCTTTCCTAACTACCTTCTTAATATGGTCTGTATCCTTGTTGTTCTCTCTCTCTCTCTCTCTCTCTCTCTCTCTCTCGCTCTCTCTCTCCCACTGTATAACCTAAATATTCCAGTTCTCTTACTCTTTCTATTTCTTCTTCATTTCAACGAAATCTTTCCTCATTTCTTCTTCCTCCGGCTTTCCTGCATATCATTTTCTTAGACTTTTGCACATTTAACTCCAAGCATTTCTTATTTATGTATCTCTCGAATATCTTTATCATATTCTTCAGCCCCTGTGCATTATTTGCCATTAACACAACATCATCCGCGTATGAAATTGTCCAAATTTTCCTTCTACCTATTAGGACTCCTCCTTCCTGTTCTTTGCTCATTTCTTTTTTCCAGGTCTGCAAATGCGACATTGAAAAGTGTCGCGCTTAACGGGCACCCATGTCGAACACACTTTCCTGTTAAAAACTTTCCTATCAGTTCCCTCTTCACTCTTAAATTGCGTATAGTTCTGTCGTACATTTCCTATATCCTTATTCTTAGATGTTCGCCTACTCCTTCTTCTTAAAGCTTTTTCCAAATTTCTTCCCTTTCTATCTATCAAATGCTCCCTTCATATCCGTGAAAAACAGGTATAGCTTCCCTCATTTTTTTTTTTGAGGTTTCTATATCTATAGCCGTTTTAACTGCCACTATTGCGTCTACTGTTCCTCTCCTTGTCCTGAATCCCATCTGCGTATCATTTAATATCCCATTTTTCCATTTGTTCTTCTAATCTTCTCCTTAGAATTTCCGCATATATCTTATAACTTGTATCCATCAAAGTTATGCCCCTATAGTTTTAAATCATAACCCTTTCTCCTCTTTTTGAACATCGGACTTATTATTCCTTCTTTCCATTCTTCCAGAAAGTTCCCCTTTCTTTCATGTTCTGTTTATCACATTTGTTAGATTACCTATAGTTATGAAGATGATTGCGTCCTCGATGTTGAATTAAGATATAATTTAAATGCAGGAGTTTAAATTTTAAGTCAGTCAGACTTATAATATCTTATATGATTTGAGTTCAGATCGACGTGAACCAGATCGGGTTTCAATCTATATTTATCTAATAAGTTTTTTGTACGAAAGGACCTAATTTATAAATAATTTTTTCATATATTCAATAAAAATTGTGTTTTCGTATTTATTAACAATAGGTGTTTACCCTATGATAATTGTTGGTTGGACTTAAAATTCTAATTATTCAATATTAGAAGCGATTGGGTCAATTTCACTGTCAGATTCTTATGAAGTGATTTTATTTTTAACAATATTTTTGTAATATACGTTTAAGATATATATATATACATATACGAAAAATAATATAGAATAATACAAATAAAAACATAATAATACAATTGAAATATAAAATACTATACAATATAAAAAAATAATATGGAATAATACAAATAAAAATATAAAAATACAATACAATATAAATACAAATAAAATATAAAATACAATACAACATAAACAACAATATAAATACAAAAGAAAATAATATATATAAAAAAATATAACATAAATGAATATAAAAATATAAAAATACAATTAAAATAGAAAAGAAAATACAATACAATATAAACAACAATATAAATGTAAAAGAAAATAAAATAATAAAATAAAAGAAAATACAATTAAATAATAAATATAATATAAAAAAAGAAAAAATATAAAATTGAATACAAATAGAATACAAAAATATAAAATAAATATTAAGAATATAAAAATTCAATATAAAAATACATTATAAAAAGAAAAAATATAATAATAATAATAATAATGATAATTTAATTTATTGCCCACTTTTGTATAACAATTTAACGATCATATACTCTTCCCATTTCATTTCTATGATTTTGCCAATGTAAGTCCTACCCTTCTAATGTATCCTGCTGTGTCTTAACTTTTTTTTCTATTTTTACAAGTGTTTCCCAATCTGTTTCATATTGCATAGTCTTCGTTTATCACTTTCCTGTTCATCCCATTATTTCCTTCTCCCTATTATATCCTGTAGAAAGGCCAAGTTTGTCCCTGCTCCTCTAATTACCTCTTTCCAATTCCTGCCACTCTCTCCACTTACTTCACATGCTTTAATCATGTATTTCATTGTTTCTTCCTCTTTCTTACAAAGCCTACATGTTCTTTCTTCTTTCGATAGCCAATATTTGTATACCCTTATTTCACTACGCTGTATGAATTTTCCTATCCTTTCTAATTCTCCTCTCCTTTTTTCTTTTTTCCCATAAGTATTTCGGCTTATCTCCTGGTTTCCTTGCCACCTCTCTTAATTCTCTTAGGAGCATTGACTCTTTTATTTTCATCTCTCTTTCTTGTTCTTGGACGTCTTTACTTATCTGCTCTATTTTGGTTCTCACTTCTCCCCAATAAAAATATAAAAATACAATAAAAATATAAAATAAAACACAATACAATATAAAAATCAATATAAATATGAAAGAAAATAAAATAGAAGTAAGTAATAAATATAATATAACATAAAAAGAATATAATATAAAATAAGAAAAAATATAAAAAAATCAATATAAAAATACAATATAATAAAAATAAAATGTAATAATAATAATAATAATTTTATTTATTATCCACTATTGGCTTACAAATTAACAATCATATACTCTTTCCATTTCATTCCCGTGATTGTGTCAATACAAAATTGGCTCGACCATATCAATCGGATCATGTATCAAACATCTTTCGCACCACTCGGAACGTGCACCGAACGTGAATCGAACGTGCATCGAACGTGAATCGAACGGCATCGAACGTGCACCGAACGTGAATCGAACGGCTTGGAACGTGAATTGAACGACTTGCGTTCAATACCCGTTCGGTGCACGTTCGATGCACGTTCGATGCACGTTCGATTCACGTTCGATGCACGTTCCGAGTGGTGCGAAAGATGTTTGATACATGATCCGATTGATATGGTCGAGCCAATTTTGTATTGACACAATCACGGGAATGAAATGGAAAGAGTATATGGTCGTTAATTTGTAAGCCAATAGTGGATAATAAATAAAATTATTATTATTATTATTACATTTTATTTTTATTATATTGTATTTTTATATTGATTTTTTTATATTTTTTCTTATTTTATATTATATTCTTTTTATGTTATATTATATTTATTACTTACTTCTATTTTATTTTCTTTCATATTTATATTGATTTTTATATTGTATTGTGTTTTATTTTATATTTTTATTGTATTTTTATATTTTTATTGGGGAGAAGTGAGAACCAAAATAGAGCAGATAAGTAAAGACGTCCAAGAACAAGAAAGAGAGATGAAAATAAAAGAGTCAATGCTCCTAAGAGAATTAAGAGAGGTGGCAAGGAAACCAGGAGATAAGCCGAAATACTTATGGGAAAAAAGAAAAAAGGAGAGGAGAATTAGAAAGGATAGGAAAATTCATACAGCGTAGTGAAATAAGGGTATACAAATATTGGCTATCGAAAGAAGAAAGAACATGTAGGCTTTGTAAGAAAGAGGAAGAAACAATGAAATACATGATTAAAGCATGTGAAGTAAGTGGAGAGAGTGGCAGGAATTGGAAAGAGGTAATTAGAGGAGCAGGGACAAACTTGGCCTTTCTACAGGATATAATAGGGAGAAGGAAATAATGGGATGAACAGGAAAGTGATAAACGAAGACTATGCAATATGAAACAGATTGGGAAACACTTGTAAAAATAGAAAAAAAAAGTTAAGACACAGCAGGATACATTAGAAGGGTAGGACTTACATTGGCAAAATCATAGAAATGAAATGGGAAGAGTATATGATCGTTAAATTGTTATACAAAAGTGGGCAATAAATTAAATTATCATTATTATTATTATTATTATATTTTTTCTTTTTATAATGTATTTTTATATTGAATTTTTATATTCTTAATATTTATTTTATATTTTTGTATTCTATTTGTATTCAATTTTATATTTTTTCTTTTTTTATATTATATTTATTATTTAATTGTATTTTCTTTTATTTTATTATTTTATTTTCTTTTACATTTATATTGTTGTTTATATTGTATTGTATTTTCTTTTCTATTTTAATTGTGTCACGTCCCGGGTTAAGGATTTAATGGGACAAATGACAAAGGGGTTTTTACATAAATTCCAGGCGCTGATCTATAGTTCAGCGCACCGGGAGGCGAGGAAATCAGGTATTTGACGACGTAATTCTGTACACCAGCCTTTTCGATTGTCAGGCGAGAAATGTGAAATTCTGCACGCTAATCGTCTCGAACGGCCGGGAGAATGTTAGATTCAGGGGATTGAAGATTAGGGAAGGTCAGGCGAGCAATGTTCAATTCTGCACACTAACCATTTCGAGCGTCAGGCGAGAAATGTGAAATTCTGCACACTAATTGTTTCGAATGGCAGGCGAGTAATGTTTAATTCTGCACACTGAGGATTTAGGGAAAGTCAGGCGAGCAATGTTCAATTCTGCACACTAACCATTTCGAACGTCAGGCGAGAAATGTGAAATTCTGCACACTAATCGTATCGAACGGCAGGCGAGTAATGTTTAATTCTGCACACTGGGAATTCAAGGAGGGTCAGGCGAGCAATGTTCAATTCTGCACACTGACCATTTCGAACGTCAGGCGAGAAATGTGAAATTCTGCACACTAATCGTATCGAACGGCAGGCGAGTAATGTTTAATTCTGCACACTGAGGATTTAGGTAGAAGGCGGGCGAGAAATGCGAAATTCTACGCACTAATGGATTTGGGACTGACAGGCGAGAAATGTTTAATTCTGCACACTAACCGTTTTTTGAACGTCAGGCGAGTAATGTTTAATTCTGCACACTAATCGACCAGGGAAGGTTTAAATGAACTGGTTTGTATTGGAGAGACACCCGTTAGAGCACTTGTTTTGGTTTGCTTAGGTAATCGGATTTACCGCTGCATTATTGTAAAAGACACATGTAATACTTCGCGAGATTCGACTAGTCATACGGTTAAGCGAAACCTATGCGTAAGTAAGTTTAGTAAACACCGTGACGCTTTCTGCGGTCGTTGCCCGGAATCAGCTGTTCCGGCAGCCTGTTTGGATTTCGGGATCTTCGTAGCCGAAGGATTGACACAATGATTCGTAACTGAGTTAAAGTAAAACTGTTTATTCACTTTATAAGTTTCGATACTAGGTAATGCACTATCGTTGTGCAGATAGTTACGTTTTATAATAATGGATTGGCGATGAACATAGCATGTATATAATGGTTATAAGTTATGAATATGAACATGAAATACAAGATATATATATTAATAAGCTAGTATGATTTACGCAATAGGCGTTAATAAGCAATGCAAACAGCAATACACGATAATATGAGCGCAATAAGCTTTGCAATACGAAATAATGTGAATAGCAATACAAGATAATATAAGCGCAATAAGCGTTGTAATGTGAAACAATATGAAACAATAAGAATGTGAATAATTGTTATAGATGATGGTGATATACTGTGGTATTAATAGTAGTTATAATCTCTTACGATACTTGATGGTTGATGGTGATTGAATTTATTTTAAATGATACTTTGATCAGCGAGACCTTAAATGGTTTCGTGTAAATAGCTTTCCTTCGGCAAAGGTATTTCGTCGAAAGAGAGCGTGTCCCTTCGATCCTGGTATTTCGGCGAAAGAGGACTTCTGTCTCCGGGCCCTTGTATTTATATGATTTTGCAAGGGGTTGTGGGGTGTACGCGCGGTATGGACTTTGCCCTGCTTATATAATATTTTACAGTATGAAGGGGGGTGCGCAGTATGCACCTTGGGCTAATTATAAACATGTGTCATGATAACTTTTGGGGTTTTTGCAGGGAGCAAAGGTTGATCTATATTGGGACTCGCAGTTTTTCTACTAGGGTTTTTATACATAGGATTTTGAATTGCTCAACTCCTCGAATGGATTTTGGGTGTTTTAATAGGAAAGGGACGTCGGAGGGTTTGACTGCTTTGGTCATTGAGAGGGTGTGAGACGTGGTCTCGATTTAAGATATTTGTGGGGCGAGGGACTTGTTTAGATTTGACGTAAGAGAGGAATTTGTGCCGCGTTGGGCGAATAAGGGAAGGAGATTTAATGATTGACCGTCTTGAGATGGGGACCGCTAAGGTACATCGCCAAGGCGGCCAAGGTCGTTGGTAAAGGGGTAAGAATTGAGGTTTGTGGAAGATTTGAGCGTATTTGTAGATAGATTTATAAATGAGTTGAAATAACCGCGCGCGAAAAATCTTGGGGCGTCACAATTGTATTTTTATATTTTTATATTCATTTATGTTATATTTTTTTATATGTATTATTTTCTTTTGTATTTATATTGTATTGTATTTTTATATTTTTATTTGTATTATTCCATATTATTTTTTTATATTGTATTGTATTTTATATTTCAATTGTATTATTATGTTTTTATTTGTATTATTCTATGTTATTTTTTGTATATGTATATATATATCTTAAACGTATATTACAAAAATATTGTTAAAAATAAAATTACTTCATAAGAATCTGACAGTGAAATTGACCCAATCGCTTCTAATATTGAATAATTAGAATTTTAAGTCCAACCAACAATTATCATAGGGTAAACACCTATTGTTAATAAATACGAAAACCCAATTTTTATTGAATATATGAAAAAATTATTTATAAATTTGGTCCTTTCGTACAAAAAACTTATTAGATAAATATAGATTGAAAACCGATCTGGTTCACGTCGATCTGAACTCAAATCATATAAGATATTATAAGTCTGACTGACTTAAAATTTAAACTCCTGCATTTAAATTATATCTTAATTCAACATCGAGGACGCAATCATCTTCAAAACTATAGGTAATATAACAAATGTGATAAACAGAACATGGAAGAAAGGGGAACTTTCTGGAAGAATGGAAAGAAGGAATAATAAGTCCGATGTTCAAAAAGAGGAGAAAGGGTTATGATTTAAAACTATAGGGGCATAACTTTGATGGATACAAGTTATAAGATATATGCGGAAATTCTAAGGAGAAGATTAGAAGAACAAATGGAAAAATGGGATATTAAACGATACGCAGATGGGATTCAGGACAAGGAGAGGAACAGTAGACGCAATAGTGGCAGTTAAAACGGCTATAGATATAGAAACCTCAAAAAAAAAATGAGGGAAGCTATACCTGTTTTTCACGGATATGAAGGGAGCATTTGATAGATAGAAAGGGAAGAAATTTGGAAAAAGCTTTAAGAAGAAGGAGTAGGCGAACATCTAAGAATAAGGATATAGGAAATGTACGACAGAACTATACGCAATTTAAGAGTGAAGAGGGAACTGATAGGAAAGTTTTTAACAGGAAAGTGTGTTCGACATGGGTGCCCGTTAAGCGCGACACTTTTCAATGTCGCATTTGCAGACCTGGAAAAAAGAAATGAGCAAAGAACAGGAAGGAGGAGTCCTAATAGGTAGAAGGAAAATTTGGACAATTTCATACGCGGATGATGTTGTGTTAATGGTAAATAATGCACAGGGGCTGAAGAATATGATAAAGTGATTCGAGAGATACATAAATAAGAAATGCTTGGAGTTAAATGTGCAAAAGTCTAAGAAAATGATATGCAGGAAAGCCGGAGGAAGAAGAAATGAGGAAAGATTTCGTTGAAATGAAGAAGAAATAGAAAGAGTAAGAGAACTGGAATATTTAGGTTATACAGTGGGAGAGAGAGAGCGAGAGAGAGAGAGAGAGAGAGAACAACATGGATACAGACCATATTAAGAAGGTAGTTAGGAAAGCGGATATGACACTAGGAAAAGTATGTGGGGGATTGGAGAAAGATTATTCAGAGATGACTTTGAAAGAAGAACGAAACTGTATCATGCGCTAGTTAGAAGCACCGTGGCGTATGGAACAGAGATATGGGGATGGAGAAGGTATGACGAAATAGAAAAATTGCAGGCGGAATACATACGGTGGATAATGAAATTGGAGAGATCAACACCAACATACTGGCTGTTAAAAGAAACATGAAGAGAAAGAAATTAAAAATGTGAGTAAGGGAAATGAGCTGCGAAGAGAGGTTAATAAACTCGAAAGAAGGATAGGAAGAACGTGGGAGAATATTAATGAGAGGAAATGAAGTAACGAAAAGGGAAAGAATAAGAATCAAATTCTTGGAATGGAGAGGATGGTCAAATGAAGAATGGAAAAGAAGAAGAAGATTAAATGGGGAAGATGTGTGGACCAAAATAGAGCAGATAAGTAAATACAATCAAGAACAAGAAAGAGAGAGATGAAAATAAAAGAGTCAAAGTTCCTAAGAGAATTAAGGGAGGTGGCAAGGAAACCAGGAAATAAGCTGAAATACTTATGGGTGAAAAAAAGAAAAAAGGGAGAGGAGAATTAGAAAGGATAGGAAGATTCATAAAGGATAGTGAAACAAGGGTATGCAAATATTGGCTAATGAACGAAGAAAGGATATGTAGGCTTTGTAAGAAAGAGGAAGAAACAGTGAAACATGTGATTGAAGCATGTGAAGTAAGTGGAAAGAGTGGGAGGAATTGGAAAGAGGTAATTAGAGGAGAAGGGAAAAACTTGGCTATTCTACGGGAGATAATAGGGAGAAGGAAAAGATGGGAAGAACAGGAAAGTGATAAAAGAAGATTATGCAACATAAAATAGATTAGGAAACACTTGTAAAATAGAAAAAAATTGTTGTGACTCAGCAGGATACATTAGAACGGTAGGACTTACATTGACACAATCACGGGAATGAAATGGAAAGAGTATAGGATCGTTAAATTGTAACACAAAAGTGGATAATAAATTAAATTATTATTATTGTTATTCCTATATTTTTTCTTTTTATAATGTATTTTTATTTTGAATTTTTATATTTTTATTTTTTATTTTTATATTCTATTCATATTCTATTTTTATATTATGTTTTTATATTTTTCTTTTTTATTTTATTAATTTATTTTCTTTTATTTTATTATTTTATTTCATTTTATACTTATATTGTTTTTCATATTGTATTGTATTGTATTTTATATTTTTATATTTGTGCTTGTATTATTCTATATTATTTCTCAATTTTATTCACCCATCATTCTCCTTCTCTCTTTGCCACCTAATTCTGAGATTCGACGTTTCCGAAAAAAGTATTATATTTTGTTCGTGCCTTCATCTCGCTGCCAAATGATATCATCCCGCGCGGCTGCTCCAGAGGAGTCAAATTACACACGATCGTGCGATACGCTGCAACGTTAAATCAGAACGTTTTAAAAACTTGTTAGCTTTAGAATGCTGGCTACATAATGGTTCGGAAAAAATATATCTGTTTGCTACATAATAGTTCGTTATATATCGGTGATTAAAAAATTATTATTTCTCTGTGTTGGGGAAAAAATTTCCATCACATATTGGAATGGAAAAAAATTTCTGCTGACACCACATAATTCTTTCTATGATTCGAGCGTTCTTCGCGCTGTCAAATGTCGTCACCCTGCACGGCTACTCCAGGGGACTCAAGTTACATACGATCACGTGAGACGCTGCGACGTTAAATCGGAACGCTTTAGAATACTGTTAGCTTTAGAATAAAATGTGATTGTACTCTCAATCATATTGTGGATGATGCTCGTAGTAAAAAATGGTAAATTATATTCTTTTAATTTTATGATTTGTAACAATATATATATATAATTTCTCAATTTTATTTACCCGTCCTCCTCCTTGCCACCTAACTTTAAGATTTGCTGACGCTGCATAATTCTTTCTATGATTCGCGCTAATTCTGTTTCGTTCGAGCGTTCTTCGCGCCATCAAATGATATCATCCCGCGCGGCTGCTCCAGAGGAGTCGAATTACGCATGCTATCGCGCGATACGCGGCGACGTTAAATCGGAACGCTTTGAAATACTGTTAGCTTTAGAATGCATGCGATTCTATCCCCTACGTATTACTCTCTCTTTCCCTCCTAGAATTTTAACTTTAAAGTAATGCTCCGTCTCTTATGTAGTGGCGTATCTTTCCCTCCTAAAATTTTAACTTTCAAGTAATGCTCCGTCTCTTTCCCTCGAAGACGCGGTGTCGAAAAAAAAACGCCGATCTTTCCCGACATTGTCCGAAACAATTTCTGAAAAATTATTGGTTTGGAAAAAAAAGTTCCAGGACAGTCTCCTCCCTGGGTTAGGTCTGAAAAATTTTTTGGGTGGGCCAAGTTCTGAAAGAGATTTTTTTTCGGGGGTCAATGCCTCCCTCTGAAAAATTTCCGACGGTGGGTCCGGTCTGGAGAGGCCTCCGCGGCGGTTCGGCCCGGACTGATCCCCCCTCTATCGTCGCTGCTTCCCCCACTCCGCGGCTCGTGCGCGCGCAACCGGTCTTCCTCCCCCGCAGGCCCCGCGCCCCGGTTTCCCTCCGCCCCGCTCCCCCGCGCGCCCTCACTTTCCCCACCGCCCCGCGCCGGTTGGGAGTCGGGGAGGGGGAAATGGCCTTCAAAGTGAATTAGAACTCTCCTAGTATTACTACTATTAAACATCGCAAGAAATCAGAATAATTGCAGTACTTACCTGTTATTGAATAATTTATTATTCTTAGGGGGGGGGGGGGGGCGATCGCCCTATCGCCCCCCTCTGGATCCGCCACTGAGTTAGATATGTATTTTGTGAAATGCATGGACGTACTTAACTAAAAGATGACGCTCGTTTGCAATTATTTTAACAGTATGTACAAGTATTACATATTATATTAGATTATATTGTAATAATTTTTTTTAGTTGCGAAATAGTCCTGGTAGGCTGACATCCACAACAGCAGTAACGGAACAAAAACCGAGCACAATAAATGGTTACGAAAATGCAATGGAAAAGCATATTGTACAATTTGTAAAAGTAATTTTAAACTTAATAACATTCCGCGGCACTCAAAATCCAAAAATCATATGCGTAAATTATTGAATATTGGAAAAGTGAATTTGCATTTACCTGATTACATATCAAAATGTACCGAAGACAAAAATTTGAAAAAATCACTCAATCGTATAAAAAAAAAGTTCAGCAGATTGTTGATAGTGAAACTTCAAGAATTTGATATATTGGATGCAAATAGCATTAAAAATATGTATGGAATATACGACAAATTATTTGAACTGACCCTAGTAGCATTTGTTGTTGGCATACAGTTGGGCCACGCACATAATTTTAGTTGGCCAACAGTTAGATTTGGCACTTTTTTTTCAGGTTGGGCCAACAACAGAGGGCCAAGGTAGGCTTTCCTACTCTTGCCCTACTATTTATAGGGCTTACTGTAAAAGCCCCATTGAAAGTTTCTTTCCAGAAGGCGTCTTAAACAACTTCAAAAGACGTTGTAAAGACGTCTTCTTCAGGTCTGGATTAAGAAAAAAAAATATCGCTGTTTTCGCCAGGTGCGAAAATTAAAATATGCCGGCAACAGATGGATGCGTGGGAAGGATATGAAGCAGCACGACTCTCGTATGGACTGGCACAATATATTTTCCAGTGGTCAATTCGGCCACTGGACGTCACAAACACCAATACAATAAGACAGTACACTATAATACAGACGCGTGGGCGTTGTGCGACAGTGGGTCGCAGTGGTAAACTTGGTTAGGCGCAATGGGCGCAGAGACGAAATTGCGTGCGTGCGTGTCACGGCGCTTATCTTTTCGAACTAACGGCTGCCGGGCGAGCGCTTCGAAAAGACCGTTGGCGTAAACAATACAAGTCATAGGCCTACGCTGACTCCGTGGCGGTTGCTACTAGTCAGCGGGCACACGTTTGAACAATCAGCGCGGCTCGCTTTACGCGGCTCGCTTTCCGCGGCCGCAACAATCGCGTTGAGGAGGGGAATTGAACTCAGACTTTCCGCTTAGAAAGCAACCTTTTTTTTTTCATATACTTTATTGCACTATTACATTACATAACATGTATAACTTAACTATTGTAGCTAACCTATACAACATTTCTAATAGTCTTTGGTGTGTTATAAAGTTCCTACCTCTTAACGAGGCTATACCTTTAATTTCCCTTATTTTAGACCTACATCTTCTTCTCAGCTTCCTTATCACAGTTTGATTTTTAAAATTGCAAATATGTTACGTCTATCTATATTATACAGGAAACTAATCTTACAAAACCTGCTTTTAGAATTTTCAAATATCAAATAATTCTTTTTTGTACTTTTATCTTAGTCATAGCTGCTTTCTTCATTAAATATCGGTAAATTTTGGTATGGAAGTTTGTGTTTTATCCTAAATATACTATTATTATATCTTATTCTAGTTATATCTTTAAGAAGCGCATTTTCATTTTGCAGCCGGTATTTGTAAAACTTTTGTCCTAAGTTACTAATATACTCCATTATTGGTTCTAACTTAGCATCTCTGTGCATTACGGCTATTCTTTCATACCTATTTCTATTTAAAATCAGTCTCATACATTTGTTTTGAAAGACTTGTATTGATTTCTGATTTGTCATTGATGCAGAGCACCATATTGGGGCACCGTATATTATCACTGGTCTTAATATACTTGTGCCCTGATAACCACCCTGCCTGCAGTCTGTCAGCAGATGGACAGCAGGGTCTGACAAGGCAGGGTCTGCCGGCAGATGGACGGCAGATCCGCAGCAGACCCTGCCTTCAGATGGCGCTATTGGATGTGTCGGACGGGCAGCAGGATCTGTCGGCAGATCCGTAGTTGAATGCGGACATAAACTGCGCCGGATCTGCCGGCAGACCTGGTTATCAGAGTGTATATCAGTCTTTTGTTTTCCATAGTTACTGAGGAATTTTTAGCCATTAATGGATACACTTTTTTCCCTGATAACCAGGTCTGCCGGCAGATCCGGCGCAGTTTATGTCCGCATTCAACTACGGATCTGCCGGCAGACCCTGACAAGGCAGGAATTGCTGCGGATCTGCCGTTCATCTGCCGGCAGATCCGCAGCAGATCTTGCGGCCCGTCCGACACATCCAATAGCGCCATCTGAAGGCAGGGTCTGCTGCGGATCTGCCGTCCATCTGCCGGCAGACCCTGCCTTGTCAGACCCTGCTGTCCATCTACTGACAGACTGCAGGCAGGGTGGTTATCAGGGTTCATTATTGGATAAACTTTCTGTATTGCCATTTTGAGATGGTGTTTATACGTTAGTTTTGAGTCCAGATGCACCCCGAGATACTTCACATTGTTTGAAGGAGCTACTTGCTGTCCATATACTTTAACACGTTGCGTCCGGGTGACGTGTACGGTCACGTCATGGGACTCTTGGGCTCGGTCCCAATAAATGTGGAAGGTAAAGAAGAATTTTTGAGGTACCGAATTTTCCTTTTGCATACGCATTCAGTACGAACGTGTTCATCGGTGTGTGCATGTCGTTACAAATTTGCATTTTTTTCACCATGGTGCAGCTGTTTCTTGTATTTAGGAGAAGGTCAACTATTTTTGGTGCCGGACGCAACGTGTTAACTGGCGAAAAAATTTTATTTCCTGTCTTTTTTTTGGAAAATACTATTAGCTCTGTTTTCTCTGAATTTAATGTTACTTTCCATTGACTGTAGTATTTTTCTAACATATTTAAATGTATTTGTATTTGTTTCGCGGCTACGACAGAACAAAAAGAATGAGCGTATATAGCTGTATCATCTGCAAATAAGGCTAGATTTGTTCTTTCAAATTCTGGAATGTCATTGAGGAATATGCTAAATAACTGTGGTCCTAGGACTGATCCTTGAGGAACTCCCGCTACTATTTCTTTTGTTCTAGATTTAGCATCATTACTTACTACTTTGAACTTTCTATTGGTTATGTATGAGTGTATTAGTCTAATCAGAGTTTCTGGGTAATTTTGCTTGATCATTTTGAAAATCAGTCCATCAATCCAAACTTTGTCAAATGCCTTTTGTATGTCTAGTAACACCATTACTGCCCTGATAACCACCCTGCCTGCAGTCTGTCAGCGGATGGACAGCAGGGTCTGACAAGGCAGGGTCTGCCGGCAGATGGACGGCAGATCCGCAGCAGACCCTGCCTTAAAGATGGCGCTATTGGATGTGTCGGACGGGCAGCAGGATCTGCTGCGAATCTGCCGGCAGATGAACGGCAGATCCGCAGCAGATCCTGCCTTATCAGTGTCTGCCGGCAGATCCGTAGTTGAATGCGGACATAAACTGCGCCGGATCTGCCGGCAGACCTGGTTATTAGGGTGTTATCTTATCCAAGTTAAAGTTTTTGCTTATGTCATTAACTATACGTACTACTTGTTGTACCGTGCTGTGTTGCTTCCTAAACTCAAACTGTATATCTCTACTAATTTTATTCAATTCCTCGTGTTTTTTAATTCTATCCAGAATTATTTTTTCTACAATTTTACTTATGGAACTTTTTTAAGTACTACGTTTTGTATTTTGTCTATGCCTGGAGCTTTGTGAGAACTAACATTTTTAATTATTGAGTATATTTCTTTTGGTGATGTATGATATTTATACGAGTCCTCTCCACTATTTAGTGTTCCTTGTAAGTAATTATTGACTACAGATACTATATTACTCTGCTCTATTGTGTTATTCTGCAGTTCAATTTTGTGTACGTTTTCAAACTGTGAAGCTATTAATTCTACTTTCTCCCTATCCGTAAGAGCTGTGATATTTCCCTCCCTTAGACATGGTATTTCTTCATACTCACTTTTCAGCAGTTTGGTCATCCTCCATAAGCTTTTATCCCTCGTATTGATTTTAGACAGCTTCTCAGACCATTTTTTGTTCCTAAACTCTGCTATTTGTGCCCTAACTTCTTTACTCTTTTTCATGTGTAATTCTTTAAAAAATAAACTACCTGTTTTCTGCCATTGTTTCCTTAAGTAATTTCTAAATTTAATTTCCTTAAGTATGGATTCAGATAGTTCAGTATTTTGAGCTATTACAGTTTTCGTTTTAATTATCTTATCTCTTGCGTGTTGTATGTTCCTTGTGAGTTTCGTAACTTCCTCTTCTACATCCTCTTTTGTTTCTATTTTACTATTAATAATTATATTATCATTCAGTATGTCCCTAAATTGTTCCCAGTCAACCCCCTTATAGTCAAATAAACTTCTTTTTAATTTTGGATTACTTTCATTTCCTAATGTGAAGTATACCGGTAAGTGGTCTGAATTTAGCTCATTCTCTACCTGTAATTTTTTCACATTGATAACGTTTTTGTTTAATACTATGTTTATGAATGTTGGTGTACCGTTGTTGAAGGGAATATGTGTTGGGCTGTCAGTGTGCAGAATTATTACGTTATTTCCCTGAATATAACTATTTAGTGTTAGACCATTTCTATTATTTCTGTGGCAACTCCAGTTGGTGTGCCTTGCATTTAGGTCTCCTACTACTAAAACTTTATTTGATACTTCCAAGAGGGAGTCCAGGTCAGAGTGTGAGAAACTATTCGATGGCTTATTATATGCTGCTATCAAATATATATTACTTTTTAGCCTGATACATATATGCTCTATAGACACTTTCCTTTTAATCTCTATTCTTTCATGTGGTATTCCCCTTCTGATTAGCACTGCAACTCCCCCCGCAGCATTTTCCCTATTACTGGTATAACTATTATAGTTCCTAATTTTTAGAGTCTCCTTAGCTTTTAACTTAGTTTCATTTATAAATAGAATATCTACACTTTTCCTATTCAAAAAGTCTGTTACTTCAGTTATTTTGCCTCTTATGCCATATGCGTTCCAGCTATATATCACTACACTATCCATTTCTATTTTGTAATATTTGTGTGAAGTTATAAAATACCTCAAATTTGCCCAGTTCTGTTTCGCATTCCGCTAGTTGTTTGTTTAAATTTCTGATATCGTTTATCATTTGTTTGACGTTTACTAGACTATCTAAATTTTTAAATTCTGTACAGAGTGTTTTAAAATTAGAGATTTCTTCCATGCTGTTATTGCTGGTTCCTACGTTGGCTTGCCTAGTGATGACAATTGGGTTTTCTGCTTCTGTATCTTGAGTTATTGTTCTGCGTACTGCAGCTCTCAGCTGTGGAAACTCTTCCTAGCATCGAAGGTCCAGAACTTTCCTTTTCCCCCTTATTTCTTCTTCTCTCTTCTTTTCCATGAATGGAATTTTTCTGCTTTTGTTTGTCCAATCCAGCCTTTCCAGATACACTTTGCAATTGGTAGAATTTGCTGGATGATTGTCTCCACAATTAACACATTTTGCTGGTGTTTTCCTGTCTTTGGTACATTCCCCTGTTAAGTGCTCTTCTGCGCACTTGAGACATTTGGGTGCCACATGGCAGTTTGCTGTGGCATGCCCCCACTCCTGGCATCTGTGACACTGAGTTATTTTTTTCTTATTAAAATATCTTTCCCATCTGACCCGTGTGTAGTTGAGAAATTTGATTTTTTGATTAAGTTCCTTCACGTTAATGGTACTGGATGTTGTGACCATGTATAGTGGATTATATGTCCCTCTCATTTGAATGCATTTGGCACCTAGCAGCCCCTGCTCTATCATTTCGTTTTGTATTTCTGTTTGTTCAATGTCGCTTGTTACCCCTCTTATTACAAAAGCCCTTGTTTTTTCTTGTTTCATTGTGTATGTGTGGTATTGTGTGTTTCCATCTATGTTTGAAAGTAATTCTGTATAATCTTTGACGCAGCTTGTATAAATGCTTATCCTGTTACTACTATATTTTATGTAGAATTTTTGTTTTGTATGTGTTACGTCCCGAAACTTCAAAAATTTTTAAAATCATTGTTTAGTTGTGTTTTCCTTTGTCAGTGGGAAGAGTGCTTCGACAACGCTTAGCGTTCTGGGAAATCCCTAATCGAGCGCACTTCTGCTTACTGTATAGTATTTTATTATTTTATTTATGAAAACGGATACTCGGTACTAGGAACGTCGTCGTCGCCGCGACGTTTGGTCGCTGCGCTGTACCCTGAACGTGGGACTGTGCTGAGGCATCAGCGTAGTTCTCAGTAGTCCGTTCAAAATGAGCAGTGGTTCTCATACCTCGCGACACTGATTAAATGTAAGCGGCGGGGGTGTGTCTTGACAATGCATCTAGCATTCTGGTTTAACCTAATCGAGCGCATCTCCGACCGTCGAATCGTCGCATCGAGGAAAAGGAGTGATCTGAGTGTGAGAAGCGTGAGGATGAGAGTCACCCTGTTCTACGCCGGTAGCGCATAGGTGAAAAGTATGGAAGAATGAAAGTGAGAACATCTAATGAAATCATGCGACGGTTACTGGGGCATGATTGGGACTGCAGCGTCAGCTTTTCTGAGCGGGCCTCGCGGCCGGACGCTCTCGGGGGCGCGAAGCTGAGGCACTCTTTGTCGTACAGTCGCGGAGAGCGTGACGAGTGTCCGTGGATAGTAATTTCTTTTCCTTAACTTAATTTCTATTTTGAGCCAGAGGTTCATAAATTTTAGTGAATGGACTCATCTTTCCACGTTAAATGTGTTTTAATCATCGTTTTCTCAATTTTATATATCTGCGTTTTACATTCGCTTAATAACCTTGTTTAATATCCTGTATTGCGTTGGGATCAACCTTCTGTTAGATCTCATCCTCTTTTGTGCTTTGAGCTATTTTATTTATCACTTTTAAATTGTTATCACAAGTATTGTGAGAGTGAGTGTGATTTTCTTGTTCTCAGGCATAGAACAGGTGTGTTTATAAAGCATAAACAAAAGGAATTTCAAACGTTGTAAAAAAATTTAAACGATATAGCGGGTGAGTGCGAATTTCTTTTCCTAAAATTTTGTAATTGAAATAACGATTGGCGAGCGTAAACTCATGTAAAAGAAATATTATTCATGTTCTATTGTCAATTGGCGAATGCAGAGGTAACGGAGAGTCAATATTGGCTTTAGCCAATATTTTGGGATTACCCTTGGCTCTTTAAGTCTTTTAACGCCAGAAAAGAAAAAGAATAAAAATATAATTATTCACACTTGAACCCTACATTAGAGCAGAAGTTATTTAATGATGAACTAACTAAATCCTCACAATAACTCAGTGCGGGGCCTGTATAGGACTAGATCTTGGATTCCCGATACCAAACAGAATTCTTTAAATTCTTAAATAATAATTTGTACTGTAACGCGCATAACATCCTTCCGATTAGACTGATTTAGATACCAATTATTCGGACTCCACGCTTACCTCGTAATCGCGTTAACATATGTCTTTTTATTTTTTCTGTAAGCCCTTTGTGTGAAACAGCATTGCCATGTATTACTATTGGTGGTGGAGTTGTTTTTTTAGCCGTTACACTGTCAGCCATATTTTGTTTCTTCCCTTCCGATATAACCTCTTCTTCGTTGCTACTGAGTACTTCAAATCTATTCCTAAGTGGAATAGCTTCTTTAGACTCTTTTCTTTTTGTTCTTGGCCCTTCCATTGGACTTGCTTTCCTTTTAGTTTTTATCAATTGGCTGAAACTTGCGTCTTCCATTACTCCCTCCATGTCCAGCCCACCACGTGGACGCTCATCGTTTTGAACCTTGTCTTCTCCCAGGTTCTCTGTTTGATAACTTCCTATTATTTCTTCTACTTCTTTTGCTTTAATTACACTGCACACTCTATGCTTTCTTTTATTTTTCCTTCTACACTTTTCCGATTGTCTTTATATCCTGTCTTATAGGTTATGGTTTGCCTGCGCCGGACACGATGCCAACGACGCTCCGAAGCGAGAAGTCAGAAAGCAACCTTAATGAGAACCGGTGTTTTCCATCACGGCTACGGCCGCTGGTCTGCACTGGCGTATAATAGAATAGTGTTTCTGAGGATAGCATCGACCCTGCCACCGAGCAGAGGGAGGCAAAATCGTGGTTAGAAAGCAACCGCTGTTTCCAACTATCCAATACACTTACTTGTAAACAGTTCTAATTTTTAGGTACATAACAAGTATTAAGTGTTTCTAAAAACTATGCGAGAGAAGGTGGGGGGACCCGATGTTGGGATGATGAAAGGATAAAATAAATATTGGGGAGGAAAAAGGAGGAGACAGAGAGGAGAGAAGAGGGTTAGTGGTGGAAGAACGAGAAGGAAGTGAAAGAGTTAAAAAGATAAAGTTAAAGAAAATATAAGGTCAAGAGGAAAATAACCTCAAAAAGGGATCCCGGGGA
Organism: Andrena minutula; assembly: GCA_929113495.1. NCBI lineage: Eukaryota > Metazoa > Arthropoda > Insecta > Hymenoptera > Andrenidae > Andrena > Andrena minutula. The sequence continues at coordinate 46,977,217 of OV815993.1, read as the reverse complement.
GGGGTGCTGGAGGCAGAAAAGAGCCCGTGGGGCGGGAGAGAAAAATGGGATGGAATTCGAATTGAAGAAAATGGGTTGAAAATAGGAAATAAAATATTGGAAAAATATCAAAATACAGGAAGAATGACGGACCAAGAAAGTAAAAGTAAAATCACAAGAGAATCGAAAGAAGAGGGAAAAAATCATCACAAAGACGTCTCAAAGAATCAAGAGAAAGAAGAAACAGAAAAAGAGAGGGAAAATAGAATAAGACATGAAAGAAGAGAAAAATTTACCCAAAAAGAACCAACGCAAAAAAGAGGGGAGGAGAATATAGATAGAATGGAAAATAAAAAGGTCAGTAAAGAGGAAGAATACATGGAGGACGCCACAATGAGAAGAGAAAAGGTTAGCGACAACACTGAAAGAAGCGATGAACAGGGCTGTCACGTCCTGGGTGGTAAAGGGGTTAGGACGATGACGAGAAAGGAGTTCTTGCCCCGTCGCCTCCAACGTACCGTCGCGCCCTAAGGCCGGCCGGGTTACGCCGCAATGGAGTAAACTGTGCGGGACAGGTGGATTGGCTTTTTGGGATCGAGGAGGAAAAGAAGAGGTGTGTTTCGTCTTGGGATCGTCAGCCAGACTCATCAGTAGGGCTATAGCTGACGACCCCTGCCCTAGACACACACGGGGCCACAGAGGATAGGATTTTGGAACTTGTATATATATGAATTGATGTAGAATTGAGGACTAGCGAGAAAGATTGGAGACCTCTGGTGACGCTCGTTGACACTAAGTCGTGTGGTGGGGCCGGGACGTCACAGGGCAAACAAGGAAATATTATAATAGAGACACGAGGTATTAAAGAAAATGAAATTGTAATTGAAAAACAAATGTCAGAAAAAAGAGGTAAAAGAAAATCGGAAGCTGAGAAAGAAGAAAATAGAAAGAAAAAGGGAAGGGAAAGCGAGGAACAATCATCAAAAGAAAGAAACCTCAAACAGGTGGAGAGAAAAATCCAAGAAATCTCGGTAAGAGAGGTTAAAAACATAGGGAATTTAGAAGGAAAAGAAAATAATGCAAAGACAGTTGATTTATATGAATGGAAATCGAAGAGAGAAGAATATTTAATACCAATTTCATTAAATAAAGAAAAAATGTCAATAAACAAGAAAGGAAATCTGATTAAAATATATAACATGTTAGTGGACACAGAAATCAAGTTTGAGAGCATCAAGATGGTAGGTTTCAACAGAGCGGAGGTTAAATACAAAAATAGTCAAGATGCAAACAGAATCCTAGAAGAATCTAGATTGAAACCAATGGGATATATATCATATATTCCAACAAGATGGAAGGAGAGGAAAGGAGTTATTCATGAATGGGAAGGATCTGTCGAGCAATTAGAAAAACAATTAGCACCGGGACAAGGAATATTTACATTGGAAAAATTGAAAAAAAGGAAAATGAAGGAAGGTATGGGAAGAGGGAAAAGCTATATTAATTAAGATGAGGGGAGATTCCCTTCCGACTAAAATTCTAATAGGATGGGGACATGTTTGGCTAAGAGTCGAACCTTTTGTAGAAGCGGTGAGACAATGCTTCAAATGTCTTCGTTTCGGGCACATTCAGTCAGGGTGTAAAACAACAATAAAAAAATGTTTTGTTTGTACGAAGGAGGAACATGCAAGATGCGAAGATAAACCGAAGTGCATTAACTGTGGAGGAGAACACTTAAGTGTGGCTAAAGAATGTCAAATACACCAAAGGGAAGCAGCTATAAAAAAGATTATGGCGTATAAAAATTTATCGTACAGCGCAGCCCAAGAAATAATAAGAAAAGAGGAAAAAATAAGTAAATATGGAGAAAGGTATGTAGAAGAAGAAGAGGAAAGCGAAGATGAGGAAAAGGGAGACAGGGATTTCCCAGCACTCAAAAGAAATAGGAGAAAGATAGAATATTGGGAGAATCTACCAATCCCATTAGAAAAAGAAAGAGGAAAGTGGAATAGAACATGGGGAAGAAACAAAGAACAGATGACATACGGAAGAGAAGAGGAGAGATACAGAGAAGATCAAGATATTGTGAGAGAAAGAAGATATGAACAACATAGACATAGAGGAAGATATGGGAATGATGGAGATAAAGAAACTGAGACAATACAAAATAAGAAAACATCAAATGAGGTAGTACAACAAAAAGATTACATCACAGAACAGATAAAAAAATATCAACATGAACATACAACTGGAAGACAAAACAATGTTTCAGGAAGATACAAAACAGAGAGAGAAGATGGACGGATTCAACAACAAGAAAAAAGAATACACAACAAAGAATCAAAAAAGTACAACCGGATGGAAGGAGGAGAAAGAAGAAAAGGAGATGAAACTAGAAGAGAAGGAGAAATAAACAATAACAATGATGATAATATGGGAGTACTTAAAAACAAAGGAGAAGGTAATCTCATAGAGGAAATCGTTAAAATAATAAAAGACAAGAACATCCTGGCAAAAGTCATGGAAAAATTAGTGGATGATCAAAGAGAATCAAAAAAGGAAGAAACAAGAGAGATGATAGAAGAAAAAGATGATTGGAATACAATATGTATACGAACCACAGAAAATACTCTAAGAAACACTGATAAAACAAAAGTAAAACTAATAAATAAATGCTTCACAGAAGAAGGAGAGATAAATTCAGAGGAAGAAGAGAGCAAGGAAGATTTAAGAAGGAAAAGAAGAAAGAGGGAGATAGACAAAGAAAAGCAAGAAGGAGAAAAAGAAAGGAAAAAACAGGAAACAAAAATGGGAGAGATACAAATTGAGAAACTAAAAGAATTCTTAATACAGAAGAAAGAAATAGAAAAGGAAAGTAAAGAAGAGGAAGATAATATAGAAAGAAAAAATATATCGGAAATAGAAGACTGGAAAAGTACAACTACGGATAACGAAAACGAAAGCCTAGGAACAGTGGAATGGCTGGAAGAAAATGAAATAGAACAAGAGTATAAATCAACAGAAGTAGAAGAACAAGAGATCATAGGAGGCCAAAGACAAGACTAAAACAAAACAAGAAGATAAAAGAAAAATCGAAAGAAATTAAACATTAACATACAATCAAAAGAAAATCACAACTATAAAAAAAAAAACAGAAATATATATATATATATATAAATATATAAGGGGAATAAAATGAGTGGAAATATAAAGGAATGCAAAATAGCATTATGGAATGCTAGAACCATCAAAAATAAAATGATAGAATTAAAAGAAAAGGTCAGAGAGTATGACATAATGGGCATTACAGAAACATGGCTGACAGAAAACAATGGATTGGTAATAAAAGAATATAATGTTTTCAGAAAAGACAGAGAAGACAAAAAAGGAGGAGGTCTCTGTCTTCTAGTTAAAAAAAACATCAGAACAAAGATAAGAGAGGATGTTAATTGGGTGAAAGATAAAACAGAAATAATATCAATTACAATAATGATGGAAAATAAGGAATTGGACATCATTTTGATATACAGATACCCGGGCCACAGACATAGACTTAACAAAGGAGAATGGGAAAAACTTTTCAAAAATAGGAGAACTGGAACAGAATTTATAGTAATGGGAGATTTCAATGCACATAATAGGGAATGGAACTGCTGGAAAGAAGATAGAGAGGGAACGATACTAGCAGAAACAATAGAAGAACAAGAGTTATTTGTTATAAATGATAAAACAACCTCCAGAACAGGGTCGGGAAAAAATAGACCAGCAAACCTAGACCTTTTAATAACGACATTCGAAATATATCAAGATACAAGAGTTAGAGAAGAAGGAGAGACATTAGGATCAGATCATCAGGTGATTGAGGTAGTAATTAACAGAGATACACAAACGCGGGACCCAAATAAGTACACAACTAGAAAATATACCACAGAGGAGATAAAATGGAAGGATCTAAAAGTGGCATGGATGTTAGGAGAAAACAACACGAAAGAGAAATTTAATAGTACGGATTCAATAACAGAGAAGTACAATATAATGATGGAAGGAATAACTAGTGGAATGGAAGCAATAGGAATAAAAAGAAGGTTAGAGAATACAAGAGAGGAAAAAGACACAAATGATAATACAAAAAGGAATGGAAAAAAAACACTAATAAGAAAACAATATCCATGGTGGGATGAAGAATGTAAAGAAAAAAAAGAAGCAAGGAAAAAAGCAGTAAGAGACTTTGTTAAAAATCCAATAGAAAACAATTGGAAAATATTAAAGAAAGAGGAGAAGGAAATGAACAAAACGATACAGGATAAAAGGAATAAGTCATGGGAGGAAATTGCGATATCAATAGATCATAGAACGAATGGAAATGAGATATGGGGTAAAATCAAAAGATTACAGAAAGGCTTTGAAACAAAACACAATACATGTACAAGTATAGAAGAAAGAAGACAACTGGAAGAGAAGGAAATTAATAAGATATTACAAGATCCGTTGGAGAGAGAAGAGGGTACGGAGATGGAAGAGGAGGGAACAAGAGAAGAAGGACGAGAGGGTCATAGAGATGACGAAGAGAATATGGAAAGAGAAGGATGGAATCAAGAAATTACTTTATGGGAGATAGAAACAGCAATTAAGAAATCCAACATAAAATCTGCTCCAGGAGAAAATGGAATAGATTACAGGATAATAAAAAATCTAACTGAGGAATACAAAGAAATGATGAAAGAAATTTTTAATGAAGGCTGGAAGCGACAGGAAATACCGGATGACTGGAAGAAAGCTGTAATTATATTTTTAGATAAAACAAATAGAAAAGCTTTAAGACCAATATCTTTAACAGATTGTATGGGTAAAGTAATGGAAAGGGTAGTAAATAGAAGATTAACAGAATGGGCAGAAAGAAACAATATAATGGATGAAGATCAAAATGGCTTTAGAAAGGGAAGATCCACGATGGATAATTTAACAATCCTAACGTCGGATATCACAAGGGGATTTGAAAATAAAAGAGAGACGCTAGCAGTGTTTGTAGATGTAAGAGGAGCATATGATAATGTAGACCATGAAATACTAATAGAAATATTAAAGGGCAAAAAATGCCCAGAAAAAATAATCAAATATATAGAGACATGGATCAACAATAGGAAAATAGAATGCATACGAAAATACGACAACAGCATAAAAGGACAACAAAAAAAAGGATTACCACAGGGAGCAATTCTCAGTCCAATTTTATATAACATTTATACGGCAGACTTAACAATAGGAGTTAAAGGAGAAAACATAAAAGTAATAGGGGAGAGGCTTGCAGGTTGCCACCCCTTAGCTTTTTTGATCATAACTCGTCATAAAATTAACGTATCGTTGATTTATGGTATAAGTTGGAAAGAGGAAGTGTTGAGCTACAATCCTGACCTAGAAATCATGTAAACTCTCGAAAAAGAAAAATTATACTGCAAATTTTCCAAAGTATCTAAAATTGACTCCTTGAAATTTTGACTTGCAGGTTGCCACCCGTTAGCTTTTTTATCATAACTCGTCATAAAATTAACGTATCGTTGATTTATGGTATAAGTTGGAAAGAGGAAGTGTAGAGCTACAATCATGAGCTAGAAATCATGTAAACTCTCGAAAAAGAAAAATTATACTGCAAATTCTCCAATGTATCTACCCTGATAACCAGGTCTGCCGGCAGATCCGGCGCAGGTTATGTCCGCATTCAACTACGGATCTGCCGGCAGATCCTGCTGCCCGTCCGACACATCCCATAGCGCCATCTGAAGGCAGGGTCTGCTGCGGATCTGCCGTCCATCTGCCGGCAGACCCTGCCTTGTCAGACCCTGCTGTCCATCTGCTGACAGACTGCAGGCAGGGTGGTTATCAGGGTAAAATTGACTCCTTGAAATTTTGGCTTGCAGGTTGTCACCCCTAGAAAAATTGCTGAAAGTGTAAAAAACACTCAAGTAAAAACCTGATTCAGAAAACTTTTCAAAATTTATTAAATTTTATTAATAAATTATATTATACAGTGGCCTTATTACGAAAATATGACTAAAATGCAATGAAAACACTTCACTTCAAACTCAGTGACAATATTAAACATCTCATAATCACGAAAAATGACATTTGCGTGTAAATAAGCGCGAAAGAGAGAGGTGGCAACCTGCAAGCCAAAAAAGGTGGCAACTTGCATTCCGACGCATTTTTGGAAAATATGAGAAAAAAATTGTCAATTCATGATATGTTTGGAAATCTGTTTAGTATATGTAAATTAGATGAAAAAAACAACACAGTACGAATAGTTATCTTGAATTGTCGATGAAAATGTTCAATTTACGAGCACAGGGAAAACACGCAAATTTAATAATTCAATTTCTTGACAAACACTATATTACCCTTCGCTCAGAAAACACAGCGTTATTGCGTCTGTCCGCTCCAGAGATTAATAAATAGCGACATCTACTCTTTTAACGTCGATTTATTTCAGAGTTCAGGTTATGACACTGCTAGAAAGTCGAAATACAGCAGGGGTGGCAACCTGCAAGCAGTGGCAACCTGCAAGCCTCTCCCCTACAATATGCTGACGACATAATGGTATACACGACAAGCAATGCAGTTCATCTAAACATAGAAAGGATGAATGAAGCGATAAAAAAATTAAAAAAAAATCTAAGTCGAATAAATTTAAGTATAGCGGAAGAAAAAACTAAAGTGATAAATTTCTCTCAGAAATATAATACGTCTAGAAGAGGAAAAATAAAAATAAACATAGGAAGTGAGGAAATTATGGAAGAGGAAAGCACAAAGTTCTTAGGAATAACGTTGGACAGAAGACTAATGTTCGAAGAACATACAGATTTCATAGTGCAAAAAACAAAAAAAAGATTAAATATGTTAAGGTATATAGGGCATGTTAAAAAAGGAGCTAATCCCGAGACAATGATAATGCTATACAAATCACTAATAAGATCAGTTTTAGAATACGGAGCTATTATATATACTAGGAACAACAAAAAGATGAAAGCAAAAATAGGAAAATTACAAAACGCTGGTATAAGAACGGCTATGGGGTATAGGATGTCAACACCGATAAATGTAATGATGGTAGAGGCAGGAACAATGGATATAGCAAACAGGATCAGACTGTTGGCCAATAGATTCGTGGCAAAACAGAGGAAAAAAAGAACAAGCAAGGTATTAGAAGCCATTAGGGGACAGGAAGAGGATTCAGAAGAAGAAGAACAACAGGAATTGAAGAAAGCTTATAAAGATACGAAAGAATTAGAAGAAATAATAGAAAAAAACAATGGAGATGAATGGCTAATAACGAAATGGGGAAAAGAAGACGAAGGAGAAGCAAAGGAAGAGGAAGAGGAGGAGAAATGGAAGAGAATAATGAATTGGGAAATAGGAAAAATATGGAATGAAATGGAAGGCGTAGGAGAAAGGTTTTCATTAATAAAAGAAATAAAAAAGAAGATGGGTATAGATAAAGAAGATACAATAGAAATTTACACAGATGGCTCAAAAATACCGGATACCAGAGCCAATGGAGTAGGCATAGTGATAAAGAACTCGGAAACAGAAGAAAATCCGTGGAAAACTAGAGGAATTAGTATAAATAGAATGGCGACTATATATACAACAGAATCTATTGGAATAGAGAAGGCTATAGAAATAGCAAATAATGAAATGGAAGACAAGAATGTGATAATACTGACAGATGCTTTGAGCGTTATAAAAGGAATAATAAACAATGGAAAAAAAGAAAAAGATTATACAGATGAATATGATAAGAGAATAGGAAAAATTAGAAAAGCACTAATAGAAAGGGATAACAAAAATAAAGAAGAAGGAAGAAACAACGATAGAAGAATAGGGAGCCTGCATATAGCTTGGATACCAGCTCATAAAGGAATAGAGGGAAATGAGAGAGCTGACGTTAGAGCAAAAGAACTTACAGAGGGAGACCCAGAAAAGGACATAAAGATACCATGGAGGGATATCAAAGTGGAATTAGAAGAAAGAGCGTGGAGAAAATCAAAAGAAGATATGGAAAAGATTGGAGAAGAAAAAGGAGTTAAATATTTTACAAGAAAAGAAAATAATATAGGAAATAGAAAACCTTGGTTCATAAATATGACAGGAATGGAGAGAAAGGAAATAAACTTCTTAAGCAGAATAAGAGCCAATCATTATAATCTCAATGAGTCACCATTCAGAAAGGGAATGGTAGACTCACCAGAATGTGAATGTGGAAGAGGAAGAGAGGATATAAATCATATATTCTGGAATTGTGATAAGTATATAGGAGAAAGAGGAAGAATACAAATGGACTTAGAAAAAATAGGAATAAAAGAGGGAGAGGACATAGCAGAGATAATCACAGGAGAAAGAAGATACACAGCGAAAATAATAACGAATTATTTAAAAAGGATCAGGAAAGACATATAGGATGGGAGGAAAAACTGGAAGAACGAGATAGATGGGATAGGGGAGAGAATGGAGAGGAGAAGAAGAGGGAAGAAGGAGAAGAAGGAAGAGAGGAGAGCAAGGAGAGAAAACTTAAGAAGGAGAAAACGACCAGAGAGGAGGGGAAAACGGAGATGGAAAGGAACGAAGAGAATCGAAAACTGACTTATAATGTGTCACGAGGATGGTGTTGGGAGCGGAGGAGTGAAGTGAGCGGATATTTTTAAATACAACTTAATACCTGATATGTGACAAAGTAAAATTAGCATATTTTAAGTAAATATAAGATTAAGATAGTTCTATAATATTTCAGTACTCTAGTAATTAATTAATTAGGTAATTACTTTATCATAAGTTACAATATGTGTTAATATGTAATATGTGTTTATTGATAAGTCAAAGTACAAATGTCGCATGGTGCAAGATAAGGATAAGGGAGTTTAGATGTATGGATAAATGAATGAGGGGGAGAGAAATGAAGACTGGATAAAGTAAGGAGAGATGATAAGACTAGAGTTCGTTGGGCTATATAAGAGAAAACTCTTGAAGTGCCATTTTTGGTGTAAAGAAAATGTATATTTTATGCCAAGAAGAAGAATAAACCTAACCTAACCTAACCTAAAAACTATGCAGTGACGCGAAATATTCTACAAAATATCATTCGACCTTTAGACTCGTTCCTTAAGATTTCACATTTGTCTTAAGACAGACGTCCTCTTTACGTATTTATAAATAAGGAAAGAAAAACCACAACTTGGAATATAATAACAGGTTTTTGGATGTAGTAAATTTTCTGACGTTTGTAAGACGACATTTAATCATCGTTGTAAATTGTTTGTTAATTAACCAACCATGGTTGGCATTACTACGCATAGTAATTATAGGCCCAACATTGAATATTCGTAGGCAAACTGTCGTAACTCTTTGTTAATTAACCAACCATAATAATTGTAGGCCCAACATTGAATATTCGTTGGCAAACTGTCGTAAGTTTTTTGCCGTAGGCCCTATGTTGGGAATTTGTAGGCAAAACTCTAACTATATCCCAACTAATTCCCAACTGTTGGCTACCGTTGGCCAACCGAAAATGCTACTAGGGGATTAGAAATAATTACTTTCATATAACTATACAACGTATTTGCAATGACGTTCATAAAACAAAATATTTGATCAATGCTACAACTCTTTCATTACATTCATTTGTTAGGTACGAAATCGTAATTGGTATTTGTGATATAAACGACGTTGCATTTCGAACGATACATTGCAACAAATTTTGAAATGTTTATGTGGACATAATCTTTTATGGGAAAACGTTGTTGGGTTATTAGTACTAAATAATACGTGTATGTGAGAACAGTTGCGTACAATATACCCGAATCATCCAACGAACATAATGAACATTTGTTTCCAAAAGTCTTGTAAATTACACCACAATGCAGATATTTCTGATTTATTTATTGCACTAAGCGTTGAAAAAGTTTTATGTGAAACAGATAGAAAATGTGGATATCCAATTCTTGAATTTGCTTCTAATTTTAAAAAAATTAATTTGAGCTTGCTAGAAATTGAATGGCGACAACTGTATTATTATTTCGATGAAAGTGAAATAGCGAAATATAAGCGTTTACATTGCGATAAAATGTGGAAAAAAATTTGTTCAAAGAAGAACACAAACAATGATTACGAATTCCCTACATTAAGACAAGTATTACAGATCATTTTCTGCTTTCCTCAATGCACAGGCTGTTAAAAAAGTAATGGTCATCGCTTATAGGGATGAAACTAGACCTTTGGATCGGTGCCATCAGCGAACATTTGTAAAAAAAAGCGGGCCGCAAAATTGTTTACAAAATTGAAAAAAACGTTAATTTTTTTTACATCAACGTATTCTACTCGACGCGTAGAGAAAAAGTCTGATAGAAACCATGTGCCGGAAATGTACCGTTTCGGAGCTATTAAATTGTTAACATCTCGGTAAATTGAGTGTGTTGTCGCACTCACACCACGTTGCGGTGCGTGAAAAACAAAGTGAAATACGTTTCGCTTTCTCACTCATTCCCGTTTCCTCTAACTCGAGTTCACGTCTTTCCCTAAAAAATAGATATAGTACATATGTATGTTATAAATGTAATATGTAAAACCACAGACGAGGTATGGAATAGACTACTCACCTTATGGGACTTCGTGTCACCGCCCAAACTACGTTACCGACCCATAATTTGAGGACTGAATTTAGCGACCTCTGTTCATGAACAGCGTCCAATTCAAGAACTACTCTGAAATGTGTTCAAATACTGAAAGGTGTGTGCGTGCTTGTATACGTGTGACTTGTTTAAAGAGAGAATTTAACGTAGAGGGCGGGCTTTTGCTAAGCTATGCTTTAGCTTGGTTTGTCAACGACTCACGTCGGATTTCTCTCTGAAAATCTATTTCGGGAATCAGGACCCTATATGGCACTAAAATATGGCACTTCTTGAGAGCTTATACAAGCTATAAATTGCAAGACGAAATTAATTGTTAGTATTTTACATGTAGTGGAACATTCAACTAATATTTTCACGTGTTGTACGCCGAAAAATATTAAAAAATGGCGCTATTACTGACATTCCCGCAAATCTCTGCCCTTCGCGCGTGTCTAAATAGACGGTGCCCATTCTACGATACGTAAAAATCATTGTAAATAATTAATTGAAACGTTTTAGTAAAATTTATATTCGTTGCTTTTGGGACTCGAGGCCCCTAAATCCTTACGTTTCATTACAAATTGATTGGGTCTGTCCTTATTAACTATTGAATAGATTTAAAAATTATAAAAAACATCTACGATGTAAGTACACGAGCATAGGATCGCTTACGTTAAGATCTGGGCACACATATCAGTTCCGTGTCAGCTCACGTAGAATTCAAGTGCTCTTCATTACTTTCCTTAATTACTTTACTCCAAGTACTTTCCATTAGTCAGTAAAAATAATCGGAATTATATCATATTTGGTGTCATTTTCGTTAGCAAAACACCTTAGTATTCCATTTGTGATACTTCTATGATAGAAATTGACATACCCATTACAATGGCATATTGCTGACTTTGTCTTTATGCCACTACCGTAGCGTTGACCCCCCAAGCTGTGCCGTTCGAGAGCTTTTACCTAAGAACCCATCAGGGTCGTAAAAAAAGGTACGCGTTACCGTTCAACCGATTTCAACAGAGCGTGCAGTGAAAAGGCCAGAATGTCGTGGCCATCGAATTTTAACATTCTGAGTACGAATACAGATCCGACGCTGAAGGAGAAAGATGAATGAGTATAATGGTCTTGAAACGCTGCGGATTACTACATACATCTGAAGTATTTACGAGTTACATTTCTTTGGAAGGAGCTGGATGAGGTGTATTTTGCGAACAATCAAATCGATTGAAAATTGTTTCTCAATTTATTAATTTTATTAACAAGAACAGCAATAAACAGAAGAGGGATAAACATTTCTAACATAATCATTATCGATTCACTGCTCTATCATTTCGTTGTTTGGGATGAAATGCCTTGCATCTGTTGTATTCCATTCGTATAAGGATGGAAAATTTAGAAAATTAACAATAGTAGAAGAAATGTACAGGATCATCATTTAATCTTGCAACCCGCGCTCGCGCGAACAGGTACGCATTCCACTGCAACAGAGATAGGCAAAAAATTATTTGAAATAAAAATTTCGCACACAAATTCTTATTTAAAATAACTTTTTGCCCATCTCTGCACTACAATCATGCGCCGTCCCGGCGTTCGGAAAGGTGCCAGCGGCCGGTGGACAGCAGTGATCCCCAAGCTTTCAAAATTATGGGATGGTCTCTTTCAAATTCACGTGGCAAAGAGCTGTTGGGAATTTCCCGGCCCGCGTAAGCGAGTCGCCCGCTCCGCTTTTATGGTCGGTTTACAACTCGCACCCCAGATTACTGTAATGAGGTTTGAAAACAATGTCGACTGGTCTCGTACCCATCTCAATTTCAGAATTTTTAGTTACGACAGGGTTGACCGTTGCGATATACTCCTATAGGGAGAGATTTTTCGCCACCCACGTGTAGAAGCCACAATAATGACGCATCGTTTAAAAAAATGGCATTAACGGATGCCGGTATAAGCGTGGCGTTGAGTAGCTAAAGCAGGGCTGTCGAACTTCCCCACTCCGCGAGCCACACGTCTTGGGCGCCCGGTCAGTGAGTTCCCCCACTTATTTTTCTCCAGGAGTAGCTCGAGACCAACGCTCATTGTCAGTGAACCGATCCCCTCCCACCACGAGCCCACGGGCTTGTGCGGTTCCCGGACGAGAAACACATCAGAATGAAGTAGGTATGGAGGGGGTCGTTCTCCTACGGCTCTCCTGAACGGGCGAAGAGGAGAAAGAGCCACTGTGGCTCGCGAGCCGCCTGTTCGACACCCCTGAGCTAAAGGGTTAAAACATTCAGACACAACAATTCTAGAAAAAAAAATTAAAACACCGCTACTATCAAATACACGTCCGATTAGTTACCCCCTAAGTCCAATCTATGCATACACTACATTAAAGATAAAATCATAAAAAAGAAAACCAGGACAATAGATTCTGAGGTCTCCAAACGCATTGTTGGACGTGGCCGAAACCGCGTCGTCGAGCCCGTCGTCATCGACAAAAGAACGACATGACCGGAAGCCGACGGAGGCAATCTCCTCAGGAGATGGGCAAAAAATTATTTGAAGTAAAAATTTCGTACACAAATTTATATTTCATATAATATTTTGTCTATCTCTGCACTACAACTATGCGCCGTCCCGGCGTTCGGAGAGCTGCCAGCAATCTCACTGCTGGACAGCAGTGATCCCCGAGCTTTGAAAATTATAGGATGGTCTCTTTCAAATTCACGTGGCAAAGAGCTGTTGGGAATTTCCCGGCCCGTGTAACCGAGCCGCCCGCTCCGCTTTTATGATCGGTTTACAACTCACACCCCAGATTACTGTAATGAGGTTTGAAAACAATGTCGACTCAATTTCAAAACTTTTAGCTACGACAGGGTTGACCGCGGCGATATATTCCTATACGGAGAGATTTTTCGCCACCCGCGTGTAAAAGCCACAATAATGGCGCATCGGTCCAAAAAATGGAAAATCATAATTAAAACCGACTTCATAATATTAAAAATTTGGTTCCTTATTTAATCTACGACACACATTTTTGTATATCGACACCTCATTATTTGCACTGTGTAAATCTGGCGCCGACTTAAAAAAAATGAGTGTCGTAGATTAAATAGGGAACAAAATTATTTTGTACTTTTTAGCGGATTTTTATTATTTTGAAGTCGGGACAACCAGAACAATAGATTCTAAGGTCTGCAAACGCATTGTTGGACGTGGCCGAAACTGTGACGTCGAGCCCGTCGACATCGACAAAAGAAAGAGACGATCGGCGGACGAAGACAATCTCCTTAGCAGATGGGCAAAAAATTATTTGAAATAAAAATGTCGTACACAAATTTTTATTTCAAATAATTGTTTGCCCATCTCTGACTGTCTCCTGCAGTCGCTCGCATAGGACGGTCGTATCGAGCACTTTATGTATTCCAAACCTTAAATATATTTACTTCTTGCATTCTAAATACCATACTCCCCCACCCCCTATACTATTCAGTTTCCTCCATCAAATACAAAAACTTTCATATGAAACATTTGTTTGCTTTTTCAATAGCTATAAAAATAATAGCGTGTGAAAAATAATATAAGAACAAATCGGATATACTGTATAAACTTATTGAAATATCCGAACATCAGTTAATATTAGTCAGTTAACGTCAGTTAGTACATAGTTTAAACAAATGAATTTTTCTAATAGTTATGGAATAGAATGAATTATTTTTTCAAAAAATATGTATCGAATATTTTTTGGTTACTCCGCAGACTTGCAAAATTGCACCAAAATCGGTGTGTACGGGTTCGATATGTTCTTATTAAATAATAATATACCGTTAAGGAACTAGTTCTTGATCAGGCACTAATTTTTGATCAGTTCATGAAATAAATCGTTCTTTTCAGTTTATGTCCTTAAATAATTGTTTGAAATAATTACTAACATAAAAAAGGATTATTCAAACTAGTTCCTGACCTGATAAAAAATTAGTTCCCATGTATTTTCAGATGATCAAAAACTAGTTCCTAGTCACCTTATTATTCCCCAACCTTATAAATAATTAAATTATACTTATTTTCAACTTTTTAAAATTTTTCCTTGAAGTGTAAACATTAATTCATCTTTTAGTATAAAAAAAGTCTATGGTTGAAAGTTTTATTAGGTTAAAAATAAATATTAAAGCGGGAAACTCTCTAAACTGATCACAAACTAGTTCCTTAACGGTAGTACAGTAGAAGGATATTATTATTATTATTATTATTATTGTTATTATTATATGTCTGTATTATATCGTATAGACCAACATTAATGTATGCGTAAACACATGATGAATGGGTGGGGTTCAGCAACACGTGCTCTTAAAAAACATTAAAGCACTGTGACGTCCCACAAAATTTCGCGCGCAGATAAAATAACATTCCTTCATAAACCACTATACAACTCCACTTAAATCTCTCCAAACCTCAATTCTTACCCCTTCTCCATGACCTCGACCGCCTTGGCGATGTACCTTAGCGGTCCCCATCTCAAGACGGTCAATCAGTAAATCTCCCCAAACACCAAAATACCCCTTCTCCATGACCTCGACCGCCTTAGCGATGTACCTTAGCGGTCCCCATCTCAAGACGGTCAATCAATGAAACTCCTCCACCTATTCGCCCAACGCGGCACAAACTCTTCCCTCCTATCAAATCTAAACAAGTCCCTCGCCTCTTATATCTCTTAAATCGAGACCCCGTCTCATACCCTTTAAATGACCAAAGCAGTCAACGCCACTATCACCCCTTTCCTATCAAAACACCCAAAATCCACTCGAGGAGTTGAGCAGTACGAAACTACATGTAGAAAAACCCCTAAAGGATAATCGCGAGGATTATTTGGCGTACGTGCCGAAAATGCGAGTCCAAATATAGATCTTTGGTCCTTACAAAAACCCCGGAAATGTTACTGCGACGCATATGCGTAACTATGTCAAGGTGCGTACTGCGCACCCCCCTTCAAGCCGAAAAGATTGTAATCAGTATAAATACGAGGAACCGCGAGAGCTCGTCCTCGTTCTACGGAAATCTATACAAGTTACTTAAAGTGTAATAAAATCAAGAAATTGTCACCGCTTAAACATAAATTCAGTGTTCAACGGCAACTACCGTAAGAAATTATATTACCATTTAAAATATTGCATATCATATCCATACATATTATTGTGTATTCCTATTCGTATTGCTTTCACATATTATTTTGTATTGCTATTCTAATCGATATTCATATTATTTCGTATTTCTACGCGTATTGCGTTCATCTATTATTTTGTATAGCTATTCTAATTGCTTTCATATTATATTGTCTTGTTACGCTATTTTTATATTATATTGCGTTATTAACGCTCATCTAAATCATATTTCATGTTCTTATCAATGCTTACTACTTATATCATTCTATCTCAAACATATACTGTATGTCACTCTCATAATCACATTATATATATTGATAATCATTCATATTAATGTTCTGTGCTAATGATTAATGTCTAAACGCATAATACATATATTCAACAAAGCACTTTCACAACCAGTGCCTATATTTTTGCCTAAACTAATAAAACGCTTTGCTTAACTAACGTTTCGAGTCATTGTGTTAATCCTTCGGCTGCGAAGATCTCTAAATCCACACGAGCTGCCGGAACAGCTGATTACGGGCAACGACCGCGGAAAGCATCGCGGTGTTTACCAACTTACTTTTACATAGCTCGCGTATAACCGTATGACTAGCTGATTTTGCTGAATCATTACGAGTGTCTTTTACCTCGATGCAACGGTAAATCCGATTACCAAAACCAAATCATAACAAGTGCTCTAACGGGTGTCCCCACGGAAAGTACCACATTAAACCTTCCCTGGTCGATTAGCGTGTAGGATTTCAGATCCTCGCCTGAAAAGCCATCTCTGATTAGAGTGTAGGATTTCAGATCCTCGCCTAAAATCCTTTCTACCCTCAGCCTGCAGGATTCAAGATCCTCGCCTGAGATCCTTTCTACCCTCAGCGTGCAGGATTCAAGATCCTCGCCTGAGATCCTTTCTACCCTCAGCGTGCAGGATTCAAGATCCTCGCCTGAGATCCTTTCTACCCTCAGCGTGCAGGATTCAAGATCCTCGCCTGATTTCCTTCTGCCCTCAGCGTGCAGGATTCAAGATCCTCGCCTGAGATCCTTTCTACCCTCAGCGTGCAGGATTCAAGATCCTCGCCTGAGATCCTTTCTACCCTCAGCGTGCAGGATTCAAGATCCTCGCCTGATTTCCTTCTGCCCTCAGTGTGCAGGATTCAAGATCCTCGCCTGAGATCCTTCTTACCCTCAGTGTGCAGGATTCAAAATCCTCGCCTGAGTATCATTTTAAACCCCATGTCATTGTCCCTAAAGACCTCCACCCGGGACGTGACAGCACTCTTTTTACATATTACGTTATTGCAAGCGAATGAAATTTGTTTTGCTTTAAATAAACCGGAATAGGACAGCAAGGTTAAAAAGCGAATGTGATATCGTTTTATTTTCATCCGCCTTTCTCTTCTGTTGAACGGAATATGTTCATATTACGATTTTTAAATCGTTCCTCTAACAGAAACATTTGTAAATCGCGGGCTTCGGCTCTCAAAAAATAACCTAGTTTTACCCGTGCTGAATTCTAATTCCTACCACGCGTAGCGTTACAATCTGTTTCGAGACTTCACCGGTAACGTTGCATGGGACACTAAAATGGTAAGGGGGTCCTAGGACCCCCCAAACCGGTGACACAAAAATACATTGGGTGAGTAGTCTATTCCATACCTCGTCTGTGGTAAAACTAATCCTTCACTTCATAAGCCCTATCGCTTCATCCTATCATATATTATTTACTTTTGCATCACATATTGTATATAACTATACATATAGATACATACATATATAATACATCGAAACAAAATCATAAAAAGGAAACAAAAAACAACACAGATGTGCATTAATTATTAATTATGTCAATTATTTTGTACGAAAATTATAAGAAAATAAATTTTATTCAATTTTAATAAATTGTTTTCTGTAATAATTGTAACTGTACAAGTAAGTATCGGTGCCCATAGCGTAAGCTAAAGCGTCTATCGTCAATGTCAACGGTTTATTGCAATTCGGATATTCCAAAATCCTACGTGTATCGTGAACGAAAATCCTTTATGAGCGAAAATAGGGAAAAAATTTATTTAACTTTTTTACGTAGTATGTAATTCCCTGTGAGATTCGTTTAGAGAATCTTTTTAATTTTTACGAATAACGAATATTTATACTAAATAATACGAAAAATTATAGAACTATAAGAGGTAACTATCATTATTCATGAACCGATTGGGTTAAATAATTAACCAGATTTTAAGACGAAAATATGAAATCTAAAAATAAAGTTTTATTAAAATCTATTGAGCCATTTAAACGTAATTGTGTTAACAAACATTCGAGATTTTGAAAAATCTATTTTTTTAATAGTCTCAGTGTGATCAGGAGATCCTAAAACTTGTATTTCCGCAATAAAAATTTTTTCGAAATTTTTTTTCGTTACAAGAATATCTGAGTCGAAAAGTGAAAATATCCGGAAAGCCAAAATCGCATCACGGTGGCTCGTGCTGCTTGCCAGTGACCAGGGTTGCCGTTTACCGTCCAAGGCCTGTAAGAGTGAAGGAGTCCGTGATAGGTACACTCGGCTCAAACGATTGTGGCCGATCGAGATTCGATTGCATTCGAGCTTACTAAGGCTGACTTTTTTGCATCGCTAACATTCTACAGTATTTCATGAATATGGTGAGAGCACTGCCAAGCTACAGGTTCCCTTCTCTCCATATTCATGAAATACTGTAGAAGGTTAGCGATACAAAAAAGTCAGCCCTAGTAAGCTCGAATGCAATCGAAACTCGATCGGCCACAATCGTTTGAGCCGAGTGTACAGCATGAATAAGTAAGACGAAAGATCACCGAACGGCAACCTTGTCGGCACTAGAATCTTAACGTTTCAAGAGCGAGAGAGAAAGGCTCATATTCACCGTCCCTCTCAACTCCCGAAATTGTCCGAAGTCATCCGAAGCGCTGGGCTCACGTACGCGTGGATCGTGGAGTTGTGTATGTGCATAGTGGGGGAAATTCTCGATACTCCGGCCATTACCTTAGCATCACTGAATAACGTACGGACCGAATGAAAACTATCAAAACTTCCTCACTCTACCGCAAGCGGCGCTGCAGTCGGAAATCTTCGCATCTTGCACCACTGATCTGCGTGCCAAATTTCGTCGAGCGGACAGCGGCTCGTCTCGTAAAAGTACTTAAAATTCTGTCCTCCCTTTCAATAATAGCCGATGTCCTGTTAGGGTAAAAACTCCGGTCGGGGAAGGCTGAAAATCATAAAGCCATAAACTTTCTCCGAGTGACGTCGTCTTGACCCCGAGGGTTGCGTTTACTTACCTGCGAGATATGTATGTACTGTACGTAGCCTATGTATCACTCTATGTAAACGGGAGCGTGCCTCGATCACTAGACGAGAGTGGGAGGAAGCGTGGAGGAAGGGGCCAAGGACAAAGAGGTTGCTGAAGGACAACCCCCTGACGAAGCTAGAAGGATGACACCGTCTTGATTGGACGAAGGGACCCGAGGAGGGAGTCAGAGGAAGACTCCAAAATTGAAGGAGTAGGGCACTCGGAGGTGACCAGCGAGGCGTTACTTTTGTAAAAGAACAGATCTATCTTGTTAGTAGAACAGTCAACAGCTATTTCTGTATTTTAGAATATATGTACGTATTCAAAAGTCTAATTGAGTAAAGTTCTTTTTTGAAGTTCCCGCACATACTCGCGAGCTAAGTGCTTCAGCACTTCACGGGCACCAACCCGCGTTCCGTTTTGAGAATCACCGCCGGGACGCGCAACATCCCTCCCCACTACCCACACCAATATATATATATATATAAAAAAAAAATACCTGCGAGACATGTATGTACACTAGGCGGCAAAATCGGCTTCCCTCCGGAAATTTGGCAACGTTGCATGTCGGGTCCCCCTGTTGTGCTAAGGCGCCTGAGGCCGAGATTCTGGTAGCGAATCTCAGAGGTGCTTCGGGCATCCTTCGCAGTTGCTGTCCACGGGCTCCGAAGATTCGGGTAGAGGTGCCGTGGCAGAAGGATTCGGAGGGAATCCGAAGGGTAGGGGATCGTAGCAGGTTAAAGAGTTGGAACTCACCGCAAGGTTTAAACAATGTTTATTCTGTCCCGATCTGGGTGACAGGTAACGCATACTGTAACGTAGGTGTTCTGATTACAAAGAGAGCCACGAGTGGCTTGTACATTATTCTTATACTCTAATCGGGGTGAAGTCGGGACCATCGGGGTCTCCATCTTTGACCCGCTTTGGGTATTTCCCTATGTGCTGACGGTTCTCGATGCGCTTCCGAATGTCCTTACGCGGCTGTGTCGGTTTTCGGCTGTTCAGTTGCGGCAATCGGAATGCACGTGGTGTCGTTGCCCTTAGGCGTTGGTTGGGTTACAACACCCCTGTGTCGAAGAACCACTGAGGTTGTGTTCCAATCCACGCATACTGCGCATGAAATTGATGGCATGTTATTGGTGGCATCGTACGATTCCCTAGAATTTCTCTCACTTGCCACCAATACGATGCCACTTCCGGTGCAGCGAGCGGTGCAGTGACTGTTTCTCCTTTGATTTTCTGCGATTGCTGCACGCTCACTGCACCGGAAGTGCCATCGTATTGGTGGCAAGTGAGAGAAATTCTAGGGAATCGTACGATGCCACCAATAACATGCCATCAATTTCATGCGCAGTATGCGTGAATTGGATCACAACCTGAGTTATGCCTAGTGACAATGGTGACAATTCTACAAGTTATTATTTAGTTAGCTAAAATGAATTTTGCTTGATAAAACATTACACGTAAGAAGATGATGGGCTCGATTCGAAATCCCTATATCGGTGTTCCAGCACGGGAAGGCAAGGGAAGGCGTTTTGTCCGCCGCGACCCCAAGGTAGCCGCCGCACAGTGGGTCAAACTGCTCTTTTTTGTGTCAAAATCGTAGAACTCTTGATAGGAATAAGGTAGAGGGATGGGACTTTTTGGAGGTTAAAGCTAAGATGTTGCAGATTAAGGGAAAAATGTTTAGAATGCATAAAAAAAAAATTTTGACCTTCAAAATCTAAGTCAAAGGTAGCATTTTCGACGAAAATTTCGGTTTTTCCGTTATAATTCGTGGTTGAAGTTTTTCCATTACTTGTTATACATCATTTCTTATAGATTTTGACGCGCTGAATTCAAATATGACCGTGAAATTGGTCTAGCCCTTCAGGATTCGAAGAAAAATGCGTTTTAAGTTGAAAAATCGACAAAAACCGTGTTTTTTTATGGTGTGCGTGCTTTGATGACAATATTTTAGATTTAGTTATTGTATTTATTCATATGGAGTATAAACAGATAATAGAATACTTGAATACTAATAATTGTGCTATATAAAGGGTTTACATGTCGTATCCTGTTGCGTACTAAAAAAACAATATAAAATTAAACGAATAGAATAAAAAAATTCAGTATAAAAATAAAAATATAAAAATACAATATAAAAAGAAAAATATAATAATAATAATAATAATTTAATTTATTGCCCACTTTTGTGTTACAATTTAACGATCATATACTCTTTCCATTTAAATCCCGTGATCGTGTCAGTGTAAGTCCTACCCTTCTAATGTATCCGACTGTGTGCTAACAATTTTTTTTCTATTTTACAAGTGTTTCCTAATCTATTTTATGTTGCATAATCTTCTTTTATCACTTTCCTGTTCTTCCCATCTTTTTCTTCTCCCTATTATCTCCCGTAGAATAGCCAAGTTTTTTCCCTTCTCCTCTAATTACCTCTTTCCAATTCCTCCCACTCTCTCCACCTACTTCACATGCTTCAATCACATGTTTCACTGTTTCTTCCTCTTTCTTACAAAGCCTACATATCCTTTCTTCGTTCATTAACCAACATTTGCATACACTTGTTTCACTATCCTTTATGAATCTTCATATCCTTTCTAATTCTCCTCTCCCTTTTTTCTTTTTTTCACCCATAAGTATTTCAGCTTATTTCCTGGTTTCCTTGCCACCTCCCTTAATTCTCTTAGGAACTTTGACTCTTTTATTTTCATCTCTCTCTTTCTTGTTCTTGATTGTATTTACTTATCTGCTCTATTTTGGTCCACACATCTTCCCCATTTAATCTTCTTCTTCTTTTCCATTCTTCATTTGACCATCCTCTCCATTCCAAGAATTTGATTCTTATTCTTTCCCTTTTCGTTACTTCATTTCCTCTCATTAATATTCTCCCACGTTCTTCCTATCCTTCTTCCGAGTTTATTAACCTCTCTTCACAGCTCATTTCCCTTACTCACATTTTTAATTTCTTTCTCTTCATGTTTCTTTTAACAGCCAGTATGTTGGTGTTGATCTCTCCAATTTCATTATCCACCGTATGTATTCCGCCTGCAATTTTTCTATTTCGTCATACCTTCTCCATCCCCATATCTCTGTTCCATACGCCACGGTGCTTCTAACTAGCGCATGATACAGTTTCGTTCTTCTTTCAAAGTCATCTCTGAATAATCTTTCTCCAATCCCCCACATACTTTTCCTAGTGTCATATCCGCTTTCCTAACTACCTTCTTAATATGGTCTGTATCCTTGTTGTTCTCTCTCTCTCTCTCTCTCTCTCTCTCTCTCTCTCTCTCTCTCTCTCTCTCTCTCTCTCTCTCTCTCTCTCCCACTGTATAACCTAAATATTCCAGTTCTCTTATTCTTTCTATTTCTTCTTCATTTCAACGAAATCTTTCCTCATTTCTTCTTCCTCCGGCTTTCCTGCATATCATTTTCTTAGACTTTTGCACATTTAACTCCAAGCATTTCTTATTTATGTATCTCTCGAATCTCTTTATCATATTCTTCAGCCCCTGTGCATTATTTACCATTAACACAACATCATCCGCGTATGAAATTGTCCAAATTTTCCTTCTACCTATTAGGACTCCTCCTTCCTGTTCTTTGCTCATTTCTTTTTTCCAGGTCTGCAAATGCGACATTGAAAAGTGTCGCGCTTAACGGGCACCCATGTCGAACACACTTTCCTGTTAAAAACTTTCCTATCAGTTCCCTCTTCACTCTTAAATTGCGTATAGTTCTGTCGTACATTTCCTATATCCTTATTCTTAGATGTTCGCCTACTCCTTCTTCTTAAAGCTTTTTCCAAATTTCTTCCCTTTCTATCTATCAAATGCTCCCTTCATATCCGTGAAAAACAGGTATAGCTTCCCTCATTTTTTTTTTTGAGGTTTCTATATCTATAGCCGTTTTAACTGCCACTATTGCGTCTACTGTTCCTCTCCTTGTCCTGAATCCCATCTGCGTATCGTTTAATATCCCATTTTTCCATTTGTTCTTCCAATCTTCTCCTTAGAATTTCCGCATATATCTTATAACTTGTATCCATCAAAGTTATGCCCCTATAGTTTTAAATCATAACCCATTCTCCTCTTTTTGAACATCGGACTTATTATTCCTTCTTTCCATTCTTCCAGAAAGTTCCCCTTTCTTCCATGTTCTCTTTATCACATTTGTTAGATTACCTATAGTTATGAAGATGATTGCGTCCTCGATGTTGAATTAACATATAATTTAATTGCAGGAGTTTAAATTTTAAGTCAGTCAGACTTATAATATCTTATATGATTTGAGTTCAGATCGACGTGAACCAGATCGGTTTTCAATCTATATTTATCTAATAAGTTTTTTGTACGAAAGGACCTAATTTATAAATAATTTTTTCATATATTGAATAAAAATTGGGTTTTCGTATTTATTAAGAATAGGTGTTTACCCTATGATAATTGTTGGTTGGACTTAAAATTCTAATTATTCAATATTAGAAGCGATTGGGTCAATTTCACTGTCAGATTCTTATGAAGTAATTTTATTTTTAACAATATTTTTGTAATATACGTATAAGATATATATATATACATATACAAAAAATAATATAGAATAATACAAATAAAAACATAATAATGCAATTGAAATATAAAATACAATACAATATAAAAAAATAATATGGAATAATACAAATAAAAATATAAAAATACAGTACAATATAAATACAAATAAAATATAAAATACAATACAACATAAACAACAATATAAATACAAAAGAAAATAATACATATAAAAATATAAAAATACAATTAAAATATAAAATACAATACAATATAAAAAAATATAACATAAATGAATATAAAAATATAAAAATACAATTAAAATAGAAAAGAAAAGAAAATACAATTAAATAATAAATATAATATAAAAAAAGAAAAAATATAAAATTGAATACAAATAGAATACAAAAATATAAAATAAATATTAAGAATATAAAAATTCAATATAAAAATACATTATAAAAAGAAAAATATAATAATAATAATAATAATGATAATTTAATATATTGCCCACTTTTGTATTACAATTTAACGATCCCATTTCATTTCTATGATTTTGCCAATGTGAGTCCTACCCTTCGAATGTATCCTGCTGTGTCTTAACAATTTTTTTCTATTTTTACATGTGTTTCCCAATCTGTTTCATATTGCATAGTCTTCGTTTATCACTTTCCTGTTCATCCCATCATTTCCTTCTCCCTATTATATCCTGTAGAAAGGCCAAGTTTGTCCCTGCTCCTCTAATTACCTCTTTCCAATTCCTGCCACTCTCTCCACTTACTTCACATGCTTTAATCATGTATTTCACTGTTTCTTCCTCTTTCTTACAAAGCCTACATGTTCTTTCTTCTTTCGATAGCCAATATTTGTATGCTCTTGTTTCACTACCCTGTATGAATTTTCCTATCCTTTCTAATTCTCCTCTCCTTTTTTCTTTTTTTCCCATAAGTATTTCGGCTTATCTCCTGGTTTCCTTGCCACCTCTCTTAATTCTCTTAGGAGCAATGACTCTTTTATTTTCATCTCTCTTTCTTGTTCTTGGACGTCTTTACTTATCTGCTCTATTTTGGTTCTCACTTCTCCCCAATAAAAATATAAAAATACAATAAAAATATAAAACACAATACAATATAAAAATCAATATAAATATGAAAGAAAATAAAATAGAAGTAAGTAATAAATATAATATAATATAAAAAGAATATAATATAAAATAAGAAAAAATATAAAAAAATCAATATAAAAATACAATATAATAAAAATAAAATGTAATAATAATAATTTTATTTATTATCCACTATTGGCTTACAAATTAACAATCATATACTCTTTCCATTTCATTCCCGTGATTGTGTCAATACAAAATTGGCTCGACCATATCAATCGGATCATGTATCAAACATCTTTCGCACCACTCGGAACGTGAATCGAACGTGCATCGAACGTGAATCGAACGACATCGAACGTGCACCGAACGTGAATCGAACGGCTTGGAACGTGAATTGAACGACTTGCGTTCAATACCCGTTCGGTGCACGTTCGATGCACGTTCGATGCACGTTCGATTCACGTTCGATGCATGTTCGATTCACGTTCGATGCACGTTCCGAGTGGTGCGATTCACGTTGGATACACGTTCCGATAGTGTATCCAACGTCTTTCATACCACATTGATCGTGCACCGAACGTGAATCGAACGGCATCGAACGTGCACCGAACGTGCACCGAACGGGTATTGAACGCAAGTCGTTCAATTCACGTTCCAAGCCGTTCGATGCACGTTCGATGCACGTATATATGCGGAAATTCTAAGGAGAAGATTAGAAGAACAAATGGAAAAATGGGATATTAAACGATACGCAGATGGGATTCAGGACAAGGAGAGGAACAGTAGACGCAATAGTGGCAGTTAAAACGGCTATAGATATAGAAACCTCAAAAAAAAAATGAGGGAAGCTATACCTGTTTTTCACGGATATGAAGGGAGCATTTGATAGATAGAAAGGGAAGAAATTTGGAAAAAGCTTTAAGAAGAAGGAGTAGGCGAACATCTAAGAATAAGGATATAGGAAATGTACGACAGAACTATACGCAATTTAAGAGTGAAGAGGGAACTGATAGGAAAGTTTTTAACAGGAAAGTGTGTTCGACATGGGTGCCCGTTAAGCGCGACACTTTTCAATGTCGCATTTGCAGACCTGGAAAAAAGAAATGAGCAAAGAACAGGAAGGAGGAGTCCTAATAGGTAGAAGGAAAATTTGGACAATTTCATACGCGGATGATGTTGTGTTAATGGTAAATAATGCACAGGGGCTGAAGAATATGATAAAGAGATTCGAGAGATACATAAATAAGAAATGCTGGGAGTTAAATGTGCAAAAGTCTAAGAAAATGATATGCAGGAAAGCCGGAGGAAGAAGAAATGAGGAAAGATTTCGTTGAAATGAAGAAGAAATAGAAAGAATAAGAGAACTGGAATATTTAGGTTATACAGTGGGAGAGAGAGAGCGAGAGAGAGAGAGAGAGAGAGAGAGAGAGAGAGAGAGAACAACAAGGATACAGACCATATTAAGAAGGTAGTTAGGAAAGCGGATATGACACTAGGAAAAGTATGTGGGGGATTGGAGAAAGATTATTCAGAGATGACTTTGAAAGAAGAACGAAACTGTATCATGCGCTAGTTAGAAGCACCGTGGCGTATGGAACAGAGATATGGGGATGGAGAAGGTATGACGAAATAGAAAAATTGCAGGCGGAATACATACGGTGGATAATGAAATTGGAGAGATCAACACCAACATACTGGCTGTTAAAAGAAACATGAAGAGAAAGAAATTAAAAATGTGAGTAAGGGAAATGAGCTGTGAAGAGAGGTTAATAAACTCGGAAGAAGGATAGGAAGAACGTGGGAGAATATTAATGAGAGGAAATGAAGTAACGAAAAGGGAAAGAATAAGAATCAAATTCTTGGAATGGAGAGGATGGTCAAATGAAGAATGGAAAAGAAGAAGAAGATTAAATGGGGAAGATGTGTGGACCAAAATAGAGCAGATAAGTAAATACAATCAAGAACAAGAAAGAGAGAGATGAAAATAAAAGAGTCAAAGTTCCTAAGAGAATTAAGGGAGGTGGCAAGGAAACCAGGAAATAAGCTGAAATACTTATGGGTGAAAAAAAGAAAAAAGGGAGAGGAGAATTAGAAAGGATAGGAAGATTCATAAAGGATAGTGAAACAAGTGTATGCAAATATTGGCTAATGAACGAAGAAAGGATATGTAGGCTTTGTAAGAAAGAGGAAGAAACAGTGAAACATGTGATTGAAGCATGTGAAGTAGGTGGAGAGAGTGGGAGGAATTGGAAAGAGGTAATTAGAGGAGAAGGGAAAAAACTTGGCTATTCTACGGGAGATAATAGGGAGAAGAAAAAGATGGGAAGAACGGGAAAGTGATAAAAGAAGATTATGCAACATAAAATAGATTAGGAAACACTTGTAAAATAGAAAAAAAATTGTTAGCACACAGTCGGATACATTAGAAGGGTAGGACTTACACTGACACGATCACGGGATTTAAATGGAAAGAGTATATGATCGTTAAATTGTAACACAAAAGTGGGCAATAAATTAAATTATTATTATTATTATTATATTTTTCTTTTTATATTTTTATTTTTATACTGAATTTTTTTATTCTATTCGTTTAATTTTATATTGTTTTTTTATATTTTTTCTTTTTATATTATATTCTTTTATAACGAATTTTTATATTTTTTTTTCTTTTCATATTATATTTATTATTTTATTCTATTCCTTTTATTTCATAATGTTTTTTATTTTTTTTTATTTTATATTTTTATATTTTATTCATTTATATTCTATTTTCTTTTTTCTTTTCATATTATATTTATTATTTAATAGTATTTTCTTTTATTATTTTATTTTATATTCTTTTATATTTATATGTTTTTATATTGTATTGTGTTTTATTTTTCATTTTAATTGTACTTTTATATTTTTATATTCAATTCTATTTATATATTTTTATATTTTTATTGGTGAAGACGTGTGAACCAAAATAGAGCAGATAAGTAAATACATTCAAGAACAAGAAAGAGAGATGAAAATAGAAGAGTCAAAGTTCCTAAGAGAATTAAGGGAGGTGGCAAGGAAACCAGGAAATAAGCTGAAATACTTATGGGTGAAAAAAAGAAAAAAGGGAGAGGAGAATTAGAAAGGATAGGAAGATTCATAAAGGATAGTGAAACAAGTGTATGCAAATATTGGCTAATGAACGAAGAAAGGATATGTAGGCTTTGTAAGAAAGAGGAAGAAACCAGTGGCGGATCCAGAGGGGGGCGATGGGGGCGATCGCCCCCCCTAAGAATAATAAAATATAAAAATATTATGTCACATTCTGAAACACTTGTTAGGTATTTACTTAATGTGTTGACAATGTATATTTGCCGAGCTGTTCACGATTTGCATGCTCAGCGGGGGTGCTCGCTAGTGCATGGAATTTTTTCGAACGTTTCCAGTATATCCCCTGAAAATGTCTAGAAACAATGCTACTACGATCGTGCGAAGAAATGACAAATACACATCGCGGTCGCGTTCAGATCGGACCAGTGTCGCCTCTTGAAACAAATATACGTCGATCCGATCCACAGTCGTTCGATGACAAAGTTTGATTCCACACGTTGCATCGCGCCGTGCATATACACAAGAATATAGTGAATATACCTACTTTTGATTTTATCCATCCTTCTCAACCTATCATCTAGAGACGCGGTAGCGTCTCGACGCCAAGTACATGAAAAAAAAAAAAAAACACCCTGCATATGTCGATCGAACTGTCCCTGCCGCTACCGTGTATCTTTACTCGTCGCGGAGGCATTCTGACACTTATTTTCATTATATCTTATTACGCCTGCAATATTTTCTAAATTTAAAGGCATTTTTCTTATGTAAACCGCATATCAGCTTTCGAATAAGACCAATTTCAATAAAATCGGTCCACGCATGCTAGAGATATCGTAATATCGTCTCATGGAAATGTCAGACATGGTAAGAAAAATTTTTCTTCTCCAGTCGAAAATTTCGTCAACCAAATAAGTTTCGTCAACCAAATACGTATACTACGCGTTACACACACACACCTATCAGTTTCGCACACATGTTTCGTTCGTCGACTCTCGAGATCATTCCGCAGAGTATATACCCTTATACCCTTTACACTTACACTCTTTACTCTTACACCCTTTACCCTTACACCCTTTACCCTCACACCCTTTACCCTCACACCCTTTACCCTTACACCCTTTACCCTTACACCCTTTACCCTTACACCCTTTACCCTTACACCCTTTACCCTTACACCCTTTACCCTTACACCCTTTACCCTTACACCCTTTACCCTTACACCCTTTACCCTTACACCCTTTACCCTTACACCCTTTACCCTTACACCCTTTACCCTTACACCCTTTACCCTTACACCCTTTACCCTTACACCCTTTACCCTTACACCCTTTACCCTTACACCCTTTACCCTTACACCCTTTACCCTTACACCCTTTACCCTTACACCCTTTACCCTTACACCCTTTACCCTTACACCCTTTACCCTTACACCCTTTACCCTTACACCCTTTACCCTTACACCCTTTACCCTTACACCCTTTACCCTTACACCCTTTACCCTTACACCCTTTACCCTTACACCCTTTACCCTTACACCCTTTACCCTTACACCCTTTACCCTTACACCCTTTACCCTTACACCCTTTACCCTTACACCCTTTACCCTTACACCCTTTACCCTTACACCCTTTACCCTTACACCCTTTACCCTTACACCCTTTACCCTTACACCCTTTACCCTTACACCCTTTACCCTTACACCCTTTACCCTTACACCCTTTACCCTTACACCCTTTACCCTTACACCCTTTACCCTTACACCCTTTACCCTTACACCCTTTACCCTTACACCCTTTACCCTTACACCCTTTACCCTTACACCCTTTACCCTTACACCCTTTACCCTTACACCCTTTACCCTTACACCCTTTACCCTTACACCCTTTACCCTTACACCCTTTACCCTTACACCCTTTACCCTTACACCCTTTACCCTTACACCCTTTACCCTTACACCCTTTACCCTTACACCCTTTACCCTTACACCCTTTACCCTTACACCCTTTACCCTTACACCCTTTACCCTTACACCCTTTACCCTTACACCCTTTACCCTTACACCCTTTACCCTTACACCCTTTACCCTTACACCCTTTACCCTTACACCCTTTACCCTTACACCCTTTACCCTTACACCCTTTACCCTTACACCCTTTACCCTTACACCCTTTACCCTTACACCCTTTACCCTTACACCCTTTACCCTTACACCCTTTACCCTTACACCCTTTACCCTTACACCCTTTACCCTTACACCCTTTACCCTTACACCCTTTACCCTTACACCCTTTACCCTTACACCCTTTACCCTTACACCCTTTACCCTTACACCCTTTACCCTTACACCCTTTACCCTTACACCCTTTACCCTTACACCCTTTACCCTTACACCCTTTACCCTTACACCCTTTACCCTTACACCCTTTACCCTTACACCCTTTACCCTTACACCCTTTACCCTTACACCCTTTACCCTTACACCCTTTACCCTTACACCCTTTACCCTTACACCCTTTACCCTTACACCCTTTACCCTTACACCCTTTACCCTTACACCCTTTACCCTTACACCCTTTACCCTTACACCCTTTACCCTTACACCCTTTACCCTTACACCCTTTACCCTTACACCCTTTACCCTTACACCCTTTACCCTTACACCCTTTACCCTTACACCCTTTACCCTTACACCCTTTACCCTTACACCCTTTACCCTTACACCCTTTACCCTTACACCCTTTACCCTTACACCCTTTACCCTTACACCCTTTACCCTTACACCCTTTACCCTTACACCCTTTACCCTTACACCCTTTACCCTTACACCCTTTACCCTTACACCCTTTACCCTTACACCCTTTACCCTTACACCCTTTACCCTTACACCCTTTACCCTTACACCCTTTACCCTTACACCCTTTACCCTTACACCCTTTACCCTTACACCCTTTACCCTTACACCCTTTACCCTTACACCCTTTACCCTTACACCCTTTACCCTTACACCCTTTACCCTTACACCCTTTACCCTTACACCCTTTACCCTTACACCCTTTACCCTTACACCCTTTACCCTTACACCCTTTACCCTTACACCCTTTACCCTTACACCCTTTACCCTTACACCCTTTACCCTTACACCCTTTACCCTTATACCCTTATATATTTTTATATTTCACTGTTGAGCAGGGCTTGAAACCGTTATTATAAAAAGAAGTGAGATCCGCATAAAAATACTTCAAAAAAGTAAAAAACTACGCCAAGTACATGAAAAATCAAAAAAATCACAAAAAAATAGAAGATAATAATAAAAATCACAAAAATATAGAAGATAATAATAATTACAATATTAAAAAAAGATGTGAAATCAAATTGAGCTGCCAGTACATAAAGATGCTTTCCAACTGCGCTTTAGATGACACAGCTACATATGCACAGCTAAAATTCCATTACTCATAATGGCTATTTATACAAAGAAAAAATGAATTTAATAATATTAAGCAGATATATTTTTACACAAATAAATATTTTAATACGAATAAATATTTGATTCAAAATACTTGGCGCTGCGCCCCGAATTGGTGTTGCTAAACTGAATAAACATGTATAAATTGCATCAATCTTTTTCTTTGTTGTGGGTGCGTTCGTAACTGTGCGTGGGCGTGTGCATATTCTACGTATTATATTAGAATTAAATATATGTAGAATAAATCCGACTGCGTTTCTAATATGTGTATGTATATGTTTATGTATTTTAGATTGTAAGGGAGTAATTGTAAATTATTAATTAATACTAATTGTAAGACAATTAACATTTTTTCGGTTGCGCAGCGCCAAGTATTTTGAATCAAATATTTATTCGTATTAAAATATTTATTTGTGTAAAAATATATCTGCTTAATATTATTAAATTCATTTTTTCTTTGTATAAATAGCCATTATGAGTAATGGAATTTTAGCTGTGCATATGTAGCTGTGTCATCTAAAGCGCAGTTGGAAAGCATCTTTATGTACTGGCAGCTCAATTTGATTTCACATCTTTTTTTAATATTGTAATTATTATTATCTTCTATATTTTTGTGATTTTTATTATTATCTTCTATTTTTTGTGATTTTTTTGATTTTTCATGTACTTGGCGTAGTTTTTTACTTTTTTGAAGTTTTTTTATGCGTCTTGTAAGAAATGTTTTTCTTAACGTCGGATAATAAACACACGTAGGATAAACTATCAATATCACACTGTGTTATATTTCCCAAGAGTCAGGCGAATCGTACAAAAAGAACGCGGAGGGCTTCTGAAGTAGCGACCAGTGTGTCCCGAAGACCGTACAAGAGTGGCCACGTCCTGGCCCGTGCGTAGCGTCCTTTTCCGAGCCGCTTCCGTTCGGCCTGGGTTTTTCCCAGTATTTCCCGCGCGAGCGGTCCCAATCGGTGTATTTGGGCTTCCGGACGGTAGGCCGCGGTTCCGGGGCGCCATATTTAAGCGCGTCCATCGGATTTTCTTACAGTCTTTACAAGTTACAGTTCCAGGACATAATAACAGCTCAGGTATTTCTTCACTTACAATTTACTATTTACACTAACACTGTCCAACAGCCATTTTAATCTGTAACATTCAATAGTCGTTTATCATAGATTTTTGTGCGCTGAAAACGAATCCGCAAACCGTTTGTCGTCATCACCGTCAGTTTTCGAGATATTCAATTTTGAAAAAAAATGCTAATTTTCAACTATGAACATCTTTTGTGTTCAAACAGTAATAGTTATTCGGTTGCTTGTTCCCTAAAATTATTTTATGAACACAACGATATTAATTATTATTGAATTATAAACATTTAAATATGTTTAAACAACGATCAAATGGAAAAGGACACCCGGAATGCACCAATGTCTGCCGCATCGCGTGGAGTAGTAAGATTTTCTTCTAGATCCTTAGTTTTTGAAATGTATAGAAAGATATCTGTAAAAATGGGTGCATTTCGGGTGTCCATTCCCTTTCGACGTGCGTTACGAAAAGTAACACATTTCAATCTATCACGAGAAGAAGCACGTTTCAATGTTTCAGCCGATAACAAGCATGTTTCGAATATACCACGAGAACAAGCACGATTTACATTTCGCCACGAGCAGTAGCACATTTCAAACGCTGCAGCGAAAAGTAGCACGTTGTATTTGTTTTCTGAAGAGTAGCATATTTCAGTTTCCAAACAGTTCACAGTCGACGTTGATCTTCTATGAAACGTGATATTTTTCGCGGCTAAAGGCAAAACGTGCTATTTTTCTCAGCAAATTACCGAAATGTGCTACCTTTCGTCGCGAAAGAGCATAACGTGCTATGCTTCGTGGCGATGAATGAAGATATACTACTTTTCGAGAATAAAATCGAAACATTCTGTTTTTCGCGGTCAGAATGAGCAGAGTGCTAGTCTTCGTAAGCCAAATGAAATGTGCTACTTTTCGTAACGCACGTCGCTTTGATCGTTGTTTAAACATATTTAAATGTTTATAATTCAATAATAGCTAATATTGTTGTACTCGCGAGGGTTCATACATAGAATAATTTGACGGAACAAGCAACCGAATAATT
The DNA here is from genome assembly GCA_929113495.1 of Andrena minutula. Classification (NCBI taxonomy): domain Eukaryota; kingdom Metazoa; phylum Arthropoda; class Insecta; order Hymenoptera; family Andrenidae; genus Andrena; species Andrena minutula. The sequence continues at coordinate 46,943,796 of OV815993.1, read as the reverse complement.
ATTACTGTTTGAACACAAAAGATGTTCAAAGTTGAAAATTTGCATTTTTTTCAAAATTGAATTTCTCGAAAACTGACGGTGATGGGAACAAACTGTTTGCAGATTCGTTTTCAGCGCATAAAAATCTAATATGAGAAACGGCTATTGAATGTTACAGAACAGAAAAAAAAGTTAAATTTTGTAGCACAGTGTAATACTCACTATGAAACTTGTATGTTAAAAAAACAACTATCAACAGAGTATAATTTATGCAATAAAGAAACATCGATTTTTTGGATAAAAATGAAGAGAATTCTCTTTTACTTAATATTATTATATAGAAAATTTATTCTATAAGTATTGAATTAATGTTTTTGTTTTCTAGATAATATGAATAAGAGCAAGTTTGCAAAAAAGGCTGAAAATAGTTTAAATATTAGCAGAAAAAGGAAAAATACTATTGAAGATTTTTTCAGCCCAACGGTTTGTGTTTCAAAAGCGCCAACAGCAAACACATCCGATATCCAGATAATTTCAGATGTTAATATTTGCGATGAATTGGACCAAACAATTCAAACTGTTGCTCTGGATATCGGAAATTACGTAGGAACTACGGTGAATAATTTAATTAAAAAACAATTGTTATTGAATCCATGGATTCCACCAAAAAATTATATTTTCCCTTATTCTGTACATACTAAGAAAGGGAAAGAAGAAAAAAGATATGCTAGCCAAAAATATTTAAATAGTTTTGATTGGCTTGTTTTTTTTGACGCAAAGAAAGGATTTTTTTGTAAATATTGCCCGTTCTTTGTTAATGCTGGAGTAGGAGGTTATCGTAAAAACGTTCCTCTGAATAAATTAGTGACACAGCCATTAAATACATTTGCTAAACTCCTAGGCAAAGATGGTGCATTTGTTACTCATGAACAATACGAATATCATATTGCTGCTGTACAAGCTGCAAAACATTTTTTAAATATAGATAAAAATCCTGAGTTAGACGTTATGAATCAAGTAAATACTGAAAGATTGAAACAAATTAAAGAAAACCGTCTTCGGTTGAGACCCATTGTGGAAAGCATCATTTTTTTGGGGCGTCAAAATGTCCCTTTTCGAGGTCATCGTGACGATGGACTGTTGCAATCTACCAGTCCAGTAAATGAAGGGAATTTTAGAGAATTATTGAGATTCCGTATTAAAAGTGGCGATTATCAGTTATCCAATCATTTGAAACAGTCATCTGCTCGAGCAACTTATATAAGTAAAACAACGCAAAATGAGATTATTAAATGCTGTGGTGAAGAAATTACATCGATCATCATTAGTCGAATTCAACAAGCTAAATTCTACAGCATAATATTTGATGAAACAACTGACATGTCGCATATTTCACAGATGTCACTTGTATTGAGATACGTATATGAAAATGTAGTTCGGGAAGATTTTATACAATTTTTAGATCTTCATAAAGCAATAAGTGCGATAAATACAGACGAACAAGATTCCTTAGAAACTAGACTAACAAGCTCTAATTTAGGAAAAGTTGTACTTGACACTTTAAAAGAATTGAATTTAGATTTGAAATATTGTATAGGTATAACAACTGATGGGTGTTCTATTATGATTTCTGAATCTCGTGGTGCTGTAACAGCTGTGAAGAAAGAAGCTACTAATGCTATTTATTCCCGATGTTATAATCACATTCTTAATTTATCAATATCCAAATCTTCGTCAGTTCAATCAGTTAGAAATGCAATAGGTACAATGAAGGAAATTATAGCATTCTTTACCGCTTCATCTAAACGCTTCCACACGCTTAAGAATGTGATGGGACATCAACTTTCCGCACTTTGTGAAACTCGATGGATTGAACGACATACTGGAGTTCTCCAATTTAGACTCTTACTTCCAAAAATTATTAAATCGCTGGATTATATATCCTCATGGAAAGATATTCACACAGCTGCAAAAGCTAGAACATTAAGATTATCTCTTTGTGATAGTGCATTTTTAGTTACAATTATTTGTCTTTCCGATTTGTTAAGTTCTACGGTTCAATTAAGTCGTTTTTTCCAAAAGGTTCAGATCGATCTTAAATTAGCACAGGATATGCTTCAGGATACTTTCAAACTTTTAAAAACGAAACGTGACAAGTGTGTAGAAAAATTTGCCACTATTTACGATGAAATTTGTGGTATTGCAGAAGAGTTGGAAGAGGAAATTAGAATACCTCGTATAACAAGCAGACAAAGTAATCGAGAAAATTATCAATCTAACGATCCTGTTGCATATTATAGACAATCTATTTACATTCCAATAATAGAAAATGTAACTGAAGATTTGAAATGTCGATTTTCCAACGAAAGTGTAGATTTGCATTATTTATCAATTATATTTCCTGATTCAACCATTTTAAAAGATAATACCTTATTTAAAAAAGCAGTTCGTAACCTTGCTGAAAAATATTCGACGTTTTTTAATAAATCTATCGATATGGTAGAGAAGATGATCAGCTCTGAGTTGAAGTTTTGGAAAGTAAAATGGGATAGAGAAAAATTCGACTCTTCTTATAGTGCAATTAAATTACTTGAACTCTGTGACTGCGATGTGTACCCTACTTTACATGTTCTTCTGAAAATTCTAATTACACTACCTTTAAGTGCTGCAAGTGCAGAGAGATCATTTTCTACTTTAAGAAGACTTAAGACGTGGCTTAGATCAACCATAGCAGAAGATAGACTCACCGGACTTGCGTTGATAAATATACATTACGATATAGAGTTAAACGAAGACCGTGTTATAGATCGATTCGCGAAAATTCGCGATCGTAGAACAGAATTTGTATTGTAAAATAAAATTGTTTTGATAGTATCTAATCTTATTAATTTTTAACATTTTTTATACCTATTTTCTTTATAAAAACGATTATTCAATAACAGGTAAGTACTGCAATTATTCTGATTTCTTGTGATGTATAAATAATTAATGTATATTTAATTATTCAGGCTATAGTAACAGATAGATATATTAAAATATAAATTGCAACCAAATTTTAAATCTCGTAAAAGAAAATTAAAAAATGTAGGTATGTACTTTTATACGTTTCGCCCCCCCCCCCCCCCCCCCAAGAAAGGCTCCTGGATCCGCCACTGGAAGAAACAGTGAAACATGTGATTGAAGCATGTGAAGTAAGTGGAGAGAGTGGGAGGAATTGGAAAGAGGTAATTAGAGGAGAAGGGAAAAACTTGGCTATTCTACGGGAGATAATAGGGAGAAGGAAAAGATGGGAAGAACAGGAAAATGATAAAAGAAGATTATGCAACATAAAATAGATTAGGAAACACTTGTAAAATAGAAAAAATTGTTGTGACTCAGCAGGATACATTAGAACGGTAGGACTTACATTGACACAATCACGGGAATGAAATGGAAAGAGTATAGGATCGTTAAATTGTAACACAAAAGTGGATAATAAATTAAATTATTATTATTGTTATTCCTATATTTTTTCTTTTTATAATGTTTTTTATATTTTTATTTTTTATTTTTATATTCTATTTATATTCTATTTTTATATTATGTTTTTATATTTTTATTTTATTAATTTATTGTATTGTATTTTATATTTTTATATTTGTGCTTGTATTATTCTATATTATTTCTCAATTTTATTCACCCATCATTCTCCTTCTCTCTTTGCCACCTAATTCTGAGATTCGACGTTTCCGAAAAAAGTATTATATTTTGTTCGTGCCTTCATCTCGCTGCCAAATGATATCATCCCGCGCGGCTGCTCCAGAGGAGTCAAATTACACACGATCGTGCGATACGCTGCAACGTTAAATCAGAACGTTTTAAAAACTTGTTAGCTTTAGAATGCTGGCTACATAATGGTTCGGAAAAAATATATCTGTTTGCTACATAATAATTCGTTATATATCGGTGATTAAAAAATTATTATTTCTCTGTGTTGGGGAAAAAATTTCCATCACATATTGGAATGGAAAAAAATTTCTGCTGACACCACATAATTCTTTCTATGATTCGAGCGTTCTTCGCGCTGTCAAATGTCGTCACCCTGCACGGCTGCTCCAGGGGACTCAAGTTACATACGATCACGTGAGACGCTGCGACGTTAAATCGGAACGCTTTAGAATACTGTTAGCTCTAGAATAAAATGTGATTGTACTCTCAATCATATTGTGGATGATGCTCGTAGTAAAAAATGGTAAATTATATTCTTTTAATTTTATGATTTGTAACAATATATATATATATATATATATATATATAATTTCTCAATTTTATTTACCCGTCATCCTCCTTGCCACCTAACTTTAAGATTTGCTGACGCTGCATAATTCTTTCTATGATTCGCGCTAATTCTGTTTCGTTCGAGCGTTCTTCGCGCCATCAAATGATATCATCCCGCGCGGCTGCTCCAGAGGAGTCGAATTACGCATGCTATCGCGCGATACGCGGCGACGTTAAATCGGAACCCTTTGAAATACTGTTAGCTTTAGAATGCATGCGATTCTATCCCCTATGTATTACTCTCTCTTTCCCTCCTAGAATTTTAACTTTAAAGTAATGCTCCGTCTCTTTCCCTCGAAGACGCGGTGTCGAAAAAAAAAACGCCGATCTTTCCCGACATTGTTCGAAACAATTTCTGAAAAATTTGTTCAAGCCTCACGATCAAAGCCGTTAAAAGCCGTTCGATGCATATGGTTCGAAGAAGGGAAAGAAGATACATGTGAATAAGAAGAGGATGGTCAGTGAAGAAGAAGATAAGGACACGGGTGGCCTGTGACGAAGATAATGAAGAACAATGACATCGTACTGTTGCAAAGCTAGGCACTTCTCGATTTCATGATAGGATGGGATTTTAGCATGTGAGAGCCAGGATATGCAGCGAGACCAGTTGCATTCAAATCATAGTCAAAGTGACAGCTAATAGTTGTGAAATTGCTTTGAAGGATATTATCAATCGTTCAACACATGGAAATACAATCGATTAATACCGTAAGTTTCCATTATCATATTTTTTAGTGAATCGTAGTGTTAGTAACGGTGAGAACTATAAGAAAAATCGGTTTCAGATTATGTCATTGCCCATTAATTTGAAACGTCCGGCTACTGCTACGATCACCGCTGCTGCGTCAATTATCCATCCTTCCAGCCCGAAAGTGTATGTGGCCTGTCAAAATGTTGCGGTTCAAACCGAAGAAATTCTAGGTGCAAAACTTTATGAGGCGGAAGCTGTTCACGATGGCGACATTTTTTTAAAAGTTTTTAAAAAACAAAAAATCCAAAATCCAATACTCGACTACTTAGAGGATGATGATGATGATTATGATGAGGAATATTGGATGCATCGATATGAACAACAAACGTTTTTCGGCTATTTCGACGATGATGATAATGTGCAAATAACTATATCTCAGAAGAATCTTGCGCGTCCTCCAAAGAGTGTGGCTTGGCGAAACGTCACAGCTAACAATATTCATTTGGATACTTATAGGAATAAAGTATCAGGGCTTTGGGCTAGCGTTGTTGGAATTCAAACTGACCCTGCGCAAGTTCCTATAGATTTATTATTAACTGAACTATTTACTAAAGATGTTACCGAGTGGGAATAATTAAACCGAATCAATTTTAATCATGTTTTTATATTCTATTTATAATTATATTCTTTTTGTAACAATATATATTCTTAAAAGGTATTTTATTTCTCCATTTATTTGCCCATCTTCCGTTTTCCTGCTCGTCACATAATTTCCATTATTTCTATTATTTCTATTATTTCTTATTATTATATTCATATTAAGGACAGTCTCCACCCTAGGTTAGGTCCGGAAAAAAAATTTCGGGTGGGCCAAGTTCTGAGAGAGATTTTTTTCGGGGGTCAATGCCTCCCTCTGAAAAATTTCCGACGGTGGGTCCGGTCTGGAGAGGCCTCCGCGGCGGCTCGGCCCGGACTGATCCCCTCCATCGTCGCGGCTTCCCCCACTCCGCGGCGCGTGCGCGCGCAACCTGTCTTCCTCACCCCGCAGGCCCCCGCGCCCAGGTTTCCCTCCGCCGCGCTCCCCCGCGCGCCCTCACTTTCCCCCCGCCCCCGCGCTCCCCTCAGCACACCCGGGTTAGAACTGTCATAGTCTTACTACTAACCGCCCTACATTTTTTATATACTTCTTATAATAATTATTAATTTCATCATTTATTCTATTCCTTATTTTAACTAGCACTAAGTATATTGTAAACATTCGCGAACGACCTCCCATATCGCGGAAAAACAACGAATCTAGTAACGCGCAACGCATGCGCATACCCGCGTATTCAAACAAGCAGACTCAGTGCCGCGCGTAAAACAAGGACGCATGCGCACACCGTACGGCTAACCGGACGCCGAATAAACTAAGCGTAGTCCGCGAGTGGCGCGAACCGGATGCTAATTATCATTGGCGCGTAATATTCGCACAGCCAGCGATTGGCGGGCTGAGTACGCCGAACTAGTATAAATACCGGGTCGCCGGCAGCAGTAATCAGACTTGGTTCTACTACCGAACCACCAAGCAGTAGGTCGCTTTAACTAGCCCCTCAGTCTTGCAACGAGTATTCTTTAAACTTCCTCCTTTCCGAGGTCGCTTTCGCTAGCCCCTCAACATCCTGTCCGAGGTCGCTATAACTAGCCCCTCACACCGTTCCGAGGTCGCTTTAACTAGCCCCTCAATCCTTCGAGGTCGCTTTCGCTAGCCCCTCAAAATCCTTCGAGGCCGCTTTCACTAGCCCCTCAGATTTCCTTCACGTGTCAAATTTCACTAAGCCTTCTAAATCTAAAGCGTGGGCCAGCTAATAGGCACCAGAAGAAATCCTCTTATCGACATAGCGTCGCAATCAAATTCAAACTCACTAAATCGACAAATAGTCGTTCTCTGTATCATCGACTTAGCGTTTTTTTTTGTTTTTTTTTTTAACCTGGAGAAAATCCCTAACGGATACTCTGTCCTCCCGGGGAGGCCAGGGTTATGTGGGACTTGCACCCACTAAAAACTCCAGGGTGGCCTCCGGGCTGGGGAGGTTCGCACGGTGGAAGGGGGAGGACTTGGGCGAGATCCAAACGAAACGATGCGTTCGCCCCCCCCCCCTTCCGTGCACTGGAACCTCTCCCGCCAAGCCCCTCGCAATAAGAGGGGATACATCCTGAAGGGGGATACCAGAAACCCCCCTCCGGACTTAACTCAATTCTGAGTTATGTTGTGGAGGCGCAATGGAACCACGCATTGCGTCACCACTCTCTCGGACCGCTGCTGCCAGAGGCCGACGAGCCCCCGCTCGTCGGGTCTCCGCGGGCCTGAAAGCTGAAACAGAAACAGAAACGGAAGGCTCGCCACTCGGTTGCCGAAAGTCACGGCCCCCCGGCGCACGCTCCTATGGTCGTAGGTGCGCGGGAGGGCGGCCACCCCGGCCCCTACATCCGCGCGGAGCAGCTCCTCCTCGTCTCCCAGGAGCACCACTCCCGACTGTTCCCCCGCATGCACCCAGCCTGTCGGGGCGCCCCTCACGCTCCCGCATCCGCTCTGCCTCCTCCTTCACGGACATAATTACTTCCGCGAAGGAGGCCACGACGGTCCAATCCTCCCGACTCCTGAGCATACGCTGAACCAGGGCACCCACCTCGAGGGCCGGCCCCACGAAAGACCTGAGAATCCGGCGCTCCGCTTCCCACTCCGAGCAATTCTCCATCGTGTGGGCGGCCGAGTCCACGTCGCCAGAGTCGCAGTGGTTGCAGCGGGGAGATGCCTCACGACCGATCCAGAACAGATACTCGCCGAAGCATCCATCCCCGGTCAAGACCTGAGTCAGTCGGAAGGAGAGCCCGCCGTGGCTACGCTCCATCCAGCGGTCGAAAATGGGGTAGAGCGCCCCGACAACGCGACGGCTAATATGCTCGGGCCGCGCCAGCCACTCCAGCCACCGATCCTGCATCCGTAGCCGGGCCCGGAGGCGCGCCCCAGCCAGCTCGCCCGCCGGGCAGTCGTCAGCCTCGCGGAGCTCGCGAATCGCCGAGTAAACTTCCGCGTCCATTTCCGCGAGAAGATGGAAAGGGGGGGGGGGGGACCCACCCAAGGCGGACAGCTCGGCGTGCGCAACAGTACGGTACGCCCTCACGGCCCTGAGGACGACCTTCCTGTGAACCTTTACGAGGAGATCTTTCCCCGCGCGGCACGTCGCGAGATCGCCAGCCCATATCGGAGCTCCGTAGAGCGCCATGGAACGAACGATACCGATGTACACTAGGCGGCGAAATCGGCTTCCCTCCGGAAATTTGGCAACGTTGCATGTCGGGTCCCCCTGTGTCGAAGAACCACTGAGTTATGCCTAGTGACAATGGTGACAATTCTACAAGTTATTATTTAGTTAGCTAAAATGATTTTTGCTTGATATAACATTACACGTAAGAGGATGATGGGCTCGATTCCTCATCGATTTGGCAAAGAAGTAGCATGTATCGTAGGTAGAAAGTTTTTAGACTGCCAGGCCGAAGTCTAGGTAGACGCACGAAATCCCTATATCGGTGTTCTAGCAGGGGAAGGCGAGGGAAGGCGTTTTGTCCGCCGCTACCCCAAGGTAGCCGCCGCCCGCATAAGACCCTCTCACTTGCACATAAAGCCCTGTCCTTGTTTAGCACCATCCCTGTCTACCGCATGCTCTCTGTCACTCCCGTGCAGCGAATTGCCGCTAAGAGGCTAGTTATTTGTTACGGAGGAGTGACGGAGAGCATGCGGTAGACAGGGATGGTGCTAAACAAGGACAGGGCTTTATGTGCAAGTGAGAGGGTCTTATGCGGGCGGCGGCTACCTTGGGGTCGCGGCGGCCAAAACGCCTTCCCTTGCCTTTCCGTGCTGGAACACCGATATGGGGATTTCGTGCGTCTACCTAGCCTTCGGCCTTGCAGTCTAAAAACTTTCTACCTACGATACATGCTACTTCTTTGCCAAATAGATGAGGAATCGAGCCCATCATCCTCTTACGTTTAATGTTTTATCAAGCAAAATTCATTTTAGCAAATTAAATAATAACTTGTAGAATTGTCACCATTGTCACTAGGCATAACTCAGTGGTTCTTCGACACAGGGGGACCCGACATGCAACGTTGCCAAATTTCCGAAGGGAAGCCGATTTTGCCGCCTAGTGTATAGACGTCGAGCCCCGTCCGACGGACCCCCGAGGTTGGGCATGATGGACGCCAGTCGACCTATCTGCTTCCCCAGCCGAGGGCCCCGACTTAGCGTTTTAATCAAATTCAAACTCACTAAATCGACAAATAGTCGTTCTCTGTATCATCGACATAGCGTCATAATCAAATTCAATTACTAAATCGACAAATAGTCAATCTCTGTATTACCGACTCAGCGTCGTATCTCTAAATCTATATCTATAATTACCGACCTAGGGTTAAGTCTTAACTAATAAGCGAACAATACGTCGTTACGTATTTTATATTAAGTAATTATAATAATTCATACGACTTCGTGTCGCAACTTATTTTTGAATAAACTTTGTTATTATTTACTAAAAGAAGGACTCTTGGATCGTGAAATTCATTTCTTAATCGCACGTCACCCGAACCTATCCCACAAATTCACGGGTAATTCGTTCGAGAACGTTACAATTATAAAAACATTTTCGTCTGTTGACAGGACACCTTATGTGTGGCGGCCTCCAGGCCAGCGGCTTGATCCCTGATACGTGGTCCCCATTGACCGTAGTGGGCGTATTACATGTGAGGTGTGGGGTTGGATTAGCGCGTTTGGGCCAGGAGAATTAATCGAGATAACCCCGAGATTGGATGGTCCAGCTTATGTAAATATTCTGGAAAATGTGTTCTGGCCAAGCGTGAGAGCACTTTTCCCGGCTGAGGAGGTACCGGTCATCCGCCTCGTGCAGGATAACAGTGCAGTGCACACATCGTTCATTGTGCAGCAATGGTTTGCGCAGCATCCGGAAATCCATCCCCTCGAATGGCCAGCGAAGTCTCCATACCTCAATTTAATTGAGAACATGTGGAGTGAAATGGGGAGAAGGTGGATTCCTGGCCACGAGAGAACGCGAGCAACCCTGCTTGCTCACGCCCAAAGTGTATGGGAAGATTTGAGAAGCAGGCCGGAATATTTCTCAAGTTTTCGACGATCCATTCCCAATCGATTGTCGGCCGTAATCGACAACAATGGATATTGGACCAACTATTGAAGGGTTGAGGACGCCAAACACCAAACAAACGGCTCTTTTCAGAGCCACAATCAAATCAAACAGAGGAATAACTCGGTTCGCTTTAAAGAACATTTTAAGATAAAACGGCTCTTTTCAGAGCCATACTCACACGTTGAAGAAAAATAATTAAATATCAAACATATTTCCAATCAAAAGTTGAACATATCCTCACGTTACTTCCTTTCGTATCCCTTCTTTCTCCTCACAAACAAATAAAAAAAATTTAATAGGGTAAACCAACCAGTGAATGACCGAATTGTTGATTTATGGACCTTTGAGATTAATACTTAAATATACTTATGTATAACAACAAAACAGCTGTTGAAATTGCATTTAAATTTATTTGTCTTGAAATTTCTATAAAAATAATTACTTATTCTTATCGTAATTTTTAAAAAACGATTATAAAATGCAAAACATGTAGAAGCCCAGTAAATGACCGCATACTTTTAGTAAGAATTGTACTTATTAATGTTTGCTTAATACGCGTAACTAAAAATATGGTAGGGGAGAGTGGGTAGGTTTGGGTCGTGGGAGGTTTGGGTCAGTTAATGTATTTCTATCCTTGTTAGACATACCTTATTCGCATATGTATTATTCGTTGTAGCAGTAGTAGGGGAATTCCTGAACAAAGCGATAAGTTGTTTAAAGCGCGTATTCATTTTCTATAAGTAGAAGTGCATTTTCGTGGTAAGTTTAACCTAAATTGGTATCCGAAATAAGTCGTTGTTATAAACTTATATAAAATATGTAGTGCTGGAAAAAATTTTAGTAGACGAACTTATATTCAAGCAACAGTTATAGGTTATAAATTGTAACCTTAAACACGTTGCTTGACTAACACAGGTGTTTTATTATGAACGTTCAGATGCGGGATGTATGGGTCAGAAGTGTGCGGGAGATTTGGGTCGACCCATACATCCCGCCTTTCTTTTTAATCTTTAAAAGTTACTATTATTTACATTTTACAGGTATACAATGCCTCGTATTTATAAAAGAAAGACAGAGAAAGAGAGACAGACTCCCGAACAAATATCCCAAGCTGTGCAACTTATCCTACAAAGTAACATCTCGGCTAGGCAAGTAGCAGCAGATTGGGGATTTTCTAGATCAGCTTTGCAAAGGCATGTGCAAAATGCTAAAAAAATGCAGTTAGAGGACCAACAAAATTATACCTTTGTAGCTAACCTATATTCTAGACGCGTTTTTTCAAATGAACAAGAAACTATGCTGTCAGAGTACTTGCAAACCTGCAGTAAAATGCATTATGGTTTGACCACAAAAGAAACACGGGAGTTTGCATATCAATATGCTATAAAGCTAGGCATCGGTTATCCAAAAGAATGGGAGGAATGTAAATCTGCCAAGCGTGATTGGTTGTTAGGTTTCATGAAGCGACATCCTCAACTTGCAATAAGGCAGCCTGAAGCAACCTCTTTAGGGAGAGCAACACGCTTTAATGCTCACAATGTTAGTAAATTCTTTGAAAACCTGCAGTACCTTTTGGAAAAATTTAAATTCCCACCACAGAATTTGTATAATTGCGATGAGACATCCGTGACCACAGTTCACAAACCCCCGAAAGTCCTTGCACTCAAAGGTCAAAAACAAGTAGGGCAAGTGACTTCTGCCGAAAGGGGTACGTTGGTCACGATGTGTTGTTTTATCAACGCAGCCGGAAACACGATTCCTCCAGTTTTCATATTTCCAAGAATAAAATTCGCCGACCATATGATTACCTAATGGTCCAGAGAACAGCTTAGGATTAGCACATAATTCCGGTTGGATGACAAAAGAGAACTTTGTCATAACATTGAAACACTTTATCAAATATTCCAAGGTGTCTAAAGAAAATCCTTGTTTGCTTCTGTTGGATAATCATGAAAGCCATGTAAATGTAGAAGTTATTTCTGTAGCCAAAGAACACGGCGTACATCTTCTAACATTGCCACCGCATTGCAGCCATCGTCTACAACCATTGGATGTGTCTGTTTATGGCCCGTTTAAGGCACGCTACAATGCAGCTTCCTCTTCATGGATGACGTCGAATCCTGGACGAACCATAACCATTTACCACATTGCCGGATTAGCCAAAACTGCCTTTGATGGTGCCATGGCAAGACAGAACATTATATCAGGATTCGAGAAAACTGGTATTCATCCCTTTAACCCACAAATATTTTCCGCTGACGATTTTTTGATGTCCTCGGTTACCGACCGCCCCGTACCAGAACACATTAATGACGAAGCCCTACCTTCAACTTCTACTTCCACAACTTCTACAAGGGCAGAGTGTATTGTAACTCCAGAATCAGTGATTCCGTATCCTAAGGCAAAACCTAGAACTGCATCAAATCGGGTTCGTACAAAAGGACGTACGCGAATTTTAACAGAAACACCGGAAAAAAATGAAATTGAGAAACTAGGGATTGAAAGGAACATGAAACGGAAACTTAAAGTGAAGAAGAATATATGGGGAAAGATTAACCAAAAAAACGTTAAGAAGAAGAAGATAAGCAAACCAGACGAAACGGAAAGTGACGAACATAGTCAGGAACTATCCGAATCAGACCTTGTCGAGTGTGATCTACAAAACGATCGCAGACCCAAGGATTTTGATCATTCTGCAGCTTATTCTGCAGTTGGAGTCTATGTGATAGTAAAATTTCCCACAAAACGGACATGTCTTCATTACGTTGGAAACATAAAATTAATAAATGAAGAAGGAGTTTATACCATCAATTTTTTACGTAAAAAACCAAGTTCGTACACATTTTATTTTCCCGAAGAAATTGATACATCCGAAGTTGATTTTTGCGATATAGTTCTCCGTTTAAGTCCTCCAAACAACGTCGCTGGTACGAGCAGGACACAGAATTTATTTCAATTTGACGTTGACTTCAATAATTTTGAAAATGTTCATTAAAAATTTAATTAACTACTTCCGATACATTTATTTTTCTTATGTTATTCCTTTAGAGCTTTAATTTTGTTTATTTACTTTATTACATTTATACATATTATATTTTCACGTTGTAGGTAATAAATACATACATACATACATAAAAGTTTCGTACATTTATACCAAAACATAGACGAAAATTAAGCGACCCATTTATCCCCATTACCTGACCCAAACCTCCTCACACAAGGGAGGTATGGGTCAAATAATTACTTTTAGAACTTTTATAATTTTAAAGATTTGATTAGAATAATAAAATGAAATGATGATGGAACATCGATGGTAAAACATTACTAATTAAAACTATGCACATTTGAAGCGTGTTTCTCCCTCGTTTTGGTCAATATTAGAGATTAATTGAAATCTGACCCAAACCTACCCACTCTCCCCTATATTAAAAGTGTAACTACACTCCATTTATAAACATATAATATTTTTTTAAATTTATAATTGACATTTCTTTGCCTAATGGTCATTCACTGGTATGCGGGCAATTACTGGTTGGTTTACCCTAACTGTATTATAATAAAATTTGAACTTGAAGTAGAGATGATAATGAGACATCGATGTTTTTATAATCGATATTGGAACATCGATATGTATATCGAAACCATCGATGTTTTCCTAATGGATTTCGATGTTTTTGATTATTATTATGCTAAGTTTAATGCTTTATCAGCTTTAGCAGCAGTTCTTAAGCAAAGCGATTAGAATTGCACGGATATCAACCCACGATTTTCAATACCGATAACTATTAGGGTGGAGCTTAGGGTGAAGCTTATTTTTCAACTATGAAAATATGATCTTCTCACCATCTCAATTTGTTCCTTTCTATAAAAAATGAAATTCAGCAGAACATGAGCACGATTGCTCTATATTTAGGGGTAGCTCAATGATGGTGAAATTTCCAATGTACATGATAATTATATGGAACGACTTGGAACCCTAAGTGGGAACTCCACACTAAGTGGAACTAGTAAGTTACTACTGATTTGTTCCTTTAGATACATAAACACTATATAAAAACTTTAGATAATACATTCTTATGTTTAGGGGTAGCTCAAGTGAGTAAAAAATTATAGAAATTATGAAAATTCAACATATAATGGCCATATTTTAATTTATACATTTACGTTACATTACATTGCCATTTGTATTTGATAAATTGTTAAATTTATTGTTCACGAAGGCTCAGACACCAGACAGTGTCTGTTTCCTGCTGTCAGGGTACAATCTACGATGGTCTTCAACAACTTGCATTAGGAATTGTAGCTGCATTTCATCATGGGTTATTAATCCACTGTATTCTTGTATAAGTGCCACTCCACGTTCAGCATGGTCGTTAACAACTTTTAGAGACCTGATTGTTTCCATAGCATTTTTATAATCATCCCACAAGTCTGGATCAACCGTGAGAAATCCATGTGGAAGTTCCAACATTCTGAAGAGTGTCATTGACTTAGTAGTAACAAAATCTTCCAAGTTTTTGTTCTTGAACGAATGAAGAACACCAGTGATTCGCTTGGAATGCTTTTGGTTTTTGTTTTCTTCATTCTGCAAGGCACTCACCATAAGTCTCTTGGTTGACGAACTGACCCGACTGTCGAAGAAAGCTAATGCAACAAGTTCCTGTGACAAATACCATAGATGATTACAAAACTTATGTGATGCTGACTTCGAAATGGGTGAATTGATTGACGAATAATCAATTAGCAACTGCAACAACAACAGATCATTGTAAGGAGCACTGATAGCTTGAGGTGCAGAGATCCAGGCTTTCATGTAGACACGTACTGTGAAAACACATACATCTCGTAATCCTTTCTCTTCTTTAGAGGTCAATTTGAATTGAGCCTTGAACATCCAGATCTTGAGTCAACTTGTTGCATTAGCTTTCTTCGACAGTCGGGTCAGTTCGTCAACCAAGAGACTTATGGTGAGTGCCTTGCAGAATGAAGAAAACAAAAACCAAAAGCATTCCAAGCGAATCACTGGTGTTCTTCATTCGTTCAAGAACAAAAACTTGGAAGATTTTGTTACTACTAAGTCAATGACACTCTTCAGAATGTTGGAACTTCCACATGGATTTCTCACGGTTGATCCAGACTTGTGGGATGATTATAAAAATGCTATGGAAACAATCAGGTCTCTAAAAGTTGTTAACGACCATGCTGAACGTGGAGTGGCCCTTATACAAGAATACAGTGGATTAATAACCCATGATGAAATGCAGCTACAATTCCTAATGCAAGTTGTTGAAGACCATCGTAGATTGTACCCTGACAGCAGGAAACAGACACTGTCTGGTGTCTGAGCCTTCGTGAACAATAAATTTAACAATTTATCAAATACAAATGGCAATGTAATGTAACGTAAATGTATAAATTAAAATATGGCCATTATATGTTGAATTTTCATAATTTCTATAATTTTTTACTCACTTGAGCTACCCCTAAACATAAGAATGTATTATCTAAAGTTTTTATATAGTGTTTATGTATCTAAAGGAACAAATCAGTAGTAACTTACTAGTTCCACTTAGTGTGGAGTTCCCACTTAGGGTTCCAAGTCGTTCCATATAATTATCATGTACATTGGAAATTTCACCATCATTGAGCTACCCCTAAATATAGAGCAATCGTGCCCATGTTCTGCTGAATTTCATTTTTTATAGAAAGGAACAAATTGAGATGGTGAGAAGGTCATATTTTCATAGTTGAAAAATAAGCTCCACCCTAATAACTATCCATAGTGAAAATAACCTATCGATAGTGAGGACCATCGATATGGCTTTTTCGTAAGAAATAACTAGCCTCTTAGCGGCAATTCGCTGCACGGGAGTGACAGAGAGCATGCGATAGACAGGGATGGTGCTAAACAAGGACAGGGCTTTGTGTGCAAAAGAGAGGGTCTTATGCGGGCGGCGGTTACCTTGGGGTCGCGGCGGACAAAACGCCTTCCCTTGCCTTCCCGTGCTGGAACACCGATATGGGGATTTCGTGCGTCTACCTAGACTTCGGCCTCGCAGTCTAAAAACTTTCTACCTACGATACATGCTACTTCTTTGCCAAATAGATGAGAAATCAAGCCCATCATCCTCTTACGTGTAATGTTTTATCAAGCAAAATTCATTTTAGCAAACTAAATAATAATTTGTAGAATTGTCACCATTGTCACTAGGCATAACTCAGTGGTTCTTCGCCACAGGGGGATCCGACATGCAACATTGCCAAATTTCCGGAGGGAAGCCGATTTTGCCGCCTAGTGTACTGTACGTAGCCTATGTACCACTACAGGGTCATCGTTTAATCCTGCAACCCGCGCGCGCGAACCTATAAAATGGCAACACCGCCTCACGGACGCATTCCACTACAACCATGCACTGGCCCAGCGGAGAGCTGCCAGCGACCAATGGACAAGGGTGATGCCCGAGCTTCGAAAATTTTAGCGTCGCAAAGAGGTAGGTATTGGGAATTTCCCGGTCCAGGTAATCGAGCCGCGCGCTCCGCTTTTATGATCGGTTTACCACTCGCACCCCAGATTACTATAATGAGGTTTGAAAATAATGTCAACTGATCTCGTACTCGTCTCAATTTAAAAATTTTTAGCTACGACTAACTTAGCCACCTGCTTGTAAAAGCCATAATAATGGCGCATCGTTCCAAAAAATGACATTAACGGAAGCCGGTATAGGCGTGGTTGAGTAGCTAAAACATTGAGACACAAAAATTCTAGAAAAAAAAATTCAAACACTGCTACAATAAAAGACACGTCCCATTAGTTACCCCTTACGTCTGATTTAGGTATGCTCCGCATTAAGGATAAAATCATAAAAAAGAAAACCAGAACAATAGATTCTGAGGTCTGCAGAACTAACACATAATTGAATAAAAATTTAATTTTTCAATTTATGAAAGTAATGATGGTAATGATACAGAAACAACTAGCCTATTGTTTATCGACATCACAAATTTTAAAAACAGCGTTAAATACATTATCAAATAAACAGTTTGCAAAAGCTTTTTAAACAATTATGGTTGAAAACTTGATGAAAGAAAAATTAAGTAAACGTAAAATATGTTAAATTATCAATCATTAAGGGGGAATAATTTTTCCTCATTTTTCGGCGCAAATTGCATTCCGATATCTCTTATAGTTCAAAAGTTATACGACAAAGGCCCAAAATTTTTCAACCCGGGCTGGGAAATTCTGAATAGTTCTTTGCAACGTTAATTTGAAAGAGGCCAGCCCAAAATTCTCGAAGCTCGGGTATCACCGCTGTCTAGCGATCGCTAATAGCTCTCAGGGGGACCAAGCCGTCATTCATTGGCCGAAGTTCCCGTTTAGTTAGCGCCTTATCGGTAGGAGGCGCTAGGTACATCACACACACATACCTAGGTGTATCAGTGAGCACGCACACAACCTTTCGACGTTGGTGAAATGTTACTTTGGCGCCATATGGCCACATTTGGCGCAACGCGAGGAAGCATCAAGCATAACCTTCAAATGGCGTCCTCACTTTCCCTGGTTTACCTTTTCTAAGGCCGTCTGACCATGGATCGTCGCGTCAGTGACGCGTATGCAGCAGATAGAAGGATATACAAAGAAATTGAATATATTTTATTTTCCTATGAAAAGAAGAAATATTCAATTTCAATGTTTATCCTTCTATCTGCTGCATACGTGTCGTTGGCGCGACGATCCGTGGACAGGTTTTAGGCCGGCATTCATAGTCGCTACTTATTCTTAAGCAAATGCTTAAGCATGCGTCATCCTCTACTAACCTAGTAGCTAGTAAAAGATGCCGAATGCTTAAGCATTTGCTTAAGAATAAGTAGCGACTATGGGTGGTATTCTCAGTCGCTACTTATTCTTAAGCAAATGCTTAAGCATTCGGCATCCTTTATTAGCTAGTAGGTTAATAGAGGATGCCGCATGCTTAAGCATTTGCTTAAGAATAAGCAACGACTGAGAATACCGCCCTATGAATACCTACCGGCCTTAAAGTAAGCGGTGCATTACACGTATACACATACACATACGTCCCGATTCACACCAATTCACACATTCACAGTTTAGTTAGCGCCTTATCGGTAGGAGGCACTACAAACTCTGCTTCACCTTTCGTAAGAGGGAAGCTTGGCCCCCCTGGTAGCTCTCCAAACGCCGGGACGGTGCATGGTTGTAGTGGAATGCGTCCGTGAGGCGGTGTTGCCATTTTACAAGTTCGTGCGCGCGCGGGTTGCAGGATTAAACGATGACCCTGTATCAAGAGACACGGTAGCAGTGATGCCAGAATCATGGGACGCGGGATCAAACGCTTACCCCCACTATCACCTACCGTCGTCTCCCACTATGCCCTACCGGCGTCCCCCACTTTCTTCCCACTGCACTGCACACAAGCATATTTTTACTCCTGTCCGTGTGAGCTGCCTTTCGAACTGCCGAGCACACGGACAGGGGTAGGGATATGCTTGTGTGCAGTGCGATGGTAAGAAAGTGGGAGACGACGGTAGGCCATAGTGGGAGAGGTCGGTAGGTCATAGTGGGGGTAAGCGTTTGGTCCCGCGTCCCACGATTCTGGCATCACTGCACGGTAGTGTCTCGCGCCAAGTATATGCATATATGCGCAGCGCGAGCACAGAGTGTCTCTATTACGCGACGACGCGCTATTCTGAACCCTGATATTTCCGAATCTCAATAACGGCTGATCCGATTCGATTTTGAATGGTCTTAATCGATAGTCTGGGTTTGATTTACATAAGAAACGTGTCTTCGTTTTGTTCCTACGTGCCTTATGAGCTGAGATATGTCGTTGTAAAGTGGCGATTTCCTGATTTTCATGTTCTTAAAAATTCAGCATCGTCCTGGTAAAGTATTGGCAAGAGGGGAACGTGAAAGGGAGAAGAAATGTCTCTCAGGCACGTCGTTCATTGGATCGTGGTGTAACTTGATACACTCTGTTCTCGCGCAGCGTGTATATCTATATATTGATGCGGGTTCGGCCAATCGCGTAACAAATAGTCACGTGACAGCTAGCAGAAAGCACGTCTGTAGAGATATAAACGTAACCTAGCTAGTATTAAAGATATTAAAGAACCATAACCTGCGAAGTGTGAAATAAGGAAATTGTCAACATTTTTGAAATGTCACGACTTTTTACACGACATAGGACACCGAATTATTGTCTCAATTAACAAGGTAAGTCACCAAAATTTTTTAATAGACTATTTATGTAGAGCTTATAGAAACGGAGGGGACGCATAGACTTGGAAGTTGTCCGGAGAAGGTTCGACAGAGTAGCGTCCTCTTTGACACAAGTTTCTACAAAATAATATATTGTTTTCATACCATCAGGCTATTTTTACATTAGAGTTTTAATGTAAAACTTGTAGAAATGAAGGAGATGCATAGGCTTGAATAGAAATAAAGGAGACGCACAGGCTCGGATAAAAATGAAAGGGACACACGGGCTTAGACAGGAATGAAGGGCATACACAGGTTTGGAGGTTGTCCGGAGGAGGTTATTAGATAGAGAAATAAGGTAAATCGACAAAATTTTTCAAATTAGTGTAGCATTAACACGATCACGGACAATAAAAGTTTCTTAGAGGTGCAAATTATCATATTTTAATCATTATATACAATGAATGCGAACGTGTTAAGGTTATATAAAATTAAATTCAAAATAATTGACTTTAAGATTTGAATGCTATAGCATTCATGTCATTCTGTATCATCATGAAAATGAATGCTATAGCATTCACGTCTGCGAACGTGTTAAGAATTAAAAAAATTATGGCGTACTACTTGCAGTGTACAGTAAGTCACACTAATGAAGAAAGTATGCTGAATGCATCTCCCTCGATACTTTCCAATCTTTTATGAATGATATTTGTAATACTTTATTAATTTAAAATCCACAGTAGGTTCCACGCTATTCATTAATTTTATTAGTTTCCCATTAACAATATTTCAATTCACCAATTAACATACTAAATTAATTTTATTCCAACACCAATAAATTGTGCGTTAAAACTATTAGATCTCGTTGTTAATTCTCGCTAAATTACCATTACTATATAAATTTCCTCCAACAAGACTTTTTGCTATATGCTATCACCTCCTTCGGACACAATATGTAGTCTCTACACTTACTACAGCAAAAGTCAACTCTTTTTCCACATATTCTACGTTATGTTGTAACTAAAATATGTGACTTTAATATATATATTTTCAGATAATCGAAGCGGAAGCGAAGAAGAAAGTACCCATAGTGCACGAGCAAATGAGAAAAATGAGCACATTTTCATGGATAATTCTATTTTAGAGTTTTAAAAAATATGTACATACAATTAAAATCGAATTTTATTATAAATGTGGAAAATTGTATAATTTAAAGTTGAAAAAATAAATGAAACATAGTATTATATGAATTAAACGATTTTATTCAGCATCGATCCTCTGTTTGCTTCTTGCATGTTTGGTTCATAATTGAAAAGTGAAATTTAAACCAATTCCACCAAGATTAGATTGGTGGAATTGGTTTAAATTTGATGACATAGTTTGGATGACAATACAATATCCAGTCATCAATAAACACTACAAAATTTGTGAAATCCCCACAAAATTACCTTTTTTTAAAAAAAAGGTACAAAAAAGAGCGCTAAGTATATAATCCCATAAAAAAGAATCCCATTTAAAAACATTGTCGTAAATTAATATAAATTTATTAATGTGCTATATTTAACTTTACAAAAGTAATGATATACAACAGTTGCACCAATTATCACACTGGCTATTTACACAAAGAACAAAATGTATTCAATAATATTAAGCAGATATATTTTTATACAAATAAATATTTTAATACGAATAAATATTTGATTCAAAATACTTGGCGCTGCGCCCCGAATTAGTGTTGCTAAACTCAATAAATATGTATAAATTGCATTAATCCTTTTCTTTCTTTCTTGTACGTGCGTGCTGCGTGTGTGCATGCGCGTGTGTGTGTGCGTACGTGCGTGTGGATCTGACTGCGTTTCTAATATGTGTATGCATGTATGTATGTACAGGGTGTCCCATCTAAGACTGGACAGCGGGATATCTCCGAACGTATTGGAGATAAAAAAATGAAAAAAATATGGCATCGCATGGTTCGAAGGGGCTGATCTATTAGCGCGAACGAATTTTTTTCGATTATTATTTTAAAAGATACGATGGTCAAGTTCGGTTTTTCAAATGGAACTATTTTTTCTGAACACCTGAGTTGATAGTGCGTTCCAAGACAAATTCAATGAGCATTAATGTATACACTTGATTTCCACTGGTTTTTGAGATATTGCGCTTGCAAATTCAGTGATTTTCCCTGGAAAAAAGCCTGCTGAAATAGCAAGGACAGTGGACAGTCTAGCTGACGCCACGGGTTGCCTTGCCTGTTGAAACCTATACCTACCTGCTAAAGGTCTACGTCAGAAATGGCAGGCCCAAAGGCTGGACAATTCTTTTCCGCCAGAAATGCCACTTAGGTAGGTACATCTGCGGTATGGAGAAGCGCACCGTTACTTTTATTTCGCACTTGCTTCTACGCTCGGATGGCCGGTTCTTCTTGGAGGGATGCAAGCTCGATTGGTTAGGTTAGGAGGTGTGAAAGTTGCTAGACTTAATTTCAACTATAGGGAGCAGATTGTATTAGAACCAATCGGATTTGCATCCCTCACAAACGGCTGTTCTCTTGAAGAGGCCCTCTTCACACGGGATGAAACGCAGAATTACCCTGTTTCTGTTTCAGAAATAAAATAATTCTTTATTCATTATCGTATGGATATGGAAGTGTCGCCGATGGATTCCTTGTGTTTTTCTGATGAAAATCATACGAAATATCATGCAAATCGGACTACTTTGACACAAGCTATTTGTATTCCTTATGTAAAGTAGTCCGATTTACGCGACATTTGGCATGATTTTCATCGGAAAACCACAAGGAATTCATCGGCGACACTTCCATATCCATACGATAAAGAATAAAGAATTATTTTATTTCTGAAACAGAAACAGGGTAATTCTGCGTTTCATCCCGTGGCTGGGACGACAACACCCCGCAGTGCCCATCGAATTTTATGGCTTTCTTCGGAAAAAGGACCCAGGATTCATACCTTTTGGCTTGACCTCGTCACGGTTGCGAGGCAGATTAGGCGTACCGAGCCAATCACCCTGTAATCGGTCTGCGCGAAGTGGGGCGCAAGTTCGATCATTTATTATAGCACATGTGTGTTTTGTAATAAAGTGTTTCTATCGTCTCCTGAATTCAATAACTAGCATCCCAACATCTACGCTCCTACAATCCACCGTTGATGCTCCTCGTGGAGAGACACAGGAAGAAAAGGGGTAGCCCGCTGTCGACGCGTGGTCCTCTCGAGTATAAACACGAGCTTCAATATTAAAAGAAAAGCATGCGTTGATGTATTCCATGCGAGAGAAGGTGGGCATTGGGGAGGAGGTATTGCTGTGAAGAGGGCCTCTTCAAGAGAGCAGCCGTTTGTGAGGGATGCAAATCCGATTGGTTCTAATACAATCTGCTCCCTATAGTTGAAATTAAGTCTAGCAACTTTCACACCTCCTAACCTAACCAATCGAGCTTTCATCCCTCCAAGAAGAACCGGCCATCCGAGCGTAGAAGCAAGTGCGAAATAAAAGTAACGGTGCGCTTCTCCATACCGCAGATGTACCTACCTAAGTGGCATTTCTGGCGGAAAAGAATTGTCCAGCCTTTGGGCCTGCCATTTCTGACGTAGACCTTTAGCAGGTAGGTATAGGTTTCAACAGGCAAGGCAACCCGTGGCGTCAGCTAGACTGTCCACTGTCCTTGCTATTTCAGCAGGCTTTTTTCCAGGGAAAATCACTGAATTTGCAAGCGCAATATCTCAAAAACCAGTGGAAATCAAGTGTATACATTAATGCTCATTGAATTTGTCTTGGAACGCACTATCAACTCAGGTGTTCAGAAAAAATAGTTCCATTTGAAAAACCGAACTTGACCATCGTATCTTTTAAAATAATAATCGAAAAAAATTCGTTCGCGCTAATAGATCAGCCCCTTCGAACCATGCGATGCCATATTTTTTTCATTTTTTTTATCTCCAATACGTTCGGAGATATCCCGCTGTCCAGTCTTAGATGGGACACCCTGTATAACTTTAATGCGTTCCCCTTAGGGTTAGATAAAACTCCCTCCTTGCCTTTACACCATATCCTTAACTTAGCTTAATTCTAATTCTTATTCTACCCCTCCGCTCGCTTTCCTCCCCGCTCTCTCTCTCTCTCCGCTCGCTCGCCTCCGCCTTCTCCCCCTCACTTAACCTACTCTTATACTACGCGCTTAACCTACACGCTTTCGCTTCTTAATTCTACCCCTACGCCTCTACTTCCGCTCGCATCCTCCGCCTTCGACTTCCATTTCCATTCTTTCGCTCCATTCCTTCTTTCGCTCCTTCCTTCCTTCCCACCTCCCTCCTTCACACCCCCTTTCCCCCCTTTCTTCCTCTCTCTCCCTCCTCTTTCCCTCCAGCCCTCCCCTTTCCCTCCGTCGTCCAAAATTTCCCTTATCCTTTCCCCGATCCCCTTCTCCTCTGACTCTTCCCCTTCGCATCGTTCCAGGACGTGCTCCCAGGTCTCTTCTTCCCATCCACATACCCTACATCTCCTCTCTTCCTCCTCCTCCCAATATCTCCCCCCCCCCCCCTCATTTCGTTCCCCAGCCTGTATCTTGCTATTCCCCCGTATCTCGCTTCTCCCCATCCTGCCTTCAGGTACTTTGGCAGCTCCCCTACCACTATCTCTCTGTACCATTTGTTGTACCTTGACTGTACACTTTTTTGTCTTCTCTCCTCTTCCTGCCTCCTATCATCTTCCTCCTCTCAACCCTCCCGACCCTCTCGTCCCCTTACCCCTTCCCCTCCTTCCCACACCCCTCTCTTCCTTCTGAACTCCATCCTGTCTCTCTCCCACTGAGACAGTTCCGCTCCCCCTTCCCTTTCTCTTTCCCTTACTTCTTCTAAACACCACCTGGCCAGCTCCCCTCCCTCTCCCCTACCCAATTTCTCCTCGTATCTCAGTGCCCTTCCTCCTGCCCACGTCCTCAGCTTTTTTCTCCTCGTCTCCTCCCTCACCATATATCCTGGTGTCCTCCAGTCCACCCCCAGTGACCACCTAATAAACCTCTCCTGCATCCTCTCCATTTCTTCCCTCTCTTTCCAACCCCAAATCTCTGCCCCGTATCCCGCCACCGTCCACACCAATGTGTCGAACAGCCACATTCTCTTTCCCCAGTCCTTCCCAAACTTCCTTTTCCCGATTCCCCACTGTTAATATAAAGTATTTAGAATAATCAGTCCTAGTTTAGGATCGGTTTACAAACAACTGGTTTAATGTAAGATCTAAAGAGCTTAACAGTTATCTTTATTCTTTTTCTAGCAAACTCCACAAACGTTTTAATTTTGGTGATTATACCCAATTTAGTCAAGCGTTTAGCGTATAATTTAAATTGTACAAGAGTCACACAATTACACAGTCATTAACACACAATTTGAACGATTAACAAGCAATATTACTTTTATATGTAACAATTGTCTTTAAACAAAGAATTTGAAGTATGTGGAATAAAGGCGCAAGCAATGTGCGTAGCCAATAATTAGTACAAAACGCAAGCAATGTGCGTTTGCCAATTAGTATAAAGCGCAAGCAATGTGCGCAAGCCAATAATTAAAAGCGTATTTACCCAAGGTGATGTCAGGAGCAAGTGGCTGATTCCCAGAAATCGACCGTGATTTCTAGGAATGCAAGTCTTCCCCTTCCATAGATCGCGAGTCAGTGGAAGGGGACGCGATTCGCGCTCCACGCGAGTGAGCAGACCTGTGCCACCAAACTTAAGTCTAACTAATTGTCGATAGATGTCCTTAGTTGGACACTTTCCGTGTACACCCACGCCTGGCGCATTACCACCCCCGCCTTTTTCACCCTATCCCTGGTCTGAGCTTCCTGTCCCCCGTTCCTCTTGAACACGTACCCCAAATATCTAAACTCCTTCACTTCCTCTATCCTTTTTCCTTTCCATCTCCAATCCACCTTTCTTTCCCTTCCTCCCCCCTTCCTGAACCTTACCACCTTCGTCTTCCCCACATTTACCTCCAACCTCTTTCCTTCCAGGTACCCTTCCAGCCGCCTAATCATACTCCCCATTTCTTCCTCATTCTTTGCCAACAGCACCAGGTCGTCAGCATATGCCAACGAGCATATTCTCCTCTCTCCTACTTCAACCCCTCCCCATCTTCCTTTCCTCATCTCCTCTTCCACGTCTGCTATAAGCAGGTTGAAGAGGATCGGGCTCAAGGGTCACCCTTGCCTCAGGCCCTTCGCCGTCCAAAAGCCCTCCCCCAGCTCCCCTCCCACCTTCACCCTGCTTGTCGTTTCCCTATATATCTCCCTTACTCTTTCTCTCAACCCCTCCCTCACCCCTCTATTCTCCATCGCCACCCAGAGTGTCCTCCTATCAACCGTGTCAAAGGCCGCCCGAAGATCGACGAAGAGCGCCACCAACATGCCTTTCTTCTTTGCGACCTGCTTTCCAATTATGTGGTTTAGCACATAAATGTGGTCCATCGTGCCTCTCCCTCTCCTAAACCCTGCCTGGTTCTCTGGAATCATTCTTTTCCCCTCCACCTCTTGTTCTAGCCTCCCTACCAGGACCGCCACATAGATCTTGTATAGGGTTGGCATCAATGTCACCCCCCTGTACTCTTGTACCCTCGTCCCGCCCCCTTTCTTCGCCAGCGGTACGATGATGCCTTCTCTCCAACCCTGTGGCCACCCCTCCCCGTCCCATACTTTCCTGCAGATCTCCCACGCTATCTCTAATCCCCTCTCTCCCCCGTGCTTCCATGCCTCATTCGGGATCTCGTCCCCTCTCATTGCCTTCCCTTCTTTCAGCTTCCTCACCACCCTCCTTACTTCCTCTTTACTTATTCCCTCTTCCTCCCCCCTTCTCCTACCCTCCTCTCCTCCCATCCTTACCCTACTTTCCGCTCCTCCTAGAAGCCCCATTAAAATATTCTTTCCATTCTTCTTTCTTTATCCTTTCGTCCACCCCATTCCTTTTCTTTCTACCCCTATTAACTATCTCCCACACCCTATTTTCCGTTTTCGCCTCTGCCACCTCTCTTGACAGCCTCTCCCTCTCCTCCTCTTTCTTCCTATCGCATAGCTCCTTATACTCTCCCTTCCTTCTCTTGTAGTCCTCCCTACTCCCCTTCCCTTCTCTCCACCTCCTTAACTCTCTTCTCACCTCCTTCTTCTTCTCCCTACATTCACTGTCCCACCACCCCTCCCCCTTCCGCCCCTTCTCTCTCCCCCCCCCCGCCTCCTCCCCCTTCTTCATCACCTCCTTTATCATTTCCGTCGGCTTGTTCATAACCTCCTGTATCCCTTCCCCTTCTAAGGTCACTCCTCCCATCCCCTTCTCGAATTCCTCCTTCATCCTTCCCGTCCACCGCCCTCCTCCCACCTTCCTATCTCTCCTTTTCTTGCCTCTCTCTCCTACTCCCCCCTCTCTCATCGTCACCACCATCGGATGGTGGTCTGACTCTACCCTCTCCCCTACTTCCATCCTTTCCATCCCCTCTCTTGTCCCCTCGTCCCCCAATACATAGTCTATAACTGTTTCCCCTCTTCCTCCCGTGTATGTGAATTCCCCCTCTTCATCCCCGTCCATGTTCCCATTCAGAATCTCCCACCCTGTCTCTTCAACCAGTTTAACTAATTTTCTTCCGTCCCCATTTATCTTCCTATCCTTTGATTTTCTTCCCCCTCCCTCCTCCTCCTCCTCCCCTCCTTCTACCCTGCCCCCCTGAACTCCTGTCCTCGCGTTGAAATCCCCCCCTATTATCACCCTGCCTCCCTCTTCCTGTCCCTCCATCCATCTTCTGATCCATCCCAACTTCCTCTCCATATCCCCGTTCACATACACCGCCACTACAGTCCATTCCTGCTCCCCCGCCTTTACCCTCTCCACCATCATCCCTTCCTCCTCCCCCTGTCCGAGCTCCTCCTTTCCTACCATCTCCTCCCTCACTCCTATCATCATGCCTCCCATCGCTCTCCCCTTTCTGTTCTTCCTCTTCGCCCAATGGGCTCTCCACTTGTACCCTTCTGGTAGCCTGCGCCTAACGCTCTCCCATCTCCTTTCTTCCACCCACGTTTCCATCAGAACTACCACCTCCCATTCCTCCAAACCCTTCCAGAATTCTTCGTCCTTATTCGTCGCCCCCGCTATGTTCCAAAAGGCTATCCTCCAGCTTTTCCTTCCCCCCCCCCTGTTTCTCCCTCCCCCCTTCCTCATTTTTCCTTCCTTCCTTCCTTCTTAATTTTTTGTCCCTACTCTTTCTTCACTCCTTCTTTCTATTTGTCCTTCCATCCTCCTCCCTCCCTCCACCTTCTCCTCTCTTACTTCTTTCTCTACCCCTCCTTTCTCTCTCCCCCTCCAATCTCTAAGGACTTCCCTCCGCTCGTCCCAGAACCACGTTGTTCCGTCCACCACTATCTTCCCATACAATATCCTTACTCTCTTTCCCTTCGCTTCTTCCTCCTCTCCTATCCTCCTTAACTGCCATTGCATCCTCCTCTCCTTCCATGTCAGGTCGTCTTCCAACCTCTCCTTCCTTCCCCTTAATTTTCCTTTGTTTCTCATCACCTCTCTCTTTATCTCCATAGACTCCAACCTCACCTCCAGCATCACCTCTTTCCTCTCCTGCTTTCTTCCTCCTACCTCCTTTGCTCCCACAATTCCCCCCTGTATTCCTAACACCGCCAGAATTTCTTTTGCCCTCTGCATCGCCGTTCCCTCCCTGCCTACCGCCTTTATCACTACATTCCTTCTTTTCTCTTCCCTCTCTTTCATTTCCAGTTTTCTTTCCACCTCCTGCACCCTTGCCTCCCACTCTTCCCCTGCCCTCTCCCGCCCTGCCCTATCTCCTCGCTCTCCCATCTCTCTTCCTACCCCCTCCCGCGCCCTTCAAGTCTCCATCGCCTTTAGCCTCTCCTCTACTTTCCTTAGCCTTTCCTCCTCTAGTTCCGCCTCCCCCATCTTTTTCTCCAACCTTGCCATTCTGTCCTCCATCTCCTCCCTTTCTCTTCTCCACCACTCCTCCCATTCCTCCATCTTCCCTCTAACTTTTTCCATCTCCTCCTTTGTCTCCCTCCCCTGCGCCTTCACTTCCCTTAGGTCCTCCTTCAATTCCTTCCTCATTTCTCCGATCAATCTCTCCAGCGCTCCGTCCTCACCCGCCCTTTTCATCTCTGGCGACCTCTGTACTTTCCTACTCTTCATGAACGCCTCTTCCCCCTCTCCCCCTTCCTCCCGCCTCTCTTCATCCTTCTCTCTTTTCCTCTTCCACATCTCCGTTAGCTCCAGTATATTTCCTCCACTCAGACTCCTTTCTCTACCCAGTTTCTCCACGTTCGTCCTTCTGCCTCTCTTTTTCGCCTCTTCTTCCCCCTTTTCCTCTACCTTCTTCTCTCCTATCGCACTATCCTTTCCCTTTTCCTCGTCCTTTCCACCCTCTTTTCTTCCCGTCATTCCTTCCCCGCCTTCTTATCTACTCTCGATACCTCCGCTCCCTTCCTTATCTCTCGCTCTTCTCTTCCTTTCACCTCTTGCCGCCCGATGTCGCTACCTCCTCTCTCTCTTAGCGCTTTGGCGCCTTTTCTTCTCCCGCTCTATTATTTCCTCCTTACCCTAACCTCAAATTGTGCACTCCCTGTCTGCCTTTCCCTTTCTCCCTCACTCCTCTTTTCCTCGCCCTTTCTCTCCCTTCGCTACCTGCTCCCCCTCTAACTACGCTCCTCCACTTTCCACTCCCTGCTCTGCCTGCTAACACCTTTTTTACTTCTTTCACTCGCACAACTCACTCAGCCGTCTCTACTCTTTCACACCGGAAATGGAAGTCCGCGTTTCTAATATGTGTATGTATATGTATTTTATATTGTAATGGAGTCGTTGTAAATTATTAATTAATACTAAGGCAATTAACATTTTTTTCGGTTGCGCAGCGCCAAGTATTTTGAATCAAATATTTATTCGTATTAAAATATTTATTTGTATAAAAATATATCTGCTTAATATTATTGAATACATTTTGCTCTTTGTGTAAATAGCCAGTGTGATAATTGGCGCAACTGTTGTATATCATGACTTTTGTAAAGTGAAATATAGCACATTAATAAATTTATATTAATTTACGACAATATTTTTAAATGGGATTCTTTTTTATGGGATTATATCCCTAGTAGCATTTGTTGTTGGCATACAGTTGGGACACGCACATCATTTTGGTTGGCCAACAGTTAGATTTGGCACTTTTTTTCAGGTTGGGCCAACAACAGATGGCCAAGGTAGGCTTTCCTACTCTTGCCCAACTATTTATAGGGCTTACCGTAAAAGCCCCATTGAAAGTTTCTTCCCAGAAGGCGTCTTAAACAACTTCAAAAGACGTTGTAAAGACGTCTTCTTCAGGTCTGGATTAGGAAAAAAAATTTCGCGTTGAGGAGGGGAATTGAACTCAGACTTTCCGCTTAGAAAGCAACCGCTGTTTGCAACTATCCAATACACTTACTTTTAAACAGTTCTAATTTTTAGGTACATAACAAGTATTAAGTGTTTCTAAAAACTATGCAGTGACGCGAAGTATTCTACAAAATATCATTCGACCTTTAGACTCGTTCCTTAAGATTTCACATTCGTCTTAAGACAGACGTCCTCTTTACATATTTATAAATAAGGAAAGAAAAACCACAACTTGGAATATAATAACAGGTTTTTGGATGTAGCAAATTTTCTGACGTTTGTAAGACGACATTTAATCATCGTTGTAAATTGTTTGTTAATTAACCAACCATGGTTGGCATTACTACGCATAGTAATTATAGGCCCAACATTGAATATTCGTAGGCAAACTGTCGTGACTCTTTGTTAATTAACCAACCATAATAATTGTAGGCCCAACATTGAATATTCGTTGGCAAACTGTCGTAAGTTTTTTGCCGTAGGCCCTATGTTGGGAATTTGTAGGCAAAACTCTAACTATATCCCAACTAATTCCCAACTGTTGGCTACCGTTGGCCAACCGGAAATGCTACTAGGGATACTTGGCGCTCTTTTTTGTACCTTTTTTTTAAAAAAGGTAATTTTGTGGGGTATGTACAACGGGGAGCGTGCCTTGATCACCAGACAAGAGTGGGAGGAAGCGTGAAGGAAGGGCGAAGGACAACCCACTGATGAAGCTTGAGATAGCCATTCTGTCGATAGCCAGCTTCTTGAGTAGTTAAAATACAGTTTGAAGTTTAACTTAAAATAGTTCCGTGTACTTTGTTTTATTTCAAATACCCGCGCACTCCAACGAGCAGAGCGGTTCAGCGCTCCACGGGCACCAATCCGCATCCTCATCCCAATTTCCCCACTAAAATACGTAACACATCAATTTTACCGGACGAAAACTTAAGAAAGATTTACTGCGCATGCGTCACTACGAATTATATTGGTTGCGTTCCGATTCACGCATAATGTGCATAAAATGTCACGTACCCTACCCACACAGCACAACGTCCGGCAAAGTCCCATAGACGTCTACAGACGTCCCCAAGACGTCTTTGGGACCTTGCCAGACGTTGTGCTGTGTGGGTATGAACTTCATGCGCATTTGCGTGAATCGGAACCTTAGAGCATATACAGGGTGTCCCAAAAATGTCGGAGTTCCTTGGAAGGGGTAATTCAGGGGGTGATTTGAAACAACTTTTTCCTTAGCGAAAATATTGTCCGAAGCTTCGTTAAGGAGATATTAACAAAAAACCCCGACCAATCAGAGCGCGCGCCTTCCGCTCGAGCTTCCGCGGTAGCGTTTAGGGCTCTCACTATCCGGATATCCGGATACTTAGATCCGGATTTCGATTCGGATTTCGTGTTATAACGAGCAATCCGGATACTCGGATATCCGAATAGTAAGAGCCCTACTACCTACTAGGTAGGTACTAGGTATCCGGATTATCTGGAGTATCCGGATTGCTCGTTATAACTCGAAATCCGAATCGAAATCCGGATACTCAGATTCGGATATCCGGATAGTGAGAGCCCTAGTAGCGTTGGCTACGCGGCAGGCGACTGCGCTTGTACTACGAACGTACGAAGAAGCATGTCGGCATGCATCGAAGGAAACCGCGTTACACTTTTTTTTATAAAGCAGAATCTTAAATAAGAATTATTTGAAGTGAGAGGACAAGAAGTACGTAAATTTCGTTTTTAAATAAGGCATAAACGAAAAGGTAATGTAACAGAAAATGTACGACATGTGATCGTTATTGAGGTAAAAATCCGTAGTTTAATAACGGCCAACACAACTAAATTTAAAAAATAATATTAGGTGTATGAATAAATTCTTTCCGACTGGATTTACATAATCAGTACAAAGCTACTGAATTTCTATCGCGGTGGTATTCATAAGCTGCCAGAAAAATGGCAAAAAGTAATTAACAATAATGGAAATTATTTCGATGATTGAGTTGTTTTCATATTTTTTAAATCGAACTGTTATTGTACCTTAAAATCGGAAAGAATTTATTTCTACATCTAATAATCACCAATAAATTAAATAAAACTCACCTCATCCTGAAATGATTGTTGTACAACAAATACAAAACGTAAGTAAAAAAAGAATAGGTACCTATAAAAAAGTAAGAGCACTAATGAAATTACTTTCAGGTAGCCCCAGAAGAAAAAATCCAGCGGGTTCATATCCGGTGACCGTGGGGGCCACGCAACAGAACCGCCGCGGCCGATCCACCTGTCCTGGAAGGTTTCATTAAGGTAGTCGCGGGCAATTGTGGCGAAGTGAGGTCCAGCCCCGTCTTGCTGATAGACCATGTTCTGTCGGATCTCATTTGGAATATGGTGCATAAGACCTGGCAGAACATGCTCTAAAAAGACTTTATACGCTGGGCCGTCCATCCTGTCTGGCAGCATGTACGGCCCAACGATAAATTCGCCACAAATGCCCGCCCATACATTAATGGACCAACGGACTTGTGCTGCGCGTGTCCGAAGTGCTAACGGATTCTCGTCGCTCCACACATGCCGATTGCGGGAATTGAAGCAGCCTTCCCTCTTGAAGATTGCTTCGTCCGTCCACAATATGTATTTGCAGAACGACGGATCCCGTTGCACTTCTCCCAACAGCCACACTGAATACTCCACCCGCTGGTCAGCGTCCCCGGGCTGCAAATGTTGCACCGGTACATAGTGGTACGGGTGCAACATGTTTTCCCTCAGGGTTCGGTGTACCGTCATTCTGCTGGCACTAGAAGAAAATGCAGAAACATCCATTATTAGATAACATTTGTTTCCCTTAATTAATAATTGCTGCAGTTATCTTGTACTGTGATTTACTCTAGGCGGCGGCTCAAGGTGCGCACGCTGACGGTCGGATCTTCGGCGATTGCATTCAGCACATTTTGCTGTACCGCAAGGTTCCGCGCGGCCCTAGGTCTACCCACGGTACTGCCTCGCGGCATCAACGACCCCGTTGCGTATAATCGGGACGCCAAACGCCTTATCGTACCCTGGCTCGGGGTTTGGATGTGCGGGTATTCCTGCGCCAACGCTCGCACGGTAGCACTTGCGTCCCCGTCGTTCCGCGCGTACACCCAGAACATCGCGTAATATTCTTCCGCTGAGTACATTTCTGCGACGAGATTACTAGCCGACTGTTCAAGCAAAATCGAGGAGCTCCTACGATTTGCAGTTACCGCACAATACTTAACGCACGCGGCTTAGTATTAAATATAATCGATGTAAAAGTTTCACATTGTGATTTAATGGCGTCACAATAAACGAGCACGTTTATTTTATTACGCGTGTGAATTTAGATAACCTTTACCGATATATAATCATTAATTTGAACTTAATTAAAGGCCACGAAAGTGAGCGTATGGAAATTCCAAGCACGGAATTTGAGAAGTGGAAAAATAGAAAATCGGAGCGCCGATTGCTCTTGGTGTTAGGATCTCCGCGAAAGACACGAGGTGCACCTTATCGCGATTCACACAGAAGAGAGGGAGTGGCCGCAGAGACGGCACGAGTCAAGGCACCGGCTCGAGATCGAGGACACCTGGCCAATCCGATAAGACCACGTAACATCGCGTGTTACTATGCAAATGAAGGTGGGAGTAATTAGTCCAGGTGTCAATCAAGAGATGGCCCGCTCAGGCCGTCTCCGCGACCACTCAGTTGCCAAGGCGACGACAACGCATGTTTGAATTTGCCGCGCGTCCTCGTCACAGCGCGCAGACGCAAATTGGCCGCATCACTGCGACCAATCCTGAAATAGTTTCAACAAATAGTTTCTCTCGTTCCATTATGAGTTTACTCCCACCAGGATAAGAGGCTTTAGGTAAAAAGAAGCCGGCACATTTTCGAAACACACGTGTTTTGCAGAACTGCAACGAACGAACCATCCTACATTTTCACAAAAGCCCAAGTTCCGTCCTTTTACTGCCAATGTACCCATTGCTTAGAGATAGACAGCAGACCCCACGTGTTTCGGTTCGAAAGGGTCCGAAGAGACGAGAAGCAGAAAGTCCTCGAGTTGCTGTAAATAAGAAAATGCATACCATTCCTGTTTCCCCTTTCCGATACCCTGAGTTCACGTCAGCTACGAGACGGAACCAATTAAGTCATAAATTATCCGAAACTGTAGGAAACCGTTCTCTACCACCCGACTGGCGAAATGCTCTGACTGATCAGCCGATTAATTTTGGAGAACTAGAATTTACAGAGTATTATCCAACATCAATACGCCTCGCGGAAAGACACAGGAAGAGAAGGGGTAGTCCGCTGACTGCGCGTAGTCCCGCCTGCTTCATCCTACCTTCAAATTAAAGACGGATCCCTTATCTTTCGTCTCTAAACACGCGCTCGAATTTCAAAACAAAAGCACGCGTCCACCTATTCCGTGCGAGAGATGGTGGGCCTTGAGGTCCGATTGGCTCTAATCTATCCAATCTGTCCTGTAGCACTCCCAAACGGCCACTGTCTTGAAGAGGCCCTCTTCACCGCAGAAGCTCGAGCGGAAGGCGCGCGCTCTGATTGGTCGGGGTTTTTTGTTAATATCTCCTTAACGAAGCTTCGGACAATATTTTCGCTAAGGAAAAAGTTGTTTCAAATCACCCCCTGAATTACCCCTTCCAAGGAACTCCGACATTTTTGGGACACCCTGTATACATGGAGGTATCATTGCCTTAAGGTGGTCGTTCCAATAAGCAGCTACAGCCGCCAGCGACTCCAACTGGCGTCGTCGCAAATGGTATTTCCTATACGTAAGCGTCGACGCCATGGCCCCCACCACAGGGGGACCAAGCCGTTGTTGCGAACTCCCGCCTAGCGGCGTGTAGTATAAGCTTCAGAAACGCGAAGTTTAAATCGGAACACACGAATGTAATAGGAAAAGGAGACAAGGTGAAGCTCGTACAAGCCCGAGGTGTTTGAAAATAGTTAGAGATTCTTTTAATAAGGGAACTACAAGATTATACAGGGTGTAAACAGTATACGTAGCAATATTTTAGGGGGTGGTAGGGGAGGTCCAATGGAACATAAAAATCCTATGACATAATGTCCGATCTGTCTCCATTTTACAGTAATAATGCCTCAAAGTTAACATGTCTATATGCTAAACTAATAGTCGCAAGATTCCATAATTTTGCACATACATTGGAGACCACCAGTAGAGTAAAATGGTCTGAATACATTTTGTTGTATCTCGTATAGTTTCGCTGTTATAAAGGGTTAAACATCGGAGATGTTTGTGGAAAAGATCGTCGCTACACGCACACAGATGCAGTGATACCAGATCGGGGACGGGTGCCCTCGAGAATTTCCCCCACCTCGCGCACACTACGCCGAAGCAGTGCGTTCGTGAGTTGGACTCCGAAGCGCCGAGCTCACGGACAGGCTGCTCCGGCGTAGTGTGCGCGAGGTGGGGGAAATTCTCGAGGGCACCCGTCCCCGATCTGGTATCACTGCACAGATGAGCCGTAGCACAAAGACCACCCGTTGTGAGCTGTTCAAGATGACCCAGTAAGCAAGTAACTACGGGCCCCTTACAGTAGCGGTCCCATTGAGGATCTGTTTGGAGTAGCGGAGGCACTTAGGGTCGTCAGCTAGAAAATAAGAAACAAGTGAACGAAAACTCTACACGTGTTCTTAGGCCAGGCGTGCAGTGGTGGCAATTTGTTGCATGACAGTTTTGATGCTCACGAAAAATGCATTGATTTACATGGAAGTAAATTCCTTTGACGAAGTGACTGCAAAACGTGTTGTTTTTTTTTTCAGAAAGTGATAAAACTGTTTCTTTTCTTTTAGTGTGACTAAACTGTCACGCAACAAGCTGCTGTCAATGCGTCGCTACTCTGACCTGAATGTGTAGTAAAGAAATACAAATTTCGCTACCTACATTTATTTACAAAAGATGCTCGAAATAGTTGCCGTTTGCATCCAGACACGCCTGATACCGACGTAACCAATTGTCGCGAACGCGGGCGAATATTCCAGGCTGCTCGCGTATAACGTTACCAGCATGAAATACTCTACCTTGCAATTCCTCTAAGGTTTCAAATTCGATGTCCGTGTATACTAATGACTTCATGTGGCCCCATACGTAAAAATCCATTGGACTTAAATCTGGGCTTCTTGGTGGCCACGCAACCGTACCATTCCGTGCAATTATTCGGTTCCCCCATATTCGTTCCATAGCTGGTATAGCTCTTCCCATATGGGCTGGGGCGCCGTCGTGAAGAAGCCACATATTTCTTCGAGTGGCCAGGCAAATATCTTCTAACAGAAGTGGCAAATCCCGTCGAAGAAATCTACCATATTTTGCGCTATCTAGACGCGCCGGCAAAATATGCGGTCCGGAATACGGCAACGCGTGCTTTTCTTTTGAAAATCGAACGCGTGTTTATACTCGAGAGATAAGGGATCTGTCTTGCATTTGACGGTAGGGTGAGCAGGCGGGACTACGCGCAGTCAGCGGACTACCCCTTCTTTTCCTGTGCCTCTTCACGAGGCGTATTGATGTTGGATAATACTCTTTAATTTCTAGTTCTCCAAAATTAATCAGGCTGGTAGAGAACGATTTACTACAGTTTTGGGTAATTTATGGCTTAACCGGTTCCGCCTCGTAGCAAACGTGAACTCAGGGCCTCGGGAAACGGAAACAGGATTGGTATGCCTTTTCTCCTTTTGTAACAATTCGAGGACTTTTCTGTTTCTCGTCTCTTCGGACCCTTTCGAACCGAAACACGTGGTGTCTGCTGTCTATCTCTAAGCAATGGGTACATTGGCAGTAAAAGAAGGGAGCGCGGGCTTTTGTGAAAGTGTAGGATGGTTCGTTCGTTGCACTTCTGCAACGCACATGTGCCTCGAAAATGTGCTTGCTTCTTTTTACCTAAAGCATCTTGTCCTGGAGTTAACTCATAATGGAACGAGAAAAACTACTTGGAGTAGAGGAACTTGCTTGGAAAAATCCTGTCAGTTTGCAATCGCGTCAGAGAAGTGTTTTCTACACAAGTGTATTACGCGTTGTTCCAAGCATAAACCTAGAACAACGGAGACGCAATTACTGCTGTACGAGCATTTGGGCAGCTATATCCGCGGCACCGGACGCCAAGTGAAAATTCATTTTCACCAATTTTTATAAGGTACAAACGCGTTCCATGAAAAATAAATTAAGTGATCAGTGTTAGTAAGAGTGCAGTGAAGTGAATATTCGTTATCTACATTAACCCAATCGCACTTGACGTTGCGACCCTTTTACTTTGGTTAGTGTCGCGTACCTGGGACCAGCTGTGCACTGGACGCATCCGTCGCTGACCAGCATCAGTTCAGTGACCTAGTGCCGCAGGTTTTCAAGCTGCAGGTGAATTTCCGAAAGAGTGAGTTTTAGTTACTTTATTGGTGATTATTAGTTATTAAATTTAACGCAGGCTATGGCTTATTTCCGGCGATATTTATCTAAATTTCCGTACCTAAATTTTGTCTTCGGGGGTTTTAAACAGACTTATTCATCATCAGCAACAGTGTTGGCCGTTATTAAACTACGGATTCTTATCACAATAACGAACTACGATCACGTTTTGTTTATTTCCTGTTACATTACTTTTTCATTTAAGCGATATTTGAAAACGAAATCTACGTATTTCTTGTCCTCTCACTTCAAATAATTATTATTTTCGATTCTGTTTTAAAAAAAAATGTGTATTCACTTTTTTACGTTTGACATGATTTGCCTCGATTTATCTTTTACTCGTAATTCACTTTAAATGACAACCAACCGATGACGAAAGGTATCGATTGCCGTCGTTTTCGCAGAGATCTGATGAGAAATGCGGAGCTGAAAGAGTTTGGTTCTTAATAGGTATTCAAACCCCTTCAAGGGTCGGAAGCCATAAACTTGCGGTGAAGCATCATGGTGTGTTGTCTTCGCCACGGGATATGATGCGGCATCTCCTTGAGTCGAGTCGCTGGAGGATCACTCTTAAGAGTCTTTCCTTCCGAAAAACACACCACTTTGGGAATTACATGAAAGATCAGAAGTCAACACCCTGTTTCAATGTGTTGGTCTCACCAATATGCGCGAGCTACTACCCGTTTCAAACGCATGGTGCAAACTTTAGGGCATTATTACTGTAAAATGGAGACAGATCGGACATTATGTCATAGGACTTTTATGTTCCATTGGACCTCCCCTACCACCCCCTAAAATATTGCTACGTATACTGTTTACACCCTGTAAACTAATCGATACTAGTCGATACTAATCGATACTAGTCGATACTAGTCGATACTAATCGATACTAGTCGATACTAATTGATACCCACTTGGATACGGGTGTTTGAATAAATGAACTTCTCCTTCCTCCTTTCTCCTAGGTGTGCAATTCAGGCGCAATGTTGTTAGACGCTTGATTTTGTAAAAATTGATAACCGAAAGGAATCAGATCAACAAATAGGAATTTAGCTAGCTAATTAGTAAATTTGCGATTGGCTCTCGGTAACTAAGCCATTTTGAAATTAACAAGAGGTAAAGCGAAGGACCTTTTGGAAGCGTCACTCGAGCCCCAAAAGCAGTAACGAGCAGTCGCATAAAAAAGTTCTTGAGAATCGATATTGTGTTACAAACTTTTATTTCATTCATTAAAGTTATAAGTTATTGTGTTCAAATCGTTTTATTCTGTTCTTATTATTATCGTTTTCATTATATTTAACACCAAAATAATCAGCGTCCAAGAAGCAGAGTGCCTTAGCACTTCACGGGCATCGACCCTCGCCGAATTCCCTACGAAGGATCCAGGAGAACCAGCCGGCCACGCAATACCGTCATTCATTGGCCGAAGTTCCCGTTTAGTACGCACCAAATAGGTAGGAGGCGCTAGGTACATCACACACACATACCTAGGTGTATCAGTGAGCACGACACACTACCTTTCGACGTTGGTGAAATGTTACCATCAGTTAGCATGACGACCGTCGCCATTTTTAATTATTTCAAATTGGCGCGTACACGAGGAAGTCTAACCCACGTGGATCTGTCATCGCATAAGATAAGTAATTTTTGTAATATAGCGTCTTTGAGATACTGTAAGTTTTTTTATTACTTGCCTTAATTTGAGTTTCAGATTATGTCCGGGCTTAAGAAGTCCGAAGTGAAAGGTTGCGAATCGGGAAATATACTACTGAGGGCATTTCCCGATATCCTTAAAGACCGAGAGAGGTGCTTAAAATGGATTGCTGCTTGCGGCAATCCATTGTTAATGCACCAATCTCTTCGCAACAAGAAGATCTGCGAGCACACTTCTTAGGCATCTACAAATTACAAAGGAAACTTTGTAAGACTGCTGTTCCAACGCTTCAACTTCCAGGTACACTAGGCGGCAAAATCGGCTTCCCTCCGGAAATTTGGCAACTTTGCATATCGGGTCCCCCTGTGTCGAAGAACCACTGAGTTATGCCTAGTGACAATGGTGCCAATTCTACAAGTTATTATTTAGTTTGCTAAAATGAATTTTGCTTGATAAAACATTACGCGTAAGAGGATGATGGGCTCGATTCCTCGTCTATTTGGCAAAGAAGTAGCATGTA
Organism: Andrena minutula; assembly: GCA_929113495.1. Classification (NCBI taxonomy): domain Eukaryota; kingdom Metazoa; phylum Arthropoda; class Insecta; order Hymenoptera; family Andrenidae; genus Andrena; species Andrena minutula. The sequence continues at coordinate 46,904,347 of OV815993.1, read as the reverse complement.
TCGTAGGTAGAAAGTTTTTAGACTGCGAGGCCGAAGTCTAGGTAGATGCACGAAATCCCCATATCGGTGTTCCAGCACGGGAAGGCAAGGGAAGGCGTTTTGTCCGCCGCGACCCCAAGGTAACCGCCGCCCGCATAAGACCCTCTCACTTGCACACAAAGCCCTGTCCTTGTTTAGCACCATCCCTGTCTACCGCATGCTCTCCGTCACTCCTTCGTAAGAAATAACTAGCCTCTTAGCGGCAATTCGCTGCACGGGAGTGACAGAGAGCATACGGTAGACAGGGATGGTGCTAAACAAGGACAGGGCTTTGTGTGCAAGTGAGAGGGTCTTATGCGGGCGGCGGCTACCTCGGGGTCGCGGCGGACAATACGCTTTCCCTTGCCTTCCCGTGCTGGAACACTGATATAGGGATTTCGTGCGTCTACCTAGACTTCGGCCTGGCAGTCTAAAAACTTTCTACCTACGATACATGCTACTTCTTTGCTAAATAGATGAGAAATCAAGCCCATCATCCTCTTAAGTGTAATGTTTTATCAAGCAAAATTCATTTTAGCAAACTAAATAATAATTTGTAGAATTGTCACCATTGTCACTAGGCATAACTCAGTGGTTCTTCGACACAGGGGGACCCGACATGCAACGTTGCCAAATTTCCGAAGGGAAGCTGATTTTGCCGCCTAGTGTACATATTTCCTCGTACGCAACCTCCATATATACTGTTGACCGATACATCGTCGACCGATTTCGCCCCAATACAGGAACCGATGAGTTCTATATACAAAATAAAGAATGTTTTATTTACTTATTATTATCGTAAGTATCATAATTATTACTACTATTACATCATGTATACCTGCACGCCTGTACCAGCCTTGTGCACTTTGTCTCAACCGAACTGGGCGCCCATACATAGGCAAGTAATTTCCAACGTAGATCCTCCTCTGCATATTTTCTTCTGTCCTTCTTCTGTCTTCGGTCTGTCGGCTCCTGTGAACTTACAGGTTGAATTAAATTAAATATATTATTTCCTTCCTCACTTTCTTGCGAAAGTGACGCCGGCGTCGATTGCTGGCACTAGTGACCACTGACCCAGTCAGTGGTACCGCACTTTCCGCACTGATCCATAGTATGATTGGTTACTTCGACATCGTTAAAAACTGATTGGCAAACGGTTTTAAATGTTTTTGCAATCAAAATGTTTTCAATATTTTGTGTTTTAAAAATAATTTTGTCATTTTCTCTAAAAATCCTTTTGCATGCACGGGCTATTGCGACTACACTTTTGGATGGAAATAGAAGTTTGCCTCTATTCTTTAATTTTATCACCGAAGAATCGGTGTCTTCAGACATTAAAAATGAAGAGCAAACTACACAAATTTTGCCAACTAATTTTCTTATAACAAATCCCCTTATGTATTTTATTATTTCCTCCACATATGGACTGAGTGTCCATAATGTGGACAAATAATCATAGTCAAATAGATGTTCAGCAGGTGTATCATCTATTTCGTCCACTGTAAATAAGTCATCGCTTTCATTAGACTTAATTTTTGATGAGGCGAATAAAGTTTGGACATCAGTCATGAGGCAATTCCCCCTTTCTGAGGCCTAGATTTCGTGTCTAACTTGTAATGGACTCCGGTTGTGAGACGATTATCGGGAGGGGGAGGGGGGGGGGGGAGAAGGGATTGGTTGCCGATTCAGTCGGTGTGTCCGGGTTTGTGTCGGTGTGTCCGGTGTAAGGGTTCGGCGAATGAGTAAAATGCGTTATTAACAATAACAGTGTTTATTCGTCAAAGTCTCTGAAATTATGTTTGGTTTGTACATGTGTCCCGTGCGGTGCTTTTCGTAGTCGTTCGCGATTCTTGCGGGTCGTCCGTTAAATACTGTTCGGTAGCGCGGCGCTCGAGCGGTTTCTCTTAGCGGCGCGTCGGTACACGGCGGCGACGACGTTTCGGCGAGCGGTTAGGAAAGTTGGATGCGGATTTATTGAACGTTCTGCTCAGGATGGCCTTATGGGGCACGTCCGTGGAGAGTCGTATAATATCGTATCAGATTGCAATAGGGCTCTGGCCTAATGGGCGTGGAGACACCTCTCCGACGTAGGTAGGGCGCAAGATTTCTCTCGGCCTATTTCGGAAGAGGCTGGTTATGGTACAGTGGTGACGATCGTCGACCTGACACACCTCGTGGGAGCTAAAATGAGCGTCTTGTCGTACCGCTAGAAGCATGGAAGCTACAAGCACAAGAGCTCCTGATTATTTGTTTTCCTTCTATACTGTGTGTTATAATAGTTGTTCCTGGGAGCGAGAGCCCCCTTACCAAAAACAATAATAATTATTATGGTGTAACCTGCATGAAGTTTAATAGATCAAATATCATTGTTGAGGGGAAAATTGTGAAAAACCCTCACATGGGCCCCAGCCACTCTCCGTGACCGGAAACGGACAAGCGGCATGCACCAGGCAAACTCCCAAAAAACAACACCGGCATGCCTACCCAGTCAGCCGCGTCCGTATTTGCAGATTTTGCTCAACGCCTGAGTACAAATGTTTGTGGCAGAAAGACTACAGATTTGATACAGGATTTGTTATATTCGATGATGAAAGCAGACTGATAGTAGAAAGCCGACAGATTGTGCTGCCTTAACCTGCGAGCTTTAATGACAGGAATCGAGCAGACCCTGCGCACGGTCTAACGTCAGATAGGCAGTAGAAATACAGCAGATTCTGCTTACACTGTTTGCGAGCAGTTTGGCGGCAGACACTGCAGAGAATCTGCTGGTACAATTTAATGACAGAAATCGAGAAGACCTTGCGCTCCGCGATCTGACGTCAGATAGGCAGCAGAAATACAGCAGATTCTGCTTACATAGCCTGCGAGCAGTTTGGCGGCAGACACTGCAGAGAATTTGCTGGTACAATTTAATGGCAGAAATCGAGCAGACCCTGCGCAGCGTGATCTGACGGCAAATAGGCGGCAGATACCGAGCAGATTCTGATGTCAGGATGTGACAGCAGAATGGCGGTAGAAAGTAAGGAAAGTCTGCTGATACAATTTAATGGCAGGAATCAAGCAGATCTTGCGTACCGCAATATAACGGCAGATAGGCAACAGAAATCGAGCAGATTCTGCTGACATAGTTCACGACACGACCCTGCCAGGGCGCGATCGGGCGAGCGCTTCTCGCTTGCGAAATAGCACCGTGGCGGGAATAAGTGGTCGAGGGCTTGATCATTCAGGGCTCTCGAGTACGACTCGTATTTGCCGGCATTCCACTGCGGAGTATATATTTGGTATACCCGTCTATAAGGGCGGTATTATCAGTCGTTGCTGAAGACGAAGATCGTCTTAAGCATCCGGCATCCTTTATTAATCTACTAGACTAGTAGAAGATGCCGCATGCTAAAAACTAAAAAACGATTGATGATAATACCGCCCTAAGACGACTGAATGAATAGTAGTTATCATTAATTCTTTTATATATGGAAGAACTGTCTTTCAAAGTTTAAATTATTATTTTGAGCCGACCTGGCATTCAATTCACTAACAACTTGCTAAGTAAAACATTAAAGATGTTATAATACCCGTTTAAATACATGGTTTACCAACTTTTCTTTCTTCCATAAAATATGGTAGGAATCAGATCTTTCATGTCGGTCTTATAAACGTGTTCTATATATTATTTACGCTAAAGACTTTCGCACTGTTTTTAAATCTATACTATTATATAAAATTGCCTACTATGGCCGACATCAGGATCTGCTTGATTTCTGCCGCCAATTTGCGGGCGGTTTTTGTCAGCAAGATCTGATCGAAATCTGACATGAATCTGCGATCAGATCCTGATGTCAGGCTCTGACCACAAAACCATAGTCAAATGCGGACATAGTAGGACCGAATCTGACGTCAGAATATACTCGAATCTGACATCAATCTGTCGTCAGACTGCAGTCAGTTTGTTTACTGGGAACGTGTTCATCAATGCCGCAAAAGTCTAGCCACTTCTGGCGAGATTCCTTTTTTCGGAAATTTATTTACAAGGAATGAAATTAATATTAAATTTGCAATATGAACAAGTATCGTACCAAAAATGAACCTGTATTTATCACATACTTGTGTGCACGACACACTTTAATTAATTTAATTTAGTAAATATTATATATATTTACTTACCAGTAATAGGAAGCCGATTTATCTCTGTTACCGCACAACAAGCAATATCGGCATGGCATTTTTTAATTTCAACTCGATACATATAACCGTTTTTCAAAAGGTACGTACGAGCGTAAACAACGATACTCATAGTAACCGCGGATCGTGCTTTCGATCCATACCAATTTCAGATAAAAAAAAGGTTTCCCAGAGGTAAAGTTCACATGTGGCCGACGATATCGGTGCATGCGCATTACGGTCGATTAGGACATATACTTCTCTCGCTCGCAAGATGTGTTTCTCTCTCGCACGATATCGGCGCTTGCGCATTACGGTCGAATAGGACACATACTTCTCTCGCTCGCACATGTCTTTCTCTTTCGCACCATGTTGGGGACAGTCAGTGATGAGATCTCGGGCGGGTTTTCTCGCGCATGCGCGGCGATTTTAGCATCAGTATTGTACAAGTTTAAGATAAAATAGGGCACCTTGAACACCCTGCTACTTTCCCACCAATAATACTACACCTATTAGTTGCGCCCCAACATAGATACGGTACTGCAAAAGCCGCGCATGCGCGAGAAAACCCGCTTGAGATCTCATCACTGGGGACAGTTTCAAGCTTTCAATGAGACCTCCATAGTATATGCTCTAAGCCCTCGCAGGGAATGGTGGGGTCTTAGAGCATACATATATCTACTGTCGCTGCCGCGTATCTTTACTCGTCGCGCGGTTATTCCAACCTAACCTGACATTTATTTCATTAATATCTCATCACGCCTGCAAAATTTTCTAAATTTAACGGCATTTTTCTTATGTAAACCGCATATCAGCTTTCGAATAAGACCAAAATCAATAAAATCGGTCCACGCATGTCAGAGATATCATAATATCGTCTCATGGATCAGTCGGAAACGGTCAGTTTTTTCTTCTTCTTCATCAAAATTTTTCGTCGACACCAACTTTCGTCGACATAATACGTATACGCGTTACACGAACACCTTTAGCCAAAACGAAACTAACACATGTTTCGTTCTTCGTTCGTCGACTCTCGGGATTATTCGGCAGGGATCGTCGTCCGTCAGTGTACATACATATATAGGATAAAGGACCCAATTACTGGCACCCAACACAATTACTGTCACCTTAAATTATTTTACTTAAAATAACAAATAAATAAACGTTTAAGTAAAATAGCTTAAGGTGACAGTAATTGGGTTGGGTGCCAGTAATTAGGTCCTTTACCCTATACTATTGAATATAACCTACCGAGTGCTAAGTGTCAAATAAATTAAATTATCCGAATTTTTTAAAATGTCACGAGTTTGTACATTAAATAGAAGACAGAATTATTGTCTCAATTAACAAGGTAAGCCTTCCAAATTTTTTAATTGACTTTTTATGTAGAGTCACCGACTTAGAACTTGTCTGGAGAAGGTTTGATTCTACAGAGAAGCATCTTCTTTCACAAAAGTTTCTGAAAATTTGTACCATGCATGGACAAAATAATAATAATATAGGGTAAACCAACCAGTAATTGACCGCATACCAATGAATGACCATTAGGCAAAGAAAAGTCAAGTATAAATTTAAAAATTACTAGGGGAGAGACTTGCAGGTTGCCACCCCTTAGCTTTTGGCTGTGTTCCAATTCACGCATACTGCACATGAAATTGGTGGCATCGTATTGGTGGCATCGTACGATTCCCTAGAATTTCTCTCACTTGCCACCAATACGATGCCACTGCCGGTGCAGTGAACGTGCAGCAATCGCAGAAAATCAGAGGAGAAGCAGTCACTGCACCGGAAGTGGCATCGTATTGGTGGCAAGTGAGAGAAATTCTAGGGAATCGTACGATGCCATCAATTTCATGCACAATATGAGTGAATTGAAACACAACCTTCATGATCATAACTCGTCATAAAATTAACGTATCGTTGATTTATGGTATAAGTTGGAAAGAGGAAGTGTAGAGCTACAATCCTCAGCTAGAAATCATGTAAACTCACGAAAAAAAAAAGATTATACTGCACATTCTCAAAAGTATCTAAAATTGACTCCTTGAAATTTTGGCTTGCAGGTTGCCACACCTAGAAAAATTGCTGAAAGCGTTAAAAAACTCAAGTAAAAACCTGATTCAGAAAACTTTTCAAAATTTATTAAATTTTATTTGCAGTCAGTGGCTGTAAACATGAAAAAATGAGTGGAATTGGCATGAGAAATCAGATTTGTAAAATGGTATGGAATCATTCAAAAAGTGTAAACACTGTAGCGCATATCGGCACATCACATAATCGTGAAAAATGACATTTGAGTGTAAACAAGCGGGAAAGAAAGAGGTGCCAACCTACAAGCCAAAAAAGGTGGCAACTTGCATGTCAACGCATTTTTGGAAAATATGAGAAAAAATTGTCAATTCATAATATGTTTGGAAATCTCTTTGGCATATGTAAATTAGATAAAAAAACAACACAGTACGAATAGTTACCTTGAATTGTTGATGAAAATGTTCAATTTACGAGTACAGGGAAAACACACAATTTTAATAATTCAATTTCTTGACAAACACTATATCATACTTCGCTCAGCAAACACAGTGTTATTGCGTCTGTCCGCTCCAGAGGTTAATAAATAGTGACAACTACTCTTTTAACGTCGATGTGAGTCAGAGTTGAGGTTATGACACTGCTAGAAAGTTGAAATACAGCAGGGGTGGCAACCTGCAAGCCTCTCCCCTATATGTTTATAAACGGAGTGTAGTTGTGCTTTTAATATCCCATATTTTTAGTTACGCGTATTAAACAAACATTTATAAGTACAATTTTTCATTCAACAATTCGGTCATTCACTGGTTGGTTTACCCTAGACTTTTTATGTAGAGTCGCAGACTTGGAAGTTGTCCGGAGAAGGTTCGATTCGACAGAGAAGCATCTTCTTTCGCATAAGTTTCTGAAAATTTGTACCATGCATGGACAAAGTAATATATTGTGACAAATTGCATTTAAATTGTCAGATATTTATTTTTATAGCAGAATACTATTTTTAATTTACAGCTTTTATGTAAAGCTTATAGAAATGAAGTGGACGGAGGAGAGGCTTGGATAAAAATGAAGGGGACACAGAAGCTTGGATCGAAATGAAGGGGATGCATAGGCATGGATAGAAATGAAGGGGATTCACAGTCTTCGATAGAAATGAAGCATCTTCTTTCTCACAAGTTTCTGCAAATTTGCCAAATAAGGTAAATCGACAAAATTTGTCAAAAAACAATGCATGAAGAATTAAGAAAATTATGGCAGATTGCTTGAAAAGTAGAACAAGTCACATTAGTGAAGAAAGTATACTGAAAACACAACTCCCTTCATATTTTTCAATCTTTTGTGAAAGACAGTCACAATACTTTAAAATCCACAGTAGATGCCACGCTATTCATTGATTTTATTAGTTTCCCATTAACAATATTTCAATTCACCAGTAAATATACTAAATTAATTTTATACCACCACCAATAAATTGTGCATTAAAAGTATTGTGACTTTTTGTTCATTTTCACTAAATTACTATTAGTATTTAAATTTCCCCTAACAAGACTTTTTGCTATACGCCCTCACCTCCTTCAGACACATTTTGTAGTCTCTACCCTTACTATAGCAAAAGGTCACTCTATTTCTATACCTATAATAAGTTTTACGTTAAGTTGTAACTAAAAAATGTGGATTTTATATATTTACAGATAATCGAAGCAGAAGATGATGCAGTGTGATCTACGTCAGAGAAAAAAATTTAATGTGACATAGTATTATATTAATTAAACGATTTTATTCAGCTTCGATCCTCTGTTTGCTTCTTGTATGTTTGGTTCATATCTGAAAACTCAAATTTAAGCCAATTCCACTAATTCAATCGTCTTGAAGCATTGCAGGTGTGCGTAGTTTCGATTACGTAGAATAATAAGGGGACGAACGCTCGAAAATGTGAAAAATTGTCCAAACACTAAAAAAAATTGAAAAATTAAATTTTGTTGAACTGGATTTTAAAAAATACAGTATTGTCTCCGTATGTGCCCGTTGGTCGGGACCGGCGTTGGGCACTCAGAATGCGGAGATCCCTATTTCCGAGTGTGCGTTTCTCGCTTCTTTCTGGCTGAAGGAGTGAGCGAGATAGACCGGTTTTCTTGCGCGCGGGCGTGCGAACACTCAGATGGAATCGTGACTGCCCAACGCATGCGCGCGACGGTCAGATAGCCAGGCACGGCACAAGTCTTTTTTGCGCCCTAGACAAACTTTTCAAATTACGCCCTACATTATAATACATTTATTTGAGATTATTAATAACCTTACTTTGAATTTTTATTCGTAGTTTAATCCACTTATAGTACAACTTGTAATATTTAATTCTAAAGTTTATTTTCAGCAATAGCAACAATTTGAAAAGTTGGCCTAGCGCGCAAAAAAAAACTAAAGCCGGGCCTGCGTTAAGTTTTTGCGTTGCGGTCTCGTGCTTCCGTATGTGCCTGCGACCATCGCGCACGCACGTCGCGCACGCAAAGGACGGAGTGTCACGGCGCCCCGAAAGACGGAGGGAGACAAAACATGAACGCTGTCGTCTGTCTCGTACCGTCCTCGCTCGCTTTTAGTGGCTCTCGCTCGCTCTCGTTCCATCTCGCTCTCGCCTTCGCCGGACAAGAGTGAGACAGATGCCAGGTGGGGATAGCGACAGGCCTATATCGTATACGCCAAATCGGGTACATATGGAGACAATACTGTACATATATCGATAACGGTTTCAATTCTCGATATCAAGTATTTTTAATAGCACTGTTTTCGGTTGCGATACCTTCTTGGTAGCAGACAAAAGGAAGAGTTATAACGGAATAAAGGAGATAACGGAATGCCATGTAACAACACTAGGGTACGCGTCCGTATTACGGTGCTTTGAAGCCGACTTGCTCACGAATTAATTACTGCCTTCCCTTACTTTAATTTTGCTTAATGAAAATTTATATTGGTTTTTTGAACCTTTCTCTTTATTAAGGCATTTTTCTGGTAAAAAATGTTAATTTTTCATATTGTTTTAATTGAAATAAAAATACATGTTTTTGTCGCAATTACGGTGCCTTGAAAAGTGCGTTGCCCGTATTACGGTGCTCCCAATTACGGTGCCCTTTTTGGGGAATTTTCTCCCCGAACGAAAAGTCTCCGGGTGGAGGAGGAACACGCCACGCATGCGCATGAAGACGCAGTGACGTCAAACCAATCAACGCCAAGATAGATTTAGCAGTTGCAGAGGGAGCCAGTGGGCGCTGAGGGGTACGGTAATTGGGACAAGCGTTAAATGCATGTCCCTATTACTGGCTTCACTTTAAAAAATACGAAAACGTTTCAAATGTGCTCAGTTTGCCATTTTTCATAAAATTGGAACCTTTTATGATATAATTAACACTTTACATAAATGCAAATCATGACAATTATCAATTTATTTACGTTTATAAAATACGTGCTCATTACTGTTTCCGGTAAGGATTTGAGTAAATCCATCGAAATCTTCATATTCATTTTTTAATTTTTTTTACTATGATTTAATTGTTTAAAAATGCAACCGTGTCATTTGCAACACATACATTAATAGTTCAACTTAATTAAAAAAAATTTTCTTTATTCATTTATGCGAGTTTTTTGTACGGCTTCTTTAAGTATAAAGGCACCGTAATTGGGACAGGGCGCCGTAATAGGGACACGTACTCTACCTATAGTACAAAAAAGTCAGATTCTATATATGAATAAAAAAGTATTCATTGTGATTCGATACAAGTAAGTATCGATACTTTTGCTTCGATACTGAGTAAATATCGATACTTTTGCTTCGATACTGAGTAAGTATCGATACTTTTGCTTCGATACTGAGTAAGTATCGACCCATAAAAAACTTCAAAAAAGTAAAAAATACGCCAAGTACATGAAAAATCAAATAAATCACAAAAAATAGAAGACAATAATAATCACAAAAAAAAAAATAGAAAAAGTATACAATACAAAAAAAGATGTGAAATCAAAATGAGCTGCCAGTACATAAAGGTGCTTTCCAACTGCGCTTAAGATGACACAACTACATACACACAGCTGAAATGCTGTGTTCATACATTCCATTACAATGTATTACATAATATTAAGCAGATATATTTTTATACAAATAAATATTTTAATACGAATAAATATTTTATTCAAAATACTTGGCGCTGCGCAACCGAAAAAATATTAATTGCCTTAGTATTAATTAATAATTTACAACAACTCCATTAAAATATAAAATACATATACATACACATATTAGAAACGCAGTCAGATTTATTCTACATATATTTAATTCTAATATCATACGTAGCATATGCACACGCACGCACGCACACACACGCACGCACGCACGCACGCGCGCACGCACGTACAAGAAAGAAAGAAAAGGATTAATGCAATTTATACATATTTATTGAGTTTAGCAACACCAATTCGGGGCGCAGCGCCAAGTATTTTGAATAAAATATTTATTCGTATTAAAATATTTATTTGTATAAAAATATATCTGCTTAATATTATGTAATACATTGTAATGGAATGTATGAACACAGCATTTCAGCTGTGTGTATGTAGTTGTGTCATCTTAAGCGCAGTTGGAAAGCACCTTTATGTACTGGCAGCTCATTTTGATTTCACATCTTTTTTTGTATTGTATACTTTTTCTATTTTTTTTTTGTGATTATTATTGTCTTCTATTTTTTGTGATTTATTTGATTTTTCATGTACTTGGCGTATTTTTTTACTTTTTTGAAGTTTTTTATGGGGATCTCACTTCTTTTTACAAAGATAATTTGCGTAGGAACTGACTTTAGATAATTTTTAATATTATAAATTACGAATTATCACGCGACAGAATTAAGGATAAATTCTAGATTCTACTTTTTGTGATTATTATTGTTTTCTATTTTTTGTGATTTATTTGATTTTTCATGTACTTGGCGTATTTTTTTACTTCTTTGAAGTTTTTTATGGGTATATACAACTTAACGTAGAACTTACTTTTATAGAAATTATATAGAAATAGTGGCCTTTTGCTATAGTAAGTGTAGATAGAGACTACATAATGTGTACAAAGGAGATGAGAGCATACGATAGAATCCAGGCCTTCCCAAGTAGGGGAAATCTGCTTCTGAAACACATGTTTCGGTTCTCCCTCCAACACTCCCTCTCTCAGAGGAGACAGTAACGCCGCTAGGAAGCAGAGAGAGAGGACAGTAGAAATCGTCCCACCTTATCCGCAGGCACAGCGTTGGAAGGAGAACCGAAACATGTGTTTCAGAAGCAGATTTCCCCTACTTGGGAAGATCTGCGATAGAAAGTCTTGTGGCAGAAATTTAAGAAATGTTAATGGTAATTTAGCGAAAATGAATGAAGAGATTCAATATTTTTATTGGTGTTGGTTTAGTATAGTATAAAAAATATTGTTAATGGAAAACTAGTAAAATTAATAATGAATAGCGTAGCAACTATATAGAAATAGAGTGGCATTTTGTTAAAGTAAGTGTAGATTATAAAATGTGTCCAAAGGAAATGAGAGCGTATGGCAGAAAGTCTTGTTGCTGGAAATTTAAATGCTATGGTAATAATTCAACGAGGATGAACGAAGAGGTCCAATATTTTCAACACACAATTTATTGGTTTTGGAATAAAATTAGTTTAGTATGTTTATAATTTTGTCGATTTACCTTATTTGACTTTCCAAAAGCATGTGCGAAGCAAGATGCTTTGTCTTTCTATTTATGTTTTAATCTTCTCCGGACAACTTTCACGCCTGTGCATTCCCTTCATTTCTGTTCATCCAAGCCTGTGCGTCTCCATCATCAATTCTACTATCCAAGCCTGTGCGTCCCCTTCATTTCTATAATATAAAATAAGCTTTACATAAAAACTCTAAATTGCTGGTATATACAAGTACAAATATCAGGCAATTTAAATGCAATGCAATTTGTTGCAATATATATAATAAAAACTCTAAATTGCTGGTATATTTATAATTTTGTCGATGTACCTTATTTGACTTTCCAGAAGCATGTGCGAAGCAAGATGCTTTGTCTTTCTATTTATTTAATTTAATCTTCTCCGGACAACTTCCACGCCTGTGCGTCCCCTTCATTTTTATCAAAGTCCTGTGCGTCCCCTTGATTTCTATAATAATAATATAATAAGCTTTACCTAAAAACTCTATTTTGCTGGTATATACAAATACAAATATCAGGCAATTTAAATGCAATGCAATTTCTTGCAATATATATTATTATGCGAAAGGAGATGCTTCTCTGTCGAACCTTCTCCGGATAACTTCCAAGTCTGCGACTCTACATAAGAAATCTATTAAAAAAATTTTGGCGACTTACCTTATTAATTGAGACAATAATTCAGTCTCCTATGTAGTGTAAAAACTCCTGACATTTCAAATTGGGACAACTTACTTTATTTGACACTTAGCACTTAGGTTATAAATTTCAAAATAGTATATATATATGTACGTACAATGGCGGACGACGAACGAAGAACGATACATGTGTTGGCTGAAGGTGTGTGTGTAACCCGTATATACGTATTATGTTGACGAAAAATTTCTTGGAGAAGGAGAATCAGGAGACGAAAATTAATAAATTCGACTGATCCATGAACAATATTATGATATCTCTGTCATGTGTGGACCGATTTTATTGAAATTGGTCTTGTTCGAAAGCCGATATGCGGTTTACATAAGAAAAATGTCTTTAAATTTACAAAACATTGCAGGCGTGATGAGATATTCATGTATAAATGTCAGAATTAGGTTAGAGTGTCTCCGCGACGAGTAAAGATACACGGTAGCGACATCGACATATACAGGGTGTTTTTCATGTACTTGGCGTCGAGACGCTACCGCGTCTCTAGATATTTTTGCTTCGGTACAAGCAATGAGTAAAAGTATCGATACCTTCGTGGTCTCGATTCATCCCTACCTAGGCCAGCGAAGATCAGGTGGGCGGTCCGAGGACGCTAGCATGCATAGCGTTTTGTACGTGCTGCGTGGAAGAGGGTGCTCGAAGCCAATGAAGCGGCGGGCATGCCACGGATATGGAAAGCTCTAGCAGTGTGCTCTTGGGCCCTAAAGGTGAAGTTCCACGGCTCGTGGCTTGGTTCCTGGCTTGGCTAGTCCAGGTTCGGAGAGTCGGCTTGGCGACCGTGAGTCGACGAGCCACGCGCCCTGGAACTTCACCTTAAGGGTACGAGCTTACACGTACACTACTAGAGGTTTCCATGTCCGTGGCATGCCCGTCACTTCATTGGCTTCGAGCACCCTCTTCCACGCAGCACGTAGAAGACGCATGGATGCTAGCGTCCTCGGACCGCCCACCTGATCTTCGCTGCCCTAGGCAATCGTAGGGCGCGTTCCGATTCACGCATAATGTGCATGAAGTGCATAGGGTACATGACATATCCTATGCATTTTATGCGCAGCATGCGTGAATCGGAACGCACCCATACATGCTCCTGCGAACATTAACATTTATAAGAAAACATGTGTTAAATTATTATCTAATAAACAAGACGCTAAACATTCGCACTTCCAGCATAACCATATTTTTCTATCTTGCAGATAATGTAAATTTCGAGTTCCGCGACGAAAATAATTAGAAATTATTCAATTTCATGATTACCTTTGCCTTCTGGAAACGTCGAGATAATTTGTCTGGATATTGATGCTTTAGGATCACATGGAATATTTTTCGAGCGTTCGTCTTCAAGCACGACGGATACCACTTTGAACAAACGGTATGTAGATGTACCACGTGTAATAATTTGGCGGTATAGTGGGTTACGCTCGGATTGGCTGCGCCATAGTACCGAAACTCGTGATTGGTCAAAAATCTACTGTGACGTAGCGTCCCAGCGCGAGGAAACAGGCACGCAGCGGCGCGCCCAGGAGTGAGCGAGAAGGCGAGCATCCGGGGGACCGCGACCAAACTCAGCCAAATCATACCGGATATCACCGGTCTCGCGACGTGATAATTATCTATCGCTCACTCCCCACTGCGCCGCTAGATCGCGTGTTTGTTTTCTCGCAGCTGGAAATCACCAAGGATCGGAATATAAGCCCCGATATGATTGAGGTAGACAGGCTCGAGGTGGAACCAAATCTCCCGCTACCGAACCCGCCTATAGAGACGCCTGGAAGTTGCCCGGTCTCTTTCCTCCTACCGTTCCGAATAGAGACGCCTGGATGTTGCCCGGTCTTTTTCCTCCTACCGTTCCGAAATAGAGACGCCTGGATGTTGCCCGGTCTCTTTCCTCCTACCGTTCCGAATAGAGACGCCTGGATGTTGCCCGGTCTCTTTCCTCCTACCGTTCCGAAATAGAGACGCCTGGATGTTGCCCGGTCTCTTTCCTCCTACCGTTCCGAAATAGAGACGCCTGGATGTTGCCCGGTCTCTTTCCTCCTACCGTTCCGAAATAGAGACGCCTGGATGTTGCCCGGTCTCTTTCCTCCTACCGTTCCGAAATAGAGACGCCTGGATGTTGCCCGGTCTCTTTCCTCCTACCGTTCCGAAATAGAGACGCCTGGATGTTGCCCGGTCTCTTTCCTCCAACCGTTCAGAAATAGAGACGCCTGGAAGTTGCCCGGTCTCTTTCCTCCTACCGTTCCGAAACGGAGACGCCTGGAAGCTGCCCGGTCTCTTTCCTCCAACCGTTCCGAAACGAGACGCCTGGATGTTGCCCGGTCTCTTTCCTCCTACCGTTCCGAAACTAAGTCGCCCAGACACTGTCCGGCCTCCACCGTTTCGCGAAGCGCAACCGAAGTGAACCGAACCACGACGACCCCCCCCCCCCCTTCTCTCACCGCGACGTAGAGCATCATGTATATAGTATTCTTGTGGAGTTGGAAATAAAGGAAGTAATTCGTATTCAAGGGGATTTCATCAAACCCTGGCATACCGACTTAGTGCATCCTCCTAAATTCCTTCCCCGGATTAACAACCGTTACAAATTTGGCGCCCAAACAGGGACTCGAAAACAATAGAAAGAAGCCCAAATGAGCTCAGTACTAACCCGGTTATACCACCTGAATAAGGAAGAACTCATCGAAGCCCTAGAAGCAGCGAACGAAAGTACCGAAGGAAATTTCGAACAACTGCGCGCCCGACTCCGCCGGTACCTGGCCTCCACCGATACGATGACCAAGGACGACGAAAATCCACCGTCCGGCAGCACTTCACCGTCCACCGAGGTCACCGAGCACGACGCCGCCCCCACACTCACACCCATGACCAACGCCATGGACCGCGTGCGCAAGTGGGGCTGTCATTTCGACGGCACCAAAGACGCCCGGGACTTCCTAGAGCGAATATGCGAGCTCCAAGAAGGTTATGGCATCACCGACGACCAACTCCTTCGGTGCCTCCCTGAATTATTAAAGGGTCAGGCCCTCCTGTGGCATCGGAGCAACCGCACCGCATGGACATCATGGGCAGACTTCGAGAAAAGCTTCCGCTTGTTTTACATACCGACCATCAGCCAGTACGACTTGGAAGAAGCAATCCTGCAACGGAAACAGAAGCCCGGAGAGCGAGCCGGCGAGTATCTCATCGGCATCCAAACACTGATCCGACGCCACGGCCAACTTCCCCTGGACCGACAGCTTGAACTAATTCACCGAAATCTACTTCCCGAATATCGGCAGTATATTCGCCGCAAGGACTGCCCCACCATCACGACACTACTGGAAACGGCCATCGAATACGAAGCCATAGAAAAAGACAAGAAGACCGGTGCCCCAACTACCGTGACCCCGCTCGCACCCAAGCCACGAGCCGCCAGCTCAACACTCGCCACCGTGGCAACATACACCCGCGAGAGCTGTTGCTGGAGATGCGGGCAACGGGGACACCGACGACAGGAATGCCGACAGCCGGCACGTCTGTTCTGTTCACGCTGCGGTCAAGACGGACGTCTCTCCCGCAACTGCCCGTGCCAGCTTCCGGCGGGAAACGCCACGGGGCCCGGAGACAGGGGCGCCTCCCAACCACCGGCCAACACCACGCCCCAGTAAGACAGACCGGCCAAGCCACGCGACCATGCGTCACCATCCGCTTACATGGTCGCCGGTACCGGGCTCTTTTGGACACCGGAGCCACCAGCTCATACGTGCGCAACGACGTGGCGGAACACTGTCTACGCCACGGCGACTCCCTCACCCCCACACGCCGTCGAGTTCGTCTGGCGAACGGATTCGAGGCATCCCTGACCGGGGACCTGCGAATATCAACTCGAGTGGAGAACCAACGACTCACCCACAACTACGCTGTTCTCCCAGCACTCACACACCCGATTATCCTCGGCATGGACGCCCTGCGAAAATTGAGGGTACACATGACTCTCGGACAACGCCTGCTGATACCGGAAGCCGCCACCATCGAACCGACTAATGGAGTGACGGCATGCACCCCGGCACAGGCCGAAATCCTGCAACACCTCCTCGACGAAGAACTACCCAAGTTTCAAACACTACAAGGAACCACGCAGCTCGCAGCCCATACCATCCGCCTGAAACCTACCGCCCCGTTGAAACAACGTTATACTCCACGCAACCCGGCCATGCAGCAGATTATCAACGAGGAAGTAAATAGAATGCTGGCCGAAGGAATCATCGAACCATCCCGAAGTCCATGGAGCTCCCCCGTCGTCCTGGTCAGAAAGAAAAACGGAAAAAGACGATTTTGTATCGACTTTCGCCGGGTGAACCAGGTCACCGAAAAGGACGCGTACCCACTCCCACAAGTAGAGGCCACCCTAAGCAAACTTCGGGAAGCCCGTTTCATCTCAACCATCGATCTAGCCGATGGATACTGGCAAGTGCCCCTCGCCCCCGAAAGCCGACCAATAACCGCCTTCACAGTACCGGGCCGAGGACTGTACCAATTCCGGGTCATGCCATTCGGCCTTCACTCCGCACCCGCCACGTTCCAGCGCCTGCTCGACCAGGTAATCGGACCAGAACTGGAACCGCGAGCCTTCGCGTATCTCGACGACATCATAGTACTGGGTCGGACGTTCGAGGAGCACCTACAAAATTTACGTGAAGTCCTACATCGCCTACAAACCGCCAACCTCCGGATCAACCGTGACAAATGCGAGTTCTGCCGGACCGAATTAAAATACCTCGGCCACATGGTGACAGCCGAGGGGGTCAAAACAGACCCCGACAAGGTCCAAGCAATACTAGGGATCCCAGCACCTACCAACCTCCGCGAATTGCGTAGGTTCCTGGGGATGGTGTCATGGTATCGAAGGTTCATTACCCATTTCGCCGACACCACCGCACCACTAACAAAACTTCTGCAGAAAAAGCGAAAATGGACCTGGGGCCCCGAAGAAGACATGGCCTTTCACGCCCTCCAACGCCAGCTAGCCGCCGCACCCGTCTTAACATGTCCGGACTTCACGAAACCCTTCACCCTACAAACCGACGCCAGCGAGGAAGGACTCGGAGTAGTACTGACTCAGGACACCGCAGAGGACGAACACGTCATCGCCTACGCCAGTCGAACACTCAACCCGGCCGAACGAAATTACTCCACCACCGAAAAAGAATGCCTGGCAGTAGTATGGGGAATTCGTAAGATGCGGCCATATCTAGAAGGCTACCAATTTACGGTCCTGACCGATCATCAAGCACTCAAATGGCTACAAAACATCGAGGATCCCTCCGGTCGCCTCGCCGGTTGGAGCCTGGAGCTCCAACAATACGATTTCATTATCAAATACCGTAAAGGAGCCAACAATCTGGTGGCCGACGCACTCTCCAGGCAGCCCGACGACATAAACGCGATCGACGAACCCCCAGCATGTGCATGGTACACCCGCATGACGGAGCAAGTCCAGCAGGAACCAGCAAAATACCCGGAATACCGAATCACCGAGGGACAATTATATCGGCGATTCCCCGACTTCACCGGACGCGCCCCCGACCCCGCGACCGAGTGGAAAATGTGCATACCACGACCAATGCGCCGCGCCGTGCTCGCCGAAAACCACGACAGTCCAACCGCCGGTCACCTGGGGAGCACCAAGACCGCAGCCAGACTCGCCGAACGCTACTACTGGCCCGGGATGTTTCGGGAGGCGGCCCGGTACGTCCAACAATGCACCTCGTGCCGACAATACAAAATCCAGCAACAGACACCCGCCGGCCAAATGCATACGACGCCCGTCACCCGTCCGTGGGAAGTGGTCTCTGCGGACCTCGTCGGCCCTCTTCCTCGGTCCAGCAAGGGCCACACTATGCTGTGTGTCTTTCAAGACAAGTTCTCCAAATGGGTCGAAGTCCAACCGCTACGCCAGGCCACCGCGCCAGCTGTCACCAGGGCCCTGAAAGACCAAATATTCCTACGCCACGGATGTCCCCGCATCTTGATAACGGACAACGGACGGCAATTCGAAAGCCGAGAGTTCGAGAATCTCCTCAAAGACGCCGGAAGCACGCACAGGAAAACGCCGCCTTATTCCCCGCAGTGCAACCCCGTCGAGCGAGTGAATCGCGTGCTAAAAACAATGATCGCGCAGTACACGGCCGAAAACCACCGCCACTGGGACCGCTGGGTTCACGAACTCGTATTCGCATACAATACGGCCAAACATGAAAGTACGGGATTCACTCCAGCCTTTCTTACCTACGGGCGAGAATTAATACCGCCGACTACCCTGCACCGACCGCCCGAAGCTGCCCCACCAGATCTAGACGACACCGATACTCGATTCAGAAGACAACAGATCGACCACCTACGAGACACTCTCGATTTAGCCCGACGAAACCAAGCACGCGCCCTCGAGAGTCAGAAGAAATACTATAACCTGAGACGGCGGGATTGGCGGCCCGAAATCGGAACCTACGTAATGAAGCGAGAACACCATCTATCCGACGCCGCGCAAGGCTTTGCCGCGAAACTCGCACCGAAATTCGCAGGTCCGTACCGGGTCATTAAGCACCAGGGGCCAAACATCGTTATTCTGAAGGATGTCAACAACCGTAACACCCGGGCCCACGTGAAAGACGTGAAGCCCTGCACCGGCAATAATATCAACAGCGAACCGCCGACCATCGGACAATTCCGAGAACCCGGAAGCGAATTTAGCGCTAGGCTAAACGACGGCCGCGAGGAAGAAGGGTCACAGTCGAACCATGGACGACTTACGGGAATCATATACCGACATGCCGGAGCTCGTGAGCCCCCGACTGCGACAAACGTTTCGGGAGCTGTTTGGGGAGTCCTCGGGCGAGGAGTCGCCCCCGCCCAGCAGCCGGACACCGTCGCTGCCACCTACACCGGGCCGAAACATTCGGTTGTTGGCGAGGACGCCCTCGCCATCCCAAGAGGCACCGCCGACGCCCCCGAAGCCGCCTCACAGCCGGAGAGGACCAACGGACCCCAAGATCTGGCCCCCGACCATACAAAGGACGCAACCGGCCGGCCAGATGGAGGTGACGGAGTCGCCAGGAGCCCCAAAACGCCAGCGGTCCGTTCCCGCGGCCGGCCCCGCAGCAAAACGGGCCCCCAGCAACCCCCAGCCCGGACAAACAACCCAGGAGGAGGAGGCGCCGTCACAGCACGGAACTCCGGGCCATCGGCCACCAAGGACAAAACCCCGAGACCCCGGACTTCCGCCGCTACCATACCAGGACCTTCACCCGCGGCCGAAGCCGTCATATCCCCGGAGGCACCCGACCGGCGGACGGACGAACGGGGCTGGACCACCGTGGATCTGACCCACCTACACGCGGGACAGCGATTCCGCGTCCGCCAGGCTGGACGAGTGATACAGTTGCGCCGTGTCTCTCCAACCCTCTTAAAGTTTAAGTTAGTTTAAGTTTAGATATAAGCCTAATGGATAATAGGTGGTGGGTAGCCTAAGGGCATAAGTCTAGTGATAAATAAAACAGGGTTTGTATACAAAAATAAAGCAGCGTTCTGATCCAAGCGAAATACGCGTTCCGCGGCTTATTACGCTCACATCCTCCGAAGAAAGAGGGGGATGTGACGTAGCGTCCCAGCGCGAGGAAACAGGCACGCAGCGGCGCGCCCAGGAGTGAGCGAGAAGGCGAGCATCCGGGGGACCGCGACCAAACTCAGCCAAATCATACCGGATATCACCGGTCTCGCGACGTGATAATTATCTATCGCTCACTCCCCACTGCGCCGCTAGATCGCGTGTTTGTTTTCTCGCCGCTGGAAATCACCAAGGATCGGAATATAAGCCCCGATATGATTGAGGTAGACAGGCTCGAGGTGGAACCAAATCTCCCGCTACCGAACCCGCCTATAGAGACGCCTGGAAGTTGCCCGGTCTCTTTCCTCCTACCGTTCCGAAACGGAGACGCCTGGAAGCTGCCCGGTCTCTTTCCTCCAACCGTTCCGAAACGAGACGCCTGGATGTTGCCCGGTCTCTTTCCTCCTACCGTTCCGAAACTAAGTCGCCCAGACACTGTCCGGCCTCCACCGTTTCGCGAAGCGCAACCGAAGTGAACCGAACCACGACGACCCCCCCCCCCCCCCCTCCTTCTCTCACCGCGACGTAGAGCATCATGTATATAGTATTCTTGTGGAGTTGGAAATAAAGGAAGTAATTCGTATTCAAGGGGATTTCATCAAACCCTGGCATACCGACTGAGTGCATCCTCCTAAATTCCTTCCCCGGATTAACAACCGTCACACTACGTCCAGTTTGCGTTCGTTTTCGCGGTCCGGGGTGGCAGTCACTGGCAGTGGCAGTCAGTGCTGGGAAAATCGAAGAATATTCCAAGTCATTTCATCCATCAATATCCAGACAAATCATCCAGACGTATCCAGAAGGCAAACGTAATTATGGAATTGAATAATTTCCAATTATCTACGTCGCGGAAATCGAGAGTCACATTATCTGCAAGACAGAAAAATAGGGTTATGCGCGAAGTGCAAATATTTAGCGCCTTATTTCGTAAATAATAATTTAACACATGTTTTATTATAAATGTTAATGTTCGCAGGAGCATGGATGATCGCCTAGGGTGTGTGCTGTGCGGAGATGGAGCTGAAGTAAGTATCGCATGTATCCTGTTTATTCAACGTTACGTTTAATTTTATACTAATATTCTATTTGTTTTCAGCGCTAACACAATACGGAATATGGTGATTCTACAGAAAAAAGAAGTGTAAAATACAGGAAATTTGTATTGTATACAGGGTGTAAACAGTATACGTAGCAATATTTTAGGGGGTGGTAGGGGAGGTCCAATGGAACATAAAAGTCCTATGACATAATGTCCGATCTGTCTCCATTTTACAGTAATTATAAAAATGGTCTGAATACATTTTGTTGTATCTCGTATAGTTTCGCTGTTATAAAGGTTTAAACATCGGAGATGTTTGTGGAAAAGATCGTCGCTACACGCACACAGATGAGCCGTAGCACAAAGACCGCCCGTTGTGAGCTGTTCAAGATGACCCAGTAAGCAAGTAACTATGGGCCCCTTACAGTAGCGGTCCCATTGAGGATCTGTTTGGAGTGGAGGCGCTTAGGGTCGTCAGCTAGAAAATAAGAAGCAAGTGAACGAAAACTCTACACGTGTTCTTAGGCCAGGCGTGCAGTGGTGGCAATTTGTTGCATGACAGTTTTGATGCTCATGAAAAAATGCATTGATTTACATGGAAGTAAATTCCTTTGACGACGTGACTGCAAAACGTGTTGTTTTTTTCAGAAAGTGATAAAACTGTTTCTTTCCTTTTAGTGTGACTAAACTGTCACGCAACCAGCTACTGTCAATACGTGGCTACTCTGACCTGAATTTAACGTAAAAAGGCGAATACGCAGTTTTTTTTTAGAAGATTCGAAAATAATAATTATTTGAAGTGGGAGGATAAGGAATACGTAAATTTCCATCTGTTAATAACGTAGCCACGAAAAGGTAATGTAACAGGAAATTAACGAAAGGTGATAGGCGTTAGTAACTAAAACTCACCCTTGTTGGAAATTCACCTGCAGCTTGAAAATCTGTGTCACAGGGTCACCGAACCGATCCTGGTCATCGATGGACGTGCTCCGTGCACAGCTGGTCCCAGGTATCCTTACATTCCCACTACCCAAAGTTAAGGGTCGCAATGTCAGGTGCGTCCAGGTCAACGTACCGAATATTCACTTCACTGCACAGCTACTAACACTGATCACTTTATTTATCCTGAAGTATTCTTGGGCCGTGTACATTTCTGCGACGCGATTGCTAGCTGACTGACAGAATTTTTTCCAAGCAACTTCCGCTACCCCCAAGTAGCTTCTCTGGTTCCATTATGAGTTAACTCCCACCAGGGCAAGAGGCTTTAGGTAAAAAGAAGACAACACATTTTCGGAACACGAGTTTTGCAGAAGTGCAACGAACACTTTCACAAAAGCCCGCGCTCCGTCCTTCTACTGCCAATGTACCCATTGCTTCGAGATAGAAAACAGACACCACGTGTATCGGTTCGAAAGGGTCCGAAGGGAAGAGACAGTCTTCGAGTTGCTATAAAGAAGAAAATGCATACCATTCCTGTTTCCCCTTTCCGATACCCTGAGTTCACGACTGCTAC
This sequence comes from Andrena minutula, assembly GCA_929113495.1. Classification (NCBI taxonomy): domain Eukaryota; kingdom Metazoa; phylum Arthropoda; class Insecta; order Hymenoptera; family Andrenidae; genus Andrena; species Andrena minutula. The sequence goes on along the minus strand of OV815993.1, from coordinate 46,881,527 downwards.
GAGGCGGAACCAATTAAGTCATAAATTATCCGAAACTGTAGGAAACCGTTCTCTACCGCCGACTCGCTGGACAATAAACCGCGACCCTGGCGAAATGCTCTGGCTGATCAGCCTGATTAATTTTGAAGAACTAGAAATTACAGAGTATTATCCAACATCAATACGCCTCGCGGAAAGACACAGGAAGAGAAGAGGTAGTCCGCTGACTGCGCGTAGTCCCGCCTGCTTCGTCCTACCTTCAAATTAAAGACGGATCCCTTATCTCTCGAGTATAAACACGCGCTCGAATTTCAAAACAAAAGCACGCGTCGACGTATTCCGTGCTAGAGATGTTGGGCCTTGAGGTCCGATTGGTCCCAAACTAACCAATCGGGCCTGCTTATCTCTCGTGTCTAAACACGCGCTCAAATTTCAAAACAAAAGCACGCGTCGACGTATTCCGTGCGAGAGACAGTGGGCTTGAAGTCCGATTGGCCCTAATCTAACCAATCTGCCCTGCATCCCTCCCAAACGGCCACTGTTCTGAAGAGGCCCTCTTCACAGTAATATCTCCTCCCCAAGGCCCACCTTCTCTCGCACGAAATACGTCGACGCGTGCTTTTGTTTTGAAATTCGAGCGCGTGTTTAGACACGAGAAATAAGCAGGCCCGATTGGTTAGTTTGGGACCAATCGGACCTCAAGGCCCACCATCTCTAGCACGGAATACGTCGACGCGTGCTTTTGTTTTGAAATTCGAGCGCGTGGTTATACTCGAGAGATAAGGGATCCGTCTTTAATTTGAAGGTAGGACGAAGCAGGCGGGACTACGCGCAGTCAGCGGACTACCTCTTCTCTTCCTGTGTCTTTCCGCGAGGCGTATTGATGTTGGATAATACTCTGTAATTTCTAGTTCTTCAAAATTAATCAGGCTGATCAGCCAGAGCATTTCGCCAGGGTCGCGGTTTATTGTCCGGCGAGTCGGCGGTAGAGAACGGTTTCCTACAGTTTCGGATAATTTATGACTTAATTGGTTCCGCCTCGTAGCAGTCGTGAACTCAGGGTATCGGAAAGGGGAAACAGGAATGGTATGCATTTTCTTCTTTATAGCAACTCGAAGACTGTCTCTTCCCTTCGGACCCTTTCGAACCGATACACGTGGTGCCTGTTTTCTATCTCGAAGCAATGGGTACATTGGCAGTAGAAGGACGGAGCGCGGGCTTTTGTGAAAGTGTTCGTTGCACTTCTGCAAAACACGTGTTCCGAAAATGTGTTGTCTTCTTTTTACCTAAAGCCTCTTGCCCTGGTGGGAGTTAACTCATAATGGAACCAGAGAAGCTACTTGGGGGTAGCGGAAGTTGCTTGGAAAAAATTCTGTCAGTCAGCTAGCAATCACGTCGCAGAAATGTACACGGCCCAAGAATACTTCAGGATAAATAAAGTGATCAGTGTTAGTAGCTGTGCAGTGAAGTGAATATTCGGTACGTTGACCTGGACGCACCTGACATTGCGACCCTTAACTTTGGGTAGTGGGAATGTAAGGATACCTGGGACCAGCTGTGCACGGAGCACGTCCATCGATGACCAGGATCGGTTCGGTGACCCTGTGACACAGATTTTCAAGCTGCAGGTGAATTTCCGAAAGAGTGAGTTTTAGTTACTTTATTGGTGATTATTAGTTATTAAATTTAACGCAGGCTATGGCTTATTTCCGGCGATATTTATCTAAATTTCCGTACCTAAATTTTGTCTTCGGGGCTTTTAAACAGACTTATTCATCATCAACAACAGTGTTGGCCGTTATTAAACTACGGATTCTTATCACAATAACGAACTACGATCACGTTTTGTTTATTTCCTGTTACATTACTTTTTCATTTAAGCGATATTTGAAAACGAAATCTACGTATTTCTTGTCCTCTCACTTCAAATAATTATTATTTTCGATTCTGTTTTAAAAAAAAATGTGTATTCACTTTTTTACGTTTGACATGATTTGCCTCGATTTATCTTTTACTCGTAATTCACTTTAAATGACAACCAAACGATGACGAAAGGTATCGATTGCCGTCGTTTTCGCAGAGATCTGATGAGAGATGCGGAGCGGAAAGAGTTTGGTTCGTAATAGGTATTCAAACCCCTTCAAGGGTCGGAAGCCATAAACTTGCGGTGAAGCATCATGGTGTGTTGTCTTCGCCACGGGATATGATGCGGCATCTCCTTGAGTCGAGTCGCTGGAGGATCACTCTTAAGAGTCTTTCCTTCCGAAAAACACACCACTTTGGGAATTACATGAAAGATCAGAAGTCAACACCCTGTTTCAATGTGTTGGTCTCACCAATATGCGCGAGCTACTACCCGTTTCAAACGCATGGTGCAAACTTTAGGGCATTATTACTGTAAAATGGAGACAGATCGGACATTATGTCATAGGACTTTTATGTTCCATTGGACCTCCCCTACCACCCCCTAAAATATTGCTACGTATACTGTTTACACCCTGTATAGATTTATAAATATAAATATTGAATGTTCTTCTTCAAATTTATATGCGCTCCCTATATTATTTTGTAACAATTATAATCGCCAATCCTGTATTATTAAACAATGAATAAATACTTTTGAAATAAGTAGAATTAATTATTTAATAAACTGTAGAATCTTGCTAGAATCTTGCTTGTTGTGTGGGAGTAGGGATACACCTACAGCAATCACCGTACACATGTGTTGGTGCGTATGTCCATGTGACGTCACGCAGAGGGAATTGTTTGGCTATTGTGGCCTACAGATGGCGCTGTTGGATGTGTCAGGCTACAGTGGGTGTAAGGACAGTGTGGCCAATGTGTTCCTCGCCGCTGATTGGTGCCGCCATTTTCAGGCAACTTCCGGCAGATCTTATGTATAAATAGTCTTAGAGCATATAAACATGGAGGAAGCATGCAATAGGAAAAAATGTAGACGGCGATAGAAAGAGAAAGATATACAGGAGGGACAGACCCTCTCTTTCTAGTCCCTGGCGCTAGAAAGAGAGGGTCTGTCCCTCGTGTATATCTTTCTCTTTCTATCGCCGTCTACATTTTTTCCTATTGCATGCTTCCTCCATGTTTATATGCTCTAAGATAAATAGTATACATATATACTTACACATTGTCAAGTTGTACTTCTTACAACTTCAGAGTTGTACTCTATATCGCGCGCGCTTGACCAGGCTGGAACTGAAAATGGCGGCTTCCGGCTCATTGGCCACACTGTCCCTGGACCCACTGTATGTCAGGCGGGCGGCAGGATCTGCCGCGGATCTGTCGTGGATCTGCCGGCAGACCCTGCCACGCAGACTCTGCCGGCAGATCCGTAGTCGAATGCGGACGTAGACTGCACCGTAGCTGCCGGCAGATCCTGCCGACAGATCTGGTTATCACGGTGCACAAAACCCTTATGTTAAATATATAATAATATTTAATTAAAAAGTAATACTGGACATAACTCATGTTTTTCAACGTTCGACGTTAAAAAGTATGAAGGCAATTTTGAGGTACATATAACTTGCAGTGACAAATCTTTTGCTTAATATACAAGGAAGTTTTTTACCAATTTTCACACTGATTAATAAATGATTGTAGAATATATGACGGTATATATAATTCTCACACGGCGCCAACTATCAACGCAAGTGCTAAAACTGCTAAATAGCGCATTGTACGCGGCAGTTGACTGCTCATGTCGCGCGACATTCATATACAGGATGTCCCAAAAATGCTGCGTTTCCTTAAAGGGGGTGATTCTGGGGGTGATTGCAAACAACTTTTTCCTTTGCGAAAATGCTCTCCGATGTTTCGTTAACGAGATATTAATAAAAAGCACCGACCAATCACAGCGCGAGTCTGACGGCCAAGTTCCCGCGCTAGCGTGGCTACGAGCCGCGCTGCGACTGCGAGCAAGCAACTCGGCATGCATCGAAGAAACTTGCGTAGAATGGCAAATGAAAAAGACGTAACAAATAAAATCGAACATGTTGTCATGGTTTGTTCGTCATTTAAAGTGAATAATGAAAAAAGGATAAATGGATGAAAATCACGTGTAACGTAAAAAGACGAATACGCAGTTTTTTTTTTAGAAGATTCGAAAATAATAATTATTTGAAGTGGGAGGATAAGGAATACGTAAATTTCCTTGTGTTAATAACGTAGCCACGAAAAGGTAATGTAACAGGAAATTAACGAAAGGTGATAGGCGTTAGTAACTAAAACTCACCCTTGTTGGAAATTCACCTGCAGCTTGAAAATCTGTGTCACAGGGTCACCGAACCGATCCTGGTCATCGATGGACGTGCTCCGTGCACAGCTGGTCCCAGGTATCCTTACATTCCCACTACCCAAAGTTAAGGGTCGCAATGTCAGGTGCGTCCAGGTCAACGTACCGAATATTCACTTCACTGCACAGCTACTAACACTGATCACTTTATTTATCCTGAAGTATTCTTGGGCCGTGTACATTTCTGCGACGCGATTGCTAGCTGACTGACAGAATTTTTTCCAAGCAACTTCCGCTACCCCCAAGTAGCTTCTCTGGTTCCATTATGAGTTAACTCCCACCAGGGCAAGAGGCTTTAGGTAAAAAGAAGCCAGCACATTTTCGGAGCACGTGTTTTGCACAAGTGCAACGGACACTTTCACTACAAGTCCCAATATCCTACAAGTCCCAAGAATTGTTGAATATTCTTCTGCGATGTGGGTGTTGGAAAATCTTGAACAGATTTTAATTTCCTAGGGTCAGGTCTTACTCCTTCCTTTGAAATAATGTGTCCAAGGTACGCCACTTCCTTTCGCAAGAATTGACATTTGTTGGTCTGGAGGGTTAATCCATGCTCTCGAAGGCAGTTCAACAACTTTTTGACTTTGATATTATGTTCCTGTAACGATGATGCCTAAATCACTATGTCATCCAAGTAGACAAAGAGGTCTGTTCCTTGAAGTCCAGTGAGTGCTTGATCCATCAGGCGTTGAAAGGTGGATGGTGCATTCTTTAATCCGAAAGGCATTCGAGTGAAATCGTAGTGTCCATTTGGAGTAGTGAATGCTGTTTTTGCTCTATCTTTCGGATCCATCTCTATTTGATGAAATCCGCTAGCGAGATCAAAGACTGAAAAATATTTAGCTCCTCCTAATCGATCTAATATCTCCGTGATTTGAGGTAATGGGTACTTATCGGAAATAGTTATATCGTTGAGGCCACGGAAATCTATTACCAGACGCGAACGCTTCACTCCGTTCTCATCTTCTTTTTTCGGTACGATCCATAAAGGTGAATTGTATGGAGATTTTGAAGGTGTAATTATACCATTTGATAATAACGCGCTGATTTGTTTTTGAATTTCCTTTTGATGTATGAGAGGATAACGATATTGTCTTGTATTGGTTGGAATATCGTTGGATGTGTGGATTGAATGTTTAAAGTCGCGGGCCTTTCCGAGTTTATCTCCAGGAAGATAAAAGTGATCGGGGAAATCTCTAACTAAATTGGTAACGAAATCTAGTTCCTCCTTGTTCAAATGTTTGGTGTTTAAGGTTTCTAAAATTTTTTGTATTCTATCTTCGTTTGTTTTGAATTTTGACGGGTGTTCTACAGATGGGTGAAAATCTGCATCTGACGAACTGAAGATATCGAATGGCTCTAATGTTTGTGGTTCTATCTCTACGTCTAGGGGTACATCGCTGGTATTTGTTGCCATAACGTAGCATTTTCCCTTATTATTTCTTACAACTGCTTCCCCTATGTAGAGATGTTCGAGGGTCTTGATACGTGGTAAATATCCTTCCTTCATCCTGGGGTTTGCTATTGTTATAGCAATCTGTTGCGACGTCCTAGGTTCGATACGATGTTTGGTCGACGTCAGTAGTACTTTAGTTTGAGATATGTCTTGATAATTTGAAAAACGTAACGGTCGGGTTGGTTTGTTCTTCAACACCAAAGTCTTATGATAATAGGAAATTTCGGCCTCTTCTTGTTTTAAAAATGGGCTTCCTATAAGTCCGTCTGCTTCTATTGCAAGCTCTTTTACTACATAGAAAAGTGCGGGAGCTTCGTGGATATGAAGAATTGTTGTTCCCAAAGTATGAATTGGATTAGTAGTAATTCCGGTTAATTCGATTTCTTCCCGAGAGTTTATCGCGGCTTTTTCTCCCAGGGCGTTAATGACTACTAAATTAACGGATGCTCCACCATCGATTAGGAATTCTCCCGTTCCTGACTCCAGTTCTGGAACCTTGATGTTGATGCGTGGGGCAGGTGCTTCCTTGATGAGAGTTCCTCCTCGAAGCGGACTGTCCTTTGGCGAGCTTCCTTGTTTCCGCTCATCGTGTCGCCTATACGTTGAGCGCGATCGAAGTTTAAAGACTTGTTTGATTCGACGGATGAATCTCGCGAGTCTCGTCTATATCTCGGACTACGCGGTTGTTTCCTACAGGATTTTCCGTCATGTCCGGCTGTACCGCAATGCCAACAATATAAACTCGGCTTGCGATCTTTATCGGGATTTTTTAAAATAGAATAATGCTTTTGTCCATCATCTGCGTACGATGAGTCGGAGCGATAAGAAGGCGATTTCGAGGGGCTCCGGTGACGCAAAGTCCAGGCCGTCGTGCGTGTTCGTCCTTCTCGGTCCTCTTCAAAACCAGACGTTCTTGTAAAGCGATCCCTGTTCTGGTCGTATCTACTCGGAGAGTGTGGGAATGACACTTCACGGTCGTGCCGACGAGAATCTTCGGCGTAATAATCTCGGCGAGACCACCTAGAGGGTGATTCATTACGGGGCGACTGTCGCCGATTCCTTAATTTTCTGTCTATCTGTAGCACGGCGTCGTAAGCTTCTTCAAGTGTTTTAATGTCTTGACTCTGAGCCGACACTTTCCAAGAAATTCGATCCGGTAAACCATGAATGAAGTTTTCCTTAACGTCTTTTTCCATTTCTTTGACGAAATCTTCAGCGTGATCCAGATACCTTTCCCGAATAGCTCCGCGCGCACAATAAACGAGATGACTAGTCCTGTCGACGTACTGTCGCAGACTTTCTCCTTCGCCAATGCTTAATTTCGCGATTTCAACTTGAAAATATGACAAACTTCTTCCCGGCGCGAATCTCTTTTTCAAATGTTGAACTAATAACTTAACAGAGTCGAATTTATGCTCTAACGTGCACCTGCGTGCCGGACCGATCAGTTTCGTTAAAATTATTGCAAGATACTCGGCTTCCGTATCCTTAGGAATCAAAGTTAACCCGTCTTCCACATTTTGTACGAAGCGCGACAAGGTTGGACTTTCACCGTCGAATGTTGGAATTGACATAGTAATATTCTGTATACATGTCCGTTGCGTCAAGAGTGACATTGAGTTTGCAATTGAAACTGTCATGTTCATTATGTCGTTAGAAGAAACGTTCGCTTGTGCGGTTGCCATTTTAAAATAAAAAAGTGACTTGACTAGAGAAAACTAGTATATCGTCGATAATAAATTACGAGTGATTTAACGTATTTAAAAACCCAAATTTTACAGCGATTCTAATGCAGTAGCATCCCACCGCTGTCACCAGTTCTGTTACGAGCCGGGGCTGCGGCAACGCGAGAGGCCGGCGAGAGGGGTATTTCCCCAGGAATACGGATATGAATTTGTTAGTTAGGTGCGCGGACGAACCTGATGCGAAATCAGGGAGCCGCTAGGATTATTGACGGCGAGGACGAACGTGATGCGAAATCAGGGAGCCTCTAGGAATGGAGTCAGACACGGACGAACCTGATGCGTAATCAGGGAGCCGTAGGAGGGTGAAACGTCGTGAACGAACCCGATGCGAAATCGGGGAGTCACTAGGATAAAGTTCACAGACGAACCTGGTGCGAAACCAGGGAGCTGCTAGGAGGTTGGATTATTCACAGACGAACCTGATGTGAAATCAGGGAGCTGTTCGGAAGTAGGTAGATTTACAGACGAACCTGATGCGAAATCAGGGAGCTGTAGGATACGGACGAACCTGATGCGAAATCAGGGAGCCGTAGGAAGGGTTAGGTTTCGTGGACGAACCTGATGCGAAATCAGGGAGCCACTGGGTTGGTGAAGATGACTTGTTTTGGTAAAGAGGTGCGAACGAACCCGATGCTAAATCGGGGAGTCGCGGGAAATGTTAGTAATGCCTCGTAACTCTTAATTTGATACAACTCGAGCGGTAAAGTTGTATCTGTGGGTGAGTGCTACTAATATTATAAGGATCGCTGGGTAAAAGATAGGTTTAACGAAATCGACTCGATTTAGACGTGAACACCATAAGTATATTGAATAAACAATTAATACAAATGTAAGTGTCGCGATAAATTGGTTAAATAAAAGATGTGTATATGTTACCACTAATTGCACGGTGTTGACGCACTGGCGATGCGGGGCGTACGAGTGGATATTTCAAAGTTCCAAATAGAATTTAACCGAACTCGCGGATTCTACAAGATTAACTTTGATTCCGACAGAGACTTTAGCCTGATCGAACTGAATCTAACCAACTCTGTACGAGCGTGACACGACGTGACGTTACGCGTGACTCTATAGCTATTAACCGCCGAGGGTAGAAACCGAAGGGTTTATATAGTCCCAAAAATGAGTGGGGATGCGTTATGAATTTCCATATAAGGAAAATCCTTCGGGGTCGTCGTCGTGTCACTCCCGTTCTCACGGTCGCGATGCAGCTGGTAGAGATCTTGACCTCCATTAGTGGGGTTGATAAGCGAAAGGCTGTTAGGGCGTTTTCCCTTCGCAGACGCGAGCTCGAAAGACGGTTGAGAGCGACGTATGGGAAAATTCCACATACGTAACAGCTTCCAGTACTTCTATCCTTCCTCTCATTTCCTTCCTTTCCTTTTCCCATATCTCATCCCTACTCTTCCACTCGTCCCTCAGATCCTGCATACCCTGCCTCAGATCTATAATATCTTTCCTCAACTCTTCCATGTCTTTCTTAACTGCCAGCACAGCTTCCATCAATTTGTCTAATTTTACATCCATTTCTTTTTCCTGCTCTGTCTTCTGACTGTCTGGAGTTTCTACAAATCGTATTACTACCTCGGGTTTCTTCGTCGGAGGCGACCTCCCTACTTTCCTCGCTTTTAAGAATTCTTCCTCTATTTCCTTTTCGGCCCTTAACCTCTCCTGCTCCTCCTCGTCCTCCCCTTTCCTCTTGAATGAATCCAGTATCGAGCTTTCGCTGTCCGCTTTTCTTCTTCCCAGCTGTTCTGCCAACGATGGTCTTCCCCTTCTTCTCGTTTCCTTTTGCACTTCCACGCCTTCGTCTGCTCGGTTCATTAGAGTCAACCGCTCTTCTTTACCTACTGCTGTCTCCGCTTTGTCTTCTTGCTTCTTCCACTCCCGTAGATGTCACTTATCCTTGCCACGTGTTATCCTACACACGTATCTTATACTTCGTGCACTCGTTTCACACCTTCTCTTCTTCACCGTTTATCTCTCCCTTAGACTCTTGATTATCTGTCCATTATACTGTCCACCGGAACCTTGTCTGCTCCCCTCGTTTTCCAACCGATCTCGTAATTTTCTTTTGCCACACTTTTCGTCTATTTCTTTCGCCTGCCTACGCACACACGTTATACTCTCACGCACATCACGGGGTTCCCCCCTAGCGTTTGAACAATAATTTTTCCCACTTTCGAGCGCTAGTCCCCTTATTGCATCCGTACCCTCAATTTATCCTTAACTCTGACCCGGCATAAGACTGGTCATGGCTGTCAATGAGGACCCTTTGTAATAATTTATAATAAAAATTATCTGAAGTCATTTCCGACTATGCAAATTATCTTTGTAAAAAGAAGTGAGATCCGCATAAAAAACTTAAAAAAGTAAACAAATTACGCCAAGTACATGAAAAATCAAATCACAAAAAATAGAAGATAATAATAATCACTCTATAAAAAAAATGTAGAATCAAAATGGGCTGCAAGTACATAAAGGGGCTTTCCAACTGCCCTTAAGATGACACAACTACATATACACAGTTAAAATGTTGTGTTCATACATTCCATTACTCATATCGCGGACACTGTTTAATTAACCCATGAAAAAGAATCCCATTTAAAAACATTGTCGTAAATTAATAGTCAATTATAACAATGGCTATTTATACATAGAAAAAATGTATTAAATAATATTAAGCAGATATATTTTTATACAAATAAATATTTTAATACGAATAAATATTTTATTCAAAATACTTGGCGCTGCGAAACTAAAAATATGTTAATCGTATTGGTTAATAAATAAAACACAACAAGACACCACTAATTGTAAGCAATAACGAAAGAAAAAGATTTTAATGCAATTTATACATATTTATTCAGTTTAGCAACACCAATTCGGAGAGCAGCGCCAAGTGCCAAACCAAAATTAATGAAGTCTACAAAAACAATTAAAAGCTACAGCGGGCCAGTTCTAATTACACCCAGATCGGGCCCACGGTCGCGATATATACTGAAAATATCGGGCGTTGCGGGCGATTGGGGTATAAGAGGAATTCGCTCAGAATAGGATTTCAGCTGTGACGTCCCGCTAATTTTTCGCCGGTCCTAAATAGCATCCTCCATATAAATCCACTCGACTACACAACTATTCTCGAAACCACAAATGCGAAACCCCTTTTTCTAACCTCCGGGTTGTTTGGACGATGTACCTTAGCGGTCCCCATCTCCAGACGCCCAAATTTCGAATCCCCTTCCCCTCTTCGGCCTTCGAGGCGCGAACTCTTCCCCGTCCAAATCTCATACAAGTCCCTCGCCAAAGCTCGCTCATCTCGAGACCATGTACCCCCCCCCCCCCCTTTTCTACAAACGTACTCAAGCCTCCACCTTAAAACCCCAATCAAAAATTCTTTAAATCCATCCAACGGGTGGAATACCCATTTCTAAAGCCCCGAAAGAACCGCCGAAATCCGCAATTCCACGTATACCTTGCGCGTGAGTCATCGGCACGCGTCGATTACATAACACATATTTTAAAGATGACTCATCACGCATACCACAAATTCCTCGCATACCAAACATTCCATTGTTTTGTATAAATACAAGCGCCACATGGACCGCGCATCAGTCAGTTACAATCGATCAGTTAGTTACGATCAACCAGTCAGTTAGTTCGGCAACATCCGCGACACACCGCACCAGTATTTCTTTTATAAAGTTAAAAGCTCGTGAAGTGTTACACGGATTTCTCCTCTTCTATATCTCTGTAAGCCTTTATTATTCACTATTCTATTTCCTTCTGCTCATATGCAACGATATTATTTAGTTCTTTATATTGCTTTGTATCATTGCGCTTATTACTTTACATTATTTGGTTTTGATTCTGCTTATTGCTTTATATGTACATCGTTAACTGCATTGCTTTCTATCTTGCTTTATACTATTTCAATTGCTTATGCTTATCGCTTAATTATATCATTGCTTGATTTTATTACTTATACTAAAACATTATTAGCGTTACTAATTCTTCTCATGATTATATTATATTATTAATCACCATTATATAAATGTTTGTGCCAATGCTCAATGTCCATGCATTATTGTAAACTGCTATACCGTCAGAAGCGCATTACTTATCCACACGCTTACCAATAAATAGTGGTTCTGTTAATCGAAACGTTTAAATTCTTGCTACAACTCTTTGCCTTCGCGAATAATCTAACGGGTGTCACTCGGGTGTACGATCACCATACAGTCTTCCCTGATCGTCACAAGTTGCGAAGCATAGCCTTCATAGAGAAGCTGGTCTTCCTAAGAAGCACAGTCTTCAACCTCTCCTACGCCACCCCTCGAACACGAAGCATAGCCTTCATAGAGAAGCTGGTCTTCCTACGAAGCACAGTCTTCGACCTCACCTACGCCACCCCTCGAGCGCGAAGCATAGCCTTCATAGTGAAGCAGGTCTTCCTACGAAGCAGAGTCTTCGAGCAACCTCCCTACCCCATATATGTTACGATCCAAGTCCCGCCACCCAGGACGTGACACAGCTATTAACATTGAAGAAGAAACACTTCAATCAGTATTTTTAATTTTCATAAATTCTCAACCGAATCATTTCCTACTTATTTTGTATGTTACTTCATAATTAATTTCTTTTTGTTTAATTGTTCCATGCATTGTAATGTCACTTTACAATTGCGGCAAAGTGACTTTACTACCTTTTTTAATTTATTTCAATTTTATCCGTTGTTGTTATTGTGCAACAAGAGTCCGCGTCCGCCGCTCGCATGGACAGAGTGACAGATATAGCGTGAAGTTAACGGAAGATGTTTAATATGAGACACGTTCGCGCAGTCCTGTCACAAAATTTAATCTACATTGCTGCGGTTATGTTTATTTTCCCGTTGTTAACATAAAATAACGGATAGTAAATTTTGAAATAAATGCATATTTCTTTGCTCTACACATTTCCACTAATAATGAGCGTCTTAGATTTTAATCTATGAGGACTGCTAGGAATAAAATACCACAAGACTTTATACAACTCACTTTTCTGGTTCCCTTGTCATCTCTACGAAATATATAACATTCGTTTCCATTCTATTCTTTATTACCCCACCATCCCGCTCTATTTATTTGTGTCTTCCATTATAAATCCATTGATTTATTTATTTTGGACATTATAAATTTATCGTTTACAGTCTCAAAATTATTATGATTTTTTTGAGGTTCATTGTAATAAAAATCATTTGACATTTATTTTCGGCATCATTTACGTTTCATCATGAATTAGAAGTGTTCTAGACGGGAACCTGTGGCTTGGCAGTGCCCTCACCATGTTCATGAAATACTGTAGAATGTTAGCAATGTGGTGTTGCGACTCCCGTCTAGCGGCGTGTAGTTTAAGCTTTAGATGCGCGAAGTTCAAATCGGATCACACGAATGTAATAGGAAAGGAAGATTAGGTGAAGTTCGCACAAGGCCGAGGGGTTTGAAAATAGTTAAATATCCTTTTAATAAGAGGACTTCAAGATTATAAACTAATCGATACCCACTTGGAAACGGGTAATTGAATAAATGAACTTCTCCTTCTTTCCTTCTCCTAGGTGTGTAATTCCAGCGCCGCGTAGTTAAACGCTTGTTCTGTAAAAATTGAGAATCGAAAAGAAATCGAATAGACGAATAGGAATTTAGGTAGTTAATTAGTAAATTTGCGATTGGCTCTCGGTAACTAAGCCATTTTGAAATTAACAAGAGGAAAAGCGAAGGGCTTTTCGGAAGCGTCACTTGAGCCCGAATAGCAGTGTTGAGCAGTCGAGTTGTAGACAACTTCCAGAAATTTAGATTTTATAGCTATTTTGTTAATTAAAGTTCCTAGTATTGAATTCTAATTGTTCTTTTATTGAGTTTATCCTTTTATTTATTATTCGTTTTCTTTACATTTATTTCATGAATAATCCGCGTCCAAGGAGCAGAGTGCCTTAGCACTCCACGGGCATCGACCCTCGCCGAATTTCCTACGAGGGATCCAGGAGAACCAGCCGGCCACGCAACAATTTGGTGACAGCGGTGGGATTCTTCAAATTCGCCGGCTCGTGGACGCAGGATTCAAAGAGCAGCCATCGGCCAATTCGTGCAGTCCCTCTTTCCTGGGTTTTTGGACGGTTTCCCCCGGAACACGGGTGAATACCAGAGGGAAGTGACTTCGGACGACCGTACCAGTTTTTCCTGAAGCCACATGCACTCGACCAAAGGACCTTCGCTGAGATGAACCAGGACAACGGGGCGACATCGAACACTCGTCTGTAATTGCGTGAGAGATCGAAGTTTATTTAAATTATCCAATTTACGGTTCAATTGTTAAATTAGGGTGTTGTAATTTATCGTTACGTTGAGTTAGTTATTACTTGATAAGATAGAGTTCCGTACTTACACTACGAAAATGTTGCGAAAAGCAAAAAGTCATTGAAACGTAAAGCAAGACGACAACCACGTTAGGGTTGCTTATGAACGTTAGGGTTTTGAAGTCGAGGATGTATTTGCTGAAATGATGCAAATAGAGCGTCCTATTACGTTCTCACAATCTCAAACATGAAGTATTTTGCCCTGCCCAGCCACGGTTGTTGCTGCTAATTTATAAATTCCCGGTGATGAGTCACAGTTGCGCGAACCAAACTTTTGCCGACGCGATTGGATCCTCCTGTCCTTAATTTGTCCGAATTAAATAGTGAGTCGCTTTGTTCGAGTGTAGTTTCTAAATAAAAATCGTCGGAATTAGTAAATCTTGTTTCTTAAATCTTACGACTGGTTAAAGTCCGACTTAACTTAACTAACGTGCAAGGTAAGGCCTGACGATCGGAAGAGTCTTCATTTCCTCATTCGGGGTAGGATCGAGGGATACGCCCATTTACTCTTGTTAAATCGTCGAGAACCTGAAACATTAGAAGAAATTGATTAGTCTTCTAAAAAAAAAAATCGCGCAATCATTTAATGTACGTAGTTTGAATGCCGAGTTAATGACTCTGCGTCAAGACAGAAACGAACCGGTTGAGGTTTTTGGAGCCCGAGTTAACGAAACCTTAAATGGAGGTTTAGAAACTGCCAGGGACACTTATAACCCTGGACAAGTAGTGGGTGTTAATGATTTGTAAAAAAAAAAATACGGCAATAATTTCCTTCATTAAGGGCTTATAGAACGAAACCGCGCGATTCTATCTGAATAGATTAAAGGACGCTAATAATTTACTCGATCTCGAAACTGTTGCCAGAAAGATAGTTAAACTTAGAATTGGTTGATTATTTAAGGCCCCTCCATTTTCAAAATCTTTTGAAATCCATAAATCGCACATCTAACTGTACTAAGACAGACTATACTGACACCCCTCCCTCTAAGCGTCTGCAAAGGGTAGTCGTAGGCGCCAACGACGCATCACTTGCAGATTCTGAAAAGGAAAAGGGTATAGACTATGACAGATCATGGGAAAATAGTGAAAAGATAATTGCTACAATTTTTCTTGCCCATGCTAAAGAAAGCAACGGTCAACCTGAGGTCTTAGTCGGGATTGATCACTCTGATGATGGTTCTAATATTTGTGACACTCACCTTACGACGGGAATAACTGAGAGAGTGAATCTCCTTTTAAAAATGTAGTAGTTGGAGGATCGCTCTCGAGGGATCGTGAGGAGGTGCTCCGACCCGGCTGTCTGTTGGATATCGGAAAGGCCGACTTTGAAGGCACCCCGCCACAGAAGTCGCTAGGGGCTGCCCACGTACCTCAGGGCTCAGGCTCGTCTGACCTGGAACATCGGATAGGCTTTAAGCACCCCGTCCAGGTACGCGACCTGCGGTCCGCGGCTTGTGTCTGGTTAGGGGCTGACGAGCCAAACTTAGAGGCTGAAAGATGCCGGACTTTATTTGTGACCAAGCGCGCAGTTGATGAGACACGATCCTCCGTTGATGTGGCCTCAGGAAACAGTGACCTAGTTGAACAAAGTAATAGTAGTTTTAATGACAAAGACTACTTCATTAATGCCAATCATTCATCGGTCTTTTCTTATTAAAGTTATTTACTCTAAAGATTACCTCTATCTGTACAAGGATAATTTTATTCATTTTTGTTCCCTCCTTCCCCTCGATTATGAAATCCTCTCAAGCCATTAAAGATTTGTTATTCTATAATGATTTTTCATTCGGATAGATTACATAATATAACACCAATGTCAGAGGAACAATGGACTTTCTCAACATAACATCTCTTACCTTCATCTTTTGTAGAGTCACGTCTAGCAGAATCAGTAAGTCAGAACCATCTTAAATTTTTGGTAATTTCCTTCAAACACCTTATAAATACTTTGGTCATCGAAGCAGTCAGTATCTCTGAATATGATAATAATATCGAGCCTGTTAGTTGGGATTTCATTGAATGTATTCTAAAACAGGAATTAAATGGGTTAGAATAAGCAATTAAGGTCCCTACCAATCAAGTTATAGCTGCACTTACAATAGGTTCTAATTCCTCCATAAAGAATTTTATGAATTCACCATCGGTAGTCATCAAGTATTCGTATATTCTTCCACGTGAATTTGTATCTGGTGCAAAAGGCTATATTCCCCCGGAGTTCATTAAACAATTCTATGAATGTTTGTTAATCATTTGGATGACTTATTTTCAAAAATAAGCACAACCCAGGCTGTAGCAGTGGCAAATCTGGAAAGAATAAAGCAGAAAAGCAAATTAGATTTCGACAGAAGGGTCAATTCTTATAAATTCTTAGTAGATGATGATATATATGTATTGAAAGAACCAATAACATCTAACTCGATTCTAGCTGGTTAGCACTTTACAAAATTGTTAGAATATTTGATAATTTGAATGCAGGAATAGGCATAAGAGTTAATAAATTCAAAGTAGTTTATGTGAACTAATTAAAATTAGCCTGCATAAGATTAGACACTTTAAGAATACTTACCTTTATCGTGGTACCGTTGTTATATTCCTTTATTGTTGGAATGTGCTACATTACCTTGGCATAAGTTAAGATCAACTTTATTCCATTTGTTTGTGAATTCGATGCCGCGTTAGTTTATAATTAAAATTTCATGTATTACCCAGAATCAATCTGGAGACGTCGTGTCTAGTAGACAAAATTGTAACAAATAGTAACACAGTGAACATTCTGTAGCGTCTTTCGAATCGCATTCTTCGCGGGAACCCGGGTGGACCGAGTAGCTCGGCTACCGTGGGGGAGGCGAGGAGGGGAGGCTCAGGAATCTTCACTGTAAGAAGTTTATTTATAGTTGCAATTAAGAATTAAAGTTAAATTTGATAAATGTATTATTGAAAAGCTGTTTCCATTGGAAAACATCTTTTGTATAAGGAGGGAAGTGTTGCGACTCCCGTCTAGCGGCGTGTAGTTTAAGCTTTAGATGCGCGAAGTTCAAATCGGATCACACGAATGTAATAGGAAAGGAAGATTAGGTGAAGTTCGCACAAGGCCGAGGGGTTTGAAAATAGTTAAATATCCTTTTAATAAGAGGACTTCAAGATTATAAACTAATCGATACCCACTTGGAAACGGGTAATTGAATAAATGAACTTCTCCTTCTTTCCTTCTCCTAGGTGTGTAATTCCAGCGCCGCGTAGTTAAACGCTTGTTCTGTAAAAATTGAGAATCGAAAAGAAATCGAATAGACGAATAGGAATTTAGGTAGTTAATTAGTAAATTTGCGATTGGCTCTCGGTAACTAAGCCATTTTGAAATTAACAAGAGGAAAAGCGAAGGGCTTTTCGGAAGCGTCACTTGAGCCCGAATAGCAGTGTTGAGCAGTCGAGTTGTAGACAACTTCCAGAAATTTAGATTTTATAGCTATTTTGTTAATTAAAGTTCCTAGTATTGAATTCTAATTGTTCTTTTATTGAGTTTATCCTTTTATTTATTATTCGTTTTCTTTACATTTATTTCATGAATAATCCGCGTCCAAGGAGCAGAGTGCCTTAGCACTCCACGGGCATCGACCCTCGCCGAATTTCCTACGAGGGATCCAGGAGAACCAGCCGGCCACGCAACAGTGGAAAGCGGACCCTGGTAAGCTCGAATGCAATCGAATCTCGAACGGCCACAATCGTTTGAGCTGAGTGTACGGTTGCGTGGCCGTCTGGGAAGATGCTGTTTCACTTGGGGAATTCAGCGAGGGTCGACGCCTGTGGAACGCTAAGGCGTTCTGCTCTTTGGACGCGGATTATTCAAGAAATAAATGTAATGTAAACGAGTAATAAATAAAAGGATAACACAATAAAAGAACAATTAGAACTAGTAGATATAGTAAGGGCGTTCTAAATCAATTGGTGGCGAGGGGTGAAGCGGGGCGCGGGGTACCGGGCCGTAGGCGAGGGGGAGGCGGGTGGGGGGAGCGCAACCCGTGGAGGTGGGGAAGACGAACCGTGGAGCAGGTGGAGGGGGAAGGCGGACTGTCGCCAAGGACATGGGCATGTGGAGGGGGAAACCGCATGCGACCAGAAGTACATTAGGGCAAGGGGGAGGGGGGGGGGAAATCACATGAGCCCCAAAAACGCAAACATACACACACACACGCACGCACACACACACACACACGAGGTGATGCATGGTGCACCGCATACGACTCATCACACGCTGTGGGTGGTATGAAAATTTCCATCGGCATACTGTCGACAATAATACGTGAGATCTATGATCAGACACAATTCCGAGAAAAATAAGCGGCATATCGGAACCGCGAACATTCAAAGCGGACCGATGCGCTTCTAATGTCTCAAGGACAGACCGCCACCCGTAGCAACGACGTTCGAAGAAGACGTGAGACACAGAAAGAAAGAGAGAGAGAGAGAGAGAGAGAGAGAGAGGGAGAGAGAGAGATATCCTATATACATCTATTGTTCTTCTTACGGTCGGGTATCATGATATGACCAAGATATAAGTCGAAAGCCGCCACGGCTATCGCGCGCTAACCGAGCCGAAACATAGCCGTAGTCAAAACATAACCGAGTCGAAACATCGAACTGTAACAGCGGACGGTTAGATACCGAGAACGATTAAATATGCATATGCTCCAGTGATCACGCAGCATCAGAATATGATGTGAGTAAGAATAAAGCGATGTAATATTCGGACATAAGAGTGCGGAGGCTTGGTAAGCGGAAGGATTCACCGTCATCAGCATCATCTCGACCACTGTGTGTCGAACTCAAGTCTCCTGATGCCGTTGTTACGCCCGGAACGTAAGATTTTTCTTTCTGGTCAGGGTATGCATCAACAACGCCTAGCGTTATGGGAAATCCCTCGTTGATCATACTCCTGCCCATTAATCAATAATATTTTTGCTAGAACAAAAACCCCTTTCTTGGAGCGTCGTCGCCTCGACGCATTACCGTCCCGCGATACCGATAAGGCGGTGCTGACGCAGCGGCGTTCTCACCAGATAGTCGCGTTCGAAAGGACCAGTGGTTCTCCTGTTGTGCCGAATCCGTTCTGTGTAAGCGGCAGGGATGTATTTCAACAATGCCTTGCAGCATTGTGGGAGAACCCTCGTTGAGAGCACCTCTGACCGCCGCGTTAAACATTGTAACATAATCAGTAACGGCTACAGCAGGAATGCGCAGACTGGATCACTTCTTAGAAGATTGACGGAATTGTATACCCTACATCCGGTGCAGGGAGTCGCGCCTTCTCACGGTTTTGTCGCACGTTTCGGGGCACGTGTAAATAAATTAATTAATTAATTCAAAGTTGTTTGGTTAAAATTAGATACATAACACAATTTCTGATAGTCCAAGGACTGTGGGATTCCCCTAGTCAGAAATTGTGCATGTAAATTTATGAACATTCAGGGAAGGCCTCAGCAGGTGTGAAATTGTAATGTGCGATGTCATGTTTTCCTGTACGTACGAATGTCCTGTAAGAATTGATCATGTATTTGAATCGAGAGTCTGATGGATGGGTGTGAGAACACACACACACACCGCCTCGTTAAGTAGACGGGCCCATGGTAGCGCGGCCGAGGGATAAAATGCAGCGTAAGCATTTTCGGTACGGACCCACTCTGGTCGCTGCCGAGAGCGTGAAGCTGCGACACTCTGTGACGATAAATCGTGAGGTGCGTGTCGCTGGGTCCGCAAGTGTCTTAGAGCTAGAGTTCTCCGGTCTATTGTGAAACCGCGTGAAAGACTCGACTTTGCGAAACAATTCATTTATTTAAACCTCGTAAAATAATTCATATACTAAACTTTGCGAAACAATTCATTTATTATTACTCATATTGTTCTTTTAAAACCACTTTTATTCGGTCTTGTTTAAAATTCAATTCGGATTCACTCGCTCAGATAACTGTGTGTATGTGTGTGTCTTCGCGTTTCATCTCTTCTTCTGATTTAGGTCTATCATCACACCACAGGAAAACATTCCAACCGAAAAACACAAATTATATTTGTCAATTCAATATCAATTGTCTGGTGAGTTGCACCTATTATCTCTTTTGTACACTGTATTATGATTGAATCGTACTTAACACAATTTCTGATAATCAAATGATTGTGGGATTCCCCTAATCAGGAATTGTGCCCGATAGCGCGAATGTCTATGTTTGTTGTTGATTAATTTTACTTTACATATTCAGTACTATATGTTTTACAACCATCCAATATTTCGGCATTAAAGCTTTATTATTCATTAAATTATACTCATTAATTACCTGTCCGATTCCTTTGAAAAGACCCGTATGGGACTAGAGCACCAACGATCCCAAAATCTACCCCTTATCCTTCTGATAAGGTATTTAGATAAGTAAATAAAATAATTGACTGTTGCGAGTGCGGCGAGCCTCCTTGCCATTACCTACATAAATACGACAAATTCTGATAATCAAAGATTGTGGGATACCCCTGATCAGAATTTGGCCGTCTAAAACGCGCCGCTCGAACACTAAAGGCCGCGGCACGTAACAGATCTGGTGGCAGCGGTGGGATACCAGGAATTTTCTTGTAAAAATTCCTGGGTGCTCATATTCATTGAAATCGGATAGAATTTATGAAATTTCTTTATTTTACTAATTTATCAATGTGGTCGTGGTAACGCTGGTTCATTATATGATATTTATTGACTAGTTCTGTATATATATATTTTATACAAATATTCAATCATGGCTCAAGACGCAAGCGCAATGATGACCTCCATGGCGGAGTGTCTGACTATTCAGAATAGCACGTTAAATATTCCTTACTTTGATGGGAAGGGCGTTCCTCTGAAGGATTTTGTACAGGATGTGCAAAATAGCGCAAGTCTAGTGCCTCCTGCATTAGAGGGATCATTTCTAAAATCGGTATTAGGGAAATTGAAAGGTCCAGCTCGCGATAGCACATATGGAAAAACATTTAATACGGTTAATGAACTAATTAAACACTTAAAGGGTAGATTTGCACCGGGTAAAAATTATCCTTATTATCAACACGAAATAGAAAATATTCGGATGAAAAAGGAGGAATCAGTTAGCGATTTTTATGACAGATTAAACATATTAATTAGCGGAGCTCGAGTTGCGTTAGAGGATAGTTATGGGGATAAGGCAGAACAAATGCTATTGCCATTAAAAGAATGCGGATTGGAAGCTTATATTCGCGGACTTCCAGATGAAATAGCGCGCTCAGTAGATGCGCGTGACCCTAAAACTTTAGACGATGCGAGAAAATTCGCAGTACGTATAGAAACGCGAATGAAATCCGGAATATTACCTTCGAATGAAACTCAAAAGATATCATTTAATCAGAATAATGGCTTTTCTCGATCATCGAACTCATATTATCAGGATTACGCTAATCACCAATCCATGAACCCTCCTCGCTATAAAAATTATGCAATTCGAAACGAAGAAGAGAATCGCACACGTTCTCCGAGTCCCAGTCCAGACGTAAGCGGTTCGCCAATTGGAATTTTGAAACCTCCATCACGCAATCATTATTACAATCCACCGGGATTTCCTCCACATCCGTATTACTCGCCTTATTTCTATCCGCCAATGCCATATCCGAATTATTACCCTTACCATCATTATAATACAAATAGTAATGAGCCATCGCGTTCAGCAAGAGATGGATATTAGCAAGGGCCTAGACCAAGATCTCCATCTCCCATTCCTTCATCAACGAGACCGGGTTCTCCATATAATAGAAATACTAAACCCGAAAATAGAACCGATCATTTAAACGCACAAATGACCCGACGGACGGACGCGACGTCGAGTCATTCGGAAAAGGAGCGTCATGCAACAGTAAAATTTCTGGCAAACCAAGAAAAATCGCAACGGTAGAAAAACCCGAATCCCCATTAGTAAAAATGATGGGTAAGGAGTTGAATATGGGTTGTGCATATTTCCTCGTAGATACAGGAGCGGATATAAACGTGATTAAATTAAGCGCCCTAGACGACAATGTTTCAGTCGCGCTTCATGAATCGGTTGCTATCTCAGGAATAACTCCGGATACGACAGAGACTTTAGGTACCACAATAATTACTTTATTAGGCAAACCCGTAAAATTTCATGTCGTAAGATCTTCATTTGTACTGCGTTGCGATGGTATATTAGGTAAAGAGTATCTCACACAAGAACAAGCTGAAATCTCTTTCACCCATAACACATTGGTAACACGAAGCGATCCTATTAAACCCATACCTTTTATTGGCCATGATCCAGTACCTCGTAGGGTAGGACCTCGAGTTTTGTATTTAAAAGCGCGTACTAGACAAGCTGTCGCCATTGACGTTACAAATCATGATTTAAAAGAGGGATATTTACCAAAAATTAAAACTATAGATGGCTTATACATTGGCGAAGCTGTTGTGTCTGTAAATGACCGAGGTGCATGTCACGTCTTTGCCGTTAATACAACGGATAAGGATGTCGAAGTCGAAATTCCGCCACAAGAATTAATACCATTCGAGTATCATAACTTCCCCGAAGAACAAAATTATTCCGATTCTGATACGGAAGATGAGACCTTGCCAATCGCGGAAGAAAGAATTTTAGAAATCATTAAAAAATTGCGTCTCGATCATTTGAATGAAGAAGAACGGGATCATGTAATTAAAATTATTAAAGAATTCCCAGAGCGATTCCACTTGCCTGGTGATAAACTACCATGTACTTCATACATTAAACATAAAATCCCCACAGTAGATGATGTTCCTGTGAATAGGCGACAGTATCGTTTTCCTCCGGTTCATAAAGACGAAATAGAAAAACAAGTCCGTAATAAACTAAATCATGGAATAATAGCACCTTCAAATTCACCGTATAATTCGCCCATTTGGATCGTTCCTAAAAAACCAGATTCTCAAGGTAATCTGAGATTCAGAGTAGTCATAGATTTTCGTGATCTTAACGAAAAAACCATTGGCGATGCATATCCATTACCGAACATTACTGATATACTGGATCACTTAGGTGAGGCCCGATATTTCTCAACGTTTGACTTAGCAAGCGGATTTCAACAAATTGAGATGGATCCAAAAGATAGACAAAAAACAGCCTTCACAACCCCAAATGGTCATTATGAATACATCCGAATGCCGGAAGGTCTGAAAAACGCTCCAGCAACTTTTCAAAGATTAATGGATCAAGTTCTACGCGGATTACAGGGTGTAGAAGTTTTCGTTTATTTGGATGATATTGTGGTATATGCTAAAAACTTAGAAGAACATGAAAAGAAAATTCGCCGTTTATTTACGCGTTTGGCCGATGCAAAATTAACTTTACAACCGGATAAGTGCGAGTTCCTCAAAATAGAAGTTGCTTACCTAGGACATGTTATTAGCCGGGCTGGTGTAAAACCGGATCCCAAAAAGATTAGTGCAGTAAAGAATTTTCCTCGCCCGAAAAATCAGAAAAACATTAGGCAATTTTTAGGTCTAGCTGGATATTATAGACGCTTTATCAAAAATTTCGCAGAAAAGGCTAAACCGTTGTCAGACTTGCTGAAGAAAAATTCTACTTTCACTTGGGGAAAAGAGCAAAAGAAAGGATTTTTGGAATTACGAAAAGCACTTTGTAAAAGCCCCATACTTCAATATCCAAATTTCAATAGTCAATTCACTTTAACTACAGATGCGTCAGACTACGCTATAGGCGCTGTACTTAGTCAAGAAATTGATGGTCAAGATTTACCAGTGGCATACCTTTCTAGGATTTTAACTAAACCAGAACAAAATTATTTCACTACAGAAAAGGAATGTTTGGCAGTCCTTTATGCAATTTTACACTTCAGACCATATTTATATGGCCGAAAATTTACCCTCGTTAGTGATCATGAACCACTAAGATGGATTAACTCAATAAAAGATCCAGGACAAAGATTGATCCGATGGCGACTAAAACTGCGCGATTACGAGTACGAATTTGTTCATAAGGCAGGAAAATTAAACACAAATGCTGACGCCTTATCAAGGAATCCAGTTATAGTAAATGAACTATGTTCATCCGACGATTTCAGTTTATCAGAATCCTCTGATGATGCAAAATCGGAGTTAGCACCTGATTGCCCAAAACTTTTACCAATAAATAAGCCATCGACAAAAACCGAAGTTTCTAATCCCAGGAAAGAAATAGCTAGTTTACCGGGAAAATCAAACATAGGAAGACCAGTAGGTTCAAGACTTAAGTCGAAACAACCTGTACCTTTAGATACCAGTGCAATAGCAACTCGAACGCGAGCAAAGATTCAAGCTACTGAAGCTCCGGGACCATCAAAAACACAAGAATTAGATAGATCAAAAGAACTTTCTCTAGTAGAGGACGACGATTCCGATGACGAACAGTCAGATCCGCCTATATTTCGCCAACGTAGGAGTACATTGCCGAATTTGGGATTTCATCCTAAACAGATGGTGGAGAATCCTAGAATCCCAGATTCACAAGGTGCAGTGGCCGGTACGGAATTGCGCGAAAAAGGAAGCGAGTCCGAAGTAGATAGAACTATAGCCATTAATTTACCTGAAATTCACGATAGTGATACAGGTGATAGGAACAAACAGAAGTCCTCATTTATAGATTTAGAAGAACTACAAGAGTCTTTCAATAGATTTGAAAAATCATTATTGGATAAAAGCGCTCAATTACAGGAACTTGAGGAGGAAGTTGTTTTATTGGATGCCCTTTCTGAAGGAGACAGTTTAGACGAATATAGACAGGAAATATTACAAGATTTGGATCCATATGATGACGATACTGGGGACGAGGAATTAAATAGACGAATAGAAAAATTATTACAACAAGCTAGGAATTCCGAAAAAGATAGTCAAATTTCAAATCCAAGGCGTGAGGAAGCAGCTAGTAAGGCACCTCAGCTGAAAAATATTCCGGAAGAATCAGAGCTAGAAATATCTGCAACAGGAGTGCCTGATAGCACAATCGTTAACAGGCCTAGATACAGTTCAATCTTACCTACCCCGACCGTAGATCCAAACCCTATAGCACTTTCAACACCATTTCCAAATCCAACTGATCGAACTCCCAAGGAGGGAGGTAGAGAACCTATCGCTCAAAAATCTACTCCTAGACAACTTTTCCCACAAATCTCAAATTCATCATCCATATACATCCCGGACGCTGATTATATACCTCCAGATATGGAATCAGAATTTCGCTACAAAAGTAAAGACATCGTAACCTCTACAAGACAAAATCTAACGTATTATAGATCAAATTATGTACATTTCATTTCGTCTGATTGCGAACTTGTTACACCAGTGAGTATATTGCTCTCCGATCTAGGCATTATCAATGCTAACGATTTAAAAGCGGCAAAGCCCAGAGTAGGACAAATACTAATAACAAAACGCGGTAAACATAGAATATTTAGCGTAGTCATAAAAATGAAACATTTTGATAAACTTTCTACTCGGGATTTGGAACTTGGCCTACAGAACCTAAGAAAAATTCTTTCAGATTTAGATATAAAGGGTCTAAGAATCTCACAGAATGGCGACTTTACAGACGAATTACCTCAAGGTACGTTAATAGAAATATTAAGGAATACATTTGAGGACAGCAATATCGAAATAGCCCTTTGTTACGGAAACACTCAGATACCTCCGGAAGAACTTCGCCTGAAAATCATTTCAGAGTTGCATGAAAGTTTGGTAGGAGGACACAAGGGTTTAACAAAGACATATTGCAGAATTCGAGAACGATTTTATTGGCCAGGTATGCGTAATGATATTCAAAATTATATCCGTACTTGCAATAGTTGCCAGAATCAAAAATTAGTGCGAACTAAAACTCGCGAACCAATGTTAATTACTGACACTCCATTGGAGCCATTTTCCAAAGTATCATTGGATACTGTGGGTCCTTTACCCACTACTCCCAGCGGTAACAAACATATTCTAACTATGCAAGATAATTTGACAAAATATTGCATAGCTGTCCCTGTTCCAGATATAAAAGCTGAAACAATAGCCCATGCATTGGTAACAAATCTAATATTGCAGTATGGAACACCACGTGCAATACTAACGGATAAAGGGACTAGTTTCATTAATAAAATAATTCAGAACTTAGCTAAAATTTTGAAAATTCAACATGTCACTACATCTGGGTATAGACCGCAAACCAATGGTGCATTGGAAAGAAGTCACATAGTGTTAACCGAATACATTAGCCATTACATGACTGATTTTGACGATTGGGATAGATTAGTACCCTTTGCTATGTTTTCTTATAATACATCTGTCCATGAAGCCACAAATTTTACCCCGTATGAATTGGTTTTTGGCAAACTTGCGCGTTGTCCAAGTTCCTTCACGAGCGACGAGAATTTGGTCACATACAATTCATATTTACATGATTTAATAACGCGACTTTCGGAAATGCAAGTAATTGCAGGACAAAATTTGGTTAAGGCAAAAGAAAGGTCAAAATCGTATTATGATAGGAACGCTCGCCCCTTCAAAGGAAAAATAGGAGATATGGTAGGTGTTTTGGTAGAACCAAAAAGAGGAAAATTTGCCAAGCGTTATCACGGGCCATATAAGATTATTGGGATACTGGAAGGAAATAATGTTTTGTTAAAAGATGAAGCTGGTAAAATGCTCACCAAACATGTCGATAAATTACAATTAAATTGGAGTCCTGATTGATTTGACTGATTCAGGTTGAGAGATGACCCTGATCCGATTGATATTCTTTCTTACTCTGCAACACATCGCGCGGACCCAGGAACTATACAGACTGACACGTACGGATTCAAACCCGGGTTTATACTTTGAAAAGATCAACGCGATTAGATTTCAAAGAGCTGATTGGCGATTCATACTAGTTATAGATATAGACAAAATAGTAGCTGAATTTCCATATGAAATCGGGAATATTGAACAAACTAACAGTTTATGTATTAAATTTCCAACCCCGATACAATGCGATTCCGTGTTACGGACAAAGTACTTAAAGAACATGGTACCAGAAGCATCAGATTTACGGATGGAACTGATAGAATTGAGTACAGAAATTAAGAGGCCAGAATACGATTCACATAATTTGCCTAAAGCTATCACACGCAGGAATGCACCTTTCGGATTCATCGGTTCGATTAGCCATGCTTTGTTTGGAACTTTAGACAGTGATGATGCTGAATACATTAACAAGGAAATAGATAAGATATATGCTGATCAGAGGAAGATCACCCAACTTGTCAAAAATCAAACTCATATAATCATAAGTGATCTGCATAAAGTTCATAAAACTTTCAACCGAATTGCCGCAGAAGTAAAAACCAATAGACAGAAGATTTCCGAATTAGAAACGCAAATTGATAAACAGTTAGCCTTGAATTATAGTTTAGCAATGAGTCAATACTCGGCATCTGTTGAAACATCTTTGAGTCATTACATGACTGCAACGCAACGCTTTATCACGGCTTTGAGCACTGCGCGCAACGGAAAATTACATCCATCACTATTGAGCGGATCTAATTTCAAAACAATAATAAACGAGATACATAATTCTATGGTTGATTTCGAACTCCCTATACCACGGGACCATCAACGAATCGAAGACCTGGTCAGGATATCTCATGTCAATTTGAAATATATAACACAAAAGTCTATGGTCGTGACAGTACAAATACCATTAGTAAATCGGATTGAATATGACCTGTATAAAATACACGTATTACCAATTCCTCAGTATTTAAACAACTGCAACAGAACCACAATTTCGGCTTTCATCTTACCGGAGTTTCCATATTTAGGAATAAGCAATGACCATTCTAAATTCTTTGGATCGGATAAAACATTCATAGATTCCTGTACCTGGGCATGGCACTACTACATTTGTCCACAGGACGTCCCATTGCAGGACGTGGCTCATCGAACTTGTGAAACTTCATTATTACTTCAACCAGATCCGAAATTCTTACGTTTATGTAATATTAGAATCATGCCCTATCACATACCTTCCTGGCGAAAACTAACTACACTTGGCGGATGGTTATACTCATTTGAACAACCCGAACCGATGCAGATTCTATGTGGTAGGAAAAAGAATACCCACACCACCATAGTTGGAACAGGAATTTTGGAAATACATCCAGAATGTTTTGCAAAAACACGATATCACACCTTATTGGGATCAAAAACATACCTGAGCAAAGATTCTTATTACTACATTCCTAATATGTTACTGAATATTAGCCTGATATCACCCAATATCTATCAGTATTCTAAGAGAAAACACACCATAGTGAATCTATTTCCAAATGACAATAACAAACTGGAACGCACATCTGATTCGTTGTACGAAATTGAAGCACAACTAGAGGAAATTGGAGAACATCATCGAGCAAGAAATTCACATTTGTCATTGACGTATGGAACAATAACGGCGCAGGCCTTAATTATAATAGGATTGATGATCTACTATTTCTGGAATCCACTGAAGACCTTATGCAAGATACAGTTCCTGCGGAAACGGGGCTCAAAACACGAACCTGAGGAATCATCACCAAGTCAACCTGCTGCAATACCGTTGCAAGAATCGTCTATTTCGGAAAACAGACCACCGTTGCCTATTCAGAGGGCGATGATAAACTGCTAGAAATATATCTAATAACAAACCCTGACAGTCTAAGGACTATGGGAATCCCCTTGTCAGAAATTGTTGTTAGTTGCGATTTTTCTAATGTTCTTTTCTTCTTTGATAATGATTTTGTTATTTCATAATTTTGATCTTGCTTTGTGTGATTGTCTGTACATTAGCGAAATGACATCGTCCAGTTCCTTCCGACAGGAGCCTCTAGAACGGCGACTGTTTGTCAGCCGTTTGGCGCCGTATACGAAAAGGGAGAAGCTGATGGAGATATTTCACCCGTATGGAGTTGAGCATGTGGTGGTGCTGCGGAAGTCGTCAGGGAACAATGCTTTCGTGACTTTCAAGTCTACGGACGGAGCAAGGAAGGCTTTGGCTGCGGCGGACACTGGTATAATATGCCACAAGAGGAAACTAAGGGTGTTGATGGCGGACTCGTGGCATACAACCAAGCTGATTCCCCCACGGCCCGACATGAACCCATTCCCTGGAATAGATTTACGTGAACAGATCCCACTTCCGATAGAATGCATTTCTAAAATTGCCAACTATTTGCCGTTTGCCGACAGGAGCCGTCTAGAAATGGTCTCTAGAAGGTGGCGACTCGGAAGCCTCGCCTCGTATCACGGTCTACGCCATATCGACCTGAATAACTGGTGCTGGCCGAATACATGGGA
Organism: Andrena minutula; assembly: GCA_929113495.1. Taxonomy (NCBI): domain Eukaryota; kingdom Metazoa; phylum Arthropoda; class Insecta; order Hymenoptera; family Andrenidae; genus Andrena; species Andrena minutula. Next base: position 46,852,265 of record OV815993.1, on the reverse strand, counting down.
AGGGACGATAGTGAGCACTGAGTCATTTTACTGGCTCATGAAGAGAGTAGGCAGTCAGTTAAAGAGCATACGAATAAATGAGGAACCATTGGCAAAATGTTTGAGACCCCAAGTTATCTCCATTGCCATAAGGAGTTGTCCACAACTACAAATAGTAGATCTAACTGCTGTGACGATCCGGCCATCGACTCTGAGAGACCTGGAATCGGGGGCACCACGTCTTACTTGCCTCAAACTGGGGAAATGTGAGGGTCCCGTGGATCCTGAACTCTTTAAGGTCCTGACCCTAGCAGGAAGACTAAAAACCTTCTGTCTTACGAACACAGACATCACTGGGAAGTCCCTTCCGGCAATTCACAAAAGTCTAGAAACGCTTTTTCTCCACCGTTGCGAGCAACTAAAACCCTTAAACCTAGCAACCACTCTTCAAGGGTTGCGGAATCTGAATTGCTTAAACATCAGGATATGTAAAAATTTAACAGACGATAGTATTTTGCAGGCGTTAATCAGCAATTCAGACCTGCAGACGACTCTAACGACCTTGGAGTTACATTTCTGTAGTTTCGAGGAGCCCATGCCTGAAATGGAAATGGAGGAAGGCAACGCAGCAGTTGACAGGGGAGATTTTGCCGAGCTGGAGCTGGGTCCGGTAGAGATGGCTGTCTCTTTTCCCTCAAGATATCGGAGTATAACAGCCCTGAGTCTTACCTTCTGCGGATGGGTTGCTTCTGGCCTTGTTTCAGAAATTGGCCTATACATGGGGGAAATAACATCTTTGAATCTGAGTGGTTGCACAAACATCAAAGGGGAATTCGTTCTGGAACCACTCCGAAAATTGGAAAAACTAAAAATCCTAGATGTCAATTACATGCATCCGACTGTCGGTGGATGGATACTGCAATTCCTCACGGGCTTGATAGAAGTCCACTGCAGAGAGAGCCAGGGTATTACTGACGAGGACATCTGCGGCTTGCTACGGCAGTGTCCAGAAATAGTCACGGTCGATGTGGAGAGCTGCCCAACCATCAGTAAAACCATATTGAACTGTGCGTACGGGGTGGTGACAAACGGTCATCGAACAGGGCAAATACACTTGTATGTCGGAGGTACGACCATTACGCGATACACTAGGTATAGACGCAATACCTCTCTTCATGTAACGCACGACTTGGTGTATGAGCCTTTATTCCATTCCGAATAATTTGTAACGGGATTGCATTGTGACAATGTGCAAACATTATGGGATTCCCCTAGTCCAATGCAACCCGAACCCATAGACCTATTCATAAGCAGCTACTGTACCTTATACCTTCAGTATACATCGTCGAGGACGACGATGATTCCAAGGAGGGAGGGATGTTACGTCCGGAACGTAAGATTTTTCTTTCTGGTCAGGGTATGCATCAACAACGCCTAGCGTTATGGGAAATCCCTCGTTGATCATACTCCTGCCCATTAATCAATAATATTTTTGCTAGAACAAAAACCCCTTTCTTGGAGCGTCGTCGCCTCGACGCATTACCGTCCCGCGATACCGATAAGGCGGTGCTGACGCAGCGGCGTTCTCACCAGATAGTCGCGTTCGAAAGGACCAGTGGTTCTCCTGTTGTGCCGAATCCGTTCTGTGTAAGCGGCAGGGATGTATTTCAACAATGCCTTGCAGCATTGTGGGAGAACCCTCGTTGAGAGCACCTCTGACCGCCGCGTTAAACATTGTAACATAATCAGTAACGGCTACAGCAGGAATGCGCAGACTGGATCACTTCTTAGAAGATTGACGGAATTGTATACCCTACATCCGGTGCAGGGAGTCGCGCCTTCTCACGGTTTTGTCGCACGTTTCGGGGCACGTGTAAATAAATTAATTAATTAATTCAAAGTTGTTTGGTTAAAATTAGATACATAACACAATTTCTGATAGTCCAAGGACTGTGGGATTCCCCTAGTCAGAAATTGTGCATGTAAATTTATGAACATTCAGGGAAGGCCTCAGCAGGTGTGAAATTGTAATGTGCGATGTCATGTTTTCCTGTACGTACGAATGTCCTGTAAGAATTGATCATGTATTTGAATCGAGAGTCTGATGGATGGGTGTGAGAACACACACACACACCGCCTCGTTAAGTAGACGGGCCCATGGTAGCGCGGCCGAGGGATAAAATGCAGCGTAAGCATTTTCGGTACGGACCCACTCTGGTCGCTGCCGAGAGCGTGAAGCTGCGACACTCTGTGACGATAAATCGTGAGGTGCGTGTCGCTGGGTCCGCAAGTGTCTTAGAGCTAGAGTTCTCCGGTCTATTGTGAAACCGCGTGAAAGACTCGACTTTGCGAAACAATTCATTTATTTAAACCTCGTAAAATAATTCATATACTAAACTTTGCGAAACAATTCATTTATTATTACTCATATTGTTCTTTTAAAACCACTTTTATTCGGTCTTGTTTAAAATTCAATTCGGATTCACTCGCTCAGATAACTAAGTGTGTGTATGTGTGTGTCTTCGCGTTTCATCTCTTCTTCTGATTTAGGTCTATCATCACACCACAGGAAAACATTCCAACCGAAAAACACAAATTATATTTGTCAATTCAATATCAATTGTCTGGTGAGTTGCACCTATTATCTCTTTTGTACACTGTATTATGATTGAATCGTACTTAACACAATTTCTGATAATCAAATGATTGTGGGATTCCCCTAATCAGGAATTGTGCCCGATAGCGCGAATGTCTATGTTTGTTGTTGATTAATTTTACTTTACATATTCAGTACTATATGTTTTACAACCATCCAATATTTCGGCATTAAAGCTTTATTATTCATTAAATTATACTCATTAATTACCTGTCCGATTCCTTTGAAAAGACCCGTATGGGACTAGAGCACCAACGATCCCAAAATCTACCCCTTATCCTTCTGATAAGGTATTTAGATAAGTAAATAAAATAATTGACTGTTGCGAGTGCGGCGAGCCTCCTTGCCATTACCTACATAAATACGACAAATTCTGATAATCAAAGATTGTGGGATACCCCTGATCAGAATTTGGCCGTCTAAAACGTGCCGCTCGAACACTAAAGGCCGCGGCACGTAACACCGTTAAGGAAATACTTAAGAAGAAGTCGCGATACTCTGGACCGTGTAAAATTACTGACGACAAGACCCTGATGCAACTTCAGACACTAGCTGATCTCAGAGCCAAGTTACGTCAGCTCCAGGACGGAGGGGATACTAGCAAGACAATCCGTTACATCCATGGCGTGCCGAACATTGTGCCGATAAGGAGACCCAGGGATCCTGCCTCAAAAAACTGACAACTTATCCCATAGTACAAAACTATTAGATTTAAATTCCGCCATTCTGTGTTCTGCTACTAGGTATGACATTATTGTATTTGTCGAAACTTGGCTGAACGCATCTATCTCGTCTTCGGAGCTAGGCCTGGTCGGTTATAATATTTTCCGGGTGGATAGATCTCCCCTCACTAGTAGTTTCTCTAGAGGAGGAGGGGTTTTGATAGCAATAAGGAATACGTTGTCTTGCACTCAAATCGTTCCTAGTCGGGTTGATCTTGAACAGGTCTTTGTACGTGTGCGTGTTCAAACTGGGCATGTTATTGTCGGTGCGTTATACCTCCCGCCGGCCTCGCAGCCGCTGCTGTATGATAACCATGTTGTTTGTGTTGCGGAGATTTTTCAATCTTATAGTGACGATGGTTTTTGCATTCTGGGGGATTACAATCTCCCCCATGCTGACTGGTCCTATGTTCCTTTCTCGCGGTGTTCCAAAAAACCTGGGACTTCTTCCCATGAGTCAACTTCCATTGACCTCTTACATGAAGCTTATAATTTTTGTAATCTGGCCCAGGTGAATACTGTTGTTAACGAATTCGGTATTATGTTAGATTTAATCTTTCTTAATGACACCAATGTAGTGGTGGATAAAGTAACTGATCATATTATTACTCCTGATCCGTATCATCCACCGGTAAAACTTTGTCTGCGGTATTTACTTCCATCTACGACCCGTAGCCAAAATGCGATCACCTACAAGGATTTTAAAAATGGCGATTATTGTGGAATGGTTAATTATTTAAATGCCGTGGATTGGGATTTGGAGACTGGAGGAATTCACCCGGAGGCTGCCGTTGAGCATCTTTATGCGCATCTTCATGCGGCAATTGACGCCTTTATTCCGATAAAATTGCTTAAACGCTCGTCCTATCCACGCTGGTTTTCACCGCGACTTAAAAAACTTATTTATGATAAGAAGATTGCTCATAAAGCCTATAAAACCTCCAATTCTCGCTGTGACTATCTGAATTTCTCCTATCTCCGTGCCCAGTGTAAATGTCTTACGAAAAAGGAATATAGTGCTTATGTTGACACCGTTGAATGTAATGTACGGAATAATGTGAAAAGTTTTTGAACTTTGTAAATGACAAGCGTGATAATCATGGATTGCCTAGTAATATGCATTATGGGAGTTCCTCAGCATCATCGCACTCTGCGATTGCGAACCTGTTTTCTACCTACTTCGGGTCCGTATATACATCTCCGACTGGACAGTCCCCAGCCTTGAGCACTTCCCACTCTTCTGTTAATAGCTTGCATCTGGATTTACTCTCTATTAATATTGGGGATATTTTTTCCAAACTTAATGCCCTTGATATCAGTAAGGGCCCCGGGGCTGATGGCATTCCTCCTTTATTTCTCAAGCAGTGCAGCTATATTCTTTTGAGGCCCCTTTGGAACATTTTGAATGCCTCCTTAGCTAGTGGTATATTTCCCTCCGTCTGGAAAGCTAGCCTTGTAACCCCAGTATTTAAGGTTGGGGATCGTTCAGATGTTCGCAATTACCGGCCCATAAGTAAACTTTCCGTGATGCCAAAAGTTTTTGAGGATATTGTCACCGATCTGTTATCTTCGCAGATTACAAGCTCTCTATGTGTTGAACAGCATGGCTTTACTCCGAAACGGTCAACTGCTACGAATCTAGCCGTGTACCATAGTTACGTTTTTAGGGCCCTTGATGAGGGTCTGCAGGTTGACACTGTTTACACTGATTTCCAGAAGGCCTTTGATACTGTTGATCAATCGGTGCTGCATCATAAATTATCGTGTTGGGGTTTTTGTGGGCCCCTTTTAAACTGGATTCAAAGCTATTTAACGGGGCGTGAGCAGATGGTGAAGGTATCAAATTCTCTCTCTTCCTCAATAAGTGTCACCTCGGGCGTTCCTCAGGGCTCGCATCTTGGTCCTTTGTTGTTTAATTTATTTATCAATGACCTTGTGGATACACTCTCATATACAAATTTTCTGTTATATGCGGATGATCTCAAAGTCTTCAGGGTTATCCGTGATGTCGGGGATTCAATAAATATGCAAGGTGACCTTGATAGGTTGGAGCAATGGTGTTCAACGAATAACATGCGGCTTAATATTGCGAAATGTGTGGTACTTAGGGCCTCCCGTAGCAGATCTTGCGTGAAGTACCCATATAAACTGAATGATGTTACCCTTAATGAAGTTTCCGAAGTTATGGATCTTGGTGTCTGTATAACACCGTGCTTTGACTTTAGACCTCATTATGCACACTGTACTGGCAAGGCGATGCGGACCTTGGGTTTTATCTCAAGATTTTGTAGGCACTTTAAAAACAAGGAGTCTCTAAGGCTCTTATATGTAGCCCTTGTTAGGCCCCATGTTGAATATGCCTCTGTTATCTGGAGTCCTAGCCACGCAAAGTACATTGACTCTATAGAAAGGGTGCAGCATAAATTTCTAAGGTTCGCATCGCGTATTCTTGGCGGTCCAATGGGTAGGGATGATTATGATTATCGACCGGGATTGAGTATGTTTAACATCGCCACTCTGGAGGTCCGTAGGCATATCGCTGACATGATGTTCCTATTCAAGGTCATCAATGGGTATATTGATTGCCCTGAACTTCTTGGTTTAGTTTCCTATAATGCCCCAGTGAGGCATATGCGTACTAGGCCGCTCTTCTTTCCGAGTCATCCAAAATATTATCACTTTGCAGTTGACCCAATTAATAGAGCGATGATCGTGGCCAACGAAATCTTTAGCGGCGTTGACCCTTTTTTGGGGTCCCTAAACTCGTTCAGGATATCGTTACATATGCGTATAGAGTAACAAAAATTGGTTTTAACATGCTATCTGTGTTGCTTGTGATGCCAAGGTTGTTTCTCTAATTGTCTTTACTACTTAATTAATCTTATTACACACTTAATACTGTCTAAATATTTGTGCTCAGACTCTGTAATTTTTACTGTATATTAATTCGTATACTATGGGTTTTCCCGTATATTATTAATAATAATAATAATAATAATCGAATACTGCTGTCAGTAGTAATACTAGGCCGGTTCCAACGCAAATTTGAGTTTGAAGGCCATGCCCCCCACCCCTCCCCCAACCTTGAAACTCAAATTTGAGTTTCAAAGTCGGCGGAAAAAAATTCTCCGCGGGCGGCGCGTAAAGGTGGCCGTTCCAATAAGCGGCTACAGCCGCCAGCGACTGCGACCGGCGGCTACAGCCGCCAGCGACTCCAACTGGCGTCGTCGCAAATGGTATTTCCTATATCTAAGCGTCGACGCCATGGCCCCCACCAGTGCAACGATGCGCCGCACAGGCCCTTTTCGAGCACTTGAAAAGAGGGTCTATTGTTGTATGAGGTCTCGAGGACCGTCGAAGATAGTGAAAGACTAGCCATTTTTCTTATATGTACATCGTGTTCTGTTTATCTACCGGATTGAAGAAGTCAATGATATTTGGGTGTTTCTTTTAAAATATCGGAATTCAAATTGTGGCAAAAAATAGGATAAACCTATTCCTTTCTAGTGATGTATAATTTAATATTTTTTACATCTATTAATTTGTTTTTTCTATTTTTTAACTCAATCGTGATAAAAAATTGGAAACTGTTTTTTGGTACTTTATTAGTGGTTTAAGTCACACGCTAGGGAAACGTTCGGTTTTCAAGTTATTATTTCTGCACTTTCCATAGTATGTATTTATCAATTTTTTTTAGTTTTATTGAAATTGTTGACGTTATTTTTTTAAATAACCTCAAACTTTGTTATGAGTTGCATATTAACTCAAGTTTTTATGAACTTGCTTAATAATATTCAGCATTTTCAACGCGAAAAATGGAATGTTGCATTTTCCCCTATTTCTTGGGATTCAGGCCCACTGTACGATATAGGATACAAGTGATTACTCCATTATTAGCAACTATTGTCAAATCTTGTTTTCGCAGTTGCAAGGACAAATATATATTGATTATACAAGTTCGTGGAATGTAACTAAAAAGTCGAAAAATACTGATATTTTTTCAATGGGTTTCTTATAAAAAAATAAATATATATAACGAATTATTTGCTATTATTTTGCAGAATCGATACTAACTATTTCTGACCCCTTTAACTTTACTTTAACAACCTTTGAAAGAAATCACTTAAAATTTTGCATAAAACAACAAATTTGACATGTGTTTATACGCAGATCAGATGTAGCCGTCATGATATTTTTACCTTTTTTTACAAGAGTTCATATTATTAGTTTACAAGAAATATATAAAAAAGAACATAATTCCATAAGTTATGAATTCTGACTTCTTCCCTTATTTCTGCATAATTTGTCCGAATGTGAGATGGATCGCAGAGCGGCTACAGTCGCAGAGCGGCTAGAGTCGCTAGACTGCTTCTGGAGCAGTAGAGCGGCAGCCGCTGCGCGACTAGGAGATTCTGCTGTTACGACGGAAAACAGACACTCGTGGCATTGTGTTGTGTCTCGAGTAGCCTAGGCTTCTCATGAACCAAACGCGCATAGGTTATAGCAATCCTGGCGCGGCCGCAGCAGTCGCAGCCGCCCATAGGAGTTGGGATGAATGCTTTTCCATTGTACCAGTCATAGCGTCAGCGGCTGTAGCCGCCGGTCGCAGTCGCTGGCGGCTGTAGCCGCTTATTGGAACGGCCACCTTAACCGGGCAGCGCGTGGCCGGGGCGGCGGCGGATGACGTCATCGAGATCGGGCGGCAGCGGATGACATCATCGAGATGGCGGAATGGTGGGGGGTTATAGCGCGAGGACCGATATCAAATCAATCGATAACCGAAACGATACCAAAACCGCCGCATCGAGGAGGAGAGCCTGACTGTCGGTAAAGAAGGAAATATTAATTTAAGATATTAATATAAATGAAAAAACAGATTCATATGCGACGGGGCTCGAACCCAAGACCTCCGCGGTACGAGTCAGCCGCCTTACCAACTCCCCCAAAGTCGGCTCTCTAACATCAGTCTTTATTGAATGGTACATATACTAAGCATCGTCAAGCATTCATTTTTCATCGGATAACGTCGGGGAAGATCGGCTTTTTTTAAAACACCGCGTCTTCGGATGGATTGGAAAGAGAGAGCGTGCATTTTAAAGCTAAAATTCTGAGGGAGGGAAAGAGACAGCACTACATGGTGGTACAATCGCATGCATTAGGAGGGAAAGAGACAGAGGTTGTGTTCCAATTCACGCATACTGCGCATGAAATTGATGGCATCTTATTGGTGGCATCTTACGATTCCCTAGAATCTTTGGAAGAACACAGCCGAGTGAAACGTCCCCGATTATCGATCGGTGTTCGACAATCGTTGGTTGCTCGAATCGCGCGACTCGAAGGACTGAAACGTTCGTTGCGCGGACGTTTCGCGCGCGAAGGTGCCGGACATTCTAGCACAGGTCTTTTGTGGCGCGAAATAGACACTGCGTTCGATACCCGCGTATTAACTGGTGCCGTGCTAAATTCGAATTACATCGAGCCGCGCAACTTCCTCCAGGATGCGGGGACCATTGTGTTGGAGCATGTGCGGAGCGTTTTGAGGAAACATCGAAACCTCAAAGTGAACACGGTGTTCAACGGTGAATTTGTGGCGGGCGATAAACGTACTTGCAAGAGCATCAACACCCGAAACTGCGAACTCTTCCGCACATCCGATCTGCAAGAGTGGTATCAGCGATGCGTCGTCGAACCTACGCTGGCATCGCTGGAAGAGTTCCAGGAACGTGACAGCGGATGGGCATTGACGAGAATTCTCAACCTGACCGCCAATGTCAACAAGTATAATCCGTTGCGCGCGGGGTGCCACCACAAGTTGCCGCGAGAATTGATGCTGAAGAACGCAACGATCAGTGTGCAATCCGAGGATAATTCGTGTTTCGCGTGGGCAGTGGTCGCAGCTGTCCATCCTGCTGAACGAGACACCGCGCGCACAAGTTCATACCCGCCTTATACATTGGTGCTAAATCTCCAAGGCATTGAGTTCCCAATGTCTCTGGCACAGATTGCGAAGTTTGAGCGACAGAACGATATCTCAATCAACGTGTACAGCTTTGAGATGGAGAAGAAGAAGAAGGGACCAACAGTCTTTCCGTTGCGTCTCACCAGCCAAAAGTGGGATCGACATGTCAATCTGCTCTACACGTCGAATCAAGAGCATGGTGATGTAGGGCACTTTGTGCTGATCAAGAACTTGTCCCGACTGGTGAACGCGCAGCTGAGCAAGCATGAAAAAAAATTCATCTGTGATCGGTACGTATAGAAACTTATGAAATGTGTCACGAAAAAAAAATTAAATAAAAATTTAAATAAAAAAATTTTATATTTTTGTTTTATTACAGATGCATGCATTACTTTGGATCCACCGTAAAGTTGGAGGCCCATGCAGTGGACTGCGGCAAGATGAACGACTGTGCCATTCTGCTGCCAAGCGAAGGAAAAAATCTCCTCAGCTTCAGCAACCACTGCATGAAGGAGCGGCTACCCTTCGTGGTGTATGCAGATTTAGAGTGTATCATTGAGAAAACGGAGGACAATCGAATGGGTGATAATAAATTACACGCGTATCAGCACCATAAAGTGCACAGCATAGCATATTATATGCATTGTTCGTACGATACATCGCTATCGGTGTATCGATGTCGCCGCGACGCGAATTGTGTTTCATGGTTCGCCAACGAACTTAACAATTTTGCAAACTTCGCTAAACCCATCTTGACTAGTAATGTTCCCATGCTGGATTTAACCACCGAATAGTGGACCACATTTCGCGATGCAACATATTGTCATATTTGCGAAGAACCATTCGAGGCTAGCGATGTACGAGTTCGCGATCACTGTCATCTCTCCGGACGGTTCAGAGGACCAGCACATTCGGAGTGCAATTTAAATTATAAAAATGCGTTTTACATACCCATAGTATTTCATAATTTATCCGGCTACGATTCGCATTTCATTATCGAGGAAATAGCAACCGCTTTTGGAGGCAGCGTTGACGTGTTGCCCATAACTAAAGAAAAGTATATTTCTTTCACAAAAAATGTCAAAGATATGGCTGACTCAGACTCGCGAAATTGTATTAAATTGCGATTCATCGATTCATACAAATTTCTCAACACCAGTCTCGACAAATTAGCATCTTTTCTTAGCACAGATCAATTAAAAATTTTACGATCCCAATTTGAAACATTATCCGCCGAGGATTTTAATTTATTGACGCGAAAAGGTGTCTTTCCGTACGAATACCTTGATTGCGCGAACAAGCTGCAGGACCCATGCTTGCCACCGCGCGAATCATTCTACAGTTCGTTAACGGGTAAGACTGTATCCGAGAGCGATTACGCGCACGCCGAGACTGTCTGGCAGCGTTTCGAGATTAGAACCGTGGGCGAATACAGCGATTTGTATTTGAAGACAGATGTCTTGTTATTGGCAGATATTTTTGAAAATTTTCGCGAAAGTTGTATCAAGAGCTACGGATTAGATTCAGCGCATTATTACACTTTACCTGGTTTCACGTGGGATGCTATGTTAAAACACACCAAAATTACGTTCGAATTGCTCACAGACGTCGATATGGTCATGTTTGTCGAACGCGGTATACGCGGGGGTTTAAGTCAATGTTCCGGAAGGTATGCACACGCCAATAACAAGTACATGTCATCTTACGACGCATCGGAAGAGTCATCGTACTTGATGTACTTTGACGTGAACAATTTGTATGGATGGGCAATGTGTCAGCCTCTGCCATATGCCAAATTTCAATGGGTCGAAGATGTCGTAAATTTTAACGTGTCTTCAATCGGTGTCGATTCGCCCACGGGGTACATTCTCGAGGTAGATCTGGAATATCCGCAACGTCTGCACAACATTCATGCCGATCTACCGTTCTGTCCGACGCGTGCCAAACCACCTGGCAGCAGACAGGACAAGTTACTCGCGACGGTATACGATAAGCAGCGTTACGTTATTCATTATCGCAACCTACAGCAGTGCATGCGTCACGGTCTTCGTATTACAAAGATACACCGCGTGCTTCAATTCGCTCAATCCCCCTGGCTCCGCGATTACATCGAACTCAACACACGGTTTAGAACAAGCGCGACAAACGACTTTGAAAAAAAATTGTACAAATTGATGAATAACGCGGTATTTGGTAAAGCTATGGAAAATGTACGAAATCATGTGGATGTAAAACTGTTGACTCATTGGGATGGGCGATATGGCGCGGAGGCAATGATCGCGAAACCGAATTTCCACAGCAGAAGTGTTTTTTCGGAAAATTTAATAGCTGTTGAATTTGCGAAAGCTCGAGGTGAAATTCAACAAACCGATATACGTGGGTATGTGCATTCTAGACATATCAAAAATTTGTTTGTACGAATTTCGCCATGAGTACATGTCGCCCAAGCACGGAACAAATTGTAAAATTCTATACACAGACACAGACAGCCTAATTTATCACATTCGATGCTACGATATCTATGAATCTATGAAGCACAAAATCGACAGATTCGACACCAGCGATTATCCCATCGACAATGTATATAATATGCCGCGCTTAAATAAGAAGGTTCCAGGGCTGATGAAGGATGAAAAAAACGGTGCGATAATGACTGAATTCGTAGGTCTTAGAGCAAAAATGTATGCACTTGTTACATGCCCCTATCGGTGCATTCCGTGCTTGCTGTCCTCGCGTCGCTTTCTTTCGCAAAGGCGATTCAGCGGAATCGCACCGCGTGTGGCAATCACGTTGTGCTGAGCCCGTAGCAACAGCGTTAGGGACAACGACCGCGTTCGGCCCGAGCGCCGAGTCTTTCGCAAGAATCCAGGGATTAGTTAGGCAAGCGACAGCTGCCGACGGGGCAGTTATCCCCGTTCGTAGGGATCGTCCGAGGTTCAGACCGCGATTCGGAGCCGCGAAGGCAAGGAATCAATTTCGGGAGTTCGAGCTAGGTAGTCGCGACGAGCCAGCGGGCCGTCTAGAAATCGCGTCCTCACTTCGACGTTCGCTCCGCGAGTCACGTTCGGCCGATAGTAATTCGTGAAAGGGTAACTCCATCCGACGCACCGAGAACGGCCTAGCCGGGAGAGCCCTTGAGCGTCAATCGCGATCGACGTACGACCGTAAGGAACAGCAACGAATCGAGTATAAGAGGTACGACGGACCCCAGTTCACCGACTTCCGTGTGCTACCCGAGAGCACAGCGAGCGACCACGACCTACGATCGGTCAGCGACATTGTAAGCGAGCGACAGCCAGACGAAGCGCCGTCTCTAGGTAGGACAATTTATTTGTGTAACAATATATTTTCACGATCGTTTTCCTTTATCTTCCATTGTACTCTCTTATTCAACCCTTAATCACCTTCCTCTCCTTGGTAAGTATAGTCAAGGCGTGCTTTAGCACCTTAACAGAGCAGCGAACCCTGCGAATCACCCTAACCGCTCGGGGTGTATCGCAAAAGTCCCTTCAGGACGTAACACACTTCGCGTAGATGGTAAAAAAGATACGAAGAAAGCGAAAGGCGTCAAGACCAACGTCATAGCCAGAACGATAACTTTCGACGACTACGCGCAGTGCTTGGAAAGGGAGATCGAAATGGTTCGCAGACAATCGTGCATACGGTCTAAATTGCACAAAGTGTACACCATTTCGGAATCCAAAATCGCTCTAAGTCCGCACGACGATAAGCGATATATCGTACCCGATTCGACTGACACTCTGCCCTGGGGACATTATAATATACCCTTGTGAAATATAAATTTTATTTATTATATTTATTGTGTAATATATTGTTGCGCCGGGGTGTTTCCATCACAGGCCACCCCGACGCAAAGGAATAGGTAAGGGTACGCGGATATACACGACACGTCTATATTTCAAGATGTACAGAGTAATTAGGTGCAACCCGCGCGTCCGAACGCTTCGGCGTTCCGTACAAGACTCTCCTCGTCGGCCTCCCGATCGTCCTCTTCAAGGGGGCCGACCTTCTTTCTTCTTCGGCTGCGAACACTAGCAGGCCATGCCCGGGCCTATACCCGGTGTTCGCAACAATATATATATAAATGGTGGAATTATTGTATAAAAAATTGTTCACACATGTATATGTATCATTGTATTTATTGAATCATGTATTATTATTTTTACAATACATTATTTTTATTTATCCAAGAATTGTGCGATTTATCAAACCCCAACCACTTGACGTACGCCTTATCCCCCTTCCTACGTAAGAATTTTTCCACTAGATACACATCAGGATCGGTGACGCGTTGCAGCTCGTGTTCGTAGAATCCTCCAGCAACAGGTTTTCCACAGGAATAGACGAGCAGATACGTCGCGGGATCAGTTGCTTGTACTTTGGCTATCTTAAACACCTCCGTTGTCCAATTCGACGTATAGCCTTTATCGAAGATGGTTTTAAATTTGCTCACGCGAACAAACTCGCCCAACTTGAATCTCGCTGGAGCGGCGATTTTTACGTTGTTGTACACGGTGGCTAGCAGCTTGTCGGCGATCGCAGGGGTAACATTGCAAGGACGCATTTTGATGGTTCTATGTTTTTGCGCGTTATACTCTGCGAGAAGACTTGGTAGCGAATCGATCCATCTGTAGGTTCCATTGAGCGTAAATATTTTCCACATATTGTTCTTCAAAGTGCGATTGAAACGTTCCACGACGGAGGCCTTCATCACCGAATACTTCGAATAATGATTAATGTCATGCTTTGCGAATAGTTTCTGCACATCAGAATTGTAAAATTCTTTTCCTTGATCGGATTGCAAATTTTTCGGATATCGATCTCTAAATATCTTTGCAAACGCTTTAGTCACCTCAGCGCCACTTTTAGTCTTCAACGGCATCGCCCAGGCATACTTGCTCAGCACATTGATGATGGTGAGTATGTAGTGGTGACCTTGGTTGAATCGTGAGTAAGGACGCATTTCTACAACATCAGCTTGTCACAGATCGTCGTATCCGTGCACTATGACGCGCCTCCGCGGGAAATGTCTTCGAGCTGGAGCGTGCAATTCCTCAACGAGTTGTCGCTTCTTGCGACCATGGTTTTCTTTACTCTTGGATATCGATAATGGTGGCATGTTTGATCGCAGAGGTGTCTTCGACACGAATGATGCGATAATTATCGTGTGCGCGCATTATGTGCTCCACATCGGTGCGGGGGAAGATCAACCGTCTCGCACGATTCTCCTTCGCAGCGCTGCTGCGGGATAGAATTCGACGCCTGCGATATCTTTTGAACGCTGTTTTGCAACGTGAGCATATCTCTCTGAAACACGACCAGCTTCCTCTCTAATTCTTCCTGTTGCTCTCTCAAAAGTTTAATGCTCTTTTCCATATACAGTTTATTGGCAGCATCGGTGTCAGCCGTGGGTTGCGCTACCCGCCGTATCTTGCATGATTTTGCATCAAAGTCAACACCGATCATGCAAAGAGCGTTATCTGGCATGTAATTTCGAAGCAAACCGTTCCATTTGTAGTAGTCCATTCCAGCTGTTCCACTCTTCTCGAGCGACACCCCAAATTTGTTGATCGGCATCTCGATGCATACAGTGCGCGTCATCGGCATGCGGTTTAATTTATACAATATGGCCCGCCTCGCGAAGTTCTTCCTCGATGGATGCGATTTCGTTATCGAGACCCGTGTGACCTGCCGCGCGCGATGCAATGAGCAATCTAAGTCTATCGACCAGCTCGTTGGGATCGTCCCAGTGCACGTAATCGATCTTGTTATCGTTTACCGTCATGAGTCATGGTGTCCTTAGACCTTTCCCTGCCTTTTTAGCCGATGAACTGGGGACTAGCGGCGCAATTACATATTTGTACTTGTATCCCCTATTGCTCGATATGCGATTGCGATCACCATGTTTTTGTTTGTGAGCGTTCGTCGCAAGCAGTACACTTTTATATTTTTGTTTATCGGCCTCGGTGTATACAGCATCATTTGGAATTTTTTTGAAAATCAGTTCGTAAAGGCCGGGCGTTCCCTTGTATCTTACACCATCGATGAGTATATCATCCATATCGAAAGCCTTATTCCCAAGCATCATCTTCTTATTATCGGTAAAGTATACACCGTATACATGGTCTATGGTCTTATCTTTATCCTCACTTAGGATTACATCCATGTATTTTTGCCTCAGCGGACCGAAATAACTGCGAAGCGATTCTTGTCCCTCGAATGTTCGAAGTTGTTGTCTAATAGATGTCACAAATGACTCATTGGGAGAAGTTTCGAAAACGTCATCATCATAATCATCATCAATGGCTGAGAGCAATTGTACAGGAGGAATTGTATTTATTGGTGTGATAGGGACCGGAGGCTCGATTAACGTAGTATTCTGTCGTTTCCGCTTCGATTGAACTGGTGTGGAGGTTACGAGCGAATAATCCGATGACGCGCGCGATTTCCTCTTTCTCTTCAACGTCGATGTGTTCCATTTCGGACGGATTTTTGTTTTAGGCGTTAATGTTTCAATTCTCTTCAACGTCAATGCTCACTGGTGATAATGTGTCTGTCTCTGTGGTATTTTCCACTATATGTTTCAAGGGTTCCACGATAGGTTTAAAGTATCTCTCCAACGCGATATCTTCCTCCAACTTGCCAGTCTTCAAAGCCAAGTGTTTCTTGCGAATGGCTGCACTAGTTTTTGCAATTTCCTTCGCTATCCTCTCGCGATCCTTAACCTCCAGACTATCGATATCAATCATCATTGTTGTACCGCAGACGTTGTTTTCTCATCGAAGTGTTGACAGCGATTGACCATCTCACGGAATGGCAAACTTGTTAAATCCCTTTCTATATCGTCCATTGTACATCGCGCTATCCTTGTCTATTACCGCGAAACCATACTCTCGTTGCCAACAATTACGACTCAACGCGCAGAAATCCTCGTATGACATATCGGTGTTTACGTGACCGTTGTACACATGTTTCAAGTTGGTACCATCCTGCTTAAACAGAATCAACAGATTCGCATTGTCGCGTATAAGATGTTTGGGAATCTTTGCATACGTCTGACAGAGATAGAAGCAGTCAACGTTCGAGTGACGCCCCATTGCAAAGTACTCTCGTATCGTATTTTGCTTGTCACATGCCACGTCATCAAAGATAAAAATAGAATTCGGAAGCGATTCGCTCGGCGGGATGACGTCACTGTTATTCGAAAACGTAAAGTAGCCAATTTCATCTATCGGAGTCAATAAATTCTCCAAATATTGATATTTCGGCTGTTGCAGCGACTTGGAATACACGTACACGTTCTCGAAGCGGACGCCGTGTGGGCTTTCCAACATGCTCACCAGCACGTTGGTATTTCCACAATTCGATGGGCCGCAAATAACACAGCGGATAGTGTTTGGTAGCATACTACCGTGTCTACGCTTCGAATTCGGTGACATCATTACCGATTTGTCGTCAAAATTTGTCACACGGATCCTTACAAGTTGTCGCACGAATCGCATCCTCGATGTGAACTGTGAAAACTGATTTTTGGAGCGATGACACGTCCTATTTATAGGTCCGCGCCGAAGCGAAAACACCTCAGTATTCAAAATGCTTTTGTTCCTGTCGGATAATTACGATATTCGAGACCTGACCTCTGAGCAGTTGAAATATATACCAAAGATTATTCTACTCTGAGAGTTTGAAAGACACATTGATCAGTTGTGGGACAGGCTCCCCGAGCATATAAAAGCCGATTCTGAGGTGCAGCAGTGTCGTCGGTGCTTGGAACATTATAATCGCCCTTGGCAGCGAACGCATATCGACGGTCCAGCACCATTGATTAGAAACTGTGGTGAATGTCGCCAACAAGAGTGAAGAAAGGTCGTGGATTGTTAAATCGGGCGATAAACACGCTACCTTTCGAATTACATATTCCAGGATATCAGTTTTGTGGCCCTGGAACTCATCTGACAAAACGATTGGCTAGAGGGGATAAGGGTATTAATCCGTTGGACGCAGCGTGTCGCGAACACGATATTGCGTATTCGCGTAGCAACAACCTCGACGAAAGGCACGCGGCAGATAACGTACTCGCTGACAAAGCGCGAAAACGCATCGTTGCGCGAGACTCGACTCTGGGTGAAAGAGGTGCTGCTACAGCTGTTTGGGCAGCTATGAAGGCCAAGACGAAAATCGGAATGGGGGTGAAAACAAAATCCCGCAAAACTACTACTACGAAGAGAGCATCGAAAAAGCGGATTCTTCCGGTGGCAAAACGGGGTGGCATATTACCACTTCTCCCGCTACTAGGTGTTCTCGGATTATTAGCTAGTGGAGCGGTGGGGATAGCCAAGGCGGTAAACGATAATAAGGCGGCGCAACATCAGCTGCAGGAAATGCAGCGTCATAATCGCTCCATGGAAGGTCGCGGACTTTATCTCGCACCGTACAAGCGCGGACAGGGAATATCGAAACGAAAAAAAAAACGTCGAAAAGAAAATAAAAATGCCTGTGGGCATAACTACCGATGTGCAATTGGCTGAGTTGGCAAAACGTATGCATATTCCATTCTTTAGAGGTGTTTTTATGCGCAACGCGCTACCAGCTGGAGGAGTACGTCGAAACGAGAGCGGTATCGTAAATTTGGACAATGTCGAGGGGTCGGGAACTCATTGGGTAGCGTATGCGAAGAGAGGATGTCGAGCTATATATTTCGATAGCTTTGGGAATCTTCGGCCGCCTAAGGAATTGGTACAATATCTGGACAAAGATGCTGTGAAAATCGAATACAATCGAACGGCTTATCAGAAGTACGATCAAAGCAATTGCGGGCAACTATGTCTACACTTTCTACAAACGATCGGCACCAAATTTAAGGATTGACTTCCCACCACTCTGATTCAGTACTAATCGAGTCGTACAGCTTGGAATATGTCGCTAACATTCTCTCTAACCGGCAACAGTAGCACCCTCGCGGTGAGCTACTTTCCACCCATAGATTTGAGCGACGATGATTACGAGCTTGGTCTAACAACCTTTGAAACTTATCATACAATACCGAACATCGACTCGAGCAACGATAAATTCTACTTCACCGCAAATTATGACATCAGCAACAGCATCTACACCACTCTTGAATACATTACGATTCCCCACGGCTCCTACGAACTAGACGCCATTGCCAAGTATTTGAGGCAGCGATTACTCGAGCGGTATCCTCAAAATCTCGACGGTACCGATGCTGACGATAGCGATGTGTATCCTATAGTGTTGCGTCCCAACAACAATACCATGAAAAGCGAGCTGTACTGCTCGTTCACCGTAGACTTTACGAAGCGCAAAAACATTGGATCGTTACTGGGATTCTCGACGAATCGGGAGTTGGAACCAGGGCGGTGGCACGAATCAGACGATCCGATTAATATCATGAACGTGAACATTATTCGCGTAGAATGCAAGGCGACCGCTGGCGCGTACAACAATGGAAAGCGCGTACATACGATACATGAATTTTCTCCGAGAGCCGCACCAGGATATAAGATATCGGAAACGCCCGCGCAGATCATTTACCTTCCAATCACCGCACGGATTGTTACGGATCTAACGATACGGGTTGTGGATCAAGACGGACGGCTGCTCGATTTTCAAGGTGAAGAGATTACCATCAGATTGCACGTACGACGGCGACGACGATAATACGCGTGGTGCGAACGAAAGAGATGCTTGTGTTGAACGACTCCAGACACTCGTTTCTTTCAAACCAAATTGTTTACAACAACAACAGCTCTGATCACGCTAAAAAGAAGAGACTCACTGCTGCGAACATTGCATTTTTGAAATCCTTGGGATTCATTGTGCACAGTTAAGTTGAAAAATGGTTGACATTCTAAGCATTGGGGGGAAGCCGACGTTTGATGATCGCATCGTCATGCTCGAGACTCACACATACAACCCATACGTCAACACAACGTTTGGGTACAGCGATGAGATAAGAATACCCATACAACAGCAGGATTTATACACATTGCCGTGTGAAAGTTTCCTCTACGTGGAGGGAAAATTGAAGATAAATAAGCCAAACGATACATTAACGGTGACATTGGGAAATAATTGCATGGCGTTCTTATTCGATGAGATTCGATACGAGCTGAATGGTGTGGAAATTGATCGCAACAGAAACGTTGGAATAACTAGCACGTTGAAAAACTATGTATCGCTGACATCTGGCGAAGACAAAAATATGGAGAATGCCGGATGGGGCTTGAAACGACGCGATGGGCTAAAAGTGAAAAATCATTTCAATTTTTGTATCCCACTGAAATATTGGCTGGGATTTTGCGAGGTCTACAAACACATTATTATTAATGCGCGTCACGAATTGATTTTAAGGGGGGAGACCACTGTCTCGGTCCGAAATGTAAGGGTGTATTCGGGAATTTATTTCAACCAAACAACGCAAGTAAATCACTGTATTGCTTAGTATAGTTAATAGTGTACATATCGAAAGGTAAGAAAAATTGTTTTTCAATCAAATTCATAAATCCGTTTCCTGTATATTCTTCGTCAAAATTTGCGCTGCGGCAAAAACATGCTAGTCGCGTTGACAGTCCCCAGGCCATATGGTTAATCGGAATTCAAAAAAACAGTAATATTTAGAAACTAGAAGCCTGCCTCTATTACGTGATGATCAGAAAATGTAAAAATTGTAAAAAATAACAAAATGGCGGACCACTGAAAAAAAAGTCCTGCTTTCGGGGTACAAAATTGGACAAATGTTGCTAAAAAAAATAGAAGCAGGTCGAAAATTGAAAAAAGCTGATCGTCACGTAATAGCGACGGGTTTTCCGAACAATAAATGTCCTTGCTCATGTCAATTGGACGTATAGTTTTCTCTGTAGACAGTCAACGCGGTTGAAAAATGTCATTCTGAGGAAAACGCGTTCAAAGTTCCGCGTGGCTCAGTCGCGCGTTTGACACCGCTTCACGAAAAACACCATATCTCCGTCAATTTTGCGAATTTCTTCATAAAATTTGGAGAGAGCATTCTTGAAATGTACGTCTTTCAGAAAATGTAAAAAAAAAAAATTTCCAGATTTCTGACAGTGGTCTCCCCCCTTAATACGATCGCGCAACGATAACAATGCTCTAATTGGATCGCCGATGTTGGAACCAGAAATTCAATTAGTTAAAGTACAATGGCGGATGCCTCATGTGACGCTGAACGACGTTAATAAGCTATCGTTGCTACATACTTTGAACTGTGGACGAAACCTGAGCATTTGTTTTCAATCGTGGGATATGTATGAGTATCCTCTCTTACAGAGCACTACCAAGCACTCATGGGCCGTGAAGGCATCTGCGCAGTTGGAGAAGCTGCGTGTGATTATCCTTGCTCTACAGACTGATCGAAAGAATGATATGTCCAAAGATGCTACTATGTTCGACAAATGCAAATTAACCAATGTGCAAGCTTTTCTCAACTCGGATTTTCACCCATATGACGACATGCAGGTGGACTTTGACATGGATAAACATGCCATCTTGTTTCACATGTAGACGCAATTCCGTAAATCATATTACAACTGCAACGATGGATTATTCACCGTGGCCGAATTTTTAGAATTTGGTCCCTTCGTGGTGATTGATTGCTCGCGACAAAATGAGTCGGTTAAAAACGGCACCGTGGACGTGCGCATAGAATTCGAGTGTAAAGAGAACGTACCGGCAAATACTACAGCCTACTGTCTGATTCTGCACGATCGGGTGGTTGAATACAATCCGCTGACAAACGTGGTGCGCAAAATTAATTAAATTGCCTGCACTCTCCTGTGTCAAATTCGTACCAAAAGAAAATTTCATCGTGAAAATCGAGATGCTTTACGAGAAAGACTGCATTCCCCCATTTGTCTTGGAAGCGAGCGGGCCTCTAAATTGTATCGATAATGTCCGCGCCAACATTTGTTGACCTGCAAGGGTTCATCGTCGATGGAAGATTTGTCGTGAAGGAAGTGGCTATCCTGCGAAAGGGAACAATTCTCTCGCATTATATTTTTCGGAGTTCGATGCCACAATATCTTCTTACGAAATCTGACAAATCAAGCATCCGGTGGTTAACGGCGAAACATCATGGGCTACGCTGGGACGATGGAGAAGTTCCATACAGTATGACTAAACAGCTAATTACGAAAGCTGTAGCTGATGCGATCGATGAAGAAGATGACACGTGCCATGTCGTATACGTTAAAGGGCTGCAGAAACGCGAATGGCTTGCGGATTTCCTCGATGAAAGTACGAGAGCGAATGTGATCATCGAGACGCTGGACATTGACTACGAGGATATACAATCTCTAAATAAGCTAAATGTAGTTGATACTCTGCGATGTGGCAGACACGCAAAGCACTGTGCCTTGCAAAATGTATTTAAAATATTCAACTGGTGGACTAAACGCCAGAGAGAAATTCATAAATAAATATAATCAATTTTTTAATGCGTATAATTTTCTTCACCCTCCCCCAACCCAACCTCCTGCGTTTGATGTACGCTAGATTAAGACGATAGTTATAATTATTATGTACAAGTGGTACCATACATGTTCAGAATGATACAATAGACGTTGAAAGTGGTACGATAGACGTCCAATACACGTACAGAGTGGTACGACAGACGTTCGACACACGTTCAAAGTCGTACGAAAGACGTTTGATTCACGTTCAAAGTGGTATGAAAGACGTTCGATGCACGTTCCAAGACGTTCGAACCACGTTCGATGCACGTTCCAAGACGTTTAATTCACGTTCGATGTACGTTCCAAGCCGTTCGATTCACGTTCGAAGTGGTATGAATGACGTTCGATGCACGTTCCAAGCCGTTCGAATCACGTTCGATGCACGTTCCAAGACGTTCGATTCACGTTCGATGTACGTTTCAAGCCGTTGGATTCACGTTTGAAGACGTTCGATTCACGTTCGATGTACGATCAAAGTGGTACAAAAGACGTTCGATACGCAATCAAAGTGGTATGATCTAGTCGAATGATGTGTCAAAAAAGAAGGGAAAGAAGATGCGTGTGAATAAGGAGAGGATGGTCAGTGAAGAAGAAGATAAGGACACGGGGGAGGAGGATGGTCAGCGAAAATGAAGGTGGAGCACGGGTGGCCTGTGACGATGATAACGAAGAACAACATCTTACTTTTGCAAAGCTATGCACTTCTCGATTTCAAGATGGGAAGGGACTTTAACATGCGAGAGCCAGGAGATGCAGCGAGACCAGTTGTCTCTTAATAGTGACAGCAAACAGTCATTGTTATTTTTGTAATTTCGTGTGACAGTGGGATTAATACGCATCGCCCCAGACGGCCCGGACCGGGTGGAGCTGGACCGAGAAAACCCAGAGGTATGTACTTAACAATATTTTTAACATTTATCGCGTTTAACTGTTGAAATCGAACGAGATTAAATCAGGTGTTCATGTGAGTATTATATTGTGAGGTTCTATGTTCTAGGACTCGCCACCACAATCGCCCACCTGGTCGTCAGATTGGGGTTCGCCGCCGTCATCACCTTCATGGTCTGCAGATTGGGGTTCGCCGCCGCCGTCGCCCTCATGGTCTGCAGATTGGAGCTCACCTCCCTCACCTCCGCCCCATTCGTTATCACCGCCACCGCAGTCTCCATCGCCATCACCGCCGTCGCCTCCGTCGCCGCCTCCGCAGGTATGTAACACATTGCATTGTTTTGTGCGTTTAATATTTATTATGTTTGTTGTGTTATATCAACGTTTGTGTCTGTGTTATAGGACGTGCCTCTGCATATTTGGCACATCTGGCTTGCGAATCAGGTGGAGGAAGAGCCCCACGTCGCACCCTTGGGGATGCCACCGTTGGCACCAACACAGCCTCCTCAGCTGTCGCCCCCATCACCCCCATCACCTCCACCCCATTAATTTTATATTTGGCATTATTATTTTATATTTATCTTTTTTCCTTTTTTTTAGCTTGTACTATATATCATTCATATTTTTTACTATTATCATTATTATTATTATTATTATTGTAGGAGCCGGAAAAAAGGGAAGTCGCCTCAACGGGATTCGAACCCGCGATCTCTCGAACCGCAGCGCACTGGCCAGCCGCCTTAAGGTAGGATTTCCTAGCCACGATTCGCCGCGGCGGCGGATCGCGGCGGCGAATCCTAAGCACCGCTCTTATGGAGAAGCGTGTATCCGTTTTCCTAGCCGCGTTTTCCAACCGCTCTGTCAGTGCGTCTGTCTCGGCAGCTACCTAGGTTACTCGAGACGCAACACAATGGGATGAGTGTCTGTTTTCCACCATTTATGGCGGAATCTCCTGGCGGGCGGCGAATCGCGGCGGTCAAAACCTTGACTGCTCCAAACTGAGTCTAGCGGAGACCGCCGCGCGATCCATCTCAACAGTGGGACAGAATCCCAAGAAATAAGAAAACTAGTTGAAATCCGAAAATTATGTGATTATGTTTTCTATATATATTTCTTGTAAAATAATAATATGAGCACCTAAAAAAGGGGAAAATATCATGGTGGCTACTTCTGATCTGTGTGTAAACACGTTTCAAAGTTTGTACGTTTTATTTTGTGCAAAATTTTAAATCGAAGCTTTTGAATTTTGGTGATATAAAAGAAAAATATTTTGGGAACCAAAATGAGTAATATCGTTTCCAATAAGCAGTAGCAAATAATTAGTTACATATAGTTTTTCCAGAAGAAACCCATAGAAAAAATATCAGCAATTGTCAGCCTTTTAGTTGCCTTTCGGGAACTTCCAAGCAAATTTCTTTTTTGTTTTATAATCAACATATATTTGTCCTTGCAACTGCAAACACAAGATTTGGCAATATTTGTCAATCATGGAGTAATTACTTGTATTCCATGTCGCACGGCGGGGCAGAATCCAAATACACAGGGGAAAAATGCAAGATCCCAATTTTAGCTCTAAAAATGGCAAACATTATGAAGGAAGTTCATAAAGGAAGATTTAACATAAAACTCATAGGAAGGTTCGACGTTACCTACAAAAACAACGTCAATAATTCCAATAAATCTAAAAGAATTTGATAAATATACATACTATGGAATGTGGAGAAAAAATTGTAAACCTGTATCCATGTTATCCCGGTACCAATATACTAAATAAATAGGCACTATTCAAAAAATGTTAATACATTCATACGAAATTATTCAATATTTGGGCAACCTGCCACTCGGCTAATTGGGGGAAGGGACCCAACACACCAGATATAAAGATTTTAAAAAGTATAGAAAAGATTGTATGTACGCACAAAATAGTCACATTGCAATACAAACGAAGAAGTATCAAACCTTTTATCGACTTCTTGATATCCAGTAGTAGATAGTTTTCAAGGTATCTTCGCCAAAAAAAAGACAAAGAACTTTTTTTTATAAAGTAGCTTGATATAATTGGGCATTTTAATTGGAAAAAATGGCATGTTGAATTTTTTCTATACTCTTGAGATTGACGCCCATTGTGCGTTGGAACATAGGGGGCTCAGAGCTCAGCGAGGATTCATTCGTTGTATTGGACCCGTAATTTTATATTTCCCAAAGGATGGTTCAATAACATCTGTTTGCCATTATGTCAAAAGAGCAATCATGACCGTCGCACGGTGGTGCAAAATCCCCAAAACGTGGCAAAAACTCGATGTTCGTGGAAACGGTATTTTAAAATATTGACGTAGCAATATTAAAATACATCGATCGTAGATTATAATATAAGTTATAAAAAGAAAAATGACATTAAAAACAACTGCGTTATATGATATTTTAAAAAAATGTTTCTCTCCAGTTTCTGTTGATTCTGTTTTTAATTCTTGAAGTACCTATTTAAGTATTATCGTATGGATACTATTTAATGCGATAAATACTTTACTCTAATCGAGTAAAATACAGAAAAAAGTTGCATATTTGGACATTAATTATAATTTTTTTGTTTATAAATAAGGTCCTTCAAGTCCCACCTAAATTTCTTTTTTCAGTTAAAAATATACACAAATATGAACATTATAATCCAAAAAAAGTTTGCGACTTTTTGCGACCTTGGTCACAGTGGTGCAAAATAAAACTCCAAAACGTGGCAAAAATTCCAAATATATTTCGAAATCAGATATTATGACATTTTATGACTTGTTACGCAAAATGAAATATATATTTATCCCTTCCCCATTAATTAATTTTTTCCATGCATATATTTCATTTTGCGTAACAAGGCATAAAATGTCATAATATCCGATTAATAAATATATTTGGAATTTTTGCCACGTTTTGGAGTATTATTTTGCACCACTGTGACCAAGGTCGAAAAAGTCGCAGACTTTTTTCGGATTATAATGTTCATATTTATGTCTACTTTTAACTGAAAAAAAAAATTTAGGTGGGACTTGAAGGACCTTAATTATAAACAAAATAATTATAATTAATGTCCAAATTGGCAACTTTTTCTATATTTTACTCGTTTAGAGTAAAGTATTTATCGCATTAAATAGTATACATACGATAATACTTAAATACTTCAAGAATTAAAAACAAAATCAACAGAAATTGGAAAGAAACATTTTTTTAAAAAATCATATAGATAACGCAGTTGTTTTTAATGCCATTTTTCTTTTTATAACTTATATTATAATCTACGATGTATTTTAATATTGCTACGTCAATTTTCTAAAATACCGTTTCCACGAACATCGAGTTTTTGCCACGTTTTGGGGATTTTGCACCACCGTGCGTCGTGCCGTCTTTAAGAAATTGAGGCATTCTTCAATCTGAGTTAATCCGTTGTTAACCGCCAACGCGATGGACAGTGAGGTTATAAACGTCGACCCTCTCGAGGATCTCTGACCGATCAGCCAGAATATATTTTTGCCACCAGTTGTGGGGGGTTTTCCCCCTCAATGTCGTCAAGAGGGAGAAGATTCCTCGTCCTCCGCCGCCGAATTCACAGGTATAATTCCCCCCTCTTTAAGGAACGGTGTTTCCAATGTGTGTTTTATAATTAAATTTCAACAACAATTACCTTCATCTTACTTTCTCTTCTTTATACGTTAAAATGAAAAATGTAAATTAGTTGAAAGCTGAAACATTGTACTATATGAACTCCTGGTATCGGTATATGTATGTTCAATGTACATACTTGACTTGAGGGGTAATCATGCATACATTTATATTCATATTACGATATTATTTATATTTTTACTGTTTACAGTTGTATTCTTTAGGTATATCTTTTTTTACGGGTGGACAAACCAAACTTTTGTTGGACAAATGACGACAAACGAATGCCATCATTATTTTATAAAAATTCGCAATTGGGTGGTGCCAACTTCACAGACCTCGAATCGCCGTCTCATTTCGTCCTCGAGCCTATATGTACATATACATACTGTATTGTACAGGGTGCTACTGGAGCGACGCCTGTCAAAGAGATACCAGCTGGCACCACGTGGCCAGGTCAACCTCTCGTGATGCCGCGTCGAATTTTATGGCTTTCGACCCACAGAGGATTTGGAATACCATTAAAAGTGGAAAAATCCAAGTTCCATATATCTCATCAGATCTCTGCGAAAACGGTGCCAATCGATTCGCTATGTTTCGCCGATGAAACTAACACCAAGAACGACATAATTCGGGGCATAATGAAGGAAAATAAATTAAAAATTCGTTTGCATAATTTCAAGCTATCTTCGTTAAAAATAGCCCGATTTACATGACATTTGGTATGATTTTCATCGGAAAAACGTAAGGAAGCCATCGGTGTCACTTAAATAAAGATAAGATAAAAAATAAACAATCTGGTTTTTCTGAAACAGGTATACCGACCGTTAGAATAAACCCTTGCAAGTGCTCGAACCCAACGGGGTCCCTTAACAAGGTACCGGAGGTCTGCTCGCCGCGGAGACGGGCCGCGATTCACCGCCGCGATCCGCCGCCGCGGCGAAATCGTGGCTAGGAAATCCTACCTTTAGCCACCTCGGCTACCGCCGACTCCCCCCCAGTCCCAGTCCCAAACTCCTTACTTAAACAACGCCACCTTATGGGCCTCACTCGCACCATAGGCCGTCTCCCTTATCCGAGCGCTTTTAGCGCCTACAGTTCGGCCATCCTGACAATTGCGGCCGTCCTCGGCCGCGTTCCTCAAAATTCCACAACCAATCGGAACCGGACACGTCAGCACGAGAGGCACCCCACAATATCCACACACAGGAGCGCCACACCTGCGCCACTTGGTGCTGCCCAACGCCAAGATCGAGGATTCACACACCTCGAATCTTGGACACCAAGTGTGACCTCGCTGCAGAACGCTGTCAATCCCACTTCTGAAATGTAGGAGCCGGAAAAAAGGGAAGTCGCCTCAACGGGATTCGAACCCGCGATCTCTCGAACCGCAGCGCACTGGCCAGCCGCCTTAGCCACCTCGGCTACCGCCGACTCCCCCCCAGTCCCAGTCCCAAACTCCTTACTTAAACGACGCCACCTTATGGGCCTCACTCGCACCATAGGCCGTCTCCCTTATCCGAGCGCTTTTAGCGCCTACATTATTATTGTTTATTTGATTGTAACAATATATATTTCTTAAACGTATATACTATCTCCATTTATTTACCCATTTTCTTTCCTCGCCATCTAATTTTAAGATTCGATGTTTTAAATTATTATTTCTCTGTGTGTCGGGAAAAAAACATTCTGCTGGCGCCGCATAATTCTATTTCGTTCACACGGTCTTCGCGCCGTGTAAGTAACATCACGCGCGACTGCTCCGGAGGAATCGAATTTCGCGTAATCGCGCGATACGCTTTAGAATACTGTTGGCTTTAGAATGTATGCGATTGTACCACCAAGTATTGCTGTCTCTTTCCCTCTCCCTAAATTTTAGCTTTAAAATAATGCTCTGTCTCTTTCCCTCCTAATGCATGCGATTGTACCACCAAGTATTGCTGTCTCTTTCCCATCCATCCGAAGACGTGGTGTGTAAAAAACCGATCTTCCTAAACGTCGTCCGATGAAAAACGAATGCTTGACGATGCTTACTATATGTACCATTCATTAAAGACTGATGTTAGAGAGCCGACGTTGGGGGAGTTGGTTAGGCGGCTGACTCGTACCGCGGAGGTCTTGGGTTCGAGCCCCGTCGCATATGATTCTGTTTTTTCATTTATATTACCAGCAGTGGTGGTCCCCAGGTTGGGGCAGCGTTCAAGTTTGATTTTCTTAGAGCCGATTACGATTCTATTAACACTGCACTGACTAACCTTGATTGGGACTGTGCTCTCGATAACTTATCTACGGACGAGTCTGTCTACATTCTGAACTCGCAATTGACGCATCTGATTGAGTCGTATGTGCCTACTTACTGTACTTTTAAGTCGTCCTTCCCTACCTGGTTCTCGCGTGAACTACGGCAAGCTATTCGCAACAAGAAGAGAGCGCATGGTATTTGGAAGAGCTTCAACCTGCAGTGCGACTTTCTTAACTTTTCGTTTCTCCGGGCGCGGTGCAAGGACTTAGCGCGGAGGGATTTTGCTACTTACATGGATAGGCTTGAAAGTAATATTTCGTGCAATGTAAAGGCATTCTGGGGACACGTGAATTCCATGAGGGGGGGACACTCGTTTGCCCAATATTATGCACCTTAGAGACGACATAGCTGAATCGGATGAGGAAATTGCGAACCTCTTTGCTAACCAGTTTCAGTCGCTTTTCCTTCCAGCTGCTCAATTGACCTCAGACACTGTCCAGGATAGCGCTAAGATGATGCATCTTTCTAACATAGACATTAGTCTCGCGGAGGTTTTCGATGCCATTAATGACCGAACCCAGGTTATCAAGGTACGTGGTTGCCTTTCTCAACCGATACGGGTCACATCGGGCGTGCCTCAGGGGTCACACCTGGGTCCCTTGCTTTTCAGCATTTTCATCAGCGACCTTGCGGAGTTGTTTCAATTCGGTACGCCGTTACTTTTTGCGGATGACCTTAAACTATTTGCCAATATTAACTCCATGGACGATGCCCGGGATCTCCAGGGTGACCTTGGCAGGCTTTATGGTTGGTGCACGGAAAATAAACTCCCCTTGAACCTGCCTAAATGTCAGATACTTAGGATTTCCCGGTTACGCAGTTCTTGGATATTTAATTATTCCCTGGGCCATAAGTACTTGCTTTGCACTGAGAGCGTATGTGACCTGGGTGTGACCTACGATAATACTTTCTCCTTTGCGGCGAACATCACCAAAGCTACTAACTTAGCATCTAAGCAGATTGGCTTTATCATGCGGAATTCACGTGGGTTTAGGAATATTAGGACTTTTAAGCTGTTGTATGATGCGTTGGTTAGGCCACACCTTGAATATGCGTCGGTGATTTGGTTCCCTTATCAGGCCTACCTTATGGTGACACTTGAGAGGGTCCAACATAGGTTTCTGCGGTTTGCATCTTTTCGCCTCGGTCAACCCATCAGTTTATTTGACCATGATTACGGTCCGTCCTTGCGAAGATTTAATTTCCTGACGATTCAGCAGAGGTTAGAGCTGGCCGATCTGACCTTTCTATTCAAGATTATTAATGGGGATATTAATTGTCCCCAACTGTTAGGATTAGTTAACTTTAGCGCCCTCTCAAGACCATTGAGATTCACTCCGTTATTTCGGGTTAGATATTTTCGCACGAATATTCGTCAGAATGACCCCATCACAAGGGTTTGTTTGCGCGGGAGTGAGTTGGCCGATAGGGTGGATTTCTTTGGCTCCTCGTTGGCAGTCTTTAGACGGTCGGGCATCGCACTCCTTGGCTCGCATTTGGCGCAATAACTACGTTTTCCTCGCTAGCTAATTTGATGTACTCTAGTCTGTACTTAATGGTAATAGTTTTTAATGCGTATTTTTGTTTTATACGTGTAACATATTGGGCTTGTCCCGTGAAATAAATAATAATAATAATAATAATAATATCTTAAATTAATATTTCCTTCTTTACCGACAGTCCGGCTCTCCTCCACGATGCGGCGGTTTCGGTATCGTTTCGGTTATCGATTGATTTGATATCGGTCCTCGCGCTATAACCCCCCACCATTCCGCCATCTCGATGATGTCATCCGCTGCCGCCCGATCTCGATGACGTCATCCGCCGCCGCCCCGGCCACGCGCCGCCCGGTCACGCGCCGCCCGCGGAGAATTTTTTTCCGCCGACTTTGAAACTCAAATTTGAGTTTCAAGGTTGGGGGAGGGGAGGGGGACATAGTATTACTACTGCTGTCGTTAGTCCATTAGGGCTAGAGATGATTAGCAAGAACATATTGGGTGCGAGAGATGTGATACTGCATCAAGGTATTCTGTGTATGAATAGGAAACGAATGTGTAAGGTAACAAACAATGCAGGTATTCGTATGAAAAAGTATTGTATTTATTCGGGATATATGTACATGTATACAGTATCATGATACTTTGCGAGCATCGTTTATCATCGTATCAATACATAATGCTAGTAATTCGCAATCTAACAAAGAATGTGGTTCGAAGCATTCGCTTTCTGAAATAAGTTTTCCATAGTCCGCCACTGGTGTCGTAGCGGCACGTATAACTGCGACACAGAATGCGTATTTTGTGTTTACGGAATTCATAATTTCCGATAACCACGAGAACGTATGATCTATACAACTATCGTATTTAAACATTTGACGTATCGTAGCTTCGGCCATGTATATAATTGAACTACCCTCCGATATTTTAGCAATCCGTTGACTATTGATTTTCGTGAATTCGATGCTTAAATGATTGATGATGATAATGTCTTGAGGCGAAGGAGTTGTCTCGTTACGGAAACTTTGAAGTATCTCATATTCTTGTTGTAGCAGAAGTTTCCACGTAGACATCGGGAAGCACAGTTCGTTAGATTTGCTATCAACTATACAGGGTGATCCTGGAGCCACTGGACTCAAAGAGATGCCGCCTGGCCCCCCGTGGCCGAGGTGAGCCCCCCATTGCGAGGACCATCCCCCGTAATGCCTCACCGAATTTTAGGGCTAAGGGGTTGGAATAAATTAAGAACTTGAGAAATGTCCAGGATTTCCGCAATTTCTCATCAGATCTTTGCGAAAACGCCGCCAATCGATTCCTTATGTTTCGCCGATGAAACTCGCACCAAGAACGACGTAATTCGGAGCATAATGAAGGAAATTTCATGAAAAGTCGAATTATACCATTTGAAGCTGTCTTCGTTAAAAATTGTCCGATTTGCATGAAATTTGGTACGACCTACATCGGAAAAACATAAGGAATCCATCGGTGTCACTTCCATATCGATATGGTAAACAATAAACAATTCAGTTTTTCTGAAACAGGTATAAATCCACGGCCGACCGCAGCGAATCGAGGTTGGCACCCCGCAGTCGAGGGTGAAATATTCATTACAGCGTATTAAGAAATTCTTATCTTCATAATATCGATATGGAAGTGACTGCAATGGATTCCTGGCGTTCTCCCGATTAAAATCATACCAAATGTCATGCAAATCGGACTACTTTTACACTGCAATACAAATCACGAAAAGAACAGGCATTTCAATGTGAAAACTTACCAATTTCCTGCTACATTCGGTGTTGGAAATGCTGCCCTCCGAGGTCCAAACATTTCTGCACACGCCTGTTTAGATTTTGTGACACCTCGCGTAACGTATTCTCCGAAATCGCAGCTATCTCCTGTCGAATGTTATTTTTCAAGTCGTCGATTGTACGTGGATTGGTTTTGTACACTCGTCCTTTTAAGAAACCCCACAAGTAGAAATCAGGTGGCGTTAAGTCGGGAGATCTTGGTGGCCAAAGATCTTTGGAAATTACTCGATCATCAAAGTAACTTCCAATTTCCCGTAATGATTCCTTGGACGTATGGGCTGCTGCTCCATCTTGTTGGAAGTATCCTTCCGTCAATTCTTCATCTGTCAATTCATTTACGAATTCATTGAATATTGCTAAGTATACTTCCGTGGTCACAGTTTTTTCAAAAAATATGGGGCCGATAATTCGTCTGCCAGACACGGCACACCACACTCCAATTTTTTGGGAATGTAAGGGCGATTCGAAAACCTCATACGGGTTTTGTTCCGCCCATATACGGGTGTTTTGGGAATTGATGTACCCACTTAAATGAAACCACGCCTCGTCCGTAAACCACGTAATGTCCAAAATATTTTGATGTTGGTGAATCAAACGTTGAATCCATTCACAAAATTGCACACGTTTTATGTAGTCTGTTGGAAGCAGTTCTTGGAGATGGGACACACGAAATGGATGCAGCTTCGCTCGTTTGGCAGCTCTTTGGCACGACGTGTAGGGAACATTAATTTGTTGCGAAAGTCGCCTCAATGATTTTGTTGGCGATGCCAGCAATCCCTCACGCACAGTCTGTATTGTGCCTTGAGACATTTTCTTCCCACCTCCATGTTTATTTACAACACTTCCTGTAGCCTCAAATTTATTCACTATGTCGTAAATGGTTTGTTTCGCAGGCACTTTCATTCCATTATATTTCTCCCGAAATGACACTTGGTACTCTGTTATCGACCTTGTCGTGTAAAACTCACGCACAATGAACACACGTTGATTAACCGTATACATATTATTTTAAATGAGATAATTAATTATTAAATATTAATAGGCAGTACGTATTATTTTATAAACTGTTACTCGTGGCTTCTGCACCGTACCGTTGCCACCACTTAGCGTTCGTACCGTTGACAGTGCAAGTGTCTATGCGAATCTGATTCGAGTGTTCGTTGTCATTTCTGTCGTCGCGAGGGTGGCTTCGTGATTGGCGTTTTTCTTGTAAAAAATGTTGGAGGGGTTAAAGAAGCGGATGAAGAGAAGTGGTAAGACGAAAGAGCGAAAGCCGGAAAAGTCGCAAACAGCAATGACCTGAGGGTTTATGATTTTATGATTTTTTGGAGGTATGCACGTTATGGACGGATGTCTGCCATGCAGATGTGCAGTTGAAACGCCCTAGCTGGTAATCCAAGAAAGTTACTATTAGGCACGTACAACAAGTTATAATACCTACATAGTAAATCAAAGGAAACGTTGGACGGTCAATTGCTGCGACAATTGCTGGAAGATCAATTTCAAATTGCTCATTCTCATTATCACTCTTTCGGTTTCATTTCAATCATTGAAACGGGTCGCAACCAGAATAAACGAAACAGAACCATCCCATTTAACCCTTTCCCTGTTCACTATGATAAGTGTCACTTCCATATCAGTGACACCGATGGATTCCTGGCGTTCTCCCGATTAAAATCATACCAAATGTCTTGCAAATCGGACTACTTTTACACTGCAATACAAATCACGAAAAGAGCAGGCATTTCCTTACCGCACTCTCTTATCATCTGACCGACGAACGTCAAAGCAATAGCGTAGGCATCTTTAACGGTTAACCATTAATATATAATAAAATACAAATTTCCTCATTTTTCACAATATGTTCACGAAAGTATTATCCTGATACCAACCCAATGATAATACTTTCTGAACATATTGTGAAAAATAAGGAAATGTTTAAGTTATTAAATATTAATAGTTAACCGTTAAAGATGCCTACGCTATTGCTTTGACATTTGTCGGTCAGATCGCTCTATCCCACTCGATCTCGATGTGTTTTGTTCGCTCGCTTCGTCGCGCGGTACGATAATGTATGTGCCTACTTCAGCCAATAAACAAAATATGTGTGCCCTGTCTTGAGAAGTGTGTTCAAATAGGTGAATCGACCAATCGTCACATCGGTGGAATGCATCGCCCGAGCCCGCCTCCTAGGGATCTTCTTTTGGCCCGCTAATAGTACAAACAATCGGATTTAAATTGAATAAAAGATTCAGCATTGGAAGAAACAAAGAAGATAATAATATTAAGCAGATATATGTTTATAGAAATAAATATTTTATTCGAAAAACTTGGCGCTGCGAAACCAAAAATAAGGATTCCAAAGAATGGGTTCTTGTTCTACAAAATTATTATTAACTACTAGGCAGGAGTATAATCAACGGAGGATTTCCCATAATGATAGACGTTGTTGATGCATAAGTACCTTGCGCGAAAAGTACAATTTTATGTTCCGAACGTAACATCCCTCCTTCCTTGTAACCATCGTCGTCCCCGAAGATGTATAGGGGAGACCGGGGATAGTTGACTAACGAGTTTAGTTGATTAATTCCATTTAATTGTTGTATTATTAAATAAATTGTGCTGCGATTCGCGATATTGAAGCATATGAATGACCAGCTTGCCATTTAATGTGTCGCCGTGACAAAAACTTGCGTGTTCTGTCAGTGAGAATGAAAAATCTAAAAAGGTCTGCCGGAAGTAAATATTTTTGTTACGACTATTTATGAATTTTTGTCCACTAAGTACTGTTTGATGTTTTTTAATGAATATTTTGTGGAAATGTGATACATTGACTATAATAAACGGGATTTTATTTTATCCGATGCGTGGAGGTTTTGTACGTACGGCTCTTAACATGTTAACAATGTCGTACGCGATTACTTGACTATAGTCGTGTTCAGATTTATTGGCCGGTGAGTTCGGTTTCTCGAGCAGCGCGCGAGGAGAAATCAGCCACTACCACCTGACGATCGTGGATTGGCAGTCGAAGTTGCTAGACCCCCGAAAGGTATTGTGGGGTAAGGGGAACGGTGCTTGACTCCGCCTCAACGATGCCGTGTGGCTGTTGTTTATTCATAGCGTAATAGTAGTGTGCGTTACAAATCGTATTGGCTACGCATAGCCAATACGAGACGAAGCTACGGCAGAATCCCGTTAGCCGCTGGCCAAGCCTTAATTCCGAGTATGAGTTTCTCGCTTCTTTCTGGCCGAAGGGGGGAGCGAGATGGAACGCTTTGCAAACCGGTTTTCCAGTGCTCAGGGAACCGTACGACGGCCAGGCGTAGCCCGAGAGAGAGCGAGAACGTAGATAAAAGGAGCACCAAGGCAGGCAAGCGGTGTGGTGGGAGAATACCCCTCACGAAACTCACCGGCCAATAAAGCAGAACACGACTTTAAGCGTAGGAATACCACTAATAATTGCATTTTGTATTCTCAAGATGCAGTCGAGGCAAAGTGTTTAGCTGCTCCAGTCCACTTCCCCCACCACAAATCCTTCCAAACTCACCCCTACCAGTTTTATACCCTATTCTATCTTCAAACTCTTAGGCTTTCCAAAGTTCCAAGTAGACCATAACAAACACGTACAAAATAATTACGGTATCTAACACCATGATAATTAATAAAAAAAATAACACTGTGAAGGAGTGCAAAAAAATAAAAAATATTTATTGGTGGTAGAATACCTACATATGTACGCGTTTCGTATACACTATACTATATTGATGGAATTGGCAGTGTAGGGGAAGGTGGGGTATAACGGAACGCTTAACTTTGGAGGGTGATAACTTAAAATCGGGAGGAGAAAAAGACACGAGACTTCAACAGGAGTCTTCAGTGGACTTTAGGCTATAAGAAAATCATGGCCATTGTTAAGAAAAATCTTTGGGAACAACGGAAAATGAAATTTACCGGGAGTATTGAAATCTTCGCCTCGCTCAAATGGTGGGGTAGAACGGAACACCCACTCGAAGGCCGTGTAAACATACAAAATCTTTATATTTATGATTTAAAATGTATTAATTTATGTTAAAATCTATAAATATATGTTTTAGTTATAACTATTGCAAATAAAATATAACAAAAATATATATTTTACATATAAGAGAAAATATTTTATTAGATAACATGAAAATTACGGAAAATAATCAAATATAAATATAATATCGTAAAAGTGGGATAGATTAATACAGATTGTTTATTATTTTATGAACAATAATCACATACAAATGCATCATCTTCCTTTTCAGCACTGGTGCAGTCCTCATGGGCCCACCCTTTACATGTGATGCATTGTATGGATTTTACATGAATACTTGCATGGACAACGCATCTGCATTAAATAATTATGTTATTTATTACAATTTAAACTAACAGTTTGATCGAATAAAAGATGTAGCTCATACATCATAATTTTCTATACAAAATCAATTCTCTTGGAAACAAGGATAGTAATTAAAAGTTTAATCTACAATCTAATAATTAAAAGAGATAATAAACACGTACTAAGAGACGTGTCCATTCTTCCCCATGTATAATAGGCGTTCCGTTTTACCCCGCGAAAAGTGTTCCGTTTTGCCCCACGTGCAGTCATTTAGTAAATATTTAATATTTACACTTCAGCGTGAGGCAATGAACTTTTTATATACGTCAAAATGTAGCGTAAGGAATATAGAATCGCACGACATATTTGCCGTTATTAATTTTCGAAGTCCAAGTACCGAAAAGTGGTCGAAAGTCCAACGCAATATTGAAACGTCGATACCGGAAATTTGTCCAACTCTCTTAATGGAAAAATAACTTGTACAGTGTTCTATGGTCTATCATAAAATGCTATGAGGACCCTTTGGTTCCATGTCACGCGATACCAACTCATTCGCAGCTCTTATCTAACAGAAACATTGGTGTTCCGTTCTACCCACCCGTTCCGTTATACCCCACCTTCCCCTATATATACGCTTTTCGTATATAT
Organism: Andrena minutula; assembly: GCA_929113495.1. NCBI lineage: Eukaryota > Metazoa > Arthropoda > Insecta > Hymenoptera > Andrenidae > Andrena > Andrena minutula. Next base: position 46,815,284 of record OV815993.1, on the reverse strand, counting down.
TGATGGAACTGTAATTATCTGAAAAGTAAATGTCAAGTCAACTAACTCCATCATATTTGTCAACTAACCCCGTAGCTGGGGTTTGTTGACTTATTCGTCTCACTACTCTAAATACAGTAAAAACTGCAACCTAGACTCAATTAAAACGATTTTAAAAATTAAGCCTGTATACCTAATGAAATTTGTAAACTTTTGGTACGCAGCAAGTCAACAAAATACCAACGTAGGTCGATTTATAAAAATTAGAAATGTAAAAACTTAGTCAACTAGCATCGGTCTCCCCTACTCAAGGTAGGTAGCGCTTATGGTCGTATATACATATGGACGTATGAGCTCAGATTGCATTGGACTAGGGCAGGGTTGACAACTGGCGACTCACGAGCCGCCGGGGGCTTCTCTGCCGTGTTGCCACGCTGAACGTCCCACCTCCATACCGACAAACTCTGACCATCGCAGGCGAAAAGAGGCAGGAATCGACTGCGATCGTCAGTGTTTGGTCGGTATGGAGGGGGGACGTTAAGCGTGGCAGCAAGTCGAAGGAGCTCCCGGCGACTCGTGAACTCAGTTTCCGCAACCCTTGGAGAGTGGATGCTAGGTATAATGGTTTTAATTGTTTGCAGTGGTGAAGAGAAAGCATTTCTAGATTTCTAGTGATTGCAGTAAGGGACTTCCCCGTGAGGCCTGTGTTTTTAACACAGAAGGACTTTAGACGTCCTGCTAGGGCCAACACCTTAAAGAGTTCAGGATCCACGGGACCCTCACATATCCTCAGTTTGAGGCAAGTAAGGCGTGGTGCCGCCAACTCCAGGTCCCTCAGAGCCGATGGCCGGATCGTCACAGTGGTTAGGTCTATTGTTTCGAGTTGGGGGCAACTCCTTATGGCAGCGCTGCCTTATGGCAATGGAAATAACCTGGGGCCTCAAACATTTTGCCAATGATTCTACATTTATCTGTATACTCCTTAGGCGAGTACCTGCTCTCTTCATGAGCCAGTAAAATGATTCCGTGCTTACCATCTTCCCTTCCCATGCATCCGGCCAGCACCAATCGTTCAAGTCGATATGGCGAAGACCTTTGTACGAGGCAAGGCTTCCGAGTCGCCACCTTCTTGAGACCATTTCCAGATGGCTCCTGTCAATAAACGGCAAATAACTGGCAATGTTAGAAATACATTCTACTGGGAGTGGAATCCGTTCACGTAAATTTATGCCAGGGAATGGATTCACATTGGGTCGTCGGGGAATTAGCTTGGTGCTGTGCCACGAATCCGCTACCAGCACCTTCAACTTCCTCTTATGGCATATTATTCCGACATCCGCCGCAGCCAAAGCCTTCCTTGTTCCGTATGGTGTTGCGAACGTTACGAATACCTGGTTTCCCGTTGGTTTCCTGATCACCACCGCATGCTCGACTCCATAGGGGCGAAATATCTCGAGCAGCTTCTCTTTTTTCGTATACGGCGCTAAACGGCTGATAAATAATCGCCGTTCTGCGGAATTTTGTTGCCACTGGCTGGATGATGCCATTTCGTTAATACACTACAGACAGTCACACAAAAGTAAGATTGAAATTATGAAATAACAATATCATTATCAAAGAAGGAAAGGGACATTAAAAGAATGCGTTAGGTGCATCGTAATTAACAACAATTTCTGACTAGAGAATTCACATAGTCCTTAGACTGTCAGGGTTTGCTGTTATAAGTACATAGTTCGATACAGTGGACGCTCGATAATGTGCCGCAGTCGTGGCTCTAGAGGCGGTGTTTTCTCAGAAGCGGCATATTAACGAGAGCCAATGTAACGCGCGCTCTCCCCATAACTCTCCTGTTTTCGTTTCCGTGATGGCTGCCCCCCGCCAGAATACTCTTAAGGTGCGTCACACTGATGTTCGCGTAATTCACAAACAGTGTAGGTACAAATCGTACTTCTTTCACTAAAGCTCTTGCGAACATTTTTTAAATTTTATACAGATCCCTGTCCACGAAGTGTTTACCGATGAAGACACACGTTTTTAACGCACAGATTTTAACATTGTAATACATAAATCTGTAACTTCGGTACACCTTCTACCTGTCGTATATTTTTACAGTTTATCTTTCCCTTACCCTTTTACATAACTATTTATGCCCAATATGAAATAAATGTGCCTAATACAAAATGTAACTGATTATAATTTAAAATATTTAAAAAAACATTTGAATAAAACGATATTATACGTACTTATACTTCTGTCATTAAAAAATGTATGAGTTAAGATGTGTCTTCATCGGCAAACAGTTCGCGAGAAAGTGTCTATGTGTATAAGACAAAAATATGTTCGCAAGAGTTTTATTATTAGTGAGAAAAAGAAAAAACACATTCACGTATATGTATTGCTTGCGAATTGCTTGCTAACTCCAGTGTGGAGGCACCATTAAGGGTTAGCATTCATTGGCTCGCTGAGCGTGAGAGAAAGGGAGGTGCACACACGCGTGCGAGTAAAGGTCGGTTTATACCGGATCCGAGCTTTGCCGTCCCTGCCTCAGCCGAGCTTCTGTGTTAAGCTTATGGGGGACGAGGAGCCTCCGAGCTCGGTGGGATCTCGGCGGGTCCTGGGTGCCCGCTGGGCCCGGGCTTGGTGTCCGCTCGTTGAGACGACGGGCCGGACGCACAGTTGTTATTATTATCATTATTATTATTATTATTATAATTATTATTATTTTCAACGGGAATACCCTTTAGTATACAAAAACGAATATGATAACTATTACAATAAGTAGCGAGTCTGGTAACCTATTCTAATTAAATTAAGTATAGTGAGCATTACCAGGAAGCCACCGTCACCGCCATCCCCACCTCCAGAGTGGCCGGAGGGGATTCTGACACCACCACCGCCACCGCCCCAACCCTCACACTAATTTTTTCATTTATTATTTTAATTTGGTTAGAGTTAGGATTGGTTAGAGTTAGGATTGGTTAGAGTTAGGATTGGTTAGAGTTAGGATTGGTTAGAGTTAGGTTCCTTTTTTTTTTTTTTTTTTTTTTTTTTTACTTGGTGGAAATCCCCACGGATACCCCCGGCCCGCGGGGGCGGGCGGGGGGTTATGTGGGACTCGAACCCACTAAAACCACCAAGATGGCCTCCTCAGGGGCGGTGTCGCGCGCCTGAGGGGGAGGACTTTCGCGAGATCAAACTAGCGATACTTTCGCTTGCCTCCCCCCAGCGCGCTTGTTGAGCGACACCGCCCGCCAGCCCCGGCGCGTTTGATGCACCGGGGTCATCCCTGGGGGAGATGACTCCTCCCCCAGCTCCTTCTCGGCGACGCGCGACGGGCCATACGCCCGCGCCGCCATGTGGGGGCCGTTGCTGCTAGGGTGAGTGGTGCCCCCCGGCACCCTCACCCCACGGCCCCGCGATCGAACAGCCCGCCGCTCGGCCCAGAGATGTAGCGACGGGCCGAGGCGGTTCGGGGGCTAAGGTGTGTTTGGCCACGAGGGCCGTCAGAGAACACACACTGGGTGGCCCATCGGTGGCCCACCCGCCCCCGGGGCTGTCGATCGCTACCGAGGGGGCGACAACTGTTAGTCGCCCCCCTGGAGGGTCCATTCCTCGCAGGGACCCTCCGCACGTCTGCCCTTCGCCGCCGCCGTGGAGTTGACGCACTGCCACTGCGCGTCCACGGCGGCACTCGCGAGGAAGACCGTGGTGGCCCGACACTGGGGGGCCACCCTCCACCTCTCCCTCCCACGCTCCTCTCTCCCACAGAGGGCACCTTTGCCGGGGGTTACCTTCACTCCCCCCGGACTTCCCTCCCTTCTCCCTATCACTGTCGTGGGGGGGAATCAACGACGGCGCGCGGCCGGGACCAATACCGGGGGAGCGGGCGACCTACAATGTCGCCGGACCGCGTCCCCCGGCCCCGGGTGATCTGTTGCGCGCGCGTCGTCGTCTGCCGGAAGGCCGCGGGATACGGTTTGGATGACCGGACCGTTCCCTGTCCCCCTCCGCCTCCTCCTTCTCGAGCATAATTTGCTCCGCGAAGAGGGACACGGCCTCCCAGCAGCCCCGATCCTCGGCCATCCGGCGCACGACTGCCGGCAGACCGAGATCGGGGCCCAGCTGCGCCTCCAGGACTCGGCGGTCGTCGACCACTCGACCCACTTGTCGCCGATGCGTCGCCGGGCCTGGTCCCGTACCTCCACTTCTTGTCCTATGGCCGCAGGGTCCCCTGCCTCGCGGAGAGCGCGGACGGCGGAGTAAACTTCCGCCTCCATCTCCGCGAGAAGATGGAATGGGGGGGACGCGGCCAAAGCGGACAGTCCGGCGTGTGACACCGTGCGATAGGCTCGCACGGCTCGGAGGAGCACGCGGCGGTGGGCTCTAGCCAAGAGCTCCCGCCCAACGCGACAGTCCTCCAGGTCACCGGCCCATATAGGTGCGCCATACAACACCATGGACCGGATGACCGTCACGTATAGCCGCCGGACACCCTCGCGAGGGCCCCCGAGATTCGGCATGATTCGCCCGAAGGCGGATATTTGCCGTTCTATTCGGGGGCCGAGGGCCTTGAAGTGAGGCGTGAATCGCCAGTAGGTGTCGAGGGTCAGGCCGAGATATCGCATCGATCGACCGACCCTGACGTTGGCTTCCCCGATCCTTAGAGACGCTCGGTTCGGGACACCGGTCCCGTTCCGGTCTGCGAGCCATATCGCCTCGGTTTTCCCGAAGGCGACTCGCAGACCGAGCGTCTCGATCGAGGCCACGACACGTCGCAGTGCCTCCTCGGCGAGGCTGATAGCCTCCTGCCGCCGCTGCCCGGAAGCCACCACCAAGGTGTCATCTGCGTAGCAGACTAGCGACACTCTTGGTGATGGCATCTCAACCCGCAGCACCGCGTCGAACGCTAGGTTCCACAATAGGGGGCCCAACACGGACCCCTGTGGAACGCCGCGGTGCACTTGAGCCGCCCCCGCCCCGTCTCGGCCATCGTATGCCACCACCCGGCCGCGGAGATAGTCCCGGATCAGGCGGCGAAGGTAGAGCGGGACGTTGTGATGAAGTAACGCCCGCTCGATCGCCGCCCAGGAGACGGTGTTAAACGCGTTCGCTATGTCCAGCGAAACAGCGATGCTCACACCACCTCCCTCGACCGCCCTGTCCGACAGCGTCCGAACCAATCGAATGGCGTCGATGGTCGAACGCTGCCGTCTGAAACCGAACTGGCGGTCGGAAAGATCCGGGCCCACGGTACCGAGGTGGGACTCGAGGCGGGCAGCCACGATACGCTCGAGGAGCTTGCCCGCCTCGTCCAAAAGGCAGATTGGCCGATAGGCCGAGGGCGACTCTGCGGGTTTACCGGGCTTGCGGAGCAGCACCAACCTCGCCTCCTTCCACGCTGGGGGGAACCTCCCGGTTCTCAGGACGGCGTTGAACAGCCGCCTGAGACCGTCTCCAAGGGCGCTCATGGCGCAGGCCCAAACACGCCCGGGCACTCCGTCCGGACCTGGAGCCGCTCTTCTTCGGCACATGCGTGCCACCGAAGAGGCGAACTCCTCGTCGCTGACCCCGGGGGCGTCGGATGTATCGGCGCCCCGTGTCAACCATGGGTCCCCGGCATCGACGTAGCCACCCTCTCCCGGAACTGAGGGAGGGGGGAAAAGCGTCGTGATAACTTCGCCGAGGAACCCAGGCTCCAGACCCTCCGTGACTGGGGGCGTCCAAGGACCGAGCTTGACAGACACGGCCCTGTACGGGCGCCCCCAAGGGTTCCGGTCGAGGGTCGCGACGAATTCGTCCGCGGAACGGGCTTTGGCCCGGGCGATCTCTCCACGGAGCTCTCGGCGCGTCTCTGAAAACGAGGCGCGCAGCTCCTGGAGTAGCCCCTCCGGTACCCGCCGAGGATCTTTCCGGCGGGTATTGGTGTACCGGCGACGCGCTAAAAGATTCGCCGCCCGAAGCTCGGCGATCTTGGGCGTCCACCAGTACACCGCCTTCCGACCCCTGACTGGCGCCCCGGTCCGCGGCATCGACGCATCGCAGATGCGTTGCATACTGCGGCGGAACCAGAGGGCGCCATTAGCGGGGTCGTCCAGCACGTCGCCTGGCAGTGGCGGCCAGGCGACAACGGAGGCAGCTAGTTGGGCCGCGTCGACGTCCAAGCGTCCGAGCGCCCATCGTGGGGGCTGCTCGCGCGCCCGAGGGGCACGTGGAGGCGGGGTGACGGAGGTACCCAGCATCAGATACATGTGATCTGACAGGGTTTCAGTGTCCTCCGCCACCCAGCAGCGCGACGTTTTAGCGGCGGCTGCGGGGTTGACCCAAGCCAGGTCGATTATCGACTCGCCCCGCATGCCGCGGTACGTCGTCACTGCATGGGGGTTCTTTAGCATGAACCCCATCGCCTCCGCCCACTCGAGTAGCACCTCGCCCCGGGAGTCCGTCCTGGGGGCGCCCCATGCAACCGCATGGGCGTTGAAATCCCCCAACAGGACGACCGGCCGAGACGATAGGGGGGCGATGAATGCCCCCATCTCGTCGAGCCGGTCCTCGAACTCCGGGACCGTGAAGCGCGGCGCGAAATAGCAGCCCACCACGAGGAAGTCCCCCCAACGGACGGCCATCCAGCCCTGCCCGTGCCGGGCGACCGAGCACGGCAGGGCCCCTCTCCCTATATCCCACACCATCGCCACCTGCCGATCCGGGTTTGTGGACCGAGAAATTCGGTCCTCCAACGGATACGGCTCGGTGACGATGGCCAGCCCGGCCGCCAACTCTATGCGAGCCTGCTCCAGCAGGTCGTGCGCTCGCATAGAGTGGTTCACGTTGGCCAGCAGGATCGGGGGGCCTCTAGGCATCGCGTAAGCTCGCGTTGCCGGCCTCCACCGGATCCTGCTCGGGCCGGGCTACAACCCCGGTGTCGGGTGACTCTACCCCCAAATTCTCTACCGTCTCGGGCGGGGGGACCTCGCCGCCGTATGACGCGGCGACGGAGCGCGCGAGTTCTCGCGCCTCCTCCCGAATCTCCTCTGCTCTCCCACCGTCCACCGGCGCTGGGGAGGGAATAGTCCCGCTCGCTTTCATGAAGGATTCCCTCCCCTCTGGCTGGGCTCCGGGAGGGGAAGGGGGGGCGTCGGACTTGTCCGCGCACCGCACCCTTCTTTTCTTCCCCGTCCCCTTGTTGGCGACCCCGAGCTCCGGTGACGAGGCGCCGCTGGACGGCGCGTCGGAACCCTCGCGGTCCTTCCGCTTGCACGGCCCCGATTTAGCCGCTGAGGAAGTGGCATCCAGGGGGGAGGTATCCATCTCCCCTGGAGCGTCGGCGGGAGCGTCGGCGGGCGTCGGGGGCTTTGGATCCGCCGACACAGCGGCATCACCCTTGCTCTTTCCGGCCCCTCTTTGCTTGGGAGGGGTCGCCCGTTTCGGGGGGCGGCACGCCGGGCCACCCATTCTGTGGCCGGCAGGAGCCCCGGCCGCGGTGCAGAGGGGGCATTTCGGGGCGGCGGTGCAATCGCGCGCCCTGTGCCCTTCACTGCCGCACCGGTAACAGAGCCGGCTCCTGTCCGCCGGGCTGCCGCATTTTGCCTGTGCGTGGCCGAACTCGAGGCAGCGGAAGCATTGTAGCTTCCGCTGAGCTAGCGGCGACACGCGGGCCAGGAGCGAGTCCACGTTGATCGTGGCCGCCCTGACCAGGCGGGCAGCAGCCGCGACGGGTGCGCGGACCCAGAGGGTAAAGAGCCCGGCGGCGTCTGGGCGCTTCGGGCCCATCGCGATGTTTTCCGCCGCGCAGCCCCCCTGGGTGGCGATCGCCCCCCGGATGGCGTCCTGGGACGCAAGCTCTGTGAGCCCGCCGATGCGGAACTCGGCTGTTTTTAGGGGGCACTGGACTTTGATGCCAGTGCCCTCCAGCCGCTCCGCGAGCCTCGTGGTGAGGGCGGCGGCTTTCTCCGAGTTCTGGGCTCCCGGGATCTCGAACACGAGACCCCCGGTGACCGCGCGTCTCGGTCGCATGGCCGCGATGCCGAGGTCGGCGACCTTTATGCTCGCCATCGCTCCGGCCACCTGCGCCGAGAAATCCTTCTCTCCCCCAGCCGGCGCGGTGATCGTCACCGCCGACGTCCTGGGGGCGCGCGGCATCGATACCGGAGGTTTCCCGGGCGCGCCTGGTCTCTGGGGAGCTGGCTTCGCGGCGCCACCACCCCCCTTCTTCCCACTGCCCTTAGCAGCCGCTGTCGGGGCCCTCGACGCCCCGTTTGACGCAGCCGACTTGGCCGCCGCCCTTTTGGCCTTACGGCCCACAACCTGAGCCCATGAGCTCTCCGGAGCTTTCCGGGGCTCAGGGGGCAAGGTCTGGCTGCGGGGGGCGCCGGGAACCGGCGTTATCACCCCCGGTTTGCTGCCAGCCTTTTTGGCCTTTTTGGCGGCCTTGGCGGCTGCTCTGCGCGCGCGCCTGGAGCGCGTGGACGAGGGTCTCGTCGACGTTACCGCGCCAGGTTTCGCAGCCGTGGACGCGGCGGCGGAAGTGCCCGCCTGCTCCGACCTCTTTTTTGAGGCGGCAGTCGGCGCCGCTTTGGGGGGATTACCCCCCGGCCCGCTCGTAGACGCCTTCCTTGGCACGGGCCCCGTGCCACTCGCCACCTTCTTCTTTTCGCCGCGAGGCGGAACCTTAGTCCCGTCCGCGGCATGCCCCTCGGTCCCGATCCTCGCCCACTGCAAGGCGAGGGGCGTCGGCGGAGCGGCAAGCCCCTGCGCAGGGCCGCCCCGCTGGAGGACTTTACCGAGTGCGAGGAGACGGGCATCGACCCTCCTCTCCAACTCCTCCACTCGGCGCAGCACGGCCTCCCAGGGCTGCTCGACGGCCCTGGTGCCGGCATCGCTGGCCACGTCTTCTCCTCCGGGAGACGAAGGTTCGGGGGAGATAATCCTCCTCCTCTTCTTCCCCCTATCTCCCTTATCTTTGCCCTCCGCCGGCTTGTCCGTGACGGGGGCAGGCCTCGCCGCCGACGAGGGACCCGGGGTGGGTGCCACCTCCACCTGGACGCACGAGTCCGTCCAGGGGGGCACGCAGGTCGGGAGGAGCTCACTGCGGGTGGGCAGTGGGACGCCGGGGCGGAAGGATAATTCCTCCGACTCCCGAACGTCCACCCCCGCGTGAGACGCGCGCGTCTCGAGCCTCGCGTATTTCCCGCGGAGGAACTCGAGTTCCCTCTCCCTGACGTGCAGGCACTCGCCGAGGGAGTGCGCCTGCTCCGTCAAATTCCGCACTTGCGTGGAGAGCAGCAGAGTTAGGTCCTAAACCTAACCAATCCTAACCCTAACCATTCCTTTTTTTTTTTTTTTTGTAGAGGGGGAAAATACTTTATGCATACCCCGGTACGGATACCGGGGTTATGTGGGACTCCCCACCCTAATGGCGGGCTACCCACTAAAAACCCCCTCTGCCGACGACCGCCTTCGTCGCGCCTACCCCACTGTGGAGGGGACTTCTAGGCATTACTACCCCCACAGTGCCCGTAATCGGAGCAGGCCTCTCCTTATATACCCCGGATAAAATAGTATCACAGACACGTTTACGGCACAAAGTACATAAATAGATAAGAAAATGAATAAATAAATAAATACATGGCCACGAGCCCGACATACACTACATTTAACGGGATAAATACGCGGTTACATCACAACACTTACTCGATTACGCCCCACCACTCGAGCCGCCTTTATGGGGTGCGGGGGCCTCATCTCCTCACCTTCTTGTTGCGTGGGGGTCTAACTCCCTGAGTCCCCTCACTCCTTTTCCTCTTCTGGGCCCTTCTCCTTCTCAGCTGCGCCCTCCTTTGGGCCTCCAACCTGGCCTCCGCTGCCCGAGCGTCCCTCAGGGCCTTTTCATTTCTTGCTTCCCTCCGGGCCTTCGCGTCCATGGCTGTGAACGCGAAGGTACGGAGGTGCGTCCATTTCTCGTCCGCCTCCATAGCGAGGTGGACCACTGTACGAGGGTCGATCGAGGCCCCCAGGGCCCCGGCCAATACCCGGCGCTCTTCCTCGAACGCCGGGCACGCCGTGAGCACGTGCTCTGCGTCGTCGCGGGTCGCGCCACACTCTTCGCACACCTCGCTAACCGCCTTCCCGATCCTCTTCCTGAAGGCCCCGAAGGACCCGTGTCCGGTCAGGAGCTGGGTCAGCCAGTAATCCGGCTGCCGTGCAAGCCCAGCCCCCACCGCGAAGGTGCTCGCCTCAGGCACCAGCCGCCTGGTCCAGTGTTCCGGAGGCATCTCCTCCCAGGCCTCCTGCCATTTCCCGAGGGCAGTCATCAGAGCCCTTCTCCTGTGCTCCCCAGCTCTCACCTTTCTCCCGTTTGGGTCATTCTTTAGTATGGGGTCGACCCTGTCCGCCACCATTAGGTCATATACCTCCCTCCACATCGCCACCTTCAATTCGAGGGGCATCCTTCCTGCGAGGACGCAAAGCGCCTGACGGGATACCGTCCGATAAGATGCGGTTGTCCTTATCAAGGCTGACCTCTGCGCCCTGCGGAGGGAGGTGAGGTTCACGCCCACCCCCAGAGCTGTCGACCATACCGGGGCGGCATACGTCAGCACTGACTCCCAAACATTATAGTACAGACGCCTCGAGGCAACCGAGGGGCCCCTCACGTTTGGGAGGAGCGCCGAGAGGGCACCCACCACCTTATCGGCCCGCATGACCGCCCCGTCCAGGTGGGTCCTGAACCTCCGGCGGCAGTCCAGGGTGACCCCCAGGTACTTGGCGGACTGTACGGCCGCCACCACCGATCCCAACACCGGGAATTCTCTCCCTTTGTCTGCGCGGAGGCCCGCCAAGACGATGACCTCGGTTTTGTCCGAGGCCATCTCAAGGCCGGAGGCCTCGAACCAGGCCCCCACCCTCCCGAGCGTTTCGGCCATCATCTCCTCGACCTGGGTCACGTCCCTTGCAGAGAACATGATTGCCAGGTCGTCGGCGTAAGCGATGGCCTTAACAAAACGCCCGGTACCAACGGCCTTAATAACCCCGTCATAGACGAGGTTCGAAAGGAAGGGGCCTAGGACTGAGCCCTGAGGGACCCCCGCATAGACTCCGGTCGTGACCTCGCCGTGCTGCGCGTGCACTGTAACATAGCGGCCCGTGAAGTAGTCTCCAAGGACCCTCCTAACCGCTGGATGCACACGCCTCACGACGAGCTCCCGTGCGATGAGGTCCCAGCGGATGGCATTGAAAGCGTTTCGAACGTCTATCAACACCATCACGCAGAGCCTCGGCTTGGTGGTGGCCACACAGCCCTCGGCAAACGCCATGCCCTCCCGGCAGCCTCCACTGTCCCGACCCCTCTCCTGAAACCGAACTGGTTCGGGGAGAAAGGGTCCCGGCCAATCTGCCTCTCGATCAGCTCCTTGATGGCGTACTCCCACACTTTACTAAGTGCCGGGAGCACGCTGATCGGCCGGTATGCGTTGGGCTCGGTGGGCTGCTTGCCGGGCTTGGGAACAAGGACCACCCGCGCTTTCTTCCACGCCGCGGGGATGGATCCCCTCCTCAGGGTGTCCGCAATCACCTCCACGAGGTCCTGTCGGAACGCCCTAGACACGGCGACCACGACCTCCGCCGGGATCGCGTCTAAACCCGGGGCCTTGTTCGGCTTGAGGCGGGATATGGCCTCCTCGACCATCTCCGTATCCACCTCAGTGGTCGCCATCCAAGCCCTTAGGGCCCCGTCTTCAGGAGCAGCACCATATCGGGGTGGGGGGAGGGGGAGGGGAGGGGGAGGTACCGTTACAAAGAGCTGGTCCAGTATCTTCCGGACCTGGGCCAGGGTCATCGTCATCCTCGGTGGTCGCCCACCGAGTTTGGCCATGACCGCCTTGTAGGGCCTCCCCCAGGGGTCCAGGTCCACCTGGGCACACATGCCCCTCCACTGGGCTTCCTTTGCCCTCCAGATGGCAATCTGCACCCCTCTCCGGGCCGCGGAGTAGGCCACCCGTGCCTCCTCCGCCTCCGGGCCACCCCTCCTCCTCCTCCTCTTCAGCCTACGCCTGGCCTTCAGGGACGCCGCCCGAGCCACGGCCACCTCGCTGCACCACCACCCGTTGGGCTTACGGGTCCCGCGGGGGAGGGACTTCTTCGGGAGCTTGTCCCTGCAGGCCTCCTCGAGTGTGCTTTGGAAGCTGTTCGCCTTCGGTTCGCCCGGGGGTCCAGGCTCACTCAGGTCCCCCTCATCGGCACTCCCAACCCGCCGCCCGCGCAACAGCCCGAAGTGCGCCACCACCTCGGCGGCGTCCATATCCTTTGTGGAATACGGCCGCCAGGCGGCTGTCCTGATCACAGACCTGGTCCTCCGGATGGTATGGAGGACATATCTGTGATCAGAGAACGAGTCTTGTCTAAGGACCTCGCTCTTGATACTCCTGGCCGTCGCACGGTCCGCAGACAGGATGTCGATGAAGGACCTTCTCCCGTTCCTCTCGAAGGTGAACCTGAACCTCTCCGGGATCTTAACCGGGACCAGGCCCAGGCCGGCCAGCAGGTCGAGGATCGCCGTCCCCTTCCTGTCCAGACGTACCCCCCCCCCCCCCCCCCCAGGCCGGAGACCTGGCATTCCAGTCACCTGCCAGGAGTACACCCATGCCCAGTGACCTCGTCTCCTCAATAATGCTCTCGATGGTGCTGAGGTAGTCCCCAAACTCCGCCAATTTAGTTTTGGGCGAACAGTAACAACTCAATATCACTTTCCCCTCCCAACTGACCGCCGCAACCCCGTTTGCCACCACAGGGCGGGCCATCGTTGGGAAGTGTCCATTGAATCCTGTCACCCAAATGGAGGCATCTCCGGCCGCGTCGTTGAACCAATAGTTCATCTGTCGATACGGCTCGGAGATGACCACAACATCCACCGAGAGCTGAGCCATCAGATGCTCCATGATGTCCTGGGCTAGGCGACTCCTATTCAGGTTGATCTGGGCAACCTTAAGGGCCATTCCGGACTACGTCGCCCCCTTGACCCTTCGTCTCCGTCCTGGGTGCCACTCCGTTAGGCGGCCTGTTAAACGGGCAGGCGAGGGATGCCGTCACGTGCGCCGTCCCAGGGCCCCTCCGCCCCTCCTTAAGGCAGACGGCACATCTGGGTGGGTTGGAGCATCGGGCGATCAGGTGGTCTGCCGCCCCACACCTCCTGCAGAGCTCGCTCCCCTCCTTCACAGCCCCGCAGTCCCTGGCCATGTGCCCTATCAGGTGGCACCTATAGCACCTGGTGTTCCTGGGGAGGGCCCTGGCCTTCGCCCATGACAAGCCCGATCTAAACCGGACCCCACCCTCCCCGAGGTTCTTCAGGAGGTTAAGGGGGGCCTCCACCACGGCCAATTGAGTGCCCCTAGGGCCCAACCTCAGCATCCTCAGCCGAAGGTCCCCCGGGTCCACCCGCAGGGCGCCCCCCAGGTCCTGAAGGACCTCCTGGCCCTCGGCTGTAGGGTCGAGATCCCTGACCTCAAGGGACACCCTGTTTTGGAGCGGGGTACAATCCAACCCCGCCCCGATTTTCCCCCTTATCGCCTGCGTCAGTGCGTCCACGCTGGCCCCCTTCTCCACCTCGAGGAGGATGTGGCCCTGCTGGGTCTTCTTGACCCCCCTAACCCCCGCGAGGGTCTCCCTCCCCTTGGACAGCAGCAGCTTATACGTCTCGAGGTACGTTGCTGTGGGGGGGGGGGGGACCTTAATCAGGACCGCCTCGGGTCGTTTCCTCATCGTATTAGGCGGGGGCTTAGGGGGGATCTTTCGGCTCGCCAGCCCTTGCCCATTCGCAGGGTTCTTCAGGTTAGGGGTACCGGACACCTCTCCCCGTACCCCCTGTTGGCCCTGGGTCCCCTTTTTCCGGCGAGGTGGCTGGACCTGCCACTGCTGTTGTTGCTGCTGCGGTGGCAGCTGCTGCTGCTGGTGTTGTTGTTGTTGTTGTTGCAGTTGCAGTTGCTGTTGCCACGCCCCCAGCGCCTGCAACGCCTGCATCTGCTGTGCCTGAGGGTCCCGGGCATCGCTCGGTACCCCCTGCACCTGTCCCAGGGGGGGCCATTTCGACCACCACTGCAGCTGCACGTCCTGCGTGGTTGGCTGCAGCAGCGGCCATTTCGGCGGTGGTGTACCCATCGCTGGGACCCCTTGAGTACCCCTCTGGGTCTCGGCTAAGGGCCTCTGGGCCAGGAGGTCCTTCCTCCTTTGTTCCCTCCGGTCCCTCCTGGTCTGCCCCTTGGTCCTCGGTGGCTTCTCAGCTCCGATGCCGAGCCTCTCCCCGGGTAGGGGGGTCCTGTCCCCGCGCTCTTCTTCTCCGCTGCGGGAGGTCTGGACCGGGGTGTATTGCCCCATCAGGTTAAGGGGGCATTCCTGTCCTGTTGCCCCTGCAGGGGTTCCTACCTGGGTGGCCTCCTCACACGCCCTTTTCTTGTTGGCCTCCTGCAGGGATGTCGGAGAGGTTCTGGACCTCTTTGCCCCGTTTTGGCCACTCTCCTTACCCTTCGCTGGGGCCCCGCCGGGGTTCCCCGGGGGCTTCTCCTTAGGTGGGGTGAGCTGGGTGGGCTTTCCCTTGCCGCCTTCACCTGGCGGGGGGGGGGGGGGGGGTACTGCGTCCCAGCATCCCTCGTTTGTACCGTAGGTGGAGCAGGGGGGCGTGGAGCCTCCTCCGCCCTCCCAGTCACGCCGTCCGCAATTACCCCGGCGACCACGGCTGCCGCCCCCTCGCATCTCCGGATGATTTTTGAGATCAACTCGATGACCCCTTTCGCGGAGACGACCTTGGACGATGCCTTGCGGTCACAAAAGTCCGCGTTCGCCTTCACACACTCTCGGATGACGGCCCCCAACAGGTTGGCCGCCTCCGACAGCCGGTGTCCTCCTTCTCCAGAGGGTGCACCCCCCCTACCCTCTGTGTAGCGGGCACCGTTGCTGTCCCACCCTGCTGTTGTGGGACGGTGCTCACGGGTTTGGGTTTGATGGGGTTGCTCGGCTCCCCCCCCCCTGCGATTCCCTAGGGCCTAGTCCCCACCCCTTGAGAGTGGAGATTCCCACCACCCTCGAGGCCGAGCCGGTCCTATTTTTCTCCTCGCCGGCCTTCTTTGTGGGAGCCCCCTTGGGCTCGCTCAGGGCCCACTTCTCCGAGGCCGGCCTCATGAGTTCCATGTCAGTTACCGGGGGAGCCACACTAACTTTCAGGGGGGGCGTCCTAGCCAATCCCTTTCCCTTGAACGTGTTCTCCGGCTCACCCCCGGTCCCCTTCGGCTGGGGAGTATCCCTTCCCTCCCCTCCCGGTTGCCGCATACATCTCTTCGGGGTAGGGAACGATCCCCGGTCCCCGTCCTCCGCTCTCCTCACCACCTGTACGTCCTCACGGGGGTGGATTTCGTTGGGGGTAACCTCCAACGTCCTCTCCTCCCCCTTCGTCGGTCCAGGTGGTGGTCCCGCGCCTCCCTTGCACGTACCCTCCCCCCTATCGGTCCGATCCATGTCCTTGCCGTTGTCCTTCTTCCTGCCTGGGTCTGCCGCTGTAGCATTTTCCGGGGCTATCGCCCCGGTGGCACCGGCCCGCCGCATCAGCTCGGTGTCGTCGGTCTTATTTCTTACTCCCACCTTGCTGCCGACGGGGCAAGAGAGGGAGGATGGCCTAATGCCACCAACCGCCTGGTATGTTTCATCCGAGGCCAGGCTAGGTTGTTGCATTAATTCCATGAAGTGTCTTAAGGGCGACGGCCCCACCGCCCAGCGGATTTCATCTACGCGACGGCCCTGGTATTGTAGCCGCCCGCGGCGATGCCGACCCCATGTCGGAGGGACCCCTTAACGCCGCTGGGTCCTAACACACAGGGCTATGCCCTCCCCCTAGACGGACCACAGCACCCCCACACCCACGCACTCATACAACCCCTCAGTCACGCCACTCACCCGCTCATACACTCCCACACCCACACTACACCACGCACCCCGCTGTGGCCGGGCTATTACAATGGTGGGACGCCATCCCCCCCAAGGGAACTGGTCCACGGCAGGGCCTTCGCCTTCCACGCGAGGATTTTAGGCCCCAGGGTCAGCTTATAGCTCCTGCTAACCGGAGCGCATCGCCACCCCTCCCCCGTCCCGGCCTGGCCACCGCGAAGTGAACCATCCCGGGTAGGCGGAGGGCAACTCCACGCCCCGGCCATTCTCCTATCCGCCACCTGGAGACGCGCTCGGTCGATGCTCAACCTAGATCGGCCAAGGCCGATCAAGTCCCCCGCTCCCCTTCACGGGGATAGGGGGACACCGAGAACCCTAACCATTCCTAACCCTAACCAATCCTAACTCTAACCAAAATAAAATAAAAAATGATGTTACGAGCCAAGGCTGAGGGCAATGAGAATGGCGGCTGCGAGGCCGAGGATTGATTTTTGGTTGTTTGAGTTTGTTAGTAGCGGAGGAACCAGGGTCTGGTATTCCCGGGAGCCGCTATAAGGAGGTTGGATGTCGTGGACGAACCGGGGTCTGGTATTCCCGGGAGCCACTAGAAAGGTAGGTTTCACGGGCGAACCGGGGTCTGGTATCCCCGGGAGCCGCTAGGAAGATGGAAATCGTGGACGAACCGGGGTCTGGTATTCCCGGGAGCCACTAGGAAGGTAGAAGTCGTGGACGAACCGGGGTCTGGTATCCCCGGGAGCCACTAGGAATGTTAATTAAGCCTCGTAACTCTATAATGTGATACACCTTGAGCGGGAAAGGGAGTATCTATGTGGGTTTATCTCGAAGAGGAAATTCAGATAGTGATTGATTCAAATAAAAGAACTCTGATTAAGAAATAACAAATTATATTCAATAAGCTCGGTTCTTACAATTGTTTAAGAGTTTAGTTGTCGCGGTACCTAAGTCCACCTCTCGGTTTTCACGCACTGAGAAATGCGGGGGTCTCAAAGAGTTTAACAATTACAACACCTATCAGCAACACTGCGAGCTGTATGGCTTAAGTTGAATTACTACTTGAAGAATAATGTTTCTCGATCTTGCAAGCCTCTTTAGTCTAAACGTGTTACACTTGAAATGAGCCCCCGAGTGTGGATTCGTGGCCCTTTTTATACGGTGAAATTCGCTAGAAAGTAGTGGGGGCATGAGTGCCTTCATTGAATATTAGGTTTTCGGGGAAAACTTGGTTGCATCACACCACTGCAGGAAACGATGACCCCGTCGGGTCACGTGCATTCCAGACAACCGAAAGGGTTAGAAAGTCAAAGATAAATATGCGTACGTAACAATGAAAAAATTAGTGTGAGGGTTGGGGCGGTGGCGGTGGCGGTGTCAGAATCCCCTCCGGCCACTCTGGAGGTGGGGATGGCGGTGACGGTGGCTTCCTGGTAATGCTCACTATACTTAATTTAATTAGAATAGGTTACCAGACTCGCTACTTATTGTAATAGTTATCATATTCGTTTTTGTATACTAAAGGGTATTCCCGTTGAAAATAATAATAATAATAATAATAATAATAATAATGATAATAATAACAACTGTGCGTCCGGCCCGTCGTCTCAACGAGCGGACACCAAGCCCGGGCCCAGCGGGCACCCAGGACCCGCCGAGATCCCACCGAGCTCGGAGGCTCCTCGTCCCCCATAAGCTTAACACAGAAGCTCGGCCAAGGCAGGGACGGCAAAGCTCGGATCCGGTATAAACCGACCTTAATGCGTGTGAGCTGGGGCGTTCCTAACGGCAGTTTAAACAGCGGCATATTATCGAGCGTCCACTGTATTTCTAGCAGTTTATCATTGCCCTCTGAATAGGCAATGATCGTCTGTTTTGCGAAATAGTTGATTCTTGCAACGGTATTGCGGACAGCTGAATGGCTGAAGCTTCCTCAGGTTCGTCTTTCGAGCTCCGCTTCCTCAGGAACCGTATCTTGCATAGGGTCTTTAGAGGATTCCTATTGGCGAATTGCATAATTTAGCAAGTAACATTTATAGATTGACGATTAGCGTAATTTTGATAATAAGGAACCGACGCGACGGTAGACATTACACGTGAAACAAAAGCATTGCTAAGGTTTGGAATATTCCAAATTACCTTCACCTTCGGTATTCCGAATTAGCAACATGGCATTGAAACCAAAAATTTCATGTCATACTTTGTATTCTCGAAATTATCGCAAAACTGGCACTGAATCATAAACGGAACATGCAAATGAGTAGATCAAGTGTTTAACTCTAATGTTTTTACATATTTTAACAAGTTATGCAGATTGACGTTTTCTTCCTCTGCAGATTAAGTCGAAAATGTAAAAATGGCGGTTCATTCACAAATGTCATTAGTGAACAGGTCATTAGCCCCTATAATCTACGGTGTTACAAATTGAAAAGCGTTACTAGTTTATTAGATACTTCGATATTCCAAATTACCAACAGTATTCCAAATATGCTGCACATTCTCTACTTTTTGAGTTTCATTCGAAGGTAATATTCCGGATTTCATTCGCGTTTCTATAGGTACGTACTGCAAATTTTCTTACATCGTCTAAACTTTTGGGATCACGCGCATCTACTGAGCGTGCTATTTCGTCTGGAACTCCGCGAATGTAAGCTTCCAATCCGCATTCTTTTAGTGGTACTAACATTTGTCCTGCGTTATCCCCATACCTATCTTCTAACGCAACTCGAGCTCCACAGATTAATATGTTTAGTCTGTCATAGAAATCACTAACCGATTCCTCTTTTTTTCATCCGTATATTTTCTATTTTGTGTCGATAGTAAGGATAATTTTTACCCGGTGCGAACCTACCTTTTAGGTGGTTCATTAATTCATTAACTACATTAAATGTTTTTCTATAAGTGTTATCGCGGGCTGGACCCTTCAATTTCCTTAAAGGTGAAATCAGACGGCGCGTGAATCGGCGATCTTTGCGCGTGAATCGCCGATCCACGCGCCGTCTGATCTCACCTAGGTAAGCATTGGCGCGTGAATCGGCGATTCACGCGCCGTCTGGTCGGACATGGATCGCCGAATTGGGCTCGCCAAGCTGACTTGCCGAGCTAGACGAGCCGAGCCAGCTCGCCAAGCCACGCGCCGTCTGATCGGTCATGGATCGTCGAATTGGGCTCGCCAAGCTGACTTGCCGAGCTAGACGAGCAAGCTCGCCGATTCACGCGCCGTCTGATTTCACCTTTAGAGGGCTCATTTCTAAAATCGGTATTAAGGTGAAATCAGACGGCGCGTGAATCGGCGATCTTTGTGCGTGAATCGCCGATCCTCGCGCCGTCTGATCGGTCATGGCCCGGCTCGCCCAGGCTCGCCAAGCTGACTTGCCGAGCTAGACGAGCCGAGCAAGCTCGCCAAGCCACGCGCTGTCTGATCGGTCATGGATCGCCGAATTTGGCTCGCCAAGCTGACTTGCCAAGCTAGATGAGCAGAACCAGCTCGCCGATTCACGCGCCGTCTGATCTCACCTTAAGGGATATTTAAAGTGCTATTCTGAATAGTCTGCCATGGAGGTCATCATTGCGCTCGCGTCTTGATTCATCGTTGAATATTTGTAAAGAAATATACAGGGCAGAAACTTGTCAATAAATAGCAGATAATAGGGTTAAGGGGATAGTGGACTATTTCAGCTTCAGAAAAGCGATCACTTTTTTTTTTACTGATTTTGAAAGTTTTATTCTTTATGTAAATTTTAATCAAAATTTCATGAAGAAATTCAAATAATTGTCGAAGTTATAGCAGCGAACGTAATTGAGTGTACCGTCGAGTAACGGTCTCGCAGAGCGGTATCGAAACACCATTTTCAGGAACGGTGTACATCATAACTCTTGAACCAACGAATATTTTTACTTAAAATTTGAATTGGAGCTGTAGAATTCCATTCTCTATCGTGTAGCAATTCCGCATTAACATTGGATGTTTGTAAAACATTTTGTAACAGATTAAAGACGATTTTTTCCCGTAAAAATGTGGGAAAAAATTGATTTGTGTGTAACTTCCACAATTTTTGTTCAAATTCATCGGCAAGTTTCCACACTGTAGATATTTGTGTATAGAATAATCACCTCAAAGCATTTTGCTTTTAGATGATTGGTTCACCTGAATCGATGTAGGTACACCACCTGCAGCGGCGCGCCGTACAGGGCTATCTTCAACGATTACTAACTTTGATAATTTTATACATTCCGACGATTGTTTTTGTAAATACCCGCAATCGTGCCCACAATAGATTGTCAAAAGCACGACTATAACGATAGTTTGGTATCAAACTAATTCAGCGTCAAAGAAACTAACGATTTTACGTATCTAATAGTCCACAACCCCCTTAAGTCCCAGCATCACCACGACCACACTGATAATTTATTAAAATGGAAAATTTTTATAAATTCTATCTGATTTCAATGAATAGGAACACCCAGGAAGTTCTTACGAAGAAAATTCCTGGAATCCCACCGCTGCCACCAGATCTGTTACGCGCCGCAGCTTTTTTGTAAGAAGAGCAAGAAAGCTCGCCGCACTCGTAACAATCAATTCATTAGAATTTTAAATATCTAAGTAGGTACCTTATCAAAAGGATAAAAGGTAGATGTTGGGATCGCCGGCACTCTAGCCCCATACAGGTCTTTTCAATGGAATCAGATCCTAAATGAACGAGTAGCATTTAATGATAAATAAAGCTTTAATGTTGAAATAGTGGACGGAAGCAAATGAACATAACAGAATAAAATATAGACAAGATCAATCAAACATTACTCGTATAATCGGACATAACTACTGACTAGGGGAATCCCACGGTCGATTGACTGTCAGAAATTATTGTTAAATACGCATTAATGGGGAAGATGACGCAAAGCTCGGCGCAGATGGCGCCACTAGCGCATGTACTGTGGATGTGCCTGATTGCGTATGTGTGAATTGTTTGCGCGCGAAATTTTCATTTGTGTATTGTATAAATGGGACTGTGTGCTGGTGGCGTCACGGGTGGGAAAAAGTTGCAGTCATCTTCCTCATTATAACAGTGTCAAATAAAATGTACAGCAAGAGATAAGAGGTGCAACTCACCAGATAGTCAGAATAATGTAAATGATAATGTGCTTTAAATTTCCTTTTTGGAGGTTGGATAGTTTTGAGTCGCTGATAAACTGAGTCGCTCAGAAACAGGGATGAGACGCGAACACGCACACACTTGATTATAAGATGCAATACACACGAGATGAACTATAAAATGGAATCGAAATAATAGTAAATTTAACCGAGCAAAGCCAATGAGAGTTTCAAATAAATCGTTTAACAGATTAAATTATTTTTCAAGTTAATAAAATGTACGTTTCGAGGTTATTAGAATAATTAGTTTCGCAAAATTATTAGAATAATTTGTTCCTCAAAGTTGAGTCTTTCCACGCGGCTACACAGTAGACAGGAGAACTCTATCTCTAAAACACTTTGTGGATCCAATGACACGCACTTCAGGATTTACCGTCAGAGAGTGTCGCAGCTTCACGCTCTCGGCAGCGGCCAGAGTGGGTTCACGCCGAAAAGGCTTAAATGCGCAGCTCGCTGCAGCGCATTGGAAATCCCAGCTTTACGCTGCATATTATCGCACGGCCACGCCTCCGTGGGCCTCTCTACTGAACCCTTTCGCTACGGCGTACTGTTTAATCGAAGGCCTTAGGAAGGTGGGGTGGATTGCCACTGGTATGGCCAGAGAAGGTATGCGCTCCAATCGAGATGACTACGTCCACCAATTGTTGAGACGGCACGTTTATTTGGCCGGTTGTGGGCGTCGTTACAACAACGTACGAGCACTCCACAGAAACACAGAACGGACACACACGACTTACAACCACGCAGTTACGAGGAACAGAAATATGTACAAGCTATGTACAGGGACGCATGGCGCCAAGGCTCGAAGGGCCGTTTTAAAAGGTTCCTTAAGGGAGTGTGCTGCTTTATAAGGTCCAAAAAATCGATTTTTTTTTTATTGTCTAAATCAGGCCTGGGATTTAAGTGAACGCGGCGGCCGATTTTCAGAGTCAACGCCTCTTTTCCCCCACCGCACGTCTTGGCCCCCGCGGCGGCCAAGGTACGGGCCTGAAGCGCTCGAAGCTCCTTGGCCGCCGCGGGGGTCAAGACGTGCGGTGGGGGAAAAGAGGCGTTGACTCTGAAAATCGGCCGCCGCGTTCACTTAAATCCCAGGCCTGGTCTAAATCGATAGATAAACTATCCAAGAATGTATTCACAAAGTTATAGCGGCCAATTCGAAGTATTTTTAAAGATACAGAGCCGAGAGCAGGGAAGCGGCGAGCATCTGTGCGAGCGCTCGGCCGGACACGGGCGCGTGCTTCACCCTTTGACGCGTCCCCATTCGTCGATCATTACTTTTAAAGACAATCAAAACGGTAGAGTTGTGCAGTGTAATAGTACAGAATAGTCTTAGAGCAGAGTGAGTTAGAGATTTTATAAGTTAAACGTAGAGAACTGTAGCGATCGACCGCAAGCGAAAGATCGCGAATGCACGAGAATCTCTCACCACCGTCAATCGTTGCATCGGTGCTACTGGCAGATTCGCGAGCATGCGGGACCAATTCGTGTTTATTAACACTTCGAGAAACCGAATATTCCAGAAATTCAAAACAAATAAATAACGGGATCGAATTCGGTAAGTGCAAAACGTTCGCCGATACCACTGATGCGCAGCGACTCGCGCGGGAAGACAAGCGCCAAACATACAACAGCAAGGAGGCTCGTACGGCTCGTAGGATTGAGCAAATACGAGAAAATGAGTTTTTTGAACAGGCGGAAGGACTATTATATGGGGCAGGAATAGTTGATTAGCAGATCACTGGTGTAAGTAACCAATAATTAATATTTTCTCCTACCGAAAACTTTAAAGCGCGATTTCTCCAGTTTTCATTTTTACGATTCTTTAAAATTGGCGGGCGTGATAGCAAAAAAACCGTGCGGCCTATTGAATTAAACCAAAGCTTATGCTCTTCAGTATTAAATTCTTTTCTATGTGAACTAAAAAGATTGTTAAAAAATTATTTTTAAATCACTTTTATAGCACGTTAAAGTCACATGTTGTTTTTAGAAAATAGACATTCTTCTTATCACACTAAAAAAAAATCATGATTTCGCGCTTTTTTGTGCTTTTTCTTAGTTCACCCAGAAGAAAAATGTATGAGCATTAAAAACCATTTTGGTTTTTTCATTTCAGACCAGAATTACGACCAGAATCTTTCCCGCCAATTGGAGACTGCAGTGGCAAAGCGCTCCGAGAATCGGCTGATAAATCTGCCATAGTTAATAATATTATGCGAAAAAAAAATTTTTTGTACTCATTGAATATATATTTAAATATATCTAAAAGTTTACGAAGATCAATTGTTCCTTTCCCTTTCAAAAAATTCGTGAAAAAATCGATTTTTTGGACCTTATAAAGCAGGACACTCCCTTAAAACCGTTGCTCGTGAGTCGCAGGGCGACAAAAGCTGTTATAAAATTGTGCGTGCGGGAGCGTGTTGTTGTCGTACGTGTTCTTGGAAGTGACTAACGGATTCCTGGAAGAGCGCACACCGCTCGAATCCATGCAAAAACGTGTGACGTATGTAGGGATTGCAAACCGGTAAATCGGTAAATCGGTTTAATGTTTTTTTTTCATTGATAACTTAGTACAGTGGACGCTCGATAATGTGCCGCAGTCGGGGCTCTAGAGGCGGTGTTTTCTCAGAAGCGGCATATTAACGAGAGCCAATATAACGCGCGCTCTCTCCATAACTCTCCTGTTTTCTTTTCCGTGATGGCTGCCCCCTACCAGAATACTCTTAAGGTGCGTCACACTGATGTGAGAAAAAGAAAAAACACATTCACGTATATGTATTGCTTGCGAATTGCTTGCGAACTCCAGTGTGGAGGCACCATTAAGGGTTAGCATTCATTGGCTCGCTGAGCGTGAGAGAAAGGGAGGTGCACACACGCGTGCGAGTAATGCGTGTGAGCTGGGGCGTTCCTAGCGGCACTTTAAACAGCGGCATATTATCGAGCGTCCACTGTAATTGAAATGCTTTCCAAATAGCCCTGAAAATGGCCTAAGCCTGGCAAATACTTACCAATCAACTGGCATACCATTTTCGTCTGTACATTGTAGATTATACAAAATGCGGCCAATTATAACAGTGACTATTTGTACTATTAGCGGGCCAAAAGAAGATCCCTAGGAGGCGGGCTCGGGCGATGCAGTCCACCGATGTGACGATTGGTCGATTCACCTATTTGAACACACTTCTCAAGACAGGGCACACGTATTTTGGTTATTGACTGAAGTAGGCACATACATTATCGCACCGCGCGACGAAGAGAACGAACAAAACACATCGAGATCGAGTGGGATAAAGCGATCTGACCGACGAACGTCAAAGCAATAGCGTAGGCATCTTTAACGGTTAACCATTAATATATAATAAAATACAAATTTCCTCATTTTTCACAATATGTTCACGAAAGTATTATCCTGATACCAACCCAATGATAATACTTTCTGAACATATTGTGACAAATAAGGAAATGTTTAAGTTATTAAATATTAATAGTTAACCGTTAAAGATGCCTACGCTATTGCTTTGACGTTTGTCGGTCAGATCGCTCTATCCCACTCGATCTCGATGTGTTTTGTTCGCTCGCTTCGTCGCGCGGTACGATAATGTATGTGCCTACTTCAGCCAATAAACAAAATATGTGTGCCCTGTCTGGAGAAGTGTGTTCAAATAGGTGAATCGACCAATCGTCACATCGGTGGACTGCATCGCCCGAGCCCGCCTCCTAGGGATCTTCTTTTGGCCCGCTAATAGTTCACGAGTATACTGAACGGTTGCGAATACTAAAACTGTGCAGCTACGAACGTATGCGATGTAATGTGGTCCGTAAGACCGATCGGTACCGCTTTTATAGTGGTTTGCACACAAAAACACACACACACACACGTGCAAAAGTATAGTTTATTTGTGGTGGGGTGATAGTCATTGTCGTTGCAAGAGGTAGAAGAGGAGGAGGAGGAGGAGGAGGAGGAGGAGAATGAATGGTAAAATATGTTATTCTTTCATGAAATAGTTCATTTTATTCATATACATAATTTTTTTAATTTCACATTAAATTTCGGAACGCATATACTGCCAAATTTTCTGAACGTTTTCCAGCGCGCACATGCATGCACCGTTGCCTTTGTGGAAAGCGCATCTTACGGTGTTCGTTGAGGACATTGATTTCAGCTTAGGAACGATCGTGTCAGGCAAGATTCCACAATAATCATCGTCCACGTCGTAGCCATCGGTATCATCACCGTCGGAATTGTTGTTCCTCTTTAGTCTTCTCGTACATCTCGACGATATCTTCGATGTTTATATCTTTTCCTATCTGCGGTATTGCAAATCAACTCCATGAGGGCATCGATTTCTTTGCCAATACTCTGTCTTGCTTCAAGATCAGTGCTCGCAGAGCCCTTATTGCGGAAGGCATCCCATAGCTTTTTCCCCGTCGTCCTTTTTGTCATCTATTTTTATTTTTATTTTATTTATGTACTTTCTTTCATTTTCTGTAATTTATTGTAAATATCCTTTCTTATAGTGTTCTTGTGCTTAATGGGCTTGTCCCGCGAATAAAATTATTATTATTATAAAAGTACGCGTAAGCAAATTCAAGACGATCTTCGAGAAGGGATACACGCCAAACTGGTCCACCGAGGTGTTCGAAATCATCGTGGTACAACGAACGCAACCTGTAACGTACATTCTACGCGATTCCGCGGGAGAACCGATCTGGGGTGGATTTTACGAGTACGAACTGCATTCTGTCGCGAATCCGGACGTATATCTGATCGAGAAGATTATTCGTCGCAAGGGGAATCGAGTGTACGTGAAATGGTTGGGATTCGACTCGTCCAAGAACTCGTGGATACAGGAAAAGGATATTCTGTGACACAAGAACGACTCATTATTCGTATTACTTAAATAAATATACATTTATTCGTTTCTTTGTATTTTAAACACAAAATAAAGCATCATACTTGTACATTATTTCATTGAATGTTTAATATTACATAGGTATAGTTAGAAAAAAATAAACATCATTGCCCATACTACGTTCATCAATTACATACCTTTTTTTTTAAAGAGGGGGAAAATGCATTACGCATACCCCGACAACGGTTACGTCGGGATTATGTGGGACTCTCCATTTCTGGTATACCCACTAAAAACCTCCTCCACGCTTATACGGTACATGAAAAAACACACACACACTTATACTACCACTAACACTAACACTACGCGGTTTCCATATACACAGCACTATCGTTTTTGCTCTCTCTCTCTCTCTCTCTCTCTCTCTCTCTCTCTCTCTCGGGAATCTCATAGTGTCCCCACGGAAGAGTCTTGATCTGATCGGCAAGTATGTAGCGTTTATCGTCGTACGGACTGAGAGCGGTCACGGAATAAACATCGTGTAATCGCGCACGGATATGGTTCTGGCGTACCGTCTTTTCCGCGTGCTCGCGAAGACACCGAACGTAGTCACCGAAACGCAACTCGTTCGCTACAACACTCCTCTTAACACCCTTAACTTTTTACGTTTCAATCACTCTCGACGACGCGTCGCACACTCGAGTCGCGTACATCTTGGACCGTAGTCCTACGAACTCGGTCATTAAGGTACCGTTATTTTCGTCTTTCATTAGACCAGGCACCTTCTTGTTTTCGCGCGGCATATCGTACGGGTTGTCTATCGCGTAATCACTCGTATCGAAACGTTCACTTACGTCACTTTTCAGTTCCTCGTAAATGTCATCGCACTGCAGCTCGTAGAGTAAACTATCTGTGTCCGTGTACAAAATCTTACACTTATCACCAAACTTTTTACGCATATAGTCATAGTGAAATTCATACAGACAAACCTTAGACACGTCCAACACGCTCATACCCACGTATATAGGTTTATCAAATTTAACTTTTAATTTACGCATCTCGATGGCTACTAGGTGTTCCGAAAATATCGCGCGACTGTGGAAATTCGATTTTGCGATCAACGATTCGGCACCGTAACGTCCGTCCCACCGCGTGACTAGTCGAACGTCCACGCGATATCGAACGTTCTCCATGGTCTTCCCGTACACAGCGTTATTCATTAATTTATACAGAGTTTTCTGAAAATCGCTGGTTGCACGTGTCCTCAACTCTGTGTTCAGGTTTATGTATTCGCGTAACCAAGGTTTCTGCTCGAACCGTAGAACGCGATGAATTCGTGATACGCAAAGTCCGTGTCGAATACACTGCTTCAAGTACCGATAGTGAATCACGTATCTGTCTTTATTCTGGAGCGTGGCGATCAGTTTGGATTGCTTACCGGTGGGTGCGTTCTCGCGCACAGGACAGAACGAAAGGTCCGCGTACGTGTCATGAATGTCCCGCGGATACTCCAGATCCACTTCCAGCAGGTATCCCTCTGGTCCATCGTCCGGCGGCAAGGAGTCCACGTTCGAATCGGTAACCGTCTTGCCCAACTTGGTTACCGTTGCATCGTCCAGCCATCGGAATCCTCCGTACGGCATCGCCTGAGACATTGCCCATCCGTACAGATTGTTCACGTCGAAGTACATCAAGTACGTGGATGTTTGCGACGCGTCGTACATCTCTGCAGGCAGGTACTTGTTGTTGGCACGCGCGTACCTGTGCGAGCACTGACTAAGACCACCGCGTATTCCGCGCTCGAGGAACAACAGCATGTCCACGTCGGTGAGCAGTTCCAATTCGACGCGCGTGTATTTTAGCATCGCGTCCCACGTGAACGCCGGTAACGTACAGTAAAGGTCTGCGCACACATTTCCGTTCCGTCTCCGTTCCGTCTCCTGTTACGTACACAGATCTATCTTTGACTTCTTAACTCTTTCGGGGTCCGGAATGCACGTGACCCGACGGAGTCACCGTTTCCTGCAATGGTGTGATGCAACCGAGTTTTCCCCGAAAACCTAATATTCAATGAAGCCACTCATGCCCCCACTACTTTCTAGCCGAATTTCACCGTATAAAAAGGGCCATGAATCCACACTCGGGGGCTCATTTCAAGTGTAATACGTTTAGACTAAAGAGGCTTGCAAGATCGAGAAACATTATCCTTCAAGTAGTAATTCAACTTAAGCCATACAGCTCGTAGTGTTGCTGATAGGTGTTGTAATTGTTAAACTCTTTGAGACCCCCGCATTTCTCAGTGCGTGAAAACCGAGAGGTGGACTTAGGTACCGCGACAACTAAACTCTTAAACAATTGTAAGAACCGAGCTTATTGAATATAATTTGTTATTTCTTAATCAGAGTTCTTTTATTTGACTCAATCACTATCTGTATTTCCTCTTCGAGATAAACCCACATAGATACTCCTTTACCGCTCAAGGTGTATCACATTATAAAGTTACGAGGCTAAACTAACATTCCTAGTGGCTCCCGGGGATACCAGACCCCGGTTCGTCCACGACTTCTACCTTCCCAGTAGCTCCCGGGGATACCAGACCCCGGTTCATCCACGATTTCCACCTTCCTAGCGGCTCCCGGGGATACCAGACCCCGGTTCGTCCGTGAAACTTACCTTCCTATTGGCTCCCAGGAATACCAGACCCCGGTTCGTCCACGAGATCCAACCTCCTTATAGCGGCTCCCGGGGATACCAGACCCCGGTTCGTCCGCTACTAACAAACTCAAACAACCAAAAATCAATCCTCGGCCTCGCAGCCGCCATTCTCATTGCCCTCAGCCTCGGCTCGTAACACTCCGTTCCGTGGACGTACAAGGTATCGGTTGCTTGTTTTGGAATGGAGCAGCACACACTTGTCAGTTCCGTGAAATTCGATGGCCTCTCCGTATCCGTCAGGTCTGGGCCGTCCAGATCCGTGTTAAAAAATATCGTTTGCGTGCTTTACAATGGAGCAGCGCACACTTGTCCGTGTCAAGGATGTCAGCCGATGTCCGTGTAGAACCCCTATCCGTTCGGTGAAACTAAAATTCGGTTGCCAACGATATTTGGGCATTTGGACTGACGGAGTCCGGAAATCACGGAAAGGTCGACCTTTTTTTATGACCATGAAAGGTTCTCGGGTCGAAGCTCTCGCACCACGCGCTTCAGGGGTCCTAGAGCCTAGAGTCATAAAGACAAGGACAGCAATAGGCCACTCAGTAATGGAAATGGTAATTTCTATAATTAATATTAAAACTCCATAAAAATACCACCAATGCATTGCTGGAGTTTTTACAATGAAAATTATACCAAACATGATATAATTCTGATCATTATTAATGATTGTAATGAAAAGATTGTTTTTCTTTCAAAAGGACGAAACTACTTAGTAAACTAATCCTTCTAGCTTCTAAAAAAATCACGTCGTTTGGACCAAATTTAATATTGTTATTCTGTTTTAAAGGGTGTCCGAATACTTTTGTCTCCACTGTATGTACATATGTAAGTACATAATACACATTTTCTTTCACTAATTCGTATTTGTGAAATAGGCTGGTAAGTGTGGACTGGTATGCGCATTCCAAATCTCGATACACATACTATTGACCTGCTTCAATATGAAGGCTATGCTTCGCGACTTGTGGAGAGGTGTAGGAGAGCTCGAAGACTTTGCTTCGTATGAAGACCTGCTTCAATATGAAGGCTATGCTTCGCGCCTTGTAGGAGAGCTCGAAGACTTTGCTTCGTGGGAAGACCAGCTTCACTATGAAGGCTATGCTTCGCGACTCGTGTCGACCAGGGAAGGCTGTATGGTGATCGTACACCCGAGTGACGCACGTGAGAGTACTGGCTTTGATTTATGGCTCGATAATTGGCTTACTAACTGCATCGTATGAAAAGAGACGTAAATAATAGGGTTTTCATTATAGGTTTGGGAATAGCCATACGGGACTCTATATGAAAGAACGTTAGTAAACACGGGCAAGAACTCCCGGCGCTTGCGGAGACCGATCAGCTGTAGTCGTTGCGCGTAATGATTCCAGGTATTCGAGGCGAAATAGCGAGAATTAACGGTTAAAGATAAAAGCGAAAGCGTTATTTATTGGAACACGTAACAGATAGCAATAAACACCTTATAAGTATGCGTTGGACATTCAGCATAGGCACATAACATTTATATAAAGGTAAATGATAGATAATTAGCGTTAGGCAAAAATAGCAAAAGTTAAACAATAAGAGATTATATGATAAAGATAGCAATATAACTATATGAGGCTAGAGCCTAAGAAAGAGAAACCGATATGAATGTAAATTAAACAATATATATATATATAAAGCGATAAGCGTAAATCTAAGCAAAGGAGTTAATACAAAGAAATAACGTAGCAATTAAATGTTATAAACAAAAGCATAAACAGTAATATAAAATAAGAGAAATGGAAACGCTTACAGTGATGTAGACGCTGGTTGATGTACACTGAATTTAAATGTTAGAATACAACTTAAAGAAAACCACTTAAATCTGAGATGAAACAGAGTGATGATCGCGACTGACGATAGCAAGGAATAATGATGCGTGGGCCACGCGGCACCGGTATTTATACAAACTGATGGAATGTGAGGTATGCGGGGAATTTGAGGTATGCGTGATGACTCATGGCCAAAGTATGCGTGGAATTTGCGGTATGCGTGGAATTTACGGTATGCGTGATGACTCATCCGTAAGGTATGTGTCGTAATAGCTCTGGGGTTTTTGTAAGAATCAAAGGTTGATCTATAATTAGGCTGTAAGACAATGGGATTTCGAAAAGGGGCACTCAATCCGTTGGGTGGACTTTTGTGGTTTTCATTGGTAGAGAGGGGGAGGGAAGAGGTTTTGATTTAGAAAGGTTGGGGCGAGGGCTTGTTGCAATTCGTAATTGAGGAGGGAATAATGCCTCTAAGGCGGAGAGGGGAAGGGGAATCAGCTGGAGATGGGGACCGCTAAGGTACATCGTCCAAGATCTGATGATTCGTAAAGGGTTAAGAGTTGTGGTTTATAGATAGTAGTAGGTTCTTGGGTAGGTCATATAAGGAGGAAGCTAGTTAGGGTTGGGCGAAAATTATAGGGACGTCACATCTAAATCGATAGATAAACTATCCAAGAATGTATTCACAAAGTTATAGCGACCAATTCGAAGTATTTTTAAAGATACAGAATCCAGAGCAGGTAAGCGGTGAGCATATGTGCGAGCGCTCGGTCGGACACGGACTTACCGGGCCAGAGCAGGCCCCCTACACAGTTGTCAGTTAAGTTAGGGACACCGCAAGGAGATGGAACAGACACCATACGGAGGCGGAACGGAGACGGAACGGAAATGTGTGCGCAGACCTTAATGCGCGGGGTCCAGTTCGTAGCTCGCGATAGAGTCTATACGAAAGTTCTCGAACACGTCGGCGAGTAACAGCACGTCAGTCTTAAGATATAAATCGCTGTACTCCCCTAATGTCTGTATACGAAAACTGTTCCACACGTTCGTCGCGTGCGCGTAATCGGACTCCGAAACATCACTATCGTTCAAGCGATTGTAGAACGCGTCACGAGGCGGTAGTCGCGTGTCATACGACGCCACGTAATCGTATGGAAAGACTCCCTTCCTGGTAAGAAGATCGAATTGTTCGTCAGGGAGATGATTGAACTCGTGCCGTAGAATCGTCAGACACTCTTTCCCGAGATCCGACGCGAGTTGTAACCGTGATACGCGGGGTTACCGGTGGGACGGTGGAGGTACCGTATGGCCAGCTCAGGACGGTGGTCCAGGGCCGCCGATCGAATGATTGAACGCAGGAGTAGAGTAGAGTACGACAGTTTATTTAGTCTTACGGCTACGTACAAAAGATCCCGGCCAGGTCTATGCTGGCACACAGTGTGAGGACGGCTTAATATATATCGCGGGTCCCGGTGTGTATCGCAGCGCACGAGTCGGCGTGGGTTCCGGCGCGGATCGCGGCGCGTATCGCGGCGTGTGTCGCGGCGCGTGTTCGGTCGGTAACGATGCGGCGATTGGGGGGGGGGGGGGGGGAGATGGTTTTGACCGTTCGGTGTCCTGGCGGGCCAACCCTGCCGATGGACCCTAGTCGAAGAGTCTTTAGTCCGGTCACCCAGTGGGCACAACCCGTGGGTGGATCGGAGACTGTGGAGACGCTCTCGAGAATGGAGATAGCTCCGTTCGGGAGATCGATGGCGGTTGACGGCCTGCTTCCAAAGGATGGCTCACGCTGTCCTATTGGGAACCGTGGAGGTTGCAAAAATGGTACGCAGAGATGCAGTCTGTCGACACACGAAATCTGGTGCTTACACTAGCGCTTGTCTTTCGCAACCACGAGTGTCTGCACAAGAATGTGGAATCGAACAGGATGCCTCTGGGAGAGTTGTACTATGTACGGTCGCTTCTAGGCGGTCTCTGCCAAATAGGCCTATGCCCTCGGCTTATATATCCTCGTCCGCGGAGTTTCGGCAGCGAGAGAGTTAATTACTGTGTACCCTCTCGCGCCTATTCTCGGAACCGCGGACGAGTGGTGGGGGGGCAAGACCGTTGGCCACGCGCGGTACGCGTCGTTACGGTCGGGCGCGTGGTGGGGGGCAAGATCGTTGGCCACGCGCGGTACGCGTTGTTACGGTCGGGCGCGTGGTGGGGGGGGGGGGGCAAGATCGTCGTCCTACCGACAATAACTCGTTACAGAGTTTCTGCAGACTCGTTGCCAAGAATTTGAACGAATCGACGAATCGGAATTTCAACATTTTTCGCCAATTCTTGTCATCGCCCCTGAGATCCTCTACGTCTTTGGTAAACGATATGTAGCGTTCTTTCGTTATCGGAAGGAGGCTGATCTTTCCGTTGAACGCGTCTGCCAACTCCTTGATGATAAAGTGTGCGTCGTAGCCGGACAGATTGTGAAACACCACGGGTATCGCGCACAAACGTTGGTAGCGCAAGTTGCACGATCTATGCGCCGCACCCCTGTAATTGCCCGTCGAGTGACAATGATCGCGCACTTTCGCATCGTCCTCGCCTCGATCGAAGAGTCCCCCGCACACATGACACGTGGTTGCCGCGTGAAAACTTCGCCACTGTTGCTGCGTTAACGGTATCATAGGTTTCTTTATGCACAACCACGAGTATGCAACGTTCGCGAATTTGCGTAGTTCGCGCACAAACCATTGAACACAATCGGTGTCGCTGCGGTATGCTCGATATCTGCAGAGAGCCGGGTCGTCGTAACAATGCACGTAGTATCCTACGCTGTGAGCTCTGTGGTGTTGGTACTGTTACGTGCGATGATGCTCCATCGTTGGTTGTTCCACTTCCTCAAACATACACTCAAAGTCTGCGTAGATCACGAATGGTACGCGTTCCTTGCGTTCGTGATGCTGGAACTGCAAAATTTTCTCATCTTCGGATGGCAATTGCACCGCACACTCGTTTAATCGTAGACAATCATCGGTGTGTCGTTGCAATCGCTCCGCCGACGAGAAAAAGTTGAGACACCTGAAACTTATACGGAAAAAATAAAATAGGGTAAACGCTTTTCGTTCGTAACGTATCGTGTGAATTTCTTTTTTTATTCTTATTTACTTACCTATCGCAAACGAATACTCTGCCATGATGGTTATGCAGTTGTGTTGAAATCAAACGGGAGAGACATCGAATGCACGCGAAATGGTATCGCTGCGAATTATTCGGGTCTTGAATCAGCAACACGTTCGCGTGTCTCCCTTCCCGCTTGTTGCCGGAGACGCGTAGCGGTACACAGCCATCCTCGTCAGACCATAGATATACGTTTACAGATACGTCGTTGGCTACCTCGAAGTTCTGTAGCTGGTCCATGGACATGGGAAGTCGCACGCCATTCGTATGGAGTACCGTTGCATACGGTGGATATGATGTAATCCTATCCCCGTTCGTAACAGCCGGAAACAGACTAGCGACGACTGACCACAAAAAACATGTCTTGTCGTTGCACCGAACGTTCACTACCGCTATTTTAACCATGACCGTTCGCGGAATTGGCACGTCACATCCGGCGCGCAATGGATTATGTTTGTTTATGTTTATAATGAGATTCTGAACTGCCCGTAAGGTCCAGCCACTCTCGCGCTCCTGAAACTCCTCCATCGCGACCAACGTCGGTGCAACCACTTGTTTCGCGTACCACTCGCGAACATTCGACGACATAAAGAGTACGTGGTTGCGCGTCGCGAAACTCTTCGTGTCTGTCTCGTTCCGCAACATGAATTCGACGTTTAGCACTGTATTCACCGACACACTGCGATGCTCGGTAATAGCGTTCGTAACGCGTGAAATCACAGTTCGACGGGCATTATCAAAAAAATTGCGTGGATCTGCGGCTTGAACGTTAATTACGGCTCCGGTCGATAAACGCTTCTCGAACGCGGTTTCAATTTCCTCCCACACGACCTTCGGTGCAGATGCTCGAGTGGTTACCCCACACCCTACGCGAGATAAGCGAGCGCGCACTATCGCGCGCAATGTTTGTGTTCGCGCGAGCAATGACACAATCCGCTGCTTCTCCCACACCGACACGCGTTCACCTCGTTGATACGTAACGATGTGCTGTATCGTCTCGTCGCACCAAATTCCATGGTGGACCTCAAAAGTCCGGACATCCGAGACAATACCGAAAACACATTCTTGAAGGTTTCCATGATGCTTCTTTTTTTTTGTTTTTCCACAATCACTTATAATAATATAATCGATATCGTTCAACAGTACGTTTCCGCCAAGTATTTAAATTCGCTTCAGGATGTCGGGCACATACCGGTAACATTATCGGTCTGCAGAATGTCCATCTAACGCGTCTTGTATGCTCGTCAACGATACGTTCCTGTCGATTATAGGCGCTTTCGACGCGTGACTATTCGTGACTGTGACATGCTGAAGATGCGAACTTCTTTAAATATACGCATATCCCTACCTAAGGACTGCACACTCATGTGCATCTACATTCTCATGGGACACCTAGAATTAATCGTTCTCGGTATCTGACCGTCCGCTGTTACAGTTCGATGTTTCGACTCGGTTATGTTTTGACTATGGCTATGTTTCGGCTCGGTTAGGGCGCGATAGCCGCGGCGGCTTTCGACTTACATCTTGGTCATATCATGATACCCGACCGTAAGAAGAACAATAGATGTATATAGGATATCCCTCCCCCCTCCCCCCTCCCCCCTCCCCCCTCCCCCCAGCATATTTTGCGCTATCTAGACGCGCCGGCAAAATATGCGGTCCGGAATACGGCAACGCATGCTTTTCTTTTGAAAATCGAACGCGTGTTTATACTCGAGAGATAAGGGATCTGTCTTGCATTTGACGGTAGGGTGAGCAGGCGGGACTACGCGCAGTCAGCGGACTACCCCTTCTTTTCCTGTGTCTCTTCGCGAGGCGTATTGATGTTGCATAATACTCTTTAATTTCTAGTTCTCCAAAATTAATCAGGCTGGTAGAGAACGATTTACTACAGTTTTGGGTAATTTATGGCTTAACTGGTTCCGCCTCGTAGCAAACGTGAACTCAGGGCATCGGGAAACGGAAACAGGATTGGTATGCCTTTTCTCCTTTTGTAACAATTCGAGGACTTTTCTGTTTCTCGTCTCTTCGGACCCTTTCGAACCGAAACACGTGGTGTCTGCTGTCTATCTCTAAGCAATGGGTACATTGGCAGTAAAAGAAGGGAGCGCGGGCTTTTGTGAAAGTGTAGGATGGTTCGTTCGTTGCACTTCTGCAACGCACATGTGCCTCGAAAATGTGCTTGCTTCTTTTTACCTAAAGCATCTTGTCCTGGTGGGAGTTAACTCATAATGGAACGAGAAAAACTACTTGGAGTAGAGGAACTTGCTTGGAAAAATCCTGTCAGTTTGCAATCGCGTCAGAGAAGTGTTTTCTACACAAGTGTATTACGCGTTGTTCCGAGCATAAACCTAGAACAACGAAGACGCAATTACTGCTGTACGAGCATTTGGGCAGCTATATCCGCGGCACCGGACGCCAAGTGAAAATTCATTTTCACCAATTTTTATAAGGTACGAACGCGTTCCATGAAAAATAAATTAAGTGATCAGTGTTAGTAAGAGTGCAGTGAAGTGAATATTCGTTATCTACATTAACCCAATCGCACTTGACGTTGCGACCCTTTTACTTTGGTTAGTGTCGCGTACCTGGGACCAGCTGTGCACTGGACGCATCCGTCGCTGACCAGCATCAGTTCAGTGACCTAGTGCCGCAGGTTTTCAAGCTGCAGGTGAATTTCCGAAAGAGTGAGTTTTAGTTACTTTATTGGTGATTATTAGTTATTAAATTTAACGCAGGCTGTGGCTTATTTCCGGCGATATTTATCTAAATTTCCGTACCTAAATTTTGTCTTCGGGGGTTTTAAACAGACTTATTCATCATCAGCAACAGTGTTGGCCGTTATTAAACTACGGATTCTTATCACAATAACGAACTACGATCACGTTTTGTTTATTTCCTGTTACATTACTTTTTCATTTAAGCGATATTTGAAAACGAAATCTACGTATTTCTTGTCCTCTCACTTCAAATAATTATTATTTTCGATTCTGTTTTAAAAAAAAATGTGTATTCACTTTTTTACGTTTGACATGATTTGCCTCGATTTATCTTTTACTCGTAATTCACTTTAAATGACAACCAAACGATGACGAAAGGTATCGATTGCCGTCGTTTTCGCAGAGATCTGATGAAAAATGCGGAGCTGAAAGAGTTTGGTTCTTAATAGGTATTCAAACCCCTTCAAGTATCGGAAGCCATAAACTTGCGGTGAAGCATCATGGTGTGTTGTCTTCGCCACGGGATATGATGCGGCATCTCCTTGAGTCGAGTCGCTGGAGGATCACTCTTAAGAGTCTTTCCTTCCGAAAAACACACCACTTTGGGAATTACATGAAAGATCAGAAGTCAACACCCTGTTTCAATGTGTTGGTCTCACCAATATGCGCGAGCTACTACCCGTTTCAAACGCGTGGTGCAAACTTTAGGGCATTATTACTGTAAAATGGAGACAGATCGGACATTATGTCATAGGACTTTTATGTTCCATTGGACCTCCCCTACCACCCCCTAAAATATTGCTACGTATACTGTTTACACCCTGTATAAATATAAAAAAGAATATGAAAAAAATGAATATATAAATATAAAAAAAATGAATATATATAAATATAAAAAAACATAAATATAAATATAAAAAAGAATATATAAATATAAAAAAATGAATATATTTAAATATAAAAAAAATGAAAATAAAAAAATATAAAAAAAATATAAATATAAAAAAGTATATATAAATATAAAAAAATATAAATATAAATATAAAAAGAATATAAAAAATAATATATAAATATGAAAAATATAAAAAAGAATATATAAATATAAAAAAGAATATTAAATAATAAATAAAAATATAAAAAAAGAATATAAAATATAAAATAAAAAAATAAAATAAAAAAATATTATGGCGACGGGGGTGGCATCGGTGGTGATGGCGGCGACGGTCGCCGCAGGGGTCCTCTCTCCTGGCCTATGGTCCAAGGCCGCCAGAATTGCAGCTCCTGGGCAGGCACCACTTCAGGTTCGTTTGGAACCTGCGCCAGGAGCTGTGCCAAAAACCCCAGCTGCTCCCTCAGCAGTTCACAATTCTAGAACATATACACAAGCATTGATATAATATTGATACATTAAATATGAAAACATACATACGCAAAACATTGCAAACTAGTACATACTAGCGGTGATGAGGGAGGCGATGATAGGGGTGATGACGGCGGCGACGGTGGCGGCGACGGTGGTGACGGCGGCGATGGTGGCGACGGGGGTGGCAGCGATGGGGATGGTTGTGGCGACCCCCAATCCGACGACCATATCGGTGAGGGCGGTGGAGAATTAGAAATCTAGAACACCACGATTTAATATAGACATAATCTTAACAATTAAACGCGGTAAATGATAAAATATTTATATGTACATACCTCGGGGTCGCACTCCGGCGCGATTCTTCCCAGGCCCATTTTTGTTTTTTTGGCAAAACTTTTTTTTTCAAAAAAAAACACGGTGTTATAGCCTGTCACTTCGACTGTGCTTTGAATGCAACTGGTCTCGATGCATCTCCTGGGCTCTAGGATGCTAAAACCCCCTCCTATCATGAAGTCAAGAAGTGCTTAGCTTTGCAAAAGTACGATGGCATTGTTCTTCATTATCTTCGTCACAGGGCACCTGTGCTCCAGCTGCATTTTCGCTGACCATCCTCCTCCTCCTCCGTGTCCTTACCTTCTTCTTCTTCACTGACCATCCTCTCCTTATTCACACGTATCTTCTTTCCCTTCTTCGAACCATTTTCTAAATAATTGCAACCATCGTCTTAATCTAGCATACATCATATTTAGGAAGTTGGTTTAGGGAGGGTGAAGAAAATTATACGCATTAAAAAATGATTATATTTATTTATGAATTTCTCTCTGGCGTTTAGTCCACCAGTTGAATATTTTAAATACATTTTGCAAGGCACAGTGCTTTGCGTGTCTGCCACATCGCAGAGTATCAACTACATTTAGCTTATTTAGAGATTGTATATCC
This sequence comes from Andrena minutula, assembly GCA_929113495.1. Classification (NCBI taxonomy): domain Eukaryota; kingdom Metazoa; phylum Arthropoda; class Insecta; order Hymenoptera; family Andrenidae; genus Andrena; species Andrena minutula. The sequence goes on along the minus strand of OV815993.1, from coordinate 46,776,681 downwards.
TCGTAGTCAATGTCCAGCGTCTCGATGATCACGTCCGCTCTCGTACTTTCATCGAGGAAATCCGCAAGCCATTCGCGTTTCTGCAGCCCTTTAACGTACACGACATGGCACGTGTCATCTTCTTCGTCGATCGCATCAGCTGCAGCTTTCGTAATTAGCTGTTTAGCCATACTGTATGGAACTTCTCCATCGTCCCAGCGTAGCCCATGATGTTTCGTCGTCAACCACCGGATGCTTGATTTGTCAGATTTCGTAAGAAGATATTGCGGCATCGAACTCCGAAAAATATAATGCGAGAGAATTGTTCCCTTTCGCAGGACAGCCACTTCCTTGACGACAAATCTTCCATCGACGATGAACCCTTGCAGGTCAACAAATGTTGGCACGGACATTATCGATACAATTTAGAGGCCCGCTCGCTTCCAAGACAGATGGGGGAATGCAGTCTTTCTCGTAAAGCATTCTCTTTCATTTCTTTTGGTACGAATTTAACACAGGAGAGGGCAGGCAATTTAATTCATTTTGCGCACCACGTTTGTCAGCGGATTGTATTCAACCACCCGATCGTGCAGAATCAGACAATAGGCCGTAGTATTTGCCGGTACATTCTCTTTACATTCGAATTCTATGCGCACATCCACGGTATCGCTTTTAACCGACTCATTTTGTCGCGAACAATCAATCACCACGAAGGGACCAAATTCTAAAAATTTGGCCACGGTGAATAATCCATCGTTACAGTTGTAATATGATTTACGGAATTGCGTGTACATGTGAAACAAGATGGCATGCTTATCCATGTCAAAGTCCACCTGCATGTCATCATATGGGTGAAAATCCGAGGTGAGAAAAGCTTTTACATTGGTTAATTTGCATTTGTCGAACATAGTAGCATCTTTGGACATATCATTCTTTCGATCAGTCTGTAGAGCAAGGATAATGACACGCGGCTTCTCCAACTGTGCAGATGCCTTCACGGCCCATGAGTGCTTGGTAGTGCTCTGTAAGAGAGGATACTCGTACATATCCCACGATTGAAAACAAATGCTCAGGTTTCGTCCACTGTCCAAAGTACGTAGCAACGATAGCTTATTAACGTCGTTCAGCGTCACATGAGGCATCCGCCATTGTACTTTAACTAATTGAATTTCTGGTTCCAACAACGGCGATCCAATTAGAACATTCTTATCGTTGCGCGATCGTATTAAAATCAATTCGTGACGCGCATTAATAATAATGCGTTTGTAGTCCTCGCAAAATCCCAGCCAATATTTCAGTGGGATACAAAAATTGAAATGATTTTTCACTTTTAGCCCATCGCGACGTTTCAAGCCCCATCCGGCATTCTCCATATTTTTGTCTTCGCCAGATGTCAGCGATACATAGTTTTTCAACGTGCTAGTTATTCCAACGTTTCTGTTGCGATCAATTTCCACACCATTCAGCTCGTATCGAATCTCATCGAATAAGAACGCCATGCAATTATTTCCCAATGTCACCGTTAATGTATCGTTTGGAGTAGGAATACTAAGCGGTTTCTAATTCACTTTCAAGGCCAAATGACGCCACAACCGGCGCGGGGTGGGGGAAGTGAGGGCGCGCGGGGGAGCGGGGCGGAGGGAAACCTGGGCGCGGGGCCTGCGGGGTGAGGAAGACAGGTTGCGCGCGCACGCGCCGCGGAGTGGGGGAAGCCGCGACGATAGAGGGGGGATCAGTCCGGGCCGAACCGCCGCAGAGGCCTCTCCAGACCGGACCCACCGTCGGAAATTTTTCAGAGGGAGGCATTGACCCTCGAAAAAAAATCTTTTTCAAAACTTGGCCCACCCGAAAAATTTTTCAGACCTAACCCAGGGTGGAGACTGTCCTGGAACTTTTTTTTTCCAAACCAATAATTTTTCAGAAATTGTTTCGGACAATGTCGGGAAAGATCGGCGTTTTTTTTTCGACACCGCATCTTCGAGGGAAAGAGACGGAGCATTACTTTAAAGATAAAATTTTAGGAGGGAAAGAGACGCCACTACATAAGAGACGGAGCATTACTTTAAAGTTAAAATTCTAGGAGGGAAAGAGAGAGTAATACATAGGGGATAGAATCGCATGCATTCTAAAGCTAACAGTATTTCAAAGCGTTCCGACTTAACGTCGCCGCGTATCGCGCGATAGCATGCGTAATTCGACTCCTCTGGAACAGCCGCGTGGGATGATATCATTTGATGGCGCGAAGAACGCTCGAACGAAACAGAATTAGCGCGAATCATAGAAAGAATTATGCAGCGTCAGCAAATCTTAAAGTTAGGTGGCAAGGAGGAGGACGGGTAAATAAAATTGAGAAATTATATACGTTTATGATATATATATATTGTTACAAATCATAAAATTAAAAGAATATAATTTACCATTTTTTACTACGAGCATCATCCACAATATGATTGAGAGTACAATCACATTTTATTCTAAAGCTAACAGTATTCTAAAGCGTTCCGATTTAACGTCGCAGCGTCTCACGTGAGCGTATGTAACTTGAGTCCCCTGGAGCAGCCGTGCAGGGTGACGACATTTGACAGCGCGAAGAACGCTCGAATCATAGAAAGAATTATGTGGTGTCAGCAGAAATTTTTTTCCATTCCAATATGTGATGGAAATTTTTTCCCCAACACAGAGAAATAATAATTTTTTAATCACCGATATATAACGAACTATTATGTAGCAAACAGATATATTTTTTCCGAACCATTATGTAGCCAGCATTCTAAAGCTAACAAGTTTTTAAAACGTTCTGATTTAACGTTGCAGCGTATCGCACGATCGTGTGTAATTTGACTCCTCTGGAGCAGCCGCGCGGGATGATATCATTTGGCAGCGAGATGAAGGCACGAACAAAATATAATACTTTTTTCGGAAACGTCGAATCTCAGAATTAGGTGGCAAAGAGAGAAGGAGAATGATGGGTGAATAAAATTGAGAAATAATATAGAATAATACAAGCACAAATATAAAAATATAAAATACAATACAATACAATATGAAAAACAATATAAGTATAAAATGAAATAAAATAATAAAATAAAAGAAAATAAATTAATAAAATAAAAAAGAAAAATATAAAAACATAATATAAAAATAGAATATGAATAGAATATAAAAATAAAAAATAAAAATATAAAAATTCAATATAAAAATACATTATAAAAAGAAAAAATATAGGAATAACAATAATAATAATTTAATTTATTATCCACTTTTGTGTTACAATTTAACGATCCTATACTCTTTCCATTTCATTCCCGTGATTGTGTCAATGTAAGTCCTACCGTTCTAATGTATCCTGCTGAGTCACAACAATTTTTTCTATTTCACAAGTGTTTCCTAATCTATTTTATGTTGCATAATCTTCTTTTATCATTTTCCTGTTCTTCCCATATTTTCCTTCTCCCTATTATCTCCCGTAGAATAGCCAAGTTTCATTCCATTTCATTCCCGTGATTGTGTCAATGTAAGTCCTACCGTTCTAATGTATCCTGCTGAGTCACAACAATTTTTTCTATTTTACAAGTGTTTCCTAATCTATTTTATGTTGCATAATCTTCTTTTATCATTTTCCTGTTCTTCCCATCTTTTCCTTCTCCCTATTATCTCCCGTAGAATAGCCAAGTTTTTCCCTTCTCCTCTAATTACCTCTTTCCAATTCCTCCCACTCTCTCCACTTACTTCACATGCTTCACTCACATGTTTCACTGTTTCTTCCTCTTTCTTACAAAGCCTACATATCCTTTCTTCGTTCATTAGCCAATATTTGCATACACTTGTTTCACTATCCTTTATGAATCTTCCTATCCTTTCTAATTCTCCTCTCCCTTTTTTCTTTTTTTTCACCCATAAGTATTTCAGCTTATTTCCTGGTTTCCTTGCCACCTCCCTTAATTCTCTTAGGAACTTTGACTCTTCTATTTTCATCTCTCTTTCTTGTTCTTGAATGTATTTACTTATCTGCTCTATTTTGGTTCACACGTCTTCACCAATAAAAATATAAAAATATATAAATATAATTGAATATAAAAATATAAAAGTACAATTAAAATAAAAAATAAAACACAATACAATATAAAAACATATAAATATAAAAGAACATAAAATAAAATAATAAAAGAAAATACTATTAAATAATAAATATAATATGAAAAGAAAAAAGAAAATAGAATATAAATGAATAAAATATAAAAATATAAAATAAAAAAAAATAAAAAATATAAAAAACATTGTGAAATAAAAGGAATAGAATAAAATAATAAATATAATATGAAAAGAAAAAAAATATAAAAATTCATTATAAAAGAATATAATATAAAAAGAAAAAATATAAAAAAACAATATAAAATTAAACGAATAGAATAAAAAAATTCAGTATAAAAATAACAATATAAAAAGAAAAATATAATAATAATAATAATAATTTAATTTATTGCCCACTTTTGTGTTACAATTTAACGATCATATACTCTTTCCATTTAAATCCCGTGATCGTGTCAGTGTAAGTCCTACCCTTCTAATGTATCCGACTGTGTGCTAACAATTTTTTTTCTATTTTACAAGTGTTTCCTAATCTATTTTATGTTGCATAATCTTCTTTTATCACTTTCCTGTTCTTCCCATCTTTTTCTTCTCCCTATTATCTCCCGTAGAATAGCCAAGTTTTTTCCCTTCTCCTCTAATTACCTCTTTCCAACTCCTCCCACTCTCTCCACTTACTTCACATGCTTCAATCACATGTTTCACTGTTTCTTCCTCTTTCTTACAAAGCCTACATATCCTTTCTTCGTTCATTAGCCAATATTTGCATACACTTGTTTCACTATCCTTTATGAATCTTCCTATCCTTTCTAATTCTCCTCTCCCTTTTTTCTTTTTTTCACCCATAAGTATTTCAGCTTATTTCCTGGTTTCCTTGCCACCTCCCTTAATTCTCTTAGGAACTTTGACTCTTTTATTTTCATCTCTCTCTTTCTTGTTCTTGATTGTATTTACTTATCTGCTCTATTTTGGTCCACACATCTTCCCCATGTAATCTTCTTCTTCTTTTCCATTCTTCATTTCACCATCCTCTCCATTCCAAGAATTTGATTCTTATTCTTTCCCTTTTCGTTACTTCATTTCCTCTCATTAATATTCTCCCACGTTCTTCCTATCCTTCTTCCGAGTTTATTAACCTCTCTTCACAGCTCATTTCCCTTACTCACATTTTTAATTTCTTTCTCTTCATATTTCTTTTAACAGCCAGTATGTTGGTGTTGATCTCTCCAATTTCATTATCCACCGTATGTATTCCGCCTGCAATTTTTCTATTTCGTCATACCTTCTCCATCCCCATATCTCTGTTCCATACGCCACGGTGCTTCTAACTAGCGCATGATACAGTTTCGTTCTTCTTTCAAAGTCATCTCTGAATAATCTTTCTCCAATCCCCCACATACTTTTCCTAGTGTCATATCCGCTTTCCTAACTACCTTCTTAATATGGTCTGTATCCTTGTTGTTCTCTCTCTCTCTCTCTCTCTCTCTCTCTCTCTCTCTCGCGCTCTCTCTCCCACTGTATAACCTAAATATTCCAGTTCTCTTACTCTTTCTATTTCTTCTTCATTTCAACGAAATCTTTCCTCATTTCTTCTTCCTCCGGCTTTCCTGCATATCATTTTCGTAGACTTTTGCACATTTAACTCCAAGCATTTCTTATTTATGTATCTCTCGAATCTCTTTATCATATTCTTCAGCCCCTGTGCATTATTTACCATTAACACAACATCATCCGCGTATGAAATTGTCCAAATTTTCCTTCTACCTATTAGGACATCTACCATGTCGAACACACTTTCCTGTTAAAAACTTTCCTATCAGTTCCCTCTTCACTCTTAAAGTGCGTATAGTTCTGTCATACATTTCCTATATCCTTATTCTTAGATGTTCGCCTACTCCTTCTTCTTAAAGCTTTTTCCAAATTTCTTCCCTTTCTATCTATCAAATGCTCCCTTCATATCCGTGAAAAACAGGTATAGCTTCCCTCATTTTTTTTTTTGAGGTTTCTATATCTATAGCCGTTTTAACTGCCACTATTGCGTCTACTGTTCCTCTCCTTGTCCTGAATCCCATCTGCGTATCGTTTAATATCCCATTTTTCCATTTGTTCTTCTAATCTTCTCCTTAGAATTTCCGCATATATCTTATAACTTGTATCCATCAAAGTTATGCCCCTATAGTTTTAAATCATAACCCTTTCTCCTCTTTTTGAACATCGGACTTATTATTCCTTCTTTCCATTCTTCCAGAAAGTTCCCCTTTCTTCCATGTTCTGTTTATCACATTTGTTAGATTACCTATAGTTATGAAGATGATTGCGTCCTCGATGTTGAATTAAGATATAATTTAAATGCAGGAGTTTAAATTTTAAGTCAGTCAGACTTATAATATCTTATATGATTTGAGTTCAGATCGACGTGAACCAGATCGGTTTTCAATCTATATTTATCTAATAAGTTTTTTGTACGAAAGGACCTAATTTATAAATAATTTTTTCATATATTCAATAAAAATTGGGTTTTCGTATTTATTAAGAATAGGTGTTTACCCTATGATAATTGGTGGTTGGACTTAAAATTCTAATTATTCAATATTAGAAGCGATTGGGTCAATTTCACTGTCAGATTCTTATGAAGTAATTTTATTTTTAACAATATTTTTGTAATATACGTTTAAGATATATATATATATATATATATACATATACAAAAAATAATATAGAATAATACAAATAAAAACATAATAATACAATTGAAATATAAAATACAATAGAATATAAAAAAATAATATGGAATAATACAAATAAAAATATAAAAATACAATACAATATAAATACAAATAAAATATAAAATACAATACAACATAAACAACAATATAAATACAAAAGAAAATAATACATATAAAAATATAAAAATACAATTAAAATATAAAATACAATACAATATAAAAAAATATAACATAAATGAATATAAAAATATAAAAATACAATTAAAATAGAAAAGAAAATACAATACAATATAAACAACAATATAAATGTAAAAGAAAATAAAATAATAAAATAAAAGAAAATACAATTAAATAATAAATATAATATAAAAAAGAAAAAATATAAAATTGAATACAAATAGAATACAAAAATATAAAATAAATATTAAGAATATAAAAATTCAATATAAAAATACATTATAAAAAGAAAAATATAATAATAATAATAATGATAATTTAATTTATTGCCCACTTTTGTATTACAATTTAACGATCCCATTTCTATGATTTTGCCAATGTAAGTCCTACCCTTCTAATGTATCCTGCTGTGTCTTAACAATTTTTTTCTATTTTTACAAGTGTTTCCCAATCTGTTTCATATTGCATAGTCTTCGTTTATCACTTTCCTGTTCATCCCATCATTTCCTTCTCCCTATTATATCCTGTAGAAAGGTCAAGTTTGTCCCTGCTCCTCTAATTACCTCTTTCCAATTCCTGCCACTCTCTCCACTTACTTCACATGCTTTAATCATGTATTTCACTGTTTCTTCCTCTTTCTTACAAAGCCTACATGTTCTTTCTTCTTTCGATAACCAATATTTGTATGCTCTTGTTTCACTACCCTGTATGAATTTTCCTATCCTTTCTAATTCTCCTCTCCTTTTTTCTTTTTTTCCCATAAGTATTTCGGCTTATCTCCTGGTTTCCTTGCCACCTCTCTTAATTCTCTTAGGAGCATTGACTCTTTTATTTTCATCTCTCTTTCTTGTTCTTGGACGTCTTTACTTATCTGCTCTATTTTGGTTCTCACTTCTCCCCAATAAAAATATAAAAATACAATAAAAATATAAAATAAAACACAATACAATATAAAAATCAATATAAAATAGAAGTAAGTAATAAATATAATATAATATAAAAAGAATATAATATAAAATAAGAAAAAATATAAAAAAATCAATATAAAAATACAATATAATAAAAATAAAATGTAATAATAATAATAATTTCATTTATTATCCACTATTGGCTTACAAATTAACAATCATATACTCTTTCCATTTCATTCCCGTGATTGTGTCAATACAAAATTGGCTCGACCATATCAATCGCACCACTCGGAACGTGAATCGAACGTGAATCGAACGTGCATCGAACGTGAATCGAACGTGCATCGAACGTGAATCGAACGTGCATCGAACGTGCACCGAACGGGTATTGAACGCAAGTCGTTCAATTCACGTTCCAAGCCGTTCGATTCACGTTCGGTGCACGTTCGATGTCGTTCGATTCACGTTCCGAGTGGTGCGATTCACGTTGGATACACGTTCCGATAGTGTATCCAACGTCTTTCATACCACATTGATCGTGCACCGAACGTGAATTGAACGTGCATCGAACGACATCGATCGTGCATCGAACGTGAATCGAACGTGCATCGAACGTGAATCGAACGTGCATCGAACGTGCACCGAACGGGTATTGAACGCAAGTCGTTCAATTCACGTTCCAAGCCGTTCGATTCACGTTCGGTGCACGTTCGATGTCGTTCGATTCACGTTCCGAGTGGTGCGATTCACGTTGGATACACGTTCCGATAGTGTATCCAACGTCTTTCATACCACATTGATCGTGCACCGAACGTGAATTGAACGTGCATCGAACGTGAATCGAACGGCATCGAACGTGCACCGAACGTGAATCGAACGGCTTGGAACGTGAATTGAACGACTTGCGTTCAATACCCGTTCGGTGCACGTTCGATGCACGTTCGATTCACATTCGATGCACGTTCGATTCACGTTCGATGCACGATCGATGTCGTTCGATGCACGTTCAATTCACGTTCGGTGCACGATCAATGTGGTATGAAAGACGTTGGATACACTATCGGAACGTGTATCCAACGTGAATCGCACCACTCGGAACGTGAATCGAACGACATCGAACGTGCACCGAACGTGAATCGAACGGCTTGGAACGTGAATTGAACGACTTGCGTTCAATTCACGTTCGATGCACGTTCGATTCACGTTCGATGCACGTTCGATGTCGTTCGATTCACGTTCCGAGTGGTGCGATTGATATGGTCGAGCCAATTTTGTATTGACACAATCACGGGAATGAAATGGAAAGAGTATATGATTGTTAATTTGTAAGCCAATAGTGGATAATAAATGAAATTATTATTATTATTACATTTTATTTTTATTATATTGTATTTTTATATTGATTTTTTTATATTTTTTCTTATTTTATATTATATTCTTTTTATATTATATTATATTTATTACTTACTTCTATTTTATATTTTTATTGTATTTTTATATTTTTATTGGGGAGAAGTGAGAACCAAAATAGAGCAGATAAGTAAAGACGTCCAAGAACAAGAAAGAGAGATGAAAATAAAAGAGTCAATGCTCCTAAGAGAATTAAGAGAGGTGGCAAGGAAACCAGGAGATAAGCCGAAATACTTATGGGAAAAAAAGAAAAAAGGAGAGGAGAATTAGAAAGGATAGGAAAATTCATACAGGGTAGTGAAACAAGAGCATACAAATATTGGTTATCGAAAGAAGAAAGAACATGTAGGCTTTGTAAGAAAGAGGAAGAAACAGTGAAATACATGATTAAAGCATGTGAAGTAAGTGGAGAGAGTGGCAGGAATTGGAAAGAGGTAATTAGAGGAGCAGGGACAAACTTGACCTTTCTACAGGATATAATAGGGAGAAGGAAATGATGGGATGAACAGGAAAGTGATAAACGAAGACTATGCAATATGAAACAGATTGGGAAACACTTGTAAAAATAGAAAAAAGTTGTTAAGACACAGCAGGATACATTAGAAGGGTAGGACTTACATTGGCAAAATCATAGAAATGGGATCGTTAAATTGTAATACAAAAGTGGGCAATAAATTAAATTATCATTATTATTATTATTATATTTTTCTTTTTATAATGTATTTTTATATTGAATTTTTATATTCTTAATATTTATTTTATATTTTTGTATTCTATTTGTATTCAATTTTATATTTTTTCTTTTTTATATTATATTTATTATTTAATTGTATTTTCTTTTATTTTATTATTTTATTTTCTTTTACATTTATATTGTTGTTTATATTGTATTGTATTTTCTTTTCTATTTTAATTGTATTTTTATATTTTTATATTCATTTATGTTATATTTTTTTATATTGTATTGTATTTTATATTTTAATTGTATTTTTATATTTTTATATGTATTATTTTCTTTTGTATTTATATTGTTGTTTATGTTGTATTGTATTTTATATTTTATTTGTATTTATATTGTATTGTATTTTTATATTTTTATTTGTATTATTCCATATTATTTTTTTATATTCTATTGTATTTTATATTTCAATTGTATTATTATGTTTTTATTTGTATTATTCTATATTATTTTTTGTATATGTATATATATATATATATCTTAAACGTATATTACAAAAATATTGTTAAAAATAAAATTACTTCATAAGAATCTGACAGTGAAATTGACCCAATCGCTTCTAATATTGAATAATTAGAATTTTAAGTCCAACCAACAATTATCATAGGGTAAACACCTATTCTTAATAAATACGAAAACCCAATTTTTATTGAATATATGAAAAAATTATTTATAAATTAGGTCCTTTCGTACAAAAAACTTATTAGATAAATATAGATTGAAAACCGATCTGGTTCACGTCGATCTGAACTCAAATCATATAAGATATTATAAGTCTGACTGACTTAAAATTTAAACTCCTGCATTTAAATTATATCTTAATTCAACATCGAGGACGCAATCATCTTCATAACTATAGGTAATCTAACAAATGTGATAAACAGAACATGGAAGAAAGGGGAACTTTCTGGAAGAATGGAAAGAAGGAATAATAAGTCCGATGTTCAAAAAGAGGAGAAAGGGTTATGATTTAAAACTATAGGGGCATAACTTTGATGGATACAAGTTATAAGATATATGCGGAAATTCTAAGGAGAAGATTAGAAGAACAAATGGAAAAATGGGATATTAAACGATACGCAGATGGGATTCAGGACAAGGAGAGGAACAGTAGACGCAATAGTGGCAGTTAAAACGGCTATAGATATAGAAACCTCAAAAAAAAAAATGAGGGAAGCTATACCTGTTTTTCACGGATATGAAGGGAGCATTTGATAGATAGAAAGGGAAGAAATTTGGAAAAAGCTTTAAGAAGAAGGAGTAGGCGAACATCTAAGAATAAGGATATAGGAAATGTATGACAGAACTATACGCACTTTAAGAGTGAAGAGGGAACTAATAGGAACGTTTTTAACAGGAAAGTGTGTTCGACATGGTAGATGTCCTAATAGGTAGAAGGAAAATTTGGACAATTTCATACGCGGATGATGTTGTGTTAATGGTAAATAATGCACAGGGGCTGAAGAATATGATAAAGAGATTCGAGAGATACATAAATAAGAAATGCTTGGAGTTAAATGTGCAAAAGTCTAAGAAAATGATATGCAGGAAAGCCGGAGGAAGAAGAAATGAGGAAAGATTTCGTTGAAATGAAGAAGAAATAGAAAGAGTAAGAGAACTGGAATATTTAGGTTATACAGTGGGAGAGAGAGAGCGAGAGAGAGAGAGAGAGAGAGAGAGAGAGAGAGAACAACAAGGATACAGACCATATTAAGAAGGTAGTTAGGAAAGCGGATATGACACTAGGAAAAGTATGTGGGGGATTGGAGAAAGATTATTCAGAGATGACTTTGAAAGAAGAACGAAACTGTATCATGCGCTAGTTAGAAGCACCGTGGCGTATGGAACAGAGATATGGGGATGGAGAAGGTATGACGAAATAGAAAAATTGCAGGCGGAATACATACGGTGGATAATGAAATTGGAGAGATCAACACCAACATACTGGCTGTTAAAAGAAATATGAAGAGAAAGAAATTAAAAATGTGAGTAAGGGAAATGAGCTGTGAAGAGAGGTTAATAAACTCGGAAGAAGGATAGGAAGAACGTGGGAGAATATTAATGAGAGGAAATGAAGTAACGAAAAGGGAAAGAATAAGAATCAAATTCTTGGAATGGAGAGGATGGTGAAATGAAGAATGGAAAAGAAGAAGAAGATTAAATGGGGAAGATGTGTGGACCAAAATAGAGCAGATAAGTAAATACAATCAAGAACAAGAAAGAGAGAGATGAAAATAAAAGAGTCAAAGTTCCTAAGAGAATTAAGGGAGGTGGCAAGGAAACCAGGAAATAAGCTGAAATACTTATGGGTGAAAAAAAGAAAAAAGGGAGAGGAGAATTAGAAAGGATAGGAAGATTCATAAAGGATAGTGAAACAAGTGTATGCAAATATTGGCTAATGAACGAAGAAAGGATATGTAGGCTTTGTAAGAAAGAGGAAGAAACAGTGAAACATGTGATTGAAGCATGTGAAGTAAGTGGAGAGAGTGGGAGGAGTTGGAAAGAGGTAATTAGAGGAGAAGGGAAAAAACTTGGCTATTCTACGGGAGATAATAGGGAGAAGAAAAAGATGGGAAGAACAGGAAAGTGATAAAAGAAGATTATGCAACATAAAATAGATTAGGAAACACTTGTAAAATAGAAAAAAAATTGTTAGCACACAGTCGGATACATTAGAAGGGTAGGACTTACACTGACACGATCACGGGATTTAAATGGAAAGAGTATATGATCGTTAAATTGTAACACAAAAGTGGGCAATAAATTAAATTATTATTATTATTATTATATTTTTCTTTTTATATTGTTATTTTTATACTGAATTTTTTTATTCTATTCGTTTAATTTTATATTGTTTTTTTATATTTTTTCTTTTTATATTATATTCTTTTATAATGAATTTTTATATTTTTTTTCTTTTCATATTATATTTATTATTTTATTCTATTCCTTTTATTTCACAATGTTTTTTATATTTTTTATTTTTTTTTATTTTATATTTTTATATTTTATTCATTTATATTCTATTTTCTTTTTTCTTTTCATATTATATTTATTATTTAATAGTATTTTCTTTTATTATTTTATTTTATGTTCTTTTATATTTATATGTTTTTATATTGTATTGTGTTTTATTTTTTATTTTAATTGTACTTTTATATTTTTATATTCAATTATATTTATATATTTTTATATTTTTATTGGTGAAGACGTGTGAACCAAAATAGAGCAGATAAGTAAATACATTCAAGAACAAGAAAGAGAGATGAAAATAGAAGAGTCAAAGTTCCTAAGAGAATTAAGGGAGGTGGCAAGGAAACCAGGAAATAAGCTGAAATACTTATGGGTGAAAAAAAAGAAAAAAGGGAGAGGAGAATTAGAAAGGATAGGAAGATTCATAAAGGATAGTGAAACAAGTGTATGCAAATATTGGCTAATGAACGAAGAAAGGATATGTAGGCTTTGTAAGAAAGAGGAAGAAACAGTGAAACATGTGAGTGAAGCATGTGAAGTAAGTGGAGAGAGTGGGAGGAATTGGAAAGAGGTAATTAGAGGAGAAGGGAAAAACTTGGCTATTCTACGGGAGATAATAGGGAGAAGGAAAAGATGGGAAGAACAGGAAAATGATAAAAGAAGATTATGCAACATAAAATAGATTAGGAAACACTTGTAAAATAGAAAAAATTGTTGTGACTCAGCAGGATACATTAGAACGGTAGGACTTACATTGACACAATCACGGGAATGAAATGGAATGAAACTTGGCTATTCTACGGGAGATAATAGGGAGAAGGAAAATATGGGAAGAACAGGAAAATGATAAAAGAAGATTATGCAACATAAAATAGATTAGGAAACACTTGTGAAATAGAAAAAATTGTTGTGACTCAGCAGGATACATTAGAACGGTAGGACTTACATTGACACAATCACGGGAATGAAATGGAAAGAGTATAGGATCGTTAAATTGTAACACAAAAGTGGATAATAAATTAAATTATTATTATTGTTATTCCTATATTTTTTCTTTTTATAATGTATTTTTATATTGAATTTTTATATTTTTATTTTTTATTTTTATATTCTATTCATATTCTATTTTTATATTATGTTTTTATATTTTTCTTTTTTATTTTATTAATTTATTTTCTTTTATTTTATTATTTTATTTCATTTTATACTTATATTGTTTTTCATATTGTATTGTATTGTATTTTATATTTTTATATTTGTGCTTGTATTATTCTATATTATTTCTCAATTTTATTCACCCATCATTCTCCTTCTCTCTTTGCCACCTAATTCTGAGATTCGACGTTTCCGAAAAAAGTATTATATTTTGTTCGTGCCTTCATCTCGCTGCCAAATGATATCATCCCGCGCGGCTGCTCCAGAGGAGTCAAATTACACACGATCGTGCGATACGCTGCAACGTTAAATCAGAACGTTTTAAAAACTTGTTAGCTTTAGAATGCTGGCTACATAATGGTTCGGAAAAAATATATCTGTTTGCTACATAATAGTTCGTTATATATCGGTGATTAAAAAATTATTATTTCTCTGTGTTGGGGAAAAAATTTCCATCACATATTGGAATGGAAAAAAATTTCTGCTGACACCACATAATTCTTTCTATGATTCGAGCGTTCTTCGCGCTGTCAAATGTCGTCACCCTGCACGGCTGCTCCAGGGGACTCAAGTTACATACGATTACGTGAGACGCTGCGACGTTAAATCGGAACGCTTTAGAATACTGTTAGCTTTAGAATAAAATGTGATTGTACTCTCAATCATATTGTGGATGATGCTCGTAGTAAAAAATGGTAAATTATATTCTTTTAATTTTATGATTTGTAACAATATATATATATCATAAACGTATATAATTTCTCAATTTTATTTACCCGTCCTCCTCCTTGCCACCTAACTTTAAGATTTGCTGACGCTGCATAATTCTTTCTATGATTCGCGCTAATTCTGTTTCGTTCGAGCGTTCTTCGCGCCATCAAATGATATCATCCCACGCGGCTGTTCCAGAGGAGTCGAATTACGCATGCTATCGCGCGATACGCGGCGACGTTAAGTCGGAACGCTTTGAAATACTGTTAGCTTTAGAATGCATGCGATTCTATCCCCTATGTATTACTCTCTCTTTCCCTCCTAGAATTTTAACTTTAAAGTAATGCTCCGTCTCTTATGTAGTGGCGTCTCTTTCCCTCCTAAAATTTTATCTTTAAAGTAATGCTCCGTCTCTTTCCCTCGAAGATGCGGTGTCGAAAAAAAAACGCCGATCTTTCCCGACATTGTCCGAAACAATTTCTGAAAAATTATTGGTTTGGAAAAAAAAAGTTCCAGGACAGTCTCCACCCTGGGTTAGGTCTGAAAAATTTTTCGGGTGGGCCAAGTTTTGAAAAAGATTTTTTTTCGAGGGTCAATGCCTCCCTCTGAAAAATTTCCGACGGTGGGTCCGGTCTGGAGAGGCCTCTGCGGCGGTTCGGCCCGGACTGATCCCCCCTCTATCGTCGCGGCTTCCCCCACTCCGCGGCGCGTGCGCGCGCAACCTGTCTTCCTCACCCCGCAGGCCCCGCGCCCAGGTTTCCCTCCGCCCCGCTCCCCCGCGCGCCCTCACTTCCCCCACCCCGCGCCGGTTGTGGCGTCATTTGGCCTTGAAAGTGAATTAGAAACCGCTTAGTATTCCTACTGTTTGGCTTATTTATCTTCAATTTTCCCTCCACGTAGAGGAAACTTTCACACGGCAATGTGTATAAATCCTGCTGTTGTATGGGTATTCTTATCTCATCGCTGGACCCAAACGTTGTGTTGACGTATGGGTTGTATGTGTGAGTCTCGAGCATGACGATGCGATCATCAAACGTCGGCTTCCCCCCAATGCTTAGAATGTCAACCATTTTTCAACTTAACTGCGCACAATGAATCCCAAGGATTTCAAAAATGCAATGTTCGCAGCAGTGAGTCTCTTCTTTTTAGCGTGATCAGAGCTGTTGTTGTTGTAAACAATTTGGTTTGAAAGAAACGAGTGTCTGGAGTCGTTCAACACAAGCATCTCTTTCGTTCGCACCACGCGTATTATCGTCGTCGCCGTCGTACGTGCAATCTGATGGTAATCTCTTCACCTTGAAAATCGAGCAGCCGTCCGTCTTGATCCACAACCCGTATCGTTAGATCCGTAACGATCCGTGCGGTGATTGGAAGGTAAATGATCTGCGCGGGCGTTTCCGATATCTTATATCCTGGTGCGGCTCTCGGAGAAAATTCATGTATCGTATGTACGCGCTTTCCATTGTTGTACGCGCCAGCGGTCGCCTTGCATTCTACGCGAATAATGTTCACGTTCATGATATTAATCGGATCGTCTGATTCGTGCCACCGCCCTGGTTCCAACTCCCGATTCGTCGAGAATCCCAGTAACGATCCAATGTTTTTGCGCTTCGTAAAGTCTACGGTGAACGAGCAGTACAGCTCGCTTTTCATGGTATTGTTGTTGGGACGCAACACTATAGGATACACATCGCTATCGTCAGCATCGGTACCGTCGAGATTTTGAGGATACCGCTCGAGTAATCGCTGCCTCAAATACTTGGCAATGGCGTCTAGTTCGTAGGAGCCGTGGGGAATCGTAATGTATTCAAGAGTGGTGTAGATGCTGTTGCTGATGTCATAATTTGCGGTGAAGTAGAATTTATCGTTGCTCGAGTCGATGTTCGGTATTGTATGATAAGTTTCAAAGGTTGTTAGACCAAGCTCGTAATCATCGTCGCTCAAATCTATGGGTGGAAAGTAGCTCACCGCGAGGGTGCTACTGTTGCCGGTTAGAGAGAATGTTAGCGACATATTCCAAGCTGTACGACTCGATTAGTACTGAATCAGAGTGGTGGGAAGTCAATCCTTAAATTTGGTGCCGATCGTTTGTAGAAAGTGTAGACATAGTTGCCCGCAATTGCTTTGATCGTACTTCTGATAAGCCGTTCGATTGTATTCGATTTTCACAGCATCTTTGTCCAGATATTGTACCAATTCCTTAGGCGGCCGAAGATTCCCAAAGCTATCGAAATATATAGCTCGACATCCTCTCTTCGCATATGCTACCCAATGAGTTCCCGACCCCTCGACATTGTCCAAATTTACGATACCGCTCTCGTTTCGACGTACTCCTCCAGCTGGTAGCGCGTTGCGCATAAAAACACCTCTAAAGAATGGAATATGCATACGTTTTGCCAACTCAGCCAATTGCACATCGGTAGTTATGCCCACAGGCATTTTTATTTTCTTTTCGACGTTTTTTTTTTCGTTTCGATATTCCCTGTCCGCGCTTGTACGGTGTGAGATAAAGTCCGCGACCTTCCATGGAGCGATTATGACGCTGCATTTCCTGCAGCTGATGTCGCGCAGCCTTACTATCCTTTACCACCTTGGCTATCCCCGCCGCTCCACCAGCTAATGATCCGAGAACACCTAGCAGCGGGAGAAGTGGTAATATACCACCCCGTTTTGCCACCGGAAGAATCCGCTTTTTTTTCGATTCTCTCTTCGTAGTAGTAGTAGTAGTTTTGCGGGATTTTGTTTTCACCCGCATTCCGATTTTCGTCTTGGCTTTCATAGCTGCCCAAACAGCTGTCGCAGCACCTCTTTCACCCAGAGTCGAGTCTCGCGCAACGATGCGTTTTCGCGCTTTGTCAGCGAGTACGTTATCTGCCACGTGCCTTTCGTCGAGGTCGTTGCTACGCGTATACGCAATATCGTGTTCGCGACACGCGGCGTCCAACGGATTGATACCTTGATCCCCTCTAGCCAATCGTTTTGTCAGATGAGTTCCTGGACCACAAAACTGATATCCCGGAATATGCAATTCGAAAGGTAGCGTGTTTATCGCCCGATTTAACAATCCACGACCTTTCTTCACTCTTGTTGGCGACATTCACCACAGTTTCTAATCAATGGTGCTGGACCGTCGATATGCGTTCGCTGCCAAGGGCGATTATAATGTTCCAAGCACCGACGACACTGCTGCACCTCAGAATCGGCTTTTATATGCTCGGGGAGCCTGTCCCACAACTGATCAATGTGTCCTTCAAACTCTCGGAGTAGAATAATCTTTGGTATATATTTCAACTGCTCAGAGGTCAGGTCTCGAATATCGTAATTATCCGACAGGAACAAAAGCATTTTGAATACTGAGGTGTTTTCGCTTCGGCGCGGACCTATAAATAGGACGTGTCATCGCTCCAAAAATCAGTTTTCACAGTTCACATCGAGGATGCGATTCGTGCGACAACCTGTAAGGATACGCGTGACAAATTTTGACGATAAATCGGAAATGATGTCACCGAATTCGAAGCGTAGACACGGTAGCATGCTACCAAACACTATCCGCTGTGTTATTTGTGGTCCATCGAATTGTGGAAAAACCAACGTGTTGGTGAGCTTGTTGGAAATTCCACACGGTGTCCGCTTCGAGAACGTGTACGTGTATTCCAAGTCGCTGCAACAGCCGAAATATCAATATTTGGAGAATTTATTGACTCCGATAGATGAAATTGGCTACTTTACGTTTTCGAATAACAGTGACGTCATCCCACCGAGCGAATCGCTTCCGAATTCTATTTTTATCTTTGATGACGTGGCATGTGAAAAGCAAAATACGATACGAGAGTACTTTGCAATGGGGCGTCACTCGAACGTTGACTGCTTCTATCTCTGTCAGACGTATGTGTACGAAATGCATGCTCAGCAATTTGACTCTCTTTGTTCAAAGTCCCAAGTGCTCGGGGCTGCCCTGCGAACGCTCGACACAGTCGGCTGTTAAGTCGCATAGTGCGTGGTCGATCTGTCCGAGGGACGTAACTATTCTCTAAAATAGTCTTGAGCCGGAGTTCCCGTCTATCTTATAGTGCGTGGAAGGACTCAGTCCCCGTAGAATCCTGTATATTTTTGCGTTTTTACCATTTCATCTTTTCATTCAAAATTTACCTTTTTACGACAGTCGGCTGTTAAGTCGCATAGTGCGTGGTCGATCTGTCCGAGGGACATAGCTATTCATTAAAAATAGTCTTGAGCCGGAGTTCCCGTATCTTGCAGTGATCGTGGAAGGACTCAGTCCCCGTAGAGACTCTTATATATTCTTGCGTTTTTCAACAATTTAAACTCTTATTGTTTCAAACCGTATATTTAACTAAACATTAATATTTTCGGCTTTATTGTAAACTGACTTTCGACATTGTGCGTGTGTGTTGTGCGACGCTCCTGCGCTTCATTATCCAGTACGCGGGACCCTCCAGGTCGTACAGAGCCAGAGCCAGAGAGAGAGAGAGAGAGAGAGAGAGAGAGAGAGAGAGAACTTGAAAGTAAGCCGTTGTACAAATTAACAATCTCTTGTACAGAGTTGGTGAGTGATTCCATCTATTCATGATATTGTACGGAAGCGGCAGCCGATTCGACCACTTAGTGGGTTATGGGTTTTCCCTCAATTAGCTGCTACTTTCCCTTCGGCGTGTGACGCGTTTTAAAAATTGGCTTGTTTCGCGTAATGTAAATTGTAACCAAATTAATTATACAAATAACTCGAGCGAATGTACAAAATTAACAACAAATGCGATTATTGATCCAACCACTTAGTGGGTTATGGGGTTTCCCTCGATCAATTATTGTTGATCCGTTATTTGTTCACCATACAAGGTTGTCGTTCACATTCAATAGCGACTGAATTGAATCCTTATAACCAGGCGTAGAAATTTACACATCGTAATTGGACTTTTTATACATTATATTTGCATAACACAAATCCATGTAATCTTTCCAATTTTTGTACCACCCTTCTAAAATTTTCCTTTTGCTTATTATTTGTAATACATGGTAATATTTTACTTAAATCCGTCTCATTTTGTTTCGAACCACCTTCACCAAAGTACCACATCCCGATTGGACAACCTGTATGGGTTGTAGACGAAAGCCGCGCCCCAAAATAATCCTGATTTTTGCGTATGTCAAAATTATAAAATCTCTTTAAATTCGTTAAGCGTCACGTGAGTAAATCAGACTCAACCGCTCGGTCTCTTTCAAAATTAACACCCTCACGTAACATATGCAAAGATTCCCAAACATCTTATACGCGACAATGCGAATCTGTTGATTCTGTTTAAGCAGGATGGTACCAACTTGAAACATGTGTACAACGATCACGTAAACACCGATATGTCATACGAGGATTTCTGCGCGTTGTGTCGTAATTGTTGGCAACGAGAGTATGGTTTCGTGGTAATAGACAAGGATAGCGCGATGTCCAATGGACGTTATAGAAAGGGATTTAACGAGTTTGCCATACCGTGAGATGGTCAATCGCTGTCAACACTTCGATGAGAAAGCAACGTCTGCGGTACAACGATGATGATTGATATCGATAGTCTGGAGGTTAAGCATCGGGAGAGGATAGCGAAGGAAATTGCAAAAACTAGTGCAGCCATTCGCAAGAAACACTTGGCTTTGAAGACTGGCAAGATGGAGGAAGATATCGCGTTGGAGAGACACTTTAAACCTATCGTCGGACCCTTGAAACATATAGTGAAAAATACCACAGAGGCAGACACATTATCACCAGTGAGCATTGACGTTGAAAAGAATGAAACATTAACGCCTGAAACAAAAATTCGCCCGAAAGGGAACACGTCGACGTTGAAGAGAAAGAGGAAATCACTCGTAACCTCCACACCAGTTCAATCGAAGCGGAAACGACGGAATACTACGTTAAACGAGCCTACGGTCCCTATCACGCCAATAAATACAATTCCTCCTGTACAATCGCCCTCAGCCATTGACGATGATGATGATGATGATTATGATGATGACGTTTTCGAAACTTCTCCCAATGAGTCATTTGTGACATCTATTAGACAACAACTTCGAACATCCGAGGGACAAGAAGCGCTTCGCAGTTATTTCGGTCCGCTGGGGCAAAAATACATAGATATAATCCTCAGTGAGGATAAAAATAAGACCATAGACTATGTATACGGTGTATACTTTACCGATGATAATAAGATGATGCTTGGGAATAAGGTTTTCGATATCGACAAGCATGATAATATACTCATCGATGGTGTAAGATACAAGGGAACGCCCGGCCTTTACGAACTGATTTTCAAGAAACTTCCAAATGATGCTGTATACACCGAGGCCGATAAACAAAAATACAAAAGTATACTGCTTGCGACGAACGCTCACAGACACAAACATGGTGATCACAATCGCATAATGAGCAACAAGGGATACAAGTACAAACATGTAATTGCACCGCTAGTCCCCAGTTCATCGGCTAAAAGGGCAGGGAAAGGTCTAAGGACACCACGACTCATGACGGTAAACGATAACAAAATCGATTACGTGCACTGGGACGATCCCAACGAGCTGGTCGATAGACTTAAATTGCTCATTGCATCGCGCGCGGCAGGTCACACGGGTCTCGATAACGAAATCGCATCCATCGAGGAAGAACTTCGCGAGGCGGGCCATATTGTATAAATTAAACCGCATGCCGATGACGCGCACTGTATGCATCGAGATGCCGATCAACAAATTTGGGGTGTCGCTCGAGAAGAGTGGAACAGCTGGAATGGACTACTACAAATGGAACGGTTTGCTTCGAAAGTACATGCGAGATAACGCTCTTTCCATGACCGGTGTCGACTTTGATGCAAAATCACGCAAGATACGACGGGTAGCGCAACCCACGGCTGACACCGATGCTGTCAATAAACTGTATATGGAAAAGAGCATTAAACTTTTGAGAGAGCAACAGGAAGAATTAGAGAGGAAGCTGGTCGTGTTTCAGAGAGATATGCTCACGTTGCAAAACAGCGTTCAAAAAATATCGCAGGCGTCGAATTCTATCCCACAGCAACGCTGCGAAGGAGAATCGTGCGAGACGGTTGATCTTGTCCAGAATTTCCTCCGACCGATGGGGAGCACATAATGCGCGTACACGATAATTATCGCATCATTCGTGTCGAAGACACCTCTGCGATCAAACATGCCACCATTATCGACATCCAAGAGTAAAGAAAACCATGGTCGCAAGAAGCGACAACTCGTTGAGGAATTGCACGCTCCAGCTCGAAGACATTTCCCGCGGAGGCGCGTCATAGTGCACGGATACGACGATCTGTGGCAAGCTGACGTTGTAGAAATGCGTCCTTACTCGCGATTCAACCAAGGTCACCACTACATACTCACCGTCATCGATGTGCTGAGCAAGTATGCCTGGGCGATGCCGTTGAAGACTAAAAGTGGCGCTGAGGTGACTAAAGCGTTTGCAAAGATATTTAGAGATCGATATCCGAAAAATTTGCACACCGATCAAGGAAAAGAATTTTTCAATGCTGATATGCAGAAACTATTGGCAAAGCATGACATTAATCATTATTCGACGTATTCGGTGATGAAGGCCTCCGTCGTGGAACGTTTCAATCGAACTTTGAAGAACAATATGTGGAAAATGTTTACGCTCAATGGAACCTACAGATGGACCGATGCGCTACCAAGTCTTCTCGCAGAGTATAACGCGCGAAAACATAGAACCATCAAGATGCGTCCTTGCGATGTTACCCCTGCGATCGCCGACAAGCTGCTAGCCACCGTGTACAACAACGTAAAGATCGCCGCTCCAGCGAGATTTAAGTTGGGCGAGTTTGTTCGCGTGAGCAAATTTAAAACCATCTTCGATAAAGGCTATACGCCGAATTGAACAACGGAGGTGTTTAAGATAGCCAAAGTACAAGCAACTGATCCCACGACGTATCTGCTCGTCGATTCCTGTGGAAAACCTGTTGCTCGAGGATTCTACGAACATGAGCTGCAACGCGTCACCGATCCTGATGTGTATCTAGTGGAAAAAGTCTTACGTAGGAAGGGGGATAAGGTGTACGTCAAGTGGTTGGGTTTTGATAAATCGCATAATTCTTGGATAAATAAAAATAATGTATTGTAAAAAATAATAATAATAATAATACATGATTCAATAAATACAATGATACATATACATGTGCAAATAATTTTTTTCCATACATGTGTGAAGAATATTATATAATAAATACAATAGTTTCTATTTCACAAGGGTATATTATAATGTCCCCAGGGCAGAGTGTCGGTCGAATCGGGTACGATATATCGCTTGTCATCGTGCGGACTTAGAGCGATTTTGGATTCCGAAATGGTGTACACTTTGTGCAATTTAGACCGTATGCACGATTGTCTGCGAACCATTTCGATCTCCCTTTCCAAGCACTGCGCGTAGTCGTCGAAAGTTATCGTTCTGGCTATGACGTTGGTCTTGACGCCTTTCGCTTTCTTCGTATCTTTTTTACCGTCTACGCGAAGTGCATTTTCGCTCTAAGACCTACGAATTCGGTCATTATCGCACCGTTATTTTCGTTCTTCATCAGCCCTGGAACCTTCTTATTTAAGCGCGGCATATTATATACATTGTCGATGGGATAATCGCTGGTGTCGAATCTGTCGATATTGTGCTTCATAGATTCATAGATATCGTCGCATCGAATATGATAAATGAGGATGTCTGTGTCTGTGTATAGAATTTTACCATTTGTTCCATGCTTGGGCGACATGTACTCGTGGTGAAATTCGTACAAACAAATTTTTGATATGTCCAGAATGCACATACCCACGTATATCGGTTTGTTGAATTTCACCTCGAGCTTTCGCAATTCAACAGCTATTAAATTTTTCGAAAAAACACTTCGGCTATGGAAATTCGGTTTCGCGATCATTGCCTCCGCGCCATATCGCCCATCCCAATGCGTTAAGAGTTTTACATCCACATGATTTCGCACATTTTCCATTGTTTTACCGAATACCGCGTTGTTCATCAATTTGTACAAATTTTTTTCAAAGTCGTTTGTCGCGCTTGTTCTAAAGCGTGTGTTGAGTTCGATGTAATCGCGGAGCCAGGGTGAATGAACGAATTGAAGCACGCGGTGTATCTTTGTAATACGAAGACCGTGACGCATGCACTGCTGCAGGTTGCGATAATGAATAACGTAACGCTGCTTATCGTATACCGTCGCGAGTAACTTGTCCTGTCTGCTGCCGGGTGGTTTGGCACGCGTCGGACAGAACGGTAGATCGGCATGAATGTTGTGCAGACGTTGCGGATATTCTAGATCTACCTCGAGAATGTATCCCGTGGACGAATCGACAGCGATTGAAGACACGTTAAAATTTGCGACATCTTCGACCCATTGAAATTTAGCGTACGGCAGAGGCTGACACATTGCCCATCCATACAAATTGTTCACGTCAAAGTACATCAAGTACGATGACTCTTCCGATGCGTCGTAAGATGGCATGTACTTGTTATTGGCATGTGCGTATCTTCCGGAACATTGACTTAAGGGGTCTCCCTAGTGTGACGCCTGGAAAATAGGGCTATATTTGGGAATTTTTTTGAAGGAAATGTACTTGATATTGCGGTTTCTAACTTTGGGGTATTTATTCAGTTACATTTTGACAATCTACTTGAATTTTTTGAAGCATTAATGATAATTATATTTTATGTTATAACGGTTATAATGAAAAGCTCGCAAAAAAACGCCTGCTGCTGGCGATCACGATTCCGGCTGCCATGGTTATCTGAAACAAAAAACACAGTTATTTTCTTAAGCTATATGAATGTAGCTAGGACTTGAACTAGAATGAAAATAGAAAATCACCAAATGAAAAAATGGCGGCACTTTAAAGAAAAGTTTTCATTTCGCGGCAAAAAAGTGGTCAGTTTTTTGAGCTGCAAAATTCGAATTTTGCAAATAATGACTTCGTTCTAGGTCAGATCCTAAGAGAACACGCACTCAATATATATGTTAAGTTTTAAGTCGTTTGGTTGAGTAGTTTTGGAGATATCGTGATCGCCGGGCCGAAAAATGTAGTTTCGAGTAAAACGCGTTTAAAGATTCAAGTACCATTTTTCAAATAATAAATCATACTTACGATTAGTCTCCGATGCCTGGCCCATAGAGTACACCTTCCTCTTCTTCATACAATTCTTGTAAAGCTGCATTTGCTTTCCTTCGAGCAGTTCGAGCTTCTTTTGATGCTTCCTGATGCCTTTTCTCTCCAAGGCAAACTCTGTTCACGTCTTGCGTATCGGTAAAACTTTTGGCTTCTGGGCCAATTGTTACTCCCATCGTATTTAATACTCTTAATAGTGACTGGTAGCCATCGTTAAATATACCAGTTGCTAAATATGTTGCTACTTCAACTGTTTTTGGCCCAGAGTATATATGTTTGGGGGCGAAATGCCAAATTAACTGATTAAAACTTTCGTTATTGTTCTGTGTGTTTCCGCCTAGACATCGCTCTATCAATTCGTGTTGGGATAAATTGGTACAAATGGGCTTTATAACCTGCTGTACGAGTTCAGTAAGGGGTGGATCATGAGTGTAATTGTCGAGGGCGCCTTTTGCTTCAGCGCGGCGCCACGAACACCAGCTGTCGGCTCCGGTAGGGCAGTAATCATGTTCGGGCGCTGTATCAGTGGAGCACTTATGGTGATACGTTGCCCAAATCGCATTCTTCATTTCCTCCACTGAATCCGTGTGTCGTGTAATTGCTAACCCATAATATGCTGTTAAATCATTTATTAATTTATCTGTTAATTTTCCCGGACCTTTTCCCCCTATTCCTTTATGTTTCTTTTTTTCTGCTCTCAAACGAGAACCCATCCTTTTTTTAACGTGTAAAACACACTCTAACTTTTTCACCTGCACGTCATATGGATTCAAATCCACAATGCCCTTATACGTTTTACTGTCGCCATCGCGAATGTAGCGGGTATACATGGCGCCATATCGGTCGCGCGCTACTGTTCATAGCTCACAGCGTTGCCAAAATTTCGAATTCAGCTATAATATTTTAGGAATATGTTCTTAAGATGTTGAACTTTCAGAAAAAACAAAAAAAAAATCGATTTTTTTTAACCGTCACACTAGGGAGACCCCTTAATGCTTTCGGCGCACTGGTTCGGTCAGTTTTACAGTTTTAGTCAGTAAAACTGACCGAACCAGTGCGCCGAAAGCATTAATTTGTTTTATTTTAATTTAATTTATCGCATAAGCTGTCTATCATCGCCCGAGCAACTCGGAGAATGTGTAGCAAAACATTGTATGTAGGTTGTTTATTCGTAACGTTGTTCGTGTCCTTCGCGCAGGGATTTGGCCGAGGTCTCCTCAGTTTGACGACTGTCGTCAACGCGAGCACAGACTGCAATCGCGGTGCGTGAAGACATGTACACTCGCGAGAAAATTAATCGTGGTGCGTGTGTGTAATTAAGTGAACAATCGCGGACGGGACAATCGCAGTGCGTGAAGACATGGACATTCGCGAGAAAACTAATTGTGGTGCGTGTGTCTAATTAAGTGAACAATCGCGGACGGGACAATCGCGGTGCGTTGGATGGCCGTGTTGGTGATTTTTGAGGGCAATATTTTCAAAGGCAATGGCATTCACCCTCTCTACTTGAGAATCCCGTTGGGCGGGTTTTGATATGCCCTTGTGGATTTTTACGAGTAGGCGGGTTTAATGCCGAACAACGTTTGCGTCTTTTCATAAATTATCGCAAGTACCGTATGTCACAGTTTCGGCGAGGTAGGTAAGTAAGTATGCGCTCTACATAGCAAATCCGTCACGCATCCGCCGCCACTGCACGCCCCTTGGCTGGCCTGCCTCGCGCGGCCCGCTGTCCGTCGAGTTGCCGTCATTCAGGCTGATTCAGGCGATCCAGACGTCAATCTTTAACCATCTATAATTAATAAACGAAGCATTTACCGCAATTTCGTCACTCTTGATTTTCGACTTATATATGCCTGTAGAATCACCCCCCAAAGTATTGACTATAGGTAGAGTAACACCCTGTATATATATTTAAATCGTGAGACCGATAGGGCCGCGCAAGCAACCATCGTAAACATACAGCGATAATTATTCGGGGTAGAGTTCCGAGCATTTTCACGATCGAGGAGGCTGTACGTCAATCGTCGCGGTAGCCCATAGAGTAAACATGCCGTTGCACCGCGCGATACCGTATGTTTATATCTGAGTCGTGGGAGTAGTAGCGACCGTGTAAGAGTTAATAGAGTTCGATGTAGACCCATGGGTATCTGATTTACAGTATACCAATGTCAGTACAAACGCTTACGATCGAGAAACATAAGATCCGCAACGTGTTAAGCCCACCGTCACTATTCGAGACTTCGTGGAGTAGTATCGTTCAAAACGGATTTATGCAATTGTTACATCACCATCGTCAATTGCTATGCCATATTGCACGATATAGTACTGCGAGTAAATGCACATTGTATTGCATCGTTGGTGATAAGGATGTGCATCGGAAGCAAGTGAAGTACTTTACCGCGATCGTGTGTACGCCGTTACCGCTTCTGCACGACATTGAGAACGGCACGGTCGAAGTATACAAAGTGTTACACCCTCGAACATTGACTATTACCTTGGACTCGTTTTTGTGTCGTGAATTAGTGAGATTTTTGGATGAGCACCCGACACCGATTGTGCGACTACACTCGAAGCGCATCATTTTGCCGTTAGGTTACCGATTTCCGAACACGGACCGCATCACCTGGAAAAGTCGTATCACCCATTCGGCGCTATTCGTGCGTGTCTGGTAGACAAAATCCATTGTGATTAAGCCAATATGGAGGGGTTCATGGACATGTACAAAGTTTTGTCTCGGATGTCTAAGCTTTTACGCAGTATTGCGGAATTCCGGGACTGGGTGGATCATTGCGACACGTACCTGTAGCTCATCGTTGAGTACCAGAGCAGCGGAGGGGTGTCAGTGGCCGCGAAACAACGCCTAGTGTCGCTGATCACGCGAATAAAGACATTGCGCACGATCGTGCGGGAAAAGTTTTCGCAAATCGGTTGCGGGGTTTCGGGCCGATCGGCGGCACCCAAAGTCCAATTGGAAAACGTGGAATCCGCGTTTATAGGCCGTATTTCAACCGGTGCGGTCATCAACGTGGGACATGGCGATTCACGTAGATTTTTAGAGGATGCTCGGCGCATTGTGATCTCGCGCGTCACGGACGCTATCACGACGTATAAGAGCGTGGCCGTTAATACAAACTTGAACGCGGAGTTTATATTGGGGGAAAATACAGACATAAAAAGTTGCGGCACGCGAAATCGTGTACTGTTCATGACTTCGAACGTGTGCGAGTGGTACTCGAAACACGTAGTCGCTCCCACGTTAGTGGCGATCGAGGAGTTTCAAGATCGCGACAGTGGATGGACCCTATGGGCTGTGCTAAATATTCTAGTGAATATTAATAAGCATAATCCACTTCGAGCCGGTTGTGACGTACCGCTGCCGCGCGCCGTTGCTCTGAAGAAAGCGGTGGTGAACATAAACAACAGAGACAATTCGTGCTTCTTGAGGACAGTCGTCGCTAGTTTGTACCCGATTGCTACAAATGTGAGTAGGGTCACGTCATACCAACACTACTCGGAGTTGCTTCGCACGGACGATATAACTCTTCCCGTGACGTTGGACCAGCTGACGAAATTCGAGAGGATGAACGACGTGTCGGTGAATGTGTACGCGTGGTCCGACGGAAGCTGCGCGCCTCTGCCGAGGACAAGCGAGAGAGACACGCGAACCTGTTACTGGTGCAGGACCCTAAGGAGCCCGAACGATACCATTTCGCGTGAATTCGAAGCATGTCGAGACTGATTTCGAAGCAGCTCGGCAGTCACAATGGTCGAGTATTCGTTTGCGAAAGGTGAGTCAAATACGGAATACTTCGATCGATGTATTATTTATTCGTATGTTTTATTATTATCATTATTATTAATCCTATTATCGTTGCAGATGTCTCAGCTTCTTCCACTCGTCCGAGCAATTGACGAAACACACCGTGGACTGCCAGCGTCTGAACGAGTGTGCCGTCGAATTGCCGTCCGTGGAGGATAAATGATTGCAGTTCAAGAATTTCAAAAATAAGGAACGAGCACCATTCATCATTTACGCGGACTTGGAATGCATGCTGGAGGACATTGAGCCTGCGGAGCGGCTACGGACGTACACGTACCAGCAGCATAGAGTGTACAGCGTGGGATACTACATCCATTGCTCCACCGACGCATCTCTGTGTCGTTATCGCGCGTATCGTCACGAAACCGAGTGTGTGAAGTGGTTCGTGAAAGAACTTCGTGACTTTGCTGACACTGCGTATTCGTGGTTGCGGAATGCGAAACCTATGAACTTGTTGACGAGACAACAGTGGCAAAGTTTTAACGAAGCGATCGCGTGTCACATGTGCAGACAACCCTTCGTCGTCACGGACAAAAAAGTGCGCGATCATTGTCACTCGACGGGCGAGTACCGAGGCGCGGCCCACGTGTCGTGCAACTTACAGTTTCATCGATCGTACACTATACCGGTAGTGTTCCACAATCTATCAGGCTACGACGCGCATTTCGTAATTAAGGAGTTGGCCACAGCGTTCGAGGAACAGATCGACCTGCTGTCGTTCACGAAACACGTCAAGGGAATCGACGCCGAGAATAAGGATTGGAAGCGGGGGTTGAAGTTCCGATTCATCGATTCGGTGAAGTTCTTAGCAGCCAGTCTGGAGAAACTTGCTTCGGACCTTGGCAAGGAACGACTAGCGATTCTTCGACGCGAATTTCAAAACCTGCCCGACCATCAATTCGATCTTCTAACCAGGAAGGGCGTCTTCCCGTACGACTACGTGACGTCATACGCCAAGCTGCACGATGCGTGTTTACCGTCCCGCGAAGCGTTCTACAACCGGTTGAACGATAGCACCGCGTCGGAGCCTGATTACGCGCACGCCGTAAATGTGTGGAATACTTTTCGCGTACAGACATTGGGCGAGTACAGTGATTTGTATTTGAAAACAGATGTGCTGTTACTCGCAGACGTATTCGAGGGTTTCCGCACAGACTGTATCGCGAGTTACGATCTTGACCCCGCGCATTATTTTACGCTACCAAGTTTCACGTGGGACGCAATGCTCAAGTACACCGGCGTACGATTAGAGCTTCTAACGGACGTGGACATGTTACTGTTCGTGGAGCGTGGCATACGCGGCGGTCTGAGTCAGTGCTCGCACAGGTACACGCTAGAGCTGTACGAGTACTTGAATATTCGGGTAGCTTGAAATCCGAACCAATCCGGGACTCGGTTTCCGAGCCGAGCCAGGTACCCGAAAAAACCGAGCGGCTCGAATAGAACCGAGTACTCGAATTTTTCCAAGCTGCCCGAAAGAAACCGGGCGGATCGGATAGAACCGAGCGGCTCGAATAGAACCGAGTACTCGAATTTTTCCAAGCTGCCCGAAAGAAACCGGGCGGATTGGATAGAACCAAGCGGCTCGAATTTTTCCAAGTAGCCCGAAGGAAACCGGGCGGCTTGGAAAGTAAGCGAGCGGATCGTAAGAAACCGGGTGGCATGGAATGAAACGAGCGGTCCGATAGAAGTTCGAGCAGATCAAAAACTATTTGTCCGATTTATTTCAAGTTTGGTATATATGTTCTTAATGATATTATCTAAAACGTAGCCTATCATTTTTTTTATACGATAACCCATTCGTATGTAATAAATGTTTTAAGTTTGCCTTGTTAGGTAAAAAATGAATAGTGATATTCACCTTGCTCTCATTTGTAGAATAAATTTTTTCTTCTCAAATCCGTATGCTACATTGTATATATTTTATTAATGAACACTAGAATCATGGTCTTTCTCATGTTAGATAAACCTGGGCATCATAATTTGATACATAGCTCGCGCGCATAATATTTATACAACATATGCCTTAATACATGCTCTGCACATAAGAATTAACGAAATAATTTTCAATCTCATAGTATCTGTAAAAAGAATTCGTCTAGTTTAGTATTGTTTCGAGCGTCTCAGATTGGCGTAACACCTTAATAAAGGGTGTTGCCTGTTAATGGCTAAATAAGTATAACTGAATAAAAAAAAGAAATAGGTATAATATAGACTGCGGAATTTTATGCAAATACATGTTTTTGTAGTAATGGATTAAACAAGTGGGACTTTGACCGATCTATATTTCAACATTAAGAGGATTTTAAAAATATATTTGTAATTTTGCATATTTCGGGTATTTTTCATGGTTCTCGCATATACGGAATTTGTTTACAAATTAGCTCAAGTAATTGTTAAAAGTTGCTGAACCTCGCTTTTAAAGTTTAATAGCTTCATACCTATGTTAAAAATTTTATGTAAGTGTAATAGTTACATTATATTCAAAAGTTTAGTAATTTGTATTGAAGGGATTAGGGTTGTGCTCTGGAACGCAGTATATCAGACTTGCATTAACTTCCGCAGTCTAGGTGTAAATAAATAAACGAATAATTTTTAAACAATAAACAACTAAAATAACGTCCATTTTTTTATTTAATTAATACAAGGACGCAATACCAATCCGTTTGAATGAGGATGGGGAATACTTCTGCAAGAGCGTATGAAATTACAAGAAATAAAATAATTGTATTTAACCAACATTTGCACAGCTTAATTATACGCTGTAGCATATTTCGTACATTGGATTACATACATACTTCATACATGATGCACGCATACTATGTACATACTACATACACACTATATTCATGCTATACATATACATTACTTATTATATACATGGAACATACAGTATAGGCATACAATGTACTGTTAGCCCTACGCACGTACTAGATGCTACTATATACTATTACATTATATTACATGAGGGGGACATATAGTATTGGTATTTGTTTCACTTTCCGATGACTTTTTTAAATTATAATTTCGACCGTAATATTTAGTACGATTATTTGATTTCGGCGCACAGGTTCGGTCAATTTTAAATCATTAAAACACAAGCTATTTAGCAATAGATAATAAAAGCTTTCGACTTATTAAAGGACTAATTGATCGTGCGATTTTACTTTCGAATCCAGAATTCCGACCAGCTAATTTGCTTCTTCTGAAAAACACCTTAAAACGTAATGGATATCCTATAGATATGGTTTCTTCTATTATTAAAGAACGTACTTTCGAAATTTACCATCCATTATTAACAGAAAGACAGAAAGAACTAAAGAAAAATGAAATAGGATCAATTAATTGGAGAAACACCGTTGTTTTACCATTTTGTAATAATACCTCCAATGACATAAGAAGAATCTTTAGAAAAGTTGGAATTCATAATATTTTTAAATTACCGTTTTACACGAAACAATTGTTCCCTTTAATTAAAGACAAAATACCTCTTTTAAAACAATCTAACGTTGTATATTCTATCCCTTGTTTGGGTTGTAATCAAGTTTACATTGCACAAACATCTAGACTTTTAGAGAGACGAGTTTATGAACATAAAAGAAATATTTTCGTATCCCCTATACAACATACTGCTTTAACTAAGCATTCATTAGAGTTTGATCATAGACTTGATTTCGACAATATTAAAATTGTTGATAAGGAAACTAACAAGGGAAGATCCCGAACCCGGAAATTCAAAAATTCTGAAACTTTGTGGATATGTAGGGGATTTCCTCCTGATTACAACGCAATTTTTTGTTGCTGCCCAAAATCACTCTAAGGGGGTGAAATTAACCCCTGAAGATTCGACCCTTTTTCGATTTTGTGTTATAACTCGCGAACTGTAAGAGATAGAAAAAGAATCTCAAGACGAAAGTTACTTCTTTTTATTAGATCTATCACATAGTAAAAGTTAAATCAATTGTTTAAACAATTAGAAAAAAGTTATAAACAAAAATATTAATAATGTTTTTTACAATTCGTTGTTTCGCGTGAAATCTGAAAAATATAGCCGGCACGTAACAGTGGTTTAAATAATTATGAAACAGCATAATCCAATTTTTTTCAAACAATTTCAACTATTGTTGTATTGCGGAACTGTGCTCCTCGACAATCGAAGAACTTTTGGATCCCATTGTAACGTGCCTTAAGCTGCATATCGAACAATGTTTTTCTAACATTTATTAGAATAATTTTTTATTTTTTACAACAATAGTTCATGTGTATGAAGTTAGCCCCACATTTTCTGAGAAATTAAAAAATCATTGTTGTACTAGTTTTGTACCGCATTGTACTGTCGAGAATTTTCAAAAATTTGGAACCGTTTGCGAAAAAAATTGAGAAAACCAATTTTAAAGGTAGCTCCCTTTTTGAAAAAAATTATTTTTTTTCGATTGTACAGCACTGTAATAGTTGCACCGAGCATTGTACCGTTCAAAGAAAGGGTGTATCAGTAGTTTGCAAAAGAAATAAAAAAATGTAGTCTGTCCCAAGTCACTTGTTATTTCCTAATAAATGTTAGAAGAACATTGCTCGTCCTGCAGCTTCAGGTACGTTACAATGGGATTGAAAAGTTCTTCGATTGTCGCGTAGCACAGTTCCGCAATACAACAATAGTTGAAATTGTATGGAAAAAAATATGGATTATGCTGTTTCATAATTATTTAAACATCCAGTTCAGATTTCACGCGAAAACCCGAATTTTAGAAAACATTCATATTTTTGTTTATAACTTATTCTAATTGTTTAAACAATTGATAAAACCTTTACGCTTTG
Organism: Andrena minutula; assembly: GCA_929113495.1. Classification (NCBI taxonomy): domain Eukaryota; kingdom Metazoa; phylum Arthropoda; class Insecta; order Hymenoptera; family Andrenidae; genus Andrena; species Andrena minutula. Next base: position 46,742,982 of record OV815993.1, on the reverse strand, counting down.
GTAGATCTAATTGAAAGAAGTAACTTTTGCCTCGAAACTTTTTTTCTATCTCTTACAGTTTGCGAGTTATAACACGAAATCGAAAAATGGCCGAATATTCAGGGGTTAATTTCACCCCATTAGAGTGATTTTGGGCAGCAAAAAAAAATTGCGTTGTAATCAGGAGGAAATCCCCTACATATTCACAAAGTTTCAGAATTTTTTGAATTTCCGGGTTCGGGATCTTCCCTTGTAAATCAAGATCGAAACGTCGAAAGCTTTTATTATCTATTGCTAAATAGCTTGTGTTTTAATGATTTAAAATTGACCGAACCTGTGCGCCGAAATCAAATAATCGTACTAAATATTACGGTCGAAATTATAATTTAAAAAAGTCATCGGAAAGTGAAACAAATACCAATACTATATGTCCCCCTCATGTAATATAATGTAATAGTATATAGTAGCATCTAGTACGTGCGTAGGGCTAACAGTACATTGTATGCCTATACTGTATGTTCCATGTATATAATAAGTAATGTATATGTATAGCATGAATATAGTGTGTATGTAGTATGTACATAGTATGCGTGCATCATGTATGAAGTATGTATGTAATCCAATGTACGAAATATGCTACAGCGTATAATTAAGCTGTGCAAATGTTGGTTAAATACAATTATTTTATTTCTTGTAATTTCATACGCTCTTGCAGAAGTATTCCCCATCCTCATTCAAACGGATTGGTATTGCGTCCTTGTATTAATTAAATAAAAAAATGGACGTTATTTTAGTTGTTTATTGTTTAAAAATTATTCGTTTATTTATTTACACCTAGACTGCGGAAGTTAATGCAAGTCTGATATACTGCGTTCCAGAGCACAACCCTAATCCCTTCAATACAAATTACTAAACTTTTGAATATAATGTAACTATTACACTTACATAAAATTTTTAACATAGGTATGAAGCTATTAAACTTTAAAAGCGAGGTTCAGCAACTTTTAACAATTACTTGAGCTAATTTGTAAACAAATTCCGTATATGCGAGAACCATGAAAAATACCCGAAATATGCAAAATTACAAATATATTTTTAAAATCCTCTTAATGTTGAAATATAGATCGGTCAAAGTCCCACTTGTTTAATCCATTACTACAAAAACATGTATTTGCATAAAATTCCGCAGTCTATATTATACCTATTTCTTTTTTTTATTCAGTTATACTTATTTAGCCATTAACAGGCAACACCCTTTATTAAGGTGTTACGCCAATCTGAGACGCTCGAAACAATACTAAACTAGACGAATTCTTTTTACAGATACTATGAGATTGAAAATTATTTCGTTAATTCTTATGTGCAGAGCATGTATTAAGGCATATGTTGTATAAATATTATGCGCGCGAGCTATGTATCAAATTATGATGCCTAGGTTTATCTAACATGAGAAAGACCATGATTCTAGTGTTCATTAATAAAATATATACAATGTAGCATACGGATTTGAGAAGAAAAAATTTATTCTACAAATGAGAGCAAGGTGAATATCACTATTCATTTTTTACCTAACAAGGCAAACTTAAAACATTTATTACATACGAATGGGTTATCGTATAAAAAAAATGATAGGCTACGTTTTAGATAATATCATTAAGAACATATATACCAAACTTGAAATAAATCGGACAAATAGTTTTTGATCTGCTCGAACTTCTATCGGACCGCTCGTTTCATTCCATGCCACCCGGTTTCTTACGATCCGCTCGCTTACTTTCCAAGCCGCCCGGTTTCCTTCGGGCTACTTGGAAAAATTCGAGCCGCTTGGTTCTATCCAATCCGCCCGGTTTCTTTCGGGCAGCTTGGAAAAATTCGAGTACTCGGTTCTATTCGAGCCGCTCGGTTCTATCCGATCCGCCCGGTTTCTTTCGGGCAGCTTGGAAAAATTCGAGTACTCGGTTCTATTCGAGCCGCTCGGTTTTTTCGGGTACCTGGCTCGGCTTGCTTTTTCCGGGTACTCGTACAGCTCTAGTACACGCGTGCCAACAAGAAGCACCTGCCTGCAAAGATGTACGATGAATCGAAGGCGTCGACGTATCTGATGTACTTCGACGTCAACAACTTGTACGGATGGGCGATGTCACAGGCTATGCCACATGGAGGGTTTCAATGGTTGGACGATGCGGCAGTGGCGCGCTCGACGTGTCATCCCTGCCCGACGGTGAGGGCTCCGGCGACGAGGAAACCGAGGGATACCTGCTGGAGGTTGACATCGAATATCCCAAGGAGATCCACGATGCCCACGCTGACCTTCCATTCTGCCCGGTGCGCGAGCACGCGCCGCACGATAAACAGACCAAGCTGTTTGCCACGCTCGACGATAAGGAGTGATACGTAATCCATTATCGCTACCTAAAACAGTGCATTCGACACGGTTTACGCGTGACGCGAATTCATCGGGTGTTGTGATTCGATCAGTCGCATTGGTTGCGCAACTACATCCAATTAAACACCGATTGAGGACGCGCGCCACTAGTGAATTTCAGAAGACTCTATATAAATTAATTAACAATGCGGTGTACGGGAAAACAATGGAGAATGTGCGGAATCGCATAGACGTGCGACTGTTGACGCGGTGGGTCGATCGTTACGGTGCGGAAGCGCTGATCGCGAAACCGAACTTTCACAGTCGTACGATCTTCTCCGAACAACTCGTTGCGATGGAAATGCGAAAACTTAAAGTGAAGTTCGACAAGCCGATATACGTGGGGATGAGTGTGCTGGACGTATCGAAAGAATGCTTGTACGAATTTCATTATTCGTATATGCGTGCGAGGTTCGGTGATCGGTGCAAGGTTCTGTACACCGACACCGATAGTTTAATGTATAGTGTGGAATGCGAGGATGTATACGAAAGGATGAAGTGCGACATTGCGCGGTTCGACACTAGTGATTACGCGGTGGACAATCCATACGGTATGCCCCGCGTAAATAAAAAGGTGTCGGGACTTACGAAGGATGAGAATAATGGCATCTTGATGACCGAGTTCGTCGGACTGCGAACCAAGATGTACGCGACCAGAACATTTAACGCGGCAGTGGGGTCTACGAGTGAGACTAAAAAAGTGAAGGATGTGCGGAGACACGTGGTCAAGAATCATGTACAATTCAATGATTACATTCGTTGTCTCCGCGATCTCACCGAGAAATCGGTTCGACAGAACAATATACGGTCGAAAGTGCACGAGGTGTATTCCGTGAGCGAGGAAAAGAACGCTCTCAGTCCGTTCGACGATAAGCGGTGTATTTTAGCCGATCGGATCAGTACCCTCCCGTGGAGACATTGTCGAATCCCCGAACTCCAGACTCACGAACTCCTCGAGCTTGAATCCGACGAGTCCCTCGAAAACCCAATTGCTTAGTACGTTTGCATGTTTGTATGTTTGCATGTACATATGTATATATCTTACGTTGTAAGACATTCTTTCCTTCGTGTTATTTATTTATGAATATCATATATATGTATCGCGTAGAATAGCCTAAATTATTTTTTTATACATGTTTGTATATATGTATATATGTATATGTATATATTTTTTTTCTTACTTGAATGGTAATAATTGACTGGTAATAATTGAATAAATGGACAATGTATATATATTTATTTATTTTATTTATTTCAGTAACATAGAACGCGTTTATGATCGCGAATCATAGAATATCCTTGTCGCGTATCCACGAGTTCCGCGACGAATCGAATCCGAGCCACTTGACGTACACCTGGTTTCCCTTGCGTCGAATAATCTTCTCGACCAGATAGACGTCTGGATTCGCGACCGAATGCAGTTCGTACTCGTAGAAACCACCAGAGATCGACTCTCCCGCGGAATGACGCAGAATATACGTCACCGGGAACGTTCGTTGTACGGTTACGATTTCGAACACTTCGGTCGACCAGTTCGGAGTCTACCCCTTCTCGAAGAGTGTCTTGAACTTGCTCACGCGTACCTTGTCCCCGACTTTGAATTTCGCGCGTCGCCGAATACCTTCCGATGCGGCTGGTGGGAGTGGTTCATTCGCGGCGAACGACAATCGCGTCGCGGGGGTCACGTCAACGGGTCGGGCGTTGATCGTTCGGTGCTTGCGATGATTGTACGTGTTCAACGATTGATGCTTTCATCACACTGTACGTGGAATAGTGGTTGATCCTGCGCATCTTCACGTATCGTTGAAACTCCGCGTTGTAGAATTCCTTTCCCATGTCGGTTTGTAAATTTCGCGGACATCTATCGCTTTGCCGCAATACATTCATGAACGCCGCGGTCACGTCGCGTCCGCTTTTCGTTTTCACGGGTACGGCCCATGCATACTTGCTGAACGCGTCGATGATCGCTAGTATGTAGTGATATCCCCGATTTTGCTTCGCGTACGGACGCATCTCCACCAAATCAGCCTGCCATAAATCATCGTAGCCGCGAATCACGACGCTACGCCGTGGGAAATTTCGTCTCGCGGGAGCGTGTAATTCATTCACTAGTTGTATTCGCTCCTTGCTCATGTTTCGCGGGTGGGTCGGGGATGGTCGCGATGTTCCAAAGACGTCGTAGACCCTCGTTTGCTTTTCGCGGTTCCTTTCGTTTGTATAGATCCGTGCTTGTTATCGCAGTCGATGACGTCGTCGTGAACGCTTCGAATATGTTTTTTAAGTGATCAAAGCATCATTCCATCGCGGTATTTAAATCACCCTCTAGCTGGGACAATTGCGCGTTAACGATATCCGATATCGTTCGTTGTACTCGCGTCTCGAGTTCAGATCTTTGATGCGCGGAGTCCAGTCGCGCGCTCGCGATAGCCGTTTCAATTTTTTGGGTAAAGCGTTCATCCACCGAGGATAATAATCTCGTCATTGTCATTCTCGCTTCGTCGCTGTTGTTGTTGTTGTTGTTATTGTGTAACGAGGTACCAAACTTGTTCACTGACATAACGATGCGTATGCGCGAACACTACTGACGCGACGATCACCGGTTCGTTCAATTTAAGGTATATATCTAGCCTCGCGAAGTTCCTCCTCGAAGGATGCGATTTCGTTATCGTGACCCGTATGACCTGCCGCGCGCGATGCAATGAGTAATCTAAGTCTATCGATTTATTCGTTCGAATCGTCCCAGTACACGTAAACGATCGCGTTATCGGTTACCGTCATCGATTCGTCGATGGGTAATCCTCGACCTCGTCGGGTGCCCGCGCTGACCCTAACACGTCTGACGCCCGATGTCCGCACCCCACCAATCATCGAGGATATGATTTTCTTATACTTGTATCCTCTGTTACCCAGCGTGCGCTTGCTTGGCGAATGGCTTTGCTTATGCGCACTCGTCGACAACAAGATACGTCGGTACGAGCGAAAATCAGCCTCCGTGCACGCCTGCTCGTTGGGCTCTCGCATAAACACCAATCCGTACAAACCCCGAGTCCCCGGGTATCGCGTTCCGTTCACGCGAATGTCATCACCGTCCGCGTCGATGGTGAGCACGGAATCGCCGATCATTAGATCCTCGTGGGGCCCCAAGTATACGCCGTACACGTCGTCGATTAGTCTCTTGGTATCGGTGAATAACTGTCTCAGGTATTCTCGCGACAAGGGACCTTCCGCGTTCCGTACATACACTTCGATATCGTTAACGTGGTTGTGCAGCGAATCCAAATCATGAACCTTTGTTGACGACTCATCATCCTGAATTTTTTCATTGTATTCGTCATTCGCATCATCAACAACATCATCAACAACATCATCATCAACAACATCATCATCGACATTATTATCTTCATCGTTAACATCGTTATCGGTATTGCGGTCGTTGCCATTGATGTTGTCGTTGTCGTTGTCGTTGTCGTTGTCGTTGTCGTTGTCGTTGTCGTCGTTGTCGTTGCCGTTGTCGTTGTCGTTGTCGTTGTCGTTGTCATCGTCGCCGTCGCCATAGTCGCTAGAATCTGGAAGATTATTCGGATGTTCCTTGATTATCAACGGAGTAACAGGTCGAAGTCTCTTGGATGATTGCTGCTGATCGTATTCGTGTTTCCTTTTCACTGATCGCGATCGAGGTGTTGGGCGCATTTTCAACGCGGCGGAGTTCTCGATCAATCGTTTCAACGGCTCGACGATGGGACGCGTGCTCGCTTCCACAGCCGCTTCCGTAGCCATTTTACCAATTTTCAAGGCCATGCTCTTTTTACGTATAACGTCGCTGACTTTGGCGATTTCCACCTTTGCGTCTACGTCTTGACGTTTCGCCCCTTTTCGATGTTTCGTTCCTTTTTGTCGATGAAGTCGGCGATGTTTTTGTGAATGCTTCGCGTCGACGTTGCTCGAGGTTGTCGAAGTCTCTGGCGATTCGTTAGACATTTCGTGTTGCTCGATGAACGATTCGCGGTTTACTAATGTCAACGAGCTACGACAAACTCGTTAAATCCTCTTCGATATCGACCTTCGTACATGGAACTATCCTTATCGATCACCACGAAATCGTATCGTCGATGCCAACATCTCGCACATAAGTCGTTGAACGACTCGAACGTCATGTCTGTGTTCACGTGATCGTTATACACGCGTCGCAAGTTCGTACCGTCTTGTTTGAACAGCATGAGAAAATTCGCGTTGTCCCTGATCAAATGTTTAGGTATTCTAGCGTACGACTGACACAAATAAAAGCAATCCGTTCGAGTGACGACCCATGGAGAAGTATTCGCGTATCGCGTTCTGTTCGTCGCAAGTCACGTCATCGAATACGAAGATTGAATCGGGCCGAGCATCTCTAGGTGGAACGATTTCAGCGTTGTCCGAGTATGGAAAGTATTCGATTCCGTCGACGAGCGACAACACCTGTTCGAGATATCGATACTTTGGCTGATGCAACGATTTCGAGTACACGTACACGTTCTCGAAACGCAAACCGTTCGGGCTCTCTAGCATACTTAGAAGCACGTTAGTTTTTCCACATCCGGACGGTCCGCAAATCACACCTCGCACGCTGTTCGGCAGCAACGGGCCGTGTCTGTTCGATCGACTCGAATCCCTATCATCCTCGAGCATCCTGTTCGCGGTCACGCGAATGACGTCCGACTGTTTCACGAATCGCATATTCGCGCGTACGTCTATGACAATGGACTACTATTTATATTCGTGGCACGCGTCGCGCAGGTCACTACCACAGTGATCGGTGGAGCGTGCGTATGCGTTTATTATTTATTTATTTATTTTATTTATTCACGGGACTAGCCCAATACTAACAAAATAATATAAAAGTGAACACAATAGCAAACTGTTATAAAGATATACAGACAATTACTACAACACGGGAACGCTAGGCCTAGGTGTGCCGAAGAGTGAGATAACCGACCGCCTGAATGAATCAAGTGACGAACCAAAGAAATTAATCCGGTCGGCCACCTCATTTCCCCGCACACAAACCCTAGTGATAGGATCGATTTGACAGATGTTTGCCCGGAAAAATCTAACCCGAAACAGTGGAGCATAGCGCAACGGTCTGGAGAAAGCACTGAAATTAATTAACCCCAATAGCCGGGGACAATTAATGTCCCCATTAATGACCCTGAAAAGAAAAGACAGATCCGCCAGTGCTAATCTCTGCTGCAACGTCAAAAACTTAAATCTACGCAACACGGGCCCATAGTCATGATCGAAAACATTAAGAGGCTGCCCGAGACGGAAAGACGCAAAACGCAAAAACCTGTGCTGGACCCTCTCGAGAGCCACTATCAGGTAGGCTTGATGCGGAGCCCAAATCACCGACGCATATTCCAGCTGAGGCCTAACCAACGCATCGTACAACAGCTTGAAAGTCCTCAGGTTCATAAACCCACGCGAGTGCCTCATAATAAAACCCAATTGCTTCGAAGCTGCGTTAGCAGCTCCAATAATATGGTCCGCGAAGGAAAAGGCAGCATTATAAGTAACACCCAGGTCTCGCACGCACTCAATGTAGGCCAAGCTCCTCTGCCCTATCGAATAAGCAAACATGCAAGTACTGCGTGCCCGGGAAATCCTAAGAACTTGACATTTCGACAAATTCAAAGGAAGCCTGTTGAACGTGCACCAGATATGTAATCTGTCAAGGTCTCCTTGGAGATTCCGGGCGTCGTCTATGCAGTTCACAGCGGCGAATACTTTGAGGTCATCCGCAAACAACAACGGAGTACCGAACCGAAACACTTTCACAAGGTCGTTAATAAAAATGCAAAAGAGCAAGGGGCCCAGATGTGACCCCTTGGGCACCCCTGATGAGACCTGTATCGATTGTGATCTGCAACCACGCACCTTGATAGTCTGTGTTCGGTTCGATAAATAACTGCCGAGCCACTGTAATAGCCCTCCATGAATTATTATTATTATTATTATTATTATTATTATTAACGGGTATAACCCTGTAAATACACTGAAAGAAGCATAAAAGAAATAAGAAAACTTATTACTAGTTAACAATTCGTTGCACAAAGAATGACTTAGCCTAAAGTATATACATATATACAAAGTTTAAAGAACAATGTTAACCCTGACCGCCTTCAAGACACCTAAACACTGATGTTCTGAAGGTTGCCAGGGAACCGGAGAAAAGGTCGAGAGAGTGAGAGTCACCATTAAGTTTATCGTAATAATTACAACTCCGAGTGATTACATCAAGATGACCGATATTGGTCCTGAACTGTTTAGTGTAGAATAGAGGGCTCTTACGAAGAGCTCTGCCCGCGACATAAAAATTCACATTTTCTAACAGGCTCGGGCATCTAATATGGCCATTAACTAATTTAAACAAGAATATAAGATCGCTAGTAGTCCTGCGACGTTCCAGTGTCGCAATATCCAATTGAGTTGAAATATCTGTATAGTCGTGCGACAAAAAACATATGGGTTTTCCCAACTGGTAAGACGCGAATCGCAAAAAAGTATGCTGAACTTTTTCGATCATATACTTTCGATTCACATTGTTAGGGGACCATATCTGTGACGCGTACTCTAGCTGAGCTCTTACTAAAGAAAAGTACAGGGTTTTCAACGTCAACGGATTCCTAAAGTGTATCGCAAAACGCTTCAGAAACCCCAGAGTCTTTCTTGCAGAATTACAAATATGGCTAATGTGTTCATTAAAATAGAAGTGGCTATTGAAATGAACCCCGAGATCACATATGGAGTCGACAGCTGGAAGAATAGAATCCATAAGTGAATAAGGAAAGAATATAACTCTGTCTCGACGAGAGAATCTCATTACAAAACACTTTGATATGTTGAGAGTCATTAAGTTGTCCGTACACCAGGATTCCAAACGTTCAAGCGCAGATTGAATTCCGAATGCGTCCAGTTTCCTCAGCAGAATGCCATGATCCACCGAGTCAAAAGCCTTCTTGAAGTCGGTATAGATCACATCCACCTGCTGACGCAAGTCCAACGCAGAGGACACATAGTTCGCAAAAACTGCGTGGTTAGTAACTGTGGATCTACCCGGAAAAAATCCATGTTGTGCATCAGACAAACTACCTCTGATCAGACCCGAGAGCTTGCTGGTGACTATTTTCTCAAAAATCTTAGGGAAGCAGCTAAGAAGTGAAATTGGCCTGTAATTAGCGACGTCACCCTTTAACCCCGACTTAAATATAGGCGTCACCACACTCGATTTCCAGGACGTCGGGAAGGACCCAGACTTAAGTGACTTATTGAAGATGATCCATAGCGCTCTGGCAAGGCCGAAAACGCAGGATTTGACAAAATACGGGGGTAAGCCATCATCACCAGCAGACTTACTCGAGTCGAGATCATTAATAGCTTCGAATACCTCCGCAAGATTAATATCTAGGCTCGACAGATGCACCAAGGCATTACAATCCGGGGCGGGGCCAAATGGCACCCTAGAGGGCGGAACAAAAACCGATTTAAACTGTTCAGCGAAAAGGTTCGCAATTCCCTCGTCCGAGTCCGAGATTCATGCTTGCTGGCAGAGAATTATCCCCCCTCCTAGAATTTACATGCCCCCAGAACGCCTTCACGTTACACAATATATTTCCTTCCAATCTACCTATGTACGACGCATAATCCCTTTTCACCAGTTCTTTACACCGCACGCGAAGAAATGAAAAACTATAGAAATTACACTGGAGGTTAGAGCTCTTCCAGATAGCGTGCGCTTTCTTCTTATTCCTAATAGCAAGTCGTAGTTCCTGCGAGAACCAGCCCGGGAAGGATGACTTGAAAGTACAGTACGTAGGTACATACGACTCTATTAAGTAGCCTAACTGCGAACTCAGAAAGCAGACCGATTCATCAGTAGACAAATTCTCCAGGACGCAGTCCCAATCAATGCCAACTAATGCAGGGACAATGGAGTTATAGTCAGCTTTGAAAAAGTCAAACTTGACCGCAGCCCCAGCCTGAGGTACTCTACTGGTGGCACCCAACGAGAAAGACAGGGCGGGGTGATAAGCGTCAATTGGTAGTAAAGTGGCCCTTGGAGTACATGTATTCGACACAGGAAAATTAGCAAATAACTAGTCAAGCATTCTACCGTCACAGTTACCCACGTGATTATATTGAGACCCGTTATGGAAATTTCAACACTCCGCCAACGCAGACGTCGACAGAATGTCATCCACACAACCCGATTTTAAAATTGGGACCAGCGCCGAGGAGGAGTCGCAATGCCAAGTGACACGAGGCAAATTAAAATCGCCCACAACGCAGAACTTTCGATCGACCCCATTGGCTAGCAACTCGTCTATACCATTACAGTGCTCAACGTAAGACGCTGGCGGTGATCCGGGCGGAAAGTAAACAGCGCCAAAGACATAAACCGCAACTCCCATGGTAACTTTAACATAGACTTGCTCAATATTACCCTCAGAAGGAAGGAGCTGAGTCGCGCCCCAGCCTCTCTTAACAGCATTAAGGACACCGCCTCCTCGGGAGAGCCTGCTGGTTGCCGCGCATCTGTCTTTCCGGAAAATGTTATAATTGTGCAGCCCCAGTTCGGCAGAGGCAATACCCTCCGTTAGCCATGTTTCGGTAAAAATTATAATATCATAATCTATGTGATGCGTTAAAATAGATTCGCTTAAATCGTGCAACTTAGTACGCAACCCCCTAACATTCTGATAATAAACCAGAGGGGCTACTCGCGGTTTTTTGAGACGGCTCCGGATCCCTTTCGAGCAATCATCGGGGCTCCGTTCCTGAACCTGATGGTCAGCGCGGGGTCATCAGCGAGGCGAAGCCGTTCCTGTAAGCCCCGAAGGTGTTTCCTTTGCTGCTCCGTATAGTCCAGCGCGATTCTCTCGACGCCCTTATAGGTGTTCTTCTTGTAGATGATCGATCGAGCCGAAAGATCCGATGGTAACGTCACTTTAATGGGTCGTATTTTACCCTGGCTCCTTTTACCGGTCCTCGTGACTGTTATGTTGTCATAACAGTTTGGAGATACCTTATTTAAAATCTCCGCCACCTTGACACGGTCGACGTTGGCGGTTGACGTACCGCGTGCCGTTGAATCAGTGGAGCCTTCTTCCTCCAATTTGAAAATAATCAAGTTATTCTCCCTGTTTTTTCTTTCGCGGACTTCCGCTACAGCCGCCTCAATCACTTCCGTGTCCCCTACTGCAGTCGCTGGAGCCCCTGACGCCAAGTCATTGATTCTGGCCTCCATAACGTCCACTCGCCCAGCCAATGTACTTAACGAAGAACCGAGCCTGGTGCATTCCGCCTTGAACTCCCGCATCATCTCACACCTGCAGTTGGCAAGATCCTCCCTATGTTCGCTCCTGAGCTGGTCGCGAAATTTAGCCAACTCCGTGCTCATGAGCTGCTGCAACGAACTCAGCAAGGCGTCATTTGTGGAGGTCTCCCTCCCGGAAGTAGAAATGTTGGGGGCCAGCCCCTCATCTTGAAGGACCACGGTGTATAAAGGCCCTGGCGAAGGAGACCGACCACCTGAACCTTCTTTGCAGTCAATTAGCATGCCGGTCTTCCACTGGTGACCAGTGCGGCCAAGGCATCCAGGATGCGAGACTACTGTACAACTTGGGCATGTTAGTGGATTAACAACTCCAGCCTTGCAACCCTTGCACACTTTCTTGCCCGATAAACTCATGATCCGCAATCAAATAAACCAATAACTAAGTACTTCAGTGAACGAGAAAAGCAGCGTACAGCACGAGGACGCGAAACAGGTGTCAAACTAGATGTACACAATAACCACGCGAGCGAGTCTGACACATCTGTACACCATAACAGCTGATAGCTGACGTTATTGTAGTAGCTATCGCGACTATTCTAACGTATATGGGTGCATCAGCGATTGTGACGTTTCACGGGCTAGGCAACAATCAAAGGAGTAGGAAGAAGAAGAATAAGAAGAAGAATAGGAAGACTGGATCTGGTTTGGTTAACGGTATCATAAACCGTCTACCGTTCGAACTACACGTTCCGGGCTATCAGTTCTGCGGACCGAGAAAGCGATTGCTAAAGCGATTGGCTCGTGGCGACGAAGGTGTAAATCCCCTAGACGCTGCGTGCCGCGATCACGATATCGCGTACTCTTGTCGAAATAATTTAGAGGGGAGACACGAGGCAGATCGTGCGTTAGCCGAACGAGCGCGAAAACGAGTGTTCGCAAACGACGCGACCTTCGGCGAAAGAGCTGCAGCGACTGGAGTGTGGGCAGCGATGAAGGCTAAGACTAAACTCGGCATGGGTAAGAGAAGGACAACGTCGTAATCTACGAGTGGCGAAACGTGGAGGCTTTCTTCCATTTCTTCCTTTAGTGTTACCCGCTTTATCGGCTATCGGAGCATTGGCCGGTGGAGCGGCTGGTATAACCAAAGCGGTCAACGATTCGAGGGCCTCTCGAAAACACCTGGAAGAGACGTTGCGTCATCATCGGGCAATGGAGGGGCGAGGGATGCATCTGACACCGTACAAGCGAGGCGCGGGCTTGAACCCGAGACGGCGGCGCCAACGACGAGTGGAAACGAAAAAAAAAACGTCCATCGCGTAGGCGCGTGGCGACGGTGACGGCGATAATTCAACAACCTTTGACGAACCTGCAATTAGAGCGCGAGTGCGCAAACATCCCATTCTTTCGAGGGGTGTTTATGCGCGATACGCTTCCCACGCGCGTACGAACCAATGAATGCGGTATCGCGAATCTGGACGAGAATCGAGGCGCCGGTACGCACTGGGTCGCGTATGCGAAACGCGGACCACGAGTGCAATACTTTGATAGTTTTGGGAATCTGCGACCTCCCGCGGAATTGATCTACTATTTCGGACGCGGTACAACGATCACGTATAATCACGATCGTTTTCAACGTTTCGACGAGATGAATTGCGGTCACTTATGCATGCAATTTTTATAGCAAAAGTCTATGGAATTATGGCCTATGTACTAATAATTAATAATAATGGTGTGTACTAAGATTATGTTACAATGTATTCATACGCAATGACGATTCATATCTTCTATAATAAAGACACATGATATCGGTAAATTGCCGAGAATTCTTACGCGTGCGTCACTTTCCCTCCCACAGTCTCGCGAGTGTAATCTATGATATGTCGTTCACGCTTACGTTAACGGGACGCAGCAGCGTGCTCACGGTAAACTATTTTCCACCGATAGATTTGAGCGATGGTCAATACGAATTAGGACTCGCGGATTTGGAGACATTTCACACGATACCGAATATCGACTTGAGCAACGATAAATTCTATTTCATCGTGAACTATAACAGCGAAAACAGCACCCGCGCTGACGCTACTCATGATTACATAACGATACCTCACGGCTCCTATGAATTAGACGCTATCGCCGAGTAACTGAAACAGCAATTACTTGATTGATATTCTCGAAAACGCGGTAACAGTGAGAACGATGATGACGACAAGTACCCTCTAATGCTACGAGCTAACAACAACACCATGAAAAGTGAACTGTACTGTTCGTTCTATGTAGACTTTGCGAAACCGAACAATGTGGGCTCGTTGCTATGATTTTCCCCGAATCGTGTCATTACCGAGAATCTGGCACGAGTCCGACGTACCGGTGAATATTATAAACGTTAACGTGATCAGAGTAACGTGCAACGTCACTATGGGCGCGTACAGCAACGATAAACCAGTACACACGATCCATGAATTTTCGCTTCACGTACCGCCGGGATATAAGATATCGGAAACTCCGCGACACGTCATTTACCTGCCGATCGTCGCGCGAACAATACAAGATCTAACGTTGTGCGTCGTCGATCAACACGATCGTCCTATAGATTTCCGTGGAGAAGAAATAACGATTCGTTTGCACGTTCACCGACGTCCGCGCGATAGATAGCGTGTGCGGTTAGGTGTATGCATGCGTGTAGTATGTTAGCGTTAGATCATACGTTCGACTCATCAATCGCCGTTGCTACTCCTGCCGTCTCTGTCTCGCGTCATCTGCGCGACCCTTTATCGACCGACGAAAGTATAAGAAGAATAAAGACGGGAGGAGTGATAAGAGGAGCACCGGTAAGAAGTATAAGAAAGCCGTTGACTCGTCGAAACGCACGGTTCCTACGATCGTTAGGTTTCATCGTAACCTATTAGACACGCAACCGCGATGTCGAATATTTTGGACGTAACGAATACGCCAACCTTCGACAATCGTATCACAAAGATCGAGTTACACACGTATAATCCATACACCAACACGACGTTTGACAATAGTGACGAGATAAGGATACCTATACAGCAGCAAGATCTGTACACGCTTCCATGCGAAAGTTTTCTATACATCGAAGGTCGCGGCACGTTGACAGCGCAGGACGCGAAAAGTCCGGCAACGTCCGCGACCGCTGTTCTCGATAATAATTGCGTCGCGTTCATGTTCGATGAGATTCGATACGAATTGAACGGTTTTGAGGTCGATCGTTGCCGAAATCCAGGAATCACTACCACGTTGAAAAATTTCGTTTCGTTGTCACCCGAGAGAAGCAGAGTGCTCGCGAATGCTGGTTGGAATTATGAAATCGATTACGAAAACGACACTTTTCATTCGGGCTTTTCAATTTTTGCGTACTCCTGAACATGTTATTAGGATTTTGCGAGGATTACAAACGCATCGTGATGAACATGCGGCATGAACTGATTCTTATACGAGCACGAGACGATTCGAACGCGATGCACTGCACCTCCGCCACTGCGATTCCAAAACTTGAGATACGCAAGGTGCAGTGGCGTATGCCTCACGTTGTTTTGGATGAAGTGAATAAACTATCGATGCTGCGTATCTTGGAAAGCGGTCGACCGATCGCGATGAGTTTCCGATCGTGGAGCCTGCACGAGTATCCGTTATTGCAAGCGACAACGAAACATACGTGGACCGTGAAAACTACGTCGCAAATTGAGAAGCCTCGATACGTGTTTTTCGGTATGCAAATCAATCGAAAGAATTATGTCGAAACCCCTGCGTGGATGCTCGACCGGAATGATCTCACGAACGTTCGACTCTACCTCAATTCCGAGATGTATCCGTACGACGATATGCAAATAGATTTTAATAAGTATAAATTCGCGGTCCTGTACGATATGTATACGAAATTTGCCCGATCGTACTACGGTCACGGGGAACCGTTACTGAGCGCGAACGAATTCTATAAATACGTGCCTATCATGATCATAGATTGTTCTAGGCAAAACGAGTCGTTGAAGAGTGGTACGGTGGACATGCGAATAGGTTTCGAATGCAAAGAAAACGTCCCTGCTAATACTTCCGCTGTCTGTTTATTCATACAGGATTGTATAGTCGAATATAGCCCTTTATCCACATGGTACGCAAACTAATATAGCGTGCGTGCGTGAACTATTACTACTACTACTACTGCGGATACTGCTACTGTTTTAAAAACGCCGATGTCGAAGAGCTCAGTTACTGTTCTGACACCGTCGCAGACGGTACTACCTAAACGAATAATAATGTTCGCCGTTGTCGATCTGCAAGGCTTCAATATCGAACGCGAGTTCGTCGCCAAAAGGATTGCGATTCGTACAAACAGCATCAAGGATAAAACAACGACGATCAGCCATTGGATCTTCGAACCACCATACTTCTGGGAACATCTGAATTCGTGGGAACACCATCAAGCGTCCTGGCTCGCGAAGCATCATCACGGGATTCCATGGTCTGACGGTCACGTTCCATACTCCAAACTCCCGGGGCTCCTAACCAGCGCACTCGCAAACATTGACTTTGTCCTCGTAAAAGGTGCGGAAAAGAAAACGTGGATGCTGAAATTACTACCTAACATAATCGTTGAGGATGTATGTAATTTATATGAACTGACGACGCAAAAGATTAACAACACTAACAACAGCAACAGCAACAGTAACAGCAACAACAGCAACAACATCAACGCGCGAACTGTCGAAGATGACGGGGGCTACGACGTTGACGATGATTATTGCGGAATCATGCATGTCACCGCGGACCCTGACATTCCTAACCTAAAGTCTATGTCTTCAACGGATGTCATTCGATGTGCATTTCATAATAACTGCGGTGTTTGCGCGCTGGAAAATGTCTATAAAATATGGAATTATATACAGGGTCATCGTTTAATCCTGCAACCCGCGCGCGCGCGAACCTATAAAATGGCAACACCGCCTCACGGACGCATTCCACTACAAGCATGCACTGGCCCAGCGGAGAGCTGCCAGCGACCGATAGACAAGGGTGATGCCCGAGGTTCGAAAATTTTAGCGTCGCAAAGAGGTACTATTAGCGGGCCAAAAGAAGATCCCTGGGAGGCGGGCTCGAGCGATACAGTCCACCGATGTGACGATTGGTCGATTCACCTATTTGAACACACTTGTAAAGACGGGGTACATGTATTTTGTTTATTGGCTGAAGTAGGCACATACATTATCGTACCGCGCGACGAAGAGAGCGAACAAAACACATCGAGATCGAGTGGGATAGAGCGAACTGACCGACGAACGCCAAAGCAATAGCGTAGGCATTTTTAACGGTTAGTAATTAATATATAATAACATAAAAATTTCCTTATTTTTCACAATATGTTCAGGAAAGTATTACCATTGCTTTGGTGAGATTCTTCTGATGAAAATGAATCCAAACGCAATCTCGCACGAATTCTTTTTAATTAACATCATGATAAAAAATTTAGTTTAACATCGTATTATTTAAAACATTTAATATTTTATCATATTTCATTAAGGCTCATTTTTATCAGCATAAACTCTAAGTACATAATTACAGTTCTGAATAAAAAGTTTAATTTTAAAATTAAAAATGAATATAATTTTCATGTTTTCTTACCTTATCAATCTTCTGAGCTGCTGCTGCTGCTGCTGTTGCCGTCGCTGTCATGCGACTCGCTGTTTTCAAGATTGAAGTCCGTATCTTCTATTATGCGGTCGTTCTTCCAATATTCTTGTTCTATTTTTTCCACATGGCTACAAAAGTTCTCCCACTGGCTTTGCGTAATTTCACTCAGATGTTCTCGAGTAAATGTTTCTTTTTTTTTTTTTTTTTGACCTGGTGGAAATCCCCACGGATACCCCCGGCCCGCGGGGGCGGGCCGAGGGTTATGTGGGACTCGAACCCACTAAAACCACCAGGGTGGTCTTCCTCGTGGACGGTGTCGCGCGCCTGAGGGGGAGGACTTGTGCGAGCTCAAACAAGCGATACTTTCGCTTGCCCCCCCCCCTCTCGCGCTTAAGTGCGACACCGCCCGCACCCCCGACGTGTCCGTCGGGGTCTTCCCTGGGGGAGTGATGACCTCCCCCAGTTACCACACCGGCAACGCGCGACGGACCACACGCCCGCGTCGCCACTGGGGCCGCTGCTGCTAAGGCGACCGGTGCCCCCCGACACCGGCCGCCCCGCGACCCCGCGATCGAGGTTGTACCCGGCCCTGCTCGTTCTTCGGACTGGTGGGCCGGGCGGGGGCGCCGACTGGCCGCGGGAAACGCCCCGGGCCGTCGGATCTTGACCCCCTCCAACCTCGATTGCACCAGGAGCGGCATACGCGCCGCTCCTAAGGAGGAGGGCCCACTGGTCGTCGGGGCCCTCCCATTTCATCCCTTCTCCGCCGCCGCGAAACTCGCGCACTGCCACCGCGCGGCCGCAGCGGCTCCGTCGGACGATAGGGTGGCTCGCTATTTATTTGTGGGGCCACCCTCCTCCCTTCCCATTTCCCCCTTCTCTTCTTCTCACACGGGGGTTGCGGCCGAGGGCTGGTGTGCACCCTCGGCCTTCCTTCCCATCCACCTCCTCCTTTTTTTTGGGGGGGGGGGGGTTGGCGAGGCGACGTCACGGCCGGAGCCATGACGGGGGGAGTGGGGCGACGCTACAAGTCTACGTCGCCGCTCGACCTCCCCCGGCTCCGGGTCATCTACCTCTCCTTGCCCGTCGCCTCCTCCTCCTGGGTGCCGCGAGGCGGGACAGATGTCCCTGTACCTCTCTCTCCCTCTCCGCCTCCTCCTTCTCGAGCATTATCTGCTCGGCGAAGAGGGATGAGTAAATGTTTCTAAATCATCCCTTGAAATGCTCGACAATGGATTCCTTTATATATTAATTACTAACCGTTAAAAATGCCTACGCTATTGCTTTGGCGTTCGACGGTCAGATCGCTCTATCCCACTCGATCTCGATGTGTTTTGTTCGCTCTCTTCGTCGCGCGGTACGATAATGTATGTGCCTACTTCAGCCAATAAACAAAATACGTGTACCCCGTCTTTACAAGTGTGTTCAAATAGGTGAATCGACCAATCGTCACATCGGTGGACTGTATCGCACGAGCCCGCCTCCCAGGGATCTTCTTTTGGCCCGCTAATAGTAGGTATTGGGAATTTCCCGGTCCAGGTAATCGAGCCGCGCGCTCCGCTTTTATGATCGGTTTACCACTCGCACCCCAGATTACTATAATGAGGTTTGAAAATAATGTCAACTGATCTCGTACTCGTCTAAATTTAAAAAATTTTAGCTACGACTAACTTAGCCACCTGCTTGTAAAAGCCATAATAATGGCGCATCGTTCCAAAAAATGACATTAACCGAAGCCGGTATAGGCGTGGTTCAGTAGCTAAAACATTCAGACACAAAAATTCTAGAAAAAATATTCAAACACTGCTACAATAAAAGACATGTCCCATTAGTTACCCCTTACGTCTGATCTAGGTATGCTCCGCATTAAGGATAAAATCATAAAAAAGAAAACCAGAACAATAGATTCTGAGGTCTGCAGAACTAACACATAATTGAATAAAAATTTAATTTTTCAATTTATGAAAGTAATGATGGTAATGATACAGAAACAACTAGCCTATTGTTTATCGACATCACAAATTTTAAAAACAGCGTTAAATACATTATCAAGTAAACAGTTTGCAAAAGCTTTTTAAACAATTATGGTTGAAAAATTAATGAAAGAAAAATTAAGTAAACGTAAAATATGTTAAATTATCAATCATTAAGAGGGAATAATTTTTCCTCATTTTTCGGCGCAAATTGCATTCCGATATCTCTTATAGTTCAAAAGTTATACGAAAAAGGCCCTAAATTTTTCAACCCGGGCTGGGAAATTCTGAATAGTTCTTTGCAACGTTAATTTGAAAGTGGCCAGCCCAAAATTCTCGAAGCTCGGGCATCACCGCTGTCTAGCGGTCGCTAGTAGCTCTCCAAACGCCGGGACGATGCATGGTTGCAGTGGAATGTGTCCGTGAGGCGGTGTTGCCATTTTACAAGATCGCGCGCGCGCGGGTTGCAGGATTAAACGATGACCCTGTACGTAGCGTCGCCTAATGTAAGTACTACACACACATTGCATCTACTTTACGCGTCATATGCAAAGAAACGAATATCTATGTAAGAATTATTTTTGTTTCTATAGTGAACACGACGGCGTCGGCGGTGATAAGATCGATGACAACGGCGCCTGCTTCCTCTAGTCACGAGTATGAATATCCCTCCCATACGAACGTTATTTTTTTCTTCGCAAATACTGATTTTATAATTTAAGTATGCATGCGTGGATGTACATTAATAAAACACACTGTTTTGAATAAAAAATATTTATTTAAAATTGTTGTATATTTATTATTAAACATATATATACACGTACTATAGTGGTACGCGGTTCACATCACGCAGCATGGATTGCAATCCTAACGCTTACAATTCACAATCAATCAATGAATGCTTTTCAAAGTGCTCGCTTTCGGAAATTAATTTCACATAATTCGTTGGTACGGAAGCGGTACGTAAAACTTCCACGAAGGTTGCATATTTACTGCTTACAGAGTACATGTTTTCAGTTAGCCAGGTGTACATATGTTCATTGCATTGGTTGTACGCGAATAGTTTACGCATCGTGACTTCAGTCATATATATGACAACGCGATTATCAGTAATTTTAATAAGTTGATTATCATGTATACGCGTGAAGTCTAGTCGTAAATTATCAATTACGATTTGAGTTTGGGGTGCTGTTGCGTTGCTGCGTAATCGTTGCAGGATGTCCACCTCGTTTTGTAGCATGAGCTTCCACGTAGACATTGAAAAGCTCAACTCGTTGCCTTTGTTGACGACTATGGTGATCTCGACGTGACACGAATCAATGCCAATACGAATTCCAATAGTTAGACGTTTATAAGCTGTTGCGGTCAGTGGATAATCACGTCCCAGGATCCGTACGACTGATGGTTTTGGTGTTTTCACCATTTTTGGCGTTGCGGATACAGAACTGTAAGAAATATGTACACGGAATTAATGCTTTGTTCGTTTGCGTTTACAGTGAATGAAGTATGTGTAAAGTGTATAGTAACGTATACATACCTCATGCTGGATTGTTGGTGATGTTGTTGGTGTTTATTTGGAAAGCACCCATCGTTGTCGGATGCGCATGATGAATCGTTTAAGCTGCGTTTGTACATTTTAATACAAACTACAAATGATTTTCTTCGACGGCTAAAGAATGACGCGAACGATACTTGTTAGGACTCGAGCGTACGTGGTGTAATGAAGTCCGCAGGACTGACCCACGTTATTTTATACTGATTCACGCACACGTACACAGTAATGTTTGAATGTGTATTGCACAGGGATGGCGATGATCATAGTTGTGTTGTGAGACACAAATACGTGTGTGCCGTAGAAGAACTAAAGAGATAGAGAGAGCGGGGGAGAGAGAGGCAGAGAGAGAGAGAGAGAGAGAGAGTGTATGCTGTAAATTCAAACCAAATACAACTGACTTACAGCCTCCTCGATCGTGAAAATGCTCGGAACTCTACCCCGAATAATTATCGCTGTATGTTTACGATGGTTGCTTGCGCGGCCCTATCGGTCCCAGGATTTAAATATATATATACACACGACACGTAGAGCGTGCACGTAGGCACCAAAACGCGTTCAATCCTGCTCAGATATAAACACACGGCACGGCGCGGTTCGCTCTATGATTTTTCAGAAATCATGTACCACCCCTTTCTCAGGAATCCCCATCGAATGCAACGTCGTATTTATTCCCTGGGCTATCGCGACGATTGATTTACAATAATTATCGCTATATGTATACATCATTTTACGTGGGCTGTAACGGTCCCACGATTCAAATATATACACACTGCAGGAAGCGCGTGCACGTAGATGCACAAAACGCGTTGAATCCTGTCGATCCCTTATCTTTTCTCACAAATCATTGGTACATCCTCTTTCTCAGAAATCATCATCGAAGACGTGATTTGAATTTCCACGAATCGGTCGCGGCCGCGCCTGCGCACCGATCCCCCCACGCGTACGGAGATTGCGCGGCGGCGACGGGCGCCCAAATTACCTTAAACATCCAACAGGTGGCGTCAATACGAAATGTCTGGAAAACCTGGAAAATTTACCAAAGCGGGCCCAAATACCGACGCGAACCCAAAATACCTTAAGCATCCAGTAAGTGGTGCCAATACGGAATGCGTGCGACGCCATTTTGAAATTTTGAAAAATCCACCCCCTCCCCTGTAACGTCAGCCCCCTAGCCCACGAATTCGACCTGCGCGTGCGACGCCATTTTTAAATTTTGAAAAATCCACCTCCTCCCCTCTAACGTCAGCCCCCTAGCCCACGAACTCGACCTGCGCGCGCGACGCCATTTTGAAAATTTTCAAAAATCCACCCCCTCCCCTGTGACGTCAGCCCCCTAGCCCACGAACTCGACCTGCGCGCACGACGCCATTTTGAAAATTTTGAAAATCCCCTCCCCTGTGACGTCATCGCCCTCACCCACCAACTCGGTCGACACCATTTTGAAATCCTCTCCCCTGTGACGTCATCCCCCTCGCCTATGAACTCCGTACCCCCCCACCCCGCCTCCCTCTCGCCCATCTCACGGAAGACCGCGGCGGTACCCCCCGCCCCGCCTCACCCCTCGCTCCAATTTGATCCAGAACTCTCATAGTATAACTACATATATGTAGGTTATATTTTATGTCACTTCGAGCTGTGGTGGGTGGGGCGTTATCGGCGAAAGCCATCCTGCTGGAATCGAGCTTGCGCTGGCGGCTCTACCTCCTCGTGGTCCCCACTGGACAGCGTTCCGCGGCGTGTAACGCTGACTAAACGAGCCGCCGCCCTTCGGGGCAGATTCAACTTGTCCAATGATTCCTAGCGGTTGAGGGCAGGGTTTTTCCAAGTTCCATTTCGACAGAACATCTACGCCGAATTTCCCTTGGCAGCGGTCCGCGACGATCGTCAAATTTTGCAAACACCACCATGCAAGCCAAGCGTTGACAATATGCTGCACCGGCGACGCTGGTTGGTCTGCTTTGCTAGCTTCGCTTGACTTAACAGTGGCGCCGTTTCGTTTCCCATCTCAGCGCTGATTGGTTTGACGTCACGCGCATGCGTAACGAAGCGTAGCAGCTAGCTACGGGGCCCTTTCCCAAGCGCACTGGTTCCGATTTAAACTTCGCGTTTCTGAAGTTTATACTACACGCCGCTAGGCGGGAGTTCGCAACAGCAGTCTATGGCCGGTATTCATAGGGCGGTATTCTCAGTCGCTACTTAGGGCGGTATTCTCAGTCGCTACTTAGGGCGGTATTCTCAGTCGCTACTTATTCTTAAGCAAATGCTTAAGCATGCGGCATCCTCTACTAACCTACTAGCTAGTAAAGGATGCCGAATGCTTAAGCATTTGCTTAAGAATAAGCAACGACTGAGAATACCGCCCTTATTCTTAAGCAAATGCTTAAGCATGCGGCATCCTCTACTAACCTACTAGCTAGTAAAGGATGCCGAATGCTTAAGCATTGGCTTAAGAATAAGCAACGACTGAGAATACCGCCCATAGTCGCTACTTATTCTTAAGCAAATGCTTAAGCATTCGGCATCCTTTACTAGCTACTAGGTTAGTAGAGGATGACGCATGCTTAAGCATTTGCTTAAGAATAAGTAGCGACTATGAGTACCAGCCTATGCGCATAATGGGCATTAATGCGTGAATTGCAGGGGGGCCAAGCTTCCCTCTTACGAAAGTTGAAGCAGAGTTTGTAGCGCCTCCTACCTATAAAGTGCGTACTAAACTGTGAATGTGTGAATTGGTGTGAATCGGGACGTATGTGTATGTGTATTGTTGCGCGTCCCGGCGGTGATTCTCAGAACGGAACGCGGGTTGGTGCCCGTGGAATGCTGAAGCATTCAGCTCGTTGGAGTGCGCGGGTATTTCAAATGATTCCACAAAGTAAAATTTCAGAAACTATTTGTATATTTTTTATGAAACTGTTTCGAGTCTGCTGACAAGATTGATCTGATCTTTTACAAAAATAACGCCTCGCTTGTCACCTCCGAGTCCCTACTCCTTTAAGTTTGAAGTCTTCCTCGGACTCCCTCTCCGGATCCTTTCGCCCAATCAAGACGGTGTCATCCCTCTAGCTTCGTTAGTGGGCTGTCCTTCGCCCTTCCTTCATGCTTCCTCCCACTCTCCTCTGTTGATCGAGGTACGCTTCCCAAGTACATAGGGGTAGTACATAGGCTACGTACAGTATATACATATCTCGCAGGTAAGTAAGCGCAACGCTCGAGGTCAAGACGACGTCACTCGGAGAAAGTTTATGGCTTTATGACTTTCAGCCTTCCTCGACCGGAGTTTTTACCCTAACAGGACATCGACAGTTATTGAAAGGGAGGACAGAATTTTAAGTACTTTTACGAGACGAGCCGCTGCCCGCTCGACGAAATTTGGCACGCAGATGTGCAAAGGGAAAAGTAAAGCTATTTACTACCCTCGCCTGATCTAACGGTAACTTGAAACATTCAAAACTAGCAAGGAAAACCCCCCTAAGAAGCACAACGCGCTCTACAATAAACTCTTCCTTGTCCTCCGTTTCACATTTGTTTAAGACCTTAATGTTCCGTTCGCTTTGAATCTATATATATTATTCCTATCTTCCAATACAAAAGGATTTTGAATCTCGCTCTACATCTAGCTTCGATATCTTTATGACTTATAGCTAACTTCATATAATATATGGATTAACACCAGCGGATAACGCAACAGTATACGTGTAATGCACCGCTTACTTTAAAACCTGTCCACGGATCGTCGCGCCAGCGACACGTATGCAGCAGATAGAAGGATAAACATTGAAATTGAATATTTCTTCTTTTCATAGGAAAATAAAATATATTCAATTTCTTTGTATATCTTTCTATCTGCTGCATACGCGTCACTGACGCGACGATCCATGGTCAGACGGCCTTAGAAAAGGTAAACCAGGGAAAGTGAGGACGCCATTTGAAGGTTATGCTTGATGCTTCCTCGCGTTGCGCCAAATGTGGCCAAAGTAACATTTCACCAACGTCGAAAGGTTGTGTGCGTGCTCACTGATACAATTCACAATTTTTCAACAACTTCCAACAGTGTGGAAATAACACTTTGGACAAAAGTAATTGGTGTTCATGGCATACTTTCTTTCCACAAAAAATGAAGATTGACATTTGGTTTTTTGATATATATATATAATGTTTGTGTGGATTTAGCTTTCGCTGATACCACGGTGTTTTGTTCTTCTTTCTTTTTCTTTTTATCCTTTGAGTCTTGTATTGTTATCTGAAATTGTTATTTGTTTTGATCTGTTAGATTTCTTATACTTGAGTGTTCATGCTGGCAAAGGCCTGAGCTATGTAGGTTATAATTTCTATGTTGTTGCTAAAAGCTAGAGCCCTAATATCGTATGGGGCTTGTATTCCTTTTTCCTGAATGTATTTGGTGAAATTGTCTATAATATCTTTGTTTAATGGACATGTGAATATCATATGATTTAAATCTTCTTCTTCATATCCGCATTTGCATTTAGGTTCTGGTATAATAGAAAGTTTATATAGATGCGCGTTTGTCCTATGATGGTTACTTCTAATCCTATTTATTATTGATATAGTTTTCCTATTTGGCTTATTCTTATATAGTGTGTACCAGGGTTTGTTTAGTTTTGTATTTTCATCTATTAGTTTGAAATAGCTGTTGTTATTTAGTGGTGTCTGTGTCTCTAATTCAGTTTTCCAGTTTAATATAGATGTAGATTTGAGAGCATTTTTGGATTCTCTAATTGTGAGTTTTGTTGGGATATGTTTTCCTTCCTCTCTTCCTGTTTTTGCTAACTGATCTACTTTGTCACTGCCTTCTACGTTAGTGTGGCCTGGGCACCATATGAATAGAATTGTTTTGTTAATGGATTGGCATCTATAGACAAGAAATTTTATTTCCATTATGTAATGATTTTCTTGTATGTTGTAGTTTGTTTGGTTTAGTTTCTTAATGAGATGTTTGGCATCAGATATTATTCTGCAAGAGTTATAATTGCTGGTTTTGAAAAATTTAATTGCTTCTATTATAGCTATGGCTTCTAATGTTTCTGATGAGTGATGATTGTTTAGACTGAATGATTCGCTTTTATTTATTTGTGGAACATAAAATGCTGCACCAGCTTTTATGTTTTCTTCGTTGGAGTTGTTTCCTATAACTTTTTTGTGACCAGATCCATCCGTGTATATATCTATTTCGTGTGGTGTGAGTTCGTTTAACTTTTTATTGAAAGTTTCGTTTGGATTGTCCGCTTGTTTTGTGATGTCCCCTATATCTGTGTTCATTTCTATCTTGTTGAATTGTGTTTGCATTGGAAATTCATACAATATAGGTAAATTTGTGTGATGTACTTTTTGTAGTGTTGGTTTTATATTATTCCATTTTCTTATCAAGAAGAAGTTATATCGATGGGTAGTTGATTTTTTTAGTAAAATGTCAATATATTTAAGTTTTGTTTTTAATTTATGAGATGTATGAGCGTGACACTTTACTAGGTAATTATTTGTTAGTATTTCTGCTCTTTGGTATATGTTCAATTCCTTAGACATATGCCACACTATTGTATTTGGCGTTGATGGCATTAGTCCTAAGCATTTTTTAATAGCAGTTTGTGTTAGAGTATTAATTCCTTTCAGGTTGGTGCTTGATGCATTTATATATTGTGGTAGACCCCATTCTAACATTGATCTTATGGTTGCTTTGTATATTAGTAGTAGCGTTTCTGGGTGTGCTCCCCAGTATACTCCTGATAGCCATTTTAATATTGTTGTTGCTTTGATTATTTTTTCTTTCAGATATTTGATGTGTGGAAGCCAGCTTAGTTTATTATCCATTGTTAATCCCAGGAATTTTGCTTCTTTCGATGGTGAAATTGTTTTCCCTTCTATGTTTATGTTGAAATCTTGAGGTTTTTTCTTTTTGGAAAATATCACTAGTTTTGTTTTTTCTGCAGATATATTTAAATTCCTTGATTTGAGCCAATCTTTGAGAATTTCTATTGAGTCTGTTAGATTCTTTTTTATTATTAGGTTGTCTGTGCTTCTCGAATAAATTACTATATCGTCTGCGAACTGAAGGATGAAGCAGTTGTCTCCTATGTGGTTTAGAATTTGGCGTAGGTAAATATTGAATAATAGTGGGCTTAAGATCGATCCTTGAGGAAGTCCTTTTCTGCATGTTCTTGTGTCTATGTGTGTTCCGTTTAGGTAAAAATGGACTGTTCTTTCTGATATAGTGTTTTGTATGAATTTTACTATGTTGGATGGTATTCTTAAATTATTTAGTTCGTTTATTAGGATTGATGGATTGACATTATCGAAAGCACCCTCAACATCAATAAATAGAGCGCCCAAAGATTCTTTCTTGAGGAATGCAAGATAAATATCTGTGGTAATCAAGTTGAGGCTGTCTTGACATGATTTATTTTTTCTAAATCCAAATTGAATATTTGGTATTATCAGGTCATTTTCTATGTAATGTTCTAGTCTATTTTTAATTAATTTTTCTGTTAATTTTAAGATGTTTGATGCTAATGATATTGGTCTATAACTGTCTTTCTTTTGTTTTGGAATCAAGGTGGTGTTGTATATTTTCCATTCTGTTGGTATCTCTCCTTGCTCAATAATTAGTGATATGATGTCTTTAAGTCTGTTTATTGTTTCGTCTGGTAGGATTCTTAATATTTCATTTGTGATGTTGTCTGCTCCTGGTGTTGTGTGAGGCTTTAAGGTTTTAATTATTTGTTTTATTTCTTCTATTGATATTTTTTGGTTCCATATTGATGGTAGATCCGTTAACTTGTTATTAATATGTATGAAATTTGCTGTTAGAGGTGGGGCAAATTTTTCAGCATATATTTTTGCTGCTTTTATCTGTTCTTCCGGTGTACTGTTGTTCGGCGAATTCCATATCTTACTATTTTTAAATGACTTTATTATATTCCATATGTCTCTTAATTTTGTATTTGGGTTAAGTTCACTTATTGTTTCTTTAAAGCTATTTGCCTTTTCATTTTTTATTATTTTTCGCGTCCTACTTATTTCTTCCTTCCAATTGTTTAAGTTTTCGTTGGATGGGTGGTTTTTATATTCTTGATATGCTGCTTTTCTACTGTTTGTTGCTTCTTGACACTCTTTATTCCACCATCTGAGTGCTGGTCTATTATTTTTGTTCTTCTTTGTTGTTTGCATGTGATTGTTATTTATTAAGTTTTGATTTTGCTGTTGGGTGTTAATTTGTTTTGCACCATTTTTGATGAGAATGTCTTGTATAGTGTTGATTAGTGTCTTGTATTCTTCAAGGTAGTTGGTTTTCATTACTTTATTTTTAAAAGTTGTTTTTTCTAAGTCTGCTCTAGTTTTGATCCAGTCAACTTTAGATGTTGTTAACTTCGGTCTGTTGCTTGTGAACTTTTGTGGTTGAGTGTCTGTTTCAATGATAATTGGATGATGATCACTGTTCATAGGGTCTGTGATGTTATTAACTGTAATGTTGTTGATAAGGTCTAGTGAAACTATTTGTAAGTCAGGTGCGGTTGGTCTACAGTTTATTTTTGGTATCATTGTAGGTTCGCTCTTGGGAACTATTATTATATCTAGTTTGTTTACTGCATATATTAGGTTTTTTCCTGTAGGGTTTTCAGAACTGCTTCCCCATATTTTATGATTCGCATTGAAGTCTCCACATATGATATGGTTTTTAAAATTTGATATGTTTCCTATTTTATCTAGTAGTTTGTGCCATATTTTGCCAGTTGTTTTGATTTGTGGGGGTTTGTAAAGGTTGGTTATATATAAGTTTCCATTTTGTTTAGTTTTTATCTTAACTGTTTGGATTTCAAATTGATTGCAATTTGTGTAATCTTCAACCGTTTTGTCGTATATTATATTTTTGTTTATAGCAATTAACGTTCCTCCTCCATGATGAATAGCTTGTCTATCATTTCTTTCAATGTTGAAGTTTCCAATATTTAAGTAGTTTCCATCTTCTAACCAGGTTTCTTGAAGAGCTATTATATCGTACTCCTGTGCTATATTTTTTAGATCCTCAGTTTTATTTTTAATTCCTCTACAGTTCCATTGAAGTATCTTCATCTTTATTAATATTATTATTATTCTTTACTGATACTTTTATTCGTTTTCTTTTATAATATTGTTGGTATTTCTGTGTTAGTTATATCTTCTAATGCTTTGGATCTGTATTCCTGTTTATTTGTGAGTTTTTTAAACTCGGATGAGTTATTGTTTTTTGTTATGCCTTTTATTCTAGGGCTTATTGATTTTAATAGTAGTGTGTGGGTATTGTTTAGCGTTAATTTCCCTTTTCTAAGGTATGGGAAATTATTGTTTGAGTACGAGGTTCTTGTTTGTATCTCTTCTAACTTTATATTCTTACTTTTATCTTCCATTGCTTTGTTTTCTATTTGGTTTTGATTGCTTTGATTTCCTAATTTTACTAATTCTATATTTCTGTTTATATCCGTTTGTGCCATTGTGGCTCTATTGGGTATATTACTTTTAATATTTCTTTCGATTCTAGTCTCTTTTATTCTAGGTTTAGTGAATTCTATATTTTCTAATATTATCGGGTTTGTAAACTGGTTTTCATTCCAGTTAAATAATGCTTTTTTGTTTATTTCTTTATAATATAGGCTTATTATTTGGTTTTCGCTTAATATATTATTTTTCTTTATTATTTCTTTGGCTTTTTTGTGATCTGTGTTATAATAACTCATAGTAGTTACTAGTATTTTTTGATATTTTAGTGAGGGGCAGTTTATGTCGAATGTTTTGTGGTTTCCCTTACAGTTAGAACATTTTGTTACTGCCTTGCATTCGTCGGTTTCATTGTGGTCTATTTCGGTGCATTTTTGACATCTCTTTTGTCCTCTACATTGTGTAGCAATATGTCCGTATCTTAGGCAGTTATAACATTTTTTAATAGTTTTCTTTATTGGTGCTACTTTACATTTTACATACCATATCGTCATATTCTGAGGTAGAGAGTCTCCTTTAGCTACTATTTTTATTGCATTTGTTGAAATTAGTTTATTGTTTGCTTTGTCGTATCGCATAAGTCTTTCGACTTCCATTACCTCTGGGTTGCAATCGTGCTCTTCTATTCCCTGTTTAATTTCTTCTATATTCATCTCTTTGGGGATATCATATACTACCATACGTCTGTAGATTTTGTAGTCCGGAATGTAAGTATACCATTCTGTTAAATTTTTTTTAGCTTTGTCTACAAATTCATTTGCGTATACAGGGTTGTTAAAGGTTAGTTGTATTTTGTCTTTGCCTAGTTTATTTATTTTTTGCAATTGAGTAGCAATCGGTGCAATCTTTTTCCCTAGTTGTAATGGGTGAAGATTTCCTAGGTTTTGTGACTCGTCTTTAGCAGTCATCTGTACTATGAAAGGTCCAGATATATTGTCGCTATATCTATTTTTTTCTTGCATTTCAAGGAATTTGTTTTGTTTAGTTTTTTTATTTGATTGTTTTGTATTTGTGATGTTGCTTGGTGATGTTTCGTCATCTTCTTGAATTGTTCTTTTTTGTTTATTGTTTTGTTGTGAATGGGTAAATGGGTGTAGGGTTGTGTTGATTCCTATTATTTCCATTACTTTTTTATTGCTTGGTGTCTGTATGGTGTTATTGTTTATTGTTAAGTGACTTTGAATGTTTTCATTGTCTATTTTGCCTTTATGTGATTTATCTTCCACCTCCATTTCTTCCATGTCACGTTCTTGGTGTAATGTGTATAGTGATACTATATGATTTATAGGTTAATTCCCTATGCGTCTATCTAATATTTCTTACCTTGTCTCAATAAACGAAAATTATCTTTCTTTATATTCTCACTTATTCCTTACTTCTACTATAAATAGGTAGAAGTATTATTGTTAGGATTTAACTTTGTTTTTTTTGTTTTCTTTCACCACTTAAATTCCGTGCTTACTCATTATACAGAACTTTCCGGAATCCTTGCTTCGTAGTCTGGTTTTTTGATATGGTAACATAGAGAAACGTGCCACAATTCAAACAACACCTAGGTATGCGTGTGTGATGTACCTAGCGCCTCCTACCTATAAAGTGCGTACTAAATGGGAACTTCGGCCAATGAATGACGGCTTGGTCCCCCTGGTAGGGATGTTCGATTCACCTTAAAAGATCGATTTTTTAATCGTTTTTGAATCGAATAATGAGAATCGGTTTTCTTAGAAAATCGAAACCAAAGAATCGATTTTGCAAGAATCGATCTAAAAATCGTAAAAAATTATATATACCCACACAGCACAACGTCTGGCAAAGTCTTAAAGACGTCCAAAAGACGTCTTTGAGACGCCTTTTGGACGTCTTTAAGACTTTGCCAGACCTTGTGCTGTGTGGGTATATACATTAAAAACACCTCAGATGCTGGAGACAACATTTAATTTTATTTTCGTTTTGTGTATACAGTTCGAAGTAATTGTTTTCCAATTTAATACAGAACTTGTGGAATTTTGACAGAACAAAATAAACAGAATTACACGTTGTTTTAACGTATTAAATAAACTGTGTTTATTTAGCTTTACATACTGGACTTACATTAACATGTAAAATACGGATGTTTAATTATACGCGGATGATTTTACTACAATGCCCAAACGCTTGTTCATTAAGCTTGTTACTGAAATTGTTGAACATCACAGTTTGTAGAAACACAAATATTAACGTTTAGAAACTCGAGGAATAAACTCAAATTCACACACACACGGTAAATTACTAAATTATTCGCTATTCGACTAATAGCGAATTCGGGAGACCCGCACTGGCCGCACTGAGTGCAAGTTTTCTCGCTTCTAATTGGCTAAAAGTCGCATTCAGTGCGGCCAGTGCGGGTCTCCCGAATTCGCTATAAATTACTCGACGTGTTTAAACCAGCCTCATCGCTGGTCGTCCTCCGCAGTTGTCCGCAGTAGGGGTGGAGAAATATCGATGGTACTATCGATAGTTATCGATGGTTCTCACTATCGAAACCTATCGATGGCTTATTTTCACTATCGATAATTATCGGTATTGAAAATCGTAGGTTAGTCAATTAAAAAATAATTACAGCTAAAATTCAGAATCCCAAATTGAATTTGTAATATTATTACTTGTATTTACTTTTCCAATTATGAATGTATTTTATTCCTAATACAGAATAATACCGTGTAATATCCCACACAGCACAACGTCTGGCAAAGTCTTAAAGACGTCTAAAAGGCGTCTCAAAGACGTCTTAAATACATCTTTGAGACGCCTTTTAGACGTCTTTAAGACTTTGCCAGACGTTGTGCTGTGTGGGATATCACCGACAAAGTATGGAGGTTATGGGAGGTTGTATGGAGGTATTCTATACCTCCTCTGTGGTAATATCAGGATTCAGGTGATATACCCAGATAGCACAGACGTCTAAAAGACTGTACGTCCGTTTTTGGTCTAGACGACCTTTAGGACATCTACACCCAGATAGCACAACGTCTGGTAAAGTCTTAAAGACGTCCAAAAGGCGTCTTAAAGACGTCTTAAAGGCGTCTTGTTACAAATCAAGACGTTCAGACCTAAAATGGACATAAACTAGACGTCTCTAAGACGAGGTGTGCTATCTGGGTAAACATCTGTGTGCTACCTGAGTACAAAATGTATTGCATCATACCACCACTATCGATAACTATCGATAACTATCGATAGTTAATGGCCCAACTATCGGATACTATCGATAGTGCCGACTATCGATATTTCTCCACCACTAGACTCCGCAGTAATGCGCAGTTCTGCGTCACGTGTTGTAGAAAGAAAAATCGACTCTCGATTCTTAGTGTAAAGAATCGATTCTCAGAAAAATCGAACAGCGGAGATCCGATTCAAAAGTTCGATTTTTTTTGTTAAA
The DNA here is from genome assembly GCA_929113495.1 of Andrena minutula. Taxonomy (NCBI): domain Eukaryota; kingdom Metazoa; phylum Arthropoda; class Insecta; order Hymenoptera; family Andrenidae; genus Andrena; species Andrena minutula. The sequence goes on along the minus strand of OV815993.1, from coordinate 46,710,189 downwards.
AAATCGATCTTTTGAAGAATCGAATCGGAATCGAACATCCCTACCCCCTGGTGAATTGGAACTGATTGGAACACAGCCTTAACCATCTCTCCACGTGATCTCATATTCTCATATAAGCTTGTTTGTCAACGACATTTAAATATTATCCTTTTGTTTGTCTGCCACTCAAAGACTTGAACTTTAGGTGAATAATAATCCTTTTAATCAAAAATGCCCATCGATCAAAGGCGAATCAATGGCCCGGAAGTATCCATACCTTATCATATTTATTCTAAAAATCCTGTCAACGACAGAGGTGGCAAACTAAACCACGATGCCAGTAAAAGATGTGATAAACGTACTCAGAATGAAATGCGAAAAATATGTAAGATTGTAAATTACACAAATTCTCTACACTGTTAACAAATATAACTAAAATATTACAAGAAACTTATTTACGCAACTTCATCAATTTGTTTGTATTATAATACCGAAAACAATTATTCGCATCTTACTTTTGCAGTTTTAAAAACCGGTGTCGTCAGTAAAGCTAAAGGTTCTGCATACATAGAAATGGGCAATACAAAAGTAGTTTGCTCAGTGTTCGATCCCAGAGAAGTATCAAATAAGAACGGATACTGCGTACAGGGCGAAATTTATTGCGAATTCAAATTTGCTCCTTTTTCTTGCAAAAAGCGAAAGATTCATCAGCAGAACGCAGAAGAGAAACAATATAGTCTAATTTTACAGAGAGCATTAGAACCAGCAGTGTGTTTGGTAAATATACAAATATCTACGACACATCACAATTTTTCAACAACTTCCAACAGTGTGGAAAAAACACTTTGGACAAAAGTAATTGGTGTTCATGGCATACTTTCTTTCCACAAAAAATGAAGATTGACATTTGGTTTTTTGATATGGTAACATAGAGAAACGTGCCACAATTCAAACAACACTGCGAAATGCGACAGTATTATTATAGTATCGTTATCATTTAGCGTTGACTTACAAGGAAAGTATTTTTGGATACGTTTTAAAGGACTGAAAAATTATAAAAATTTCTGTTTTTTTTATAGCAGCCCGTTTTCATATTTAAGGGGTGAAACCACCCCTCGGAGTTATAAGGTGTATTTTCAGGTGTTCGTCTCCGATCGCTTTGGTTTCTGGATATGTTTTAGACGACAGGTGTGATTTTATTTTAGCCTGTTTGCATGTTCATGGATAACTACCCTCAGATTTCATGAGAATAGGTGGTGACCGCCTCCGATTGCTTTGGTTTTCTGCCGAACAGGCCAAAATAAAAAGACACCTGTTTCTTATATTTTCTGTCCTCTAAAACGCATCCAAAAACCAAAGCGATCGGAGGCAAACACCTGAAAATCATATACCTTTGAAAGGTTGTTTCATCCCTAAAATATGAAAACGAGCCGCTATAAAAAAAAAAAAAAACACGTATATCTTACTTTTCGGTGGATACCCGAGAAGGATAGTAATCCTTAGTAGGACCGAGAAATTGTGCATCTTGAGATTTGTCAGATAAATAAAAAAAATGCTCGGTGCTACAGTTCTAACAGAACAAGCTCTATCCAAATATCGTCAAATACCATATTTTATTCATAAAATCTGTTTATTGGAAAATTGGAACAGCTCAGAAATTGAGACAATTAGTGCAACATGTAGACACAAGAATGTCGAATAAACTTTGATGCTGTCGGTGATATTACTTTTTATGAAGTAATTTATGATGTACATAAAATTTAAAACATAAAGTTACTATGGATTCATTTAATTTTTCTAATAAATAATTTTACTGCGATTGTGTTGCAGACTAATAATGACATTACTATACTGTGATATGCAATTTTTAACGATATTATATGTATTATAAAATATAGTAAAAAGTTAGTATCCGATGTGATGTAACTGTAGTAGTTAGGACAGTAAAGTTTTCAGTGATTTCATGTTCAATACAGTCAGTTTTAATAAAAAAAAAAGATTTATCTTATGCCTTTCACTTATCTCTAACAATAAATTCTTAATTTGGCACTTATCTTTTTTTTTACGAAGGGTGAAGAATAAACACTAACTAAAGCTTGTACTTTCCAAAGAAAGTAGTGTGTAATTATAGTATCTTTTCAGCACGAGTTCCCTAATTTTCAAGTAGACGTGTATGCAATGGTCTTGGATAACGCTGGATCTTCTTTAGCCGCTGCAATCATGGCAGCTAGTATTGCCTTAGCTAATGCAAGTGTTCCTATGTTTGGTTTAGTTACAGCTTCCACCATTGTAAGTGCATCGATAAGAGATAAAGTTTAAAATACTTTGTTCTAACCATAAAATTAATAAAAATGCAGGGCGTATACGGTAAACAGTTCTTAACGGATCCTACGGATGTAGAAGAAGCAATATGTAACACACAACCAGAGAAAGAAGGTGACTTTAACCATGGGATAATTACGCTAGCTAGCCTTCCACAGCATGGTCAAATTTCAGAAGTGTTTTTAGTTGGAAGTGTCGACGCAAACTCCGTTGTGCATGCAACAGAAGTTTTAACAGCAGCTAATAAAGACATTTGTCCTGTCCTTCAACAATGTTTAGTGAAAACTATCATGAAGTTGCATAATTAGGCAACTAAAATAATAAATATTTTAATCAACTAACAATTTCTTGGGTTATATATTTAAATTAAATATATATTTTTATAGTAGAAAATTTGTATAATTTTAATATGTATACAACACTCGTTCTGCTTGAAACAGATCTTTCATATACACTGTATCAAAATGCTTTCTAATTTTGACAAGATTGCAACAGTTTTCAAGAATTCAGATAGTCGTACATGTATAAGTGCAGCTAGTCTCCCATTCACCCTTCCTTTCATTACTCGAATCGCGCTTGGCGCGCTAAATAAGACTGAAGCTTCGTTTTAAGCTGATAACGCATAAATTATATAAATACATAAATTAAGAATAAATTCTAGGCACTACATTATCGAGAAGACACAACGGTTTTTCAAAGTGGTCGGTGCACTAAAATTAATCCACAAGGGATATGAGGTTTCGAAGATCGCGTTTTCGAAACTTATCTGTTATATTCGCAACTACACTAATGTACGATCATCTTTTAAAAGTTATTTTAAACAAAACATTTCTTTGCGTATACAATTCATGTCATTTTCAATTGCATTTTTCATCACATGCTTTAATCCCTTTGAGAATTCAGTAATACTATACAAACTTATAACAAAAATTATTCTGTTGGCCTTGCAGGCAGAAACCAACGAAAGGTATCTTACCTACATAGGTTTCATTCGAATAAACGGTAACTGCAACCTGTATTGCAAGATAGAGTCACTGCTTTTTAAAACTCTTTAAAATTGGATAAATATTGTCAAATGCTTCATAAATCTCCTGTCGAACTTTGGCTCCTGTTGAAATATTAATTAGCAGTAAGTAATTTGTTGGATAAATTGTGTATATCGATCAATGTATACATAATAAGTACCCACCTGTTAAAACTACTTTTCCGGAGACAAATATAAGCAGAACGATTCTAGGTTTCACCATTCTGTATATCAACCCAGGAAATAATTCTGGTTCGTACGAGGAGAACTGTCCGTGCGTAAGCACTAAACCTTCTAATCTAATTGGAAACTTCACGTCGCAGCTGCCTACCATGTTTTGTATCTTGAAATCGAGGAACTTTGCCTTTATCCAAAATAAATTATATTCATAATAATAAATCACAAGTATTTAAATAATTTCAAAACTTTTACTAACAGGAAAACCGAGCTTCTGAATAATTCTGGCATACTTTCTTGCAGCCAAGCGAGAGTCCTCTTCGCTCTTTGCTCCGGTGCATACCATTTTCCCGCTACTAAATATCAGAGCGGTAGTCCTTGGTTCCCTTATCCTCATAATGACTGCGGCAAATCTTTTTGGATTGTATTCCGCATTCCTTGCATGCAGGGCTATTTTCTTTAAATCCAATTTACAGTTTAAGTTGACTGTAGAGACAATATTCCTGCAATGTTAATGCAATTTACTTGTCACATTCCTTTTCGAAATCATTTTTCACTTACTGAAGTTGCGGTAAGATCCCTGGATCTGCGGAAGCTGGTGTCATAGGTGTCATAGGACCGGGAGTAGATGGCCCTATCGACGGTGGTGCTATGTGATTATTATTTTGTACTAGTGGAGACATCATGTTTTGCTGTAAACAAAATAATTCTTTCTTCGCATAACATAATTCTATGCGAAGCAAATGATAACTCAATTTCATACCATTTTGTACTTTCTATATACTCTTACTCTTAGGGAAAATGATAATTTAGTTTAAAAACTGTGATATTATCAAAAATGAACAAATCGGATAGTGCGATGAGGATTAAGGTGAGGAAAGTAAAAACTACACATTTCAGTATAGCTTTTGAACTGGAATTAGAAGCAAAGGATAATAAATTTAGCAGTTTATATTTCTAAGAATACTGATTTCAAACCACCTTGTGTTCCAATTATAACATTATAAAGGTGGAAGAGATGATTTCGGCGCACAGGTTTGGTCTTTAAAACCTTGTTTCACAATCATCTCTTCTAACTTCATACAGTCGAAATTCAATTTACACTAATTATAAAGGTCGATCCATCTGATTTTCAAGTTAAAACTAATATCACGTAACGTCTCTTTGGGAGAGTTTTCCAAAAAATATATAGCCATCCAAATGCACTTCCCGGTGGAAAAGAAAGTCTGTTACTTCAACCTACTGGCGTTTGAGGCTGCATCAGGCTCTGAGGTGTCGCGAAAGTAGGGGTTGTTGCATACGCGTGCATAGTTTTTTGGGGGGTTCCAATCATAAGCATCCCGCTTTGCATATTTGAGCTCATGGTATGTAATTGTTGTAGTTGATATTGCTGCTGTTGTTGTTGCTGCTGCTGCTGCTGTAGCGCATTTGGTAAAATTTGTTGATCCTCTTCTGGCTGGTGTAAAGGAGTCCCTATACTGGGTATGCTAAAACCAGGACTCGGTAGCATCTGATCCATTTTTCTGTCTTTCTTTTAATGACACTCAGCAGCACGAACAAATGTTTTTAACTAATATAATCCCTATTTTAATTTATAATTAAACAAAGAATTCTTTAGGTGGTGTAGGTTTGGAACAACATTTCATGATTACAATAGAACCCATATTTTTAAAAATGCTGAAACAGTAACATTTGTAGGTTATGTTCTATATAATGCGAAACGTTTAATTTTTGTTGTTGCAACAACTGGACTATTTTAACAGTACACTTCCTACATAAAAATAATTATAGAAATGTTTAACGTAACATAACTTAACCGTTGTTTTTACTTTTATACATCGTTCTTCTTGTTTGTTTACAATATTCTGCTTTATAAATAACCATAGACTTGGGAATAGTAAGTGATAGTAAGGTTCATTACTTGTTCTCCTTGTATCATACATCATGATGTAAGGACATAAGGTGTGCTCGTGCGCAGCCTTCCAGATTAGCCAATGACGTGCCCTTCCCAAGATCGTCCATATTGGATTGTCAACCAATACGACGTCCTATTACATTCGTGTAGTCTTGTTCAAACTTCGCGCCTCTAGAGTTTACGCTACACGAAGTTAGGTAGAACCTTAGACCATATATACTCATAGACACGGCCCGCTCTATATGCATCCACGAGCCGAAGTGAAGCCAAGATAACGGGCAAAAGTGACGTCACTTGTGGGCAAAAGATAATTCAAAATGGTGGTTACTGCACATTGCATCAGGTCTAAGGTTAGATCGACCCATCTTCAAATAAAATAATTATGATTATATCCCAACACTATACCTATTTTTTCTTACTACTACATTTAACCACATGAGCATTTCCGGAAATATTTTTAAATTGCTTTGAATATAAGAGCTTCCATTATTTTGCCCACATGTGACGTCACGTAGATGATTTTATCTTTGCGTCAAGGCAGTTATCTGGAGCCGCGTCTATGAGTATATATGGTCTAAGGGTAGAACATTATAAACCCCATAATGTAACTAGGCGGCCATATTTTAACATGGCGGAAAGTGGGAAGGCGCAGTAGAAGACGAAGATGAGCTGCCGGCCGAGCACACCTTATGTCCTTACATCATGGCATGAACCGCAGTAACGAAACGGAACGGGTTTCGATGCGTCTGATGCTCACGAGGTTACGCGGGAATGTTCAAACTTACTTACAAATAGCTATGCAGTTGGATGGATTACGGTTAATTTAATTCGAGACTTTTGGACGGTGGTCGAAGCACGCTTCCTAACAACATCGGTTACTTCGTCTTAAGGATCGGGGACCGACTCCTAACGAAATTTGATGGCTTAATTGGTTCCTGGATTTTCTCAACCCTAGTTTTTCTATTCTTCTTGAACAGCGATAATTATTGAAAGCGAAGATCAGATTTTATGAGTTTTACAGGACGAACTGCTGCTTACCCAACGTAATTTGGTAAACAGATGTGTAAAGGAAAAATGAAGTTATTTATTATCCGTGTCCGGGGTAAATTCAAGGTTTTGAAGGCTATTGAATAGAACCGCAGGCTCTCGTACGTCTCCTGGATTAGAGTACACCTGTAAAGTTAGCATTATACAGGCACCTTCGAAAAACTTAGCAGTAAAAGCCTTTAAGAAATAAATATGCACGCTACGTATTTGCTTCCTTCCTCATCTTTCTTTTCGACCCTGCCTAAAACCTTCTAGGGATGTGTTGTTCGCTTCGAAATTGAGTCCGTTACGTTGGTTGCAATTCATACAGCGAGTGCAGAGATGGCAGTACCAATTTCGTAGAATTCCCTAGAATCCTCCAATTTCTAGCTTATAATGCGTGCAGCAAGTGCAGAAAATAAAAGCATGGGCAGTCAATGCGCATATTACGCGCATGCGTATTTGTCGCTTTACGTGTGCTTCTGTATTCTGGTTTTTTATATGAATTGCTAGTTTGAAGTGTCTAATTAGTTTTTATTCTTATAACAGAGAAAGTAAAAATTTACGTTGTAACAAAGTTTGAAGCAATAACATAAAAATGTCCATTTGATTGGAATTACAGAATTAACGCGGGGTAATTCTGGCCATGATTTTTCTTTATAAAAGAAGTGGGAAAACTGTAAAATTAATAAAAAAAATATTACTTTTATGTTTTAAAATTAATTACTATATACATGAATCACAAATGTATTCTTCAGGGGTATTCCATCCTGAATATTCTTCATATTATTATATGCCCATAAAATTTAATTGTTTCATTTTGGGTTTTTATGTGGAAGCGTGTAAAGTAATATTCCTGGCTTCATTCTGCCTTATTCATAATTCTTTTATGTCAGTTGCATTTAAGCCAGAAAAAAGTAATGTTAAAAGCTGGCTACGATTACCCCTCAATTTTGGCCGGTCTTACCTCACAACATATGTTGAAATAATATAGTAATACACTACATTGAATTTTCATATCAATGAAAACAATAATATTTTGGAAGGATGTTAAATTATAAAAAGGTGACAAATATAGCGTACAAGAACGAAATATCCAATAAGCATTTATTGCCATGTAGCATATATGTAGGTTATATTTTCTGTCACTTCGAGTAGCGGACCACATAATTTCGTGCATGTTTTTCAAAGCGTACGTAAAGCGACAAATACGCATGCGCGCATGAACTGCACGCTTCATGCGCTAGAAGTGGAGAATTCTAGGGAATGCTATGCGCCACCAACGCAACCAATGCACGCATAGACTGAAGCGGAACGGTTTTCTCTGCAGTCTATGCGCATAATGCGTGAATCGGAACACAGCCTGAGTTATGCCTAGTGACAATGGTGACAATTCTACAAGTTATTATTTAGTTTGCTAAAATGAATTTTGCTTGATAAAACATTACACGTAAGAGGATGATGGGCTCGATTCCTCACCTATTTGGCAAAGAAGGAGCATGTATCGTAGGTAGAGAGTTTTAAGACTGCCAGGCCGAAGTCTAGGTAGACGCACGAAATCCCCATATCGGTGTTCCAGCACGGGAAGGCAAGGGAAGGCGTTTTGCCCGCCGCGACCCCAAGGTAACCGCCGCCCGCATAAGACCCTCTCACTTGCACACAAAGCCCTGTCCTTGTTTAGCACCATCCTGCTTGAATTGCTGCTAAGAGGCTAGTTATTTCTTACGAAGGAGTGTCGGAGAGCATGCGGTAGACAGGGATGGTGCTAACCCCAGGCACAAAAAAAAACTTGAGCCGGGCCTGCGTCAAGTTTTTGCGTTGCGGTCTCGTGCTTCCAAATGGTCCCCCCAGGCACATTTGGAAGCACGAGACCGCAACGCAAAAACTTGACGCAGGCCCGGCTCAAGTTTTTTTTGCGCCCTAGGCCAACTTTTCAAATTGTTGCTATTGCTGAAAATAAACTTTAGAATTAAATATTACAAGTTGTACTATAAGTGGATTAAACTACGAATAAAAATTCCAAGTAAGGTTATTAATAATCTCAAATAAATGTATTATAATATAGGGCGTAATTTGAAAAGTTTGTCTAGGGCGCAAGAAAGACTTGTGCCGTGCCTGGCTATCTGACCGTCGCGCGCATGCGTTGGGCAGTCACGATGCCTTCTGAGTGCTCGCACGCCTGCGCGCAAGAAAACCGGTCCATTTCGCTCACTCCTTCGACCAGAAAGAAGCGAGAAACGCACACTCGGAATTAGGGATCTGCGCTGATCTGCGCCTTCTGAGTACCCAACGCCGGTCCCGACCAGCGGGCACACACGGAGACAATACTGTATACATTATGCAATAAAATACAAATAAATATTACTTATTTTTAAAAGAAGTGGTGTAAGATTAGATTAATAATTATACATCATATACACTTCCGTTTCCGGTCGCGGTGGATGAAAGGCGAGCGTAGATTGTGTGGTGTTAGAGGTGTGGGAAAGTGTGGTGAGGAGGTGAAAAGGGGAATAGAGTGAGAGTGTGGAGGTGAAGGGAGAGGTGTGGAAAGGATTGTGATAAGAGGGAAAGGGCTAGGATAGAGGGTGGCAAGGAATAGGAGTGATAAAGGTAGGTTTGGAGGTTAGGTGATACAGGTGGGAGAAGTGAGCGGGAAAGAGTAAGAGTGCTGCGGGAAGTGACACCTGTAGGAGAGGAAAGGAGGTAGAGGTGTGGGTAAGGAAGGCGGGAAATTTTGAATAGGGGAGAGAGAATTAAGGTAATGAATAAAGGGAATTTGGATAGGATGGGGGTGGGGGGGATTGGGGGAGAAGGGCAATTGGGGGAAGAGGGGAGTAAAGTGGGGGGGAAGGACAAGGGAAGGGGGAGTGAAAAGATAAAGGAAAGATGTAGGAGAGACAGTGGTAGTAGTGTGGGGAGCAGTGTGGGGAGTTCGGAGAGTTTTTGGGCAAAGAAAAGAGGGAGAGAGGAGGAGGTAGGGACGATGGAAGAGGAGGAAGGGGCAGGGTTTAAGAGGAGCGGGAAAACGGTGAGGTCTCCGGCGAAAGAGAGCAAAGGGGAAGAAGGGGGGCTGGAAGGAAAGATGATGGAGTTGCTGTTGGAGATGAGAGAAATGAAGGAGGAGATGAGGAAAGAAAGGGAAGAAAGAAGAAGGGTGGAGGAAGAATGGAGAGGGGAAAGAAGGAAGTGGGAAAAGTGGATGAAGGAAGAGAAAGCAAGGAGGGAAGGAATAGAAGAAAAGTTAGAGAAATTGGAAGAAAGGGATAAGAGGATGGAGGAAGTGATGGAGAAGGTAGAGAAATGGGAGAAGGGAGGAGGAGAGGGTAAGGAAGTGGTGGAGGAAGGACAGGTAGATGAGTGGAGACTGAGGCTGAGAAGGTTGGAGGTAAAGCAGGATAAGAAGGAGAGAGAGGGAAGAAGGAACAATGTGGTAATAAGGGGTATGGGAATAGAAGGAGGAGAAGTGAAGGAGGGGGTGAAGAAGTTATGGGGGAGGATGGGACTGGATGAGGGGGGTATAAAGGAAGTGACAAAGATAGGAGGAGTGGGAGGGGGTGGACGAGGTATGGTACTCGTGAAGCTGGCGGGAAGGGAAGAAAAAAGGAAGGTAATGGAGGCGAGAAAGATGCTAAAGGTAGGGAAAGAGAGGATTGAGGATGACCTCACAGAGGAGGAGAGAAGAGGGAGATGGAAGATTGAAAGAGAGGCGGAGGAGGAGAGGAGGAGGGGGAATAGGGTACAGGTAGGATACATGAAAATGTGGGTGAATGGGAGAATGAGGAGGTGGGAAGAGGTAAGCGAGAAGTGGATGGAGGAACAGGGAAACGGGAAGGGGGGGAGAGGAGGAGGGGAGAGGGGATAAGGGGTGCAGGTGAGGGGAGAGGGAAAGAGGTAGGAGAAGGAATATATAAGGTAGCGTTCTGGAATGTGGCGGGGGTAAAAAATAAAGATGTGGAGTTTGGGAAGGGTTTAGAAGAGTGGGATGTGGTGGTGTTGTGTGAGACGTGGTTAGAGGAAAGAGACTGGGAGTGGGTGAGAAACAAGTTGCCAAAGGGGTATGTGTGGGAGAAGCAGTGGGCAAAGAGGGAGAGTAAGAGAGGGAGGGCAATGGGGGGAATGATAATGGGGGTCAGGAAGGGGCTAAAAATAAGGGAAGAGGACGGGGGGGGGGGGAGAAGGAGGGAATAATGATGAAGAAGGTGAAGATGGGAGGGGAGTGGTGGAGAGTGGTGGGAGTATATGTGAATAAGGATTTGCAGAGGAAGCTGGAGGAGTTAAAGGAGTGGGTGGAAGAGAGAGAGGAAGGATTGAGGGTAGTGATAGGGGGAGATTTTAACGCCAGGACGGGGAGAGAAGGAGGGGAGATATGGGGGGGAGAGGAGGAGGAGAAGGGTTTGGAAAGTAGGAGGTCGAAGGACAGAGAGGTGAATGGTGAGGGGAGGAGGCTGTGTAGCTTTTTGGAGGAGAGGGGGTGGGGAATATTGAATGGGGGCGTGGAGGGGGATGAGGAGGGGGAGTGGACATACACAGGAGGAAGAGGGAACACAGTCATTGACTATGTGCTGGGAAATGATGATACGAGGGAGAGGGTGGAGAGATTAGAAGTGGAGGAAAGAGTAGAGTCGGATCATCACCCAGTGGTAGTGTGGCTGAAGGGGGAAGGTAGGGAGGGGCTGGGAGGGGAGAAAAAGGGGGCGGGAAAAAGGATGGCAAGGGGGAATTGGACAGAGAAGGGGAGAGAGGAGTTTATAATGATATTCGGTAAGAGGGAGGGAGGGGGAAGGGGAATACAGGAAGAATGGAGGGAGTTGAGGGACAGGATAAAAGGTGTGATAGGGAAGGTGGGGCAAGGAGGGGAGAAGGTAGGACAGAGAGGGTGGTGGGACAAGGAGTGTAGGGAGGAGAAAGGGGGGTTAAGAAGGGAGTTAAGGAGATGGAGGAGGGAGGGTGGAGATGGGAAAGAGTATAGGAGAAAGAAAAAGGAGTATAAGCTTATGTGTGAGGGGAAAAAGAAGAAGGAGGGGGAAAGATGGGAGAAGGAGATGGAGGGGGTGAAGACAGAAGGGCAGGTGTGGAAGATAGTAAATAGTGAGAGGAGGAAAAGAAGGAGGGTGGAAGAGGGGATAAAAATGGAGGAGTGGGAGGACTATTTTAGGGGGTTACTGGGAGGAGTAGAGTGGAGGGTGAGAAAAGGGGGGGGGGAAGAAGGAGGGGAGAGGACGAGGAGGGAGAGCTAAGTAAGGAGGAGGTAGGAAGGGTGGTGAGGAAGCTGAAGGATGGTAAGGCAGGAGGGGGGGACGGACTAGTAAACGAAGTATGGAAGTATGGGGGGGGCGGAGGTGCAGGATTGGCTATGGGATATTTGCAATAGGGTATGGAAAGGGGAAGGTTGGGTGGAAGAATGGAGGGAAGGAATAGTGGTGCCGGTGATTAAGAAGGGAGCAGGAAAGAGGGTGGAGGAGTATAGGGGGGGGTGACGTTGACACAGACTGCGTACAAAGTGTACGCGGCTGTGTTGGCGGAGAGGCTAAGGGAGGAAGTGGAGGGGAAGGAGTTGCTGCCACCGAGTCAGGCCGGCTTTAGGAGAGGAATGGGTTGTATGGAAAAAAATATATGTGCTGAATTATTTAATAAACAGGCAGGTGATGAGGAAGGAAAGAAGAATGGTGGTATTCTTCATAGACCTAAAGGCGGCTTTTGACTCGGTGGACAGGGACGAGTTTTTGGCCAGTAAAAACATTCCTGTGGGGCTCCTCAGCCTACTTATTCACCAGACTTGAGCCCTTGTGACTTTTTCCTCTTCCCGAGATTGAAAAATCACCTCAAGGGAACTCGTTTGGGACACTTGAAAACATCAAAACAGCTGTAACCGACCAGCTGAAGGCTATTCCACTATCCGAGTTCCAGCAATGCTATGATGATTGGAAGGACCGTCTCTAGCGCTGTGTGGCTTCCCAAGGGACCTATTTTGAAGGAGACAATATTGCATTGTAATTATATTTGAATAAAAAATTTAAAAAAAATCAGTCTCATTACTTTATTTACACACCTCGTACGTACAATTTGAAAATTAGAATTAGGAATTGTTATATTTACTAATATGATATCATTGAACAGATAAACCAGTTTCTTTAATCTGTACGAAGTGTAGAAAATACATAAATATGCAACACAGTATTTTATTTCCTTAGGAATATTTATTATGAGTAAGAAGTTCCACTTAACCTACAAGTAGCATATAAATGTTATTTTTACCAACCCGTGATATGTCAAATCGTCCCCCAATTTTTTTGCACCACAAAACATGCACGTTCTCACCATTTTTATTCTGTCGTAATCAGACACCAACTACGTATTGCTTGTTTGCTTTGGCCAGTTATGATTTCGCGTCGCTGTGTGACGTCACACTTGAGAATCTTACTCAGATCAAAATGCCTTCTATTCGGCACAAGCCGCCTATCCTCGTTCACTATCCAGTAGTATATACAGATCCGTGATCTGTAGCCACAATCGTTTGAGCCTTGTGTACATTGTTGCGAGTTGCGATCCTCGCTCTAGCGGTGTTTAGTATAAGCTCTTAAAGTGCGAAGTTTGAACCGAGTTAAAATCGAACTAGTTAAGAATGAACTCCACCGCTTTACAAATCTATCCACGCCTCCTGCCTTATCACTCGCAAAAACAATTTATTGATAAAAAGAGGAATGAACATACGAAGAAGCCTGTTTCTTCTCCTCGCATTTGGTTCTCGATATTCCCACACAGCACACAATCGTCCCCACAACATTCCGGGGACGTTCGTCCCAGCCGTACCGGACGTCCCGGTGACGTCCCGAATGTCCCACGAACAGCTTACGTACGTCCTCTGAATGACGAATGTTACCAAAACAGTCGTCCCGGGTATGTCTTTTAAAGCGCCTGGATTCGGACTGAACAAGCGTTTAAACGACGGCTTAAACAGGCCTGGATTAGAACTGAAACAGGCATTCAAAAGACGTAATTAAGACCTATTTATCGATAAATTAGGTGATCTAACTGGACCGTCTATGCAGTGGGTCACCACCTTAGAAAAAGAAAGAAGGACTGCGACGGAATTTGTATATATACTAACTGGGTCCACGATCACCGGCGAGAAATTCTCGAGCCGCGTCGCCCTCTGGTGGAGCTTGAGGAATTATACACCCCGCAAAGACACGTCCCATACGCACCTCCAAGACCTCCTTAGGACATTGTACAGATGGCGGGGACGTTTTGTTACCAATCGGGACATTCAGACCTACAGTCCTAGAACGGACCTAAAACAGACGTCCTCGGGATGTTGTGTGCTGTGTGGGTTGTAACGCTCCAAACGTATCTGAATAAATCAATCCATTCTTGTTCATCAATTTAAAAATATTTTTGTCTTGTTTCTCGTTCTTGATTAACAGTTTCAAATTGTTTAACAAATTAATTCAGTTCAGTTCTATAAGTTTTATTGAGTTCTAAGTTATTTGTTTACAAACATTTCGTTATTTTGTTGATTTATGGGGTTAGCTCGCATCAGGAGGTAGAAAATGTATCGATTCTTTGGGAATTTATAGCAGAAAGTACATGCATATTATTATGCAATGGTTTTTATATTCAAATGAGGGGCACTTTAACAGATTATTATATTATATTTTGGTATAAAAATATTTATTTATTGCACAATTACAACTGGTTGCCCGGAAGCTGTTTTTAGAAACACGTTTTGCGGTGACCAACATTATTCGGAACTGGGTTATCTGAGATCAAAAAACGAAGAAGATTTAGTTAGTACAATAGTTTATCTAGTCTTTAATCGTTCGATTTTATCTAGAGACGCGGTAGCGTCTCGACGCCAAGTACATGAATCGACACTCTGTATATGTCGACTGTCGATGTCGCTACAGCTATCATTTACTCGTCGCCGAGCTATTCCAACCTAATTTTCATTAATTTCTCATCACGCCTGCTATATTTTATAAATTTAAAGACATTTTCCTTATGTAAACCACATATAAGCTTTCGAATGCGACCAAATTCAATAAAATCGGTCCACGCATGACAGAGATATCGTAATATCATGTCATGGATCAGTCGGAAATGGTAAGAAAGAAATTCTTCTTGTTCTTCTGATTCTCCAGTCAAAATTTTTGTCGACATAACACGTATACGCGTTACACGCACACCTTCACTACTAACCAGTGATGCCAGAATCGTGGGACACGGGACGGGACACTTACCCCCACTATGACCTACCATCCTCTCCCACTATGGCCTACCGTCGTCTCCCACTTTCTTCCCATCGCACTGCACACAAGCATATCCCTACCCCTGTCCGTGTGCTCGGCAGTTCGACAGGCAGCTCACACGGACAGGAGTAAAAATATGCTTGTGTGCAGTGCGGTGGGAAGAAAGTGGGGGACGCCGGTAGGGCATAGTGGGAGAGGACGGTAGGTCATAGTGGGGGTAAGCGTCCCGTCCCGTGTCCCACGATTCTGGCATCACTGCTACCCATACAGCACACTCACATGGCCGGAAGGTTCCATCAATGTATCAGGAAGGTTCCTGTGCTGCACCGGAACCTTCCTGCTACATTGATGGAAGGTTCCATGAAGGATCCTATGTCCGCCCTTTGGGAACATTCCACGGAACGTTCCGGACATTCTCTGGGAATACTCACGGAGCCTTCAGGACATTCTCTGGGAATGCTCACGGAGCGTTCCGGACATTCTCTGGGAATGCTCATGGATGCTTCAGGACATTCTCTGGGAGTGCTCACGGCGCGTTCAGGACATTCGCTGGGAATGCTCATGGATGCTTCAGGACATTCTCTGGGAATGCTCATGGATGCTTCAGGACATTCTCTGGGAATGCTCATGGATGCTTCAGGACATTCTCTGGGAATGCTCACGGAGCCTTCAGGACATTCTCTGGGAATACTCACGGAGCCTTCAGGACATTCTCTGGGAATGCTCACGGACCCTTCAGGACATTTTCTGGCAATGCTCACGGAATTGGTCGCAGATTTTACAGCGATGTTGTTTCGGCAAAATTTGTGTGACATTACAGAAAGGATAGAAAATGTAAGGGACATTGATTAAATTACAATAAATATTGTTAATATTCATATATTTTTTTTACAAGTCGACAACAGCAACAATAATAATAAATGCGGGACAATCCCATCACATTAGTTAAATATACAGTGTGTCCGTTGTATCTGAAAAAGTGCAACCATCTCGAAAAATATAAATAGTACGAAAAATTGTTTCAGACGAAAGTTGTAGGATGTCGAGGGAGACGTAGGATACTCTTATTTTTTTTATGTCTTATTCTTGTAAATGACATCGAAATGTTTACTAAAAACTACGTACATGTTTTTTTTTTTTATTTTAAACACATCTTCATATTTATGGAGCGAAAATTCCATTCTACAATGTAGTGATGTTGGTTAACCCTTAGTAACATGATTATTTTATCTTATCCAGAAAAATTTTCTCGTTGCATTAACAATACGACACAATATATCACAGTAGAATTTCTACGAATGTATTTTTGCCCTAAGGACACTTGTTACATATGGTAATAGTAAAGTAACGCTTTAAAGTTCATGAAAAAGCGGTCAAATGGCGCGCACGATTTTTTCAGTTCATGTAACACGGATGTTACACTACGATACTAACAATAAGGGTTAAAGACTGGGACGAAAACGAATGCGTGGGATGCGGAGAATACGAAAAGCGACGATTGGATTAAAGGTGTGTCCAATCCCTAGTCACATCACAAGGGGAAGCAGCGGTATTTGTGCTACGCATTTTTCTACGGTCTTTTCGATTATTCAATGCCAAGATCTTTTTTTGTTGGTACAGTAATTCGTCGTTATTGTCCCGTTTTTACCATTGCGTAATAGTCCCGCTCACTATCCCCATCATTTCTTGGAATCCTTCAGTCGAGAGTGAGAGAACGAAAGAATCGACGGCAACTTCGTGTCAACTGTTTCGTTCGCTCTCGCTCGCCCGAATCGTGTCTGCATTGCGTAATACGCCCGCTGCCAGCTCCGTTCGTCGGGACTATATTACGAGGAATTACTGTATTCCGGAAACTGTTGAATGTTGGATTTTATATATATATATATATATATATATATATATATATATATATATATATATGTATATATGTTGCATCCAACATTCAACTGTTTCCGAAATACCAATAAAAAAGATGTCTGGGCATTGAACAACCGGAAAGAAAAAATATATATATGTTGCATCCAACATTCAACAATTTCCGAAATATTAATAAAAGAAGGATATATTGCCATTGAATAACCGAGGGGATTGTGGAGGGATCCGTAGCACAAATATTCCGTGATAACATTCTGCCTGCATGCAGTCTGCCAGCAGATGGACAGCAGGGTCTGACAAGGCAGAGTCTGCCGGCAGATCCGCAGCAGACCCTGCCTTCAACTAGATGGCGTCAGATAGCAGGATCTGCTGCGGATCTGCCGTTCATCTGCCGGCAGACGAACGGCAGACGAACGGCAGTCCCTGCCTTGTCAGGATCTGCCGGCAGACCTGGTTATCAGGGTTGCTGCTTCCCCTTGTCACTTCAGGGATCACTCTCCGCCATGTACGTGCTCCAAGGATTGTTCGTCCGTCTCGTCCACAGCGGTTCTGTCCTGGTCCTTATTGCTTCTATATTCTGCCCGCGCCATCCGCCTTTTGGTTTGAGTTAACCACTTTCCGGAAGCGTTGATAATTTCCACATCCGTTGCCGACAACCCCCTCTCGCTGCATGCAGCGTGTACTGAAGCTGGAATAATACATGTATTTATTTTACAATTTAAATTGCTGAAATGAGATAAATAATAAATTTACTTACCCAATACTAATTTGACTAAATTTCTATACAATTTCAGTGCTTTCTTTTTATTTCTCCCACACCAACTGTATTTCGCAGCTACTGTGTCGTCAATTAATTTTTCGAAGACCATCGCCGTTATTATCGACAGGTTCGTCCCACCTATTTTTTTCAGTACATCAACCTACAAAAAGTCATTAATAAATTATTATCTGTCATGAAACATGGCTTCAATAAAAACAGCATTTGTGTAACGCCAATCACGGGGTGCATTGAAGCATAACAACATGAAAAATAACAATCACCATTAGTTTAAATAATAGGTATAAAAGAGTTAATGGATATTTACAAGGAAACTGTATGAAAAGTAAAAGCTTGTCGCGCAGCCAGCACCGAAATACAAGGTGTCCCATAAAATTACGGGACTAAAATTGCGCCTTTTTGCATCAGGACGGCACATGTTCCGAAAAGTCCGCAATATTCATGTTCCTTAGTTTTATGGGACACCCTGTACATGCAAGAAAATCTCATCGTTGTGCAATAGTATATGAAGTGCAGTGCATTTTACAAATTGCGTGTATGTTGCTACTATTTAGAAATTATAATAAATAACAATACTCAAGTAATTATCCTTTGCATGACTGCAATGCAGCAACATAAAGTAGCTGTTGAATATAAAAGTAATTATACTATAAAGTTAATTTATATTTTTTACTCTTTATTACTCTTATGTCACTTACCATATTATCGAATACAGCCGTGTCTCGTAATTTATTATTTAAATTTCGTAATCCCTCTTCATCATTAACGGGCAGATTGTGCATTGTAGAAAAGTCCGTGTGAATATTAATTATTGCGTTTCTGTCCTCAGAATTAGTAGCCCCTCTTCTTTCAATTTTGTTTAATTGCTTCTGGATATCGTCTAATCTTAGATAAATCGCTGCAACGCTCTTCCTCATAAATGTTTCGAACTCTGAATAAAGATAAGAGAAGTTAATTTAACATATGTAATTTTTTAAACAAAAATCACATTTAGGATTATAATCAATGTGTAGAAACCCATTGGATTTGATATGAGTTTGTAGCTGCGGAAACGTACGTGATGATACTGATAATGATGATAATGATGATGATGATGATAACGATTTCGTTCGTGGTAGTGGTCGTGTTTGTGGTACTATTGATGATGGTCCTGGTGTTGCTGCTGTTGGTACTGGTCCTGGTGATAGTACTGTTGTTGGTAGTCCTGATGATGGTACTGTTGGTGGTGATGGTGGTTGAATATGATCGAGAGACGCGGGTATTGCGTGTGTCAGTACATCCACTGTACTGGCCATTTCAAAATAGTCGTCCCTTGGCGTGTTTGTAAAATCTGCATTGAAACCCGCAATTCATCATGTAACACAGTCCAACAAAATGAAATTTTTTTTCTGTTCCGCAATATCCACCGGGTAATTCTTGTACAGTTTTTCGCCTTGAACACGAATCCGTAAGCAGAATTACTGTATCACCCTCAGCTTTTGAAAAAGATGATTTTTTGTAAAAACACACGATTTTGGGCAAAAGTGATGTATTACGTGAAAACTAAGAACGCTAAAAAGTTCGACTTACTCTCAGAAGATAGAAGACAGTTGTCCGAATATATCAGTGTATATAGTTAGTAAATTTGAATGTTCTCAATGGTTGTAAATGACCATCAAACTTTGAAAAAGTGCCGATGCGCATGGTTTCCACGCAATATTTTTGCCTTTTTATGAAAATTTTTTTATCTAGCCCGAAAACGTTACCCAGCATCGGATTCTGTAGACGTTTCTGAAGAAAAAAACATCCAGGAAAAGTGTCGGAACGGTTTTTAACTCGAACTGATAGAGAAAATATCCATCGGCAACGCGTTTACGGTGTTTTGCCGCCTGGCGCGATTCATCAGGGCCGTCGTTACGCGTAATCGACGCCGATGTACCGTTCAGTGGACATCGACTTTCTATATGTATCATCCTTATTTTTTTTCATGTATTCATGGATAAACTGTAATTTTCAGCTTGTCGCAGCACAAGTTTTATTCGATGCAAAGAAAGACTTTCTAGACTGCTTAGCACGACTGACTCGAATGATTTTGAAGACAAAACTGAGATCTCACTAAGACGATGTATAGGAAAGCAGAGCATTTCAAGATATTTATTATTTCTCTGATTGTATCGCGCGTTAGGGATAAAGGATAAATTAAATGATACTTAAATAGAATTCGCGTTGACTTCAAGTACTGTTCAATGAGTTTCAACTATTACCATATTTGGAAAAGTGTTCTAAATCTGATCAAACCATAATAATAAAAATGTTGTAAATTCATAAAGAATTGTGTTTGTTTCTATACGGTTCCATATTAACAAGTCATACGTAGGTATTCATAGATTGAAGATCAAAATTGATTAAAACAGAGACTGATCGGGAAAAGTTTGTTTAAATCCGAGAATAGTATCTATGAATACATGAAAAAAACTAAGAATGATCCATATAGAATGTCGGTGCCCACTCGGCACGGTACCATCGGCGTCGATTACGCGTAGCGACAGCCCTGACGGGTCGCGTCAGGCGAGCAATGGCCGTCAGCCGGCAAAACACCGTGAACGCGTTGCCGATGGATATTTTCTCTATTTCTAGATAAAAAAATTTTCATAAAAAGGCAAAAATATTGCGTGGAAACCATGCGCATCGGCACTTTTTCAAAGTTTGATGGTCATTTACAACCATTGAGAACATTCAAATTTACTAACTATATACACTGATATATTCGGACAACTGTCTTCTATCTTCTGAGAGTAAGTCGAACTTTTTAGCGTTCTTAGTTTTCACGTAATACATCACTTTTGCCCAAAATCGCGTGTTTTTACAAAAAATCATGTTTTTCAAAAGCTGAGGGTGATACAGCAATTCTGCTTACGGATTTGTGTTCAAGGCGAAAAACTCTACAAGAATCACCCAGCGGATATTGCGGACCAAAAATCGTGTTGTACAGTGATAATTGTTAACATCCTCCGATCAATGTTCATGTGGGAGTCTCAAAATGGCGAGACTTCTCGGATGATGCAATATACCGATGAAAAAAAAATCGAAACAGTTTTCGAATGCGAGGCTTCCGACCCACGCAGTTTAAGATCGTGTGAAGTGAACGCGCAGCAGCGTACGGTAAAGGACTTTTCGATGTGTTTTTACATCGGAATATTACATGTTCCGCGAAGTCACGCAATTTTGAGACGCACTGTATATTACGTTACATTTATTTTCATAATATGTAATAAATGATTAATATAAAAATACCTTGCTCCAGTAATTTCCGCAGAGGTGGGACAGGTAATCCAGTTTTGGTTTTTTTATTAGGATTCTTTTTGGGAGGTTCATAATGACTGGCCTCTTCCTCGCTCGACACTGCAAAAACGTGGTTGCTTCTTTTCCGCTCTTGTGGTGTTCTCCTATTATATATTCCCTCATACATCCCATCTGACTCCTCTACGTTAGAAGTATCCATGGCATCGCCCCTCATTTCAAGGGCTCGATTATAATTATCTGACACAGATAATTCATTAATACGTAACACATTAAGTTATATGCATATTCAGGAAGAATTGATATAAATAAGGATTTCATTGAAAAAACATACCAGTTGAGCAAAACCACTTAATAATGTTACAGCTGTCCCAATTGTCACCTTCCCGTGGAGGCTCTGCCTTCATAATTACTCTATTGAGGGTATAATCGTTTTTAATGTGGCTCGGCCATACACTGTCAGTTTTCTCCTCATTAATCCAGCACGAGGGAATTATTTGTACGCCATCGGAAAATTCAACAATACTGTATTTCTTCAACATTGTTGAGGGTTGTACTAAAAAATAATTATGAGAATTTATTACAAAATTGACACTACATTATATTAGAATACTTATGAAATATTGCCGTATTATAGGTTTGTGTTAATCATGATGTTACTTGTACTTACCGACGATGACTCGAGCCCTTCGAAAATTCTTTCCAAGGTTAACTTCGAAAAAAGCAACTAAAAAATTTGAAAAAAAACACGCACGCGAAGTATAAAACGACTAAAGTAACTAAAATATATTAAAAAAAAAATAAACACTATAAGTATAACAAAACTAAGAAAAATGTAATTATATATAATAAAATATTAAAAAACACACTTAACACACTATATAAGTATAATAATAAAAAGAATAGAAAAATTGAAAATATAATTTAAAAAACACACTTAACACACTATATAATTATAATAATAAAAAGAATAAGAAATATTGAAAATATAATTTAAAAAGCACACTTAACACACTATATAATTATAATAATAAAAAGAATAAGAAATATTGAAAATATAATTTAAAAAGCACACGATAACTAGGAAAAGAATAAAAAAAGGGAATATATATTAAAAGAAAATAGCGCGATAAATGTTTTGAAAACGAGAGCTGCTTGTTCTTCGAGAGTTAACTTCGAACTGGCCAGGTCTTGTATCAGGGTTGGCGAGCGCGGTTCAGCCAGGCGACAAAGAAGTTCATTGTTGCCGCTCGAGCCGAGCCGAGCCGAGCCAACTCGACCCGAGCCGAGCCTTGCCGCGAACCGAGCCATGCCGCGAACCGAGCCATGCGCCGTTGCAATTCACTCTTACGAAGGGTGGACGAGCGATTTTTTAACGAAATCTGGCAGAAAATGTTGAGGCCAATGTGTATAACAAATTCCAGAATACAGTGTTGGAACGCTTTGCTTGTGCGGCGGGCGTTCGCGTCCCCGTGCTCACCGTAAGCGCTTGCGACCATCGCGCACGTAAAAGACGGAGTGTCACGGCGTCCGAAACAACGGAGCGAGACAAAACATTCTCGCTCTCGCTCTATCTCTCCCTAAATTAACTGCATCTTTCAATGGGGTGAATTTCCGAAGCTAAAATTTTACATTTGGAGTCCTCTCACATTCTTCAAAACGGCGTGTGCCGTGTATTAGTATTGATTGGGGCTAGATTCGTGTGGAGGACGCGCGGCCGCTACGCGAAAAAAATAATAAGTACCCGAAGCTACAATTTTAGATTTACGGTCCGCGTAGAGAAATAATGAGATCTAAAGACGGGATTTCCTAGCCGCGATCGGCCGCGGCGGTCCCACCAGCGCAACAGAGACACAGATGCATACATAAGTACTTCTCCCTTGCGCTGGTGGGATAGCCGCGGCCGATCGCTGCTAGGAAATCGCGCCAAATTAACTTGGTAGGAGATATTTAAGAAAAGAAAATGAATATATTCGTGGATAACTTAATAATCACTATATAATTAAATAAGAAAGTTGCAAAAATTGAGGGTTACAGAAAGGGTTATGCCGGACTCAGTGACGCTAAGGAAAACGCTAAGCCTTGTCCTTGGCTGGATACAAAAATAGGCGTGCAGAATATGGCAATGGTGGGAAGATGTCTTTATCTAAGGGAAAGCTGTTCTCACCCCCGAATCGCGGGTCTGGCAAATCTCAACTTCGCGACATCATTCGAAGCACCCAAACATTTCGGGGTTTAGGCTCGGGCCGCGGCATCTGGCTTATATAAGCCTAGAGCCGTTACAAATTACCCGCAATAAACCGCCTTTAAATTACAGCCATGCCTAAACGGTGACAAGAAAAATGGTCAAGGTTTGGTGGTTTAACACATCGCTGTCATATCCGCTTTCTTCGTTAAACTGGCAGAAAAGTATTTTAAAGTAAATGTAAATTTCTTTATAATTACACATTCATATTTGCAGTAAATAACGTACGTATTCACTCGTCAAAATCTATAGGAAATGATGTATAACAAGTAAAGGAAAAACTTCAACCACAAATTATAACGGAAAAACCGAAATTTTCGTCGAAAATATCAACTTCAACTTAGGTTTTCAAGGTCAAAATTTGTTTTTGATACATTCTAAACATTTTTCCCTTAATCTGCAACATCTTAGCTTTAACCTCCAAAAAGTTTCATCGCTCTACCTTATTCCTATCAAGAGTTCTACGATTTTGACACAAAAAGGAGCAGTTTGTCCCACTGTGGCGCCGTGACCCATCGTTTTCGTTGCGTCCCCAGACGCAACAATGTATCGTCTTTCGACTGATCATCGACGGCACCGTCGTGACAAATTATTGCCCACCATGATTCGCTCTCACTCCGAGCGGCCACTGAGTAGGCCATGCGAGCGGGAGAGTCGGACCGTCGGCATTCTTTCAATTCGATCAGAAAAACATAATATCGCACACGGACGAGTATCATACAAAGCAACAGGTGATCGTATGGTTTTTGAGATTGAATCGAATGAAAAGAACGCTGACGATCGGACTCTCTCGCAAATTTACGTAGTTGACGCCAATTTTGTCAACTACCTAAATTTACGATTACAAAAAATAATTTGTAATCTATTACACAATTACATTTTGAAATTACGTGAAATTTGCATCTGTACCCCAGACGTCCGTTCGTTTGGAAAACTCTGCAGGGATCGCCCGCGTGCCGAAGTCACGGGCCCAGTCGGGTTTTCCACACCCCTCGACCCTTGAAACACTTTAGGATCGGCAAAGGCATCCTTGCATCGGATGACCCTCCTTAACGGGGTCATAGCAAAGCTGCCGTTCCAATGCGCGGCCGGCGACAACGGCTGGCGGCGGTCCCACTAGTGCAAGGGAGAAGTATGCATCTGTTTCTCCCTTGTACTAGTGGGACCGTCGCCGGCCGCACATTGGAACGGCCGCTTGCATTCATCGCCATAGCCGTTCCACCGTAAATAAACACTAAACAGACCCACCATGCAACGACCAGCCTTCTCCGCACAGCGTCGAATTGTCTTACACAAGGCAAGATATCGATAATTAAAGAAGTTATGAAACTTTGGCCATACGTATTAATACATACCTACATATACAGGGTATTACTTTACTGATAATCAAGGATATTCTAGGGGGTGATTCTACAGGCGACAATAAGACAAAAATGAAGAGTGGCGAAATAAAGAATAAGTTTAAGGTTAAAAAATCGTTTTTACAATAATGACAATTATAAAGAAAGATTTATTTAACGAATTTAGGCTGAAGGTCGCGATTTTATAAATCCGAAAAAATACTACCACATTCGGTGGAAAATTGTGTATAAAATAAGCCTGTCTCTTGTTGATAATTTACATATTGAACGTCGTAGGAACTTAGGAAGCTGTTAAGGACAGCGGCGCGCCCCGTTTCAGGTAAAATACACTGCTGGTAAAAATTCAGGGAGCACTATAATTTCCAGAATAATTTGATCATTTTCAAATGGCTGTTTTATCAAGATGAACCGCAAAAGACAAAATTTCAACATTTTGTGCCTAATTTGAACGTATGCACGGGCTTGGTATTTACATTAGTACATGACTAACACCAATCTCATATTTTCGCTTTTATAATTGGGTTGTCCTCTAATTGTCTTGTTACTTTCCGCGTCACCTTGTCCGCGCGGATTTAACTGCAGGTTAAAGGTTCCCCCAGGCTGTGGGACCCTTTAATCGTCTTTCGCCCCTACGGCTTAGGACCTATGCGGATATACCTGTGCTATTACCAATAAAGTAATAAAACGTTTCGAACCGATCCTAGCAAAGTTAAATGACTTGCCAGGATTATTTCTTAAGGACCTCCGCTGAATTGTACGTGTCTTGTATTTTTTTTCGCCGAAGCTATTAAGCACGACCTTTCGTTGGAAAAAGAATTTCAACCAACGTCAGGCGTACTTTCGTTGTAATATTTCTGCCAATTTCCTTCTCCCAATACTCGCTGGTAGCAAGATGCATTCAAGATACCTCGCGGAGGTACAAAGGATCGAAACGGGAAGTCCGCTGACTGCGCGTGGAAATTTGCATTCCTGCGCTTCATCTTCATAAAACATGAAAATTCTTTAAACTGTAGCGGCCAACGGCACGTAGGGATGCCACCTTTTTTACAGAAAAATAACGTACATTTGCTTTCGTGACGTATACAAAAAAGTACGCTCAACAAATTAAAAGTACATTTTAATCTTATTAGTTTTTATTTCTTTCAAACATATTTTCTATTGTTTTTAGCATTACAAAGTAAATTTTTATTATTTTAAAATGTCTCAATGGAATCATTGCACTCAATATTCATATTGAAAAATATAAATAATTAGTTTTTTATTAGATTGAGAGAGGCCTTGTTTCTTTCATAGCGCCACTTCACATTTATGACAGAGAAAACTCTCGCAGTAAATGCTGAAGTGGCGGGAACAGATAAAATATACTAATATTGCGTTACGTTTCCCCATATTATCATTAATTGTGAAATAAAGTATTTTCGCATAATTTATTGTTATACAAAAGTATAGAGTACATTTACCTATAATAACGTAAGATACTTTATTTTAAAGTACGGGTGGCAACTCTAAACGGCAGTACCAAATACGAACATTTGGCGTGTAAATGGTCAGCACAATTTATGACACGCGCCGCAGAGAAGCTATTTTTGAGAAAGGCGCTTTCCGTTCGCTTCCTACTTTAATTTCGAACAAGGCATGTTTTTACCCTTCGAAACATTCGTTTACGGCCCCACTGGCAATTGAGGGTATCATAAACGCTGAGTTTCCGAAGGGCCCACGCTGGGATGCCCGACGGCTTTTGACCAGCCTCGTCACGCGCTTCGAGTGTGGAAGAAATTCCGCTGCGTTGCCAAATTTTCACTAAGAGTGTCTCCAAATGAGTGAGGATACGCTTTCGAGTGTATACAGTGTATATGTACATACTTAGGTCTATGTGACATCATGTTATCTCAACGCGAAGAGATCGTGTCAACCCTGTCGCCCCTGCCTTCGGCCAACCCTGCGTGCGATCGCTCGTTAAATGGAAGTAAACTCTGAAAGAACAAGCATCTCTGATTTTGAACAGCGCTTGTAGTTCGAGTTAGTTTCTTTTTTATATTATATTATACTTACTTTTTTTTTATCCTTTTCATACTTCGTATTAGTGTTTTATTATATATATTTGAAAATCGTGGTATCACGATATAACTAATTTGTGTTTTAACATCAGGTAAGTACCACTGCTGATAGATCATTTTAAGTATATAGTTGCATATACTACGGTATGACCTAACCAACGGAATCAACTGAAATTTTGAAATGTTGGGCGGGAGGAGGAGAGAACCTCTAATATAAAATTTCACCTGCGGGTATTTGTTAGTTTCTGAGATATTACTAAAAAACTCGGCAAAATACATTGAAATCTACCTACAGTGACTTTTAAAAATATTCTGACACTTTTTAAAATTGCATAACTTTTTTAAATTCAATCCAAACGACTTGATTCTTTTTTTAAGCTAGAAGGATTAGTTTGCTACGTGACATGTTTTGTCGTTTTGGAAAAAATTGCAATTTATGGGAATAACGAAGAAAATAGTGTAGGTCATTTTTTAAACTTTTTTTGTGATCCTGCAATGAAAATACTAACACCCGAGAGACATTGGAAAGCAGGGGTGTGCGGATACCCGACTTTTCGGTCTCGGGACGGGCCGGAAACTTTCGGGCGAGATCGGGCGCGATCCTGATACTTTCGTATTGCTCGAGATCCCGACAGTCTCGGGATCTCGAGATTCGATTCGGGCTACAAGCATAGCCGCCAATAGCTGGCTTTCGACCCGATCGCGTCCGAGTTTTGCCGAGCCGACCTGAAATCAAATTGCCCGCTCACGGCGGTCATGCTTGTAGCCCGAAACGTGTCTCGAGATCCCGAGAACCTCGGGATCTCGAGCAATACGATAGTATCGAGATCCGCCCGATCCTGCCCGAAACTTTTCCGACCCGTCCCGAGGTCCGGGAACCCGAGCCTCGGGACGATCCGCACACCCCTATTGGAAAGTCGAATGCGTTGTCTCGGAATAAGTCAACAGCAATAATGTATGAGTTCGTACGCAAAACCTAACTGAAAAGTAAAGCTGACAGATTTTGGAAATGATCGACACTTTTTGATTAACATACATTTATTTATTCACTTCGCTTGCGTCCAGTTTATGTTACCGTATCCCTATGCATTACACCTATCGTCGACTGCGATACAATCGACGGCGACGAGAAGATGGTTGTGTTAATAACGTCTGTATTAGGTAAATTTCAATGTATTTTGCGTAGGTTTTTTATTAATATCTCATAAAGTAACAAATACCCGCAGGTGAAATTTTATATTAGAGGTTCTCTCACCCTCCCGCGCAACCCCTCAACATTTCGGTTCATTCCGTTGGTTGGGTTATACAGTAGTACACCCATATAGTTTTTAACAAATTGTTATAATTAACTTCTCATTTGTATATGACATATGTTCAGGTTATTATGGCGGACAACAAACATATTAGGAAAGACTATAGTCTATGTTCTGCTAGACATAAAAGGAGGAGAGTCCAGCAATATTTGAAGGATATTGAAAGCCAAAGAAATCAATCTGATGCGGAATTGGCATTTGATGAGCATCCTACCTCTTCACGGTGCTTAGAATATAAAAATTGTCAACTAAATAGTTCGCAGGAAGTGTACGAGTCTTGCGACGAAGTACCGTGCACTGACAATGACAATATCATGAATATAAACAACAATGATATTTGTGAAAATGATGAAGAAGAAGAAACTCATTCATTATTTGATGATAATAATGAATACTATCATTGCATACTGGATTATGACACATCCGATGATGAATCAGCGAATGATATTGTTGATTGGAATGAACCGGAGAACCCTGCGACATTAAGACAGGATTTGTCCAACTGGGCACTACGAAATAATATTACGCATAAAGCCATCAACGAACTGTTGACCATTTTTTTATCGTACGTGCCCAAATGCTTACTACCGAAAGATGCCAGGACATTGTTACACACTCCCCGTACAAGTAACTGTACCAAAATACAAGGGGGAGATTACTTACATCTTGGTGTAGAACAGATGCTAAAATGTTATGCTCAAATGTACGTTGAGGCAAATATTAGTGTACAATATATAGATCTGTCTTTAAATATTGATGGCTTGCCGTTGTCAAGGTCCTCCTCCAACAGTTTCTGGCCCATATTAGTATCGGATACAATTTTCAAACGAATACAGATTGTTGGAATCTATTATGGGTATAAGAAACCAGAGTCATCCAACGAGCTGTTGGACAAATTCATTGATGAAATAACATATTTCATAAACAATGGGTTTATTTATGATAATAATAAATTTTCTATTAGGTTAACAAAAATTATCTGTGATGCTCCAGCGAAATCGTTTGTATTATATACAAAAGGCCATACAGGCTTTTCGAGCTGCTCGAAATGTACAATTGTTGGGAAATCAGTTAACAGAACTACGTGTTTCCCTTATAGCGAAGTGCCTGATACAGCGAGAACAGACGAAGATTTTTTACGGCAAACCGACGAAGATTACCATAAAGGTACAAGTGGTTTGTTAAAAGTGCCAAATATTGGGTTAGTATCAAATGTGCCCCTAGACTATATGCACTTAATTTGTCTGGGAGTTATGAAGAAGCTCTTGCTATTGTGGATTAAGGGACCGTTAAACGTAAGGATTGGTGGACAAGCTAAGAACACGATATCGGAACATTTACTATTGGCTGGAATTTCTGTACCGCGTGAGTTTTCGCGAAAACCGAGAACTTTGACGGACATAAATTACTGGAAAGCTACGGAATTTCGGCAATTTCTACTGTACACGGGTCCTATTGTACTCAAGCGTGTACCAGCGAAAAATATATACGAACATTTTTTAACACTGCACGTGGCTGTCAGTGTGTTAGTTAGCCCTATGCTAATTAATAATGAAGAGAATATTAAATATGCTGAGGAATTATTAGAATACTTTGTTGAACATTTCGAGGTATTGTATGGGAAACAATATATTTCTCACAATGTCCACAACTTACTTCATTTGTGCAATGACGTTCGAAAATTTGGAGTGTTGGATAATTTTAGCGCATTTCCTTTTGAAAACTTTTTAGGTAGTTTGAAGAAATTAATAAGAAAATCGGATAAACCATTGCAGCAATTGGCAAGACGTTATGGAGAACTGCAGCGGGGATCGGTTCTAAAATCATCAGCAATACTGGGAAAATATATTTGTAAAGGTTCCCATCGTAATGGACCACTGTTGCCCATTTTCTCAAACAGAACTGTGACGCAGTACAAAAAATTGGAAAGTGATGGGTATTATATACATTGCGATGACAATAGAAATAATTGTTTCATGCTGAAGGATGGAACAATCATTCGCATTGTAAATATAGTGCAAATACGGACGGAACAGGTGTACAATGTAATAGGTCACAAACGGAAAGTAGCTGCCGATAATCTGTTTGAGAAACCCTGTCCATCTTCAGTTTTAAAAATTTTTATTGTTTCCGAAGGGACGCAATTATGTTATTGGCCGGTTTCACAAATAAAATGTAAAATGTGGACTATAAAAAGAAACGAAACCCAGGATTACGTTATGCCCTTGCGACATAAGCATGACTAAATTTGAAGAGAGGGGCTATTCTCGTCGTCTCACCACGCTGTAAAGTGCGGTACCACTGATTCTGTCAGTGGTCACATGTGCCTGCAATGGCACTTGTACTCGCGGAACGTGGAATCACGCGAGTCGATCCACGCAAGCATAAGTATACCAAAAAAGTGACAAAGGAAATGATAGACTTTATCGGTCATGTGTCGCACCGCATTGTAAAGTGCGGTACCACTGATTCTGTCAGTGGTCACATGTGCCTGCAATGGCACTTGTACTCGCGGAACGTAGAATCACGCGAGTCGATCCACGCAAGCATAAGTATAGCAAAAAAGTGACAAAGGAAATGATAGACTTTATCGGTCATGTGTCGCACCGCATTGTAAAGTGCGGTACCACTGATTCTGTCAGTGGTCACATGTGCCTGCAATGGCACTTGTACTCGCGGAACGTAGAATCACGCGAGTCGATCCACACCGGCGCAAGTTTAACAAGATGAAAAACGATGTTACGTCCTGAAGGGACTTTTGGGAATCGCC
Source organism: Andrena minutula (assembly GCA_929113495.1). Taxonomy (NCBI): domain Eukaryota; kingdom Metazoa; phylum Arthropoda; class Insecta; order Hymenoptera; family Andrenidae; genus Andrena; species Andrena minutula. Next base: position 46,679,819 of record OV815993.1, on the reverse strand, counting down.
CTGAGCGGTTAGGGTGATTCACGGGGTTCTTTACTCTGTCAAGGTGTTAAAGCACGCCTTGACTATACTTACCATGGAAGGATAGGGAGTGAACGGGTTGAATAAGTGAATACACGGGATTTAAAGGAGAAACAATAATGTAAAATATATTTTTAACGAAAATAAGATCAGATTAACATACCTCGAGACGACGCTCCGTCTCAGCTGTTGCTCGCAGTTGTTCTAAGATATCGCACGGCACGGTTGTCGTCTATCGTTACGCTCGCTCGCTCACGGTGTCTCTGAACCAAGCGACTCTCTATTCCGCGTCTTTCGGTTGCGGGCCGAACCTCGAAAAATACCCACGAATGGGTGAAAATGCCCCGTCCAAAGTTGTCGATTGCTTCGATAATTTAGAAATATTCGGGGCCCGGGCCGAGTGCGGTCGTTGCCCCAACGGCTGTTGCTACGGGCTCAGCGCAACGTGACCGCTAAGCGCGAGGCGATTCCGCTGAATCGTCTATTCGAAAGAAAGCGACGCGAGGACAGCGAGCACGGGATGGACCTGAAGGGCCCATATAACAAGGAAGTTTGTATATTTCATGTTTACGGTGACAAAAATTGTTTGTAAAGGTACTTTTCCATAAATAAAACTCATGGTATACATTTATAAACACACAATTTTTTTTATTCTTCTAATTTCCAAAAAATTTTTGAATCATATAAAAATTTCCACCTCGGCCACTTCCTCCTTGGACCCAACCCCCCCGGCCTCTTCCTTCTTGGCCCCCCCCCCCCCCCCCGGCCTCTTCCTCCTTGGCCCCAACCACCCCGGCCTCTTCCTCCTTGGCCCCAACCACCCCGGCCTCTTCCTTCTCGGACCCAACCACCCCGGCCTCTTCCTTCTCGGACCCACCCCTCCCGGCCTCTTCCACCTTCTTCATAGCCACCCCGGCCTCTTCCTCCTTGTCCCCATACACCTCGGCCTCTTCCTCCTTGTCCCCATCCGTCTTGGCTTCTGGCGCCACAACGCCAGGCACCTCCTCTGCCTGTTTCCGCATGGCACTGGTACGCGAGGCGCTTCATGGTTTTATGCATCTGAAACAGTACCATAAAAATTACATTTTCTACTTCTACCCGTACATATAGTAAATCCCAAAAATATTCGGGCAGAAACGGAATAACATACGGTCCAGTAATTTCATTAAATGCAATGCTATATTATTTTATTCCTAATATTGAAGCTCTTTGTGAGACAAATTGTATACTTTGTTGCATTGAAAATCGGGAAATATTGATAAACCTTAGATCTCACGTGAAATCAAATATTATCGTATAGCACATTGTTCAATTCGTCTTCGACAGAGGTACATTATTACGAACAAGAATATAGTATTTAGTATTGCGTATAATTACATACTTTTTTCATTTTTTTTTCCACTTCTTTTAATTTTCCTGCCACTTCTCCTTCCTGCTTTTTCTCCTCTTCCTTCTTCTGTACCCTTTCGTCGGTCCCGCTACTCTTCCCCTCATTCACAAGCGCATTCTGTAGCTGCAAATGAAATAATGAATGTATTATTTTATTGAAAATACTAAGATTATATGAACATACAGGGTGATTCTCTCGCTGGAGTCCTCAAAGGCGATGCCGTCAATAAGCCGCGCCTCGCTATAACAAGGAACGTTCGGCAACCCGGAAATTCAAAAAATTATAAAACTTGGTATGCGAATACAGATAGTTCATCCGTAACGTAACCCTATTTCTGGCCGATTTCAAAAAGGAAGAGGGTCTACGTTCGATGTATATATATGCATGTAACATTGTTTTAATGGGTTGGCATTTTGTTAGTTAATCTTTATTTACTTATCTCAACCTACTGACCTAATTTTGACTATGTATATATTATATTTGTCCGCGAATTTATCCGTAACTACTTGACCGATTTTCGTGAAACTGATTGCATTTACTTTAGCTTAAATGAACTTAGGTCATGGAGAAAAAATTACACAGTACAACAAATTTTGACTTTTTTCGGACTTGTAACATTGAAAGGCCGTTTGTTATAGGTTTTAGTGCCCTGAAAACGAATCCGCAAAGCGTTTTTTCGCCATCATCCTCATTTTTTGAGAAAATCGATTTTGAAAAAAAACTGCAAATTTTCAACATTGAACATCTTTCGTGTCGAAACGGTAATAGTTATTCGATAAAATTTCGACATGAATTGCCACCAAACTATACAGTTTCTATGAAATATTCCATTTTTTATGAACATTTTATTTGATCCCGCTTTTCTTCAAACTGCTTATAATAGGTATAATGATGATTATCTATGCTAAAAATATGTGCGTACAATATTCGATCTTTCAAATGTCTATAATTGCAGAGAAAATAATATTTAAAAAGTATCACGTATTGCTTTTAACCGAATAATGTACGCAAACATATTTTTGTGCGTGTAAATCAACGAAACTCAGCGATGCGGGAGAATCACCCTGTTTAATAGTATACAATTTTAATACTTACATTTGACATATCGTCCATTTGTCACACAGTTTTTTAAAACAAGTTTACACTTTTGCGTCGCGAGCTCCGCAACGAGTGGAGGTAATTCGAAGACTGACTTTCCTCGGTTAGGAAAGTCCCTTCGTCGTCATCGTCGTTTGCGAAAAGTCCGCAAGGGACCTAGACTAATTTGTCAGGGCCGACGGAACCCATTATGGAAGTTATGTGCCGCATAAGGGCCCCATCCGAAGAGGGCGGTAAGAAACTATACCGTACGCTTAATAATAAAGGCTCCCACATAAATAAAATGTTATTGTAATTTTTCTTTTGTACTCCGTAAAGGCAAAACATATTAAATAGAAAGCAGGGGCAAAAAGTTTTGGGGCGCCAAACATTTTCTTGCATGAAGGCGCCAACCATCCTCCCACCGGCCCTGTTTATGAGCGGGCCTGGTGTCCGTGGCCGCCGTCGCCGCACAGTGGGGCAAATCGGGTGGAAACGCGGTACAAAACATTTTCTGACTGAAATCATATATTTCTTCCTCATTTTTTCATTTAATTCAGTTAGGACGTATATTTGTGATGTTGTTGTCACTGAATAATTAATGAAACTTGTTTGTCTAACTATATTTGTAAATCAATTTTTTGAGAATATTTTAAATCCTATAAAAGGCTATAGCCGGTTAAGATGGTCAAATGTGCCCCTAAACTGAATTCAAATCACGAACAGCTATTCCAAAGGTTATAAAGAAAGAACGATTTATGCGAAGTTTCAACTTTGTATCTCGACCCAGGGGGTAGTAAAGAGTAAAAATAGAAAATCAGGTTTTTCCCGAATTTTGCAGGTTCTATACCAGCAGATGAAAAATTTTGAAAAAATTCAGAGGCGTATCTGTTATCGGTGCACATGTTACGGAATCGTTTCACATTTTTAAATTGAAAAACCAAGCTGTGAAAAATAAAAACGGCAAAAAATTGTGAAAATTGCCGGTTGTGTATCGAAGCAGTCTTAGTACTATAATTATATTTTTACTGTAAGTTCGTGTCATTGTTACTATTATCGTGAATTTTTTCCAGATTTTTCAAATTCGTGCGCCGCAATTAAAAAAATTAAAAACCGATTTTTTCGCCGTTTTTTCCGTGTCAGAGTAACTAATAGGTCGAACTTAAGTATATACTTTATGGAATAAGCCTTTCATGCAATCTTCAATGTCTTTACATGCAGCAAAACAGCGTAGGAGTCAAACGAACTAAACATGCTGTACCGTTACAGTCTAAAATGTCTATTATGTTTTCAATGGCGTCAATGGCGCAGCGGTAAAGTGTCCGACTGTTGAATCGTTATGAACTTTTGGAACGTAGATTCGAGCCTCGGAACTTTAAATCACCCCCCCCCCCCCTCCCCCCCGATAGGTTTATATTTTTTTCACATTAATTATGTATTTTCTCGATTTCTAGCTATATGGCAATGATCAATATTTATATACAAATGTTTTAAAAACATATTACAAATATTTTAATACTTGAAATATACATAAAAATGACTTGAGAAGATTTTGATGCCACCGTTTCTCTGGTCAAGTATGCCGTCAATATTACAGTATTGCTGTAACATTTCCTAAACTAAATTAATCTTATATTAAATTGGTTTTCTAATCTCTTATCTTTAACAATGGTGGATGGATTGCAGCAACAATCGTGTGTTGTTTTGTAATTATTTCGCCTCTTATTGTAGATCATACAACTCTCTCTTGTTTCCAAAATTCATAAGCTAAATAATGCTGTAATTGGCAGGATACTTACCTAACAAGACTTGTCAAGTATTAAAATATTTTTAATATGTTTTAAAACATTTATATATAAATATTGCTCATTGTCATATAGCTAGAAATTAGAGGTCGTGGCTTTTCACGTGTGTCTAAATACACGTGTACTTACACGGGACACGTGTAACGTGTATTAAGGAATTAAAAATCCGTGTTCTTAATACACGTGTACATGGATTATAAGTACACGGATGTATGGTCGCCAAATACCGCCTCGTAAAATACAACTAAATAGAAATACATACTTTGTTGTCACGTCGGCATGGCAACGTTCACGTTGCCCGTGAACAGAACTATATACACGGATATCCGTGAACAGAACTACACGGGTATCCGTGTATTAAAAATTACACGGATTCAAGTTCGGATACGTTTACTACACGTGTACACGTGTATGTAAATACACGTGAAATAAGGACCTCTACTAGAAATCGAAAAAATACATATACAGTATCGTCTCCCTGAGGGCTCGCTGGTCGGCACCGGCGTTGTGCCTTCAGACTGCTCGACGCATGCGCGCGACGGTCAGATAGCCAGGCACGGCACGAGTATTTTTTGCGTCCTCGCAGAACTTATCCAATTGAGCCCTTTATTGTAATGCATTTATTTGAGTTTATTGATGACCTTACTCTGAATTGTTATTTGTAGTTTAAAACAGTTGCAGTACAATTTGTAATATTTTATTTTAAAGTTTATTTTCAACAATAGCAGCAATGAAAATATTATTTTGCACCTCTTGTCAACCTTACGCCCTAGCAGTTGCCTAAGTTTACAGAGTAAACTCATAAATAATCTGTAATAAATGTATTATAATAAAGGGCGGAATTTGACAAGTTCGCCTAGGGCGCAAAAAAGACTTGAGTCGGGTCTGCGTCAAGATTTTGCGAAATGGTTCTTATGCTCACCGCAAGCGCTTCGGTTCAGGGCCACATTTGACCATCTTAACCGGCTATACCCTTTAATAGTTATAAAATCTTTATTTATGTTACATCGAAACTATTTCACACACATATATATTTTAATTAATTGTAACAAATATTACAAGCCGCCTTCGTCGAATTCAATTTTATTTTTGTTTCTTCTTCGTTGTTTTTATCAAAATAAAATTTGGTACACTTCCAATACGCACCTCAACACATAATCCCACCAAAAATTAGTTGAATAACAAGAAAGCTTTAAATAACAATCTTAATTGTGACGAATTTCGAGGTTGTCCTCTTCAAAACCACGTAGTCGCGTTAAAAATTTTGAAATGTGAAAAAATTTAAAAATTTTTTAAGTCGGTGCCTCATCATTTGCACTGTGTAAATCTGGCGCCGACTTAAAAAATATGAGAGTCGTAGATTGAGTAAGGGAAAAAATTATTTTTTACTTTTTATTTATATTTTTTTTTAAGTCAGTTTTAATTTGTTTAAATTTTTTTATTTTTAACATTTTAGTTGTGTATATATATTGACACAACATGCTGAGGAGATATGCGCATACGTGCATAAACTAATAATAATTAAGTGACAATAGTCTTTATTATTAACCACAACTGGCAAAATATTGGGCCAATATTGATTCCGCGTAGGATGGGGCCAACGGGGCACCATCCTCTTTCGAATAAAAAAAAGATTATCAAAATCGGTCCATATGCTGAGGAGTTATGAGGGGACAAACATAAAAAAAAACATACGTACGGGTCGAATACATAACCTCCTCCTTTTTAAAGTCGGTTAAAAACAATCTTGCTACATTATGATCCAAATGTTCAATCAACGACCACTAAAAAGGATTTACAGTATGCTGATTTTTTTGTAAAAAAATATGTACATATACAGTAATCTGGACCTACAATAATTATTATTGATAGCAATTAGGGAAAAGTCGATACAAGAATCAATTCTGGAACCTTTGTTGTAAAATCTGCGAACAATTCCGTGAGCTTTCCCAGAGAATGTCCTGAAGGCTCCGTGAGCATTCCCAGAGAATGTCCTGAAGGCTCCGTGAGCATTCCCAGAGAATGTCCTGAAGGCTCCGTGAGCATTCCCAGAGAATGTCCTGAAGGCTCCGTCAGCATTCCCAGAGAATGTCCTGAAGGCTCCGTGAGCATTCCCAGAGAATGTCCTGAAGGCTCCGTGAGTATTCCCAGAGAATCTCCTGAAGGCTCCGTGAGCATTCCCAGAGAATGACTGGAACGTTCCGTGAGCATTCCCAGAGAATGACCGGAACGTTCCCCGAGCATTCCCACAGAATGACCGGAACGTTCCATGAAGCTGCCAGGAAGATTCCATGTGGAATGTTCCACCGCAACATGGCTGGAATGTTCCAGGAAGGTTCCTATGTCCTCACCGAGGGAACATTCCACGGCAACCCCCATGGAACCTTCCTGCTACCTTCGGGTAACAGAGTGTGCTGTATGGGTACTAACACATGTTTCGTTCGTCGACTCTCGGGATCGTCGTCCGTCTTTGTATACATATTTATTTTATAACCTACCAAGTGTTATAACCTACCAAGTGCTAAGTGTCAAAAAGTAAGTTGTCCGATTTGAAATGTCACGAGTTTTTATACACTACATAGGAGACTGAATTATTGTCTCAATTAATAAGGTAAGTCGCCAAAATTTTTTAATAGGCTTTTTATGTAAAATCACAGACTTGGAAGTTGTTCGAAGAAGGTTCGACAGAAAAGCATCTTTCTCATAAATTTCTGGAAATTTGTATACCATGCATGTACAAAATAATATATTATTGTAACAAATTGCATTGCATTTAAATTGCCAGATATTTATTTTTATACCAGTAATTTAGAGTTGTTATGTAAAGGTTATAGGATATGGGATAAAAAGGTAGAAATTGTATGTTTGCATAAGATGTCTTCTACGAGTTGCTACACATTGCAAAATGTATCGTTTAATAATATATGTCTTCCACGAGTTACTACACATTTAAAAATGTATCGTTTAATAATATATGTCTTCCACGAGTTACTACACATTTCAAAATGTATCGTTTAATAATTATTGTTTCAGAACACCCAGAGGAAACGAGATTTTTTATCTTCCAATGGTGATTCCGAAGATGATGGTACAGCGGTCCGTAGGAAAAGGCCACGTTTTGACCTATACGTGTATTCATTAAAAAGCAGACAGTAATGAGACGGAATATTAATTTGTGTAACGATTAGATATGTGATGAAAATGCTCTCGTGCTTTTAAATAAAAAGATTATCAACGAGAATACAGTAATATCAAACGATTATTTCATTTCGTTTTCTTTCTGCAAACTATTTCTTCTCATCCTACCGCCGCCTTTAACTTGCTGCTATTTGGGAGAACAACGTATGACCAGAATAATTAATACGTGATAATACTTATAAACTTTTACATCAAGAGACACGGTAGTGTCTCGCGCCAAGTATACAGGGTGTTTCTCTACCTGTGGTCAATACTCTAAGGGATGATTATACCGGCGAAAATAAGACGAAAATCAAGAGTGACGAAATTGCGGTAAACGCTTCGTTTTCGAGGAAATTGACTTTGAATTTCGCCTAAATACGCGTGCATCGTAGGCGCTTGAGGGGCACGCGGAGGTGAGCGGAACGCGTCAGCTGCCCGTAGGACGTTCCGCTCACCTCCGCGTGCCCCTCAAGCGCCTACGATGCACGCGTATTTAGGCGAAATTCAAAGTCAATTTCCTCGAAAACGAAGCGTTTACCGCAATTTCGTCACTCTTGATTTTCGTCCTATTTTCGCCGGTATAATCATCCCTTAGAGTATTGACCACAGGTCAATACCCTGTATATACAGTGTATATACAATGACCCTGTATATACAGGGTCATCGTTTAATCCTGCAACCCGCGCGCGCGCGAACCTGTAAAATGGCAACACCGCCTCACGGACGCATTCCACTACAACCATGCACCGTCCCGGCGTTCGGAGAGCTGCTAGCGACCGCTAAACAGCAGTGATGCCCGAGCTTCGAGAATTTTGGGCTGGTCTCTTTCAAATTAACGTTGCGAAGAACTATTCAGAATTTTCCGGCCGGGGTTGAAAAATTTGGGGCCTTTTTCGTATTACTTTTGAACTATAAGAGATATCGGAATGCAATTTACGCTGGTAAATGAGGAAAAATTATTCCCTCTTAATGATGGATAATTTAACATATTTTACGTTTACTTAATTTTTCTTTTATCATTTTTTTAACCATAATTGCTTAAAAAGCTTTTGCAAACTGTTTATTTGATAATGTATTTAACGCTGTTTTTAAAATTCATGGTGTTGATAAACAATAGGCTTGTTGTTTCTGTATCATTACTTTCATAAATTGAGAAATTAAATTTTTATTGAATTATGTGTTAGTTCTGCAGACCTCCGAATCTATTGTTCTGGTTTTCTTTTTTATGATTTTATCCTTAATGCGGTGCATACCTAAATCAGACGTAGGGGGTAACTAATGGGACGTGTCTTTGATTGTAGCGGTGTTTGATTTTTTTCACTAGAATTGTTGTGTTTGAATGTTTTAACTACTCAATGCCACGCCTATTCCGGCTTCCGATAATGTCATTTTTTTTAATGATGTGCCATTATTGTGGCTTTTACAAGCACGTGGCGAAAAATCTCTCCGTACAAGGGTATAGCGCCGCGGTCAACCCTGTCGTAGCTAAAATTTTTTAAATTGAGACGAGTACGAGATCAGTTGACATTATTTTCAAACCTCATTACAGTAATCTGGGGTGCGAGTGGTAAACCGATCATAAAAGCGGAGTGCGCGGCTCGATTACCTGGGCCGGGAAATTCCCAAGTATAGCGCCAAGTATTTTGAATCAAATATTTATTCGTATTAAAATATTTATTTGTATAAAAATATATCTGCATATCTGCATATTATTATTTAATACATTTTTTCTTTGTATAAATAGCCATTATGAGTAATGGAATTTTAGCTGTGCATATGTAGTTGTGTCATCTAAAGCGCAGTTGGAAAGCATCTTTATGTACTGGCAGCTCATTTTGATTTCACATCTTTTTTTAATTTTGTAATTATTATATTATCTTCTATTTTTTGTGATTTTCATGTTTTCATGTACTTGGCGTATTTTTTTACTTTTTCGAAGTTTTTTTGTGGGGATCTCACTTCTTTTTACAAAGATTATTATTATCATCTATTTTTTGTGATTTGTATATTTTCTTTTTTTTTGTGATTTATTATTATTATCTTATATTTTTTTTGATTTATATGATTTCATGTACTTGGCGTATTTTTTTACTTTTTTGAAGTTTTTTATGGGGATTTTACAATTACAGCATAATAATTATCAGCTGTTGAAATTTACAATTCCATGAATCTGAAAGCACGTACAATTCCTTGAATCTGAAAGCACGTACAATTCCATGAAACTGAAAGCACGCACAATGTCATGAATTGTTTTATCAAATCGAGAAATGTTTTTCGTGGTTAGAAAATTAAAATTTCCATTCATAACGTCATTTTCTGAGTATATTTCATGGAATAGTATTTTTTAAATTAATTTGTTTATATTTACCAAATTCATGCGTTATATTAGACTCTAATTGATTTTAGTATCATTTTCATTTTCATGTTTACAGATTTCTGTGCTTAAAGAGGTTATCGCTAGATTTAGCACGAATTTTCGTGTTTTCAGATTCATGGAATTGTACGTGTTTCCAGATTCATGGAATTGTATGTGAGACTGCATTTTGATTCCAATTCAATGGTACAACGATAATATATATTTGTAAAAACACGTGGCATCTCAAATTTTGTATATAACCTGACTGTAAGCTGTCAAAATTTGGAGTAAATTGCACATAGTGAAGATAGGAATTGATGAACGAAACATGTATTAGTTCGTTTTGGCTGAAGGTGTGCGTATAATAACGCGTATACGTATTATGTCGACAAAAATTTGAGATTGAAGAAGAATAAGAAGAAAAATCTACCGTTTTCGACAGATCCCTGAGACGATATTACGATATCTCTGTCATGCGTGGACCGATTTTATTGAAATTGGTCTTATTCGAAAGCCGATATGCGGTTTACATAAGAAAAATGCCTTTAAATTTAGAAAATATTGCAGGCGTGATGAGATATAATGTAATAAATGTCAGAATTAGGTTAGAGTGTCCCCGGGACGAGTAAAGGTACACGGTAGCGACATCGACATATATATATAGGGTGTTCTTTTTTCATGTACTTGGCGTCGAGACGCTACCGCGTCTCTAGATCTTCATCGTCATCGTCCTACACTTCTAGGCAAGAGGGGGTGAGGAAATGTCTCTCAGGCACGTCGTTCATTGGATGTGGGTTCGGCCAATCGTGTAACCAAATATTTTGTGTTGTGACAGCTAGACAGAGATATACTATAACCAACCAAGTGCTAAATGTCAAATGGAGTTATACTATAACCAACCAAGTGCTAAATGTCAAATGGAGTAAGTTGTACGAAATTTTGAGATGTCACGAGTTTTTACACCAAATAGGAGACTGAATTATTGTCTTAATTAACAAGGTAAGTCGCCAAAATTTTTTAAATCGATTTAGTATGTAGAGTCGCAGACTTGGAAGTTGCTGGAGAAGCTTCGACAGAGAAGCATCTTCTTTCGCACAAAATAATATATATTGTAACAAATTGCATTGAATTTAAATTGCTAGATATTTTTATACCAGCAATTTAGAGATTTTATGTAAAGCTTATATATATTATATTTAGAAATGAAGAAGACGCAGAGGACTTGGATAAAAATGTAAGGGACGCACAGGCTTGGACAGAAATGAAGGGGGTGCACTGGCTTGGACAGAAATGAAGGGGATACACAGGCTTGGAGGTTGTTTCGCACAAGTTTCTTGAAATTTGTCAAATAAGGTAAATCGACAAAATTTTTCAAATTAGCGTAGCATTGATATTTAACCCGTAACTGGTATCCTGGGGTCACTCATTACCCCCGGCACGCAGAGTTCGCTGTGAAACTTTTGGTTGTCTAAGTTTGTAAACTGAATTTATAATTAACTTTGTAGTAATACTTTAAATTTCTACGTTTCTATTATTTTATATATTACTTAAGAACAAAATATTCATAGAGGTTCTTCTAGTGTCGACTTTACAAGTTTCTGTGCCCTTTTTTATTTGGGGTCTGCCACGACCCCGGTATACCAGTTACGTTTGAAAAAAAACAGTATACCAGTTAAGGGTTTAGAAAATTATGGCGTACTGCTTGCAATGTCGAGTACGTCACATTAGTGAAGAAAGTGCGCTGAATATGCATCTCCCTCGATACTTTCCAAACTTTTGTGAAACATATTTTCACATAAGATTTGAAATCTCTGAAGTATTATGAATATAATATTTTATTAAAATCCACAGTAGTTCCTACGCTATTCATTAATTTGATTAGTTTCCCATGAACAATATTTCAATTCACCAATAAACATACTAATTTAATTTTATTCCAGCACCAATAAATTGTGTGTTAAAAATACTGAATCTCTTTGTTCATTTTCGATAAATTACCCTTAGTATTTACATTTCCTCCAACAAGACATTCTGCGCTCTCACTTCCTTCGGGCACATTTTGTAGACTCTAACATTTACTATAACAAAGGGCCACTCTATTTCTATATGTTCTACGTTAAGTTGTAACTAAAATGTGGATTTTATATATTTACAGATAATCTACGTTAGAGAAAAAAATTTATTGTGACATAGTATTATATTAATTAAACGATTTTATTCAGCTTCAATCCTCTGTTTGCTTCCTGTATGTTTGCTTCATGTCTGAAAACTCAAATTTAAACCAATTCCACCAATCCAATTGTCTGGTAGCTTTGCAGGCGTGCGTAGTTTGGATGGCAATATAATATTTCACTTAATATTAATAATTCACCCGAGGGGGTGAAAAAATTATCCAGTCATAATAAACAGTATAAAACGTGTGAAATCCCCACAAAATTACCTTTTTAGAAAAAAGGTACAAAAAAGAGCGCCAAGTATATAATCCCATAAAAAAAAATCCCATTTAAAAACAATGTCGTAAAGTGATTGATATCAATAAACACTACTACAAAATGTGTGAAATCTCCACAAAATTACCTTTTTTAAAAAAAAGGTACAAAAAAGAGCGCCAAGTATATAATCCCATTTAAAAACATTGTCGTAAATTAATATAAATTTATTAATGTGCTATATTTAACTTTACAAAAGTAATGATATACAACAGTTGCGCCAATTATCACACTGGCTATTTGCACAAAGAACAAAATGTATTCAATAATATTAAGCAGATATATTTTTATACAAATAAATATTTTAATACGAATAAATATTTTATTCAAAATACTTGGCGCTGCGCAACCGAAAAAATGTTAATTGTCTTGGTTAATAAATAAAACAAGACAAGACACCACACAGACAAGAAAGAAAGAAAAAAATTTTAATGCAATTTATGCATATTTATTCAGTTTAGCAACACCAATTTGGAGAGCAGCGCCAAGTATTTTGAATAAAATATTTATTCGTATTAAAATATTTATTTGTATAAAAATATATCTGCTTAATATTATTGAATACATTTTGTTCTTTGTGCAAATAGCCAGTGTGATAATTGGCGCAACTGTTGTATATCATTACTTTTGTAAAGTTAAATATAGCACATTAATAAATTTATATTAATTTACGACAATGTTTTTAAATGGGATTATATACTTGGCGCTCTTTTTTGTACCTTTTTTTTTAATAAAATAAACGTGAAAAGTTAAGCCGATGTTTGCTCAAGATCTATACTTCTGAATACAATTCTAGAAGTGTATAAATTTTTCTTAATTTCTTAAAAAGTGACACGGTATCGTTCGTTTTATCCTTGCGCAATACTTTAAAATCCGCAATTCATTAATTTCCACAGTCTCATTGGCATTCACAAAAAAATGTAAATAAATGCGAGTATTTTTCACTTTCGTTGCAGAACTTTGAAGAATTTTACACTTCCTACGAATACATATTTTAAATATTCTTAGTCTATTTACTTTATTCACTATGCTTCCCATTAGTAATATTTTGTTTTCAACCTTGTTACAAATAATTTTGAATTTCCTTTTACTTTTATAAAATGATTTAATTTAACAAATTACTATGCTTATTTTAAATTTGTGATATATAGATTTTGTCACTATGCTTCCCATTAGTAATATTTTGTTTTCAACCTTGTTACAAATAATTTTGAATTTCCTTTTACCTTTATAAAATGATTTAACTTAACAATTACTATGCTTATTTTAATTTGGGATATATAGACCTTGACAAATACTATGCTTATTTTAATTTATAATATAGATTTTGATATGACGAAATTAATTTCTCGTATAGCATAAAATATACTAATACTAATATAATTTTATACCAAAACCAATCAATTGTGTGTTGAAAATATTGGATCTCTTTGTTCATGTTTGTTGAATTATTACCATTAGCATTTCAAATTTCCAGCAACAAGACTTTCTGCCATACGCTCTCACCTCGTTCGGACAATGTATTGTACACAAAGTACTATACATATAATATAATACATATAGATTGGCAATCCGGTGTACATGGTTTCTGTTTGTAGTTGTTAAACTTACGTAGAATATAGAATTTATCCTTAATTCTGTCGCGTGATAATTTGTAATTTATAATATTAAAAATTATCTAAAGTCGGTCCCTATGCGAATTATCTTTGTACCAAGAAGTGAGATCCCCATAATAAAAACTTCAAAAAAGTAAAAAAATACGCCAAGTACATGAAAAATCAAATAAATCACAAAAAATAGAAGATAATAATAATCCCCAAAAATTGAAGATAATAATAACAAAAAAAAAAAGTGAAATCAAAATGAGCTGCAAGTACATAAAGGTGCTTTACAACTGCGCCTAAGATTATAAAACTGGGAGAGAGAAAAAGATGGCGTCGATGGGTGGATGGTTGTGAAGTGTATGAAAGATAAATCATAAAAAGAAAGAGAAATAAGAAGTGGAAGGGTCAAGTGGTTATTGGCGGTGGAGAGGAGAAGAGTTTCTGAGGCGAAGGATAGAAGAAAGTTGTAGGATTAAACAAGGAAAAAGAGGGTAAATAGAAAAATAAAGAAAAAAGGTTAGGAACGAGCTGGATGGAGGGGAGAGCCCCCGAAAGGGGGGAAAAGGATTATAATGAAAATTAAATTGTAAAGAGAAATGTGAAGGGAGAAAGAAGAGATAGAAGAGATTATGAAAAGATGGAAATCGAAAGAAAGGATGAGCGGAAGAGATTAGAGGATAAATCTAAAGAATTAAAAAATACAAAAGGGTATGTTCGAAAAAACTGGGACAATATGGAAGTAGACTACCACGCGACATAGTGCGAAGAGAGGATCAACTAAAAGATAAGGAGGAGACGAATGGGGAAAGAGAATATAAAACACAAAGAACTGAAACGTGGGATCAAACATACGAAGAGAAATAGGAAAACTTAAAAAAGTATGGGAAAGAAAAAGGGAAGAGAGACTATATAAGAGAGAGGAATTGCCTAGAAGAGAAGACATTCCTATAAATAATAGAAGTCCATCGAATAATAGATGGGGCCATGGAAGTAAATTAATAATAGACAGTGAAGAATTTAAAAGAAATGAAAAAGTTATAGAAGAGAAAAGAAATAAAGGACTACAATACAGAGCAGAGGAAGTACAAGATAAAAACAATAATAAAGAAAGAAGAATATCATATGTACCCGACAGAAGAGATATAAAAGAAAATAAATCTCTACACCACATTTCAAGTATTCACAACCATGATAAGGAAGAGAACTACACATCAAGAAAGAATGGAACACCATACGTATATAAAAGGGAAAAGGATACTAAGGCACAAGAAATGATCAAATGGGAGGAAAGAGAGGCGGAAAAGGAAGTGATGGAGACGTCCAAAAAAGTAAAACAACGAATGGAGGAGGAGTTCGTAGAAGAAATCCTAAGTATTATAGAGGAGAAGGATTTAATTAAAGTAATAAAAGAGAGAATAGAAGAGAAGCAAAGCAAAGAACAAAGTACACCTGTGTATTTAGAAGAGAATTGGGGAGATATAAAAGATTCAACAATCGGAAAAATAAAAACAAAAGAAGGAAATGAAAGACATAAGAGAAGAGTCTCAGAGAAAGAGATGGAAAAGAAAGATGAACAAGGGAATGAATGGAAAAACAAAACTGAAGGAGAATATAATGACAAATTACAAAGAGAGGAGGAAACAACAGGAGTACAGGGGAATGGAAAGGATAAAGTAACATCAAAGAAAGAGAAGGGTAAAGAAGGGCCGAAAATAATAGACATAAAAAAAGTATCAGTAAAGATAGAAAATATAACGGATACGAAGAGAAGGGACGACGAAGAAAACATAGATCTGAGAAAAGAAGAGGAAACAGGATCGACTTCATCGACCAGCTGGAAAGATTTTAAGAGTACAGGGATTACTGAATGGTTAGAGGAAGATATACAGGAAGGTGACGAGAAAGGATTGGGGACTATTGGAACAGAAGAGATCGAGGAGATGGAAGCTGAGGAAGAAGAGATAACTGATGAGCATACGAAAAGAAGTAAAGGGATCCAAGAAAAATCGGAAGCTTCAGAAGAAATACAATAAAGGTTACCAAGACACAAAAAGACTAATTAGAAGACAGTAAGGTAGTAGCTATTGTAACTAAATAGAAAATAGTTATATATAAGATATAAATAAGTTAGTTAAAAGAAAAGAAAAGAAAAAGTTATTAAAAAAAGAGAGAAAAGAGAGGAAATAGTCAACATAATAGTAGCTTAGAATTAAAATAGAATAAGAGAATCACAATAGATAAGAGATAAATAAACATTATAAATTACAGTTTAGAATAGACAATAACATATCAAGTAAAAGACTATAAAATAACATAATGATAGAAAATAGTAAAGAATCTAAAATAGCTATATGGAATGCGAGGAGCATTAAAAATAAGATGATAGAATTTAAAATAATGGCGGAAGAATACGATATTATAGGTATTACGGAGACATGGTTATCTGAAAAAGACAACTTGAGAATTAAGGGCTTTAATACGTATAGGAAGGATAGGGATAATGATAGAAAGGGGGGAGGAGTAGTAATATTAGTTAAAAGTAATATAGTTTCAAAAATAAGGAAAAATGTAGAATGGATTCAGGATAAAACGGAGGTAATGGGAATAACGGTAAATATGGGAAGGAAAAATGAAGAAATGGATATCATAGTGGGGTATAGATATCCAAATAGTAGGATGAAAAAGGAGGAATGGGAAAAATTATTTAATAATAGAAGAAATGATGTTAAAACAATAATAATGGGACATATCAATGCCAATAACAAGATATGGAATTGTCACGAGGATAATAGAGAAGGAATTATGCTAGCGGAGATAATAGAACAACAAGATATGTTCATAAGAAACGATCAAACGATGTCTAGAATAGGTTCTGGCAAATACAGACCAAGTAATATAGACTTGATGATTATGACTTTTAAGACCTTTCAGGAAGTCGAAGTGATAGAGGAAGGAGAAACGATGGGATCGGATCATCAAATAATTGGAATAAAAATATCGACACTAATGGAAAGGAGAGAGGAAAGACTCTTTAGTACGAGAAAATTCAAGGAGGAAAACATTGACTGGAGAGAATTCAAACTATGGCAAATAAAAAATGGAGAAGAATGTAGAAAGGTAATAAGAACAGGTAGGAATATGGGAGAAAAAAATGAAATATTTATGAAGAATGTTATAGAGGCTATAGGGATTGCGGAAGGAAACACAGAAGAGAGGAAACGAACAGAAAGTGTAGGAAAGAAGAGGAGACTTGAAGAGAGGGATAATATATCAGGGAAGAGATTCCAAAGGAGAAAACAATATCCATGGTGGGATGAGGAATGTTCGACGAAGAAGAGAGAAAGAAGAAACTTGGTAAAAAATTTTATAAGAAAGCCAAATGAAAGAAACTGGGAGGGATACAAGGAAAAGGCAAGGAGATGAAAAGGACAGTTAAGGATAAAAGAATACAGGCATGGTCGGATATGGCCTCAACAATAAATCATAATACGCACGGCACTGAAATATGGAGAAAGATCAAAAACATACAGAAAGGGTTTGATAATAACGCTATTAACAAAAATATATCTATAGAAGAAAGAAAAAAGCTAGAAGAGGCAGAAATAAAGAAACTGAAAAGGGAGGGGAATTTTGACAATAATCGGAGTGTAGAATATAGGAGGAAAGAGGAAGAAGAGGGAAAAAATGTAGAATGGAATAGAGAGATCTCAATACGGGAGGTTAAAGACGCGGTAGAATCATCTAACAGCAAATCTGCCCCAGGAGAGGATGGTATTGGATATGAAATACTTAAAAACTTAACAACAGAATTCATGGAAATACTAAGGGAAATATATCAAGAGATCTGGGAGGGACAAGAAGTACCTTCTAATTGGAAGACAGCCACTGTAATACTAATAGATAAAATAAACAAAAAAGCTCTAAGACCAATATCGCTCACCTCATGTATAGGAAAAGTCATGGAAAGGATAGTTAATAACCGACTTGTAGAATGGGCAGAAAAGAAATGCATTATGGATGAAAGTCAAAACGGATTCAGGAAGAAAAGATCCACGATAGATAACCTGATAATAATGCCTAATGATATAAAAAAAGGTTTTGCAAGAGGAAAAGAAACATTGGCGACCTTCCTCGATGTAAAAGCGGCATATGACAATGTAGACTATAATACTGTAATAGATAAATTAGTAGAAAAAAGGTGTCCAGGAAAAATAATTTGTTTCGTAATTAGTTGGCTGAAGGAAAGGAAATTCCAATGTATAAGGAAATTTAGAGAGACAGTTGAGGGAAAACAAAGAAGGGGATTACCGCAAGGAGCAATACTTAGCCCAATATTATATAACATCTACACAGCAGATATAACAAATGATATCTATAGAGAAAGTGTGAAGATACTTCAATATGCAGATGATATAGGAATATATACCACCAGTAACGCAAGAGGTAAAAATATCGAAACGATAGAGAACGCTATTAAGATCATAGTAGATAACTTAAAGAAGATAAAGTTGGAGATATCAGAAGAAAAATCCACGATAGTGAACTTTACGACCAAAAACAATTCTAGATTAAGGGAAAAATGTACAGTTACAATTAATGGAATAATCAAGGAAGAAAAGGAAAGTACAAAGTTTTTGGGAATCATAATGGATAAGAAATTAAAATTTCAAGAACAGATAAAGGCAGTAGGTCTAAAAGCCAATAGAAGACTAACGATGCTACGATATATTGGGCATGTAAAAAAAGGTGCGAACCCAGAGACCATGATAGTGTTATATAAAGCACTGGTTAGATCTATACTAGAATATGGTATCAACATATATAGCGATGGAGATAACAGAGAAGTAGAAGATAAATTAAAAAAAATTTAAAATGCTGGAATTAGAATTGCAATGGGGTATAGAATGTCCACACCGATCAACGTGATGATGACGGAAGCGGGAGTTATGGATATAGACAGAAGAAGAGGTCTAATATTTCAAAGATATATGATCAAACAAGGGACTAGGAGATATAGTGAACCTATGAGGACGATGGAAAGATATGTAGAAACAATGGAAGAGAGAGAGTTGAATTTAGGAGAGAACATTCGACTCTGGAAAGATTTAACGTTGCTACAAGACATAATGGAACGGGAAGAAGAAGATACAAATAACCAAGAGGAATTAAGGGAGGAGGAGGAAAATAGAGTTAAACTAAAAAATTTGATAGAATGGGATTTGGGAAGTAAGGCAAAGGATTTACCAAGAGAAGCAATGTATCAACTTATAGAAGAAATTAAACACAAACAAGAGATAAATGAACAAAATTGGGTTGAAATCTATACGGACGAATCAAAGATACCGAATAGGAAGGCCAATGGGATAGGTATAATAATAAAGGTCAAAGAGGAAAATATATGGAGAGAGAGAGAGAAGTTTAAGTATAACTAATAAGGCAACCATTTTCACCACAGAAACAATAGCGGTGGAACAAGCCATCAAAATAGCTAATGAAGAATTTCATGAAAAAGATATGATAATTTTTACGGATTCGCTGAGTGTATTAATAGCCATAGATAACCTGGAAGAATCAGAGGAAACTATAGAGATAATGGGAAAAAGGAAGAAAACAGAAAACAAAAGAAAGAAAGCGAAAAATAAAAGAATAATGGAGATCGGTAGAGAAGTAATAAGTAGGGAGAAAAGAAGAATAGAAAACAAGAAGGATAAGAATCAAGCGGAAGGTAAATTGAGATTAGCATGGATCCCAGCTCATAAGGATATTCCAGGAAATGAGAAAGCGGATGCAAAAGCAAAGGAGGCAACAATGGGAGAACCAAATGAGGAATATAAAATCCCTTTAAGTGACATCAGAACAGTATTAGAGGAAGACGCATGGAAGAAATCAAATACTCGAATAAAAGATATAGGCAGAGAAAAGGGAATAATAGTATATTGTGTGACAAGGGAGGGAAGTAAGCGATTCCGACGAGCGTGAAGTTTGCTGCCCGAGCGCAGCGAGGGCAGCAATTCACGCGAGGCGAAATCGCTTCTCTCCCGTGTCACGCATTATATTTTTTTCAACACCTGCATGAAAGGTGTGTTTTTGAAAGCCTGCTGAGCGATTCGCAAAAAATATGCATGTTCGATTGCTTTTTTATTCTGTCAAAATTAATAAATATGTGTATTTATTTTCCAACAAATCGATAACGATTAGTCGAACAACTGCATCTTCATACCATAGGGTAACGTCAAACTCCAGTTTCTTTGGGAGGAAAGTAAGAAATTGCGAATACGCATGCGCGTAAAGTCTTTTTCCCTTGGGAGATTGACTTTACGCGAATACGTCTGAAATTAGTCATTTTGCTCCCGCTCAGCAGGCGTAAAAAAACACACATTTTCATGCAGGTGTTGAAAAAAGTATTTTAATAGGGAAGAAAATAACGAGGGAAAAAGACACCCGTGGTTCTCGGGACTTAAAAATTTGGAAAGAGGAACTATAAATACGTTGAATAGATTAAGGGCAAATCATTATAATTTGAGAGAATCATTATATCGAAAGAATATGGTGGAATCCCCAGATTGTGAGTGCGGAAAAGGAATAGAGGATATTAACCATGTGATATGGAAATGTGAGAGATATGAGATGGAGAGGGAAACGGTTTTAGAGAAATTAATAGGGAAGGGAATGACAGAGGGAGAAGACTTAACAGAAAAAATAAGCGAAATACATCCATCGATAGGAAGATTGATAGTCGGATTTCTAAAAAAAATAGGAAGGGCAACTTGAAAAAGGGAAACAACTGTAGTGACAGATAGCTGTGATATAACGGATTGTGTACAGGTGTGTAGGTGTGGGTGTGTATATGTATAAATATATATGTACAGGGTGTAAACAGTATACGTAGCAATATTTTAGGGGGTGGTAGGGGAGGTCCAATGGAACATAAAAGTCCTATGACATAATGTCCGATCTGTCTCCATTTTACAGTAATAATGCCTCAAAGTTAACATGTCTATATGCTAAACTAATAATCGCAAGATTCCATAATTTTGCACATACATTGGAGACCACCAGTAGAGTAAAATGGTCTCAATACATTTTGTTGTATCTCGTATAGTTTCGCTGTTATAAAGGTTTAAACATCGGAGATGTTTGTGGAAAAGATCGTCGCTACACGCACACAGATGAGCCGTAGCACAAAGACCGCCCGTTGTGAGCTGTTCAAGATGACCCAGTAAGCAAGTAACTACGGGCCCCTTACAGTAGCGGTCCCATTGAGGATCTGTTTGGAGTAGCGGAGGCACGTAGGGTCGTCAGCTAGAAAATAAGAAACAAGTGAACGAAAACTCTACACGTGTTCTTAGGCCAGGCGTGCAGTGGTGGCAATTTGTTGCATGACAGTTTTGATGCTTATGAAAAATGCATTGATTTACATGGAAGTAAATTCCTTTGACGACGTGACTGCAAAACGTGTTGTTTTTTTTCAGAAAGTGATAAAACTGTTTCTTTCCTTTTAGTGTGACTAAACTGTCACGCAACAAGCTGCTGTCAATGCGTGGCTACTCTGACCTGAATGTGTAGTAAAGAAATACACATTTCGCTACCTACATTTATTTACAAAAGATGCTCGAAATGGTTGCCGTTTGCATCCAGACACGCCTGACACCGACGTAACCAATTGTCGCGAACGCGGGCATTTGCCTGCCAATATTTATTCCAGGCTGCTCGCGTATAACGTTACCAGCATGAAATACTCTACCTTGCAATTCCTCTAAGGTTTCAAATTCGATGTCCGTGTATACTAATGACTTCATGTGGCCCCATACGTAAAAATCCATTGGATTTAAATCTGGGCTTCTTGGCGGCCACGCAACCGTACCATTCCGTGCAATTATTCGGTTCCCCCATATTCGTTCCATAGCTGGTATAGCTCTTCCCATATGGGCTGGGGCGCCGTCGTGAAGAAGCCACATTTCTTCGGTTGGCCAGGCAAATATCTTCTAACAGAAGTGGCAAATCCCGTCGAAGAAATCTAGCATATTTTGCGCTATCTAGACGCGCCGGCAAAATATGCGGTCCGGAATACGGCAACGCGTGCTTTTCTTTTGAAAATCGAACGCGTGTTTATACTCGAGAGATAAGGGATCTGTCTTGCATTTGACGGTAGGGTCAAGCAGGCGAGACTACGCGCAGTCAGCGGACTACCCCTTCTTTTCCTGTGTCTCTTCGCGAGGCGTATTGATGTTGGATAATACTCTTTAATTTCTAGTTCTCCAAAATTAATCAGGCTGGTAGAGAACGATTTACTACAGTTTTGGGTAATTTATGGCTTAACTGGTTCCGCCTCGTAGCAAACGTGAACTCAGGGCATCGGGAAACGGAAACAGGATTGGTATGCCTTTTCTCCTTTTGTAACAATTCGAGGACTTTTCTGTTGCTCGTCTCTTCGGACCCTTTCGAACCGAAACACGTGGTGTCTGCTGTCTATCTCTAAGCAATGGGTACATTGGCAGTAAAAGAAGGGAGCGCGGGCTTTTGTGAAAGTGTAGGATGGTTCGTTCGTTGCACTTCTGCAACGCACATGTGTTCTTTTTACCTAAAGCATCTTGTCCTGGTGGGAGTTAACTCATAATGGAACGAGAAAAACTACTTGGAGTAGAGGAACTTGCTTGGAAAAATCCTGTCAGTTTGCAATCGCGTCAGAGAAGTGTTTTCTACACAAGTGCATTACGCGTTGTTCCGAGCATAAACCTAGAACAACGGAGACGCAATTACTGCTGTACGAGCATTTGGGCAGCTATATCCGCAGCACCGGACGCCAAGTGAAAATTCATTTTCACCAATTTTTATAAGGTACGAACGCGTTCCATGAAAAATAAATTAAGTGATCAGTGTTAGTAAGAGTGCAGTGAAGTGAATATTCATTATCTACATTAACCCAATCGCACTTGACGTTGCGACCCTTTTACTTTGGTTAGTGTCGCGTACCTGGGACCAGCTGTGCACTGGACGCATCCGTCGCTGACCAGCATCAGTTCAGTGACCTAGTGACGCAAGTTTTCAAGCTGCAGGTTAATTTCCGAAAGAGTGAGTTTTAGTTACTTTATTGGTGATTATTAGTTATTAAATGTAACGCAGGCTATGGCTTATTT
This sequence comes from Andrena minutula, assembly GCA_929113495.1. Lineage (NCBI taxonomy): Eukaryota > Metazoa > Arthropoda > Insecta > Hymenoptera > Andrenidae > Andrena > Andrena minutula. Next base: position 46,656,763 of record OV815993.1, on the reverse strand, counting down.
CCGGCGATATTTATCTAAATTTCCGTACCTAAATTTTGTCTTCGGGGGTTTTAAACAGACTTATTCATCATCAGCAACAATGTTGGCCGTTATTAAACTACGGATTCTTATCACAATAACGAACTACGATCACGTTTTGTTTATTTCCTGTTACATTACTTTTTCATTTAAGCGATATTTGAAAACGAAATCTACGTATTTCTTGTCCTCTCACTTCAAATAATTATTATTTTCGATTCTGTTTTAAAAAAAATGTATATTCACTTTTTTACGTTTGACATGATTTGCCTCGATTTATCTTTTACTCGTAATTCACTTTAAATGACAACCAAACGATGACGAAAGGTATCGATTGCCGTCGTTTTCGCAGAGATCTGATGAGAAATGCGGAGCTGAAAGAGTTTGGTTCTTAATAGGTATTCAAACCCCTTCAAGGGTCGGAAGCCATAAACTTGCGGTGAAGCATCATGGTGTGTTGTCTTCGCTACGGGATATGATGCGGCATCTCCTTGAGTCGAGTCGCTGGAGGATCACTCTTAAAAGTCTTTCCTTCCGAAAAACACACCACTTTGGGAATTACATGAAAGATCAGAAGTCAATACCCTGTTTCAATGTGTTGGTCTCACCAATATGCGCGAGTTACTACCCGTTTCAAACGCATGGTGCAAACTTTAGGGCATTATTACTGTAAAATGGAGACAGATCGGACATTACGTCATAGGACTTTTATGTTCCATTGGACCTCCCCTACCACCCCCTAAAATATTGCTACGTATACTGTTTACACCCTGTATATGTGTATGTGTATATTTTCATGCATGATAAGCATAAAAGTGCAGTTAAAGAGATCAGAGACAAGGAGAATAAATATAAGAAAGACAAATTTAAATTTAAATTAAGGTAAATGAAAGGAAATAGAATAAAAATAAAAATTACGTAATAATAGTGTATGTATGGAATGGAAGGAGTGAGAGAGAAAGAATGGAAGAATGTTAGAAGTAAAGAGAGAGGTAGAATGAAGACTTATAGACTGTAAGGTTCGTTGGGCAATATAGGACGGAAAAAGTCCTGAAACGCCATTTCTTTTGTAATAGTATATACAAAGAATAAATAAATAACCATACCATACCATTATAAAACTATATATAATAACATATACACAGCTATAATGCTGTGTTCATACATTCCATTACTCATATTGCGGACATTATAATTAATCCATAAAAAAGAATACCATTTAAAAACATTGTCTTAAATTAATAGATTTATTACAAAATTAATGATCCGATATACAACAATTGCGCCAATTATAACAATGGCTATTTATACAAATAAAAAATATATTAAATAATATTAAACAGATATATTTTTATAGAAATAAATATTTTAATACGAAAAATATTTTATTCAAAATACTTGGCGCTGCGACCCGAATTGGTGTTGCTATTGGGAAAGGAATCTACCACCGCGGGAACGGTGGCGCTAGTGTGACAACAAATATGGACGACGCAAGTATACCTTTTACTATACATTTATACGGATCAAGTGATATAACAGTTTATTTTAAAGTTATTTCTTACAGTAAAAATGTTGACGATACATTTAGACACAATTTTGGAATATGTACAAGTATGTAACGCGGGAAATTTTAGTTACTCCACTTTTTGACACTTTTATGAAAATTTAAATTGAGACAATTGTTCGTTGTAGCGTTACAATTAGTTGCACAACATTTTTTTCTGCACACGATTCGTCGATACCGCGAAAATTGGTAGATCGTGATAAATGGTATACTTGTGTCGGCCATTACTACTAGTTTGCGTACCGACCGCTAGTGTCGCATGCTAATATTCTACTCCCAATACTAAATAAACATGTATATTATAACAAACTTTCTAGTGGGTTCGTCTGTATGTGTGCATGTGCATATGCTATGTATGATATTAGAATCCCACACAGCACACAATCGTCCCCAAAACGTCCCGGGGACGTTCGTCCCAGCCGTACCGGACGTCCCGGGGACGTCCCGAATGTCCCACGAACAGCTTACGTACGTCCTCTGAATGACGAATGTTACCAAAACAGTCGTCCCGGGTATGTCTTCTAAAGCGCCCGGATTCGGACTGAACAAGCGTTTAAACGACGTCTTAAACAGGCCTGGATTAGAACTGAAACAGGCATTCAAAAGACGTAATTAAGACTTATTTATCGATAAATTAGGTGATCTAACTGGACCGTCTATGCAATGGGTCACCACCTTAGAAAAGGAAAGAAAGAACTGCGACGGAATTTGTATATACAGGGTGTTACTCTACCTATAGTCAATACTTTGGGGGATGATTCTACAGGCATATATAATTCGAAAATCAAGAGTGACGAAATTGCGGTAAATGCTTCGTTTATTAATTATCGATGGTTAAAGATTGGCGTCTGGATCGCCTGAATCAGCCTGAATGACGGCAACAAACAGCGGGCCGCGCGAGGTAGGCCAGCCAAGGGGCATGCAGTGGCGGCGGATGCGTGACGGATTTGCCATGTAGAGTGCATACTTACTTACCTACCTCGCCGAAACTGTGACATACGGTACTTGCGATAATTTATCAAAAGACGCAAACGTTGTTCGGCATTAAACCTTCCTACTCGTAAAAATCCACAAGGGCATATCAAAACCCGCCCAACGGGATTCTCAAGTAGAGAGGGTGAATGCCATTGCCTTTGAAAATATTGCCCTCAAAAATCACCCACACGGCCATCCAAAGCACCGCGATTGTCCCGTCCGCGATTGTTCACTTAATTACACACACGCACCACGATCAATTTTTTCGCGAATGTCCATGTCTTCACGCACCGCGATTGTCCCGTCCGCGATTGTTCACATAATTACACACACGCACCACGATTAGTTTTCTCGCGAATGTCCATGTTTTCACTTTGGTGCAATAAAGGACTTAGTGAAGGATAGGTTGGCAACCGGAATAGCAATTCGGGACTGCGGAAAACCGGAAGGGACTTGCGAGTGCTGTAAAGCGGGAAAAATGGCACGAAAACCTTTTCCGAAGGAATCGCACAGCATGACTCAGGCACCTCTTGACCTAATCCATACGGACGTTCACCGAACACTTCCACAATCTTTCCCCCACTTCCTTTTCCCTATCCCCCAAACCTGTCCCATCACCGCAGCCCCCTTCCTTACCCTCTCCTTTACATGCTCTTCCTGTCCTCCATTTCCCATCATTGTGTACCCTAGGTACCTGAACCTATGCACCTCCTCTACCTCTTTTCCCTTCCACCTCCATATCACCTTCCATTTTCCCCCTCCCCTTCTACACCTCATCACCTTTGTTTTTCGCACGTTTACCTGTAACCCCTTCCCGTCCACATACTTTCCCAGCTTCCCCATTAGCCCCTTCATCCCTTCCACATCCTCTGCCAGCATCGCCACATCATCCGCGTAGGCCAGAGTATATACCCTCCTCTCCCCCAGCTTCACTCCCCCCCCCCACCCTCCCCTTCCCAATTCCTCATCCATGTCCGCAATCAGAAGCGTGAACAGGATTGAACAGGTGCCTTAGCGGGCACCCCTGTCTTACCCTCCTGGCGATCCAGAACCTCTCCCCCTCCTCTTCTCCCACCCTGACCCTTCCTGTTGTTTCCCCCAACGCCTTCTCACACCTTGCTACCAGCCCTTCCCTCACCCCCTGTCTCTCATCGCCTTTATTAAAACATCTCTGTCCACCGAGTCGAAAGCTGCCTCCATGTCCACGAATAAAATTATTAATTTCCTTTCCTTCCTCCCCACCTGCCTGTTTATGAGGTAATTGAGCGTGTAGATGTGGTCGACACATCCTAACCCCCTCCTAAATCCCGCCTGACTCGGTGGCAGTATCTTCTTCTCCTCCACCTCTAACCTCAATCTCTCCGCCAGCACCGACGCATAGATCTTATAGGCCGTCTGGGTCAAGGTAATCCCCCGATAGTCCTCCACCCTTTCCCCAGCTCCTTTCTTCACCACTGGCACCACAATCCCTTCCTTCCACCCCTCCGGCCACCCTTCTCCCCTCCATACCCAGTTACATAACCCCCATAACCATTTTTCCACTTCTTCCCCCTCATACTTCCAAACCTCATTTTGTATCGCATCACTTCCCCCCGCCTTCCCGTCCTTTAAACTCCTCACCACCCTTCCTATTTCGTCCCTCCCTATCTCCCTCTCATCGCCCCTCACTCCCTTCCTTCCTCCCCCCCACTTCACCATCCACTCTACTCCTCCCAACAGCCCCTTGAAATACTCGTTCCACTCCTCCATCTTTATTCTCTCATTTACCCTACTTCTCCCCCCTCTCTCTCTATTTACCACCTTCCATACTTGCGCTTCCGTTCTAACCCCCTCCAGTTCCCTTTCCCAACGTTCCACCTCCTTCTTTCTCTTTTCCTCGCACAACCTTCCATATCCCCTTTTCCTCTCCCTGTACACCATCCCACCCCCCTCCCTCCTCCACTTTCTCAGCTCCTTCCTCACCTTACTCTTCTCCTCTCTACATTCCTTATCCCACCAACCTCCCTTCCTCTTCCTCCCCCCCCCTCCACCGGCTTCCCCACCGCCCCCTTTATTCTTTCCCTCAGTTCTCCCCACTCCTCATCCACACTCCAAACTCCCTAGCCTCTCTTCCCAAAGTTCCTCACAAACTCCCTTCTCCCTTCTTCCGTCCAATTCCCTCTTCCTCCTCCCCTTCCCCCTCCCCACTTTTCCTCCTCTCTATATTGCCCCCCCCCTCTTTCCCCTCACCCAGACAACCAGTGGTTGGTGATCCGAGTCTACCCTCCTACTTTTACCCTTTCCACTTTCTCCCACGTATCTTCGTTCCCAATAACATAATCAATCACCGTACTTGTCCTTCCTCCTGTAAATGTCCACTCCCCTTGCTCATCCCCCTCAACCCCTACATTTAAAATACTCCATCCCCTTTCCTGTAGGTACCCGCACAACCTCCTCCCGTCACAATTCACCTCCTTATCCTTCGACCTCCTACTTCCGTGCGCCCCTCCCCCCTCCTCCATCCACGTCTCCGACATCACCACCACGTCCCACTCCTCCAAACCTTTCCAAAACTCCCCGTCCTTGCTCCTCAATCCCGCCACATTCCAGAATGCTACCTTGTACCCACTCGCCTCTCCCCCCTCCCCCCTTTTTCTCCCCTGTTTCCCCCCTTTCCCTTATCTTTCGTTTCCCTGCTCCTCCACCCATCTTTCTCTCAACTCATCCCACTTTCTCATCCGCCCATTCACCCAAAGCTTCATATACCCCACCTGAACCTTCTGTCCTCCTTCCCTCTCTCTCTCCGCCTCTATTTCTACCTTCCACGTCGCCTTCCTTTCTTCCTCCGTCAGATCGTCATCAATCCTTTCCCTCCTGCCTCTGTTTTTTCCTCGCCTCCAACACCTTTATCTTCTCCTCCCTCCCCGTTAGCTTCACCAGAATCACTCCGCCCCCTTCCTTCCCCTTCCCCCCACTCTTCTCACCTCCCTTATCCCCCCCTCCCCTATTCCCATCGTTGTCCACAACTTCTTCACCTCCTTCTCCTCCTCCCCTCCTCCCCTCCCTCCGACCCCAACCCCCTTATCACCACATTATTCCTTCTCTCCTCCCTTTCCTTCCTCAACTCCTGTTTCATCTCCCTCATCTCCTTCCTCATTTCCTCTTTCTCCTCCCTTAATTCCTTCATCATCTCCCCTAACATTCTCTCTACCTTTCCTGTCTCCTCTCCTTCCTCCCTTCTTCCCTCTTCCCGTATATTATTACAATAATACTGCACACAATGTACAAATATAATACAAGTGCAGATAATATAATATAATAAAATATAAATATAATAAAACCGCAAATTATAATAACTGTTCATAGGGGGTGGGTTTCTCTTCGAAGGGACTTCCTTGCTTGGGCGACAGTAGAAATAGCTTGCAGTTTCTATTTTTCAAATATTACTTTAATTGTAAGTTTCCTCTGTATTTGCGGTTTTATTATATTTATATTATATCTGCACTTGTATTATATTTGTACATTATGTGCAGTATTGTTGTAATAATATATATTGTTAACATCGTTACAGCGCAAAATAATTTTAGGTGCAGCCATTGCATTACTACGGTAAGAAAAAGAAAAAGAAAAAATATCAAGTGCGCACCAGGAATCGAACCGAAGACTTCCAGCACCGTAGCCGAACGCCTTATTATCGCAGCTACGACCATTGCTTGTTAAGAATGTTTACGCAACTGAAATACTATGTGTCCCGCAAAACTTTGAACTCAAATTTCTCGAAAACGAAGACCCATTTTGCAAAATCCCTTTACGGTTTTTTAACACTAGGTGTGCACTACAATGTCCACCCAGTCTCATTCCAGAACCGATTACATAACCTATGCGGCCCCCTTGTCAGTCTAACTCACTGGGCCGGTGTTGTTCGTCAAACGGGTGTCAGGTGCCATCTATATGTGGCTTTACACTTTACTTATCACAACGATAATTACTACCTTATCGACGCTGCCTTCCTGTAGACGCTGTTCGAAATTCTTGCCTAAGTCTGGTCTATGTTCCGGTTGTGGTTTAAATACTAATCTTGGGACGCCATCCACAACTGCCACAGTAGCTGGCTTTGCATCCCAGCCAAATGCTGGACACTCGGCTCATCTGTCGCATAGCACATATGATCTTTCCAACATTGGCGCTACTCTATCTAACATACAGAGCCGGCTTTGCAGCCTCAGTGATATAAAGCAAAGCCTTACCAAGCTCGATTACATTACTGCCACGCTGACTGAATGCATGGAGCGTGTTGAGACCTTACACCTGACTGTTCAGGACGTCTCTCGGCGAGTGGATGACCTCTCATCAGCTCAGCTTCAATTATCGATGCGGTGTGACAACATCGAACAGCGCTTTGCTGCAAGCGATAATGCCCGCCAATCGTCTACAACTGACGCTGCTTCTGGTGGGCTGATCTCTGCTATGTCGCGGCGCCTACAGCGGCTTGAAGAAACTAGTTGGCACCACGAACTGGCCGTTACGGGTTTGCCAGAATTTTCCAGTGACTCTTTAATGGAAGTCATCTCCTCTCTTGCCGCTGCCATTAATGTTCCATTTGTCACCACCGATGTCGCCGCTGTTACCTGCATTAATAACAAGAAGTCGAAAACCAAAACTAAAACTGTAATAGGGCGATTCACGTCTGCTCTTGTTCGTGACTCCTGGCTAAACAAGAAAAGAGTAAAAAAAGACTTAAAAGCTGCTGAAGTCATTCCTAACTGACCGGACACCCTGATTTATATTAACGAAAGGTCAACAGCGGTGGAGCGCCGAACCTTCGCAGAGACGAAGCAATTTGCGAAGACTCACAACTTCCAATACGTTTGGATGAGGAGAGGAATCACGTACGTCCGCAAAGATAGCAGCTCAACGGCCACGCGGTGTCTTCTGCCTCAAGCTTCTCAACTCGGGTTCGAGTCGGGCAACGCAGCTGGACCATCCACCGGGACGCCCCTGCTGACCTCTCCTGTGCCGTGCGGCTTGCCAAATGCCACCAATTGACTTTTGCCGAATGTAGTAAACATTGCGCCTCAGTCTCCCTTTCGTAGGAGCCTATATTGCACTCCGATGACTGCTAACTCTGTCAATAACAGTTATTGTCTTATCTCCTCTAACTCAAACGCTTGTTCATATCTCTCTTTCGCGCATCTGAAGATTCCCTCACTTGCGTGTCATCTTAATAACCTTATTGATCTAATTTCCTGTACTAATATTGATATCTTAACTTTAAGCGAAACATGGATCTGTCCGCGGGATCTTTCAACGAGCTTTGACATAGCTGGTTACTCGCTTGTCCGAGGGGATAGAAGGATGGATGTTTCAGTTAGAGGGGGTGGGGTTGCTGTTTTTGTAAAATTAAGCCTGCGGTTTAAAATAATTTGTACGGAAATTCCTGAGTCATACAACTGCGATAAATCCCTTGATGTTGTTGGGATCAGGGTTACTATCTCGCGCTCATCCTTCTCAATTTTTTCTGTGTATAAGCCGCCGAAATGCCCTCCCGCAGCAATAGCCACTTTAGAGTCTTTTCTTCGCGACAGTGCGTTGTCAAGCGACTTTCTTATATGCATGGGTAACTTTAATACTGATCTAGGTAATACATGCTCAACTGGTTTCACTGACATCAACAACCTCACACACTCCCTTGGTCTGAAGCAGCTAATTAACGAGCCAACTCGTATAACACTTTCTAGTGCTACCATTCTGGACCTAATTATGGTTAGCAATGATCTTAAAATCATCTCTTCTGGTTGCTTTGAAGTCAGTGATATTAGTGACCACTGCCTAGTCTATGCTGTACTGGACATTCCTAAGCCCCAGTCTGGGCAACGCTTTCTGTCAACACATTTCGACCCGATCCTCTTCTAAATCCTTTTGGAATTTTCTCTCCTCCTCTGGTGCTCACCCGTCCTCTCGATCGCTTTCACTTCCGCCACGCTTCTGTGACCCCACGGTGATTAACAACCACTTCATAGACGCCATCCCTGCAACTCCGGTAAGTTCGGACCTTATCGCTAAATACTCGCTTTCTGCTGCTGATGGTTGTCACAATCAGTTCAAATTTGAACCTTTCACTGAGAACGATGTCTTGGCGGTACTGCGGGCAACTAAACCCACATTACGGTTGAGATGCTGTCCTATATTTTTCCATTCTTTCTGAATCCTCTTGTGCATATTCTCAATTTCTCTCTCTCCGCCGGTGCATTTCCATCTGTCTGGAAACACTCCTCTGTTCATCCAATCCCGAAGGCCGCGAATCCTAGCTCATTCAATGCACTACGTCACTTTTTCGAAAAACTCTGTCATAAACAGTTCTTACAATATTTACGGGCCACTGCATCTATTCCGAAGTACCAATCAGGCTTTCGCCCAGGGTTTAGTGCAACAACCTAGCTGTTACATTTATCTGACTCCGTCCTGCAAGCTTTTGACTCCCGGCGCCTGGTTTGCATAGTCTCCCTTGACTTTACTAAGGCATTTCATACGCTTAATCACGATCTGCTTATGGCTATGCTGAAGGGAATTGGTGTTCATGAAATTGCTCTGAACTGGTTTCGTTCATTTATTACGTGTCGTTCGCAGCAAGTTGTTCTTACTAATTCATTGCCAACTTATTCCACAGTGAGATTTACGTCATGTGGAGTTCCACAAGGCTCGGTTTTTGGTCCGATATTGTTTAACATCTACGTGTCACAACTCCCACGCGTTGCTACCTACTGTCAAACTTATATGAGCTATTCCACGTCAAAACGGATAGTGGGAAAATTTAGTTTCACCGATTCTCTTCAAAATTACAGTATGTGTCGATAACCTTGCAAAAATAAAGTATACTGAATTATAGAGGCCTATGTCAAATAGTTTTCGAAAGATTTAATGTTAAAGTCTTAAAATTTGGAACAAAATCGGCTGCCGCGTCATCACTTAAACTGTAATATCTCGGTCATTTTTACAGATAATGTCTCCGTCATAGGCTTATTTTAAAGCTGAAGGAATGCTTTCTCAATCCGTATATAGAATATTTTATTTATTGTTAATAATCTTGGCTGTAATTGATGTTAAAGTTTCAAATCCCGATTTGACGTCGTTCCACCTCCATGTTCCGGTTTGAAAAAAATACCATTCGATTCGTTGGGCCTTCAGCTAATAAATGCGTTTTTCAAAAAAGTGGAGAGATTTTGGGAACAGTTAACAAAAAAATAAAACTTACGATAGTGCACACCGCTTAGAACTGCATGGATCCCATGCTCAGTCCGCACGCACGCGTTTTCAAAACAATCGCCTAGAGTAGGAAAGTATTTATATACGATGCGATAAAACAAACTTTTCGTTCTTTAATTTAACATCAATTACTGTCAAGGATATTAACAATAAATAAAATATTCTATATACGGGTTGAGAAAGTATTCCTTCAGCTTTAAAATGAGCCCCTGACGGAGACATTATCTGTAAAAATGACCCAGATATTACAGTTTAAGTGATGACGCGGCAGCCGATTTTGTTCCAATTTTTAAGACTTTAACATTAAATATTTTGAAAACTATTTGACATAGGCCTCTATAATTCAGTATACTTTATTTTTTGCAAGGTTATCGACACATACTGTAATTTTGAAGAGAATCGGTGAAACTAAATTTTCCCTCTATCCGTTTTGACGTGGAATAGCTCATATGTAGGCGGACGACACTCAACTACTCTTAACTTTTCATCCTGACGATGCTGTTATGGCCGCTACTCAAATCGAAGATGATCTAGCCAAGATTGACGAATGGTCTACTTCCCATGGACTCTGTCTTAATCCTTCCAAATCATCTACCCTGCTGGCTGGTTCCACCCCTCTCCTTCAATCCGTCAACTCCTTCAGTCTTAAAATAAACAATATTCCGGTTCCAGTGCTCTCCTCTGTAAAAATTCTAGGCGTTACGTTCGATTCCTCGTGGAAATTTACACAATATGTGTCGGCTAAAATTAGCAGTGCTTGGCTTCGCCTGAAACTCCTTTACCCACTCAGGAAAATTCTTCCGCGTCGTCAGAAGCTGCTAGTCTCGCAACTTCTTGTCCTATCCTTGTTTGATTATGCTGATGTTGTTTACTGTCCGTGTGTTACAAAAGCGACACTCGCGAGAATTCAATCTGTACAAAACTCTTGTCTTCGTTTCTCTTTTTTAGCTCGTAAATACGATCACGTAACTCCACTTATTAAGGATTCAGGGTGGTTGGTTATGAAACACAGGTGGATTCTTCATCTGTGTTGTCTGGTTTATAAAATCATTCGCGATGATACCCCTCCTTATCTGCGCGAACTAATTAAGAGAAACTCTGACTTCTATAGTACCGACAATTGTGTTACGCGGTCGGAATCTCTGCTGGCCGTCCCGATGCATCGCACATGTAAATACTGCGGCTCATTCTCCTATGCTGCTTCTCGGTACTACAACCTACTTCCTCCGAGTATCTGCTCACTCCCTACCCTGTCATCCTTCAAAGCTGCGGCAAGCGCTTATCTATTAGATCATCCGCTCATATGACATACCCTTATCCTTGCTATTCTTTACTCTTACCTCCTTTACTTTACTTTCACTTTTATTGTTAGTTTTAGTTTTAGTTCCTAGATTTAGATTTAGTTTAGTTTGTTGTGTCTCTAGTCTTAGTTCTAGTTTATTCAAATTGTACTTGGTCTCTTACGCTATTTTGAGGTTAGGCCTAACAACAGCTTTAGCTGAGCCTCGCCTTTTCACCATCATGTGTCCTTTTGGTAATTTGGTGAAATAAAGACGGTAAATAAAATAAAATAAAATAAAATCCATTTTCTCTTGTTTCGAGAAAATTATATACATAAAAAATTTACATTAAATTAAGCATGAATTACGTGATATCTCATTTTTTTTAAAAAATGGACTTACACCACTTTCAAAATTAACGGTCCAATTATACTTTGTCATGATAAAAAAATAAAGTGATTATTATGTTTGTACGAAACGTGGATATGTAGGGTGTGGAACGAATCCAGTAAAGTGCACGTAACTAGCAAGATTACTCGGATTTTTCTTGATAAACCAACATTTGCACGCGCTCGTCCAAGACTCCGTGATCTCTCCCAAACTCTCGCCACGCATGCGCATGCCTCTGCGTAACATCCATCCAGCACACGCATACCCAACACTTCCCCCTCTAAAGAGAAATTATACTGCGGAGGAACTTCCATAACGTTCGGGCGGTTTAGCATTTCTTTTCGGTCTCCCGCCAATAAGCGCATCAGTACTTACACCAGCAGTACTTTCGATTGCAGCCTCATTGTCAGTACTGGCGGCAGTACTTCCTTCCATATTAATCGATGGTACCATGTTGGTACCGATTGGGGTTTTTCCGACATTCGCAGGCGACGCAACAGTCGCAGAGTTTTTTAGTAGAAGTTGTTCTATACCGGGTGCGTAATAATCGAGCTTTTGCATACATTCGTCCTTTCTTACATTACCCGCTGAATCAATTTGATCAGCATGTCGCACCCACACTCTGCCATCATCCAACAGAATCTCGTAGTGTAATTTGCCTTTGATTTTGACTATTTTTCCGAGAAGCCACTTTTTTTCACCTGCGTAGTTTCTAGCAATGACTCTTTGATTTAACCAAAACTGTTTAACTCTAAAATGCTTATTTACACTCTCCTTGTCCATTACCTTTTTAATAGGTTTTAGCAAATCTAATTTACATTTGGTCTTTCTCCATAAAAATAATTCTGCTGGGGATTTTCCCGTTGTAACATGCGGCATGCTTCTATACTGAGCTAAAATTTTATTTACCTCACTGTTTACATTTTTCTCTCCATTCATCTTTTTTAACGCACTTTTTATCATCTGCACGAATCGCTCTGCTTGCCAGTTTGTGGCAGGATGAAATGGTGCGGTGAGCTTGTGCTCGATACCATGACATGTTAAGAATTTCTGAAAGGTATGAGAAACAAAAGTCCTACCATTATCGGATACTAACATTTTTGGTAACCCAAATTGCGCAAATATCTCTTCACATTTTACAACTGTAGTTTCTGCAAGCATATTTTTAACGATATGTATTTCTGGCCATCTTGAAAAAGCATCAACTAAAATGAAAAAAATTCTATTCATGAATGGTCCGACGAAGTCTACATGAATTCTCTCAAAAGGTTCTGAGGCAGGCTCCCACGAATGAATTTGAACTTTCGCAGGGTTATTTCTGACTAATGAACAAGTCTTACATGACTTAGCAAGGTTTTCAATGTCCTTGTCAATTCCCACCAGGGGCTGGTGGTTCTTCTAACCCCAGTACGGGCGGTTGCGTTCCCGGTGTACCCGAATTCGCATGGGGACTGGCATGCGATTTTATGCAGAGCCGTCCCCGGCCACCAGAGCGTCCCTGGTGGTCCCGGGTGAGTGCATGCACCCCAAAAAGAGCAGAAGATAGCCAAGGACTTAGTCTGGTGGCGAATGTATTATATTATTCGCTACCTGGCATCCTGCTCATAGAGAAAAATTCCTACAGTGGTCGCCGTGGAGTCAAGTGTGGTCCTTCTCTGCTTTTTCCGGCCCGGCCCTGGCGGTTTCGCTGGAAATGTTTTGCTAATACCACCATGCAAGCCAAATGTACGTATAGGCGAAAGCCTGAGGTAGTACGCGCCCCTTTTGGGCCAAGACGGCTATACTAGTTGTCCTTGTCAATTTTCGACCACCAACAATAACCTCTCGCCAAACCCTTCATTTTAACGATACCAAAATGGCCAACATGCAACTCGTTTAAAACCCATTTTTTTAATTTTTCCGGAATTACAACTCTATGTGATTTTACTAACAATCCGTTTTCAATAGAGAATTCTCTTGGATCAATGTTCCATGTGTCTTTACTACTATCTTTCATCTTGCTGTACAAAGTCGCGTATGTGTGAGATATCAATGTTTAGTATTTCTAAAGTTTCAGTGTAATACACATCAACTACATCAATGTTATTTTCACTCTCTGGTAAGGGAAGTCTAGACAGACAATCCGCGTTACCGTTTTGTTCTGATTGCCGGTATTTTATATCATAATTAAATCCGCGCGAGAATATCGCGTAATGTTGCATACGCATAGCGCTGTAAATTGATAGTGTTTTGTCGGGACTAAAAATTTGAACTAACGGCCGATTATCCGAAATTAATGTGAATTTATTGCCGTATAAATACTGATGCAATTTCTTTATTGCAATAACGATAGCATAAGCTTCCCGATCAATTTGACTATACTTTCTTTGAACTCGGTTTAAAGTTTGAGGAATAAACTGTACAGGGCGTTCAGAACCGTCCTCATAAGTATGCGACAAAACCGCCCCAACTCCAACAGGGCTAGCGTCTGTAGCTAAAACTAACGGTCTTTTAGGATCGAAAAAGGCTAAACACTTATCCTGTGTAAACACCCTTTTCGCAGTTTCAAAAGCATGCCGACATTCATTCGACCAGACAAACTTGATTTTCTCACTCAACAATTCGTAAAGAGGATGCAATGTATAGCTAATGTTTTTCATGAAACGATTATAGTAAGTAATCATACCAATAAATGTGGCGGCATTCTTAACACTGCTTCAAATTTAGCAGGGTCTTTATGAATACCCTTAGAATCGATAATAAAACCACAGTATAAAATGTTCTCTTTAAAGAAACTACATTTACTCCAATTTATTTTTATATTATAGTCATCTAATTTTTTTAACACTGTGTGAATTAAATTTACGAATTCTTTGAGTGTGGCTGCCGCCAACCGAAATTCGTCCTGAAACACACAAACGCCTTTGATCGGTTTGAACAATGCATTCATGAGCTCTTGCCAAATCGCAAGCGCCGCTGCAATCCCAAACATTAAACACCATACTCTGTATCAGTGTTGCCACCCTAGATTTTTGAAAGTCCGTAGGGAAGAACTGAAAATTCTGTAGAATTCGGTAGATGCTTTCGTGGAAAATCTGTAAATCTACGGATGTTTTTATGAATGTAAATCACAAGGTAAAAACTGTTCATTACAGTTCTTACATATGTATAAACTTATGTCAACATAGGTGTATATATACAGGGTGTAAACAGTATAATGAGAAGTTAAATTTTGAGGGGTGGTAGAGATCAAAGTCTTCATTTTGCAGTAATAATGCCTTAAAGTTAGCAGTACGGTTTATATCGGCGAACCAAACACGTTGAAATAGGACGTTCACTAAGGTATATTTCATTGATTTAATCCTTATGAGGTATTAAAATTATTTATTTATAAGTTTTTAATAAACTCATTGTAAACAAAAGTTATATATATATAACTTATTCATCACTTACTTCATCTGTATCTGATTTCATTTTAAAATCATACATAGTGTTATTGAACAATTTTCGGTGCTCATTCGTGATTTTCATGTCGTAACAACAATTGCTTATTGCATTCTTTGTATGCAGTAAACCAGTTAAGGCTTTTGTACCTAACTTATTTCTAATTTTTGTTTTCATTAAGTTGATAACAGAAAATAAACGTTCCACATTTGCACTACTGTGCGGTAAGCACAGTAGTATTTCTGTGAAATTTGAAAGTAATGGAAACATTTGGCTGCCATCACCACTTTTTATTTCAGAAACATGTTTCCAAAACTCATGAACTTTTATATTATTTTTTTTTGCAAATGGTAATTTTGTATTTCTTAGCAGCCTACATTTTTCGGACAAAGTTCTGAAAATAAAAATGATTAAATGTATAATATATCATAGTAAAAATGAAAAGATTAAATAAATAAATATAAAATACCTGGAAATAACAATACGAAATGTGCTATAGATGGAACATTCCTTCTCAAATTTGAATCAATCAAAGTTTGAGGATTTAAAAAATTCAAATTTTTTATTTGTTCCCTCTCTTCGAAGGGATACCTTTGTCTTATTTGTTTAATGGATTCTATATAAAAAGCGAGACATTTATGCCGGAATTGTGCCAAGGATTCTGATGACAAATTATTTGCTTTTAATGAAATTATCATTGCAACATTCCCTCCTAAATAAATATCTTTCAATTGTAATTGAAATTCCACATTTTCATATTGAAGATTTAATTTTTTTTGTTTCTAATGCAGAATTTTCATCAATATTTGCGTCCATTTCTTCTGTTCTTAATTCTAAGTACTCAGGCCTTATGAAACATTCTAAAAGTGTTTTATATGTCGCAAAAATTTTATTATGTAAGATATAAAGCTTTGGCTCTTCTGCCTGCATTTTTTTATTTAAATTGTGAAAATATGGCAAAACAAAATTTAGAAATTCTAAATACAATTCTGTAGTTGGTTCCTGGCACTTGTTTCGAATTGTCTCTGCTGATAATAAGCGATCAGAGCGAACTGCATTTGTAAAATACAGTTTTAACGCCGGCAATTGGTTTACAAGTCTCCCTACCACAGGAAGTAAAGATAGCCATCTGGTTTGGGCAGGATGTAGTAATTTGTGGGGTTTTATTTTTAAAAAGGACTGGAATTTTTTGTAATCTCCAATACGTTTTGGGCTATTTTGTATGTAACTATACACATCTCTTGCAAAATCTTCCACACCTCTTGGTAGTTTTTCACAAGCATATGATGCACATAAATGAAATGAGTGACATATCCATTTGAATTTAAATAAATGAGGGATTTCCTTAGTGAAAAGTGTGCAGAGTGAATGATGTTTTCCAAACATTGTATTTGCTCCATCAGAAGCAAACCCAATCATATTGTTTTATTAGATCATGTAAAGAGTTGGCACATCCATCAGAAATAGGTATTAAACATAAAAATTGGTCGTTCACATTAAATTCTATCGATGTTCTTGCTACTAAAGCTAAATGTTTAATTTTTGACTTGTCTGTGCTTTCATCTACTATCAAAGAGAATTTATTTTTTGTAATGATAAAACTAACTCATTTTCTGCAGCCTGGCCTGTTACATTGGTAACAATGGCATTTGCTTTTGTTTTATTAAATGTTAGTTCTTTTGCTATTTTAGAGTCTGGACAAATATTCTGTATTATAATGCGTTAGATGCCCCGCAACATTAAAAGGTATATTATGCTCTGTAAGGAAGCAGGCCATTTTTATTTCTCCCATCTTTGCTTCGTCTTTTAAATTTTTTCATTTTTCTGGTACCATCGAAGTAATTCGTGGTTGATGTACAACAGTTAAAAAAATATATTAGAAATCTAAAGCACAACTATTATATACACAAAAAAACTATCTTTACCACACCTATAATAGACACATTACCCACAATTAATAAAACAAATATTAATAAGCAAAAGATACAAACTAACCTTTAGCGTGTGTTATATGCTTCTTGGTGTTTGCGTGTCTTTCAAGATCTGTTTTTCCACCACCAGAACATTTTAAATCACACACGCATGCAGAACATTAAAAATACCCCTCACCTTTTGTACTTCTTTCTAACCAACCTTGAAACAGTTTCTCCTGTTCCCATTGTTTATAATATTTTTGATTATAACGTACTTTTTTCTTTTGCTTTGGTGTCGTTTTCTGTTTGTGTAAAGTGTCTGAATCACTACCTGCATCCATTTTGATGTTTAAAATGCCGTTTAAAAATCCTTGAATATACGTGCCACGTGCCAGTGCCACAAACTGATTCGGAACCGGGAGTCTAGTAGTGACAAATGTCACTACAATAAAAAGAACTAGAAATCCGTATATTTCAATTGGAATCCGTAGCTCCGTAGGCAATACCAAAAATCCCTAGATCTACCGAAAAATCCGTAGAGGTGGCAACACTGCTCTGTATAGACCGCGTTGCGTATTAATTGTAAGCAAATCCGCTGTATCTTTATCAACCGGTAATTGTAAATAAGCTTTAGAACAATCAATTTTTCCAAAATAGTGACAACCTGCTAAATCGACAAAAACTTCATCTGTGGTCGGTAACAGGCACTCATTGACAATGAGCTGAGGGTTGACCGTCACGCTGTAATCCCCGCAGATGCGGATGGTTTTGTACTTCTTCAGGGCAGGGACAATTGACCATGCAGGACATGCGGCGACAGTGGCAGACGTAGTGGCCCTCCTCCCCCCCCCCCTAGGACAGGTGCAGGGGCAACCGAGTGACATCCGTGATCCCCAGGGCCAGCAACTACAGGCGCTAGGTGCGTTGCAGGAGATGCAACAGCAATACCAGCTGCAACAACAACAGCAGTGACAGAACCAGCCACAGCGGCGCAGCAACCACTGCAGGGCCTGCAGGGGGATCGGCAGAAGGCCGTGGGACCCCTAAACCGAGTAACCCTTGGAAAGGGCAAGAGGGGCGGAAGATCCGTCCGAAGCCCCCGCCCCTGATGAGGAATAGACCAGAGGCGGTCTTGGTAAAGGTCCCCCCCACGGCGACCTACCTGGACACATAAAAGCTTCTGCTCTCGAAGGGTAGGGAGACCCTGGTTGGGGTGAGGGGGGTGAAGAAGACCCAACAGGGCCATATCCTTCTCGAGGTGGAGAAGGGGGCGAGTGTAGACACCCTGACACAGACAATAAGGGGGAAAATTGGGGCGGGGCTAGACTGCACCCCGCTACAGAATAGGGTGTCCTTGGAGATCAGGGACCTAGACCCGATGGTAGAGGGCCCGGAAGTCCTTCGGGACCTGGGGGGGGGGCGCCCTTAAGGTGGACCTCCGGCTGAAGATGCCGAGGCTAGGCCCCAGGGGTACGCAGTCAGCCGTAGTGGAGGCTCCCCTGAACCTCCTGAAGAACCTTGGGGACGGGGGAGTCCGATTTAGGTCCGGCCTATCATGGGCGAGGGCCAGGATTCTCCCCCGAAACACCAGATGCTATAGGTGCCACATGCTTGGGCACATGGCCAGAGATTGCGGCACTGTAAAGGAAGGAAAGGAGTTGTGCAGGAGGTGTGGTGCGGCAGACCACCATATCGACCGGTACCCTACCCCCCCCCCCCCCGGTGTGGCGTGTGTCTAAAGGAGGGGCGCACGGGACCAGGGATCGCACATGTCACAGCATTCCTGGCCTGCCCGTTCAACAGACCCCCCAACGGAGCAGTACCCAGGACGGAGCCTATGGAACGCGGGGATACCAGAGCGGATAATGGCCCTTAAAATAGCCCAAATCAACCTGAACAGGAGTCGCCTAGCAAGGACATTATGGAGCACGTGATGTCCCAGCTCACGGTGGACGTGGTGATTATCTCCGAGCCGTATAGACAGCTGAGCTACTGGTTCAATGATGCGGCCGGAGATGCCTCCAAATGGGTTACCGGCTTCAACGGCCACTTCCCAACGATGTCCCGCCTTGTGATGGCAAATGGGGTGGCTGCGGTCATTTGGGAGGGAAAAGTGCTGTTGAGCTGTTATCGCACACCCAAAGCCAAACTGGCGGAATTCGGGGAGTACCTGGATACGATAGAGGGTATCCTCACGGAAACAAGATCCGCGGGTATGGGCGTAGTCCTCGCGGGCGACTGGAACGCGAGGTCCCGGCCTGGGGAGGGGGCCGGGTAGATAGGAAGGGGACGGCGATCCTCGACCTGCTAGGGAGGCAGGGCCTAGTGCCGGTCAAGGTTCCTGATAAGTACAAGTTCACCTTCGAGAGGAACGGGAGGAGGTCCTTCATAGATATCCTGTCCGCGGACCGAGTAACGGCCAAAGGTACTAAAAGCGAGGTCCTCAGCCAAGGCTCGTTCTCCGACCATAGGTATGACCTCCATACCATCAGAAGGACAAGGGCACCGGTCAGGACAGTTGCCTGGCAGACATACTCCACTAAGGACATGGATCCCGCCGAGGTGGCCAGGCACTTTGGGTTTCTACATGGACAGCAAGAAGCGGGCGATCGAGGCGAACCGGGACCAATGGGGGAACCGAGGGCGGAGAGATACCAAAGGATCCTCGAGGAGGTAACTAGGGACACGCTTCCAAAAAAGTCCCTCCCCCGTGGGACTAGAAAACCCAACGGGTGGTGGTGTAAGGAGGTGGTCGAGGCACGGACGGCGTCCTTCAGGGCTAGGAGGAGGGCACAGAGGCAAAGAAGGAGGGGCGGCCCGGAGGCGGAGGAGGCACGGAGGGCCTACTCCGTGGCCCGGAGAGGGGTGCAGGTGGCAATCTGGAGGGCGAAGGAGGCCCAGTGGCAGGGCCTATGTGCCCAGGTTGACCTGGACCCCTGGGGGAGACCGTAAAAAGCGGTCATGACTGAACTCGGTGGGCGTCCACCGAGGATGAGCATGACTCCGGCCCAAGTTGGGAAGGTTCTAGGTCACCTCTTTGTTACGGCACCTCCCCCCCCCCCCCCTCCCTTCCGCTGTCGCTCCCGCCCAGCCACCCACAACCCCGGTTCCGGCGGCTCGGCCACGAGGCCACGGGGGGATGTGTCTAAGGGGTGGGTACGACGACAACGACGACCAAATGGCGCCCGAAGCGATCCCTGACGTGGACATCGACATGGTGGAGGAGACCATTTCCCGCCTGAAGCCCAAGAAGGCCCCGGGCCTGGATGCGGTCCCATCGGAGGTGGTGGTCGCGGTATCGAGGGCGTTCCGCCAGGGCCTGCGGGAGGCCATCTCGGATACCCTGAGGAGGGTGACCATCCCCCCGGCCTGGAAGAGGGCGAGGGTGGTCCTTGTCGCCAAGCCCGGCAAGGACCTCACCGAGCCGAATGCCTACCGCCCGATCAGCGTGCTCCCAGCACTCAGTAAAGTGTGGGAGTACGCGGTGAAGGAGATGATCGAGAGGCAAATTGGTCGGGACCCCTTCTCCCCGACCCAGTTTGGCTTCAGGAGAGGGGTTGGAACCGTGGAGGCCGCCCGCGAGGTCATGGGGTTCGCCGAGGGCTGCGTGGCCACTACTAAGTCGAGACTCTGCGTGATGGTGTTGATCGACGTACGTAATGCGTTCAACGCCATCCGCTGGGATCGTATCATACGGGAGCTCGAAAGGAGGCGTGTGCACCCAGCGGTCAAGAGGGTCCTTAGGGACTATTTCTAGGACCGCTGCGTGACCGTGCACACGCAACACGACGAGGTCACGACCGGCGTCTACGCGGGGGTCCCCCAGGGCTCGGTCCTGGGCCCTTTCCTGCGGAACCTCGTCTACGATGGGGTTATTAAGACCATTGGTCCCGGGCGGTTCGTTAAATCCATCGCATACGCCGACGACCTGGCAGTTATGTTCTCTGCTAGGGATGTAACCCAGGCCGAGGCAATGATGGCCGAAACGCTCGGGAGGGTTAGGGCCTGGTTCGAGGCCACCGGCCTTGAGATGGCCTCGGATAAAACTGAGGTCATCGTCCTGGCGGGCCTCCGCTCGGACAAAATGAGGGACTTCCCGGTGATGGGGTCGATGGTGGCGGCCACAAAGTTCGCCAGATATCTTGGGGTCACCCTGGACTGCCGCCGGAGGTTCAGGACCCACCTGGATGGGGGGTCATACGGGCTGACAAAGTGGTGGGTGCCCTGTCGGCACTCCTCCCAAACGTGAGGGGTCCCTCGGTCGCTTCGAGGCGACACTATTATAACATTTGGGAGTCGGTGCTGACGTATGCCGCCCCGGTATGGGCGTCAGCCCTGGAGGTGGGTGTAAACCTCACCTCCCTCCGCAGAGCGCAGAGGTCAGCCCTGATAAGGACCATGACGGCATACCGCGACCGTACGGTGTCCCGTCAGGCGCTCTGCGTCCTCGCAGGAAGGATGCCCCTGGAACTGAAGGTGGCAATGTCTAGGGAGGTCTACGACCTAAGGGCGGCGGACAGTGCGAACCCTACACTAAGGGACGACCCGACTACGTTGAGGAAGAGAGCAGCGGAGCACAGGAGTGGGGCTCTTGTGACTGCCCTCGCGATGTGGCAGGAGGCCTGGGAGGAGATGGGCCCGGACTACTGGACTAGGCGGCTGGTACCCGAGGCGAGTACCTTCGCGGTGGGAGCTGGGCTTGCACGGCAGCCGGATTACTGGCTAACCCAGCTCCTCACCGGACACGGGTCTTTCGGGGCCTTCAGGCGAAGAATAGGTAAAGCACATAGCGGGTCATGCGAGGAGTGCGGAGCGCCGCAAGACGACGCCGAGCACGTTCTCGTGGCATGCCCGGCGTTCGAGGAAGAACGTCGGGCATTGACCAAGGCCCTGGGGGCCCCGATGGACCCAAACACCGTGGTCCGCCTCGCTATGGGGGCGGACGATAAATGGGCGCACCTCAGCCTTCGCATCCACAGTCATGGGCGCGAAGGCCCGGAGGGAGGTGATAATGGAGAAAGCCCAGAGGGACGCCCGGGCTGCAGCTGCCAGATTGGAGGCCCATAGGAGGGCACAGGAGAGAAGGAGGAGGGCCCAGAAGAGAAAGCGGAACGGGGCGGCCCAAGGAGTTAGACCCCCCCCCCCCCCCAGCAAAAGGGTAAGGAGGATGGTCCCCTCCCCCCCATAAAAGCGGGTCAAAGGATACGTGTGTTTTAGCGCGTATTTATTCCGACTCTGTACTGTGGTGGCGGCGCGTATTTATCCCGTCTTTTATGTCAGAAATGTCGTGCTTGTGACACGTACTTATTTATTTGTGGCGTCAACGCGTATTTATTTCGTTAATGCAAATAAATGCCGTGTTTGTGTGCCTGTGTGAGTGTGTATGTACTTAGTATTTATTTAGTTACTTGTACAGAATAGGAGTGGCCTACGCCGAATGGACACTGTGGGGCGAAGTAGTACACCGACGTCCCCCCCACAGTGGGTAGGCACGACCAAGGCGGTCATGAGTGGGTATTTTAGTGGGTATCCCATCATTAGGGTGGTGAGTCCCACATAACCCCGGTACCCGTACCGGGGTATGCATGAAGCATTTTTCCCCTCTATAAAAAAAAAGGCTGGGGGAATTGGAGTTGCATACAGTGACGAATTTATCCTTTCCAGGACCCCTTCTTTCTCCAAAAAATCCAAAGCATCATCGATCAATGGAATAAGTCGAAAAGGCACGCTGCGAGCCTTGAGGAAAATTGGTTTTGCGTTCGGTTTGAGTGTCAAAGTACCTTGCAGTCCTGTAATCGGTGATAGATTTTGCATATCACCTTCTTGTACTTACAAGATAAATCTTTGACGAACGCCTTTTTATCAAAATTCACAATTTTGTTCGTATCGACCGTTAAAACCGAAGTAAACAGACTTTGAGCACCATTGCACTGTATAAAACGTCGAATTCACTCTCTACCAAGCAATGGTGAGCGACTGACTTCAGTCAAATACAAATTTAATTTGAATTTAGTATTTTCGTATACCACAGAAACAGTAAAGTAACCACACACTCGGATAGTAGTTTGGCAAAACGTAACCAATTGTAAAGACGAACGTTGAAGGTGCAGTGTCGGAAACAACTGCTTTGCTTGTTGCTCCCACATGAGGGTCACCGCGGCTCCGCTGTCCACTTCAAATTTGACTCTCGTTCCATTGACGGTTAACTCCTTGAAGAATTTCCCACGGTCCTGGTCTTGCTCCAGTGGAGCCTCGACGTTGAAAATCTCCCTAATGTCCAAGCCGTAGATACTCTCCTCAGGCTGTTCTTCCAACTGATTGATAAGTTTAGTCGCTATAAAGCAAACCTTCTCCAAATGCCCACGCTTTTGACACGCGTTGCAAACGACCCCTTTAGACAAATTGCAAGTATCTGCCCGATGGCGTGTGTCCCCGCATCTATAGCAATGAGACTTGGAAGTCGTCTTAGTATTCTTCTGGTTTGTATTTATTTTATTTGTCTTCTGCGGTTTTCTAAAATTTTTCTTCTGTCCGTGTAAATAGTTTACCATTTTTGACTCCTTGCCATCCCGTAA
The DNA here is from genome assembly GCA_929113495.1 of Andrena minutula. Classification (NCBI taxonomy): domain Eukaryota; kingdom Metazoa; phylum Arthropoda; class Insecta; order Hymenoptera; family Andrenidae; genus Andrena; species Andrena minutula. The sequence continues at coordinate 46,633,383 of OV815993.1, read as the reverse complement.
TTGAATGGTTTCCCGCTCACAAGTCTCCATGGTGACAGCTGTCTGTACGGCTGCCGTAAACGTCAAATTTTTCGTTTCTAAAAGCCTTGCTTGAATTCTGCTGTTTCCCAAACCGTATACGAACTGATTTCGCAGGGCTTTTTGCAAGAAATCTCCAAACCCACAGTAAGCACTTAATTTATTCAAAGCAGTGGCGAAGTCCTGTACTGACTCCCCCTCCAGCTGCTTTCTGCAATTAAACTTGAAGTTTTCCGAAATTTCGAGTGCAGCAGGGGCGTATAAATCTTTCAACTTTCCGGTTAACTCGTCGTAATTCTTCTTACCAACTGCTGCGTTGCCGAATGTGTCGCACAATGCATTGTACGCAGTTTCGCCTATGTAATGTAATAGATACTGTGACTTCTCAGTATCAGACGTAATCTTCATAATGGTCAAGGCTCCTTCCATCCTTTGTAGCTAGCGCTCTCAATGTGACTCGCCTGGCGTAAACGGACTAATCGACAACTGTGCACTGGTAGTAGTCATATTGACTGCTGAATTTTCTGTATCAGCTTCCGCCAATGAATCACTAGACCCTGAATCACGATCTAGCTCTTCTTTTTTTAATAAAAGATTCTTGAACTGATCAATTTTGAATAACGTGTAACACTAAAACTACTTACGAGCACGTGGAGATTTTTAGGTTATGTAGTAAAGCTTCATCTACCGGAAGGCTAAGCTTGTAAAATTCCAACACTCCCGTGTATGTAAAAGGAGTAAATTTTACTTTAGTACCAACGTGTAGCGTTGATAATGCAGCGTAGTTGTAGTTCTAGCGGTATTTGTAGTTTGTAAGAAAACGTGGTCCTGTGCGCGACCACGTGTTAAGCGTGATTTTTGAAGTGAAAAATAAATCACTGTACATCCACGAGACTATCCCATCCTCGTCGCCACTATTATGTTTGTACGAAACGTGGATATGTAGGGTGTGGAACGAATCCAGTAAAGTGCACGTAACTAGCAAGATTACTCGGATCTTTCTTGATAAACCAACATTTGCACGCGCTCGTCCAAGACTCCGTGATCTCTCCCAAACTCTCGCCACGCATGCGCATGCCTCTGCGTAACATCCATCCAGCACACGCATACCCAACAGTGATAATCTCAATATTTTTAAACTAACATATTTAAACTAACAAATTACATTTGTTATTATTGTAGCACAATGTTCTGCACCAGAAATAAGAGAAGAAGAAATAACTTCTTCCAATGGCATTTTAATATCTTCATTAGACGTGCCATTAGACTGCCCACCATCACCACAGTCTTCAACATCCAAAGACAAAGGGACTATGGCATCGCATGTGCTACTCTATAATTCGCCAGAAAAATGCAGATTAAGGAAAAGAATTAAATTTTTGGAAGCCAAATATAAAAGTAAGGTGCGACGTATGCAACAACAGATACATCAGAAAAATAGTCAAGTGCTTACACTGAAGAACATCTGAAACAATTTGAAGAGTAAGCAACTGCTACATGAAAATCAGGCTCAGATGTTGGAAGGTGGGACCCAGATAGGTGGGTCAGGTGGTGAAATTTTCAAGCGCTTGATTCAACAAAATAGTAAAGCATGCTTGACTAAACGTTATTCAGCACAAATGCGTTGCTTTGCACTAACCCTTCACTACTACTCTCCGCGTGCATACGAATATGTTCGCCAAGAATTTAATAATTGTTTACCGCATGCGAAAACAATATCTTCTTGATATAGAACTGTAGATGGGGAACCTGGTATCAGCTCAGAGGGGTTGAAATCTATTACAGAACGAGTAAAAAACAGACTATGCATTGCTTGGTGCTTTAATATTTGATGAAATGGCAATTCGAGAGCATGTTGAGTATGACGGTACCAAATTTAGTGGATATGTTGATTATGGTAGTGACATTCCTTGTGAGCATGAAACTGTAGCTACAGAAGTTTTATGTTTTATGATTGTGTGCATAAATAGTGGTTGGAAAATCCCTATTGCCTACTATTTCGTGAAAGGAACATCTGCGAATGACAAGACTAATTTAATTACTCTGTTAACATTATACAGGGTGTAAACAGTATACGTAGCAATATTTTAGGGGGTGGTAGGGGAGGTCCAATGGAACATAAAAGTCCTATGACATAATGTCCGATCTGTCTCCATTTTACAGTAATAATGCCTCAAAGTTAACATGTCTATATGCTAAACTAATAGTCGCAAGATTCCATAATTTTGCACATACATTGGAGACCACCAGTAGAGTAAAATGGTCTGAATACATTTTGTTGTATCTTGTATAGTTTCGCTGTTATAAAGGTTTAAACATCGGAGATGTTTGTGGAAAAGATCGTCGCTACACGCACACAGATGAGCCGTAGCACAAAGACCGCCCGTTGTGAGCTGTTCAAGATGACCCAGTAAGCAAGTAACTACGGGCCCCTTACAGTAGCGGTCCCATTGAGGATCTGTTTGGAGTAGCGGAGGCACTTAGGGTCGTCAGCTAGAAAATAAAAAACAAGTGAACGAAAACTCTACACGTGTTCTTAGGCCAGGCGTGCAGTGGTGGCAATTTGTTGCATGACAGTTTTGATGCTCACGAAAAATGCATTGATTTACATGGAAGTAAATTCCTTTGACGAAGTGACTGCAAAACGTGTTGTTTTTTTTTCAGAAAGTGATAAAACTGTTTCTTTTCTTTTAGTGTGACTAAACTGTCACGCAACAAGCTGCTGTCAATGCGTGGCTACTCTGACCTGAATGTGTAGTAAAGAAATACAAATTTCGCTACCTACATTTATTTACAAAAGATGCTCGAAATAGTTGCCGTTTGCATCCAGACACGCCTGACACCGACGTAACCAATTGTCGCGAACGCGGGCGAATATTCCAGGCTGCTCGCGTATAACGTTACCAGCATGAAATACTCTACCTTGCAATTCCTCTAAGGTTTCAAATTCGATGTCCGTGTATACTAATGACTTCATGTGGCCCCATACGTAAAAATCCATTGGATTTAAATCTGGGCTTCTTGGTGGTCACGCAACCGTACCATTCCGTGCAATTATTCGGTTCCCCCATATTCGTTCCATAGCTGGTATAGCTCTTCCCATATGGGCTGGGGCGCCGTCGTGAAGAAGCCACATATTTCTTCGAGTAGCCAGGCAAATATCTTCTAACAGAAGTGGCAAATCCCGTCGAAGAAATCTAGCATATTTTGCGCTATCTAGACGCGCCGGCAAAATATGCGGTCCGGAATACGGCAACGCGTGCTTTTCTTTTGAAAATCGAACGCGTGTTTATACTCGAGAGATAAGGGATCTGTCTTGCATTTGACGGTAGGGTGAGCAGGCGGGACTACGCGCAGTCAGCGGACTACCCCTCCTTTTCCTGTGTCTCTTCGCGAGGCGTATTGATGTTGGATAATACTCTTTAATTTCTAGTTCTCCAAAATTAATCAGGCTGGTAGAGAACGATTTACTACAGTTTTTGGTAATTTATGGCTTAACTGGTTCCGCCTCGTAGCAAACGTGAACTCAGGGCCTCGGGAAACGGAAACAGGATTGGTATGCCTTTTCTCCTTTTGTAACAATTCGAGGACTTTTCTGTTTCTCGTCTCTTCGGACCCTTTCGAACCGAAACACGTGGTGTCTGCTGTCTATCTCTAAGCAATGGGTACATTGGCAGTAAAAGAAGGGAGCGCGGGCTTTTGTGAAAGTGTAGGATGGTTCGTTCGTTGCACTTCTGCAACGCACATGTGCCTCGAAAATGTGCTTGCTTCTTTTTACCTAAAGCATCTTGTCCTGGTGGGAGTTAACTCATAATGGAACGAGAAAAACTACTTGGAGTAGAGGAACTTGCTTGGAAAAATCCTGTCAGTTTGCAATCGCGTCAGAGAAGTGTTTTCTACACAAGTGTATTACGCGTTGTTCCGAGCATAAACCTAGAACAACGGAGACGCAATTACTGCTGTACGAGCATTTGGGCAGCTATATCCGCAGCACCGGACGCCAAGTGAAAATTCATTTTCACCAATTTTTATAAGGTACGAACGCGTTCCATGAAAAATAAATTAAGTGATCAGTGTTAGTAAGAGTGCAGTGAAGTGAATATTCGTTATCTACATTAACCCAATCGCACTTGACGTTGCGACCCTTTTACTTTGGTTAGTGTCGCGTACCTGGGACCAGCTGTGCACTGGACGCATCCGTCGCTGACCAGCATCAGTTCAGTGACCTAGTGACGCAGGTTTTCAAGCTGCAGGTGAATTTCCGAAAGAGTGAGTTTTAGTTACCTTATTGGTTATTTCCGGTGATATTTATCTAAATATCCGTACCTAAATATTTTCTTCGGGGGTTTTAAACAGACTTATTCATCATCAGCAACAGTGTTGGCCGTTATTAAACTACGGATTCTTATCACAATAACGAACTACGATCACGTTTTGTTTATTTCCTGTTACATTACTTTTTCATTTAAGCGATATTTGAAAACGAAATCTACGTATTTCTTGTCCTCTCACTTCAAATAATTATTATTTTCGATTCTGTTTTAAAAAAAAATGTGTATTCACTTTTTTACGTTTGACATGATTTGCCTCGATTTATCTTTTACTCGTAATTCACTTTAAATGACAACCAAACGATGACGAAAGGTATCGATTGCCGTCGTTTTCGCAGAGATCTGATGAGAAATGCGGAGCTGAAAGAGTTTGGTTCTTAATAGGTATTCAAACCCCTTCAAGGGTCGGAAGCCATAAACTTGCGGTGAAGCATCATGGTGTGTTGTCTTCGCCACGGGATATGATGCGGCATCTCCTTGAGTCGAGTCGCTGGACGATCACTCTTAAGAGTCTTTCCTTCCGAAAAACACACCACTTTGGGAATTACATGAAAGATCAGAAGTCAACACCCTGTTTCAATGTGTTGGTCTCACCAATATGCGCGAGCTACTACCCGTTTCAAACGCATGGTGCAAACTTTAGGGCATTATTACTGTAAAATGGAGACAGATCGGACATTATTTCATAGGACTTTTATGTTCCATTGGACCTCCCCTACCACCCCCTAAAATATTGCTACGTATACTGTTTACACCCTGTAGTAAAGCATTAATATATATATAGATTAGGGTTCAGCGTGCTTGGCAGTTGGCATGTCTGTTTGTGTGTGTGTGTGTGTGTGTGTATGGGTGTGGGTATAGATATGTATAAGTGATACGCGACTGCGCATTAGGTAACCGCAATGATATACGCAGATGCGCAGGGCTCAACGGGCTTTATCTTACAGGACGTAGTCGCGAGAGAATCCTCAATTCGAGTTTAATATACAAAAGAATAATTAAAGTCTAACAGGTTATGGGCCCACCCAGGTTCACCCAATCTGCGAGAAGTGAGCAGTATTTTGAACCGGTAAATTTCAGTGATTGAGAAGAATTTACGAATATTGAGACATACGTTAGGATAATCAGACGTAATGGCGGATGAAATCTCCAAATACGTTACGAAGTTCGATGGGACGAACTACCAGTCGTGGAAGTTTCAAATTAGAAACATTATAGCGTCACACGGGCTGACCGACCAGGTGGACGGTACGGAAGCAAGACCAGTGGGGGCCGAAACCACCGAAGCCGTAAAGAAATGGAAGAAGGACGATGCAAAGGCAATGTCGGTCATTGCAGTGGCGATGGATCATTCGCAACTTGAGAATCTGCTGATGTGTACCACTGCAGCAGAAATGTGGTCAACATTGTGCAGCATCCATGAGCTAACATCAGAGACGAACAAATTACTATTGCTACTGAAATTTCATGAGTACCGCATGAGCGCAAACGGTACGGCGGTACAACACGTGGCTCGAGTGCAAAATATGGCGGCTCAAATAGCGGAACTGGGCGAAAAGATGTCGCCCACAGCGATAATGGCGAAGATACTGTGCACGCTTCCGGCCAAGTACAGCGCACTCGCCACAGCATGGGACAGCGTGGATCCAGAGCATCAGACAATTCCTATTCTTCTAGAGAGACTAATCAAGGAAGAGAAACGGCTAAGTGCGTACGACGAACAATTAGCAAGTGCGTACACCGCCACGAACCCCAGTGGTAATAAAACGAAAAACGATGAGAAACCCATGAAAAAGTGGAACAAGAAGGACATCCAGTGCTTTTATTGCAAAAGAATGGGACACTATGCGCGCGAGTGCCGAAAGAAACACAAAGACTCGAAAGTAACGGGTCCATCGCACGAAAACAGTCCGACGGGAAAGTGTACCTACGTGACAATGAGTGATGGGGTTTTGTTTGCTAACATGGAGTCAGCCGACTCATGGATCTTGGACAGCGGTGCCTCATGCCACATCACTTATCGGCGCGAGTGGTTAATCGATTATCGATTAAGCAGAAGCAAGGTGGCGCTAGGCGACGGTAAACAGTGTAACGTGATAGGCACGGGCACAGTCGAAATCAGACGACTGGTGAATGGCAAGTGGCTAGACGCAACAGTTGAAAACGTATTATACGTGCCGGAGTTACGCAAGAATCTGTTCTCGGTTCGTGTATGCACAAAGAAAGGTTATGACGTACAGTTCATAGGACAATACGTGTATATTAACTCGAATGGATAACTATCCTCACAAGGCATCAAACAAGAGACCAATGTCTACAAGATGTGTTTTGTTGTGAAAACACCGGACAGTGAACTCGAAGCAAATGTGACAACAACGACTTTGCAAAAGTGGCACGAGCGGCTAGCACACGTAAACATTTAAACAATTCGTGACATGGTGAATGTTGGGGATTGCGCATGCGCGAATGCGACCCTTGTGTCCGTAAAGGACTGCGCGCGCAAGGGTGGGGACTCGCATGATGGCCGGCCCACGCTACGGACCGTTTGTTCTGGGTACAAAGTGTTTTTTCCTTAGTCTAACTTGTAGTAAGAATATATACAGTTTATATTAGATATGTGGGTCAAGTGATTTCTCCCGGAACCTCTCATCCTATCCCTTGGACACAACAGTGAATAAAGGCATGTTGACTGGTGTTAAAATGGCAAAGAGTGATGAGTTTTTCTGTGAAGCGTGTTCGTATGGCAAAACCCATCGGTCAACGTTCAAATCAACAGAGAAAGACAAACGGTACTTACCGGGGGAATACATACACAGCGATGTGTGTGGCCCTTTCTCTGTGAACTCCATCGGAGGTTCGCGATACTACGTATTGTTCAAAGACGAGGCCACGGGATACCGGCAAGTGTATTTCATCAAACATAAATCAGATGTGTTCGAAAGATTTCGAGAATTTACACAATTGGTCGAAATACAGTGCGGTCGTCGAATCAAAGTACTCCGGGCAGAAAATGGACGTGAATATTGCAACACAAAACTGAACAGCTACCTAATGTCAAAAGGGATACGGATGGAGAACACGGCACCTTATACACCAGAGCAAAATGGCAAAGCGGAACGTGACAACAGAACCATAGTGGAAAGCTCGCGCACCATGCTGCACGCGAAAGACTTGCCGCTATCCCTGTGGGCAGAAGCAGTGAGTACGGCAGTTTACATACTAAACAGAACCACCACAAGTGAGAATAGACAGTTGACACCATTCGAAGGATGGACGGGAAAGAGGGGCTCACTCGAACACGTACGGATTTTTGGATCAGTCTGCTACATGCATATCAATGATCAGTTTCGCCGGAAACTGGACAAGAAAGCTCTCAAGGTACTGCTAGCAGGATACGAGGGTGAGTCAGCCAATTACCGAGTGTACGACCCGATCAGAAAGACAGTGAAAGTGTCGAAGAATGTGATATTCGACGAAAATGCATCGTCTGGAACGGATGCACAAGATGACGTGACAAAAATATCCATACGAAGAATCGAAGATTGCGAAGATAGAGAGACAGCGCACGTAAAACCAGCAGGGTCTGATCTGGAAAACACGTCGCAAGGAGACGACGTAATCGGGAACGAGAGTAACGAAGATGAAGCTAAACTACGGGAACTCAGAAGAAGATCCCAGATAAATGCACCAGACTGGAACGTCGCGAACTGCGCCGAGTACCAGCCACCAACCACCTACTGTGAAGCTATTAACAGCCCAGAAGCGCACGGGTGGAAGCAGGCAATTGATGACGAGTTAGGGGCACATGAGAAAAATGGTACCTGGGAATTTACGCAGAGAAAACCACATCAAAAGACAATAGACTCCAAATGGGTATTCAAAGTGTATCACGACGAGCACGGGAAAATAAAACGATACAAAGCGCGATTATGTGCTCGAGGCTTCATGCAGCAATATGGTATCGACTACTCAGAAACATTTGCATCAGTCATCCGTTATGACACCCTGAGAGTCTTCTTAGCATTGGTGGCGGAGAGAAACTTGGAGTTGACGCAGTTTGATGTCAAGACGGCGTTCCTGTACGGTGAGCTGAACGAGAGTGTCTACATGGAACTACCCGAGGGTCTAAGAAGCAGGAACAAGGAAGACGGTGTGGTGTGCAAACTAGTGAAATCGTTGTATGGTTTAAAACAAGCACCGCGTTGCTGGAACCAAAAATTCAGTGCTTTCTTGAGTAAATTTAACCTCAGTGCAAGTGGTGCGGACAAATGTATGTTTCATGGAAGGATGAATGATGTTGATGTATATCTTGCGCTATTTGTTGATGATGGTATAATTGCGTCCAGTTCATGCAAAGTGAACAACTCGATTATCGAACATTTGAAAAAGACATTTGAAATCACTATAGCAGATGGCAGACAGTTTGTAGGTTTGCAAATTGAAAGAAACAGAGCCAAGGGCACCTTGTTTATACATCAGACAGCGTATACAAAACAATTAATTAAACGTTATGGAATGACGGATGGAAAGGGGATGAGAGTGCCAGCGGAACCAAAAACTGTGTTAATGCCGAATGAGTGTGAATGCGATAGAATAATAAACAAACCGTACCGCGAGGCAGTAGGCTCACTCATGTTTTTGGCCATTGTATCTCGACCAGATATCGTGTACGCGGTCAACGAAGTTAGTAGATTTCTCGAAAATCATAATAATGCGCATTGGCAAGCAGTAACGCGAATCATTCGATATCTAATTAATACAATAGACTTTGGTATAATATATCGAAGTGGTGGAAGCAACAGTGAATTAGTAGAATTCGCTGACGCAGATTTCGCACGCGATATTGAAAACAGAAAATCCACCACAGGTTATGCGTTTATGTTGTCAAATGGAATAGTTACGTGGAACTCGAGGAGGCAAAAACATGTAGCGTTAAGTACGACTGAAGCTGAATACGTGGCAGCATCGACTGCAGCCAAAGAAGGTATCTGGTTAAGAAAACTCTTGATGGATTATGGACAATCTGGTGAAAAACCAACCGTGATCCACATGGACAATCAAAGTGCAATTTGCCTAACGAAAAACCCAATATTGCACCAACGTACAAAACACATACAGGGTGTCCCAGGGAAGAGTGGACAGCGGGATATCTCCTAAAGTATTGGGGATAAAAAAATGAAAAAAATGTGGGATTGCATGGTTCGAGGGGGCCGATTTATTAGCGCGGACGAATTTTTTTTTCGATTATTATTGTAAAAGATACGATGGTCAAGTTCGGTTTTTTAAATGGAACAATTTTTTCTGAAGAGCTGAGTTGATAGTGCGTTCCAAGACAAATTCAATGAGCATTAATGTATACACTTGATTTCCACTGGTTTTTGAGATATTGAGCTTGCAAATTCACTGATTTTCACTAGAAGAAAACCCGCCGGAATAGCAAGGACAGTGGACAGTCTTGCTGACGCCACGGGTTGCCTTGCCTGTTGAAACCGATACCTACCTGCTAAAGGTCTGCGCCAGAAATGGCAGGCCCAAAGGCTGGACAATTCTTTTCCGCCAGAAATGCTACTTAGGTAGGTACATCTGCGGTATCGAGAAGCGCACCGTTACTTTTATTTCACACTTGCTTCTACGCTCGGATGGCCGGTTCTTCTTGGAGGGATGCAAGCTCGATTGGTTAGGTTAGGAGGTGTGAAAGTTGCTAAACTAAATTTCAACTATAGGGAGCAGATTGTATTAGAACCAATCGGATTTGCATCCCTCACAAACGGCTGCTCTCTTGAAGAGGCCCTCTTCACAGCAATACCTCCTCCCCAATGCCCACCTTCTCTCGCATGGAATACGTCAACGCATGCGATAAACAGAGCGACGATAAGAGCGAGATGACTATATTGATGACCAACGATAAAAGCGTCGAGAAAGAAATATCACAAAAAATAGAGGATAATAATAATTACAAAATTAGAAAAAGATGTGAAATTAAAATGAGCTGCCAGTACATAAAGATGCTTTCCAACTGCACTTTAGATGACACAACTACATATGCACAGCTAAAATTCCATTACTCATAATGGCTATTTATACAAAGAAAAAATGTATTAAATAATAATATGCAGATATATTTTTATACAAATAAATATTTTAATACGAATAAATATTTGATTCAAAATACTTGGCGCTGCGCCCCGAATTGGTGTTGCTAAACTCAATAAATATGTATAAATTGCATTAATCCTTTTCTTTCTTTCTTGTACGTGTATGCGTGTGTGCGTGCGTGTGCATATGCTACGTATGGCATTAGAATTAAATATATGTAGAATAAATCTGACTGCGTTTCTAATATGTGTATGTATATGTTTTTTATATTGTAATGGAGTTGTAAATTATTAATACTAAGGTAATTAACATTTTTTCGGTTGCGCAGCGCCAAGTATTTTGAATCAAATATTTATTCGTATTAAAATATTTATTTGTATAAAAATATATCTGCATATTATTATTTAATACATTTTTTCTTTGTATAAATAGCCATTATGAGTAATGGAATTTTAGCTGTGCATATGTAGTTGTGTCATCTAAAGTGCAGTTGGAAAGCATCTTTATGTACTGGCAGCTCATTTTGATTTCACATCTTTTTCTAATTTTGTAATTATTATTATCCTCTATTTTTTGTGATTTTCATGTACTTGGCGTATTTTTTTACTTTTTTGAAGTTTTTTTTTAAGTTACAACTTAACGTAGAACTTATATAGAAATAGAGTGGCATTTTGCAATAGTAAGTGTAGACTACAAAATGTGTCCGAACGAGGCGAGAGCGTATGGCAGAATGTCTTGTTGCTGGAAATTTAAATGCTAATGGTAATAATTCAACAAACATAAACAAAGAGATCCAATATTTTCAACACACAATTGATTGGTTTTGGTATAAAATTAGTTTAGTATTAGTATAATTATTGGTGAATTGAAATATTGTTAATTAATGACTATCTAAAAAATTAATGAATTAATGAATGCATGGCAACTACTGTGGATGTTATATTAAATTATTACGAATGTCTTTCACAATAGATTGAAAAGCATCAAGGGAGATGTGTTTTCAGCGTACTTTCTTCACCAATATGACTTGCTCTACATTGCAAGCAGTCCACCATAAATAATCTATTTTGTTAATAATTCTTAATGCTATGTCTTTTGACAATTTTTGTCAATTTACCTTATGTGACAAATATTCAGAAACTTGTGTGAAAGAAGATGCTCTGTCTATCTATCTATCTAATCTTCTCCGGACAACCCCCAAGCCTGTGCATCCCCTTCATTTCTATCCATCCAAGCCTGTGCGTCCCCGTCATATCTATCCAAGCGTCACCTTCATTTGTATCCAAGTCCTGTGCGTCCCCTTCATTTCTATCCATCCAAGCCTGTGCGTCCCCGTCATATCTATCCAAGCGTCACCTTCATTTGTATCCAAGTCCTGTGCGTCCCCTTCATTTCTATAATATATAATATAAACGTTACATAAAAACTCTAAATTGCTGGTATAAAAATATTTAGCAATTTAAAAGCAATACAATTTGTTACAATATATATATATTATTTTATACATGCATGGTACAAATTTCCAGAAACTTATGCGAAAGGAGATGCTTCTCAGTCGAACCATCTCCGGATAACTTCCAAGTCTGCGACTCTACATAAGAAATCTATTCAAAAAATTTTGGCGACTTACCTTATTAATTGAGACAATAATTCAGTCTCCTATGTAGTGTAAAAACTCGTGACATTTCAAATTGGGACAACTTACTTTATTTGACACTTAGCACTTAGGTTATAAAATTCAAAATAGTATATATATATATATATATGTACGTACAATGGCGGACGACGAACGAAGAACGATACATGTGTTGGCTGAAGGTGTGTGTGTAACGCGCATATACGTATTATGTCGACGAAAAATTTCTTGGAGAATCAGAAGAAAAATCTACCGTTTTCGACTGATCCATGATACGATATTACGATATCTCTGTCATGCGTGGACCGATTTTATTGAAATTGGTCTTATTCGAAAGCCGATATGCGGTTTACATAAGAAAAATGCCTTTAAATTTACAAAATATTGCAGGCGTGATGAGATATTAATGTATAAATGTCAGAATTAGGTTAGAGTGTCTCCGTGACGAGTAAAGGTATACGGTAGCGACAGTCGACATATATATATATATATATATATACACAGGGTGTTTTTCATGTACTTGGCGTCGAGACGCTACCGAGTCTCTAGATTTCTTTTTCTTCGCTATTATCGCAGCTCCAACATAAATGTACCCTAAGTGATACGCGACTGCGCATTAGGTAACCGCAATGATATACGCAGATGCGCAGGGCCCAACGGGCTTTATCTTACAGGTCGTAGTCGCGAGAGAATCCTCAATTCGAGTTTAAAATACAAAAGAATAATTAAAGTCCAACATACTGAATGTCTTGAAGCTGTACATAAAACTGGCTTGCGAATAGTGTCTGTAACGTGTGATAGAACATCCACAAATATGTGTGTACTACAGCATTTACGATGTAATTTTAATGTCACGTCCCGGGTGGAGGTCTTTGGGGACAATGACATGGGGAATAAAATCAGGCGCGAATCTGTAATCCAGCAGACTGAGGATTTTAAGGGAATGTCAGGCGCGAATCTGTAATCCAGTACACTGAGGATTTCGAGGGAATGTCAGGCGCGAATCTGTAATCCAGCACACTGGTGATTTTAAGGGAATGTCAGGCGCGAATCTGTAATCCAGCACACTGAGGATTTCGAGGGAATGTCAGGCGCGAATCAGTAATCCAGCACACTGAGGATTTTAAGGGAATGTCAGGCGCGAATCTGTAATCCAGCACACTGAGGATTTTAAGGGAATGTCAGGCGCGAATCTGTAATCCAGCACACTGAGGATTTTAAGGGAATGTCAGGCGCGAATCTGTAATCCAGCACACTGAGGATTTTAAGGGAATGTCAGGCGCGAATCTGTAATCCAGCACACTGAGGATTTTAAGGGAATGTCAGGCGCGAATCTGTAATCCTGCACACTGATCGTTTTGAAGGGAGAGTCAGGCGCGAATCTATAATCCTGCACACTGATCGACCAGGGAAGGTTTAATAACTTATACCTTTTGTGGAGACACCCGTTAGAGCACTTATTGTGGTTTGGCTTTGGTAATCGGATTTACCGCTGCATCGAAGTAAAAGACACTCGTAATGATTCCGCAAAATCAGCTATTCATACGGTTAAGCGAAACCTATACGAAAGTAAGTTAGTAAACACTGCAATGCTTTCCGCGGTCGTTGCCCGTAATCAGCTGTTCCGGCAGCCTGGTTGGATTTCGGGATCTTCGTAGCAGAAGGATTAACACAATGACTCGAAACGTTAGTTAAGCAAAGCGGTTTATTAGTTTAGGCAAAAAAATATAGGCACTGTTTGTGAAAGTGCTTTGTTGAACATATTATGCGTTTAGACATTAATCATTAGCACAGAACATTAATATAAATGATTATCAATGTATATAAAATGTGATTATGAGCGTGACATACAATATATGTTTTAAGATGGAATAATATAAGCAGTAAACGTTGATAAGAACATGGAATATGGTCGCAATGAGCGTTAATAACACAATATAATATGAAAAGCACTTAAGCGTAACAAGACAAAATAATACGAATAGCAATAAGAATAGAAATGCAAAATAATAGGTGAACGCAATACGCGTAGAAATACAAAATACTATGAATAGCAATTAAAATAGCAATACAAAATAATATGTATGGAGATGATATGCAATAGTTTAAATGGTAATATAAATTCTTACGCTAGTTGCCGTTGAACACTGAATTTATATTTTAAGTGAAGACAATTGTATAGATTTCTATAGAATAAGCTTGATAGATTTCTGCAAAACGAGTCGTTGATTGATTTCCGTAGAACGAGAACGAGCTCTCGCGGTTCCTCGTATTTATACTAATTACAATCTTTTCGGCTTGAAGGGGGGTGCGCAGTACGCACCTTGACATAGTTACGCATATGCGTCGCAGTAACATTTCCGGGGTTTTTGTAAGGACCAAAGGTTGGTCTATATTTGGACTCGCAATTTCGGCACGTACGCCAAATAATCCTCGCGATTATCCTTCTGGGGTTTTTATACATGTGGTTTCGTACTGCTCAACTCCTCGAATGGGTTTTGGGTATTTTTATAGGAAAGGGGTGATAATGGATTTGACTTCTTTGGTCATTTAGTGGGCTTGAGACGTGGTCTCGATTTAAGAGATATAAGGGGCGAGGGACTTGTTTAGATTCGATAGGAGGGAAGAGTTTGTGCCGCGTTGGGCGAATATGTGAGGGAGATTCACTGATTGACCGTCTTGAGATGGGGACCGCTAAGGTACATCGCCAAGGCGGTCGAGGTCATGGAGAAGGGGTAAGAATTGATGTTTGGGGAGATTTGAGAGGAGTTGTATAGTGGTTTATGAAGGAATGTTATTTTATCTGCGCGCGAAATTTTGTGGGACGTCACACCTCCCCCCTTATATGAAGAAATGCATGCATTTCTTCCCTGCAAGGAGCGGGGTGGATTTGAAGTTCGTAAGATTGGGGTCTATACGGGGCGAAGGGGCAGTGGCATCTTGGAGTTGCTCTGATGACTGATGTTGGAGGGGAAGGAGTCATCTATAGCGATGACCGTCTGCGAAGACGCCTCCTTGATGATGATGTATGAGATGTTTTTAGAGAGGAGGGATGTGATATTCCTTCCTTCCCTCTTGACGGCATAGCCGCGTAAGTGGTGACTGCAATAAGTGTTGCAGTTGCAACGATCTATATTGGAAAATTTGATTAATGTTTTTGTTTATTGTGACTTGGGGTCAACCGGGACTCTCGCGCAAATGGATATCGCGATCGTCAGGTCTTTTATACCTTAGGCTCCTACTCACAAGGGACGTTCGGCAACCCGAAAATTCAGAAAATTCTGAAACTCGGTGTGCAAGTAGAGTAGTCCATCCGTAACACAACCCTATTTTTTGTTGGTGCCGTAATGCAATTTTTAGGGGTGAAATCACCCCTTGAAAATAATTCAGAATTTTCTTTTCCGTGGAATATCTCGAGAATGGTGAGAGATATCGAAAAGAAGTTTAAACAAAAGTTTCATCCTTCTTTTATATCTACAAAACGGCGGAAAAATAATTTTCGAAAAATCCATATTTTTCAAGTTACCCCGACCACCAACCCTCAAAATTAAGTTTTTGTATTTTTTAAATATAAGCTGAAATACCTCTGGATAATCTCTTTTCATACATATAAGTGATTTATGTGTTATATTTTTTTTTGCAAATGAATAGAGGCGAATAAAGCCTCTATTACCGAATTTGAAGTCCATTTGGGCAGTTTCCATTAATAACATGGTTTCTTAAAGCCATATTTAGATTATTATTTATGTAAAGTTCAGACAGCTTTCAATTATTTAAGCAAGGCAGTACGCACCTAAAATTGCATCAAAGGTAAAACTCGTTAAAACTAATCAGTGACGTGCATGAATCAGTATGATAACAGCACATTCGTACATGCATTACTTCGGAAACCACACGAACAATAAATAATTGATGCCGATACCCTTGTCGAACCTTCCGATTTGCATACTGCGTATGTATATGAATTTTAAATGATTGTAAATCAATTTTACTTTTACATCACACTTATAACATATATATAATATTACAGTTAATATTAAATTTAATTATAACATTATAGCAGTTTTCATTAATGAAGTGGCCGCATAAAGTAATATTTAAACATTCGCAGTCCCTTTTTGTACATGTTGTATTGTTTGATTATACATTGAAAGAATTATACTAATAGAAGACGATAGATACATTGAAAATTACGCTTTGTAATTGGTACAATAATGATATTCTTCGTAGAAATAATTCAAACAAAAATACTTGCCACACCATGCAGATCGCATAAAAGCCGGCTCCCCAAAAATACTAGATTTGGGTATAATCTTTTCATTCCTGAAGTAACAGAAATCTACAGGATTTTGAAATTCGCTGGGATGCGTTTCTAGATATCCGCTTTTAGGGGTGCCTAAAATTGCATTCAAGGTAAAACTCATTACAGCTAAATCACACGATAAATAAATAATGCGTACAGATGTACAGTGACTTTGCATCATTTTAATTGTAACTGATAATATTCTTGTGCCTCATTCACTTTTCGGTAAACATGTTTACGTACTCGCGTCTTTTGATTGATGTAAATATTCCCGAGGATGCAGCGAATGGTAGTTGCATTTTTGAAAGCAGTCAATTACCATTCAATTGGAAAAAGTGAGTGATTATTGTTTGAAAGGCTTTTCTTTAAAATGCAGTCGATTAATGTTGTTAACGTAATAAACATGTTAGCCACTACATTTCAAATTGCAAGTATAATACAGACACCTATAAACTCGGTAGAAACGGAACTGCACAATGAAATTCGGGACATTATAAAAAAGTTTCAAAACATACATTCCCTACCATTATTTGAACATGATTATGTGCTCGATTTTGCCGATCCATCCAAACCACATGGTGCACAAGTTGTAGAGTACATTACGCCTGGAGAAGAAGCAGAAGACAGTTTTGACCCTACAGAATGTACTGTTGATGATGAAGGTGGAAAAGTTGACTTAAGTTATAAGAGAAAAGAAGTGACATTTTTGAAAAGTGGAAAAAAGGCACGTCGATCGCTTACCAGTGTACAGAAAAATTATCGCATGGTTAAATCTTTGCCGCAACTATACAGGTGGGAGGCGAGTGTAGAGAGAGGTGGAACAAATGCAGATAAATTTGCATTTATTGCGGAATATGTACTGCAAAAGTTTGAAAAAGCTTGTGACAGAAGATCTATTGTTCATGACATGAATTTAAGATTGTGGGCTTTGGAGGCAAAAAACCAGGTGGACCTACCCCAATTCGTGGCAGGTAAATGGTGGATTTGGAACTTTAAGACTGCGCATAGGATTGTGCCCCGCAAGATAACAACATTCAGGACGCAATTTACGTTTGAAGATTTTGACAATATAAAAAATATCGCAGAATCGTTTGTTTCTCGCGTAAAGTCTAACATCCCAGCTGTCGGAGTTGAAGAAATTTATAATGCAGACGAGAGTGGCTTCAACCTTGAAATACATCCTGGGCGAACATTGGCGAAATTAGGAGTGAAAACGGTAGAAGCGACGATTCAATCGGTATCTTCTACAACACATAACTACACTATAATGCCTATTATATCAGCAAGCGGACGTCTTCTTTCACCACTATACATAGTTTTGAAGGAATCTACAGGAACACTTGGTCCGATAGTGCAAAGAAATCTATTCCGTCCGGTTAATATTTACATCGGAGCTTCAAAGTCAGGAAAACTCACATCTGAACATTTTAAAACTTGGTTTACCGAAGTGTATATACCTAATACTGGCCGTAGGAGTATGCTCCTACTTGACTCGTGGACGGGACACTGCCCAAATGAGTTACAGCAGTTGATTCCACAAGACAAGGAAGTAACTTTTTCAATGATTCCAAAAAAAAAACGACGGGAATCATTCAGCCTTTAGATGTGTTTGGGTTCCGGATTTGGAAAAATTTCGTGCGGACATTTTCGGATAATGTGATTCTCCAAGAGAGAGATGTCAATTTGCACTTATGTAATGAAATAATTAAATTGCAGTCCCTAACCCACAACCAGTTTTCTTCGCCTAGATTCAAAAACCTTTTTCAATATGCTTGGTTTAAAAGCGGATATCTAGAAACGCATCCCAGCGAATTTCAAAATCCTGTAGATTTCTGTTACTTCAGGAATGAAAAGATTATACCCAAATGTAGTATTTTTGGGGAGCCGGCTTTTATGCGATGTGCATGGTGTGGCAAGTATTTTTGTTTGTATTATTTCTACGAAGAATATGATTATTGTACCAATTACAAAGCGTAATTTTCAATGTATCTATCGTCTTCTATTAGTATAATTCTTTCAATGTATAATCAAACAATACAACATGTACAAAAAGGGACTGCGAATGTTTAAATATTACTTTATGCGGCCACTTCGTTAATGAAAACTGCTATAATGTTATAATTAAATTTAATATTAACTGTAATATTATATATATGTTATAAGTGTGATGTAAAAGTAAAATTGATTTACAATCATTTAAAATTCATATACATACGCAGTATGCAAATCGGAAGGTTCGACAAGGGTATCGGCATCAATGCGATTCTGCGTCATTTCAATAACATATGTATTTTGCAAAGTCATTGTAAATCTTCACGCATTATTTATTGTTCGTGTGGTTTCCGAAGTAATGCATGTACGAATGTGCTGTTATCATACTGATTCATGCACGTCACTGATTAGTTTTAACGAGTTTTACCTTTGATGCAATTTTAGGTGCGTACTGCCTTGCTTAAATAATTGAAAGCTGTCTGAACTTTACATAAATAATAATCTAAATATGGCTTTAAGAAACCATGTTATTAATGGAAACTGCCCAAATGGACTTCAAATTCGGTAATAGAGGCTTTATTCGCCTCTATTCATTTGCAAAAAAAAATATAACACATAAATCACTTATATGTATGAAAAGAGATTATCCAGAGGTATTTCAGCTTATATTTAAAAAATACAAAAACTTAATTTTGAGGGTTGGTGGTCGGGGTAACTTGAAAAATATGGATTTTTCGAAAATTATTTTTCCGCGGTTTTGTAGATATAAAAGAAGGATGCAACTTTTTTTTAAACTTCTTTTCGATATCTCTCACCATTCTCGAGATATTCCACGGAAAAGAAAATTCTGAATTATTTTCAAGGGGTGATTTCACCCCTAAAAATTGCATTACGGCACCAACAAAAAATAGGGTTGTGTTACGGATGGACTACTCTACTTGCACACCGAGTTTCAGAATTTTCTGAATTTTCGGGTTGCCGAACGTCCCTTGTCAGTTTCGAAAGGTAACCTTGGTATGTTTTATTTTCAATTTCTTCAAGAACCGGGTTCCGGTTCGGTTTCCGAGCTAATTTCCCGAATAATTTTTCATGCGGAATGTATTTAGTACACTCGCGGACACTGGCATTATACGAGATCGCGGCCAAGTTGGTCCATTCGTCCCAGTCAGTGTATCTACCGATAATCATTTTTAAATATTGGGTCATTACGAGATGCAATCTCTCTAGAGAGCCGTTAGACGGTGGGTGAAAGGCTGTGGTTCGGAATTGTTGGACTTTCCATTTCCACGGTGCCGGTTTTGTAAAAATTCTATTAAAATTTGGTACTTGGTCGATGAGAATGGCTCTAGGAGCTCCGAAGTGACAAATGAATGTTTTTATAAATACGTCAGCGATTTTAATTTATGAGTATAGGTTGAGAAGCACGCACACAAAATATTTTATAAATAAACCCTGTATGGGTAGTTTATAAGTGTTGCCTGTTGTAGTTGTAGGCAGTCGTTCACGTATGTTTTCTGGTGAGGGAATTGGTGGAATATCTGCAGATGATATTTCCCGGCACATCTTTCTATGTGGTTGAATCCTTCTGCATTTCCTTCCCTGGCGAATGCTGGATGTGGGTGTTGCAGAGTCGACGGGGTTGCTGCCACTCGTTGGCGCATGGATCGGTGATTTTGAGAACCGAGGCCTCTTGGAACCGCATGGTCCACGTTTGGGCCAGTCCTCCAAGTTGTCGTCACATTTGTCTCGTGGTCGTTTGGAGCATGCCTCCACTGCAGGGGAAGTATGGGATAAGGCGTCTGTAGTGACGTGGAATTTCAGTTCAAATTTCGGGTATTGCAGGATAAGTTCCTTCTGCAAGACTGATTTGAAGTCGTCAAAAACGGTTTGCTGGGACGGTCCCCAGTTAAATGCTGTGTCGTTCTTCAAAAGTTGGGTTAACGGACGAGCATTTTTAGAAAATTCTGGGAAAACCCTTCGATGATATCTGGTTAATCCAAGGAAATTTTTAATTTGTTTTGGCATGCGAGGTGCAGCTTCGAAGAACTTATCGCATTCCCCATGAATCGGGTGCTCTTTAGAGATTGACTTAAGTAAATTTTCTGCCCTTGAAGGAGCTTCCGCAGAAATTTTTAATACTACCAGTTCCAGCGTAGCCGCAGGAGACTTTTGGGAGTTTATGGGAAGGGTTGGTTTGGCGTATAGCGCAGGGGGTAAGAGTGAGTGCACTTTCGTGGGTGCCTCGAGATGGTGGATCGACGGATCCAGGGCTAAGAGGGACTTGTTTTTTATTAGGGGGTGGATGGGAGTGATGCCTGTAGGCGTTGTAGTCTCTATTGGTCTTTTAGGTTTGGATTCTGGAGTTTTCCTGTCGGATTTCTCTACTTCGATGGTGGGCATGATGCTTGGAGTGTCAATCTCGCTAGAATTTATAATTTGCGAGTAGTCCTTTAGGTCCGGATTATGTACAGAAAATGAGGATTTTGTCCTCGGCCGTAGCACGACCGGGTTTAGTTGCACTGTAGCGATTCTTATAATACCGCTAGTGCTTTGGGGTATATCGTAAATGGGTGCGCTTCTGCTTGGCTTGTTCCACAGTTCGCATCCATCGGCGCTCGGAGGAGTAATTCCCGACTTCGTTTCCCACAAGGCTCTAGGATCTTCCTTGATAGTGAAGGTGCGTTTTCTGCATTCCGAAGTCACATGTCCGGGCTTTTTACAGTTCCCGCAGATTCGCAGCTCCGTAGGCCTGGAAGGTGGAGGTCGAGACATGTCCCAGTAGGTGACCTGGGGTTTGGGTGCTTGGGACCCATATTCCGTGGCGCGGTTTAGAGAGTTCCTCTCGGAAGGTTGAGCTGGCGGGCCTTGGTTACTCCAACAGGACCGTGCCTCATGACCTGTCTTGTTGCAGAGTTGGCAGGTTAATTTGGGAGTCTTCTGCTCGGGGAATCGGAGACGGTCCCTGGTAATTTCTTTGTCCACACGGACAGCTAAATCGAACGCTTCGTTGAGCGTTTCGAATTGGTGTTGTTGTAGCCTCATCCTTATATGAGGTGGAAGGCCATCGACGAAAGAATCTAGAGTTAGGTGATCCAGATCCTGCGGGTGATTTCGCGCGAAGTCGCGGTAATATTCCCTATCTTCTTCTAGAATGGCGAATCGGAGATCTTTTACGCGTGAGATGTATTCCAATATGTGCTCGTTGGATCCTTTGATAACGTTGACAAGTTCTCCACGATAGTGGTCTGATGTTTTATCAGGGGAAAAGGTACGTTTCAGTCGTTTGACTAATTCATTTACGGAGTCAAAGACCCGATCCTCAACAGCCAAGTACGCATGGTCTTGCAGTTTATTTCTCAACAACCTCGCTAACTGGGGTTCGGCTTGCGAGGGAACCAGAGCCTTTGCCCTATTGCAGGCTCTCGCGAATTGCAAAACGGACATGTTGTGACCGTTAAACTCTGGGACCGTTTCTACGGCGTCTTTTAATGTGATCTGGGGCGATGGATCCTGGTCCGGAATATAATTATAATTTAGTACGGGTTTCCTATCGAAACGGGAGAAACCTGGAGTAGCAAATTTGTTTGCCGTTGGCGGAGGCATAAGAAGTTTTTCTACTAGCCCTTGTATAACTTGTATCTGACCGGAAAGACCTTCCAACGTAAGGCCGCCCGTTTCGGTTTCCACAATCGGTTGTGTAGTAAGTCGTTTGCCGATACCGAATTTTTCGCATATCCCTTCAATTTTTGCGTGTTTTTCTTTTAGCAATCGCATCTGTTCTAATATTTCGGCAGTTGCGGTGTCTACTCGATCAGTAAATTGGTTCACGTCTTGGTCTATAACGCACGAGTCGTCGGTTTCTCCGTACACAGACATGTTTAATTCACCCTTTTGTACTTTATTCTATAATTTTAGGGGTTTTCCTAAGATTAGGCTTCCGGCAGCCGTTATCTAAACCTCACGGCGTTCTCTACCCTGGTAAACGTTAATTTCGTTACGTCTCCTATTCGAACGACGATATTTTTCTGTGCACGCGGCACAATTACTTATGGGACGTGCTCTTAATAAGTGGTCTCTACAACGGGGGCACTCGGGGAATATATCGTTTTGTTGGTAACAATGTACTTGATATATCTCATCTACTTCTACCGGATCCAAATTAAAGCATTTTAGACAAATATCTTCGCCTTCCGTGGTCGTAACTACTCCTTCGGAGGTACAAACTAACGCGTTAGAATCTAACAAGACGCCTCTAAATCTACGACTTGGGTAATACAGTGTGTCTCGATTTCGTTGTTGATCACACATACTAGTCAAAAGAATATTACTGGTATCTTATATTCGACAGATTTATCTCTTGACAATATTAAACAAACGTTCCACCTTGGGCGACTAGGATTACGTCGCGTCGTTTAATAATCTAGATCTTCTGGTTCGTCAAATTCGTCATGGGTTTCTCCAGAAAGGAGATAGAATTCTACGCATATGGGACAGCTATGCATGGGGCGAGTATGGTATAGTTGATTGCCACACCATTCGCAAGGGGGAAGCGTAGAAGGCGTTTGATAATAATGAAGGAGCCGCTCCTTTTTTACTTTTTCTGGGTACAACCAGGAGCAGGGTAAGCAAATATCTTCCTTGTTGAAAGTTCTAGCTAAACGGCCTCTAAGACAAACTAAGCTCTGCATGCACGCAATGGTGCCTTGTAGCCTTTGGCGTCGTTGACCTACTACGATCGTTTGTGAACGCGTGATGTACATAAGTAGTTTTAATGAAACTTTAGTACTTGAGAAATTATTATAAGTTTGATATTGTAAATCTAGGGCTTTTATAAATTGCGGTTATCGAACCTTAGGTAACTTTTACCCGTAAGAAGGTAGCTTTCCGTGCATTCGATGCAGTCCCTTATGGGGCGTTTGGGGATTATTGATTCTTTACAACGCGAGCAATAAACGGGAGTATTATATGTGTAATAGTAATGCGTCCAATAGATCTCTACGGTATCTTCGGGCGCTAAATGAGAACACCTTACGCACACCTCGCTTCCGTCTCGTGTGATAGCGATCCCTCCAGAAACGCAGGTAAGAGCTTGCAAATAGGCAGTTAGGCTCTGTAGTCTGCGGCTTCGGTATGTTGGTTCACACCGATTTGGGTGCTCAATGCACATGCTAAATATAGGGACCTTGTGGGCACCGTATTAAAGAGTATCTTTTTAACAATGGCTAACGAAGATCCCACCGCTGTCACCATTTTTATGTCGCGTCCCGGGTGGAGGTCTTTGGGGACAATGACATGGGGAATAAAATCAGGCGCGAATCTGTAATCCAGCACACTGAGGATTTTAAGGGAATGTCAGGCGCGAATCTGTAATCCAGTACACTGAGGATTTCGAGGGAATGTCAGGCGCGAATCTGTAATCCAGCACACTGGTGATTTTAAGGGAATGTCAGGCGCGAATCTGTAATCCAGCACACTGAGGATTTTAAGGGAATGTCAGGCGCGAATCTGTAATCCAGCACACTGAGGATTTTAAGGGAATGTCAGGCGCGAATCTGTAATCCAGCACACTGAGGATTTTAAGGGAATGTCAGGCGCGAATCTGTAATCCAGCACACTGAGGATTTTAAGGGAATGTCAGGCGCGAATCTGTAATCCTGCACACTGATCGTTTTGAAGGGAGAGTCAGGCGCGAATCTATAATCCTGCACACTGATCGACCAGGGAAGGTTTAATAACTTATACCTTTTGTGGAGACACCCGTTAGAGCACTTATTGTGGTTTGGCTTTGGTAATCGGATTTACCGCTGCATCGAGGTAAAAGACACTCGTAATGATTCCGCAAAATCAGCTATTCATACGGTTAAGCGAAACCTATACGAAAGTAAGTTAGTAAACACTGCAATGCTTTCCGCGGTCGTTGCCCGTAATCAGCTGTTCCGGCAGCCTGGTTGGATTTCGGGATCTTCGTAGCAGAAGGATTAACACAATGACTCGAAACGTTAGTTAAGCAAAGCGGTTTATTAGTTTAGGCAAAAAAATATAGGCACTGTTTGTGAAAGTGCTTTGTTGAACATATTATGCGTTTAGACATTAATCATTAGCACAGAACATTAATATAAATGATTATCAATATATATAAAATGTGATTATGAGCGTGACATACAATATATGTTTTAAGATGGAATAATATAAGCAGTAAACGTTGATAAGAACATGGAATATGGTCGCAATGAGCGTTAATAACACAATATAATATGAAAAGCACTTAAGCGTAACAAGACAAAATAATACGAATAGCAATAAGAATAGAAATGCAAAATAATAGGTGAACGCAATACGCGTAGAAATACAAAATACTATGAATAGCAATTAAAATAGCAATACAAAATAATATGTATGGAGATGACATGCAATAGTTTAAATGGTAATATAAATTCTTACGCTAGTTGCCGTTGAACACTGAATTTATATTTTAAGTGAAGACAATTGTATAGATTTCTATAGAATAAGCTTGATAGATTTCTGCAAAACGAGTCGTTGATTGATTTCCGTAGAACGAGAACGAGCTCTCGCGGTTCCTCGTATTTATACTAATTACAATCTTTTCGGCTTGAAGGGGGGTGCGCAGTACGCACCTTGACACAGGGACTTCAAACCGGTATGATTTTCATACCGGTATTATGTCAACAAAGCTAAACGGAAACCGATATCGTACCGAAATAGACGAATACCGAAACCGTTATAGAACCGAAATAGGTGAAAACCGAAATCGTTGAAATACCGAAACCGAAATAAATACCGGTATTTTCCGGTTCTTCTTTCGCCCACACAGCACACTAAAAACACTGACATAACGTAATATATTTTCATACAAATACCAATATATTATTATACGTTTACCGATAATTTTTTAAATCCCGTAACCCATTATTTAAAGCTTATAAGATATTTTTGTCTGAACTTACGAATGGCCCCATTGGCCGATCGGTACGAGGTTTGGGGGAGGGGGTGAGAACCCTAAATCTAAAATTGTAGCTTCGGGTATTTATTAGTTTCCGAAATATTAATAAAAAATTGTTAATTTTTTTGGAAAATTTTTTTGGACGTTGGTGCAGGCCTCCCTATTTTTCATTTTTGAAATTTTATAACTACGGTCACGTTTTTGGAATCGCCGAACTCACATCGGTTCGCTGTCGTGCTTTCCGCGCTCCGCGCACTGGTCTAGCCCCAACCGGTGGCCGATCAAGATGAAACTTGGTAAGTATTACGAGGGGTGTGGACCGACCCCAAATATAAAATTTTACCTTCAGCAATTAATGCGTTCAAAAGATACAGAAGTAATTGTGCATAAAAGGGTACACCTTACCGATTTTTTTTTAACCACTTAACCACGGTCCCCCATCTTAACAATATTTCTGTTGACTTATACCGACATAACACATTCCACTTTCCAACTTGTTCCGGGTATTAGTATTGATTTGGTTAGATTGGCTCGGGGGGGCGCGAGCGGGCGCGTAAAGCATGGTAGCGAACCGATGTGAGTTTGACGATGCTAAAAATGCGACTGTGGTTACAAAATTTCAAAAGTGGAAAATGTGGGGACGCAATGGCTCCCGGATAGGGAGGCCTGCACCAACGTCCAAATAAATTTTCCGAAGAAGTTAACAATTTTTCATTAATATTTCGGAAACTAATAAATACCTGAAGCTACAATTTTAGATTTAGGGTTCACACCACCTCCCCCCCCCCCCCCCAAACCTAACCTCGATCGGCCATTGGGGCTATTCGTAGGAATATTCATATTTTTAATTATATTTTCACGAAGATATTTTAATTCATGCATCAAAACAATTTTGATAGAAATTTGAAAAAAGTGTAGGATGTATGAAAATACGCAGTAGTTTATAATGAATGTTTGTTTTTATTATAATCTATAAATTTACATTTTTGGCATTAGCTCTAACAACTAAAATATCATCAAGAATGTCGTCAGATAAATTATAACGCAAATATGATAGTACGTATTTCAGGGAAGAGAATAATCTCTCGACACTCACTTGAGTTGAAGGTACTGCTAAAGTTATTTTGGCTAATGAGTATAATTCCGATAAATTATTTTTATTTGTATACCAGAATTGTAAAATATCTTCCTTAAAATCCAATCGAGGATAGTCTAACAATTTTCTAAGCACACTCATGATATCCAACGTGTAAGTACATGTATTACCACTACGTTTTGTATTATCAAGGTCTCTTAACATTTGTTCGAGGTCATCTGCTTCATATTCATCTTCACATGTTGAAGTTGAAGTATTTGGAACACAGGTAGTAGACAAATTCTGATGCTCTTTTTGCAATTTTTGTTTGTATTGCCAGGTGTGTACTAGATGGTTAGTGGCTTTCACTATTTGTTCTTTCGTTAAAATGATATTAAAACGTACGTCAAGGAATATAGCTGCTAAAAAGACGTCATTATTAAATAATATTTTTTCGCGAGTTGCCATTGTCTGAACAAGTCTTCTAGCAAATGAAGTATGAATCTTTGCTGTTTCTAATTTACATTGGGTCCATGGGCGATAAAAATCTCCAATCACAAGCTGCTCTTCCTGTAATAGTTTTGTGGCAATACGTGCTGGTGTTAAAGAACGCACTAAATCTTCAATTTCTCCCCATGTTCCTAAATTTATATATTGGTCTTTATTTGTACTGTTGCGTTATCCGCTGGTGTTAATCCATGTATTATATGAAGTTAGCTATAAATCATAAAGATATCGAAGCTAGATGTAGAGCGAGATTCAAAATCCTTTTGTATTGAAAGATAGGAATAATATATATAGATTCAAAGCGAACGGAACATTAAGGTCTTAAGCAAATGTGAAACGGAGGACAAGGAAGAGTTTATTGTAGAGCGCGTTATGTTTCTTAGGGGGGTTTTCCTTGCTAGTTTTGAATGTTTCAAGTTACCGTTAGATCAGGCGAGGGTAGTAAATAGCTTTACTTTTTCCTTTGCACATCTGCGTGCCAAGTTTCGTCGAGCCGGCAGCGGCTCGTCTCGTAAAAGTACTTAAAATTCTGTCCTCCCTTTCAATAATTGTCGACGTCCTGTTAGGGTAAAAACTCCGGTCAGGGAAGGCTGAAAGTCATAAAGCCATAAAACTTTCTCCGAGTGACGTCGTCTTGACCTCGAGGGTTGCGCTTACTTACCTGCGAGATATGTATATACTGTACGTAGCCTATGTACTACCCCTATGTAATCGGAAAGCGTACCTCGATCACCAGAGGAGAGTGGGAGGAAGCATGAAGGAAGAGCGAAGGACAGCCCACTAACGAAGCTAGAGGGATGACACCGTCTTGATTGGGCGAAAGGATCCGGAGAGGGAGTCCGAGGAAGACTGCAAACTTAAAGGAGTAGGGACTCGGAGGTGACAAGCGATGCGTTATTTTTGTAAAAGATCAGATCAAACTTGTCAGCAGACTTGAAACAGTTTACGTAGAAAATATACAAATAGTTTCTGAACATTTTACTTTGTGAAATCATTTGAAATACCCGCGCACTCCAATGAGCTGAATGCTTCAGCATTCCACGGGCACCAACCCGCGTTCCGTTCTGAGAATCACCGCCGGGACGCGCAACAGTACCCCTATCAGTATAATATTCATTAAACTGCAAAAGACGTTCCAACATGTCTAATGTCGAATGCCATCGTGTTGGACAGTCAATAATTGGCTTATTCTTTTGCAACGCCTTTAATATGTTTCTTATTACTGGTCTTCGCAACTTTTTGCACACTCTCCTAGCTTCATTTATTGTAGCTGTAATTTGTTCATCTTTTAAAACATCCGATACGGCTAATTGCAGTGTGTGGGCTGCACAACGCACAGACCGAACTTGATATTTTTCTAATTTTTCGGCGTTTTCGTCTTCATTAGAATTGGAAATGACTTCACCATGCGATAGCGAAAGTTCAAATTCAAATTCGTCGTCCTTATCATTAATATTTGTATTATCAGTTTCATCTTCATCGCTATCGTCTTTATTATTATTATTATATTCTATATGATCCTTCCCTATGAGTTCAACAAGTTTAACCATATTTGACCCGTTATCGGTTGTAATAGAATAAATCTGATGTAGGGATATTCCGTATGTGACCAGGACATTTTTCACAATTTCTTTAATATTTACAGCAGTGTGTCTATCATAAACTTGTTTTACTGCTAACGTATTTAAAACTAATTTTGTTTCCTCTATATACTGAATGTTTATACCCATAAATGAGCGATCCATACAAGTGGCTAAATCAATTTTTAATGATAATAGTTTGCCTTTCAATTTTTCTCCAAGTTGTTTACGAAACAAGTTCGCTTTCAGTATAACTTCATTACGGACTTCTTGAGATTAAATATTTAAAGTGGAAGTTGATGGAAGCATGTTGATAATATTTTGAAATGATCTATCATTGATTAGACTAAAAGGCCGTCCATGTACTATCACTAAATGTACGCATTCATTTAATATGTCTTGTTTAATACGTTTAATTTTATTATTAGAAATTGCAGATTCTATTTCTTCATTTTTTCGCTTTTGATTGCAAAGCATAACTGAAGTGAAATCAGATGGATGATTGGTAGATAAATGCGTCAACAAATTGGTGCCGTGTTTTCCCTAAAAATTAAAATTACGCAAATATGAGTCATACAATAATATTCGAATACTTACAAATTTGGACTTCCCTAAATAAAAACAACTTACAGCAATTTCACAACCACACTCATTAATTAAACACATTGATTTATTACGTGTTGAATCATATTTAAAGTATTTATGAACAGCA
Source organism: Andrena minutula (assembly GCA_929113495.1). NCBI lineage: Eukaryota > Metazoa > Arthropoda > Insecta > Hymenoptera > Andrenidae > Andrena > Andrena minutula. The sequence goes on along the minus strand of OV815993.1, from coordinate 46,604,172 downwards.
TTTACTTTTTTGCGACCCATTTTTTCTATGTATATACAGTAATAATAATACTAATAAACTAATACGCTAAGAATGTAGTAATAAAACAATGGCAATGGTTAATAAGTAATAACTTTGAAAATTTTTTCTGTCACTTTTGTGTAATAACTCAAAGCATCAGAATGAATGTGGAATCAGTTTGAACGTGGCTCGGCCAGCTGGCTCGGCTTGTTCTGGTTGAGCGATTCGGCTTGGCGAGCACGACTCGGCGAGCCATGACCGATCAGACGGAACGTGGCTGGGCTCGCCTAGGTTCGGCAATTCGGCTTGGCGAGCACGACTCGGCGAGCCATGACCGGTCAGATAAACTACATAAGAGCCACACACTCAAAGAAAAAGAAAAATACACTACGTGGACGAATCTCTGTCGCGATTCGTAGCTTCATTATAGCGTGGCCGCAGAAAAAAGAAAATAATACAACGTTTCCCTTCCGAATTCCGGCAGTCCCAACATCACTTTCTTCTTCACTTGCGAACACATTACACATGTTATTTTATGATTAGCTTCAGTATTACAGCAATATCAATATCATGTATAATCGGTTTTGTTATATTGATTTTAGATTCTTGTCTAATAATATTTTGAAAACTGTAATAAAATCCGAAAACCGAAAAAATTACCTGTAAATATCGGTAAATATACCGGTATTTGCATATATCGGTATGACGTCATACCGGTATTTGCGTATTTCGGTTTCTATAAAGGTTTTGAAGATGGAACCGAAAAATACCGGTATCATACCGGTATTTTCAGTTTCGGTAGAGGTCCCTGCCTTGACATAGTTACGCATATGCGTCGCAGTAACATTTCCGGGGTTTTTGTAAGGACCAAAGGTTGGTCTATATTTGGACTCGCAATTTCGGCACGTACGCCAAATAATCCTCGCGATTATCCTTCTGGGGTTTTTATACATGTGGTTTCGTACTGCTCAACTCCTCGAATGGGTTTTGGGTATTTTTATAGGAAAGGGGTGATAATCGATTTGACTTCTTTGGTCATTTAGTGGGCTTGAGACGTGGTCTCGATTTAAGAGATATAAGGGGCGAGGGACTTGTTTAGATTCGATAGGAGTGAAGAGTTTGTGCCGCGTTGGGCGAATATGTGAGGGAGATTCACTGATTGACCGTCTTGAGATGGGGACCGCTAAGGTACATCGCCAAGGCGGTCGAGGTCATGGAGAAGGGGTAAGAATTGATGTTTGGGGAGATTTGAGAGGAGTTGTATAGTGGTTTATGAAGGAATGTTATTTTATCTGCGCGCGAAATTTTGTAGGACGTCACATTAACGACGTCAATTCATTACAGACCTCATTTAGCCATCCATCGACAAATGCCAAGAATGTAGCTTTTCCAGACCCCTGCCATATGGTAAAGCTAGTTCGCAACATTTTTGGAGACAGCAAACGTTTGCTTGATGGGGATGGTGAGTTCATAAAGTGGTCATATCTAAATGAGTTACACGAGTTACAGGAAATGGAAGGTTTGCATTTAGGAAACAAATTGAGAAATGCACATATAAATTATAGTAAACAAAAAATGAAAGTGCGTCTAGCAACCCAAGTTTTTAGTAAATCTACGGCAGATTCCCTTTTATTTTGTAAAGATACATTAATACTAAACGAATTTAAAGATTGTGAAGCCACAATAAAGTTTTTATTAATTTCCAACGATCTATTTGACATACTAAATTCAAAAAACATGCGACAAGTAGAGTTTAAACAAGCTTTAAATTCAAACAATATTGAGTCTATAAAACAGAAATTTAACGAATGTAAATCATACATAATATCATTGAAAAATGAATGTGGTGCTTCCTTATTAACGTCTCGTCGCAAAACTGGTTTCTTAGGATTGCTTATTTGTATTCAAAGTGCCTTGACACTATATGAAGACCTTTGTGAAGACAATAATTTACTAAAATACATTCCTTTCTATAAATTAAATCAAGACCATATTGAGTTATTATTCGGCTGTATAAGACACCACGGCGGAGGAAAAAATAATCCCACTGCCAGACAATTCAAAGCAGCGATGAAAAAAATTTGAGTGCATGCTGATGTACGCGGTACAAAAAGTGGCAATTGTATTCCGTTGGAACAAATTGCAATTTTACATGTGTCATCCGCAGGCAAAATTACAAATTGCGAACATGTTATAAATTCTACATCAAGGCTATCACGTCTATATAATGAATCAAATGGAGATGATTCTATTGATTAGAACTATTATTTTAATCAACATAATTACGTAACAGATACTCGAGAAATAAGTAAATTCTCTATGAATGTGGTCGAATATATAGGTGGATATGTGGTAAGACAATTAAAAAAGAATTTACTGTGTGAAATTTGCGTGAAAGCACTAAGTGTTAACAATGAGGATGAACACAACCTAATACAAATAAAAAGCCGCGGAAAATTAATTCAGTCATCACCTCAAGTAACATCTATTTGTCGGAAATGTGAAACTGAAATTCGATCTGCAGTTCATTTCCAACAACTATTTAAAAATCCGAAATATACAGAGTCCTACATATCAAACAAAGTTCTTGAAGTATTTATTGGTAGCAATGTGTTTCAGGAGTTAAATGAACATACGGATGACCAAACATTCATGGAGAACCATGTAATACACTTAATACGTGCAATTATTAAAAAGTATGTAATAATACGGTTACATTATATAGCTTTAAATAGAATCGATAAATCAAATCGTCAACGACAATTATGTAATAAACTTGTAATTTTTAAAGGGCAATAAATCAATTAAACACACCATACCTATAACATGCCTTATTTTATTGTCCTGTGTAACTTACTTAAGTTTATTTATATTATTATTGTTTATTAATAATGTATTAATTATCACTCATTTTATGCGAACAATAATTTGGTTTCTATTATTTAGAACAATAAATCATTTTCAATCAATATCTCTGTTTTAATTCATCTAATATATTTAAATAAGTGTAAATGCATAGTAGTAAATAGGTGTATTTTTCGCCTTTCGGCCTCAAAATGGGGTTACATATTATGTGTGTAAGTATTTGTTTCTGGGACTGTTCATTCAAGATTGTGCTTTTGTTTGACTTCTTCCTTCATCTTGTTTTTCTTTTCTTCTCCTTTTTCCAGAACCGTACGCATTCACTCCGCTCCTTCTTCTCCCTTTAGTATCCCTCTAATCGTTGAATTTTGTCTTTTCAGTTCCTTACAGTCTTGTAGCATGTGACCCAGCGTCTCTCTAGACCCATTAGATAGTCTGTATACTGTCTCTTTTTCCTCCTTCTAGTACTTGCTTCCCCGCTCTTCGTTCCCACATCTGAACCTTGCAATCATACTTTGGTCTCTGCCTCTGTAGTTTCCGTTTAGGTAATTTGCTCTCTGGTTATTCCTGATTTCAGTGTAATGTGGGTTGTATCTGCTTCCTTGTATTCTATTGTATTGCCATTGCACCTGATCTGCCCTGTCCCTTTGCGCTAGTTCCTCAGCAAACTCTCCTCTCCTTTCTATTTCCATTTCTTGGATATCCAACATTTTTTGCCTGTAGTATGCGTTTCTCATTTCCTCCCATTTCGACTTTTTCACTGCTTGCTTCGCGTCTATTTCCCTCCAGCATTCTTGTACTATTTTATTCTTATTCAGTCGTTTCGTTTTCTCCTCATATTTTATTGCTCTTTTCCCCGCTTCTGTCCTTTCTTTGTCCGTTTTTGTTTCCTCCAATATTAGATATGCTGGTGTATTGAGGTCCAAACCTAAAATCCATCTTATGTATTTCTACTGTATTTTCTCTACCTTTTTTTGCTTCCATCCATCTCCAAATTTCTGAAGCGTACAGCAAGATACTTGCCAGTATGCTTCTAAATATTCTCATTCTTCTCTCAAAATTGTTCTTGAACATTCTTTGTCCTATTCCCCATATCCGTGCTACTGCTATTCTTGCTTTCTTTATGACTTCCCTTATATACATCTATCTGCCTCCATTTTACTGGCAATTATACCCTAACCCTAGTAGCATTTGTTGTTGGCATACAGTTGGGCCACGCACATAATTTTAGTTGGCCAACAGTTAGATTTGGCACTTCCTTTCAGGTTGGGCCAACAACAGAGGGCCAAGGTAGGCTTTCCTACTCTTGCCCTACTATTTATAGGGCTTACTGTAAAAGCCCCATTGAAAGTTTCTTTCCAGAAGGCGTCTTAAACAACTTCAAAAGACGTTGTAAAGACGTCTTCTTCAGGTCTGGATTAGGAAAAAAAAATTTCGCGTTGAGGAGGGGAATTGAACTCAGACTTTCCGCTTAGAAAGCAACCGCTGTTTCCAACTATACAATACACTTACTTGTAAACAGATCTAATTTTTAGGTACATAACAAGTATTAAGTGTTTCTAAAAACTATGCAGTGACGCGAAATATTCTACAAAATATCATTCGACCTTTAGACTCGTTCCTTAAGATTTCACATTTGTCTTAAGACAGACGTCCTCTTTACGTATTGATAAATAAGGAAAGAAAAACCACAACTTGGAATATAATAACAGGTTTTTGGATGTAGCAAATTTTCTGACGTTTGTAAGACGACATTTAATCATCGTTGTAAATTGTTTGTTAATTAACCAACCATGGTTGGCATTACTACGCATAGTAATTATAGGCCCAACATTGAATATTCGTAGGCAAACTGTCGTAAGTTTTTTGCCGTAGGCCCTATGTTGGGAATTTGTAGGCAAAACTCTAACTATATCCCAACTAATTCCCAACTGTTGGCTACCGTTGGCCAACCGAAAATGCTACTAGGGAAGTATTTGGGTATGCATATGTTACGTGTTATAGCGGGGATTTCGAGATCCAGATGCGGATGGGTTCGCTGCCCGTGGAGCGCTAATGCGCTCTGCTCACGTCCGCCCTTGGTGTTGGCCTCCAATTTTCTTCCAGCGATGATCAGCAAAGAAGGAAGTTAATAAACTGAGACTAATTTCTGTTGTTACTTAGTTTTAGTTTTAGTTTTATATATTTTAGGTAGGACAATTAAGAAATGCGTCTGATTGCTTTAAACGTTGATCAACGAATGAATGTGTACAAAGATGTCGTCTGTTCTATCTAAATATTAACATGTTTTTGTTAATTAAGATATCCAATAAAATAAAAGGTTTCTTAATTAATTATTTTACGAATTATACGATTGGTCCTTCACTAACTAAAACGAGCGTTTCACATGATATCAGTGATTCTATTAGCAAAGCAACCGAAACATTTATTTAATCGATATAATTTAGCGAGCGCCTCTAAGAGGTAAGTATTCCTTGGAAAGTTTGTTCAAATTTCGATTGCTTCGTTTTACAGTTTAAACTTGGCGCGCCTAGAATTCGCTACGCAGAGCCATCTTACATGAAGCTAAGTTCACATGTTACCACGGCATACCGTAACATTCCTTCACCCTTACGGAGAAAAGGTGTTTTTATAAAACAACTTTTCTAATTTTACAATTTGCTGATGATAATACAATTTCGAATATATAAATACTTTAATTAGTAACTTAATAAACATACAAAACTTGAATGAAACATTTAAGAACAACAATAAGAATTATTATAATTTAATTGAGATCTTAAAATCGCAAAGAAATATTTCCTTTACAGAGATTTTTCGGTTAAGAATCGTCAGAAGAGCAGCCCGGCCTAACGCACGCTAATTTGAGTTTATTTGTGTGCACTATTTTAAATTTGTTAGAACCCAACATTATTTCTACAGTTAAATCGTTAATTGCCCTGCTGATCTTGTAGGGACCAATCCAATTACAGTCAAGTTTTGTCCTTGGTTCCTTTTGAAGGTAAACATCATCGCCTACGTTAAATTTACGAGGGTTTGCCCCACGGTCATAATACCTCTTACTCTTCTCCTTAGCTCGTTGTAAATTTTCAGCGGCAAGTGTCTGAGTAGTGGTGATTTTAACAAAAAGGTCGTCGAGGTACTGGACGAAAGTGCGTGGTACTTTCTCTTTGGCAAATTCAGATGGAATTTCTGCTCTCACCCCAAAAACCAATTCGTGTGGTGTAAACCCCGTGGCCTCATGCACCGAAGTATTGTACGAAAACATTCCAAATCGAACCCACTCATCCCAATCATTTTTAGCGCAATAATGCCTTAAATAATCGACAAAAACTCTGTGTGCTCTTTCTAGGGAACCTAAAGACTGGGGATGGAACGCCGTGGAGGTTATCCTTTGTATTCTGAATATTCGACAGAATCTTTTCATTACCTGACCAACGAAGTTTCTACCCTGGTCAGTGTGAATAACCCTTGGACAACCGAACCTGCTAATAAATTGCTCGGCCAGGGCAGTTGCTACAGTTATTGCTTCCATATTAGCTAACGGAATGGCATCGGAGTACTTAGTTAGGTTATCCTGCAAGGTGAGAAGGTACTTATTCCCTTTTGGGGTCAGAGGCAGAGGCCCTACAATGTCCATTTGAACTTTCTCGAAGGCTCGCCTCGGCGTGTCTGTGATACATATTGGTTGTCTGACTTTTGCAGAATGGATCTTGTTTCTCTGACAGGTGGGACAAGAACGGACAAATTCTGAGATTTCCCTCATCATCCCCTGCCAATAGTAATGTTCCCTTACATACTTCTGGAGTTTACCCACACCCCTATGACCACCGGCTGAAGACTCGTGAGATTCTTTGATTATTTTTAAACGGCCAGACTTAGCAGGTGTTATAATTTCGCCAGTGCATATAGTAATTAAAAATTGAGAATCAGTGAAAATTCGCTTAAATAAATCCTCTACTTGTTCCCATTCAAAATCGTTAAAGTTATCAAGATCTTTTGAAATACTAAAGGCCCATGTTTTTAATGAACTCATGAGGTTTTTAAGTGCCCTTAAGGAGGCTTCTATATAACCAAAATTTAAACATTCCTCAGAATTATCCTTGAAGAGTAGAAGAAAAATAGAAAATTGATCACCAGGAAGTGCCATAGCATCGCCAACCTCAAGTTGATATTGCCGCATCTGTTGCAAGGAAAATCTATTTCGTTTTAACAAATCAATCGTAACTTCGGAAGTAATATTGCCATTAAGTGGTAAAAAGTGAGCAAGATTGTCCCTCCGCATGTATAAATGATCTTTTATATACAGGATGGTTGGCAGAAGGGAAAGGTGAATTGTTTGTCTATTTATGTTCACATTATTAGCCATAACTTCACTAATCTCCTTATTGGGTCACTCATTTATTTCATAATCTACTGAGGTCTTTTCAACGAGGGACTCCCGTGCAGCTTTGATCGCAGAACAGTTCGGTAATTCTGCCTCTGGACTTCCAGTTCCAGGCATAACAGTTTCTTTTCGTGTTTCTTCATCCACAGTACAACAACAACAACAACAACAAGGTGCCCCTCTACCTTGACGATCAACACTCTGGAGCCCCATGCAAGTCACCGCAGGGGTCGACGAGTCACAGGGTCTCTTAGGAGCACTGCGAGCCCCGGGCTCATATCGAACACAGGCCGACGCCCTAGTCTCCTGAAGCGCGATCCAGAGGCTTGGAGTCAACGTTTGCCGACAGGAGGTTCGAAACGGCGACACCATGTCCGACTGGGAGAACCCTCTAAAATTCTCAATTTCTCTTTCAAATGTAAGTGATTCTAACATATCAGTTTCCAAATTTAGTGCCTCAGAATTATCAGCTTCTATCTTCTCGCGCGCCAAGAAGACAGATGCTACCATTACTTCTATTTCATTGCTAGTATTCTTGTCATCTGTTTCATCCGCCACAGAATCTGAAAACGGTGTCATGTCTGCACAGACAAGCACCCTCTCCGGATCTACAGAGTCAAAACGGATCGTATCGTCAGTCAGTGCGTTTGGTGATCGGGGGACAATGCTCTGGCAAGGATCAACAGGGTTTCGCGAGAGTGCATCCGCATTAGAATTGGCTTTTCCCGGTTTGTAAGCTATATTGTAATCATACTCATTTAGACGAATTCGCCATCTCATTAATTTGGATGTGGGGTCCTTAGCGTTATGCAGCCATACTAGAGGGCGATGATGAATGAATCTCCTATAATAGCCCACGAGCCCCAAGAATTGTTTCACATTTTTCCTTGTTTTAGGTATCGGAAATTGCTTTACGGCAGAGACTTTTCCAGGATCCGGTTTCACCCCCGCACTCGAAATTACATGACCCAGGTAAACTATTTCCTTTTGTAAAAATCGGCATTTTTGTGGTTGTAAAGTTAACCCGGAATTTTGTAATCGCGCTAAAAGTACTTTTAATTTCCGATTATGCTCTTCAAGTGAATCCGCGTAGACGACAATATCATCCATGTAGACAAAAAGTTCTATGCCCTGTAACCCCGTTAGTATTAGGTCCATAACTCTTTGAAAGGTTGCGGGCGCGTTCTTTAGCCCGAACGGCATCCTGTTGAACTCAAAATGACCGTGTGGAGTTGAGAAGGCAGTCTTAGGTTTTGATTTCGGGTCCACGGGTATCTGATGGAACCCAGAGGCTAAGTCTAGAGTGCTAAAATACTTAGCCCCTCCTAATTGATCTAAGATCTCAGTAATATTGGGCAAAGGGTAGGCGTCCGAAACGGTCACTTCGTTCAATTTCCGATAATCTATGACCATTCGCCACTTAGGTTTTCCCGAAGAATCCGATTTTTTTGGAACTATCCACACCGGTGAATTATATGGTGAACATGAGGGTTGTATTATTTTGCTGCTCAGTAAGGAATCTACCTGCTTGTTTATTTCATCCTTGTGGACTAGAGGATATCTATACTGCTTGGTCTTAATAGGAATTTCGTCGATAGTAGTTATGGTGTGCTGTGTAACGTTAGTAGACCCTAAATTATCCGACGGGAGATAAAACTGGTATACGAATCTGTTTATAACTTCTAAAATACTACTCTTCTCAATCTCGTTTAAATGGTCTAGTACGAGCAACCTAATCAACTGGGCTAATCTTTGAGCGCGATCTTTGGATTTGTCAACGTCGGGGTCGGAATTGATTGTTTGCGATAAATCAGAAAAAGGCTTAGAGTCAAATTCTTCTAACTCAATAGGAGGTACCGTCAGGACGATATGGTCGCATGTAGTATTTATAGCATATAGTTTTACAAAGCCATTTCGTTGACTAGCTAGACATTCGCCTAATAAAACACCGGGTCCAGCGTCTAATTGTCGTACGTAACCCGAAGAATTATTACCTATGGCGGGTACAGTTGTGACGAAGTCACGTCACGCGCCGTGCGAGCGCCCGAGACCGAAACAAAGGGGCCTAGTTCGCGCCGCGCCCGCTGGGCGGCTACGGCCCCGCGACGGCTCTCGCGTGTGAAACTGTACAGGCTCTGCTTATAAGAGCCGCGGCGAGCGGACTCTGGAGCCCTTGTGCATGTCGCTATACCGCTTCACGCAATACAAGGCGCTCATTTTTGAACCACGGCACGAGATTTCTCTCGTACCATCCCGTGAGGTGTGTCAGTGTCGGCCATAGCCATACTGTACCATTACCAGCCTCTTTCCGAAATAGGCCAAGATTGTCTTGCGCCCTGCCACCGTCAGAGAGGTACCTCCGCGCCCATTAGGCCGGAACCCTATTGCACTCTGAACCTCTCTTATACGACTCTCGATCGAACGTGCCTTGTAAGGCCAATCCGAGCAGAACGTTCCACAACTCCGAATCCTGCTCCTTGAAACTTTCGCCGCCAAGCCGCCGCCGCCGCGATCACCGACGCGCCGCTACGCAACTCTTCCGCCGCGCACGGAAACAAATGTAAAAACAACCCACAGCTTTTGACAATAAACACTGTTATTGTTACTAAACGCAGTCTACTCATTCGCCGAACCTGGCCATACCGACTGAGTCGGCATAAATCCCTTCTCCGTCCCACCGGTAATCGTGCCGCTACCAAACACGATTACACAGTAATTAAGGTTTTGGTTCGCGGGGGTAAATTAAGCGGGGTATTGACATTGAGGGAGGTTTCTCCTTTTCCAAATTTTATCACGCCAGATAAATTTTCTTTAAATTCAATAGTTGCCTCTTGTTTTTGCAGAAACGAGATACCTAAGAGCCCGGCACTCTTAAGGGGAAAATCATCATTTACTATTTGGAAATAGATGGGAGTGTTGTGGATTATAACAACAACCTCGCCCCGCGTTTTGATTATCCCTGCACCAATACCCGTAAGTTCATAGACCTTTCCACTATTAATTCGCAAATCGGAGACTAATCCTGCGCGTTTTATTAGATTCAATTGTGAACCGGTGTCCACCAAGAATTTAGCGGAGCCCTGAGAAAAACGATCGCTCTCAAGGGAGACAACAGGTGGTCGAACGGCATCAATTACATCGAATCTGTGGCAGACACGATAGACACGGCGCGTGCAATTAGGGGTTTGGTCGGCACCGTGCCCTTTTGCTGACTCCCCTTTGAGTTTAAATTTTGATGAGCTTTTAAAGATGTTGGGTCACACTGGTCCGCCCCGAAGGAATAATCGCGTTGATTTTGTCCCGAATTAAAATTTCTCCGGTCATCCCTAGTAGGTGAATAGCGCCGGTTCCTTTTAGAATTAAAGTCCCTCCGTTCTCTACTATAATTTGAGTTACGCCGATCCTCGGGTGTCGCGAATGCAAACGAATTTTGTGAAGGTTGAGGACCCCGTTTATAGCATTGTACCTCCAGATGACCCGTTTTCCTACAGTAATTACACCTTTTGAAATTACGAGTTGAAGGAACATACTTGTTATTGCTTACCAGCGGGCAATCTGACCGATAATGGCAAAATTGGTTGCAATTAAAACATCTAATGTTTTCATTTGAATTTACCGCGAACACCGTAGACCGATTTGCAGACAATCTGTGACTCACGCTGTTATTCACATTCCTTTTCTGCCTAGCACCCCTAGTAGCTAAACGGATAGCGTCTGCTAGTCCTTCCACCTCCTGATTAATAATGGACATCATCATCGCGTCATCACGTAAACCTCCCAGAAATCCCGATACCGCTTCTTCTTCGAGTACTGATTTGACACCCTTAACCTGCTCTAGGTTTGACTTTTCCTGAGCTATCTCTATTCCATTATCCAGAATTTCGTGCACTCTAGCACCAAACTCCTCTATAGTTTCCCCATCCTTACGCTCTATGTTCCTGAGATCGTCTAACGCGGCTTTGACATTGAAACTGTCCTCATACGCGACTTTCATTAAGTTGACCAATTCTTCTACCGTATTCGGCACCGTTCCCCCAGTAATTCTGTTATAGTCACGAATTTGCATCTTATTGCGCATGATAGCCAGTAAGTAGTATTTATCCTCCCTTTTCACAAGTGAGTCGGCTAACCTACACTGACTTATAAATTTGCTTACAGATCCCGGTTTCCCGTCGAAGCAAGGAACAAAATCAGCGACCATTTTGAGTGGCATACGCGAAGCTCCGTCTGACGGCCCACGCGAAAAGTTCGGTGCATTATTGTCAATGGACCCAGTATCGTTACCCGAATCAGATACACTATTTTCCAAAGGAGTGGAATTTTGAAACGGCACTACATCTAGGGATGCAGCTGTGGAGCCGGAGGCACCTAAGTTAGGTACAGCCACTACATCTTCCACCACGAAGCAATTACCACTACTCAGACGGTTCTTGCGTTTTTTTACAAATTTTCGTGCGAACGGTGGCATTTTAAACTAACAAATATAACGATTCTAACGGCGATATTAAAATATAGAATTTTGATATGAACTCACAAATACAATGACGTAGATTAATGAATTAAACTGGACTCGCTCAAGTGACTGCTGGTTCGCTCGACTTTCCCGCTCCGAAGATCTGCTGATGTGTCCAGCGACGACTGCGTTGGTTCAGCTGCTCCAGTTGTAAAGTCCACGTTGTTCAATGAAGCCCCAAACAGCGACGGAAGGACGTTGAATGGTGGCTCCGTTGTCTCGTTCAGTTCCCCGTTGTCTCGATCAGCTCCGTTGTCTCGATCAGCTCCGTTGTCTCGATCAGCTCCGTTGTCTCGATCAGCTCCGTTGTCTCGATCAGCTCCGTTGTCTCGATCAGCTCCGTTGTCTCGATCAGCTCCGTTGTCTCGATCAGCTCCGTTGTCTCGATCAGCTCCGTTGTCTCGATCAGCTCCGTTGTAAGGTTTTACGGCCAGGTGCGTGTGACTCCGAAAAGACTGGCACGGACATTCGAAGTCACCCTCCTCTGGTATTCACCCTTGTTCCTGGGGAAACCGTGCCCAAAAACCCAGGAAAGAGGGTTGCACGAACTGGCTAACGTTTCTTCAATTTTTGCGCACGCGAGCCGGCAAATTTTGATAATCCCACCGCTGTCACCAGAACTGTTACGTGTTATAGCGGGGATTTCGAGATCCGGATGCGGATGGGTTCGCTGCCCGTGGAGCGCTAATGCGCTCTGCTCACGTTCGCCCTTGGTGTTGGCCTCCAATTTTCTTCCAGCGATGATCAGCAAAGAAGGAAGTTAATAAACTGAGACTAATTTCTGTTGTTACTTAGTTTTAGTTTTAGTTTTATATATTTTAGGTAGGACAATTAAGAAATGCGTCTGATTGCTTTAAACGTTGATCAACGAATGAATGTGTACAAAGATGTCGTCTGTTCTATCTAAATATTAACATGTTTTTGTTAATTAAGATATCCAATAAAATAAAAGGTTTCTTAATTAATTATTTTACGAATTATACGATTGGTCCTTCACTAACTAAAACGAGCGTTTCACATGATATCAGTGATTCTATTAGCAAAGCAACCGAAACATTTATTTAATCGATATAATTTAGCGAGCACCTCTAAGAGGTAAGTATTCCTTGGAAAGTTTGTTCAAATTTCGATTGCTTCGTTTTACAGTTTAAACTTGGCGCGCCTAGAATTCGCTACGCAGAGCCATCTTACATGAAGCTAAGTTCACATGTTACCACGGCATACCGTAACACATATTTCTCTTCAATTTTCATTATATTCCAAATTTAAATTCATAATTAATCACTTCTTTAGTATTAACTTAGACATTTGTATTGTTGCGACTCCCGTCTAGCGGCGTGCAGTATAAGCTTCTGAAGCGCGGAGTTCAGATTGAAGCACCTAAATGTAATAGGAAAGGGAGACAGGGTGAAGCTCGTACAAGCCCGAGGTGTTCGAAAATAGTTAGAGATTCTTTTAATAAGGGAACCTCAAGATTATAAACTAATCGATACTAATCGATACTAGTCGATACTAATCGATACCCTCTTGGATACGGGTGTTTGAATAAATGAACTTCTCCTTCCTCCCTTCTCCTAGGTGTGCGATTCCAGCGCAACGTTGTTAAACGCTTGATTTCGTAAAAGTTGATAACCGAAAGGAATCGGATCAACGAATAAGAATTTAGCTAGCTAAATAGTAAATTTACGATTGGCTCTCGGTAACCAAGCCATTTTGAAATTAACAAAAAAGCTAAAGCGAAGGGTTTTTCGGAAGCGTCACTCGAGCCCCAAAAGCTGTAACGAGCAGTCGAATAGAAAAGGAGTTCTTTAGAAATCGAGATTGTGTTTCAAACTTTTATTTCCTTCATTAAAGTTATAAGTTATTGTGTTCAAGTCGTTTTATTCTGTTCTTATTATTATAGTTTTCATTATTTTTTAACACCAAAATAATCAGCGTCCAAGGAGCAGAGTGCCTTAGCACTTCACGGGCATCGACCCTCGCCGAATTCCCTGAGAAGGATCCAGGAGGACCAGCCGGCTACGCAACAATTTGGTGACAGCGGTGGGATTCTGCAAATTTGCCGGCTCGTGGACGCAGGAATCGCAAAGCAACCGTCGTAGGACTTCGGAGGAGAGCAACTGCAGGCGATCGAATCAATCTTTCCTGAAACCGTACACCTTCAACCAGGGGATCTTCTGCGTTGACGTCGAAGTCTGCAATTTCGTGAGAGATTGAAGTTCAATTATAATATACAATTTATGGTTCTATTGTAAAAATTGCGTGCTGTAATTATTATCGCGTTGTGTTAACTATTAGTTGATAAGATTAAGAGCTTAGCATTTGCATTACGAAAATGCCGCGTAGACGTAAGGAATTGCCTAAACGAAAGGGACGACAACTACGTTCGGATAGCGTACAGGTACCCGAAATAGAGGGTTTAAGTGTTGAACCTGTACAAGTAGAACGTCCTATGGCTACTTCACAATCTCAAACAACACAAACCGATGACCTTATCGTTGATTCGGCGAGGTCAGGAGATTCTTTGCCCTGTCCAACCGCGGTTATTGCTGTGAGTTCAGAAGCTTCGGGTGGTGAATCACGGCCGCGCGACTTAAATTTTGTGCAGACGCGACTCGATCCTCCTGTTGTTAATTTATCTGAATCAAGTAGCCAATCGCTTTGTTCAAACGTCATCTCTCAACCGAATTTAGTAAAGTCCACAGACCCACCTAAGTCTTATCTCTCATTAAAACTGGTAAAAGACTCAATTCCTAAATTTGACGGAAAATCCGACTCTCTGATCAAGTTCATTAAACAATGTAGACTACTTAACTCGAAGGTAAAGCCTAGCGACCGTGAAAATCTTCTTTTCCTTATTAGGGGAAAAATTGAAGGACACGCTAATTTAGCGTTGTCTAATCGGCGCGAAGCTACGACTCTAGACGAACTGATAGATTTATTAAAAGGGATCTTTGCTCAGTCCTTCAATGTCCATGACATGAACGCGGGACTGATGAATACGCGTCAGTACTTAAATGAAACGGTAGAGACATTCGGGGCCCGAATAAACGAAATTTTAAATAGTGGGTTAGAGACCGCCCGAGATGCGTATAACCCGGAACTGTTAGTCGGCGTCATCGATTTGTTGAAGAACACGTCAATCATTAGCTTTATTAAGGGGCTCCAGAATCAAACCGCGCGATTTTACTTAAATAGGCAAAAGGATAACGGGCAATTACCTGATCTCGAGACCGCTATCTCCATCGCGAGTAAAATTGAATCCGAAATGGTCAGCCATCCTGGGTCGTCTGTTCTTGCTTCCTCCCAATCTGGTATCACAAGCGCAAAAATTTTTAAAGCCGACTTTGAGAATCGCAATTGCTACTTTTGTAATCAAACAGGACACTTACGCCGTGATTGTCCTAAGGCTAGGGAATCTCAAATGAATCCTCCAGACCGTGGAAAGATTAGATGTAGCTATTGCAGGAAAACAGGTCATCTTGAGGCTCATTGCTACAAAAAACAAAATCAGGGTGTTAGTCAATCTCACGGCGAATCGTCTCAGCGGAGTACTTTAAACTCGCAATGGGTCCCGCGAGCGGGTGCGACGTGGAACAAACCCCTAATTGCCAGCACCAAAACCAACGAGGCTGCTTCCAAGTCAAAGTAAATCGATCCGGTAGTTTACCAATAATGAAGTTAAATCATCATTGCTTCCGAGAGAAGTTCGGTCACTTCCTTGTTGACACCGGTTCTCAACTCAATATAATCAAACGGAGCAGTATAATTCCCAGCACAACTGTAAATACCAACGTCGTTTACAATATTACGGGTATCGATTCAGGAAGTATACGTACTTGTGGTGAGGTCGTTATTAAAGTCAATCTCATTGATGTGAAATTCCAAACCGTTAGTGATGATCTTCCTATCCCTGAATCAGGGATCTTGGGAATGCCGTTTTTAGAAAACCAGAACGCGATAATGAAATTCGGGAACGACGAACCTAATAGTCTTCGAATCGGTGACGAAGAATTTTTCCTTCTCTCGTCGTCCTCCTTTCGATTACCACCCCGTAGTAGAACTCTTGTAGCTTTACCTGTTAAGGAACCTGGAATTAAAGAAGGTTATATAAAGAAATTGACCACTCAACCAGGCGTTTTCATGGGGGAAGCATTAGTTAGACAACAAAATGGGTCTGCCAAGTTATATGCAATCAATACTACTCCAAATCCCGTCACCGTAACTATTCCACCTGTTGAATTAGAAGCATTCATAGAGCTCCCACCTTCGCCGCGTTCGTCCCGCACAGGCAATCCTAATGTTGATAAATCGAGGGCCGATTCTAGCAGATTAATCCAGATAGCTAAAATATTGAAATTAGATGGTTTAAACGAGGACGAGCAAAGTAGTATTTTGGAAATTATTAGGGAATTCCCTTATCAATTTTACCTTCCATCTGACAAATTGCACTCCACGAATACCATCCAGCATTCAATCGAAACTGTAAATGAAACTCCAATTAATACTAAACAGTACAGGTTCCCCCCTATTCATAAAGACGAAATAAGGAATCAGGTCAGTGCGTTGTTGGAAAAGGGTATTATTCAACAGTCGACTTCTCCATATAACTCACCCGTTTGGGTGGTCCCAAAGAAAGTAGATTCCGCTGGAAAACGACGTTGGCGCATGGTCATCGATTATCGCTTGTTGAACGAAAAAACCGTTAGTGATGCTTACCCACTCCCTAATATAACGGAAATATTAGATCAACTCGGAGCAGCGAAATACTTTAGCACTCTTGATTTAGTCTCAGGTTTTCACCAAATTCCCATGGATCCTAAATCCAAACCCAAAACTGCCTTTTCGACTCTCAACGGTCATTATGAATTCAACAAGATGCCTTTTGGTCTAAAAAATGCCCCAGCCACTTTCCAACGGTGCATGGACTTGGTGTTGTCTGGTCTACAGGGGGTCGAGTTGTTCGTTTACATGGATGACATTGTTTTGTATGCCAATTCTATAGAAGAACATTCTGAAAAATTAAGGAAACTCTTAGCCAGGTTGCAAAATGCAGGCTTAACATTACAACCAGAGAAATGTCGATTCTTACAACGAGAAATTACTTACCTTGGGCATAATATCTCTAGTGAAGGAGTGAAACCAGATCCCGAGAAAATCAGAGCCGTAAAATCTTTCCCTATTCCTAAAAATAAAAAGAATATCAAACAATTTTTGGGCCTGGTCGGCTATTATAGACGCTTCATTCCCGATATGGCAAAAATTTCCAAACCCTTAACGCGATTATTAAAAGCAGACGCCCCTTTTGTTTGGGACAACGATGTTCAATCCACCTTTGAAAATCTACGTGATATAATTTGTTCCGAACCTTTACTGCAATTTCCCGATTTTAACCGACCTTTCCTTGTAACGACTGACGCCTCGAATTATGCTGTGGGAGTGTGACGTCCCTATAATTTTCGCCCAACCCTAACTAACTTACTCCTTATATGACCTACCCAAGAACCTACTACTATCTATGAACCACAACTCTTAACCCTTTACAAATCATCAGATCTTGGACGATGTACCTTAGCGGTCCCCATCTCCAGCTGATTCCCCTTCCCCTCTTCGCCTTAGAGGCATGACTCCCTCCTCAATCACGAATTACAACAAGTCCCTCGCCCCAACCTTCTAAATCAAAACCTTCCCCCCCCCTCTCTTCCAATGTAAACCACAAAAGTCCACCCAACAGATTGAGTGCCCCTTTTCGAAATCCCATGGTCTTACAGCCTAATTATAGATCAACCTTTAATTCTTACAAAAACCCCAGAGTTATTACGACACATACTTTACGGATGACTCATCACGCATACCGCAAATTCCACGCATACTTTGGGCATGAGTCATCACGCATACCTCAAATTCCCCGCATACCTCACATTCCATCAATTTGTATAAATACCGGTGCCGCGTGGCCCACGCAATCATTCATTATTAGTCCTTGCTATCAGTCGCGATCACTATTCTTTAGTATCTTCACTCATCAGTATTATTCCGTGTTATCGCCAAGTCGCGACCATTACTCTGTGGTTTTCTTTATTAGTTATATTCTTACATTTCAATTCAGTGTACATCAACCAGCGTCTACATCACTGTAAGCGTTTCCATTTCTTTTATTTTATAATATTGTTTATGCTTTTGTTTATTACATTTCATTGCTACGTTATTTCTTCGTGCTAATTTCTTTGCTTATCGCGTTATATATATATAGTTTAGTTTGCATTTGTATCTTGCTTAAGCTTTAGTCTCTTATTATTATATTGCTATCTTTATCACATAATCTATTATTGTTTAACTCCATTGCTTCGCATCTTTTGCTAATTTTGCCTAACATTAATTTTCTATCATTTACCTTTATATAAATGTTATGTGCCTATGCTAAATGTCCAACGCATAATTATAAGGTGTTCATTGCTATCTGTTACGTGTTCCAATAAATAACGCTTTCGCTTTTATCTTTAAACCGTCAATTCTCGCTATTTCGCCTCGAATACCTGGAACCATTACGCGCAACGACTACAGCTGATCGGTCTCCGCAAGCGCCGGGAGTTCTTGCCCGTGTTTACTAACGTTCTTTCATATAGAGTCCCGCATGGGTATTCCCAAACCTATAGTAAAAACCCTACTATTTACGCCTTTTTCATACGATGCAGTTAGTAAGCCAATTATCGAGCCATAAGTCAAAGCCAGTACTCTCACGTGCGTCACTCGGGTGTACGATCACCATTCAGCCTTCCCTGGTCGATACAAGTCGCGAAGCATAGCCTTCATAAAGAAGCAGGTCTTCTTACGAAGCCAAGTCTTCGAGCTCTCCTAAAGGTCGCGAAGCATAGCCTTCATAAAGAAGCAGGTCTTCTTACGAAGCAGAGTCTTCGAGCTCTCCTACACATATCCACAAGTTCGGAACCATAGCCTTCATAAAGAAGCAGGTCTTCTTACGAAGCAAAGTCCGCACGCAACCTCTCTACCCCATATATGTCACGATCCAAGTCCCGCCACCCAGGACGTGACATAAATTTGGTGACAGCGGTGGGATCCGTCTACTGTTAATAGAAATAAATTCTCTAGCATACGGTACCCACAAGGTCCCGACATTTAATATGTATATTGCAAGGCCACAGCAGATCGCGGTAGCGTATAGAAGCCGCGTGCTCGAAACCACTACTACATATATGCAAACATTAAAGTGTGTAAAATTGAGTTTAGCAACAACGAACCAAGACAACGAAATTGCTCGTGCTGCTCCCGGTTGGACCCAGTAAATACGGTGACAGTATCTTTAAATCATTACCGCCAAAACGGCCTACACATTCCACAATTGCCCTCGGTGCAATAAAATCTTAAATTAAACATGTCTGTGTACGGTGAAGCCGACGACTCTCCCGTAAAAGACCAAGACGCGGACGATCACATTAAATTGAAAGATATCGCGACTATCGAACTATTAGAACGAGTAGAACTGTTGCGGAAGAAACAGGCCGAAATCGAAAGGTTATATGCGCAGCATGTCGTAAATCCAGAAACTAATACGCGTCCTAGTTCAGTCACCGTTTCTGACAACCCCGCGCTAGAAGGTCTCTCCGGTCAAATCCAATCCATACGCGAAATGATGGAAAAAATTCTTGAACCCTCGCAAACAACGAATAATCTTGCAACTCCCGGTTCTTCTCGCTTTGATAGGAAACCGCTACCTAACCATAATTATGTATCGGATCGGGATCCGTCGCCCCAGATCAAGCTGAAAGACGCAATAGAAACCGTGCCCAAATTCGACGGTCACAATATTCCAGTATTACAATTCGCGAGGGCCTGCAATAGGGCTAAGGCTCTGGTTCCCCCGCACGCTGAACCTCAGCTTGCGAGGTTGTTACGAAACAAATTACAAGACCACGCTTACTTGGCCGTTGAGGATAGGGTCTTCAACTCTGTAAACGATCTTCTTAAACAACTTAAACGCACCTTTTCTCCTGCTAAGACATCGGACCATTATCGCGGAGAACTTGCAAATATCATAAAAGGAACGAACGAACACATATTAGAGTATATTTCTCGAGTCAAGGACCTCCGATTCGCCATTCTGGAAGAAGACAGGGAATATTATCGTGACTTTGCACGAGACCATCCCCAAGACCTCGAACGTCTGACCTTAGATTCATTTATTGACGGCCTCCCACCCTACCTAAGAATGCGATTGCAGCAGCACCACTTCGAAACGTTAGACGAAGCATTTGATTTGGTCGTCCTCGAGGACAAAAAGATGGACAGGGACAGAGTTAGATTTTCAGAACCAAAAACTCCTAAGGTGACCTGCCAACTGTGCAACAAGACTGGTCATGACGCACGATCCTGTTGGAGCAACCAAGGCCCGACTGCTCAACCTTCCGAGAGGAACCCTCTAAACTGTGCCACGGAATATGAGTCCCAAGTACCCAAAGCACAGGTCACTTACTGGGACAAATCTCGACCTCCACCTTCCAGGCCTACGGAGCTGCGAAGCTGCGGGTACTGCAAGAAGCCCGGACATGTGACCACGGAATGCAGAAAACGCATCTTCACTATCATGAAAGATCCTAGAGCCTTGTGGGAAACGGAGTCGGGAAATACTCCTCCGAGCGCCGATGGATGCAAACTGTGGAGCGAGCCAAGCAGAAGTGCACTCCAAAGCACTAGCGGTATCATAAGAGTCGCTCCAGTGCAATTAAACCCGGTCGTTCAACGGGCGAGGTCAAAATCCTCTTTTTCCATACATACAGCTAATCCGGACCTAAAGGACTACCCTCAAGTTATAAACGCTAGCGAGATTGACAATCCAAGCACCATGCTCTGCATCGAAGTAAAGGAATCCGACAGACTAACTCGAGAATCCAAACCAAACCGACCCAAAGAGACTACAACGCCTATAGGCATCACTCCCATCCACCCCCTCATAAAAAACAAGTCCCTCTTAGCCCTGGATCCGTCGATCCACCATCTCGAGGCATCCGCGACGGTGCACTCACTCTTACCCCCTGCGCTATATGCCAAATCAATCCTTCCCCTAAACTCCCAAAAGTCTCTTGCGGCTACACCGGAACTGGTAGTATTACAAATTTCCGCGGAAGCTCCTTCAAGGGCAGAAAATTTATTTAAATCAATCTCCAAAGAGCACCCGATTCATGGGAAAGGCGATAAGTTCGCTGACGCTGTACCTCGCATACCAAAACAAATTAAAGAATCCCGTGGTCTGACCGGATATCACAGAAGATTTATCCCGGAATTTTCCAAAACGGCACTACCGTCAACCCAACTATTAAAGAAGGACACAGCATTGGACTGGGGACCATCCCAGCAAACTGCTTTCGACCACTTCAAATCAGTACTGCAGAAGGAACTCATCCTGCAATACCAGAGGTTTGACCTGGGATACCACATCACTACAGACGCCTTATCCCATACTTCCCCCGCAGTGGAGGCATGCTCCAAACGACTACACGACAAATGTGACGACAACTTGGAGGACTGGCCCAAATGTAGACCAAGCTGTCCCAAGAGGCCTCGGTTCTCAAAATCACCGATCCATGCGCCAACGAGTGGCAGCAACCCCATCGACTCTGCAACACCCACATCCAGCGCTCGCCAGGGAAGAAAATCCAGAAGAATTCAACTACACAGAAAGATGCGCCGGAAAATATCATCTGTAGAAATTCCACTACAGTCTTCCCCAGAAAACATACGGGAACGACTGTCTACAAGTAGAGCAGGCAACACTTGCATATTAACCATGCAAGTTTTATTGACAAAATACCTTGTGTGCGTGCTCCTTAGCCTTTTCACATCAATTAAGATACCAGATGCGCTCATTAAAAGATTGATTTGTCACTTCGGAGCTCCTAAAGCCATTCTCACCGACCAAGTACCAAATTTTAATAGAAATTTTATAAAACCGGCACCGTGGAAATGGAAAGACCAACAATTCCGAACCCCAGCCTTTCACCCGCATACTAACGGCTCTTTAGAGAGATTGCAAATCGTTTTAACCGAATATTTAAAAAGGTTTATCGGTAGATACACTGACTGGGACGACTGGACAGATTTGGCGACGTTTTCTTATAATACCAGTGTTCACGAGGGCACTGGTTATACACCAAATGATTTTGTATTCGGGAAAATAGCTCGGATACCCAGCCGAACTCCGGTAACTGAAGATTTCGAAAATGAAACCTACAATCACTATCGCGCGAAATTAAGTACGAGGGTACAAGAATTGCAAACCGCCGCAGCAAAAAGGTTAGACCAGTTAAAACTTAGATTAACACATAAACGAGGACACCTTCAAACCCGGGGACTTAGTCTACGTCCTAATAGAGCCGCGGAAAGGGAAATTTGGGGATCAGTACTCTGGCCCACACCAGATATTAGAAGTAATCCCTTCACAAAACCTAAAAATATCCTGGAAGGGCAAAACGAAAATAATTCACGCGAACAAAGCGCGCCTTGGTCGCCAGCGCGAGAGTCCCGGTTGACCCTTTAAGAATCAAAGACTTCAACAAGTTTATTCCTAGGTTTACATCATTATCTATATCGACGTCACCATGCCATCCCCACAAGGCCCAGTGGCTCCTTCCAAAAGGAGAACTAAGGGAGGAGGCCGATCCAGGCGCCTGTCGAGGATGCGATGGCTTCGACGGGAGTATCAGAAGGCTGGAAGAAGCCTATCACCCCTTCTCCCGCGGGTCGTCTCCGTCGAGATCCTCAGGGAGGCAACGCCAGCAGTCCCAGAGACTCCACCACCGACTCCACAGGACACGGAGGCCCCACAGGGAAGCAGCTGTTCGCCATGGCTCCCCAAAATTATGGCGACTTACAGCCTGCAGGAGTCCACGGAGGAACCCAGCGTGGTCACCACCGAGGACTTTCTCCCACCAACGCCGCTGCACCTGGAGGGGTTCCAGGAAGCTCTGCCGCCACCACCTCCCCCATACGAATGGATGGAAGAAGGAGCACTCTCCTATCCTCCTCCTCCCCCATACCAATCTCCTCCCCAGCATCTTACATCCCTAGTCCCTTCCACAACTCCACCCAACCCCGGAGTGGTGGAATTCTTAGACACGGGGTCAGCCACCAAGGTACCATACCATGAAGAACTGACGCCCGAGTATCTAAGATGGTTAGATGGCCTGCGTAAAAGCGGCTACGACCCCACCTTCTTCCTGGAGGAACCCAACCCCTTTCCCGACCTTTACTCCATGCTCCACTTGTAAATAATTCCTTAATCTTCCTCCCACTCCTTCCTTGTAAATAGCATCCTTGTATATAGTTCCTTTATCCAAAGATTTTGTTTATTTCATTCATTTTCCCAAAGATTTTCGTTTATCCAAAGATCTCTTTTATTTTCCCATTTTTTGCACCAAAGATTTCGTTTCTTTCATTTCGTTTTTCCTAAGGATTTCTTTTATTTTTCTTATTCTGACGCAAAAGACCACGTTTGTTTATTTTCCACCATACTCATTGATCTTCTTTCCCATTAACGGTGATGTTTTATTTTCATATTTTCATGCAACTTCAGCAAATTATTTTATTTTCTCCGTATTCCAAACATATATTTTGTTTCCTTATCCACTTTCTTTATTCTATAAACACCCAATCAAGAGCGTGCTCAATCCAGTCAACCCCGCTCTTTAATGTTAAGAAATGCACGCATTTCTTCATATAAGGGGGGAGGTGTGACGTCCCTATAATTTTCGCCCAACCCTAACTAACTTACTCCTTATATGACCTACCCAAGAACCTACTACTATCTATGAACCACAACTCTTAACCCTTTACAAATCATCAGATCTTGGACGATGTACCTTAGCGGTCCCCATCTCCAGCTGATTCCCCTTCCCCTCTTCGCCTTAGAGGCATGACTCCCTCCTCAATCACGAATTACAACAAGTCCCTCGCCCCAACCTTCTAAATCAAAACCTTCCCCCCCCCCCTCTCTTCCAATGTAAACCACAAAAGTCCACCCAACAGATTGAGTGCCCCTTTTCGAAATCCCATGGTCTTACAGCCTAATTATAGATCAACCTTTAATTCTTACAAAAACCCCAGAGTTATTACGACACATACTTTACGGATGACTCATCACGCATACCGCAAATTCCACGCATACTTTGGGCATGAGTCATCACGCATACCTCAAATTCCCCGCATACCTCACATTCCATCAATTTGTATAAATACCGGTGCCGCGTGGCCCACGCAATCATTCATTATTAGTCCTTGCTATCAGTCGCGATCACTATTCTTTAGTATCTTCACTCATCAGTATTATTCCGTGTTATCGCCAAGTCGCGACCATTACTCTGTGGTTTTCTTTATTAGTTATATTCTTACATTTCAATTCAGTGTACATCAACCAGCGTCTACATCACTGTAAGCGTTTCCATTTCTTTTATTTTATAATATTGTTTATGCTTTTGTTTATTACATTTCATTGCTACGTTATTTCTTCGTGCTAATTTCTTTGCTTATCGCGTTATATATATATAGTTTAGTTTGCATTTGTATCTTGCTTAAGCTTTAGTCTCTTATTATTATATTGCTATCTTTATCACATAATCTATTATTGTTTAACTCCATTGCTTCGCATCTTTTGCTAATTTTGCCTAACATTAATTTTCTATCATTTACCTTTATATAAATGTTATGTGCCTATGCTAAATGTCCAACGCATAATTATAAGGTGTTCATTGCTATCTGTTACGTGTTCCAATAAATAACGCTTTCGCTTTTATCTTTAAACCGTCAATTCTCGCTATTTCGCCTCGAATACCTGGAACCATTACGCGCAACGACTACAGCTGATCGGTCTCCGCAAGCGCCGGGAGTTCTTGCCCGTGTTTACTAACGTTCTTTCATATAGAGTCCCGCATGGGTATTCCCAAACCTATAGTAAAAACCCTACTATTTACGCCTTTTTCATACGATGCAGTTAGTAAGCCAATTATCGAGCCATAAGTCAAAGCCAGTACTCTCACGTGCGTCACTCGGGTGTACGATCACCATTCAGCCTTCCCTGGTCGATACAAGTCGCGAAGCATAGCCTTCATAAAGAAGCAGGTCTTCTTACGAAGCCAAGTCTTCGAGCTCTCCTAAAGGTCGCGAAGCATAGCCTTCATAAAGAAGCAGGTCTTCTTACGAAGCAGAGTCTTCGAGCTCTCCTACACATATCCACAAGTTCGGAACCATAGCCTTCATAAAGAAGCAGGTCTTCTTACGAAGCAAAGTCCGCACGCAACCTCTCTACCCCATATATGTCACGATCCAAGTCCCGCCACCCAGGACGTGACAGGAGCTGTGTTGAGCCAGGGCCAAATTGGTAAAGATCTTCCTATCGCATACGCGTCGAGAACGCTTAATAGTGCAGAAACCAACTACTCCACCATCGAAAAGGAGTTACTTGCTGTTGTCTTCGCAGTTGACCACTTCCGACCCTACTTGTATGGTCAACAATTTACATTAGTAACTGACCATCGCCCTTTGGTATGGCTACATAATGTAAAGGATCCGATTTCTCGCATTATGAGATGGCGAATCAAGTTAAATGAGTACGATTATGATATAGTATACAAACCTGGGAAAGTAAATTCAAATGCGGATGCGCTGTCCCGCAACCCCTCTGATTCTACCCATCTCTATCAAAATTCTTCTCCGATCACAAAACTCACTGCCGACCATACTGAGATAGACTATACTGACACCCCTCCTTCTAAGCGTCTGCAAAGGGTAGTCGTAGGCGCCAACGACGCATCACTTGCGGATTCTGAAAAGGAAGAGGGTATTGACTATGACAGATTATGGGAAAATAATGAGAAGTTAATAGCTACTATTTTTCTCACCCATGAAACAACTTTTGATGGTCCACCTGAGGTCTCTATTGAAACTGAACATTCAGACGATAGTTCAATTGACAGCGACGCTTACTTTACTGCAGACGAAGAGATGTCACCTTCTCTTACGACAGAAATATCTAAAAGAGGTGGAGTCCCAACAAAAAATGTAGTGGTTGGAGGATCGTTCTTGAGAGGTCGTGTGGATGAGCTTCGACCCGGCTGTCTGTTGGACATCGGAAAGGCTGATTTTAAAGGCACCCCGCCACAGAACCCGCTAGGGGCAGCCCACGTACCTCAGGGTGAGCAGGATACGTCTGACCTGGGACATCGGATAGGCTTTAAGCACCCCGCCCAGGTCCACGGCCTGGCACCCGCGGCTTGTGTCTGGTTAGGGGCTGAGATGCCAAATTTAGAGGCTGAAAGATGCCGGCTTTTATTTGAGACCAAGTTCGTTGATGATGAGACACGATCCTCCGTTGAAATGACCTCAGGAAATGGTGACCTACTTGAACAAAGTAATAATAGAGTTTTAACAACAGAGACGATTTCATTAATGCCAATCATTCATTACTCTTCTTCTCCAAATATCGTTTATACCAAGGATTATCTTTATATGCGCAGAGATCATGCTATTCATTTTTTCTCCCTTGATAATGAAGTCGTATCTCAAACCACTAAAGATTTATTGACTCACAATAAATTTTCCCTTGAACAGGTTAAACAACATAAACTAAATGTCGGAGAAACTATGGTCTTCCCTAATGTGAAACCCTATATTTTTCACCTTTATGTCAAGTCCCTGTCGATGGAATCAGTAGATCACGTCCATCTGGAATCTTCAATAGCTTCCCTTAAACATCTTATGGACTCTTTAGACCTCAAAACTGTTAGCATTTCTAGAAAAGATAATAATATCGAGCCGATTAGTTGGGATTTCATGGAAGGCCTCCTAAAACAAGAGTTAAATAATCCACAATATACTATTACTGTTTGTACTGGCGAGGTCGTTACTCCACTTCCATCTAGGAGACCCCTTATCATAAAAGAGTTCCATGAATCTGCTATAGGTGGTCATCAAGGCGCCCGGAAACTCTTCGATAGAATCAGGGAAAACTTTTACTGGCCACAAATGGGAAAGGAAATAGGAAATTTTGTTCGTTCTTGTTCAAGCTGTCAGAGAAATAAAATCCTCTGTGGGAAAACTAAACAACCCATGCGAATAACCGACACTCCCAAAAGAGCTTTTGAAAAGGTGCAGATGGACATTGTGGGACCCTTACCAGTTACAAAGAAGGGAAATCGGTACTTACTAACGCTCCAAGATAATCTTACAAAATATTCGGATGCAATTCCACTCCTTAGTATTGACTCCGTAACAGTTGCCATGGCTCTGGCTGAACAATTTATCAGCAGATTTGGGTGCCCCAGAACTATACAAACCGACCAGGGGAGTAATTTTGTTAGCAATATAATGAAAACCTTCTGTAGAATATTTAAAATTCAACGAATCACCTCAACTGCTTTCCACCCACAATCTCTGGGATCTCTTGAACGGGCACATCGTGTTTTTATAGACTACCTGAAACATTATTGCACTAAAACTGATTGGGACGATTGGATTCGGTTTGGAATATTTTCATACAATACGTCTGTCCATGAGGCTACTGGTTTCACTCCTCACGAGCTTGTGTTTGGCGTAAAGGCTATTATTCCCTCAGGGTTTATCAAGCATCAGTTTCCGCGAACATTTGTCGACTATTTAGATAACCTATTTTCAAAAATTACCACAACACAGGCATTAGCAGCTAAAAATCTGGAAAGGGCAAAGCAAAGAAGTAAACTCATTTATGATGCGAAAATAAATACCTGTAAATTTTCTGTAGGCGACGATGTGTACTTATTGAGGGAACCAAAAACATCAAAATTCGACTCTAGCTGGTTAGGACCGTACAAAATTCTGAAAATGTTCAACGATTTAAATGCAGAAATAGGCATAGGACATAATAAAACTAAAATCGTTCATGTCAATAAATTAAAATTAGCCTGCATAAGTGTAAATTCATCATAGACTGTTACCTCTATTTGTATTTCTTATTTTGGAATGAGCTATACCACCTTAGCATAAGTTAAGACTACTTTGTTCCATCTGTTTGCGAATTCGATGCCACGTTAGTTCTTAATTAAAATTTCCTGTATTATCATGTACTACCCAGAATCAATCTGGAGACGTCGTGTCTTGGAGACAAAATTGTAAGTAGTTATAACACAGTGAACGTTCTGTTGCATCTTTCGAATCGCTTTCTTCGCGGGAAACCGGGTGGACCGAGTAGCTTGGCTACCGTGATGAAGGCGAGGAGGGGGAGGCTCAGAAAAGTTTCGCTGTGAGAAGTTAATGGATAGACTAAATTAAGAATGTAAATTAAAATCGATACGCATATTTTTTGGAAAAGCTGTTCCTATTGGGAAACATCTTTTAAATAAGGGGGGAGGTGTTGCGACTCCCGTCTAGCGGCGTGCAGTATAAGCTTCTGAAGCGCGGAGTTCAGATTGAAGCACCTAAATGTAATAGGAAAGGGAGACAGGGTGAAGCTCGTACAAGCCCGAGGTGTTCGAAAATAGTTAGAGATTCTTTTAATAAGGGAACCTCAAGATTATAAACTAATCGATACTAATCGATACTAGTCGATACTAATCGATACCCTCTTGGATACGGGTGTTTGAATAAATGAACTTCTCCTTCCTCCCTTCTCCTAGGTGTGCGATTCCAGCGCAACGTTGTTAAACGCTTGATTTCGTAAAAGTTGATAACCGAAAGGAATCGGATCAACGAATAAGAATTTAGCTAGCTAAATAGTAAATTTACGATTGGCTCTCGGTAACCAAGCCATTTTGAAATTAACAAAAAAGCTAAAGCGAAGGGTTTTTCGGAAGCGTCACTCGAGCCCCAAAAGCTGTAACGAGCAGTCGAATAGAAAAGGAGTTCTTTAGAAATCGAGATTGTGTTTCAAACTTTTATTTCCTTCATTAAAGTTATAAGTTATTGTGTTCAAGTCGTTTTATTCTGTTCTTATTATTATAGTTTTCATTATTTTTTAACACCAAAATAATCAGCGTCCAAGGAGCAGAGTGCCTTAGCACTTCACGGGCATCGACCCTCGCCGAATTCCCTGAGAAGGATCCAGGAGGACCAGCCGGCTACGCAACAGTATTAATCTGTGGTTAGTGGTGTTTCATAATTAGCGGTACAGAGCATGCGCAGAAATGCAACCAATCAAATCCGGGCATACTTGGGTGGGGGCCCGTCCCTCAAATAGGGTTTACGTTCCTCGCCTACAAGCTAGCCTTACGCTCCGCCCCTATATTCCTATGTCCATGGATTTTGCTGGCACTGATTGCCACTACCAGTGACTGCTATCTCAGACCTCGAAAACGAACGCAAACTGGTCGTAGAGCCTTGACCAATCACGAATTTCGGCACTATGGCGAAGCCAATCCGAGCGTAGAACATTATACCGCATTTAGTGATCCTCTACCGTGGTACACTCGGCTCAAACGATTGTGGCCGATCGAGATTCGATTGCATTCGAGCTTACTAAGGCTGACTTTTTTGCATCGCTAACATTCTACAGTATTTCATGAATATGGTGAGAGCACTGCCAAGCTACAGGTTCCCGTCTCACCATATTCATGAAATACTGTAGAAGGTTAGCGATACAAAAAAGTCAGCCCTAGTAAGCTCGAATGCAATCGAAACTCGATCGGCCACAATCGTTTGAGCCGAGTGTACCACAGCCGACTCTACTACTAGCCGTGCTATACAACGTGGCAACACCGCTCATGTGCGGATCGGGAGTCCTATTTTCAATGGTGGAGTTTTGTATTCAGCATTACAATTATCGTTATTTAGCGATATAATATTATACTAATATACAGTATTTTTTATTAATTATGTATAAGAAATACATAAATATCATAACTATAGTAAGTAGATGTAATACAGAAGTGTATTAATATTCATAAATGTGGTATATGTTATGTGGACTCTCGGAATAGTTTGGTGTTGTGATGCATTATATTTGAAATATTTACAGAGATTTCAAGAAAACAGGAGTGTGAACCAAGTTAAAACCATCTTTGAACCACATTGAAGGATTTACAAATTGATAAAGGTATGTATAAGTTAATAGAGACCTGAAATATGTGTCGACAAAATTATTGGTACGAAGCCAAACAGGTTAAGTGCCCGTAAAAAAGAGGTTAGCATAATTAGCTATTGAAAGGAACAATTATGCAGTTAAATATAAAATCGTGTTAGAGGACATTATTATAATTGTGGAAAATTTTCTCACCACCCTACGGGTATTTACCATGGCGCGTTACCTTTTTTTTTATTATAATGGGTTAACTTACATAAAATATGTTTATTATTTTCAGTTTGCAAATGTTGAGACTACAAATTACCATCACCTATTATGCCTTACATTATTGCATATATATGAATAAATGAGGTTCTGACTTCTTCAGTGAGGACAGAAAGGACCCCTCTTTGTAAGTGATCAAAATATCCGTCGCCTACAGTTTTACCGTTATCATCCACAATTAATAATCGACATATATTACAATTTAATTTTTTTAGCAACAGACTGGGACCCATAACTGGATATGTAAATTTGAATGGAATCATCCACAACCGTCAGAATATTTTGTTGGTGTCCAATTTTTACGAGGTATAGCAACCATTTATTTTTTTGGTAATTCCTCATCTTTTGGGAATAAAAAATATAGAATTATATTATTAACTTTTAAAGTACCATTATAATTTCCCTTGCAATTCTTGGCAGGAAGATATGAATTCAGTATGGCAGAAGAAATGGAAGGAAGCGTAAAAATAAGCGACGCAGAGGAATGTCAACTATGCAACATGAGAAGAAGTCCCCAATATCAACAAAGGCATGCACAAAAAGTTAGGGAAAAAGAGTTCCCTGAAATATTAAATATTAAGAACATCGAGGAAGCAAAGCAGTGAGAATCAAACAACCTCTTTTGTAATAGGCTGTGAGCCTGTAGTACAAATAAACTTTTTATTATTATTTTCCCTTATTATTATTATCTCTTATTCTTATTATTATTATCTTATTATTCTTATCTCTTAATGAATACGTAAAATTTGTAAAAAAAAATTATGCAAATCAAAATATCCAAAAATGCTACAGATTGTATTAAATAAATGTGCTACCCACAAAAATAAAGATCTGTAGGATTAATATAAATAAATAAAACACCTGGATTATAGCTTCGTTTCTGATATTTAGAGGACTTCAGTACTACTTTAATATAAACATTTAAAAGATAAACGCGAAACCGAAAGGCCGGTAGAGGGAGACTGTGTAGCCGGGAGGCCGGTGAGAGGCCGAGAAGCTGATACGGTAGGTATATATATATATATATATATATATACATATATATATCGAAGCCGGACTCTCGCGGTGTTGCCATTTTACCTTCAGCACGGCTAGTACTAGAGTCGGCTGTGGTGGTACATCTACCTACCTACATACCCTTTGTTCAAAGTGGTATCCGTTCTGCTTGAAGACGTACGTTCGTAGAATGTTCCAAGTAATTTCAAACATCAATATACAGACAAATCATCTCGACGTATTTAGAGGGCAAAGGTAATTATGAAATTGAATAATTTCCAATTATCTACGTCGCGGAAATCGACATTCACATCATCTGCAAGACAGAAAAGTATGGTTATGCGCGAAGTGCGAATGTTTAGCGTCTTGTTTAATAGATAATAATCCCCATAAAAAAACTTCAAAAAAGTAAAAAAATACGCCAAGTACATGAAAATCACAAAAAATAGAAGATAATAATAGGGGAAACCACGTGACGTGCGCGAGAGAATAACGTGTGTACATAGGCAGGCGAAAGAAATAGGCGAAAAGTGTGGCAAAAGTGCGCAGAAAATTACGAGGTCGGTTGGAAAACGAGGGGAGTAGACAAGGTTCCGGTGCACAGTATAATCGACAGATAATAAAGAGTCGAAGTGAGAGATAAAAGGTGAAGAAGAGAAGGTGTGAAACGAGTGCATGAAGTATAAGATACGTGGGAAGGATAAGTGACATCTACGGGAGTGGAAGAAGCAAGAAGACAAAGCGGAGACAGCAATAGGTAAAGAAGGTGACTCTAATGAACCGAGCAGACGAAGGCGGGGAAGTGCAAAAGGAAACGAGAAGAAGGGGAAAACCATCGTTGGCAGAACAGCTGGGAAGTAGAAGAGCGGATAGCGAAAGCTCGATACTGGATTCATTCAAGAGGAAGCGGGAGGACGAGGAGGAGCAGGTGAGGTTAAGGGTCGAAAAGTAAATAGAGGAAGAATTCTTAAAAGCGGGGAAAGTAGGGAGGTCGCCTCCGACGAAGAAAACCGAGGTAGTTATACGAACTGTAGAAACGCCAGACAGTCAGAAGACAGAGCAGGAAAAAGAAATGGTTGTAAAATTAGACAAACTGATGGAAGCTGTGCTGGCAGTTAAGAAAGACATGGAAGAGTTGAGGAAAGATAATAGAGATCTGAGGCAGGGAATGCAGGATCTGAGGTACGAGTGGAAGAGTAGGGATGAGACCTGGGATATGGGAAAAAGAAAGGAAGGAAATGAGAGGAAGGATAGAAGTACTGGAAGCAGTAGTAAGACTAAGCGGGTTCTAACCCGGGTGTGCTGAGGGGAGCGCGGGGGCAGGGAGAAAGTGGCGGCGCGCGGGGGAGCGCGGCGGAGGGAAACATGGGCCGGGGCCTGCGGGGTGAGGAAGACAGGTTGCGCGCGCACGCGCCGCGGAGTGGGGGAAGCCGCGATGATGGAGGGAATCAGTCCGGGCCGAGCCGCCGCGGAGACCTCTCCAGACCGGACCCATTTTTCAGAGGGAGGCATTGACCCCCGAAAAAAATCTCTCTCAGAACTTGGCCCACCCGAACCTAACCTAGGGTGGGAGCTGTCCTTAATATGAATATAATAATAAGAAATATACAAAATATAAATAATGGAAATTATGTGACGAGCAGGAAAACGGAAGATGGGCAAATAAATGGAGAAATAAAATACCTTTAAGAATATATATTGTTACAAAAAGAATATAATTATAAATAGAATATAAAAACATGATTAAAATTGATTTGGTTTAATTATTCCACTCGGTAACATCTTTAGTAAATAGTTCAGTTAATAATAAATCTATAGGAACTTGCGCAAGGTCAGTTCGAATTCCAACAACGCTAGCCCAAAGCCCTGATACTTTATTCCTATAAGTATCAAAATCAATATTTTTAGCTGTGACGTTTCGCCAAGCCACACTCTTTGGAGGACGCGCAAGATTCTTCTGAGATATAGTTATTTGCACATTATCATCATTGTCGAAATAGCCTAAAAACGTTTGTTGTTCATATCGATGCATCCAATATTCCTCATCATAATCATCATCATCATCATCATCATCATCATCATCATCATCATCATCATCCTCTAAGTAGTCGAGTATTGGATTTTGGATTTTTTGTTTTTTAAAAACTTTTAAAAAAATGTCGCCATCGTGAACAGCTTCCGCCTCATAAAGTTTTGCACCTAGAATTTCTGCGGTTTGAACCGCAACATTTTGACAGGCCACATACACTTTCGGGCTGGAAGGATGGATAATTGACGCAGCAGCGGTGATCGTAGCAGTAGCCGGACGTTTCAAATTAATGGGCAATGACATAATCTGAAACCGATTTTTCTTATAGTTCTCACCGTTATTAACACTACGATTCACTAAAAATATGATAATGGAAACTTACGGTATTAATCGATTGTATTTCCATGTGTTGAACGATTGATAATATCCTTCAAAGCAATTTCACAACTGTCAAAAAATATTACAACTATTAGCTGTCACTTTGACTATGATTTGAATGCAACTGGTCTCGCTGCATCTCCTGGCTCTCACATGCTAAAACCCCATCCTATCATGAAATCGAGAAGTGCCTAGCTTTGCAAAAGTACGATGCCATTGTTCTTCATTATCTTCGTCACAGGCCACCCGTGTCCTTATCTTCTTCTTCACTGACCATCCTCTTCTTATTCACATGTATCTTCTTTCCCTTCTTCGAACCATATGCATCGAACGGCTTTTAACGGCTTTGGTCGTGAGGCTTGAACGAATTTATCAGAAATTGTTTCAGACAATGTCGGGAAAGATCGACGTTTCTTTTCGACACCGCGTCTTCGAGGGAAAGAGATGGAGCATCACTTTGAAGTTAAAATTGTAGGAGGGAAAGAGAGAGTAATACATAGGGGATAGAATCGCATGCATTCTAAAGCTAACAGTATTTCAAAGCGTTCCGATTTTAACGTCGCCGCGTATCGCGCGATAGCATGCGTAATTCGACTCCTCTGGAGCAGCCGCGCGGGATGATATCATTTGATGGCGCGAAGAACGCTCGAACGAAACAGAATTAGCGCGAATCATAGAAAGAATTATGCAGCGTCAGCAAATCTTAAAGTTAGGTGGCAAGGAGGAGGACGGGTAAATAAAATTGAGAAATAAAATATGTTTAAAATGATAAGGTGTCACTGTCAGTCTAGGTGCGCGTGGTTTATCTCGCTCCCGCTTCAAATCGTATTTTCCTGAAGTGCTTCTATCTTTTCACTAATTGTGCAGTTCCGAAATTTTATTCATGTGCCTATAAGGTGCTAGCCGCAAGGACTCGCTTCTGAAGTTATCCTAAAAGTGATAAATTGAGTGATTTCATTCCTTTGTCTTCGACTTAAGCCAATTTGCCGAGCCGTTACATCTATTGTTTCGGAGTTTTTGCCCCTGTTTTTACACCGTCGTACGTGGCTCTGGCTCCAAATTGTCACCAACGGTGTTATCTGCAGAGACTAAGGACATCTATTGGCACTCGCTGTACTCTTGTAACTACTTCATCGACTGTGACGGCTGAGTTCGTAACAAGATGAATCGGTGCAAGAAATGTTCGAAATTTTTGCCTAAAAATGGTGTGTGCAGTGCCTGCGCTGCGGCCAATCCTGCCAAGAGTCCCAGCCTTCCGAGTTCCTCAGGGACTGGTTCTTTATCTGGTAGTGACACTGTGCCGGACATTCACATTGATAGCCCCAATTTATTATCCTTTTCTGACATTCTTGCCGATATCAACGCGAAACTCGGCGGACTTTCTGAGGTGAATAATAAGCTGGATTTATGTCTATCTGAATTCGCTCAGATGAAGGTCATCGTGGGGGACCTAAAAAACCGGGTCGATACTATCACAGCTGCACATCAGGCTCTTGTTACGAGTAGTGCACTGCAGGAGCAGAGGATTTCGAAACTCGAGGCAGTTTCTCGTCCAACAGACACAGATGATGTCATTGAAGAATGGAATGACCGGGAGGCGCGGGCCAGAAATATTATAATATTTGGGATGCCTGAGCCCCAAAATGTGTCGTTGGAGCAGGCCAGGACCACTGATGCAGAGGGTGCAAGGACCATATTGCATGAGATTTGTCCCCTGGAGTCTCAAGACTTGGTCGTCCATCGTCTGGGAAAGTCTGGTAGTTCAACGAGCAGGCCCTTATGTGTGGGCCTTGATTCATCCGCTACTGTTAAACGGATTCTCCAAAATAAGCATCGATACGTAGGGCCTTGCAAGATCTCAGATGACAAGACCAGGCTGTAACGTGCAACGCTCAAGCTGCTCAGGGAGAAGTTACGTGACCATCACGCGAAAGGAGAATCGGATATGACAATTCGTTATATTCGCGGTGTCCCGAAAATTGTGCGTGGAAATCACCGTCATAACTCCCCCCCAAAAAACGGGGGCAGTTCCCTTTAGTTTACTTCCAGAATGTTCGTGGCCTGCGCACAAAACTCAATACTCTTTCTAATTCGCTACACACAAGTACATTAACTTATGATGTAATCATTCTTGTTGAGACGTGGCTTAATTCTTCCATTTCCTCTACGGAACTCGGATTGAGGGACTATACCGTGTTTAGAAGTGACAGATCTCTTAGTACCAGCTGCCTTTCAAGGGGGGGAGGAGTTCTTATAGCCGTAAGGAGGTCGATACCTTGCCGTCTCATTACACTTAGCTGCGAAGATAATGAGCAAGTGTTTGTTAGAGTTCATCTCGGTAATAGTAAATATATACTTTTCGGGGCTATTTATATCCCGCCTGCGTCCCGTGTGGCTCGGTATACCAGTCATGTAGACCAGGGTTGACTAACTGGCGACTCACGAGCCGTCGGGGGCCCCTCCGCCTTGCTGCCACGCTGAACGTGCCCCCTCCATACCGACCAAACTCTGACGAACGCAGTCGAAAAGAAAAGGAAAGAAGCAGGAATCGATTGCGATCGTCAGAGTTTGGTCGGTATGGAGGGGGGGGGGGGGGGGGGGGCGTTCAGTGTGGCATCAAGGCGGAAGGGCTCCTGGCGACTCGTGAGTCACCAGTTAAGGCTCGTATAGACTGGGCGATAATCGCCGGCAACTTTGTCGCCAGCGACTCCAGCGGGTCGCCTGGCGACTCGCTGGGATGCATCGGCTTGTCTCCAGCGACTTTTACCGAGCGGCTGGTATCCAGCGACTTGTGTCTGGCGACTCGGCAACTTGTGTCCCCCACCTTATGACCAAGACCCTTCGGCATCCATTCCAAACTCTATTTAGTAGCCATGGATCCGTCAATAGCTAAAATATCTGGTTGCCAGATTTTCAAAGGGCAATTAAGATCGTACCTTCGCAGTCTTTAAGAATTTATAGATTATTCGCTGTGAAAAAATGCGACTTTTCGTTAATACGCAGGTATCCACGGGAACAGTAAACAGCTGGATGGTTCCCAACGTATTGGAAATACAAAAAATTGTTTATATTCAACTGCATGTTTCGGGGGGGGGGGGGGGGGGGGGGATAAAATTATTAGCGCATACGATACTTTTCTTCGATTATTATTTTAACAGATAGGATGGTCAAGTTCGGGTTTTTAAATGGAACTATTTTTTTTAGAGATCACTTGATAATAAGTTTCTAAACAAATTCAATAACCTATAATGTGTACACTTCATTTTAACTGATTTTCGAGATATTGCGCTTGCAAATTTACTGATTTCCACTGGAAGAAAACTGCTCGAATAGAAAACACCGGACGTGGTCGTGTTTGCGCCACGGGTGGCTCGCAGTAGCCACTGCCTCTTGAAACAGATACCTACCAATGGTTTACGCCAGCAGTTGCAGCCTCAAAGGCTGGATATTTATTACCGTCACAAATGCTACGTACATCAGCGGTATCGAGAAGCGTACCGTTTATGACCGTATTGTCCCGTGAGTCAGCGGTTGACAACGCTACCTGCGCGTCCGAATTCAGTTATATTTTACAGCTGGCAATTTAGTATTTTTGAAGCGAAATTTCTTCATTTCTTTACGACTAGGCAATAGCTTGTACTCGAAGTGTTCGTTGGGAAACATTTGTCTACCAGATGTCGATAATGGGTGGTATACATGGTGACTTCGGACGCGCAGGTAGCGTTGTCAACCGCTGACTCACTAAGTTCAAATTCGTTGCAAACAGTCAGCAAAACCCATGGAAGTAATTATCTAAATTATCGGAATGACATAAAAGTCCATACATCGAAGCGTATGAGCTGACGCGTTAATGAATTTTCACTTCTTTCACCTCCCATATCACACAAACTAATTGTTACCTCAATTTGAAAATTTGTTGTGATTTATGTCTCATCATAAGCTATCATTTGGCACAAAATTCAGTTCGAAAATAAAAAAAAACTAAAAAAGGCCTCACTTTCGGGTCACTCTTTATTCGATATGTTTGATATTGTAGCAAAAATAATATGGAAAGAACAATTCAGAATCAAATCTATTTATTATCATTTCTATAACAGTATTTTATTTCAATGTCCCAGTGTTCCTTTTGTAGACGTAGTAAAAGTAATAGTTTGTTGAATCGTTTACCGTCCAATCCATTTCTTTGCTGGAGGTTAAACGATTGAGCAAATTATTACTGTTACTATGCCTACAGAAGGAACCCTGGGACATTTAAATAAGATACTGGTATTGTAATGATAATCCCCATAAAAAACTTCAAAAAAGTAAAAAAATACGCCAAGTACATGAAAAATCAAATAAATCACAAAAAATAGAAGACAATAATAATCACAAAAAAAAAATAGAAAAAGTATACAATACAAAAAAAGATGTGAAATCAAAATGAGCTGCCAGTACATAAAGGTGCTTTCCAACTGCGCTTAAGATGACACAACTACATACACACAGCTGAAATGCTGTGTTCATACATTCCATTACAATGTATTACATAATATTAAGCAGATATATTTTTATACAAATAAATATTTTAATATGAATAAATATTTTATTCAAAATACTTGGCGCTGCGCAACCGAAAAAATATTAATTGCCTTAGTATTAATTAATAATTTACAACAACTCCATTAAAATATAAAATACATATACATACACATATTAGAAACGCAGTCAGATTTATTCTACATATATTTAATTCTAATATCATACGTAGCATATGCACACGCACGCACGCACACACACGCACGCACGCACGCACGCGCGCACGCACGTACAAGAAAGAAAGAAAAGGATTAATGCAATTTATACATATTTATTGAGTTTAGCAACACCAATTCGGGGCGCAGCGCCAAGTATTTTGAATAAAATATTTATTCGTATTAAAATATTTATTTGTATAAAAATATATCTGCTTAATATTATGTAATACATTGTAATGGAATGTATGAACACAGCATTTCAGCTGTGTGTATGTAGTTGTGTCATCTTAAGCGCAGTTGGAAAGCACCTTTATGTACTGGCAGCTCATTTTGATTTCACATCTTTTTTTGTATTGTATACTTTTTCTATTTTTTTTTTGTGATTATTATTGTCTTCTATTTTTTGTGATTTATTTGATTTTTCATGTACTTGGCGTATTTTTTTACTTTTTTGAAGTTTTTTATGGGGATCTCACTTCTTTTTACAAAGATAATTTGCGTAGGAACTGACTTTAGATAATTTTTAATATTATAAATTACGAATTATCACGCGACAGAATTAAGGATAAATTCTAGATTCTACTTTTTGTGATTATTATTGTCTTCTATTTTTTGTGATTTATTTGATTTTTCATGTACTTGGCGTATTTTTTTACTTCTTTGAAGTTTTTTATGGGTATATACAACTTAACGTAGAACTTACTTTTATAGAAATTATATAGAAATAGTGGCCTTTTGCTATAGTAAGTGTAGATAGAGACTACATAATGTGTACAAAGGAGATGAGAGCATACGATAGAATCCAGGCCTTCCCAAGTAGGGGAAATCTGCTTCTGAAACACATGTTTCGGTTCTCCCTCCAACACTCCCTCTCTCAGAGGAGACAGTAACGCCGCTAGGAAGCAGAGAGAGAGGACAGTAGAAATCGTCCCACCTTATCCGCAGGCACAGCGTTGGAAGGAGAACCGAAACATGTGTTTCAGAAGCAGATTTCCCCTACTTGGGAAGATCTGCGATAGAAAGTCTTGTGGCAGAAATTTAAGAAATGTTAATGGTAATTTAGCGAAAATGAATGAAGAGATTCAATATTTTTATTGGTGTTGGTTTAGTATAGTATAAAAAATATTGTTAATGGAAAACTAGTAAAATTAATAATGAATAGCGTAGCAACTATATAGAAATAGAGTGGCATTTTGTTAAAGTAAGTGTAGATTATAAAATGTGTCCAAAGGAAATGAGAGCGTATGGCAGAAAGTCTTGTTGCTGGAAATTTAAATGCTATGGTAATAATTCAACGAGGATGAACGAAGAGGTCCAATATTTTCAACACACAATTTATTGGTTTTGGAATAAAATTAGTTTAGTATGTTTATAATTTTGTCGATTTACCTTATTTGACTTTCCAAAAGCATGTGCGAAGCAAGATGCTTTGTCTTTCTATTTATGTTTTAATCTTCTCCGGACAACTTTCACGCCTGTGCATTCCCTTCATTTCTGTTCATCCAAGCCTGTGCGTCTCCATCATCAATTCTACTATCCAAGCCTGTGCGTCCCCTTCATTTCTATAATATAAAATAAGCTTTACATAAAAACTCTAAATTGCTGGTATATACAAGTACAAATATCAGGCAATTTAAATGCAATGCAATTTGTTGCAATATATATAATAAAAACTCTAAATTGCTGGTATATTTATAATTTTGTCGATGTACCTTATTTGACTTTCCAGAAGCATGTGCGAAGCAAGATGCTTTGTCTTTCTATTTATTTAATTTAATCTTCTCCGGACAACTTCCACGCCTGTGCGTCCCCTTCATTTTTATCAAAGTCCTGTGCGTCCCCTTGATTTCTATAATAATAATATAATAAGCTTTACCTAAAAACTCTATTTTGCTGGTATATACAAATACAAATATCAGGCAATTTAAATGCAATGCAATTTCTTGCAATATATATTATTATGCGAAAGGAGATGCTTCTCTGTCGAACCTTCTCCGGATAACTTCCAAGTCTGCGACTCTACATAAGAAATCTATTAAAAAAGTTTTGGCGACTTACCTTATTAATTGAGACAATAATTCAGTCTCCTATGTAGTGTAAAAACTCCTGACATTTCAAATTGGGACAACTTACTTTATTTGACACTTAGCACTTAGGTTATAAATTTCAAAATAGTATATATATATGTACGTACAATGGCGGACGACGAACGAAGAACGATACATGTGTTGGCTGAAGGTGTGTGTGTAACCCGTATATACGTATTATGTTGACGAAAAATTTCTTGGAGAAGGAGAATCAGGAGACGAAAATTAATAAATTCGACTGATCCATGAACAATATTATGATATCTCTGTCATGTGTGGACCGATTTTATTGAAATTGGTCTTGTTCGAAAGCCGATATGCGGTTTACATAAGAAAAATGTCTTTAAATTTACAAAACATTGCAGGCGTGATGAGATATTCATGTATAAATGTCAGAATTAGGTTAGAGTGTCTCCGCGACGAGTAAAGATACACGGTAGCGACATCGACATATACAGGGTGTTTTTCATGTACTTGGCGTCGAGACGCTACCGCGTCTCTAGATAAATGGGTATTATTCTAAATTATTCTTTTCGGTTTTTTATTTTATTTCACTACTTATGGCCTGTTAATTAATTCAAAACGCAGAAGTATTCGATGTTAAAGAAAACATCGATGCGTAGTTGCGATGCATTACATCGAGGAAAAGTTAGTGAAATTGTACAGATTAAGAGCAATACGGGGCGTGTTGAAGAAAAAAAAGAAGAAATTGATAATTAACTGTAAAGTATTGAAGTACATCGTATAGTAAATTTTTAACGTATACATCTACTATATGATGTAGAGTAATTCCGGGTGAGATGGCTCGATCACGCTCCTTTTGCAAATATATTTTTGTCCTTTATAAAACCACTAAATTTACGGTGTGCTGATTTTTTAAAAAAGTGGGCCATCTCTCGCCGACTTACCCTATATACATATATATGTGTGGTGTGTTGCCACAGAGTCGGCGATGTTTCCCATTCGGAACGGGCAACAGAATACAGTCGGGCGATGTTGCTCACCGACCACTTGAATACAGTTTTTCGGGAACATGTGGCCAACAGTCATTTCTAGAAGGCCGTTTAAGGCAAGGGTCAATTTGCTGTATCCCACAGCGATTGTTGCAAGTCGCCGGCAACTTGTATCCGACGACTTTCCCAGGGATATTCATATCTCTTAACCTTTAAAGGACGAGTCGCCAGACACAACTTGTCGGACACAAGTCGCCGAATAAAAGTCGCCGGAGACAAGTCGCTGGAGACAAGTCGGTTATTCCACCGACTCGCCAGCGACTCCGGCGACGAAGTCGCCGGCGATTATCGCCCAGTTGTAATGGTCTCCGGTTGCGAGACGATTATCGGTGGGACGGAGAAGGGATTGTGATGCCGACTCAGTCGGTGTGTCCGGGTTCGGCGAATGAGTAAAATGCGTTGTTAACAATAACAGTGTTTATTGGTAAAAGTCTGTATAGTGGCTGTATGGTTTACATATGTCCCGTGCCGTTCACAGTTTTGGCGGGCGGTCCGGTAACTACCGTATTTAGCGCGATGCTTGAGCGGTATCTCTTAGCGAACGCGTCGGTTCTTCCGGTGCGTACGTTTCGGCAGCGCGGGCTTGAGCGGTATCTCTTAGCGGCGCGTCGGTACGTCCGACGAATACGTTTCGGTAGCGCGGCGCTCGAGCGGTTTCTCGTAGCGGCGCGTCGGTGCACGGCGGCGTCGGCTTGTCGGCGAGCGGTTAGGAAAGTGGGATGCGGATTTATTGAACGTTCTGCTCAGGGATGGCCTTATGAGGCACGTCCGTTGAGAGTCGTATAATCTCGTATCAGAGTGCAGTAGGGTTCTGGCCTAATGGGCGCGGAGACACCTCTCTGACGTAGGCAGGGCGCAAGATTTCTCTCGGCCTATTTCGGAGGAGGCTGGTTATGGTACAGTGGTGGCGATGGCCGACCATTGACACACCTCATGGGAGCTAAAAATGAGCATCTTGCCGTACCGCGTGAAGCGCATAAGCGACACGCACAAGAGCTCCTGATTCCGCTCGCTGCGGCCTTTTATGCAGGAGCCGTGCATCTTCGCAAGCGAGGCAATACGCGGGCCCAGTGGCCACTTAGCGGCATGGGTGCGTACTGCACCTCGCCCTTTGTTTTGTTTTCGCGCGCTCGCGCGGTCCTCGTGACGTGACTTCGTCACACAGTCTATACGAGCCTTCAGTCAACCCTGATGTAGACTGTGTTTCGGAATTATATGATTTGTACAGCGATGACATAATTTCGCTATATGGTGACTACAATCTCCCGCATGCGGTCTGGTTCAATGACAAGGGTTTGTCATGTTTCAAGAAATCGGGGGTGTCAATGAACGAATCAGTGGCCATTGATCTCCTCCTTGGTTGTTTCAATTATTGCAACCTGTCTCAAATGAACACGGTTTTCAATTCGTACGATGGCATGCTCAACCTTATTTTTTCGAGCGACTCTAATGTAATTGTCGATCTGGTCATTGATCCACTAATTATGCCTGATGCGTACCACCCTCCCCTGTACACAATGTTTAAGGGTTTGGTTACCTCGACTGGGTCGGTGACAGATAACTTTATATACAGGGTGTCCCAAAAATGTTGCGTTTCCTTAAAGGGGGTGATTCTGGGGGTGATTTCAAACAACTTTTTCCTTTGCGAAAATGCTCTCCGATGTTTCGTTAACGAGATATTAATAAAAAGCACCGACCAATCACAGCGCGAGTCTGACGGCCGAGTTCCCGCGGTAGCGTGGCTACGAGCCGCGCTGCGACTGCGACGAGCAAGCAACTCGGCATGCATCGAAGAAACTTGCGTAGAATGGCAAATGAAGAAGACGTAACAAATAAAATCGAACATGTTGTCATGGTTTGTTCGTCATTTAAAGTGAATAATGAATAAAGGATAAATGGATGAAAATCACGTGTAACGTAAAAAGACGAATACGCAGTTTTTTTTTAGAAGATTCGAAAATAATAATTATTTGAAGTGGGAGGATAAGGAATGCGTAAATTTCCTTGTGTTAATAACGTAGCCACGAAAAGGTAATGTAACAGGAAATTAACGAAAGGTGATAGGCGTTAGTAACTAAAACTCACCCTTGTTGGAAATTCACCTGCAGCTTGAAAATCTGTGTCACAGGGTCACCGAACCGATCCTGGTCATCGATGGACGTGCTCCGTGCACAGCTGGTCCCAGGTATCCTTACATTCCCGCTACCCAAAGTTAAGGGTCGCAATGTCAGGTGCGTCCAGGTCAACGTACCGAATATTCACTTCACTGCACGGCTACTAACACTGATCACTTTATTTATCCTGAAGTATTCTTGGGCCGTGTACATTTCTGCGACGCGATTGCTAGCTGACTGACAGGATTTTTTCCAAGCAACTTCCGCTACCCCCAAGTAGCTTCTCTGGTTCCATTATGAGTTAACTCCCACCAGGGCAAGAGGCTTTAGGTAAAAAGAAGCCAACACATTTTCGGAACACGTGTTTTGCAGAAGTGCAACGAACACTTTCACAAAAGCCCGCGCTCCGTCCTTCTACTGCCAATGTACCCATTGCTTCGAGATAGAAAACAGACACCACGTGTATCGGTTCGAAAGGGTCCGAAGAGAAGAGACAGTCTTCGAGTTACTATAAAGAAGAAAATGCATACCATTCCTGTTTCCCCTTTCCGACACCCTGAGTTCACGACTGCTACGAGGCGGAACCAATTAAGTCATAAATTATCCGAAACTGTAGGAAACCGTTCTCTACCGCCGACTCGCCGGACAATAAACCGCGACCCTGGCGAAATGCTCTGACTGATCAGCCTGATTAATTTTGAAGAACTAGAAATTACAAAGAGGTAGTCCGCTGACTGCGCGTAGTCCCGCCTGCTTCGTCCTACCTTCAAATTAAAGACGGATCCCTTATCTCTCGAGTATAAACACGCGCTCGAATTTCAAAACAAAAGCACGCGTCGACGTATTCCGTGCTAGAGATGGTGGGCCTTGAGATCCGATTGGTCCCAAACTAACCAATCTGCCCTGCAGCCCT
This sequence comes from Andrena minutula, assembly GCA_929113495.1. Classification (NCBI taxonomy): domain Eukaryota; kingdom Metazoa; phylum Arthropoda; class Insecta; order Hymenoptera; family Andrenidae; genus Andrena; species Andrena minutula. The sequence continues at coordinate 46,559,822 of OV815993.1, read as the reverse complement.
CCCAAACGGCCACTGTCCTGAAGAGGCCCTCTTCACAGCAGTATCTCCTCCCCAAGGTTCACCATCGCTCGCACGGAATACGTCGCTTGCTTATCTTAAGTGTCTAAGCACGCGCTCGAATTTCAAAACAAAAGCACGCGTCGACGTATTCCGTGCGAACGATGGTGGACCTTGGGGAGGAGATACTGCTGTGAAGAGGGCCTCTTCAGGACAGTGGCCGTTTGGGAGGGCTGCAGGGCAGATTGGTTAGTTTGGGACCAATCGGACCTCAAGGCCCACTATCTCTATCACGGAATACGTCGACGCGTGCTTTTGTTTTGAAATTCGAGCGCGTGTTTATACTCGAGAGATAAGGGATCCGTCTTTAATTTGAAGGTAGGACGAAGCAGGCGGGACTACGCGCAGTCAGCGGACTACCTCTTTGTAATTTCTAGTTCTTCAAAATTAATCAGGCTGATCAGTCAGAGCATTTCGCCAGGGTCGCGGTTTATTGTCCGGCGAGTCGGCGGTAGAGAACGGTTTCCTACAGTTTCGGATAATTTATGACTTAATTGGTTCCGCCTCGTAGCAGTCGTGAATTCAGGGTGTCGGAAAGGGGAAACAGGAATGGTATGCATTTTCTTCTTTATAGTAACTCGAAGACTGTCTCTTCTCTTCGGACCCTTTCGAACCGATACACGTGGTGTCTGTTTTCTATCTCGAAGCAATGGGTACATTGGCAGTAGAAGGACGGAGCGCGGGCTTTTGTGAAAGTGTTCGTTGCACTTCTGCAAAACACGTGTTCCGAAAATGTGTTGGCTTCTTTTTACCTAAAGCCTCTTGCCCTGGTGGGAGTTAACTCATAATGGAACCAGAGAAGCTACTTGGGGGTAGCGGAAGTTGCTTGGAAAAAATCCTGTCAGTCAGCTAGCAATCGCGTCGCAGAAATGTACACGGCCCAAGAATACTTCAGGATAAATAAAGTGATCAGTGTTAGTAGCCGTGCAGTGAAGTGAATATTCGGTACGTTGACCTGGACGCACCTGACATTGCGACCCTTAACTTTGGGTAGTGGGAATGTAAGGATACCTGGGACCAGCTGTGCACGGAGCACGTCCATCGATGACCAGGATCGGTTCGGTGACCCTGTGACACAGATTTTCAAGCTGCAGGTGAATTTCCAACAAGGGTGAGTTTTAGTTACTAACGCCTATCACCTTTCGTTAATTTCCTGTTACATTACCTTTTCGTGGCTACGTTATTAACACAAGGAAATTTACGTATTCCTTATCCTCCCACTTCAAATAATTATTATTTTCGAATCTTCTAAAAAAAAACTGCGTATTCGTCTTTTTACGTTACACGTGATTTTCATCCATTTATCCTTTATTCATTATTCACTTTAAATGACGAACAAACCATGACAACATGTTCGATTTTATTTGTTACGTCTTCTTCATTTGCCATTCTACGCAAGTTTCTTCGATGCATGCCGAGTTGCTTGCTCGTCGCAGTCGCAGCGCGGCTCGTAGCCACGCTACCGCGGGAACTCGGCCGTCAGACTCGCGCTGTGATTGGTCGGTGCTTTTTATTAATATCTCGTTAACGAAACATCGGAGAGCATTTTCGCAAAGGAAAAAGTTGTTTGAAATCACCCCCAGAATCACCCCCTTTAAGGAAACGCAACATTTTTGGGACACCCTGTATAGAGACTTTAAACAAGCGGACTATTTCCGGGTGAGGGAATATCTAAACGCAATTGACTGGGACTCGGAGACTGGTGACATCGATCCAGGTACTGCCCTTGATTGTTTGTATGGTCACATTAACACAGCCATAAATGCCTTTGTGCCGCTTAGGTCTGTGTTTAGATCCACCTACCCGAAGTGGTTTTCTCCGCAGTTAAAACATCTTACCCGTATTAAGAAGAGAGTACATAAGGAGTATAAGCAATCGGGGGCACACAGCGATTACCTTAATTTTTCGGCACTCCGGGCGCAGTGTAAGTTGCTCTTGAATCGTGATCACCGTGTTTACATCGAGAGTGTCGAGAATTCATTATTGGACGATGTCACGGGTTTCTGGAGGTTCGTCAATGCGAAGCGGGGAGGTCATGTGATTCCTAGTAACATGGTACTTGAGACTACCACAGCGACAACATCGGCAGCGGTTGCCGACCTTTTTGCAGAATTCTTCGGTTCTGTGTATGCTTCTCCGTCCGGAGTGGGACCTGGCTTGAATCTGGATTTGACCTCTGACATAAGGTTAAATATAAATTCACTATCCATCTCTATTAGCGAGATTTATAGCAAGCTAAACTCGATTGATGTGAATAAAAGCCCGGGCTTCGATGGAATTCCGCCTCGGTTTTTGAAGGAATGCTGCTTTATTCTCTCTAGGCCTCTCTGGCATATTTTTAATTCGTCACTTAGTAGAGGCGTCTTTCCTATAGTGTGGAAAAACAGTATAGTCACCCCAGTATTTAAGGCAGGTATCCACTCTGATGTTAGAAATTACAGGCCCATATGTAAATTGTCATCCCTTCCAAAGGTGTTTGAGGCTATCGTAACAGAGAAACTAACACCCTTACTAACTAACGTTATCTGTGAGGAGCAACATGGTTTTGTCTCTGGCAGATCATCTGAAACAAACTTGGCGGTGTACCACTGTTATGTGTCTGCTGCCCTTGATAAAGGTCTGCAGGTAGATACTGTATACACGGATTTTCAGAAGGCATTTGACACAGTAGACCATGACATCCTAATTAATAAACTGCTTTCAATGGGTTTTGGTGGCTCACTCCTCTCTTGGATTGGGTCATATTTGACGGGTAGGGTGCAGATGGTTAGGGTTCATAACCAACTATCTGCTCCTGTTCATGTAAAATCGGGCGTACCCCAGGGGTCGCATCTTGGACCTCTCCTGTTTCTGCTGTTTATAAATGACCTTCGAGACATTTTTCAGAATAGTAAATTCCTTCTCTATGCTGATGATCTGAAAGTCTTCCGTACGATTCGCTGTGTTCAGGATGGTGAGAAACTGCAAGATGACCTGTATTGATTCGAGAGGTGTGTCTGCCAACAAGATGCTGCTAAATACTGCTAAATGTATTGTAATGAAGGCTCATAGAGCTGTTAGCTGTGTAGGGTCGTCCTATAGTTTGGGCGACGTTCCCCTGATAGAAGTTGCTGAAGTTAGGGATCTTGGTGTTACGATAGCGCCAAGCCTCGATTTTCGTAATCACTACAGGTCGGCAACCAGTAAAGCGTTGAAAACCCTGGGTCTCATTGCAAGATTCGGTAGACAATTTAGAAGGATTGACTCACTTAAGCTCTTATATGTCTCACTAGTTAGACCACTGTTAGAGTATGCGTCGGTAGTGTGGAACCCTAGACATAAGATATATATAAGTCTTGTAGAGAGGGTTCAGCACTGATTTTTGAGACTGGCCTCAAGGGTGTCGGGCTGTCCGATGAGTTTTGATGATCATGACTATGGTCCTATATTACGAAAAATTAAATTTGCCACCCTTAGTGACCGGAGGATCGTTTCAGATCTAATGTTCCTATATAAGTTAATTCATGGACATATTGACTGCCCTGAGCTCTTGGCAGCAGTACGTTTTCACGCTCCGCAACGGCAACTGCGTCCTAGGCTCTTGTTCGACTCTAAAATGCCATTGTACCAAAACTACACAGCAGATCCCATTAATAGAGCTATGGAAACAGCTAACCAATACCTGACGAGCATTGACTTGTTCTCTACATCGCGCGACTCGTTCCGTAACAAAGTACTCTATTGTCTTAACAATTCGTCGAAATAACCTGTCCCCTGAAAGATGTCACGCTGTGCCTATGCGATTGGTTCCGATCACTAGACTCTTATTACTCTGTAATTTGTTTATGTCTTCTTGTATACTAAAGGGTTTTCCCGTACAAAATAATAATAATAATAATAATAATTTATTTAAAATTAAATGAATACAATTTAACATTTTTTCCTACGAGCATCAGCTAAAATATCATTGATGGCACATGCTACCAGTTCGCAATCTATATAATAATCCTCACAGTAATGTTCGCTATCGCGTATGATTTTTTTTTTTTTTTTTTTTAAATCTCATAAAAGATTTATTAAAACATTATTACAGGTAATACATAGTATTTCAGAAAAGAAATAACAAAAAGAAAGAAGTCAGTATGTACATACAGAAGTATACTCGAAGTCATGTAAGAAGGATCTTTTTTGCGCATGTAGAATAATCTCTTCAACTGTCGCGAGGTCTCTGTTCCCCCACTTTACCACCCAGGTACCATGCACCGGGTAACCAAATAAAACGTGTATTCTATTAAATTTCCAGTAAAAAAGAGACAATCAAATCCGACAAAAAGTCGAAACACGCGGTATATACAAAAGTGGCACCACACCAATGCTTTCGGCGCAGCACGCATGCGCAGCCGAAAGACCATTGGTGGTGACATAGCCAATGAGCGCCAACATGAGCAGAACCGATCTAAACTCGTCGGTCGCCACAATCCTTCTTACATGACTTCGAGTATATACAATAAGATTAAATCATTATTCATTCTAGATGCGCAAATTACATTTGTTTAGGAAGGCAAGCATGTAGTGACAAGCTTTAATATTAGGACTAGCAACTAACAATGCTGCATCAAGCGGCAAATGAAGATTTATTAGACGTAACTTAAATATTAGCTTAATTCTTTGGTCGTTATATAAATTACATTGCCATAGGACAATGATTGAGAGTTTCGTCTTCAAGATTACATTTACATTTAGGACTATTGATAACACCAATACGAGCTAGGGAAGCGGCCAAATGATAGTGATCCGCTCTACTCCTGTTTACAGTAACAATAAATTGTCTGGATAATTTTTTGCTCCCAAACCATGGCATACGATTTTCACTGTAGTAGTGTTGAAAATAGAATTTGCCTTTATATATCCCTTGGTCCTTTATTATTTTGGCCGTATGTGAGAAGACTCTTTTTTTAAATAATTCCGAAAGATCGGTGAAAGGTATTCTTGGGATGTCTAATGTGCAGGTGACAGTAGCATCTTTCGCCAGACCATCAACAATATCATTACCCCGGATCCCCGAATGCGACGGAATCCAAAAAAATCTGATTTCATTATTCGGATTGTCGTAAAGAAATTGATTACATTTCTTTTTTATATCTAGAATATAGATGTTAGTTTTGACATCATACTTAGTAGATTCAATCCTTTGCAACACACTGAGAGCATCCGAAAAGATGAGAAAATTTTTATTATTATTACTTAACGCAATATCGAGAGCATCACTTAATGCAATACACTCAGCTGTAAACACTGAAGCATTTATATCTATACTTCTTGATGAGCAAATATTTAGATCAGGGCAGAAGCAAGCGCAGCCGACATAATTGGAACTTGAGATTTTACTACCATCAGTGAAAATGGACAGAGCAGAGGAATCCCTTGCCAATCCGTCCAGACACAAGTTAGGGTCTTTTTCTTTTTTGAGATCCAGACCAAGAGAATAATCGAATGGAATTGAAGTGACCAGCGTACTGAAGTCATGACAGAAGATATTGAAGTGATTTCGAGAATCTATTCTGTTAGAGTAAACCTTAGAGTATGAGATGCATTTATTTAGTATCCCATTTGAAAAGGTAGATTTGTTTTTGACTATGTTAAAATAGCATTTAATTGCATTGAGACAAAGTGAATTGTTATTAGAACATACTTTTGCAAGAAAGCAATTGCACAAGAACATAGCACGTTCCGTTAGGAGAGGAAGTTTAGATTCAGCTAGCATGATGTTAGTAGGAGAGCTTCTGCGGTAACCAAGGGCTAGCCTTATAGCCGAAAACTGAAGCCTTTCAAGCTTGTCAGACATACTTTGACGTTTTGGGAAGTAAATGAAACTGCCATATTCGAGAATGGAACGGATGAAACTTTTATATAAAGAAATAAGGGTGACAGGGTCAGAGCCCCACCAAGTACCGCGTAAAAATTTTATTATATTAAGGGAGAGCAAACATTTTTTGATTATATGGTCGACTTGAGGAATAAAAGACATTTTGTAATCAAATATAATGCCCAGGAAGCGAACAGTAGCGCTGGATTTAACAGAGTAATCGCCAATTTTAATGGCAGTGGAACCGGGAACAATTTTTTTGTTATTGAAATGTAGGAGAACAGTTTTAGAGGGAGAAAGATCCAGCCCCAGATCGAAGAGGTTTTCTTTTATTATTTTAATAGCTTTTTCAATAGCTTTAGTACCTCTCTTAATAGATGTAAATTTAAGGAAGACAGCAATGTCATCGGCAAATTGGGAAACTAAGATACTGCTTTGCACATTAGCCGTAACATTCGAAACATATAAGATGTATAATAACGGACTGAGGACACCGCCTTGCGGAACGCCCTTAAAACATTCCTATGTGCATCCCCAGAGAGAGTTGTAAAAATAGATCTTTCGTGAGTTAGGAATTTTATAGACTTCAGTACCTTGAATGAACATCCCAACGACGCGAGTTTGGAAAGTAAGGTGTCAATACAGACATTATCAAATGCACCCTGGACATCGAGGAATGCAGCCAGAATCTCTTTTTTTCTCAGCGAAAGCCTCCTCAACCTTTAAAGCTAGGATGGTGAGGTTATCAAGGCAAGATTTACCATTTCTGAAAACATGCTGGTTGCGAGGGAGAATATTATTAAATTCAGCCCACCACTGGAGTCTGTTTTTGATTAATGTTTCAAAAAGTTTGCAAAGACAAGAAGTAAGGGAGATCGGGCGGAGACCAACGCCATCAGATTTGCCAATAAAGTGGATAAAGGAATGTTTCCAGCTTGATGGATAGTCATTGTCCTTGTACATACTATTGTAAATATCGAGGAATAAGATTTTATATTTTACGGGAAGTTTCTTTAATATGTCAAAGTCAATGCCATCAATTCCAGGAGCAGATTTGACTTTTTTAGGGCCCAGAGCAGAATAAAACTCTGACAGGCTAAACTGAGAGTCAAAGAAAGAATTCTGTTGGCAAGGCGGCAACCACAAAGGATCCGAAGGTGCCCAAGGAGGACTGATTTTATCCAAAGCGAGCTCAATTTTATTTATATGATCAGAGTTATTAATACTGTATTGAGGAGTTATTTTAGTCCAGCTGTTTTTAAAAATTTTGCATTTGTCCCATACATATTTAGGATTCGTTTTCAGATTTATACTTTCGGTAAATGACTTGAAACCCTCCCTTTTCTTTTTTTTAAAAGCTTTAGTGGCTATAGCACACATCTTTTTATAATTTAATAGATCTTCTAAATTGTGCGTATGTTCCCATTTTTTGAACGAAGCTGTACGGAGCCTTTTGATGCTCCGTTCTTTCTTCCGTTCTGTTTCAGAAATAAAATAATTCTTTACTCTTTATCGCATGGATATGGAAGTGACGCCAATGGATTCCTTGTGTTTTTCTGAAAAAAATCATACGAAATATCATGCAAATCGGACTACTTTGACACAAGCTATTTGTATTCCTTATGTCAAAGTAGTCCGATTTACGCGACATTTGGCATGATTTTCATCGGAAAACCACAAGGAATTCATCGGCGACACTTCCATATCCATACGATAAAGAATAAAGAATTATTTTATTTCTGAAACAGAAACAGGGTAATTCTGCGTCTCATCCCGTGGCTGGGACGACAACACCCCGCAGTGCCCATCGAATTTTATGGCTTTCTTCGGAAAAAGGACCCAGGATTCATACCTTTTGGCTTGACCTCGTCACGGTTGCGAGGCGGATTAGGCGTACCGAGCCAATCACCCTGTAATCGGTCTGCGCGAAGTGGGGCGCAAGTTCGATCATTTATTATAGCACATGTGTGTTTTGTAATAAAGTGTTTCTATCGTCTCCTGAATTCAATAACTAGCATCCCAACATCTACGCTCCTACAATCCACCGTTGATACTCCTCGTGGAGAGACACAGGAAGAAAAGGGGTAGCCCGCTGTCGACGCGTGGTCCTCTCGAGTATAAACACGAGCTTCAATATTAAAAGAAAAGCATGCGTTGACGTATTCCATGCGAGAGAAGGTGGGCATTGGGGAGGAGGTATTGCTGTGAAGAGGGCCTCTTCAAGAGAGCAGCCGTTTGTGAGGGATGCAAATCCGATTGGTTCTAATACAATCTGCTCCCTATAGTTGAAATTTAGTCTAGCAACTTTCACACCTCCTAACCTAACCAATCGAGCTTGCATCCCTCCAAAAAGAACCGGCCATCCGAGCGTAGAAGCAAGTGCGAAATAAAAGTAACGGTGCGCTTCTCGATACCGCAGATGTACCTACCTAAGTGGCATTTCTGGCGGAAAAGAATTGTCCAGCCTTTGGGCCTGCTATTTCTGACGTAGACCTTTAGCAGGTAGGTATAGGTTTCAACAGGCAAGGCAACCCGTGGCGTCAGCTAGACTGTCCACTGTCCTTGCTATTTCAGCAGGCTTTTTTCCAGGGAAAATCAGTGAATTTGCAAGCGCAATATCTCAAAAACCAGTGGAAATCAAGTGTATACATTAATGCTCATTGAATTTGTCTTGGAACGCACTATCAACTCAGGTGTTCAGAAAAAATAGTTCCATTTGAAAAACAGAACTTGACCATCGTATCTTTTAAAATAATAATCGAAAAAAAAATTCGTTCGCGCTAATAGATCAGCCCCTTCGAACCATGCGATGCCATATTTTTTTCATTATTTTATCTCCAATACGTTCGGAGATATCCCGCTGTCCAGTCTTAGATGGGACACCCTGTACAGGGTGTCCCAGAATTGATGTACATCCCGGAGCATGCAATATCCTGATGGAAAAAGACATCGAAAAGTCCTTAACCGTTTTGGGATCCGGGGTTTCGTTTTCGAGATATTAAGAAACAACCCCGACCAATCAGAGCGCGAGCTTTCCGCTGGAGCTCCCGCGCTAGCGTGGCCGCGCGCCGGGCCGCGCTGCGACTACGAACAAGCAAGGCGGCATGCATCGCAGGAAATTGCGTAGAATGGAAAATGAAAAAGACGTAACAAACAAATCTAACCTCTTGCCATGGTTTGTTTGCCATTTAAAGTGAATAATGAATGAAGGATGAATGGATGAAAATCATATGTAACGTAAAAGGACGAATACACAGTTGTTTTTTTTTTAGAAGAATCGAAAATACTAATTATTTGGAGTGAGAGGATAAAGAACATGTAAATTTCCTTTTCTAATAACGTACACTCGAAAAGGTAAGGCAACAGGGAAAGAGTGAAAAGTGATCGTAGTTCGTTATTGTGACAAAAATCCGTAGTTCAATAACGGCCAACACTGGTTGTTGATAATGAATAAGTCCGTTTAAAAAGTGGGAAGAAAAATTTGCGTACGGAAATTTAGAGAGTTATCGCCGGAAATAAACCATAGCCTGCGTTAAATTTAAAAAATATTAGTCGCCCGCCAATAATGTAATTAAAACTCACCCGTTCGGAAATTCACCTGCAGCTTGAAAACCTGTGTCATTAGGTCACTGAACCGATCCTGGTCATCGACAGACGCGCCGAGTGTACAGCTGATTTCAGGTACACGACACCATCCAAAATTAAGGTTCGAAACGTCAAGTGCGTCCGGGCCGCACATGTACCGAAGTCACTTCACTGTACGCCTACTAACACTGATCACTTAATGTATTATTAGAACGTGTTCTTTCTACGTTATAAAAATTGATGGAAATGAATTTTTACTTGGCGTTCGGAGCCGTGAGTATTCCCGCGCACATTCTCACGCTGCTGCACTTGCGTCCCCGTTGCTTGGGGGGTACACCCAGAACATCGCATAATACTCTCGAGCAGTGAACATTTCTGCGACGTGATTGCTTTCTGACTGACAAGATTTTTTCCAAGCGACTTCTTCTACCCCCAAATTGTTTCTCTCGTTCCATTATGAGTTGAACCCCACCAGGCCAAGAGGCTTCAGGTAGAAAGAAGCCAGCACATTTTCGAAACACATGTGCTGAGCAGAAGTGCGACGAACGGACTATCGTGCTCTTTTACAAAGGTCCGCGTTCCGTCCTTTTACTGCCAATGTGCCCATTGCTTCGAGGTAGGCAGTAGACACCACGTGTTTTGGTTCGAAAGGGTCCGAAGAGAAGAGAAACAGAAAGTCTTAGAGTTGCTATAAAGAAGAAAATCCTGTTTCCTGTTTCCCTTTTCCGATACCCTGAGTTCACGTCTGCTACGAGGCGGAACCAACTAAGCCATAAATTACCCAAAACTGTAGGAAACCGTTGTCTACCGCGACCCTAGCGAAATGCTCTGGCCGAACAGCCTGATTAATTTTTGGAAACTAGCAATTAAAAAGTATTATTTAACATCAATACAGCTCGCGAAGAGACACAGGAAGAAAGAGAGCATGTAGTTCGCTGACTGCACGTAGTCCGGCCTGCTTCGTCCTACCTTCAAATTAAAGACGGATCCCTTATCTCTCGAGTATAAACACGCGCTCGAATTTCAAAACAAAAGCACGCGTCGACGTATTCCGTGCGAGAGAAGGTGGGCCTTGGGGAGGAGATACTGCTGTGAAGAGGGCCTCTTCAGAACAGTGGCCGTTTGGGAGGGATGCAGGGCAGATTGGTTAGATTAGGGCCAATCGGACTTCAAGGCCACTGTCTCAAGCAGGTCGTGCGCTCGCATAGAGTGGTTCACGTTGGCCAGCAGGATCAGGGGGCCTCTAGGCATCGCGCGTGGGCGTGATGCCGTCCTCCGCCGGATCCTGCTCGGGCCGGGCCTCGACCCCGGTGTAGGGTGGGTCCGCCCCCGTCTGCCTCTCCGTTTCGGGCGGGGGGACCCCGCCGCCGTAGGACGCGGCAATGGAGAGCGCGAGTGGTCGCGCCTCCTCCCCGTCGTCCTCCCTCTTCCCTTCTCCACCGGCGTTGGGGAGGGAGTGACCTTTCCTGATTTCAGGAAGGCCTCTCTCCCCACCAGCTGAGTTCCGGGAGGGGCAGGGGGGCGTCGGATTTACCCGCGCCCCGCACCTTGCGCTTTTTCCCCTTCCCGGAAGCTTCCCGAGCCGGCGACGAGGCACCGCTAAGCGGGGGTGTCCGGGTTCTCCCGGTCCTTCCGCTTACCCGGCCCCGATTTCGCCGCGGAGGTGGCGTCCAGGGGGGAAACTTCCATTTCCCCTGGAACCACCGCGGCCGCGGGGGGGGGGGGGCTGCGGCGCCTGCCGATGTCGCGGCCGTTGAGGGCGTCGGGGGCTTCGGAGCTGTCAACGCAGCAGCTCCCCCCTTGCCCTTTCTGGCCCCCTCCTTCCCGGAAGGGGACCTCCTCGTCCCCTTTTTTTTTTTTTTTTTACGTGCAGGAAATCCGGAACGGATACCCCGAGCTTCGGGGGAAGCTCAGGGTTATGTTGGGCTCCAACCAACTAAAACCTGCACGGTAACCACCTAGAGCGAGGGGATCCGGCAAGGAAGATGGCCGTTCTTGCGCGAGATCAAACCAGCGATACGTTCGCTAGGCCATCCTCCAAGACCCCAGATCCCCAACGCTCGTTTGTCAGGAGTTGACACTTTCCCAAGGGGGAGAGAAGCTCCCCGGGAGAATCCCCGCTATCGCCGGGGCAGCGCTGCGGGTTACGCGCCAACGCTGCCCCTCGTCCCCGGCTGTACTAACCAGGCTCAACAAGCCCCCGCTTGTTGAGCCCCCCCACATCCTACCGGTGCCGCTAGCCGCCTGAGGCGGACTCGGGAAGGAACGGGCCCGGTGTACCCGGTCCACACAACCCCCCCACGGTGACCGACCAACTATCCCCCGTGATGTCCTCCACGCCCCGGGAGGCATTGCACGCGGAGGAGGCTTTCAATGTATAAGAGAGGGAGGACCACCTCTTAGCCCCTACTCAACGCGCCCTCCCGTTGCGTCTGCGCCAACACCGACGGCTCACCAGAGCTTCGCGCCCTTCTTAACGAAGGACACGCCGGTGTCGCGCTGCGCCGTCTGTCTCGCCGCTACCGCGCTCGCCACTTCCCGCTCCTCCTTGGCCTTGGCGCGCGTAGCGAATGCCGCGAACTCCTTACGCAGCTGCCGCCAGTAGCCGTTACGTTTGGCCACATCTCGCGCTTTTGGGGGCCGCAGGTCCGTCCGCACACGCGGGGACACAGGGCCCGCCTCGGAGACCACCACCCCCGTGCCCTTGAAATGCTCCTCCATGGCCTTGGCCAGGAGCACTGCCCTACTTCGGCCGCCGGGAGTCGGGCACCGAAAGACGGCGCACCTGGTCCAGGCGCCAGAGTATTCCACGCGGCCGGGCCACTTCACGGGCCGCTGGTCGCACAGTTCGTCCCAATACCGGTCCACGAACCGGACGAACGCTCCGTCGCCGTTCTGACCGTCTCCTCTAACTTCCCCCCTCATAAGCCAGACCTGGCCCGAATCCGTCGTGAATTCGTCGTTCGGATACACGCGGTCGTCCTCGTCGAAAGGACGACCGGTATCCGTGTCCAGGTCTTCCTCCCGGATAACCCCGTGAGGGTCAACCCCCGAAATTTTCTTGCCGATACCGGCCTCTTCGTCTTCTTCGCCGGAGGACACGTCGTCCCAAACAATCCCGGTCGTGTCCAGGACCTCCGTCCCGCAGTCTGCGCACGCAGGATCCGCAGGGGGACCATCGGCGGAGACGCCTTTTGTCTCCCTGGTGTCGATCCATTCCCCTAGGGAAGCCTGACAATCCGATCGGGGGGCGGACGACACCCCCGGCCTCGATCCCGAGGCCGCAACCGGGGGTACCGGTTCCGGCGAGATGATTACAACGTCCCCGTCCGAGGACAGCGGGGACAACGACTGGGGGGCGGGAGCCTCAACGGCCGCCGTCTCCGACCCAGCCGATGGATCCACCGGCGCAGCCCGAATCTCCGCGACCACCGGCATTTCTTCCTCCACCGGTTCGTCGTCCTTCTCCGGGCGCGAGACCGCGGTCCGACGCCCATCCGCGGTCCTGGACCGCTTACGAGGGGATCTCGGCGGGGAGTTAGAGGAGGAGGAGCACTCCCCCTCCGTCTCGTGGCGCAGCCTCCGCTTGCCCAGGCCTGCAACGGAGGTGCCTGCTACATCCCGTGACGGCCCCGCTACCGGGACCGCCGCTGTTACTCCCGAAGGCCCCGCTACCGCCTCCATTGACGGCTCCGCCACCGGAACCGTCTCTGTCTCTCTTGGAGGCCCGGCAACCGCCTCAGGTGCCGCAGTCTCAACCGCCGGAACCGGCGGATCGACTACCGGCCTCTTCTTCGCCGGCTGGGCTCCGCCCCTCGTCGTTTTCCGCGAGCGGTTCTCCCCCTTCCCCGCCGCTAACGAGGAAGCCGTCGGCTTTCGGCACGCGGCGCCACCCATACGGTGTCCCGCCAGCAGCCCGGCAACAGTGCAAACGAGGCACTTAACCGCTGCCTCACACCCCAGGGCCTTATGCCCCTCGACGCCGCAACGATAACACGCGGCGCTCCTATCTGTCCCAGCGGTGCAGGCCCGTCGAACGTGCCCGAAGAGCAAGCACCGGTGGCACTGCAGGGCCCTCCTCTGGAGTAACTCCACCCTGGCGGCGAAGAAGCCAAGCTGGATCCCGCCAAGCTTGAGGATCTTTGAGATGCCCCCCAACGGGCATCGCGCAAATGCCGTGTACAGCCCGGCGGTGTCCCGCCGAAACTCCCCCACGTGGACATCCGACTCCACGCACTCGCCAGCCGCAGCCATGGCACTCCGCACCGTCGCGGGGGTCGCGAGCTCGGTGAGGCCCCTCACGCGGACCTCACCCCATCTCTGAGGGCGGGTCACCCTCACTCCCTTCCCGAGAGTAGCCGCTGCCAGGGCACCCGCCAAGGTGTCGGCCTTCTCCTGGGAGTCCGGACCAGGAATGGACATGATCAAGGCCCCGCTCGCGGCCCGTTTGGGTCGCAGCGCCGCGATGCCGAGCGGCTCCAGGTCTACCGAGCGCATCGCCTCGACGACCGTTGCGGAGAACTCTGCCTCCTTACCCTCCTCCGCCACGATGCCAACGGCCGCTCCTCGCGGAAGCCGCGGCAGGCGGGGCCCCGGCGGCGGCGGCCGAGTCCCTCTTTTCTTTCCATCTCCCCGGCTAACCACCTGGGACCACGTCGATGGGACGGTAGCACCAGCGCTACTCCCCTCGATCACCCCTGCGACCTCAGGCGCGCCGCCGGACAGCGCCACCCGCTTTCTCTTCTTTTTCCCCTCCGAGGGGACGTCTCTCGGGAGGGGATCCCCGTCGCGCGACACCGGAGACCCCGAGTGCACGGGGGAAGCCTCCACAGCCGCAGGGGGGCCGCTCACTTCCAGGGCAGCGAGCCTATCGCTCATGGCGAATATCGCCTCGCACATTCGCTCCATCATCGTCATTGCCTTGTGGGCGAATGCCGCGAAGCCCTCCGCTTCGGTGTAAACCGGAGGGTCCAGCGAACTCCCCGCATCCCGCTCGGGTCGCGAACGGTCTCTAGCGGCCACCGCCCTCTGGTCTTCCAGCTGTTTGACCAGCTGGACGACTCGGTCTTCCAAACGGGCGATTCGAGACTTCTGCTCTTTGAGCTCGCGGTCCTTGGCCCGGACGACCCCGGACCAATCCACGGCCGTGCGGTCCGCCGTCTCGTCCCTCCCCCCGCAGATCGGGGACGTCGATGAGTCGTCGCGGCGTTCTCGCGACGTATCGCCGCCCGCCCTCGCCCTGAGCCGCTTGCTCCTCCTCGGCGCTGGACTGGATGTCCGGTCCACATCCATATCAGAATCAGTGTCAATATCCTTTGAGATAGCCAGGTCTGCTTCTGTTGCTTCTTCTGGGTGGGGTGGCAACATGCCCTCCCCAACACCAGTGACGCCGGTCCGAGGCACCAACTCGGCGTCATCAGTCTTGTGTCTTACTGCAGAATGGCTGCTGACTGGGCCAAACTGAGTCGGGCGATTACCCCCCGATAGCGGCGTTTTATCCGAGGCTACTTTCTTATTTCTCATTCCATATAAATGTCTTTAAGGGCGACGGCCCCACCGCCCGGCGGTCTCCCAAACCATCCCCACTAAGGCGGGGGGAAACACCCAGCGTGCGTTTTACTTCCCTGCTGTAGAGAAGGTCTCCTCAACGAGGAAGACAATCACCCCTGCAGCGAAATACACCGCAGGGGAACTCAAGTGCCATGTCCGCGTTCGCGCCCCTACCCGACTATGTCGTGTAGGGACCCCAGGAGCACCAACGTGGAGGTGCGGTACATGGTCTTGCCCCGGTCGGGCCTCTAACTTCGTCCAAGTTCTCCGCTCTGGGCTGCCTAAGGATCCTCCCGCCGCGACCCTAAGGTCCGGGGGTACCACCAGAGGCGACGACCCAGTTGAGAGAACATGAAACCCATCGGAGTTCTCCATCGACCATGTGCCGGCAAGCCGACAGCCGATGGAGAGCCCTTCCGGAGCCATTCGCTCCCACCTCCTCGTCCCCTACCCTAACCCTACTCACCGTTTCGTCAAGCATCACCTCACATCCCTTAACCAACCTTTCCCTAACACCTCTCCTCCTCAATGCCTACACTAGCACCCCCTTGTCCACCGAGTCAAAGGCCGCCTTCAGGTCCATGAACAATATCACCATCCTACTCACCTTCCTCCCCACCTGCCTATTAATCAAGTAATTCAGGACGTAGATATTGTCCATGCACCAGAGTTGGGCATTATTCGGCTAAATTTTCATTCGAATAAGTATTCGAATAAATTTGTGCGAATAAATGTTTATTCGAATAATCTTCGAATAAAAAATTCGAATAAAATGAAATTAGTCAACAATAACGAATGTTTTTTTATTCGACTGAAAATTTATTCGAATAATTTCTTATTCGAATAAAAATTTAGTCGTCTCAACGGACGAATAAAATGCTCACGCGATTTCGGCGATGTAAGTATGGTGACACCACGTACTGTCACCCGTGATATCTAATGTTTTAGGTTAAGTAACTCCTATCATAGCTCGCACTTTGCAGGAAGATCTATGACCGCAGTACTACATAGAGTGGCGTTTTGATTTATTTTAGATAAAATTTACTCACGTCAATCCATTTAAACTAATGAAAAAATCCATCTCTTCAAATTATAAGCGTTCATTGAACCTTCGCAATACACAATCATAATCTGATAATTCTTTACTCAAATATTGCTTAAAATTGAAGGCCGACGCCTCCAGAAGAGAATACTTCTTTAAGGCAGGATTTCCTCGGCGTCCAGATGCACCCGGCCAACACACGCGTTCAGACGTACACGCACACGTCCAGACAGGACACAGTACAGACTTCCATTGATAGATGCCGGGTATCACATTTATTCGTCGTTCAATCAGGTCAAATAACGAATAAAACCTTATTCAAATGAATCTGGCTAGAATAACGGTACAGATTTATTCGTGAATAACGAATAATTTTTCGTCGAATACAATCGTCATTTGTTATGCACGAATAAATCTTGGGAATTTATACGAATCCGTATTCGAATGAAAATTCAGCCGAATAATGCCCAACTCTGCCATTCACCCTAACCCCCATCTAAAGCCCGTTTGACTCGGTGGCAGCAGCTTCTTCCCCTCTACCTCCTCCCTCAGCCTCTCCGCCAACACTGACGCGTACACTTTATACGCCGTCTGTGTCAGCGTTATTCCCCTGTAGTGCCCTACCTTATCCCCCGCCCCTTTCTTTAGAACCGGGACAACCACTCCCTCCCTCCACCCTTCCGGCCACCCCTCACCCCTCCATACCCTATTGCACAGAGCCCATAACCATTCCTCCACCTCCGGTCCACCTAGCTTCCACACCTCATTCCTAATCCAATCCCCTCCGCCCGCCTTCCCCTCTTTTAGATTTCTAATCACCCTTCCTATTTCCTCCCTTCCTATCTCCTCCTCCCCATCCCCCCTCCCACCTCCCCCACCCCTTCTCACCCTTCACTCCACTCCTCCTAATAGTCCCTTGAAATGCTCCTCCCATTCCACCATTTTAATACCCTCATTAACCTTCCTTCTGTTCTTCCTTTCCCTATTCAGCACCTTCCAGACTTGCCCTTCCGTTCTTACCCCCTCTAACTCCTTTTCCCACTTCTCCACCTCCACTTTCCTTTTCTCCTCACATATCCTCCCATACTTCCTCTTACTCTCCCTATATTCCCCCTGCCCCTCCTTCCCTCCTCCATCTCCTCAACTCTTTCCTTACCTTCTTTTTTTCCATATAATATAATATGTTTTCAGCGCAATGGTCCAGTCACTTTTAAAACACTCACACTCAAAAAGCCATTTTTCAATAAAATTCAATGATTTATATAACTGTTTCCAACGTTTCGATCTTAATTTAGACCATTATCAAGGAAAAATTTCTATATAAAGATGTGAATACTGCGAGAGCTATTGAACATAATGAGTCGTGATGTTCGAAAACAAACGTGCGACACCCGAGTCGGTTAGAAGATGACTGAGGTAAATAGTGGGCAACCTCGAAACATCTAGAAGGTGACAAACGGTATGGAAAGAACAAAACGTTAGGGAATATACCGTCTAAATTCAAATTTCAAAAACCAATACTGCAGAAGAGAAAAACCAAAACATTATTGCTTAAGGGCCATATTTAACCCGTATGTCAATAACCAATTTTACCTACGTTGTTTAATGACCAGGGTACAGCTGTACCCGCGTGGTGAAATCATGTATTTAAGGCTCTTTAGAGGGGTGATTCATATCTGTACGATTATACTTGACTTCGGCAACCCTGTGATCAGCCGGGAAACCTTTATAAGGTATACGGGACTTTCCATATGTACCTGAAAATGTTTTTTAAGTGATGTTCCACAAAGCCGCACGATCGTTAGTTTAGTTTTTCGAACGCAGGCGTGCTGCAGTCGTTTGAAATTCGACTTGGGACGAAAATCGGGGGACTCCTCTGCGTTGGGTCTTAGAATTCACTTTTGGCTCATTCCTATCATTCAAATTCGAGTTGCAAGAGATGACGAGCGAGGAACGAATACGAGGCGGGCGACGCGTTGGTGCTTTGTCTTGCTCCGTCTTTCGGGCACTTGGTGCTCCGTCCTTTGCGTGAGCGACAGACACAAACTTTTTTGTCTAAAAGACGACAATGGCTCCACTAATTTCGTAGAAGCTTATCGCGGTTTTCGTGTCACAGCCAATCGCAGCGCCTCGCACGGGCAAACAAAAGACGGAGTGTCGGGCGTCCGAAGGATGGAGCGAGACGAAGAGTTTCGCCAATTTCTCGGAATCGTGTCCTCCCTATATTGTATGCTCACCTCCGATCACGAGCCGTGACAGCCTAAGCAAGAATCGAAAGCACTTTTATTTCGGAACGCCTCCTTCGCGTGGACTCTGTATTTCTGTCAACGATAAGTGTTTATTGTGTTTGTGGCTTGTTTATTTACGTGTTTGTACTGTATAATTACATAAATTATAAAAAAGTGAAGAATTATCAGAAAAAGAGTTCGAAAGATTGAACAATGAAGACAAGGATGCGTACTTGAAACAGCTATTAGGTCCTATCGAACAGAACGATTTCTATGCTTCTGATAGCGACGACGAGGACTGGTTTCCAGTGCCGCAAACTGAAGCCCGAAGCTCTGAAGTTTTGGACAGCGATGAAACTGATGAAAATGCAGATGATGAAGGTGAGACAGTCAACGAGGAATATGAAGAGGAAAATTAAGCGAGTGAAGCGGAGACAACCCAGTAAACAAACTGACTGCAGTCTGACCACAGATTGATGTCAGATTCGAGTATATTCTGACGTCAGATTCGGGTCCTACTATGTCCGCATTTGACTATGGTTTTGTGGTCAGAGCCTGACATCAGGATCTGATCGCAGATTGATGTCAGATTTCGATCAGATCTTGCTGCCGTGGCTGACCGCAGATTGAGAGCAGAAATCGAGCAGATCCTGCGCAGCGCGATCTGACGGCAGATTGGTGTCAAATACAGAGCAGATTCTGACGTCAGATTCGGTGCCTATTATGTCCGCATTTGACTATGGTTCTGCGGTCAGAGCCTGACATCAGGATCTGACCGCAGATTGATGTCAGATTTCGATCAGATCTTGCTGACAAAAACCGCCCGCAAATTGGCGGCAGAAATGAAGCAAATCCTGATGTCGGCCATAGTAGGCAATTTTATATAATAGTATAGATTTAAAAACAGTGCGAAAGTCTTTAGCGTAAATAATATATAGAACACGTTTATAAGACCGACTTGAAAGATCTGATTCCTACCATATTTTATGGAAGAAAGAACAGTTGGTAAACCATGTATTTAAACGGGTATTACAACATTTTTAATGTTTTACTTAGCAAGTTGTTAGTGAATTGAATGCCAGGTCGGCTCAAAATAATGATTTAAACTTTGAAAGACAGTTCTCTTCCAAATATAAAAGAATTAATGATAACTACTATTTATTCAGTCGCCTTAGGGCGGTATTATCATCAATCGTTTTTTAGTTTTTGGCATGCGGCATCTTCTACTAGTCTAGTAGATTAATAAAGGATGCCGGATGCTTAAGACGATCTTCGTCTTCAGCAACGACTGATAATACCGCCCTTACAGACGGGTATACCAAATATATACTCCGCAGTGGAATGCCGGCAAATACGAGTCGTACTCGACAGCCCTGAATGATCAAGCCCTCGGCCACTTATTCCCGCCACGGTGCTATTTCGCAAGCGAGAAACGCTCGCCCAATCGCGCCCTGGCGGGGTCGTGTCGTGAACTATGTCAGCAGAATCTGCTGTATTTCTGCTGCCTATCTGACGTCAGATCGCGGAGCGCAAGATCTGCTCGATTCCTGCCATTAAATTGTATCAGCAGACTTTCCTTACTTTCTACCGCCATTCTGCTCGCAGGCTATGTAAGCAGAATCTGTTGTATTTCTGCTGCCTATCTGACGTCAGACTGCGGAGCGCAGGGTCTGCTCGATTTCTGACATTAAATTGGATTAGCAGATTCGCCGCAGTATCTGCCGTCAAACTGCCCGCAGGCTATGTTGTTGCGTATTTAGCGGCGATTTTAAGAACAGGAACGCGGGTTGGTGCCCGTGGAGCGCTGAACCGCTCTGCTCGTCGGAGTGCGCGGGTGTTATGAATAAAATAACTATTTTATCTGGTAAAATATATATATTTCCTTAATAAATTTAAGCGATTGCTTTTAAATTGAGAACTGGACTTGTACATTCAAGCATCAAACATGTTCTGCCTTCTCGAAGTCCTCCGTCGATGCTCCTTCCCTCCTCGAACGTGGTGCCCCTTCCATCCTTGCGCGTCCTCCCAGTCCTTTGGCCAATCAGGATGAGGGATGAGCCGGATTCAAAGGGTAGGCTGTCCCGCGGATGTCCGTCCGCCCCCGCGAATCGACGGCCATCTTTCCCTCCGTCTTCAGGTGGTGGTGGAAGCTCGGTGGAAGCGCGCTTTTCCGTTACACAGCGGGGTGCACACGTGGGAAGAGAAAGTTAGCTCAGGTCCGAGGATCGAGAAGACAACCCTTGAAGGAAATTTATGACTGCCTTAGCGTCGCCAACACTTCTGGAGTCAATCAACACTCCTAAAGACTAACAAAGGACAAGGCCTTCTCAAGAGATTACGTGACTTAGAAGAAACTCGCAATTCGTTTCGGGGTCTGTTAATAAATATCCTCTTCCTGTTTTCGAGCTCTGCCCAAGATCTTTCCCACGAATGCCACCCGCATTGCGCATCCTTTATAATACTTCTTAATCATACGCAAACATCTACTTTCAAACTTCGCTCCTAATTTACCTATCGATTATATACATTTTCGTGAATACGTTCGCGTGGTCACGCAACACCTCCCTCCATATAGAAAAGGTGTTTCCAATGGAAACAACTTTTTAAATGAAACAATACATCAATACTATCTTAAGTATGCAAGAATTGAATGAATACGTACTTTACATATATGATTATAACCACGTCTCCTCTTCCCGCGCCAGCCCTGCGGTAAACGAGCTACTCGGTCCACCCATTGTCCCGCAGGAAGCACGAGTTGAAGAATGACATAGTTACACCGCAACATTTTACAGTAGTAAGATATCATTATTCTATTACTAGGTAATACTAAGTCGATTATAATGCAACGCATAGCTAATATCCAGTAACTAAACTTGTCTAAATATTTTATCCAAAAACACTATAATAATCATAACCCATAATATAATAACCACACTATATACATTCAAAACATACTATTTAACAAAATAACCATACTAAAAATAAAAATTGAGGTACACATCAATCAAATCAAACAAAATTATAAAATAACTACACATAATATTAACATTAATCTCCTAAGTCAGTAATATTTGGTCTTATACACGCTAGTTTAAGCTTATTCGCATGAACTATCTTAGACTTATTTGCTGCTATCGCTATTTCTATTGTTAGATTATCATACATTTGAATGATTTTGTAAGGACCCATCCAGCTTGAATCGAATTTTGATGTTTTGGGTTCCTTGAGCAAATATACATCATCGTTTACATGGAATTGACGAGGATTAACATTCTTATCGTAATACTCCTTACTCCTCCCTTTGCTTTTTCCAGATTAACTGCCGCTGTAGCTTGAGTGGTAGTGAGTTTCATGAAAAGTTGATCTAGATATTCGATGAAGGTTCGTGGAACTTCCTGCTTTGCAAATTCAGTGGGAATAATGGCCTTTACACCGAAAACAAGCTCATGTGGCGTGAAACCAGTGGCTTCATGAACAGAGGTGTTATAAGAAAACATCCCGAATCTAATCCAATCATCCCAATCTGATCTGGTACAATAATGCTTTAAATAATCGACAAAAACACGGTGGGCACGCTCTAAAGACCCCAATGACTGCGGATGAAATGCAGTGGAGGTGATCCTACGAATTTTAAAGATCCTACAAAAATTCTTCATCACTTTGCTAACAAAATTATTACCCTGATCTGTATGAATAACTCTAGGACAACCGAACCTGCTAATATACTGTTCAGTGAGGCCGACTGCTACGGATACGAAATCAATACTAGATACAGGAATGGCATCCGAATATTTAGTTAAATTATCTTGAAATGTTAAGAGGTATCGATGGCCCTTTCTGGTTATAGGTAATGGACCAACTATATCCATCTGTCTGCATTTACATTAGTTATCAAAACTACATTCATTAAGTTTTATAAACTTCTAAACTTGATTCTTCAACAAAGATACGAGACGATCAAACTTCTTACACCTCCGAAGAGTTCTTTCGTGACATCAGTGCCTTTGAATTCGACAGTGTCAAGACAGCCACGCCAACGAGGATTTGAGTACAGGAACGTTAAAAGCATGAGCATCTCATCGGATGTTCGCACATTTGAGTTCGACGGAACGTGGACATAGAAAGATGACTAGCGAGGACACGCAATGACGGGGAATATATCAACCCGATCCTGTATGCGTAATATTTGTCATCCCGCACAGCGCAACGTATCCTTGGATCTTTAGCGTTTCGAAGAATGTAGTGCCTCGATGTACCAATGACATCACCATTGACGACGACCCTTTTAGAATCCCTGGGGCTACGTGAACAACTATAAATGGGCACACATATGTACGTACAACTCATATTCGGCGTGGAACATGAAGGCACAGCCACTAATACGAAAAGGCTGTGTAATCAAAGGAGCAGTGCACACGGGCGGTCGTAATAAACGACGCACGGCGCCATGATAACACTCATGCGAGTCCATATGATCATTCACCTCTCTCTATTCATGGGAAGTACACCTCATGATTCTCACCGCAACAAACATCGAGACTCTACTGAAGGTTATTGATCGTTTACAAATTCTATTAAAGTGATTTTATTTGAGGTCATTCTACTGAGGGTCCTCCGTGCGGTCTTGGTCGCTATTTTACCAGGCTCAACAGCCTCTGCCACGACATAAGTCGAGAAATCACTAGGCTCAACAGCCTCTGCCACGACATAAGTCGAAAAATTACTAGGCTCGTCAGCCTCTGCCACGACATAAGTCGAGAAATGATCAGACTCATCAGCCTCTGCCACGACATTAGTCGAGAAATCATCAGGCATGTCAGCCTCTGCCACGACATTAGTCGAGAAAATATCCGGCATCACAGCCTCTACCACAGCACAAGCTGGGAAACTAACAGACTCCCCATGTCTCTGCCACGATTCAAGATACCGCAGGCCCTGCGATGTCTCCTCAAGGGCCGGACAGAGCGCAGGCACCTTTACTGGACATGGACCACTTCCAACGGAATCTGAAGCGGCTGCCGGGGGTTCGGTCTCACCGTCCAACAAATGTCCGAATGGAAGCTGATCCATAGTGTCCAGCTGGAGTGATCCCTCACAATCCGTATTATCTTTATTATCATTAGAATTTCTCAATAATTCACCTATGACCTCATTCTATCTAACCTCTGCCTTCCCGCGCGCCAGGAAGACAGAAGTCACCATTACTTCATTACTATACTCATGAAATGCGTCATCTTTCCTGTCCACTTCGGAATCTGTAATTGATAACTCGTCTGCGCAGACAAGTATCCCTTTCAGACGCCTCGAACAGGAATTATGAATCTCATTTGTCCGTGAAGGAGTCAATTCGGAATCGAATTAATTCTCATGTTACAGCTATAACACTTGCGATCATCCATATTAACCGTATATACTTTCGTATTAATAACTACGGTTTTCCACTAAAGGGTCTGTTTCTCATATTCAAACTCCCTCTCTATCCTAGTCGCAACATCTATAGCTATCCCTAAACCATCCGCCTTCTCTCTTATCATTAATGTTCTAACACTAAGAGTACGCAGCCCTCTTTTAAAACCCGTTATAGCTACATTATTTAATACAATTTTAACACCTATTGACTGTTCTGTATCAAAATTTTCATTAGCTGCATCCATACCCCTATTTAATATTTCATTTGCCCTAGCCCCGTAACTGTCAATGCTCTCACCATCCTTTTGACGCAAATTCCTTAACTCGTCCTGAACACGATCAACATCAAAAGACCGGGCAAAAGCAGATTTCAATACGTTATTTAATTCATCCAACGTAGTCGGGGCATTGCTGTTAGATATGAGCTGATCTGCATGCCCTTCAATTTTATTGCGGATCAAAGCAAGTAAATTAATCCTATTTCCGGGCTTAATTCGCGAATCCGCGAGTCTGCACTGATTAATAAATTTACTTAATGAACAGGATTTTCCATCAAAACGGGGAACCAAAGCAGCGGCTAAAGTCAAAGACATAAATATAGTCTCTGAGGAATCGGAAGGTAACTCCGTAATTTCCTCGGCATTTGAATCATCTGAAGAAGTTGATTCATCATCGAGGAGAGAATAATTGTATCTACGAATAGGAGTTTGCGAAGGTATTACGCTCAATTCATTCGGCTGTAACACAGTTGAAGAAGACTGCGGTGCAGGTAACTCTATCGCTAAATTTCCTATTTCGGACGCGCTACTACCACTCAAGTCAGCCCTTCTATTTCGTCTAGCTTTTACAAATCCGGTCTTATACGGCGGCATTTTTAAAAAAAAATTAAATCTATGCTTATCACGTATAATATAGATATAGTTCCTTATAATTATAAACTCTTATAATGAAAACTTACGAACAAGGCGATGTATAAACGTCAGCTAATATTCCGGGAATACACTAGGATTACACTTTTATGTCACCTATAGTTCATTAATCTTCCCTTGATGTGTAGGTGTTCCAGTTCTATCCTTCAGATGAGCCCTCACAGGTCCTTCCCTTGGAAGATGATGTCCCCAATCCACCGAATGAACTGGCTCCTTGGCTTCTTGGACAGATTCCACCCTCGTCCACCAGAAGTATCAACACAAAATGGATATGTGTTCCAATACCAACAGGTGCTTGTGATTCCAGGATTAGCGAACACAGCCACTGAAATCGCCCTACTCCGGCATCCACCCTTGCCCTTGGGGAAACCGTGTAAAACCCAAGGGGGAGAGGTTGCACTTTCACGTTGGTTACACAATTATAGACTGCTTATCAATGTCAAATCACAAATCTACGAAAATCACAGTTCTACAAATGCAGACTGTATATGTCTATCACACACTCACGAGCCGGCAAAGTTTATCACTCAAAAAATGTTTGTGAAACTACCGCGTTTATTTTCAAACAATCCCACCGCTGTCACCAATTTTGTTGCGTATTTAGCGGCGATTTTAAGAACAGGAACGCGGGTTGGTGCCCGTGGAGCGCTGAACCGCTCTGCTCGTCGGAGTGCGCGGGTGTTATGAATAAAATAACTATTTTATCTGGTAAAATATATATATTTCCTTAATAAATTTAAGCGATTGCTTTTAAATTGAGAACTGGACTTGTACATTCAAGCATCAAACATGTTCTGCCTTCTCGAAGTCCTCCGTCGATGCTCCTTCCCTCCTCGAACGTGGTGCCCCTTCCATCCTTGCGCGTCCTCCCAGTCCTTTGGCCAATCAGGATGAGGGATGAGCCGGATTCAAAGGGTAGGCTGTCCCGCGGATGTCCGTCCGCCCCCGCGAATCGACGGCCATCTTTCCCTCCGTCTTCAGGTGGTGGTGGAAGCTCGGTGGAAGCGCGCTTTTCCGTTACACAGCGGGGTGCACACGTGGGAAGAGAAAGTTAGCTCAGGTCCGAGGATCGAGAAGACAACCCTTGAAGGAAATTTATGACTGCCTTAGCGTCGCCAACACTTCTGGAGTCAATCAACACTCCTAAAGACTAACAAAGGACAAGGCCTTCTCAAGAGATTACGTGACTTAGAAGAAACTCGCAATTCGTTTCGGGGTCTGTTAATAAATATCCTCTTCCTGTTTTCGAGCTCTGCCCAAGATCTTTCCCACGAATGCCACCCGCATTGCGCATCCTTTATAATACTTCTTAATCATACGCAAACATCTACTTTCAAACTTCGCTCCTAATTTACCTATCGATTATATACATTTTCGTGAATACGTTCGCGTGGTCACGCAACAATGTCAACAGAATCTGCTCTGTATCTGACACCAATCTGCCGTCAGATCGCGCTGCGCAGGGTCTGCTCGATTTCTGACATTAAATTGGATTAGCAGATTCGCCGCAGTATCTGCCGTCAAACTGCCCGCAGGCTATGTCAACAGAATTTGCTCGATTTCTGCTGCCTATCTGCCATCAGATCGCGCTGCGCAGGGTCTGCTCGATTCCTGCCATTAAATTGTATCAGCAGACCCTGCCGCCAATCTGCTCTCAGGTTAAGGCAGCACAATCAGCGGACGGCTTTCTGCTGTCAGTCTGCTTTCATCATCGAATATAACAAATACTGTATCAAATCTGTAGTCTTTCTGCCGACTGCTTGTTCCATGCCTGACGCCTGGCACATGCAAAATCAAAACCGCGAGAACGGGATTCCGGAAAGTTCTGTATAATGAGTAAGCACGGAATTTAAGTGGTGAAAGAAAACAAAAAAAAACAAAGTTAAATCCTAACAATAATACTTCTACCTATTTATAGTAGAAGTAAGGAATAAGTGAGAATATAAAGAAAGATAATTTTCGTTTATTGAGACAAGGTAAGAAATATTAGATAGACGCATAGGGAATTAACCTATAAATCATATAGTATCACTATACACATTACACCAAGAACGTGACATGGAAGAAATGGAGGTGGAAGATAAATCACATAAAGGCAAAATAGACAATGAAAACATTCAAAGTCACTTAACAATAAACAATAACACCATACAGACACCAAGCAATAAAAAAGTAATGGAAATAATAGGAATCAACACAACCCTACACCCATTTACCCATTCACAACAAAACAATAAACAAAAAAGAACAATTCAAGAAGATGACGAAACATCACCAAGCAACATCACAAATACAAAACAATCAAATAAAAAAACTAAACAAAACAAATTCCTTGAAATGCAAGAAAAAAATAGATATAGCGACAATATATCTGGACCTTTCATAGTACAGATGACTGCTAAAGACGAGTCACAAAACCTAGGAAATCTTCACCCATTACAACTAGGGAAAAAGATTGCACCGATTGCTACTCAATTGCAAAAAATAAATAAACTAGGCAAAGACAAAATACAACTAACCTTTAACAACCCTGTATACGCAAATGAATTTGTAGACAAAGCTAAAAAAAAATTTAACAGAATGGTATACTTACATTCCGGACTACAAAATCTACAGACGTATGGTAGTATATGATATCCCCAAAGAGATGAATATAGAAGAAATTAAACAGGGAATAGAAGAGCACGATTGCAACCCAGAGGTAATGGAAGTCGAAAGACTTATGCGATACGACAAAGCAAACAATAAACTAATTTCAACAAATGCAATAAAAATAGTAGCTAAAGGAGACTCTCTACCTCAGAATATGACGATATGGTATGTAAAATGTAAAGTAGCACCAATAAAGAAAACTATTAAAAAATGTTATAACTGCCTAAGATACGGACATATTGCTACACAATGTAGAGGACAAAAGAGATGTCAAAAATGCACCGAAATAGACCACAATGAAACCGACGAATGCAAGGCAGTAACAAAATGTTCTAACTGTAAGGGAAACCACAAAACATTCGACATAAACTGCCCCTCACTAAAATATCAAAAAATACTAGTAACTACTATGAGTTATTATAACACAGATCACAAAAAAGCCAAAGAAATAATAAAGAAAAATAATATATTAAGCGAAAACCAAATAATAAGCCTATATTATAAAGAAATAAACAAAAAAGCATTATTTAACTGGAATGAAAACCAGTTTACAAACCCGATAATATTAGAAAATATAGAATTCACTAAACCTAGAATAAAAGAGACTACAATCGAAAGAAATATTAAAAGTAATATACCCAATAGAGCCACAATGGCACAAACGGATATAAACAGAAATATAGAATTAGTAAAATTAGGAAATCAAAGCAATCAAAACCAAATAGAAAACAAAGCAATGGAAGATAAAAGTAAGAATATAAAGTTAGAAGAGATACAAACAAGAACCTCGTACTCAAACAATAATTTCCCATACCTTAGAAAAGGGAAATTAACGCTAAACAATACCCACACACTACTATTAAAATCAATAAGCCCTAGAATAAAAGGCATAACAAAAAACAATAACTCATCCGAGTTTAAAAAACTCACAAATAAACAGGAATACAGATCCAAAGCATTAGAAGATATAACTAACACAGAAATACCAACAATATTATAAAAGAAAACGAATAAAAGTATCAGTAAAGAATAATAATAATATTAATAAAGATGAAGATACTTCAATGGAACTGTAGAGGAATTAAAAATAAAACTGAGGATCTAAAAAATATAGCACAGGAGTACGATATAATAGCTCTTCAAGAAACCTGGTTAGAAGATGGAAACTACTTAAATATTGGAAACTTCAACATTGAAAGAAATGATAGACAAGCTATTCATCATGGAGGAGGAACGTTAATTGCTATAAACAAAAATATAATATACGACAAAACGGTTGAAGATTACACAAATTTCAATCAATTTGAAATCCAAACAGTTAAGATAAAAACTAAACAAAATGGAAACTTATATATAACCAACCTTTACAAACCCCCACAAATCAAAACAACTGGCAAAATATGGCACAAACTACTAGATAAAATAGGAAACATATCAAATTTTAAAAACCATATCATATGTGGAGACTTCAATGCGAATCATAAAATATGGGGAAGCAGTTCTGAAAACCCTACAGGAAAAAACCTAATATATGCAGTAAACAAACTAGATATAATAATAGTTCCCAAGAGCGAACCTAC
Organism: Andrena minutula; assembly: GCA_929113495.1. Taxonomy (NCBI): domain Eukaryota; kingdom Metazoa; phylum Arthropoda; class Insecta; order Hymenoptera; family Andrenidae; genus Andrena; species Andrena minutula. The sequence continues at coordinate 46,530,942 of OV815993.1, read as the reverse complement.
AATGATACCAAAAATAAACTGTAGACCAACCGCACCTGACTTACAAATAGTTTCACTAGACCTTATCAACAACATTACAGTTAATAACATCACAGACCCTATGAACAGTGATCATCATCCAATTATCATTGAAACAGACACTCAACCACAAAAGTTCACAAGCAACAGACCGAAGTTAACAACATCTAAAGTTGACTGGATCAAAACTAGAGCAGACTTAGAAAAAACAACTTTTAAAAATAAAGTAATGAAAACCAACTACCTTGAAGAATACAAGACACTAATCAACACTATACAAGACATTCTCATCAAAAATGGTGCAAAACAAATTAACACCCAACAGCAAAATCAAAACTTAATAAATAACAATCACATGCAAACAACAAAGAAGAACAAAAATAATAGACCAGCACTCAGATGGTGGAATAAAGAGTGTCAAGAAGCAACAAACAGTAGAAAAGCAGCATATCAAGAATATAAAAACCACCCATCCAATGAAAACTTAAACAATTGGAAGGAAGAAATAAGTAGGACGCGAAAAATAATAAAAAATGAAAAGGCAAATAGCTTTAAAGAAACAATAAGTGAACTTAACCCAAATACAAAATTAAGAGACATATGGAATATAATAAAGTCATTTAAAAATAGTAAGATATGGAATTCGCCGAACAACAGTACACCGGAAGAACAGATAAAAGCAGCAAAAATATATGCTGAAAAATTTGCCCCACCTCTAACAGCAAATTTCATACATATTAATAACAAGTTAACGGATCTACCATCAATATGGAACCAAAAAATATCAATAGAAGAAATAAAACAAATAATTAAAACCTTAAAGCCTCACACAACACCAGGAGCAGACAACATCACAAATGAAATATTAAGAATCCTACCAGACGAAACAATAAACAGACTTAAAGACATCATATCACTAATTATTGAGCAAGGAGAGATACCAACAGAATGGAAAATATACAACACCACCTTGATTCCAAAACAAAAGAAAGACAGTTATAGACCAATATCATTAGCATCAAACATCTTAAAATTAACAGAAAAATTAATTAAAAATAGACTAGAACATTACATAGAAAATGACCTGATAATACCAAATATTCAATTTGGATTTAGAAAAAATAAATCATGTCAAGACAGCCTCAACTTGATTACCACAGATATTTATCTTGCATTCCTCAAGAAAGAATCTTTGGGCGCTCTATTTATTGATGTTGAGGGTGCTTTCGATAATGTCAATCCATCAATCCTAATAAACGAACTAAATAATTTAAGAATACCATCCAACATAGTAAAATTCATACAAAACACTATATCAGAAAGAACAGTCCATTTTTACCTAAACGGAACACACATAGACACAAGAACATGCAGAAAAGGACTTCCTCAAGGATCGATCTTAAGCCCACTATTATTCAATATTTACCTACGCCAAATTCTAAACCACATAGGAGACAACTGCTTCATCCTTCAGTTCGCAGACGATATAGTAATTTATTCGAGAAGCACAGACAACCTAATAATAAAAAAGAATCTAACAGACTCAATAGAAATTCTCAAAGATTGGCTCAAATCAAGGAATTTAAATATATCTGCAGAAAAAACAAAACTAGTGATATTTTCCAAAAAGAAAAAACCTCAAGGTTTCAACATAAACATAGAAGGGAAAACAATTTCACCATCGAAAGAAGCAAAATTCCTGGGATTAACAATGGATAATAAACTAAGCTGGCTTCCACACATCAAATATCTGAAAGAAAAAATAATCAAAGCAACAACAATATTAAAATGGCTATCAGGAGTATACTGGGGAGCACACCCAGAAACGCTACTACTAATATACAAAGCAACCATAAGATCAATGTTAGAATGGGGTCTACCACAATATATAAATGCATCGAGCACCAACCTGAAAGGAATTAATACTCTAACACAAACTGCTATTAAAAAATGCTTAGGACTAATGCCATCAACGCCAAATACAATAGTGTGGCATATGTCTAAGGAATTGAACATATACCAAAGAGCAGAAATACTAACAAATAATTACCTAGTAAAGTGTCACGCTAATACATCTCATAAATTAAAAACAAAACTTAAATATATTGACATTTTACTAAAAAAATCAACTACCCATCGATATAACTTCTTCTTGATAAGAAAATGGAATAATATAAAACCAACACTACAAAAAGTACATCACACAAATTTACCTATATTGTATGAATTTCCAATGCAAACACAATTCAACAAGATAGAAATGAACACAGATATAGGGGACATCACAAAACAAGCGGACAATCCAAACGAAACTTTCAATAAAATGTTAAACGAACTCACACCACACGAAATAGATATATACACGGATGGATCTGGTCACAAAAAAGTTATAGGAAACAACTCCAACGAAGAAAACATAAAAGCTGGTGCAGCATTTTATGTTCCACAAATAAATAAAAGCGAATCATTCAGTCTAAACAATCATCACTCATCAGAAACATTAGAAGCCATAGCTATAATAGAAGCAATTAAATTTTTCAAAACCAGCAATTATAACTCTTGCAGAATAATATCTGATGCCAAACATCTCATTAAGAAACTAAACCAAACAAACTACAACATACAAGAAAATCATTACATAATGGAAATAAAATTTCTTGTCTATAGATGCCAATCCATTAACAAAACAATTCTATTCATATGGTGCCCAGGCCACACTAACGTAGAAGGCAGTGACAAAGTAGATCAGTTAGCAAAAACAGGAAGAGAGGAAGGAAAACATATCCCAACAAAACTCACAATTAGAGAATCCAAAAATGCTCTCAAATCTACATCTATATTAAACTGGAAAACTGAATTAGAGACACAGACACCACTAAATAACAACAGCTATTTCAAACTAATAGATGAAAATACAAAACTAAACAAACCCTGGTACACACTATATAAGAATAAGCCAAATAGGAAAACTATATCAATAATAAATAGGATTAGAAGTAACCATCATAGGACAAACGCGCATCTATATAAACTTTCTATTATACCAGAACCTAAATGCAAATGCGGATATGAAGAAGAAGATTTAAATCATATGATATTCACATGTCCATTAAACAAAGATATTATAGACAATTTCACCAAATACATTCAGGAAAAAGGAATACAAGCCCCATACGATATTAGGGCTCTAGCTTTTAGCAACAACATAGAAATTATAACCTACATAGCTCAGGCCTTTGCCAGCATGAACACTCAAGTATAAGAAATCTAACAGATCAAAACAAATAACAATTTCAGATAACAATACAAGACTCAAAGGATAAAAAGAAAAAGAAAGAAGAACAAAACACCGTGGTATCAGCGAAAGCTAAATCCACACAAACATTATATATATATATATATAGTCTTTCTGCCACAAACATTTGTACTCAGGCGTTGAGCAAAATCTATAAATACGGACGTGGCTATCTGGGAAGCGACGAGGAGGAGGCTGAAGGCATTATACGAATTCATATGAATTTATTTATATAATTTATGATGTAAATTATTAATTGTGTTTAACATTCATTGTTTACATTCAAGCGACAATGGAAAGCCGAGTGGAAATGATAAAAATTTTGTGGCGAAAGATGGAACAGTTTGGAGTCGGACACCACTGGCTGAACATCAAGCTGCAGCTCGTAACATCGTGCGGCAAAGAAGTGGCCCGCACAGGAGCACAAAAATGTTATCCATTAGCGATACGTTCAAAAAAATCATTCGTCATACTAATAAAAAGGCGACTGCAGTTTATAAAAATTACAACGAAACACATCCTACACGGAAACAAGCAGCATGGAAAGATTTGACACCTGTGAATTGTATGGATTCTTAGGAATTTTGATTGCGGCAGGTGCAAATAACTCTAACACTGATCACACGACAGATATGTGGAAAACTGTCATATCCTTTGTATCGAGCGACCATGGGCATCAATCGGTTCTGGAACATTTTGAGATTTATCCGTTTCGACGATGCGAATACCCGTGTTCAGCGTATGAATTGACGAACAGCTTTTCCCTTTCCGAGGTCGAACGAAATTTACACAATATATTCCGTCGAAGCCTGCAAAGTCCGGAATCAAAATATGGTGGATATGCGACACAAAAAATTCTTATCCACTCTCTGGCCAAATTTATACTGGAAAAAACGGAACTATTCGTGAAAAAAGTCAAGGAGAAAGAGTAGTTAAAGACCTGGCTACACCATACAGAGGGTCAGGTAGAAATATTGCCATGGACAATTTCTTCACGACACTGCCATTGGCAAAATGTCGGATTTCGTGGAAGCTCACTATAGTTGGAACTTTGAAAAAAAAATAAAAGTTATATACCCAAAGAAATGGCTCCATCCAAAGCTAGAAATAAATTTTCATCTGTATTTGGTTTTCACGAAAAAGTAACCATTTGCTCTTACGTGCCAAAAAAAAAATAAGGCAGTTGTTATGCTATCTACAATGCATTCAGACACAGCAGTCTCAGATAATACAAAAAAAAAAACGGAAATTATCCAGTATTATAATAAAAATAAAATTGGAGTGGACACCATGGACCAAATGTTAGGAAGATACACGACTCACAGGCAGACAAACAGATGGCCTCTTGCCCTTTTTTCTAATCTCCTCGATATCGCGTCTCTTGCCGCATACATAATTTATTATGAAAACAATAATATGATTAAAAAAAAACGAACGAAGATTATTTTTGCGAAAATTACCGAAGAACTTTGTATGGGAATTATAGAAAATAGATCTCAAAATGTGCAGGTTACATTATTATTATTTTGTCCATGCATGGTACGAATTTTCAGAAACGTATGCAAAAGAACATGCTTCGTTGTCGAATCGAACCTTCTACGGACAACTTCCAAGTCTGCGACTCTACATAAAAACTCTCAAAGAAGATGCTTTTCTGTCGAATTGAACCTTCTCTGGACAACTTCTAAGTCTGCAACTATACATAAAGAGTCTATATTATTATTATTTATTTTTTAGTCCATGCATGGTATAAATTTTAAAAAACTTATGCGAAAGAAGATGCTTCTCTGTCGAATCGAATATTTTCCGGGCAACTTCCAAGTCTGTGACTCTACATAAAAATTTTAAAAGAAGATGCTTCTCTGTCGAATCGAACCTTCTCCGGACAACTTCCAAGTCTGTGCCTCTAAATAAAAAGTCTATACTACATTATTATTATTTTGTCCATGCATGGTACGAATTTTCAGAAACGTATGCAAAAGAACATGCTTCTTTGTCGAATCGAACCTTCTCTGGACAACTTCTAAGTCTGCGACTCTACATAAAAAGTTTAAAAGAAGATGCTTCTCTGTCGAATCGGACCTTCTCTGGACAACTTCCAAGTCTGTGCCTCTAAATAAAAAGTCTATACTACATTATTATTATTTTGTCCATGCATGGTACGAATTTTCAGAAACGTATGCAAAAGAACATGCTTCTTTGTCGAATCGAACCTTCTCTGGACAACTTCTAAGTCTGCAACTATACATAAAGAGTCTATATTATTATTATTTATTTTTTAGTCCCTGCGTGGTACAAATTTTAAGAAACTTATGCGAAAGAAAATGCTTTTCTATCGAATCGAACCTTCTCCGGACAACTTCCACGTCTGCGACTCTATATAAAACGTCTATATTATTATTACTTTGTCCATGCATGGTACAAATTTTAAAAAACTTATGTGAAAGAAGATGCTTCTCTGTCGAATCGAACCTTCTCCGGACAACTTCCAAATCTGCGACTCTACATAAAAAGTTTAAAAGAAGATGCTTCTCTGTCGAATCGAACCTTCTCCGGACAACTTCCAAGTCTGTGCCTCTAAATAAAAAGTCTATACTACATTATTATTATTTTGTCCATGCATGGTACGAATTTTCAGAAACGTATGCAAAAGAACATGCTTCTTTGTCGAATCGAACCTTCTACGGACAACTTCCAAGTCTGCGACTCTACATAAAAACTCTCAAAGAAGATGCTTTTCTGTCGAATTGAACCTTCTCTGGACAACTTCTAAGTCTGCAACTATACATAAAGAGTCTATATTATTATTATTTATTTTTTAGTCCCTGCATGGTACAAATTTTCAGAAACTTATGCGAAAGAAAATGCTTCTCTGTCGAATTGAACCTTGTCGGGACAACTTCCAAGTCTGCGACTCTACATAAAAAGTCTATATTATTATTATTTTGTCTATGCATGGTATAAATTTTAAAAAACTTATGCGAAAGAAGATGCTTCTCTGTCGAATCTAATATTTTCCGGGCAACTTCCAAGTCTGCGACTCTACATAAAAAGTTTAAAAGAAGATGCTTCTCTGTCGAATCGGACCTTCTCCGGACAACTTCCAAGTCTGTGCCTCTAAATAAAAAGTCTATACTACATTATTATTATTTTGTCCATGCATGGTACGAATTTTCAGAAACGTATGCAAAAGAACATGCTTCTTTGTCGAATCGAACCTTCTCTGGACAACTTCTAAGTCTGCGACTCTACATAAAAAGTTTAAAAGAAGATGCTTCTCTGTCGAATCGGACCTTCTCCGGACAACTTCCAAGTCTGTGCCTCTAAATAAAAAGTCTATACTACATTATTATTATTTTGTCCATGCATGGTACGAATTTTCAGAAACGTATGCAAAAGAACATGCTTCTTTGTCGAATCGAACCTTCTCTGGACAACTTCTAAGTCTGCAACTATACATAAAGAGTCTATATTATTATTATTTATTTTTTAGTCCCTGCGTGGTACAAATTTTAAGAAACTTATGCGAAAGAAAATGCTTTTCTATCGAATCGAACCTTCTCCGGACAACTTCCACGTCTGCGACTCTATATAAAACGTCTATATTATTATTACTTTGTCCATGCATGGTACAAATTTTAAAAAACTTATGTGAAAGAAGATGCTTTTCTGTCGAATTGAACCTTCTCCGGACAACTTTCAAGTCTGCGACTCTACATAAAAAGTTTAAAAGAAGATACTTCTCTGTCGAATCGAACCTCCTCCGGACAACTTCCAAGTCTGTGCCTCTAAATAAAAAGTCTATATTATTATTATTTTGTTTATGCATGGTACAAATTTTAAAAAACTTATGCGAAAGAAGATGCTTCTCTGTCGAATCTAATATTTTCCGGGCAACTTCCAAGTCTGCGACTCTACATAAAAAGTTTAAAAGAAGATGCTTCCCTGTCGAATCGAACCTTCTCCGGACAACTTCCAAGTCTGTGCCTCTAAATAAAAAGTCTATACTACATTATTATTATTTTGTCCATGCATGGTACGAATTTTCAGAAACGTATGCAAAAGAACATGCTTCGTTGTCGAATCGAACCTTCTACGGACAACTTCCAAGTCTGCGACTCTACATAAAAACTCTCAAAGAAGATGCTTTTCTGTCGAATTGAACCCTCTCTGGACAACTTCTAAGTCTGCAACTTTACATAAAGAGTCTATATTATTATTATTTATTTTTTAGTCCCTGCATGGTACAAATTTTCAGAAACTTATGCGAAAGAAAATGCTTCTCTGTCGAATTGAACCTTGTCGGGACAACTTCCAAGTCTGCGACTCTACATAAAATTTTCAGAAACGTATGCAAAAGAACATGCTTCTTTGTCGAATCAAACCTTCTACGGACAACTTCCAAGTCTGCGACTCTAAATAAAAAGTCTATACTACATTATTATTATTTTGTCCATGCATGGTACGAATTTTCAGAAACGTATGCAAAAGAACATGCTTCTTTGTCGAATCGAACCTTCTCTGGACAACTTCTAAGTCTGCGACTCTACATAAAAAGTTTAAAAGAAGATGCTTCTCTGTCGAATCGGACCTTCTCCGGACAACTTCCAAGTCTGTGCCTCTAAATAAAAAGTCTATACTACATTATTATTATTTTGTCCATGCATGGTACGAATTTTCAGAAACTTATGCAAAAGAACATGCTTCTTTGTCGAATCGAACCTCCTCTGGACAACTTCTAAGTCTGCAACTATACATAAAGAGTCTATATTATTATTATTTATTTTTTAGTCCCTGCGTGGTACAAATTTTAAGAAACTTATGCGAAAGAAAATGCTTTTCTATCGAATCGAACCTTCTCCGGACAACTTCCACGTCTGCGACTCTATATAAAACGTCTATATTATTATTACTTTGTCCATGCATGGTACAAATTTTAAAAAACTTATGTGAAAGAAGATGCTTCTCTGTCGAATCGAACCTTCTCCGGACAACTTCCAAATCTGCGACTCTACATAAAAAGTTTAAAAGAAGATGCTTCTCTGTCGAATCGAACCTTCTCCGGACAACTTCCAAGTCTGTGCCTCTAAATAAAAAGTCTATACTACATTATTATTATTTTGTCCATGCATGGTACGAATTTTCAGAAACGTATGCAAAAGAACATGCTTCGTTGTCGAATCGAACCTTCTACGGACAACTTCCAAGTCTGCGACTCTACATAAAAACTCTCAAAGAAGATGCTTTTCTGTCGAATTGAACCTTCTCTGGACAACTTCTAAGTCTGCAACTTTACATAAAGAGTCTATATTATTATTATTTATTTTTTAGTCCCTGCATGGTACAAATTTTCAGAAACTTATGCGAAAGAAAATGCTTCTCTGTCGAATTGAACCTTGTCGGGACAACTTCCAAGTCTGCGACTCTACATAAAAAGTCTATATTATTATTATTTTGTCTATGCATGGTATAAATTTTAAAAAACTTATGTGAAAGAAGATGCTTCTCTGTCGAATCTAATATTTTCCGGGCAACTTCCAAGTCTGCGACTCTACATAAAAAGTCTATATTATTATTATTTTGTCTATGCATGGTATAAATTTTAAAAAACTTATGCGAAAGAAGATGCTTCTCTGTCGAATCTAATATTTTCCGGGCAACTTCCAAGTCTGCGACTCTACATAAGAAGTTTAAAAGAAGATGCTTCTCTGTCGAATCGAACCTTCTACGGACAACTTCCAAGTCTGCGACTCTACATAAAAACTCTCAAAGAAGATGCTTTTCTGTCGAATTGAACCTTCTCTGGACAACTTCTAAGTCTGCAACTTTACATAAAGAGTCTATATTATTATTATTTATTTTTTAGTCCCTGCATGGTACAAATTTTAAGAAACTTATGCGAAAGAAAATGCTTTTCTATCGAATCGAACCTTCTCCGGACAACTTCCACGTCTGCGATTCTATATAAAACGTCTATATTATTATTACTTTGTCCATGCATGGTACAAATTTTAAAATACTTATGTGAAAGAAGATGCTTCTCTGTCGAATCGAACCTTCTCCGGACAACTTCCAAGTCTGCGACTCTACATAAAAAGTTTAAAAGAAGATGCTTCTCTGTCGAATCGAACCTTCTCCGGACAACTTCCAAGTCTGTGCCTCTAAATAAAAAGTCTATACTACATTATTATTATTTTGTCCATGCATGGTACGAATTTTCAGAAACGTATGCAAAAGAACATGCTTCGTTGTCGAATCGAACCTTGTCGGGACAACTTCCAAGTCTGCGACTCTACATAAAAAGTCTATATTATTATTATTTTGTCTATGCATGGTATAAATTTTAAAAAACTTATGCGAAAGAAGATGCTTCCCTGTCGAATCTAATATTTTCCGGGCAACTTCCAAGTCTGCGACTCTACATAAAAAGTTTAAAAGAAGATGCTTCTCTGTCGAATCGAACCTTCTCCGGACAACTTCCAAGTCTGTGCCTCTAAATAAAAAGTCTATATTATTATTATTTTGTTTATGCATGGTACAAATTTTAAAAAACTTATGTGAAAGAAGATGCTTTTCTGTCGAATTGAACCTTCTCCGGACAACTTTCAAGTCTGTGCCTCTAAATAAAAAGTCTATACTACATTATTATTATTTTGTCCATGCATGGTACGAATTTTCAGAAACGTATGCAAAAGAACATGCTTCGTTGTCGAATCGAACCTTCTACGGACAACTTCCAAGTCTGCGACTCTACATAAAAACTCTCAAAGAAGATGCTTTTCTGTCGAATTGAACCCTCTCTGGACAACTTCTAAGTCTGCAACTTTACATAAAGAGTCTATATTATTATTATTTATTTTTTAGTCCCTGCATGGTACAAATTTTCAGAAACTTATGCGAAAGAAAATGCTTCTCTGTCGAATTGAACCTTGTCGGGACAACTTCCAAGTCTGCGACTCTACATAAAATTTTCAGAAACGTATGCAAAAGAACATGCTTCTTTGTCGAATCAAACCTTCTACGGACAACTTCCAAGTCTGCGACTCTAAATAAAAAGTCTATACTACATTATTATTATTTTGTCCATGCATGGTACGAATTTTCAGAAACTTATGCAAAAGAACATGCTTCTTTGTCGAATCGAACCTCCTCTGGACAACTTCTAAGTCTGCAACTATACATAAAGAGTCTATATTATTATTATTTATTTTTTAGTCCCTGCGTGGTACAAATTTTAAGAAACTTATGCGAAAGAAAATGCTTTTCTATCGAATCGAACCTTCTCCGGACAACTTCCACGTCTGCGACTCTATATAAAACGTCTATATTATTATTACTTTGTCCATGCATGGTACAAATTTTAAAAAACTTATGTGAAAGAAGATGCTTCTCTGTCGAATCGAACCTTCTCCGGACAACTTCCAAATCTGCGACTCTACATAAAAAGTTTAAAAGAAGATGCTTCTCTGTCGAATCGAACCTTCTCCGGACAACTTCCAAGTCTGTGCCTCTAAATAAAAAGTCTATATTATTATTATTTTGTCTATGCATGGTATAAATTTTAAAAAACTTATGCGAAAGAAGATGCTTCTCTGTCGAATCTAATATTTTCCGGGCAACTTCCAAGTCTGCGACTCTACATAAAAAGTCTATATTATTATTATTTTGTCTATGCATGGTATAAATTTTAAAAAACTTATGCGAAAAAAGATGCTTCCCTGTCGAATCTAATATTTTCCGGGCAACTTCCAAGTCTGCGACTCTACATAAAAAGTTTAAAAGAAGATACTTCTCTGTCGAATCGAACCTCCTCCGGACAACTTCCAAGTCTGTGCCTCTAAATAAAAAGTCTATACTACATTATTATTATTTTGTCCATGCATGGTACGAATTTTCAGAAACGTATGCAAAAGAACATGCTTCGTTGTCGAATCGAACCTTGTCGGGACAACTTCCAAGTCTGCGACTCTACATAAAAAGTCTATATTATTATTATTTTGTCTATGCATGGTATAAATTTTAAAAAACTTATGCGAAAGAAGATGCTTCCCTGTCGAATCTAATATTTTCCGGGCAACTTCCAAGTCTGCGACTCTACATAAAAAGTTTAAAAGAAGATACTTCTCTGTCGAATCGAACCTCCTCCGGACAACTTCCAAGTCTGTGCCTCTAAATAAAAAGTCTATATTATTATTATTTTGTTTATGCATGGTACAAATTTTAAAAAACTTATGTGAAAGAAGATACTTTTCTGTCGAATTGAACCTTCTCCGGACAACTTTCAAGTCTGTGCCTCTAAATAAAAAGTCTATACTACATTATTATTATTTTGTCCATGCATGGTACGAATTTTCAGAAACGTATGCAAAAGAACATGCTTCGTTGTCGAATCGAACCTTCTACGGACAACTTCCAAGTCTGCGACTCTACATAAAAACTCTCAAAGAAGATGCTTTTCTGTCGAATTGAACCTTCTCTGGACAACTTCTAAGTCTGCAACATAAAGAGTCTATATTATTATTATTTATTTTTTAGTCCCTGCGTGGTACAAATTTTAAGAAACTTATGCGAAAGAAAATGCTTTTCTATCGAATCGAACCTCCTCCGGACAACTTCCACGTCTGCGACTCTATATAAAACGTCTATATTATTATTATTTTGTTTATGCATGGTACAAATTTTAAAAAACTTATGTGAAAGAAGATGCTTCTCTGTCGAATCGAACCTTCTCCGGACAACTTCCAAATCTGCGACTCTACATAAAAAGTTTAAAAGAAGATGCTTCTCTGTCGAATCGAACCTTCTCCGGACAACTTCCAAGTCTGTGCCTCTAAATAAAAAGTCTATACTACATTATTATTATTTTGTCCATGCATGGTACGAATTTTCAGAAACGTATGCAAAAGAACAAGCTTCGTTGTCGAATCGAACCTTGTCGGGACAACTTCCAAGTCTGCGACTCTACATAAAAAGTCTATATTATTATTATTTTGTCTATGCATGGTATAAATTTTAAAAAACTTATGCGAAAGAAGATGCTTCCCTGTCGAATCTAATATTTTCCGGGCAACTTCCAAGTCTGCGACTCTACATAAAAAGTTTAAAAGAAGATACTTCTCTGTCGAATCGAACCTCCTCCGGACAACTTCCAAGTCTGTGCCTCTAAATAAAAAGTCTATACTACATTATTATTATTTTGTCCATGCATGGTACGAATTTTCAGAAACGTATGCAAAAGAACATGCTTCGTTGTCGAATCGAACCTTCTACGGACAACTTCCAAGTCTGCGACTCTACATAAAAACTCTCAAAGAAGATGCTTTTCTGTCGAATTGAACCTTTTCTGGACAACTTCTAAGTCTGCAACTTTACATAAAGAGTCTATATTATTATTATTTATTTTTTAGTCCCTGCGTGGTACAAATTTTAAGAAACTTATGCGAAAGAAAATGCTTTTCTATCGAATCGAACCTCCTCCGGACAACTTCCACGTCTGCGACTCTATATAAAACGTCTATATTATTATTATTTTGTTTATGCATGGTACAAATTTTAAAAAACTTATGTGAAAGAAGATGCTTCTCTGTCGAATCGAACCTTCTCCGGACAACTTCCAAATCTGCGACTCTACATAAAAAGTTTAAAAGAAGATGCTTCTCTGTCGAATCGAACCTTCTCCGGACAACTTCCAAGTCTGTGCCTCTAAATAAAAAGTCTATACTACATTATTATTATTTTGTCCATGCATGGTATAAATTTTAAAAAACTTATGCGAAAGAAGATGCTTCTCTGTCGAATCTAATATTTTCCGGGCAACTTCCAAGTCTGCGACTCTACATAAAAAGTTTAAAAGAAGTTTAAACTGTCGAATCGAACCTTCTCCGGACAACTTCCAAGTCTGTGCCTCTAAATAAAAAGTCTATACTACATTATTATTATTTTGTCCATGCATGGTACGAATTTTCAGAAACGTATGCAAAAGAACATGCTTCTTTGTCGAATCGAACCTTCTACGGTCAACTTCCAAGTCTGCGACTCTACATAAAAACTCTCAAAGAAGATGCTTTTCTGTCGAATTGAACCTTCTCTGGACAACTTCTAAGTCTGCAACTTTACATAAAGAGTCTATATTATTATTATTTATTTTTTAGTCCCTGCATGGTACAAATTTTCAGAAACTTATGCGAAAGAAAATGCTTCTCTGTCGAATTGAACCTTGTCGGGACAACTTCCAAGTCTGCGACTCTACATAAAAAGTCTATATTATTATTATTTTGTCTATGCATGGTATAAATTTTAAAAAACTTATGCGAAAGAAGATGCTTCTCTGTCGAATCGAATATTTTCCGGGCAACTTCCAAGTCTGTGACTCTACATAAAAATTTTAAAAGAAGATGCTTCTCTGTCGAATCGAACCTTCTCCGGACAACTTCCAAGTCTGTGCCTCTAAATAAAAAGTCTATACTACATTATTATTATTTTGTCCATGCATGGTACGAATTTTCAGAAACGTATGCAAAAGAACATGCTTCTTTGTCGAATCGAACCTTCTCTGGACAACTTCTAAGTCTGCGACTCTACATAAAAAGTTTAAAAGAAGATGCTTCTCTGTCGAATCGGACCTTCTCCGGACAACTTCCAAGTCTGTGCCTCTAAATAAAAAATCTATACTACATTATTATTATTTTGTCCATGCATGGTACGAATTTTCAGAAACGTATGCAAAAGAACATGCTTCTTTGTCGAATCGAACCTCCTCTGGACAACTTCTAAGTCTGCAACTATACATAAAGAGTCTATATTATTATTATTTATTTTTTAGTCCCTGCGTGGTACAAATTTTAAGAAACTTATGCGAAAGAAAATGCTTTTCTATCGAATCGAACCTCCTCCGGACAACTTCCACGTCTGCGACTCAATATAAAACGTCTATATTATTATTATTTTGTTTATGCATGGTACAAATTTTAAAAAACTTATGTGAAAGAAGATGCTTCTCTGTCGAATCGAACCTTCTCCGGACAACTTCCAAGTCTGTGCCTCTAAATAAAAAGTCTATACTTCATTATTATTATTTTGTCCATGCATGGTACGAATTTTCAGAAACGTATGCAAAAGAACATGCTTCTTTGTCGAATCGAACCTTCTCTGGACAACTTCTAAGTCTGCGACTCTACATAAAAAGTTTAAAAGAAGATGCTTCTCTGTCGAATCGGACCTTCTCCGGACAACTTCCAAGTCTGTGCCTCTAAATAAAAAGTCTATACTACATTATTATTATTTTGTCCATGCATGGTACGAATTTTCAGAAACGTATGCAAAAGAACATGCTTCGTTGTCGAATCGAACCTTGTCGGGACAACTTCCAAGTCTGCGACTCTAAATAAAAAGTCTATACTACATTATTATTATTTTGTCCATGCATGGTACGAATTTTCAGAAACGTATGCAAAAGAACATGCTTCTTTGTCGAATCGAACCTTCTCTGGACAACTTCTAAGTCTGCGACTCTACATAAAAAGTTTAAAAGAAGATGCTTCTCTGTCGAATCGGACCTTCTCCGGACAACTTCCAAGTCTGTGCCTCTAAATAAAAAATCTATACTACATTATTATTATTTTGTCCATGCATGGTACGAATTTTCAGAAACGTATGCAAAAGAACATGCTTCTTTGTCGAATCGAACCTCCTCTGGACAACTTCTAAGTCTGCAACTATACATAAAGAGTCTATATTATTATTATTTATTTTTTAGTCCCTGCGTGGTACAAATTTTAAGAAACTTATGCGAAAGAAAATGCTTTTCTATCGAATCGAACCTCCTCCGGACAACTTCCACGTCTGCGACTCTATATAAAACGTCTATATTATTATTATTTTGTTTATGCATGGTACAAATTTTAAAAAACTTATGTGAAAGAAGATGCTTCTCTGTCGAATCGAACCTTCTCCGGACAACTTCCAAATCTGCGACTCTACATAAAAACTCTCAAAGAAGATGCTTTTCTGTCGAATTGAACCTTTTCTGGACAACTTCTAAGTCTGCAACTTTACATAAAGAGTCTATATTATTATTATTTATTTTTTAGTCCCTGCGTGGTACAAATTTTAAGAAACTTATGCGAAAGAAAATGCTTTTCTATCGAATCGAACCTCCTCCGGACAACTTCCACGTCTGCGACTCTATATAAAACGTCTATATTATTATTATTTTGTTTATGCATGGTACAAATTTTAAAAAACTTATGTGAAAGAAGATGCTTCTCTGTCGAATCGAACCTTCTCCGGACAACTTCCAAATCTGCGACTCTACATAAAAAGTTTAAAAGAAGATGCTTCTCTGTCGAATCGAACCTTCTCCGGACAACTTCCAAGTCTGTGCCTCTAAATAAAAAGTCTATACTACATTATTATTATTTTGTCTATGCATGGTATAAATTTTAAAAAACTTATGCGAAAGAAGATGCTTCTCTGTCGAATCTAATATTTTCCGGGCAACTTCCAAGTCTGCGACTCTACATAAAAAGTTTAAAAGAAGTTTAAACTGTCGAAATCGAACCTTCTCCGGACAACTTCCAAGTCTGTGCCTCTACATAAAAACTCTCAAAGAAGATGCTTTTCTGTCGAATTGAACCTTCTCTGGACAACTTCTAAGTCTGCAACTTTACATAAAGAGTCTATATTATTATTATTTATTTTTTAGTCCCTGCATGGTACAAATTTTCAGAAACTTATGCGAAAGAAAATGCTTCTCTGTCGAATTGAACCTTGTCGGGACAACTTCCAAGTCTGCGACTCTACATAAAAAGTCTATATTATTATTATTTTGTCTATGCATGGTATAAATTTTAAAAAACTTATGCGAAAGAAGATGCTTCCCTGTCGAATCGGACCTTCTCCGGACAACTTCCAAGTCTGTGCCTCTAAATAAAAAGTCTATACTACATTATTATTATTTTGTCCATGCATGGTACGAATTTTCAGAAACGTATGCAAAAGAACATGCTTCGTTGTCGAATCGAACCTTGTCGGGACAACTTCCAAGTCTGCGACTCTACATAAAAAGTCTATATTATTATTATTTTGTCTATGCATGGTATAAATTTTAAAAAACTTATGCGAAAGAAGATGCTTCCCTGTCGAATCTAATATTTTCCGGGCAACTTCCAAGTCTGCGACTCTACATAAAAAGTTTAAAAGAAGATACTTCTCTGTCGAATCGAACCTCCTCCGGACAACTTCCAAGTCTGTGCCTCTAAATAAAAAGTCTATATTATTATTATTTTGTTTATGCATGGTACAAATTTTAAAAAACTTATGTGAAAGAAGATACTTCTCTGTCGAATCGAACCTTCTCCGGACAACTTCCAAGTCTGTGCCTCTAAATAAAAAGTCTATACTACATTATTATTATTTTGTCCATGCATGGTACGAATTTTCAGAAACGTATGCAAAAGAACATGCTTCTTTGTCGAATCGAACCTTCTACGGTCAACTTCCAAGTCTGCGACTCTACATAAAAACTCTCAAAGAAGATGCTTTTCTGTCGAATTGAACCTTCTCTGGACAACTTCTAAGTCTGCAACTTTACATAAAGAGTCTATATTATTATTATTTATTTTTTAGTCCCTGCATGGTACAAATTTTCAGAAACTTATGCGAAAGAAAATGCTTCTCTGTCGAATTGAACCTTGTCGGGACAACTTCCAAGTCTGCGACTCTACATAAAAAGTCTATATTATTATTATTTTGTTTATGCATGGTACAAATTTTAAAAAACTTATGTGAAAGACGATGCTTCTCTGTCGAATCGAACCTTCTACGGACAACTTCCAAGTCTGCGACTCTACATAAAAACTCTCAAAGAAGATGCTTTTCTGTCGAATTGAACCTTTTCTGGACAACTTCTAAGTCTGCAACTTTACAT
Source organism: Andrena minutula (assembly GCA_929113495.1). Lineage (NCBI taxonomy): Eukaryota > Metazoa > Arthropoda > Insecta > Hymenoptera > Andrenidae > Andrena > Andrena minutula. Next base: position 46,513,702 of record OV815993.1, on the reverse strand, counting down.
AAAGAGTCTATATTATTATTATTTATTTTTTAGTCCCTGCATGGTACAAATTTTCAGAAACTCATACGAAAGAAAATGCTTCTCTGTCGAATCAAAACTTCTCCGGACAACTTCCAAGTCTGTGCCTCTAAATAAAAAGTCTATACTACATTATTATTATTTTGTCCATGCATGGTACGAATTTTCAGAAACGTATGCAAAAGAACATGCTTCGTTGTCGAATCGAACCTTCTACGGACAACTTCCAAGTCTGCGACTCTACATAAAAACTCTCAAAGAAGATGCTTTTCTGTCGAATTGAACCTTTTCTGGACAACTTCTAAGTCTGCAACTTTACATAAAGAGTTTATATTATTATTATTTATTTTTTAGTCCCTGCATGGTACAAATTTTCAGAAACTTATGCGAAAGAAAATGCTTCTCTGTCGAATTGAACCTTGTCGGGACAACTTCCAAGTCTGCGACTCTACATAAAATTTTCAGAAACGTATGCAAAAGAACATGCTTCGTTGTCGAATCGAACCTTCTACGGACAACTTCCAAGTCTGCGACTCTACATAAAAACTCTCAAAGAAGATGCTTTTCTGTCGAATTGAACCCTCTCTGGACAACTTCTAAGTCTGCAACTTTACATAAAGAGTCTATATTATTATTATTTATTTTTTAGTCCCTGCATGGTACAAATTTTCAGAAACTTATGCGAAAGAAAATGCTTCTCTGTCGAATTGAACCTTGTCGGGACAACTTCCGAGTCTGCGACTCTACATAAAAACTCTCAAAGAAGATGCTTTTCTGTCGAATTGAACCCTCTCTGGACAACTTCTAAGTCTGCAACTTTACATAAAGAGTCTATATTATTATTATTTATTTTTTAGTCCCTGCGTGGTACAAATTTTAAGAAACTTATGCGAAACAAAATGCTTTTCTATCGAATCGAACCTTCTCCGGACAACTTCCACGTCTGCGATTCTATATAAAACGTCTATATTATTATTACTTTGTCCATGCATGGTACAAATTTTAAAATACTTATGTGAAAGAAGATGCTTCTCTGTCGAATCGAACCTTCTCCGGACAACTTCCAAGTCTGCGACTCTACATAAAAAGTTTAAAAGAAGATGCTTCTCTGTCGAATCGAACCTTCTCCGGACAACTTCCAAGTCTGTGACTCTAAATAAAAAGTCTATACTACATTATTATTATTTTGTCCATGCATGGTACGAATTTTCAGAAACGTATGCAAAAGAACATGCTTCTTTGTCGAATCAAACCTTTTACGGACAACTTCCAAGTCTGCGACTCTACATAAAAAGTTTAAAAGAAGATGCTTCTCTGTCGAATCGAACCTTCTACGGACAACTTCCAAGTCTGCGACTCTACATAAAAACTCTCAAAGAAGATGCTTTTCTGTCGAATTGAACCTTCTCTGGACAACTTCTAAGTCTGCAACTTTACATAAAGAGTCTATATTATTATTATTTATTTTTTAGTCCCTGCATGGTACAAATTTTCAGAAACTTATACGAAAGAGAATGCTTCTCTGTCGAATTGAACCTTGTCGGGACAACTTCCAAGTCTGCGGCTCTACATAAAAAGTCTATATTATTATTATTTTGTTTATGCATGGTATAAATTTTAAAAAACTTATGCGAAAGAAGATGCTTCTCTGTCGAATCTAATATTTTCCGGGCAACTTCCAAGTCTGCGACTCTACATAAAAAGTTTAAAAGAAGATGCTTCTCTGTCGAATCGAACCTTCTACGGACAACTTCCAAGTCTGTGCCTCTACATAAAAAGTCTATACTACATTATTAATATTTTGTCCATGCATGGTACGAATTTTCAGAAACGTATGCAAAAGAACATGCTTCTTTGTCGAATCGAACCTTCTACGGACAACTTCCAAGTCTGCGACTCTAAATAAAAAGTCTATACTACATTATTATTATTTTGTCCATGCATGGTACGAATTTTCAGAAACGTATGCAAAAGAACATGCTTCTTTGTCGAATCAAACCTTTTACGGACAACTTCCAAGTCTGCGACTCTACATAAAAAGTTTAAAAGAAGATGCTTCTCTGTCGAATCTAATATTTTCCGGGCAACTTCCAAGTCTGCGACTCTACATAAAAAGTTGAAAAGAAGATGCTTCTCTGTCGAATCGAACCTTCTACGGACAACTTCCAAGTCTGCGACTCTAAATAAAAAGTCTATACTACATTATTATTATTTTGTCCATGCATGGTACGAATTTTCAGAAACGTATGCAAAAGAACATGCTTCTTTGTCGAATCGAACCTTCTACGGACAACTTCCAAGTCTGCGACTCTACATAAAAACTCTCAAAGAAGATGCTTTTCTGTCGAATTGAACCTTCTCTGGACAACTTCTAAGTCTGCAACTTTACATAAAGAGTCTATATTATTATTATTTATTTTTTAGTCCCTGCGTGGTACAAATTTTAAGAAACTTATGCGAAACAAAATGCTTTTCTATCGAATCGAACCTTCTCCGGACAACTTCCACGTCTGCGATTCTATATAAAACGTCTATATTATTATTACTTTGTCCATGCATGGTACAAATTTTAAAATACTTATGTGAAAGAAGATGCTTCTCTGTCGAATCGAACCTTCTCCGGACAACTTCCAAGTCTGCGACTCTACATAAAAAGTTTAAAAGAAGATGCTTCTCTGTCGAATCGAACCTTCTCCGGACAACTTCCAAGTCTGTGCCTCTAAATAAAAAGTCTATACTACATTATTATTATTTTGTCCATGCATGGTACGAATTTTCAGAAACGTATGCAAAAGAACATGCTTCTTTGTCGAATCAAACCTTTTACGGACAACTTCCAAGTCTGCGACTCTACATAAAAAGTTTAAAAGAAGATGCTTCTCTGTCGAATCGAACCTTCTACGGACAACTTCCAAGTCTGCGACTCTACATAAAAACTCTCAAAGAAGATGCTTTTCTGTCGAATTGAACCTTCTCTGGACAACTTCTAAGTCTGCAACTTTACATAAAGAGTCTATATTATTATTATTTATTTTTTAGTCCCTGCATGGTACAAATTTTCAGAAACTCATACGAAAGAAAATGCTTCTCTGTCGAATCAAAACTTCTCCGGACAACTTCCAAGTCTGTGCCTCTAAATAAAAAGTCTATACTACATTATTATTATTTTGTCCATGCATGGTACGAATTTTCAGAAACGTATGCAAAAGAACATGCTTCGTTGTCGAATCGAACCTTCTACGGACAACTTCCAAGTCTGCGACTCTACATAAAAACTCTCAAAGAAGATGCTTTTCTGTCGAATTGAACCTTTTCTGGACAACTTCTAAGTCTGCAACTTTACATAAAGAGTTTATATTATTATTATTTATTTTTTAGTCCCTGCATGGTACAAATTTTCAGAAACTTATGCGAAAGAAAATGCTTCTCTGTCGAATTGAACCTTGTCGGGACAACTTCCAAGTCTGCGACTCTACATAAAATTTTCAGAAACGTATGCAAAAGAACATGCTTCGTTGTCGAATCGAACCTTCTACGGACAACTTCCAAGTCTGCGACTCTACATAAAAACTCTCAAAGAAGATGCTTTTCTGTCGAATTGAACCCTCTCTGGACAACTTCTAAGTCTGCAACTTTACATAAAGAGTCTATATTATTATTATTTATTTTTTAGTCCCTGCATGGTACAAATTTTCAGAAACTTATGCGAAAGAAAATGCTTCTCTGTCGAATTGAACCTTGTCGGGACAACTTCCGAGTCTGCGACTCTACATAAAAACTCTCAAAGAAGATGCTTTTCTGTCGAATTGAACCCTCTCTGGACAACTTCTAAGTCTGCAACTTTACATAAAGAGTCTATATTATTATTATTTATTTTTTAGTCCCTGCGTGGTACAAATTTTAAGAAACTTATGCGAAACAAAATGCTTTTCTATCGAATCGAACCTTCTCCGGACAACTTTCACGTCTGCGATTCTATATAAAACGTCTATATTATTATTACTTTGTCCATGCATGGTACAAATTTTAAAATACTTATGTGAAAGAAGATGCTTCTCTGTCGAATCGAACCTTCTCCGGACAACTTCCAAGTCTGCGACTCTACATAAAAAGTTTAAAAGAAGATGCTTCTCTGTCGAATCGAACCTTCTCCGGACAACTTCCAAGTCTGTGCCTCTAAATAAAAAGTCTATACTACATTATTATTATTTTGTCCATGCATGGTACGAATTTTCAGAAACGTATGCAAAAGAACATGCTTCTTTGTCGAATCAAACCTTTTACGGACAACTTCCAAGTCTGCGACTCTACATAAAAAGTTTAAAAGAAGATGCTTCTCTGTCGAATCGAACCTTCTACGGACAACTTCCAAGTCTGCGACTCTACATAAAAACTCTCAAAGAAGATGCTTTTCTGTCGAATTGAACCTTCTCTGGACAACTTCTAAGTCTGCAACTTTACATAAAGAGTCTATATTATTATTATTTATTTTTTAGTCCCTGCATGGTACAAATTTTCAGAAACTTATACGAAAGAGAATGCTTCTCTGTCGAATTGAACCTTGTCGGGACAACTTCCAAGTCTGCGGCTCTACATAAAAAGTCTATATTATTATTATTTTGTTTATGCATGGTATAAATTTTAAAAAACTTATGCGAAAGAAGATGCTTCTCTGTCGAATCTAATATTTTCCGGGCAACTTCCAAGTCTGCGACTCTACATAAAAAGTTTAAAAGAAGATGCTTCTCTGTCGAATCGAACCTTCTCCGGACAACTTCCAAGTCTGCGACTCTACATAAAAAGTCTATACTACATTATTATTATTTTGTCCATGCATGGTACGAATTTTCAGAAACGTATGCAAAAGAACATGCTTCTTTGTCGAATCGAACCTTCTACGGACAACTTCCAAGTCTGCGACTCTAAATAAAAAGTCTATACTACATTATTATTATTTTGTCCATGCATGGTACGAATTTTCAGAAACGTATGCAAAAGAACATGCTTCTTTGTCGAATCAAACCTTTTACGGACAACTTCCAAGTCTGCGACTCTACATAAAAAGTTTAAAAGAAGATGCTTCTCTGTCGAATCTAATATTTTCCGGGCAACTTCCAAGTCTGCGACTCTACATAAAAAGTTTAAAAGAAGATGCTTCTCTGTCGAATCGAACCTTCTCCGGACAACTTCCAAGTCTGTGCCTCTAAATAAAAAGTCTATACTACATTATTATTATTTTGTCCATGCATGGTACGAATTTTCAGAAACGTATGCAAAAGAACATGCTTCGTTGTCGAATCGAACCTTCTACGGACAACTTCCAAGTCTGCGACTCTACATAAAAACTCTCAAAGAAGATGCTTTTCTGTCGAATTGAACCTTCTCTGGACAACTTCTAAGTCTGCAACTTTACATAAAGAGTCTATATTATTATTATTTATTTTTTAGTCCCTGCGTGGTACAAATTTTAAGAAACTTATGCGAAACAAAATGCTTTTCTATCGAATCGAACCTTCTCCGGACAACTTCCACGTCTGCGATTCTATATAAAACGTCTATATTATTATTACTTTGTCCATGCATGGTACAAATTTTAAAATACTTATGTGAAAGAAGATGCTTCTCTGTCGAATCGAACCTTCTCCGGACAACTTCCAAGTCTGCGACTCTACATAAAAAGTTTAAAAGAAGATGCTTCTCTGTCGAATCGAACCTTCTCCGGACAACTTCCAAGTCTGTGCCTCTAAATAAAAAGTCTATACTACATTATTATTATTTTGTCCATGCATGGTACGAATTTTCAGAAACGTATGCAAAAGAACATGCTTCTTTGTCGAATCAAACCTTCTACGGACAACTTCCAAGTCTGCGACTCTACATAAAAAGTTTAAAAGAAGATGCTTCTCTGTCGAATCGAACCTTCTACGGACAACTTCCAAGTCTGCGACTCTACATAAAAACTCTCAAAGAAGATGCTTTTCTGTCGAATTGAACCTTTTCTGGACAACTTCTAAGTCTACAACTTTACATAAAGAGTCTATATTATTATTATTTATTTTTTAGTCCCTGCATGGTACAAATTTTCAGAAACTTATACGAAAGAGAATGCTTCTCTGTCGAATTGAACCTTGTCGGGACAACTTCCAAGTCTGCGGCTCTACATAAAAAGTCTATATTATTATTATTTTGTTTATGCATGGTACAAATTTTAAAAAACTTATGCGAAAGAAGATGCTTCTCTGTCGAATCTAATATTTTCCGGGCAACTTCCAAGTCTGCGACTCTACATAAAAAGTTTAAAAGAAGATGCTTCTCTGTCGAATCTAATATTTTCCGGGCAACTTCCAAGTCTGCGACTCTACATAAAAAGTTTAAAAGAAGATGCTTCTCTGTCGAATCGAACCTTCTCCGGACAACTTCCAAGTCTGTGCCTCTAAATAAAAAGTCTATACTACATTATTATTATTTTGTCCATGCATGGTACCAATTTTCAGAAACGTATGCAAAAGAACATGCTTCGTTGTCGAATCGAACCTTCTACGGACAACTTCCAAGTCTGCGACTCTAAATAAAAAGTCTATACTACATTATTATTATTTTGTCCATGCATGGTACGAATTTTCAGAAACGTATGCAAAAGAACATGCTTCTTTGTCGAATCGAACCTTCTACGGACAACTTCCAAGTCTGCGACTCTACATAAAAACTCTCAAAGAAGATGCTTTTCTGTCGAATTGAACCTTTTCTGCACAACTTCTAAGTCTACAACTTTACATAAAGAGTCTATATTATTATTATTTATTTTTTAGTCCCTGCATGGTACAAATTTTCAGAAACTTATACGAAAGAGAATGCTTCTCTGTCGAATTGAACCTTGTCGGGACAACTTCCAAGTCTGCGACTCTACATAAAAAGTCTATATTATTATTATTTTGTTTATGCATGGTACAAATTTTAAAAAACTTATGCGAAAGAAGATGCTTCTCTGTCGAATCTAATATTTTCCGGGCAACTTCCAAGTCTGCGACTCTACATAAAAAGTTTAAAAGAAGATGCTTCTCTGTCGAATCGAACCTTCTCCGGACAACTTCCAAGTCTGTGCCTCTACATAAAAAGTCTATACTACATTATTAATATTTTGTCCATGCATGGTACGAATTTTCAGAAACGTATGCAAAAGAACATGCTTCGTTGTCGAATCGAACCTTCTACGGACAACTTCCAAGTCTGCGACTCTAAATAAAAAGTCTATACTACATTATTATTATTTTGTCCATGCATGGTACGAATTTTCAGAAACGTATGCAAAAGAACATGCTTCTTTGTCGAATCAAACCTTTTACGGACAACTTCCAAGTCTGCGACTCTACATAAAAAGTTTAAAAGAAGATGCTTCTCTGTCGAATCGAACCTTCTACGGACAACTTCCAAGTCTGCGACTCTAAATAAAAAGTCTATACCACATTATTATTATTTTGTCCATGCATGGTACGAATTTTCAGAAACGTATGCAAAAGAACATGCTTCGTTGTCGAATCGAACCTTCTACGGACAACTTCCAAGTCTGCGACTCTACATAAAAACTCTCAAAGAAGATGCTTTTCTGTCGAATTGAACCTTCTCTGGACAACTTCTAAGTCTGCAACTTTACATAAAGAGTCTATATTATTATTATTTATTTTTTAGTCCGTGCATGGTACAAATTTTCAGAAACTCATACGAAAGAAAATGCTTCTCTGTCGAATTGAACCTTGTCGGGACAACTTCCAAGTCTGCGACTCTACATAAAAAGTCTATATTATTATTATTTTGTCTATGCATGGTATAAATTTTAAAAAACTTATGCGAAAGAAGATGCTTCTCTGTCGAATCGAATATTTTCCGGGCAACTTCCAAGTCTGTGACTCTACATAAAAATTTTAAAAGAAGATGCTTCTCTGTCGAATCGAACCTTCTCCGGACAACTTCCAAGTCTGTGCCTCTAAATAAAAAGTCTATACTACATTATTATTATTTTGTCCATGCATGGTACGAATTTTCAGAAACGTATGCAAAAGAACATGCTTCTTTGTCGAATCGAACCTTCTCTGGACAACTTCTAAGTCTGCAACTATACATAAAGAGTCTATATTATTATTATTTATTTTTTAGTCCCTGCGTGGTACAAATTTTAAGAAACTTATGCGAAAGAAAATGCTTTTCTATCGAATCGAACCTTCTCCGGACAACTTCCAAATCTGCGACTCTACATAAAAAGTTTAAAAGAAGATGCTTCTCTGTCGAATCGAACCTTCTCCGGAAAACTTCCAAGTCTGTGCCTCTAAATAAAAAGTCTATACTACATTATTATTATTTTGTCCATGCATGGTACGAATTTTCAGAAACGTATGCAAAAGAACATGCTTCGTTGTCGAATCGAACCTTCTACGGACAACTTCCAAGTCTGCGACTCTACATAAAAACTCTCAAAGAAGATGCTTTTCTGTCGAATTGAACCCTCTCTGGACAACTTCTAAGTCTGCAACTTTACATAAAGAGTCTATATTATTATTATTTATTTTTTAGTCCCTGCATGGTACAAATTTTCAGAAACTTATGCGAAAGAAAATGCTTTTCTATCGAATCGAACCTTCTCCGGACAACTTCCACGTCTGCGAATCTATATAAAACGTCTATATTATTATTACTTTGTCCATGCATGGTACAAATTTTAAAAAACTTATGTGAAAGAAGATGCTTCTCTGTCGAATCGAACCTTCTCCGGACAACTTCCAAGTCTGTGCCTCTAAATAAAAAGTCTATACTACATTATTATTATTTTGTCCATGCATGGTACGAATTTTCAGAAACGTATGCAAAAGAACATGCTTCTTTGTCGAATCGAACCTTCTCTGGACAACTTCTAAGTCTGCAACTATACATAAAGAGTCTATATTATTATTATTTATTTTTTAGTCCCTGCGTGGTACAAATTTTAAGAAACTTATGCGAAAGAAAATGCTTTTCTATCGAATCGAACCTTCTCCGGACAACTTCCACGTCTGCGAATCTATATAAAACGTCTATATTATTATTACTTTGTCCATGCATGGTACAAATTTTAAAAAACTTATGTGAAAGAAGATGCTTCTCTGTCGAATCGAACCTTCTCCGGACAACTTCCAAATCTGCGACTCTACATAAAAAGTTTAAAAGAAGATGCTTCTCTGTCGAATCGAACCTTCTCCGGACAACTTCCAAGTCTGTGCCTCTAAATAAAAAGTCTATACTACATTATTATTATTTTGTCCATGCATGGTACGAATTTTCAGAAACGTATGCAAAAGAACATGCTTCGTTGTCGAATCGAACCTTCTACGGACAACTTCCAAGTCTGCGACTCTACACAAAAAGTTTAAAAGAAGATGCTTCTCTGTCGAATCGAACCTTCTACGGACAACTTCCAAGTCTGCGACTCTACATAAAAACTCTCAAAGAAGATGCTTTTCTGTCGAATTGAACCTTCTCTGGACAACTTCTAAGTCTGCAACTTTACATAAAGAGTCTATATTATTATTATTTATTTTTTAGTCCCTGCATGGTACAAATTTTCAGAAACTTATACGAAAGAGAATGCTTCTCTGTCGAATTGAACCTTGTCGGGACAACTTCCAAGTCTGCGGCTCTACATAAAAAGTCTATATTATTATTATTTTGTTTATGCATGGTACAAATTTTAAAAAACTTATGCGAAAGAAGATGCTTCTCTGTCGAATCTAATATTTTCCGGGCAACTTCCAAGTCTGCGACTCTACATAAAAAGTTTAAAAGAAGATGCTTCTCTGTCGAATCGAACCTTCTCCGGACAACTTCCAAGTCTGTGCCTCTACATAAAAAGTCTATACTACATTATTAATATTTTGTCCATGCATGGTACGAATTTTCAGAAACGTATGCAAAAGAACATGCTTCGTTGTCGAATCGAACCTTCTACGGACAACTTCCAAGTCTGCGACTCTAAATAAAAAGTCTATACTACATTATTATTATTTTGTCCATGCATGGTACGAATTTTCAGAAACGTATGCAAAAGAACATGCTTCTTTGTCGAATCAAACCTTCTACGGACAACTTCCAAGTCTGCGACTCTACATAAAAAGTTTAAAAGAAGATGCTTCTCTGTCGAATCTAATATTTTCCGGGCAACTTCCAAGTCTGCGACTCTACATAAAAAGTTTAAAAGAAGATGCTTCTCTGTCGAATCGAACCTTCTCCGGACAACTTCCAAGTCTGTGCCTCTAAATAAAAAGTCTATACTACATTATTATTATTTTGTCCATGCATGGTACGAATTTTCAGAAACGTATGCAAAAGAACATGCTTCGTTGTCGAATCGAACCTTCTACGGACAACTTCCAAGTCTGCGACTCTACATAAAAACTCTCAAAGAAGATGCTTTTCTGTCGAATTGAACCTTCTCTGGACAACTTCTAAGTCTGCAACTTTACATAAAGAGTCTATATTATTATTATTTATTTTTTAGTCCCTGCGTGGTACAAATTTTAAGAAACTTATGCGAAACAAAATGCTTTTCTATCGAATCGAACCTTCTCCGGACAACTTCCACGTCTGCGATTCTATATAAAACGTCTATATTATTATTACTTTGTCCATGCATGGTACAAATTTTAAAATACTTATGTGAAAGAAGATGCTTCTCTGTCGAATCGAACCTTCTCCGGACAACTTCCAAGTCTGCGACTCTACATAAAAAGTTTAAAAGAAGATGCTTCTCTGTCGAATCGAACCTTCTCCGGACAACTTCCAAGTCTGTGCCTCTAAATAAAAAGTCTATACTACATTATTATTATTTTGTCCATGCATGGTACGAATTTTCAGAAACGTATGCAAAAGAACATGCTTCTTTGTCGAATCAAACCTTTTACGGACAACTTCCAAGTCTGCGACTCTACATAAAAACTCTCAAAGAAGATGCTTTTCTGTCGAATTGAACCTTCTCTGGACAACTTCTAAGTCTGCAACTTTACATAAAGAGTCTATATTATTATTATTTATTTTTTAGTCCCTGCATGGTACAAATTTTCAGAAACTTATACGAAAGAGAATGCTTCTCTGTCGAATTGAACCTTGTCGGGACAACTTCCAAGTCTGCGGCTCTACATAAAAAGTCTATATTATTATTATTTTGTTTATGCATGGTACAAATTTTAAAAAACTTATGCGAAAGAAGATGCTTCTCTGTCGAATCTAATATTTTCCGGGCAACTTCCAAGTCTGCGACTCTACATAAAAAGTTTAAAAGAAGATGCTTCTCTGTCGAATCGAACCTTCTCCGGACAACTTCCAAGTCTGTGCCTCTACATAAAAAGTCTATACTACATTATTAATATTTTGTCCATGCATGGTACGAATTTTCAGAAACGTATGCAAAAGAACATGCTTCGTTGTCGAATCGAACCTTCTACGGACAACTTCCAAGTCTGCGACTCTAAATAAAAAGTCTATACTACATTATTATTATTTTGTCCATGCATGGTACGAATTTTCAGAAACGTATGCAAAAGAACATGCTTCTTTGTCGAATCAAACCTTTTACGGACAACTTCCAAGTCTGCGACTCTACATAAAAAGTTTAAAAGAAGATGCTTCTCTGTCGAATCTAATATTTTCCGGGCAACTTCCAAGTCTGCGACTCTAAATAAAAAGTCTATACTACATTATTATTATTTTGTCCATGCATGGTACGAATTTTCAGAAACGTATGCAAAAGAACATGCTTCGTTGTCGAATCGAACCTTCTACGGACAACTTCCAAGTCTGCGACTCTACATAAAAACTCTCAAAGAAGATGCTTTTCTGTCGAATTGAACCTTCTCTGGACAACTTCTAAGTCTGCAACTTTACATAAAGAGTCTATATTATTATTATTTATTTTTTAGTCCCTGCATGGTACAAATTTTCAGAAACTTATGCGAAAGAAAATGCTTCTCTGTCGAATTGAACCTTGTCGGGACAACTTCCAAGTCTGCGACTCTACATAAAAAGTCTATATTATTATTATTTTGTCTATGCATGGTATAAATTTTAAAAAACTTATGCGAAAGAAGATGCTTCTCTGTCGAATCTAATATTTTCCGGGCAACTTCCAAGTCTGCGACTCTACATAAAAAGTCTAAAAGAAGATGCTTCTCTGTCGAATCGAACCTTCTCCGGACAACTTCCAAGTCTGTGCCTCTAAATAAAAAGTCTATACTACATTATTATTATTTTGTCCATGCATGGTACGAATTTTCAGAAACGTATGCAAAAGAACATGCTTCTTTGTCGAATCAAACCTTTTACGGACAACTTCCAAGTCTGCGACTCTACATAAAAAGTTTAAAAGAAGATGCTTCTCTGTCGAATCGAACCTTCTACGGACAACTTCCAAGTCTGCGACTCTACATAAAAACTCTCAAAGAAGATGCTTTTCTGTCGAATTGAACCTTCTCTGGACAACTTCTAAGTCTGCAACTTTACATAAAGAGTCTATATTATTATTATTTATTTTTTAGTCCCTGCGTGGTACAAATTTTAAGAAACTTATGCGAAACAAAATGCTTTTCTATCGAATCGAACCTTCTCCGGACAACTTCCACGTCTGCGATTCTATATAAAACGTCTATATTATTATTACTTTGTCCATGCATGGTACAAATTTTAAAATACTTATGTGAAAGAAGATGCTTCTCTGTCGAATCGAACCTTCTCCGGACAACTTCCAAGTCTGCGACTCTACATAAAAAGTTTAAAAGAAGATGCTTCTCTGTCGAATCGAACCTTCTCCGGACAACTTCCAAGTCTGTGCCTCTAAATAAAAAGTCTATACTACATTATTATTATTTTGTCCATGCATGGTACGAATTTTCAGAAACGTATGCAAAAGAACATGCTTCTTTGTCGAATCAAACCTTTTACGGACAACTTCCAAGTCTGCGACTCTACATAAAAAGTTTAAAAGAAGATGCTTCTCTGTCGAATCGAACCTTCTACGGACAACTTCCAAGTCTGCGACTCTACATAAAAACTCTCAAAGAAGATGCTTTTCTGTCGAATTGAACCTTTTCTGCACAACTTCTAAGTCTACAACTTTACATAAAGAGTCTATATTATTATTATTTATTTTTTAGTCCCTGCATGGTACAAATTTTCAGAAACTTATACGAAAGAGAATGCTTCTCTGTCGAATTGAACCTTGTCGGGACAACTTCCAAGTCTGCGGCTCTACATAAAAAGTCTATATTATTATTATTTTGTTTATGCATGGTACAAATTTTAAAAAACTTATGCGAAAGAAGATGCTTCTCTGTCGAATCTAATATTTTCCGGGCAACTTCCAAGTCTGCGACTCTACATAAAAAGTTTAAAAGAAGATGCTTCTCTGTCGAATCTAATATTTTCCGGGCAACTTCCAAGTCTGCGACTCTACATAAAAAGTTTAAAAGAAGATGCTTCTCTGTCGAATCGAACCTTCTCCGGACAACTTCCAAGTCTGTGCCTCTACATAAAAAGTCTATACTACATTATTAATATTTTGTCCATGCATGGTACGAATTTTCAGAAACGTATGCAAAAGAACATGCTTCGTTGTCGAATCGAACCTTCTACGGACAACTTCCAAGTCTGCGACTCTAAATAAAAAGTCTATACTACATTATTATTATTTTGTCCATGCATGGTACGAATTTTCAGAAACGTATGCAAAAGAACATGCTTCTTTGTCGAATCAAACCTTTTACGGACAACTTCCAAGTCTGCGACTCTACATAAAAAGTTTAAAAGAAGATGCTTCTCTGTCGAATCGAACCTTCTACGGACAACTTCCAAGTCTGCGACTCTAAATAAAAAGTCTATACTACATTATTATTATTTTGTCCATGCATGGTACGAATTTTCAGAAACGTATGCAAAAGAACATGCTTCGTTGTCGAATCGAACCTTCTACGGACAACTTCCAAGTCTGCGACTGTACATAAAAAGTTTAAAAGAAGATGCTTCTCTGTCGAATCGAACCTTCTCCGGACAACTTCCAAGTCTGTGCCTCTAAATAAAAAGTCTATACTACATTATTATTATTTTGTCCATGCATGGTACGAATTTTCAGAAACGTATGCAAAAGAACATGCTTCTTTGTCGAATCAAACCTTTTACGGACAACTTCCAAGTCTGCGACTCTACATAAAAAGTTTAAAAGAAGATGCTTCTCTGTCGAATCGAACCTTCTACGGACAACTTCCAAGTCTGCGACTCTACATAAAAACTCTCAAAGAAGATGCTTTTCTGTCGAATTGAACCTTCTCTGGACAACTTCTAAGTCTGCAACTTTACATAAAGAGTCTATATTATTATTATTTATTTTTTAGTCCCTGCATGGTACAAATTTTCAGAAACTTATACGAAAGAGAATGCTTCTCTGTCGAATTGAACCTTATCGGGACAACTTCCAAGTCTGCGCCTCTACATAAAAAGTCTATATTATTATTATTTTGTCTATGCATGGTATAAATTTTAAAAAACTTATGCGAAAGAAGATGCTTCTCTGTCGAATCTAATATTTTCCGGGCAACTTCCAAGTCTGCGACTCTACATAAAAAGTCTATATTATTATTATTTTGTCTATGCATGGTATAAATTTTAAAAAACTTATGCGAAAGAAGATGCTTCCCTGTCGAATCTAATATTTTCCGGGCAACTTCCAAGTCTGCGACTCTACATAAAAAGTTTAAAAGAAGATACTTCTCTGTCGAATCGAACCTCCTCCGGACAACTTCCAAGTCTGTGCCTCTAAATAAAAAGTCTATATTATTATTATTTTGTTTATGCATGGTACAAATTTTAAAAAACTTATGTGAAAGAAGATACTTCTCTGTCGAATCGAACCTTCTCCGGACAACTTCCAAGTCTGTGCCTCTAAATAAAAAGTCTATACTACATTATTATTATTTTGTCCATGCATGGTACGAATTTTCAGAAACGTATGCAAAAGAACATGCTTCTTTGTCGAATCGAACCTTCTACGGTCAACTTCCAAGTCTGCGACTCTACATAAATACTCTCAAAGAAGATGCTTTTCTGTCGAATTGAACCTTCTCTGGACAACTTCTAAGTCTGCAACTTTACATAAAGAGTCTATATTATTATTATTTATTTTTTAGTCCCTGCATGGTACAAATTTTCAGAAACTTATGCGAAAGAAAATGCTTCTCTGTCGAATTGAACCTTGTCGGGACAACTTCCAAGTCTGCGACTCTACATAAAAAGTCTATATTATTATTATTTTGTTTATGCATGGTACAAATTTTAAAAAACTTATGTGAAAGACGATGCTTCTCTGTCGAATCGAACCTTCTACGGACAACTTCCAAGTCTGCGACTCTACATAAAAACTCTCAAAGAAGATGCTTTTCTGTCGAATTGAACCTTCTCTGGACAACTTCTAAGTCTGCAACTTTACATAAAGAGTCTATATTATTATTATTTATTTTTTAGTCCCTGCATGGTACAAATTTTCAGAAACTCATACGAAAGAAAATGCTTCTCTGTCGAATCAAAACTTCTCCAGACAACTTCCAAGTCTGTGCCTCTAAATAAAAAGTCTATACTACATTATTATTATTTTGTCCATGCATGGTACGAATTTTCAGAAACGTATGCAAAAGAACATGCTTCGTTGTCGAATCGAACCTTCTACGGACAACTTCCAAGTCTGCGACTCTACATAAAAACTCTCAAAGAAGATGCTTTTCTGTCGAATTGAACCTTTTCTGGACAACTTCTAAGTCTGCAACTTTACATAAAGAGTTTATATTATTATTATTTATTTTTTAGTCCCTGCATGGTACAAATTTTCAGAAACTTATGCGAAAGAAAATGCTTCTCTGTCGAATTGAACCTTGTCGGGACAACTTCCAAGTCTGCGACTCTACATAAAATTTTCAGAAACGTATGCAAAAGAACATGCTTCTTTGTCGAATCAAACCTTCTACGGACAACTTCCAAGTCTGCGACTCTAAATAAAAAGTCTATACTACATTATTATTATTTTGTCCATGCATGGTACGAATTTTCAGAAACGAATGCAAAAGAACATGTTTCTTTGTCGAATCAAACCTTCTACGGACAACTTCCAAGTCTGCGACTCTACATAAAAAGTCTATATTATTATTATTTTGTCTATGCATGGTATAAATTTTAAAAAACTTATGCGAAAGAAGATGCTTCTCTGTCGAATCGAACCTTCTCCGGACAACTTCCAAATCTGCGACTCTACATAAAGAGTCTATATTATTATTATTTATTTTTGTTGTTGGCCTCGTGGTTCGTGGAAAACAAATAAAGGAATCTCTTGTAATAACTCAGAACGTTTAAAGTATATTTCGAATATAAATGAACAGGGCAAATAAAATCAAAGACACTTTTGTTACAAAGATTCAAATACAAAGATGCAAATACTTTCGACGCAGTGATGCGGACTGCTTTCGTTTTTACTTCTAACGGATCTCAACCGGATACCGCCATAACGGTCCTTTTCCTACTTTTAAGATAGGCGCGTGTTACCAACTTTCGCAGAGTTATAACAAAACTCCCAACACTTCCCCTTAACTCTGCAATACTAACTAACTATTTCGGCTTTGTGTTTTTCAAATTTAATACGATCCAACGGCTTTGTCATTATGTCCGCGGTTTGTTCATCAGTCGGACAATATTTTATGCTAATCTGTTTTTCTTTTACTACTGTATTTATATAACGATATTTTAAATCTATATGTTTAGATCTTCTATTTATAATACCATTTCTTATCAAACTAATTGTACTTTGGTTATCTATATAAAGCGTAGTTTTTACTGTCTTATTTGTTAACTCTTCGATGAGATTCTTTAGTTGCTGTAGCTCTTTGCAGCACTCAGATGCAGCAATATACTCTGCCTCAGTGGTTGATAAGGCTAAAGTCCTTTGTAATCTCGAGCACCAACTTATAGGTCCTCCTTTATACATGATCAGGAAACCGGTTGTACTCTTCCTTGTTTCATAGTCCTCACCGAAATCCGAATCGCAGAATGCTATTAGTTCATCATCATCCTTCGCGTCTGCTTTGTACGTTATACCCTGATCTCGTGTCCCATTTAGATACCTGTAGATACGCTTAATATTGATTAATAAATGGTCAGAAGGTTTGTCTACATACCTGCTGCATTTGTTTACTGAAAAACTTAGATCAGGTCTAGTTTTAGTACTTAAGTACAAAAGACTTCCCACTGCTTCTCTACAAGGATAAGTTTTATTTTCAGTCTCTTCCTCTGTTCCCTTTTCTTTCACCATAGGAGTTTTTACTGGTCGACTATCCTCCATCCTAAATCTCTGTAGAATTTTGTTTGTATATTTGTGTTGTGTCAGTCTTAGCTTCTTTTTGGTTTTGGTAATTTCCATTCCTATGAAGGTTTTAGGTTCCCTTGTTATTGTTATTTCAAACTCATCCTTCAGTTCATCTAATAGTTTCTCCATTTCTTCTCTGGTGTCAGTTGTCAGAATACCATCGTCCACGTAAATGGCCAAAATTAAATTAGTATCGTTACGTTTGAAGATGCATTGCTCAGACTTCAGGGGTTCCAGACCCTTTCTTTTTAGGAAGCTTGTAAAGCGTTGATTCCACTTGAGTGGAGCTTGTTTTAGCCCATACAAAGCTTTATTCAATTTACATAATTTGTTTTTACATTCGTACCCTTTAGGTGGATACATATAAATACCCTCATCTAACTCACCGTAGAGGAATGCAGTTTTTATGTCAAAGGTCATTATGAAATTTTCGGGCTTGGCTGATATTGCAAGCAGTGTTCTTAAAGAATCCCCACTGACAACTGGGCTAAAGGTCTCTTCATAGTTTACACCATACTGTTGTTCACAGCCTCTGACTACCAAACGTGCCTTATATATTCCGTCATCTTTTATTTTAAACACCCATCTACTAGTCAGCGGTTTTACTCCGACGTGCGTGGCTTTGTCCACAAAGTCCCAAGTTTTGTTTTTTAAAAGAGATTCCTTTTCCTCGTTGATTGCTTTTATCCATTCAGTCTTATCGGTGCCAGACACGGCTTGTTCATACGCCAAAAACACATAATCTTGATATTTGTTGGGAAACTTTCTTTCCCTCTGTGGCCGTGTATGCACTCGGTTTGTAGAGACTGGTTGTTCTTCAGCTTCCAATTCTTCATCAACTGTTTCAACTGAGCTCAGATTTGGGCTCACTGTTTGTAGATTTTCTTCAATTTGATCTTGTATTTCTTCGATTTCTTCCTCTTCATCCATTTCAGGTATTGTTATAGTTTCACGTCGTTTTTCTACATCTCTTTCTTCTTTATCAGGTACTTCATTAAATCTCACATCTCTGGATATAATTATTTTCCTTTTACTCTCGTCCCACAGTCTATATCCATTGGGCGCGTATCCCACCATTCTATACTTCTTACTTCTTGCGTCGAGTTTTCTAAGTGGGCCAAGAACTTTGGCATAGGCTTCACTTCCAAACAGCCTAAGTCTGCTTACGTCAGGTTTCCTTTTCGACCATTTCTCTATTGGTGTTACATCGAGTGTTTTAGTTGGAGATCTATTGTGAATGTATGCAGCTGTGTATACTGCCTCTCCCCACATTTGTTTATTTAAATCAGAATCGAAAAGTACAGCCCTTGCCTTTTCCATTATAGTGCGGTTCACACGTTCTGCTTTCCCATTCAGTTGGGGCGTATAGGGTGTCGTACAATCCAATTTTATTCCCTTTTGATCACACCATAGTTTTACTGTTTTATTTACGTACTCCAGTCCATTGTCACACCTTATCTTCTGGACTCTTTTGCCTTGTTCTCCTTCCACAAGTTGAACATACGTTTTGATCAGATCTGCAACTTCAGATTTGTGTTTTATTAGATAGATCATTAGAAAGTTTGTTTCGTCATCTAAGAATGTCAAAAAATATCTTTTTCCATCCCATGTGGACGGTTCAATAGGACCACATACGTCCGTGTGAATTATTTCCAACGGATTTTGTGCTCTATGTCGACTGTCGTCAAAACTTTGTCTTGTTTGCTTTGACTTCATACATACCTCACATAGTTCTTTAAGTTTATCAATATCTTGTTTGTTAACATTCATGCCATCTGACAAAACTGTCAGTCTCTTCATGGCATTTAGATGCATATGACCAAGTTTTCTATGCCATAGCATCGCATTACCGCAGCGCTGTCCAGCGTAGGGGCCCCTCACGCGCCTGCTTCCCCTTCCAACCTTTCTTTCGAGCAGCGTGACTTGTTGTCAAGGAAACCTCGCGACGTTAAAAAGGAGACCGTAACAATTCCGCGGACAAGGAAACTCAGACGACACGCGCGATGCCGATCAACGGTCGATGTTCATGTACCAAACATAACCGTAAAGGCCAGTCCAGACTGACAGACATTGTTTGTAGACGTTCTACATACAATGTAAACCGACACCTAGACGATATCGCCAGAGAATGCATCTAGTATTCAAACGCATGTAGGTAATGTGTACGGATTGTTTGCGGAGACATGTCTACAGACAATTTTTTGTTAGTCTGGACTGGCTCATAGTGATGCGCGCGACAACAGAAGCGCTCGGATTAGTTATTTTGACTCGGCGACGACTTCGCGCCATGGTGACGGCGGACGGTGGTGGGGACAGGTTTTGTCTCTCAAGAGCCAAGTTGGACGGCGCTGCATTACCGTGTTCGGTACTTACCAAGTTTGTTTCCTTTTCTTGCACAGGTTGCAATTTTATGCCATAAAGTCCATTTGACATTTTCTTACCTTGCAAAACTGTTTCATTTTTGTATTTTATTAGTACTTCCTTTTTTGCAAAAAGTACTTCACCGTCATTATCTGTAATGGCATTTACCGAAAGTAAATTTGCTCTCAGCTTTGGAACAAACACTACATCTTTCAAATCACAGGTCTCATAGGCTAGACTTCCAACTCCTTCGGCTTCCATAGTTTCATTCTCCTTTGCTACTTTTATATTAGACTGTATTTTCTTTACATTCAGCAAGTTTGCTTCGCTGTTTATCATATGTGATGTAGTTCCAGAGTCAACTATCCACATATCTGTATTGTCCAAGGAGTTCGCTAGAAAACATACCTTACCATTTTGACTTTCTTTATTTTCTCTTTTGCGAAAATAGCAATCCTTTTCAAGGTGATTCGTCTTCTTACAAATATTGCAGGATTGAGCATTCGCATTTGTCTTGTTCGGGCAATTCTTCGACAAGTGACCAATTTTATTACAGCTGGAGCATTTTTTTTCTTTCTGATTCGACTGCGTTTTACAATTTCGAGCTATATGTCCAGCTTCGTTACATTTATAGCATTTTCTCTCTGTTGCTTTAAATGCCACAGGATTTTCTTTTACTATACCTCTTCTTTGATCCTCAGCTAATAGTCGTGCTATTAGGTTGTCCAGATTCCTCTCGCCTTTGCTTACGGACTCCCAGGCTGTCGCAAAGTGACTAAAGTTCTCAGGAAGAGAAACAAGAATCTTAGATATTAACATGTTATCATTCATGTCAGCCCCGAGGGACTTCAACTTATATGCTAAGTTTTCTAATTTGCTAACATGTGTTGCAACATCAGAACTTTTATCGAATTTGTAATTGAAAAATTCTTGTAGTAAATTGCACTTCAATTGTTCAGTATCTCTCTGAAAAATTGATTCCAGCTTCGTCCACATCTGGTACGCAGTTTTACAGCTCATTATATGCAGTAATGGTTTCTTATCGATAGACATTATGATTAATTTCTGACTATTCGCATCTTTCTTTTTCCACGCATCATTCCTTTGTTCAACTGGAGTTTCTGATTTTATTGTTTCTTGCAGCTCGTGAGCCTCCAGAACAATATTTAACTGAAATCTCCAAATTTGGTAATTTTCAGCATCGACTAACTTTTCTATATGGTTGGTATCTTCTGTTATATTCTTTGCCATTCTTTACTTGTTGGTTTTTATTATTACTGATACCAAATTTGAACTCTTTCCTTTCAAACAGAATAATTTTATTGCACTCACCACGTTTTCTTTGTTCACGTGTTCTGGGCCCATAACCTGTTGTTGGCCTCGTGGTTCGTGGAAAACAAATAAAGGAATCTCTTGTAATAACTCAGAACGTTTAAAGTATATTTCGAATATAAATGAACAGGGCAAATAAAATCAAAGACACTTTTGTTACAAAGATTCAAATACAAAGATGCAAATACTTTCGACGCAGTGATGCGGACTGCTTTCGTTTTTACTTCTAACGGATCTCAACCGGATACCGCCATAACGGTCCTTTTCCTACTTTTAAGATAGGCGCGTGTTACCAACTTTCGCAGAGTTATAACAAAACTCCCAACAATTTTTTAGGCCCTGCATGGTACAAATTTTCAGAAACTTATGCGAAAGAAAATGCTTCTCTGTCGAATTGAACCTTGTCGGGACAACTTCCAAGTCTGCGACTCTACATAAAAAGTCTATATTATTATTATTTTGTCTATGCATGGTATAAATTTTAAAAAACTTATGCGAAAGAAGATGCTTCTCTGTCGAATCTAATATTTTCCGGGCAACTTCCAAGTCTGCGACTCTACATAAAAAGTTTAAAAGAAGTTTAAACTGTCGAATCGAACCTTCTCCGGACAACTTCCAAGTCTGTGCCTCTAAATAAAAAGTCTATACTACATTATTATTATTTTGTCCATGCATGGTACGAATTTTCAGAAACGTATGCAAAAGAACATGCTTCTTTGTCGAATCGAACCTTCTACGGTCAACTTCCAAGTCTGCGACTCTACATAAAAAGTCTATACTACATTATTATTATTTTGTCCATGCATGGTACGAATTTTCAGAAACGTATGCAAAAGAACATGCTTCTTTGTCGAATCAAACCTTTTACGGACAACTTCCAAGTCTGCGACTCTACATAAAAAGTTTAAAAGAAGATGCTTCTCTGTCGAATCTAATATTTTCCGGGCAACTTCCAAGTCTGCGACTCTACATAAAAAGTTTAAAAGAAGATGCTTCTCTGTCGAATCGAACCTTCTCCGGACAACTTCCAAGTCTGTGCCTCTAAATAAAAAGTCTATACTACATTATTATTATTTTGTCCATGCATGGTACGAATTTTCAGAAACGTATGCAAAAGAACATGCTTCGTTGTCAAATCGAACCTTCTACGGACAACTTCCAAGTCTGCGACTCTACATAAAAACTCTCAAAGAAGATGCTTTTCTGTCGAATTGAACCTTCTCTGGACAACTTCTAAGTCTGCAACTTTACATAAAGAGTCTATATTATTATTATTTATTTTTTAGTCCCTGCATGGTACAAATTTTCAGAAACTTATGCGAAAGAAGATGCTTCTCTGTCGAATCTAATATTTTCCGGGCAACTTCCAAGTCTGCGACTCTACATAAAAAGTTTAAAAGAAGATGCTTCTCTGTCGAATCGAACCTTCTCCGGACAACTTCCAAGTCTGTGCCTCTAAATAAAAAGTCTATACTACATTATTATTATTTTGTCCATGCATGGTACGAATTTTCAGAAACGTATGCAAAAGAACATGCTTCTTTGTCGAATCAAACCTTTTACGGACAACTTCCAAGTCTGCGACTCTACACAAAAAGGTTAAAAGAAGATGCTTCTCTGTCGAATCGAACCTTCTACGGACAACTTCCAAGTCTGCGACTCTACATAAAAACTCTCAAAGAAGATGCTTTTCTGTCGAATTGAACCTTCTCTGGACAACTTCTAAGTCTGCAACTTTACATAAAGAGTCTATATTATTATTATTTATTTTTTAGTCCCTGCATGGTACAAATTTTCAGAAACTTATGCGAAAGAGAATGCTTCTCTGTCGAATTGAACCTTATCGGGACAACTTCCAAGTCTGCGACTCTACATAAAAAGTCTATATTATTATTATTTTGTCTATGCATGGTATAAATTTTAAAAAACTTATGCGAAAGAAGATGCTTCTCTGTCGAATCTAATATTTTCCGGGCAACTTCCAAGTCTGCGACTCTACATAAAAAGTTTAAAAGAAGATGCTTCTCTGTCGAATCGAACCTTCTCCGGACAACTTCCAAGTCTGTGTCTCTAAATAAAAAGTCTACACTACATTATTATTATTTTGTCCATGCATGGTACGAATTTTCAGAAACGTATGCAAAAGAACATGCTTCGTTGTCGAATCGAACCTTCTACGGACAACTTCCAAGTCTGCGACTCTACATAAAAACTCTCAAAGAAGATGCTTTTCTGTCGAATTGAACCTTCTCTGGACAACTTCTAAGTCTGCAACTTTACATAAAAAGTCTATATTATTATTATTTATTTTTTAGTCCCTGCATGGTACAAATTTTCAGAAACTCATACGAAAGAAAATGCTTCTCTGTCGAATCAAAACTTCTCCGGACAACTTCCAAGTCTGTGCCTCTAAATAAAAAGTCTATACTACATTATTATTATTTTGTCCATGCATGGTACGAATTTTCAGAAACGTATGCAAAAGAACATGCTTCGTTGTCGAATCGAACCTTCTACGGACAACTTCCAAGTCTGCGACTCTACATAAAAACTCTCAAAGAAGATGCTTTTCTGTCGAATTGAACCCTCTCTGGACAACTTCTAAGTCTGCAACTTTACATAAAGAGTCTATATTATTATTATTTATTTTTTAGTCCCTGCATGGTACAAATTTTCAGAAACTTATGCGAAAGAAAATGCTTCTCTGTCGAATTGAACCTTGTCGGGACAACTTCCGAGTCTGCGACTCTACATAAAAACTCTCAAAGAAGATGCTTTTCTGTCGAATTGAACCCTCTCTGGACAACTTCTAAGTCTGCAACTTTACATAAAGAGTCTATATTATTATTATTTATTTTTTAGTCCCTGCGTGGTACAAATTTTAAGAAACTTATGCGAAACAAAATGCTTCTCTGTCGAATTGAACCTTGTCGGGACAACTTCCAAGTCTGCGACTCTACATAAAAAGTCTATATTATTATTATTTTGTCTATGCATGGTATAAATTTTAAAAAACTTATGCGAAAGAAGATGCTTCTCTGTCGAATCTAATATTTTCCGGGCAACTTCCAAGTCTGCGACTCTACATAAAAAGTCTAAAAGAAGATGCTTCTCTGTCGAATCGAACCTTCTCCGGACAACTTCCAAGTCTGTGCCTCTAAATAAAAAGTCTATACTACATTATTATTATTTTGTCCATGCATGGTACGAATTTTCAGAAACGTATGCAAAAGAACATGCTTCTTTGTCGAATCAAACCTTTTACGGACAACTTCCAAGTCTGCGACTCTACATAAAAAGTTTAAAAGAAGATGCTTCTCTGTCGAATCGAACCTTCTACGGACAACTTCCAAGTCTGCGACTCTACATAAAAACTCTCAAAGAAGATGCTTTTCTGTCGAATTGAACCTTCTCTGGACAACTTCTAAGTCTGCAACTTTACATAAAGAGTCTATATTATTATTATTTATTTTTTAGTCCCTGCGTGGTACAAATTTTAAGAAACTTATGCGAAACAAAATGCTTTTCTATCGAATCGAACCTTCTCCGGACAACTTCCACGTCTGCGATTCTATATAAAACGTCTATATTATTATTACTTTGTCCATGCATGGTACAAATTTTAAAATACTTATGTGAAAGAAGATGCTTCTCTGTCGAATCGAACCTTCTCCGGACAACTTCCAAGTCTGCGACTCTACATAAAAAGTTTAAAAGAAGATGCTTCTCTGTCGAATCGAACCTTCTCCGGACAACTTCCAAGTCTGTGCCTCTAAATAAAAAGTCTATACTACATTATTATTATTTTGTCCATGCATGGTACGAATTTTCAGAAACGTATGCAAAAGAACATGCTTCTTTGTCGAATCAAACCTTTTACGGACAACTTCCAAGTCTGCGACTCTACATAAAAAGTTTAAAAGAAGATGCTTCTCTGTCGAATCGAACCTTCTACGGACAACTTCCAAGTCTGCGACTCTACATAAAAACTCTCAAAGAAGATGCTTTTCTGTCGAATTGAACCTTTTCTGCACAACTTCTAAGTCTACAACTTTACATAAAGAGTCTATATTATTATTATTTAT
The DNA here is from genome assembly GCA_929113495.1 of Andrena minutula. Lineage (NCBI taxonomy): Eukaryota > Metazoa > Arthropoda > Insecta > Hymenoptera > Andrenidae > Andrena > Andrena minutula. The sequence goes on along the minus strand of OV815993.1, from coordinate 46,488,493 downwards.
TTTTTAGTCCCTGCATGGTACAAATTTTCAGAAACTTATGCGAAAGAAAATGCTTCTCTGTCGAATTGAACCTTGTCGGGACAACTTCCAAGTCTGCGGCTCTACATAAAAAGTCTATATTATTATTATTTTGTTTATGCATGGTACAAATTTTAAAAAACTTATGCGAAAGAAGATGCTTCTCTGTCGAATCTAATATTTTCCGGGCAACTTCCAAGTCTGCGACTCTACATAAAAAGTTTAAAAGAAGATGCTTCTCTGTCGAATCTAATATTTTCCGGGCAACTTCCAAGTCTGCGACTCTACATAAAAAGTTTAAAAGAAGATGCTTCTCTGTCGAATCGAACCTTCTCCGGACAACTTCCAAGTCTGTGCCTCTAAATAAAAAGTCTATACTACATTATTATTATTTTGTCCATGCATGGTACGAATTTTCAGAAACGTATGCAAAAGAACATGCTTCGTTGTCGAATCGAACCTTCTACGGACAACTTCCAAGTCTGCGACTCTAAATAAAAAGTCTATACTACATTATTATTATTTTGTCCATGCATGGTACGAATTTTCAGAAACGTATGCAAAAGAACATGCTTCTTTGTCGAATCGAACCTTCTACGGACAACTTCCAAGTCTGCGACTCTACATAAAAACTCTCAAAGAAGATGCTTTTCTGTCGAATTGAACCTTTTCTGGACAACTTCTAAGTCTACAACTTTACATAAAGAGTCTATATTATTATTATTTATTTTTTAGTCCCTGCATGGTACAAATTTTCAGAAACTTATACGAAAGAAAATGCTTCTCTGTCGAATTGAACCTTGTCGGGACAACTTCCAAGTCTGCGGCTCTACATAAAAAGTCTATATTATTATTATTTTGTTTATGCATGGTACAAATTTTAAAAAACTTATGCGAAAGAAGATGCTTCTCTGTCGAATCTAATATTTTCCGGGCAACTTCCAAGTCTGCGACTCTACATAAAAAGTTTAAAAGAAGATGCTTCTCTGTCGAATCGAACCTTCTCCGGACAACTTCCAAGTCTGTGCCTCTACATAAAAAGTCTATACTACATTATTAATATTTTGTCCATGCATGGTACGAATTTTCAGAAACGTATGCAAAAGAACATGCTTCGTTGTCGAATCGAACCTTCTACGGACAACTTCCAAGTCTGCGACTCTAAATAAAAAGTCTATACCACATTATTATTATTTTGTCCATGCATGGTACGAATTTTCAGAAACGTATGCAAAAGAACATGCTTCGTTGTCGAATCGAACCTTCTACGGACAACTTCCAAGTCTGCGACTGTACATAAAAAGTTTAAAAGAAGATGCTTCTCTGTCGAATCGAACCTTCTCCGGACAACTTCCAAGTCTGTGCCTCTAAATAAAAAGTCTATACTACATTATTATTATTTTGTCCATGCATGGTACGAATTTTCAGAAACGTATGCAAAAGAACATGCTTCTTTGTCGAATCAAACCTTTTACGGACAACTTCCAAGTCTGCGACTCTACATAAAAAGTTTAAAAGAAGATGCTTCTCTGTCGAATCGAACCTTCTACGGACAACTTCCAAGTCTGCGACTCTAAATAAAAAGTCTATACTACATTATTATTATTTTGTCCATGCATGGTACGAATTTTCAGAAACGTATGCAAAAGAACATGCTTCGTTGTCGAATCGAACCTTCTACGGACAACTTCCAAGTCTGCGACTCTACATAAAAACTCTCAAAGAAGATGCTTTTCTGTCGAATTGAACCTTCTCTGGACAACTTCTAAGTCTGCAACTTTACATAAAGAGTCTATATTATTATTATTTATTTTTTAGTCCGTGCATGGTACAAATTTTCAGAAACTCATACGAAAGAAAATGCTTCTCTGTCGAATTGAACCTTGTCGGGACAACTTCCAAGTCTGCGACTCTACATAAAAAGTCTATATTATTATTATTTTGTCTATGCATGGTATAAATTTTAAAAAACTTATGCGAAAGAAGATGCTTCTCTGTCGAATCGAATATTTTCCGGGCAACTTCCAAGTCTGTGACTCTACATAAAAATTTTAAAAGAAGATGCTTCTCTGTCGAATCGAACCTTCTCCGGACAACTTCCAAGTCTGTGCCTCTAAATAAAAAGTCTATACTACATTATTATTATTTTGTCCATGCATGGTACGAATTTTCAGAAACGTATGCAAAAGAACATGCTTCTTTGTCGAATCGAACCTTCTCTGGACAACTTCTAAGTCTGCAACTATACATAAAGAGTCTATATTATTATTATTTATTTTTTAGTCCCTGCGTGGTACAAATTTTAAGAAACTTATGCGAAAGAAAATGCTTTTCTATCGAATCGAACCTTCTCCGGACAACTTCCAAATCTGCGACTCTACATAAAAAGTTTAAAAGAAGATGCTTCTCTGTCGAATCGAACCTTCTCCGGACAACTTCCAAGTCTGTGCCTCTAAATAAAAAGTCTATACTACATTATTATTATTTTGTCCATGCATGGTACGAATTTTCAGAAACGTATGCAAAAGAACATGCTTCTTTGTCGAATCGAACCTTCTCTGGACAACTTCTAAGTCTGCAACTATACATAAAGAGTCTATATTATTATTATTTATTTTTTAGTCCCTGCGTGGTACAAATTTTAAGAAACTTATGCGAAAGAAAATGCTTTTCTATCGAATCGAACCTTCTCCGGACAACTTCCACGTCTGCGAATCTATATAAAACGTCTATATTATTATTACTTTGTCCATGCATGGTACAAATTTTAAAAAACTTATGTGAAAGAAGATGCTTCTCTGTCGAATCGAACCTTCTCCGGACAACTTCCAAATCTGCGACTCTACATAAAAAGTTTAAAAGAAGATGCTTCTCTGTCGAATCGAACCTTCTCCGGACAACTTCCAAGTCTGTGACTCTAAATAAAAAGTCTATACTACATTATTATTATTTTGTCCATGCATGGTACGAATTTTCAGAAACGTATGCAAAAGAACATGCTTCGTTGTCGAATCGAACCTTCTACGGACAACTTCCAAGTCTGCGACTCTACATAAAAACTCTCAAAGAAGATGCTTTTCTGTCGAATTGAACCCTCTCTGGACAACTTCTAAGTCTGCAACTTTACATAAAGAGTCTATATTATTATTATTTATTTTTTAGTCCCTGCATGGTACAAATTTTCAGAAACTTATGCGAAAGAAAATGCTTCTCTGTCGAATTGAACCTTGTCGGGACAACTTCCAAGTCTGCGACTCTACATAAAAACTCTAAAAGAAGATGCTTCTCTGTCGAATTGAACCCTCTCTGGACAACTTCTAAGTCTGCAACTTTACATAAAGAGTCTATATTATTATTATTTATTTTTTAGTCCCTGCGTGGTACAAATTTTAAGAAACTTATGCGAAACAAAATGCTTTTCTATCGAATCGAACCTTCTCCGGACAACTTCCACGTCTGCGATTCTATATAAAACGTCTATATTATTATTACTTTGTCCATGCATGGTACAAATTTTAAAATACTTATGTGAAAGAAGATGCTTCTCTGTCGAATCGAACCTTCTCCGGACAACTTCCAAGTCTGCGACTCTACATAAAAAGTTTAAAAGAAGATGCTTCTCTGTCGAATCGAACCTTCTCCGGACAACTTCCAAGTCTGTGCCTCTAAATAAAAAGTCTATACTACATTATTATTATTTTGTCCATGCATGGTACGAATTTTCAGAAACGTATGCAAAAGAACATGCTTCTTTGTCGAATCAAACCTTTTACGGACAACTTCCAAGTCTGCGACTCTACATAAAAAGTTTAAAAGAAGATGCTTCTCTGTCGAATCGAACCTTCTCCGGACAACTTCCAAGTCTGTGCCTCTACATAAAAAGTCTATACTACATTATTAATATTTTGTCCATGCATGGTACGAATTTTCAGAAACGTATGCAAAAGAACATGCTTCGTTGTCGAATCGAACCTTCTACGGACAACTTCCAAGTCTGCGACTCTAAATAAAAAGTCTATACTACATTATTATTATTTTGTCCATGCATGGTACGAATTTTCAGAAACGTATGCAAAAGAACATGCTTCTTTGTCGAATCAAACCTTTTACGGACAACTTCCAAGTCTGCGACTCTACATAAAAAGTTTAAAAGAAGATGCTTCTCTGTCGAATCTAATATTTTCCGGGCAACTTCCAAGTCTGCGACTCTACATAAAAAGTTTAAAAGAAGATGCTTCTCTGTCGAATCGAACCTTCTCCGGACAACTTCCAAGTCTGTGCCTCTAAATAAAAAGTCTATACTACATTATTATTATTTTGTCCATGCATGGTACGAATTTTCAGAAACGTATGCAAAAGAACATGCTTCGTTGTCGAATCGAACCTTCTACGGACAACTTCCAAGTCTGCGACTCTAAATAAAAAGTCTATACTACATTATTATTATTTTGTCCATGCATGGTACGAATTTTCAGAAACGTATGCAAAAGAACATGCTTCTTTGTCGAATCAAACCTTTTACGGACAACTTCCAAGTCTGCGACTCTACATAAAAAGTTTAAAAGAAGATGCTTCTCTGTCGAATCTAATATTTTCCGGGCAACTTCCAAGTCTGCGACTCTACATAAAAAGTTTAAAAGAAGATGCTTCTCTGTCGAATCGAACCTTCTCCGGACAACTTCCAAGTCTGTGCCTCTAAATAAAAAGTCTATACTACATTATTATTATTTTGTCCATGCATGGTACGAATTTTCAGAAACGTATGCAAAAGAACATGCTTCTTTGTCGAATCAAACCTTTTACGGACAACTTCCAAGTCTGCGACTCTACATAAAAAGTTTAAAAGAAGATGCTTCTCTGTCGAATCGAACCTTCTCCGGACAACTTCCAAGTCTGCGACTCTACATAAAAACTCTCAAAGAAGATGCTTTTCTGTCGAATTGAACCTTTTCTGCACAACTTCTAAGTCTACAACTTTACATAAAGAGTCTATATTATTATTATTTATTTTTTAGTCCCTGCATGGTACAAATTTTCAGAAACTTATACGAAAGAGAATGCTTCTCTGTCGAATTGAACCTTGTCGGGACAACTTCCAAGTCTGCGACTCTACATAAAAAGTCTATATTATTATTATTTTGTTTATGCATGGTACAAATTTTAAAAAACTTATGCGAAAGAAGATGCTTCTCTGTCGAATCTAATATTTTCCGGGCAACTTCCAAGTCTGCGACTCTACATAAAAAGTTTAAAAGAAGATGCTTCTCTGTCGAATCTAATATTTTCCGGGCAACTTCCAAGTCTGCGACTCTACATAAAAAGTTTAAAAGAAGATGCTTCTCTGTCGAATCGAACCTTCTCCGGACAACTTCCAAGTCTGTGCCTCTAAATAAAAAGTCTATACTACATTATTATTATTTTGTCCATGCATGGTACCAATTTTCAGAAACGTATGCAAAAGAACATGCTTCGTTGTCGAATCGAACCTTCTACGGACAACTTCCAAGTCTGCGACTCTAAATAAAAAGTCTATACTACATTATTATTATTTTGTCCATGCATGGTACGAATTTTCAGAAACGTATGCAAAAGAACATGCTTCTTTGTCGAATCGAACCTTCTACGGACAACTTCCAAGTCTGCGACTCTACATAAAAACTCTCAAAGAAGATGCTTTTCTGTCGAATTGAACCTTTTCTGGACAACTTCTAAGTCTGCAACTTTACATAAAGAGTTTATATTATTATTATTTATATTTTAGTCCCTGCATGGTACAAATTTTCAGAAACTTATGCGAAAGAAAATGCTTCTCTGTCGAATTGAACCTTGTCGGGACAACTTCCAAGTCTGCGACTCTACATAAAATTTTCAGAAACGTATGCAAAAGAACATGCTTCTTTGTCGAATCAAACCTTCTACGGACAACTTCCAAGTCTGCGACTCTAAATAAAAAGTCTATACTACATTATTATTATTTTGTCCATGCATGGTACGAATTTTCAGAAACGAATGCAAAAGAACATGTTTCTTTGTCGAATCAAACCTTCTACGGACAACTTCCAAGTCTGCGACTCTACATAAAAAGTCTATATTATTATTATTTTGTCTATGCATGGTATAAATTTTAAAAAACTTATGCGAAAGAAGATGCTTCTCTGTCGAATCTAATATTTTCCGGGCAACTTCCAAGTCTGCGACTCTACATAAAAAGTTTAAAAGAAGTTTAAACTGTCGAATCGAACCTTCTCCGGACAACTTCCAAGTCTGTGCCTCTAAATAAAAAGTCTATACTACATTATTATTATTTTGTCCATGCATGGTACGAATTTTCAGAAACGTATGCAAAAGAACATGCTTCTTTGTCGAATCGAACCTTCTACGGTCAACTTCCAAGTCTGCGACTCTACATAAAAACTCTCAAAGAAGATGCTTTTCTGTCGAATTGAACCTTCTCTGGACAACTTCTAAGTCTGCAACTTTACATAAAGAGTCTATATTATTATTATTTATTTTTTAGTCCCTGCATGGTACAAATTTTCAGAAACTTATGCGAAAGAAAATGCTTCTCTGTCGAATTGAACCTTGTCGGGACAACTTCCAAGTCTGCGACTCTACATAAAAAGTCTATATTATTATTATTTTGTCTATGCATGGTATAAATTTTAAAAAACTTATGCGAAAGAAGATGCTTCTCTGTCGAATCGAATATTTTCCGGGCAACTTCCAAGTCTGTGACTCTACATAAAAAGTTTAAAAGAAGATGCTTCTCTGTCGAATCTAATATTTTCCGGGCAACTTCCAAGTCTGCGACTCTACATAAAAAGTTTAAAAGAAGATGCTTCTCTGTCGAATCGAACCTTCTCCGGACAACTTCCAAGTCTGTGCCTCTAAATAAAAAGTCTATACTACATTATTATTATTTTGTCCATGCATGGTACCAATTTTCAGAAACGTATGCAAAAGAACATGCTTCGTTGTCGAATCGAACCTTCTACGGACAACTTCCAAGTCTGCGACTCTAAATAAAAAGTCTATACTACATTATTATTATTTTGTCCATGCATGGTACGAATTTTCAGAAACGTATGCAAAAGAACATGCTTCTTTGTCGAATCGAACCTTCTACGGACAACTTCCAAGTCTGCGACTCTACATAAAAACTCTCAAAGAAGATGCTTTTCTGTCGAATTGAACCTTTTCTGGACAACTTCTAAGTCTGCAACTTTACATAAAGAGTTTATATTATTATTATTTATTTTTTAGTCCCTGCATGGTACAAATTTTCAGAAACTTATGCGAAAGAAAATGCTTCTCTGTCGAATTGAACCTTGTCGGGACAACTTCCAAGTCTGCGACTCTACATAAAATTTTCAGAAACGTATGCAAAAGAACATGCTTCTTTGTCGAATCAAACCTTCTACGGACAACTTCCAAGTCTGCGACTCTAAATAAAAAGTCTATACTACATTATTATTATTTTGTCCATGCATGGTACGAATTTTCAGAAACGAATGCAAAAGAACATGTTTCTTTGTCGAATCAAACCTTCTACGGACAACTTCCAAGTCTGCGACTCTACATAAAAAGTCTATATTATTATTATTTTGTCTATGCATGGTATAAATTTTAAAAAACTTATGCGAAAGAAGATGCTTCTCTGTCGAATCTAATATTTTCCGGGCAACTTCCAAGTCTGCGACTCTACATAAAAAGTTTAAAAGAAGTTTAAACTGTCGAATCGAACCTTCTCCGGACAACTTCCAAGTCTGTGCCTCTAAATAAAAAGTCTATACTACATTATTATTATTTTGTCCATGCATGGTACGAATTTTCAGAAACGTATGCAAAAGAACATGCTTCTTTGTCGAATCGAACCTTCTACGGACAACTTCCAAGTCTGCGACTCTACATAAAAACTCTCAAAGAAGATGCTTTTCTGTCGAATTGAACCTTCTCTGGACAACTTCTAAGTCTGCAACTTTACATAAAGAGTCTATATTATTATTATTTATTTTTTAGTCCCTGCATGGTACAAATTTTCAGAAACTTATGCGAAAGAAAATGCTTCTCTGTCGAATTGAACCTTGTCGGGACAACTTCCAAGTCTGCGACTCTACATAAAAAGTCTATATTATTATTATTTTGTCTATGCATGGTATAAATTTTAAAAAACTTATGCGAAAGAAGATGCTTCTCTGTCGAATCGAATATTTTCCGGGCAACTTCCAAGTCTGTGACTCTACATAAAAATTTTAAAAGAAGATGCTTCTCTGTCGAATCGAACCTTCTCCGGACAACTTCCAAGTCTGTGCCTCTAAATAAAAAGTCTATACTACATTATTATTATTTTGTCCATGCATGGTACGAATTTTCAGAAACGTATGCAAAAGAACATGCTTCTTTGTCGAATCGAACCTTCTCTGGACAACTTCTAAGTCTGCGACTCTACATAAAAAGTTTAAAAGAAGATGCTTCTCTGTCGAATCGGACCTTCTCCGGACAACTTCCAAGTCTGTGCCTCTAAATAAAAAGTCTATACTACATTATTATTATTTTGTCCATGCATGGTACGAATTTTCAGAAACGTATGCAAAAGAACATGCTTCTTTGTCGAATCGAACCTTCTCTGGACAACTTCTAAGTCTGCAACTATACATAAAGAGTCTATATTATTATTATTTATTTTTTAGTCCCTGCGTGGTACAAATTTTAAGAAACTTATGCGAAAGAAAATGCTTTTCTATCGAATCGAACCTTCTCCGGACAACTTCCACGTCTGCGACTCTATATAAAACGTCTATATTATTATTACTTTGTCCATGCATGGTACAAATTTTAAAAAACTTATGTGAAAGAAGATGCTTCTCTGTCGAATCGAACCTTCTCCGGACAACTTCCAAATCTGCGACTCTACATAAAAAGTTTAAAAGAAGATGCTTCTCTGTCGAATCGAACCTTCTCCGGACAACTTCCAAGTCTGTGCCTCTAAATAAAAAGTCTATACTACATTATTATTATTTTGTCCATGCATGGTACGAATTTTCAGAAACGTATGCAAAAGAACATGCTTCGTTGTCGAATCGAACCTTCTACGGACAACTTCCAAGTCTGCGACTCTACATAAAAACTCTCAAAGAAGATGCTTTTCTGTCGAATTGAACCCTCTCTGGACAACTTCTAAGTCTGCAACTTTACATAAAGAGTCTATATTATTATTATTTATTTTTTAGTCCCTGCATGGTACAAATTTTCAGAAACTTATGCGAAAGAAAATGCTTCTCTGTCGAATTGAACCTTGTCGGGACAACTTCCGAGTCTGCGACTCTACATAAAAACTCTCAAAGAAGATGCTTTTCTGTCGAATTGAACCCTCTCTGGACAACTTCTAAGTCTGCAACTTTACATAAAGAGTCTATATTATTATTATTTATTTTTTAGTCCCTGCGTGGTACAAATTTTAAGAAACTTATGCGAAACAAAATGCTTTTCTATCGAATCGAACCTTCTCCGGACAACTTCCACGTCTGCGATTCTATATAAAACGTCTACATTATTATTACTTTGTCCATGCATGGTACAAATTTTAAAATACTTATGTGAAAGAAGATGCTTCTCTGTCGAATCGAACCTTCTCCGGACAACTTCCAAGTCTGCGACTCTACATAAAAAGTTTAAAAGAAGATGCTTCTCTGTCGAATCGAACCTTCTCCGGACAACTTCCAAGTCTGTGCCTCTAAATAAAAAGTCTATACTACATTATTATTATTTTGTCCATGCATGGTACGAATTTTCAGAAACGTATGCAAAAGAACATGCTTCTTTGTCGAATCAAACCTTTTACGGACAACTTCCAAGTCTGCGACTCTACATAAAAAGTTTAAAAGAAGATGCTTCTCTGTCGAATCGAACCTTCTACGGACAACTTCCAAGTCTGCGACTCTACATAAAAACTCTCAAAGAAGATGCTTTTCTGTCGAATTGAACCTTCTCTGGACAACTTCTAAGTCTGCAACTTTACATAAAGAGTCTATATTATTATTATTTATTTTTTAGTCCCTGCATGGTACAAATTTTCAGAAACTTATACGAAAGAGAATGCTTCTCTGTCGAATTGAACCTTATCGGGACAACTTCCAAGTCTGCGCCTCTACATAAAAAGTCTATATTATTATTATTTTGTCTATGCATGGTATAAATTTTAAAAAACTTATGCGAAAGAAGATGCTTCTCTGTCGAATCTAATATTTTCCGGGCAACTTCCAAGTCTGCGACTCTACATAAAAAGTTTAAAAGAAGATGCTTCTCTGTCGAAACGAACCTTCTCCGGACAACTTCCAAGTCTGTGCCTCTACATAAAAAGTCTATACTACATTATTAATATTTTGTCCATGCATGGTACGAATTTTCAGAAACGTATGCAAAAGAACATGCTTCGTTGTCGAATCGAACCTTCTACGGACAACTTCCAAGTCTGCGACTCTAAATAAAAAGTCTATACTACATTATTATTATTTTGTCCATGCATGGTACGAATTTTCAGAAACGTATGCAAAAGAACATGCTTCTTTGTCGAATCAAACCTTTTACGGACAACTTCCAAGTCTGCGACTCTACATAAAAAGTTTAAAAGAAGATGCTTCTCTGTCGAATCTAATATTTTCCGGGCAACTTCCAAGTCTGCGACTCTACATAAAAAGTTTAAAAGAAGATGCTTCTCTGTCGAATCGAACCTTCTCCGGACAACTTCCAAGTCTGTGCCTCTAAATAAAAAGTCTATACTACATTATTATTATTTTGTCCATGCATGGTACGAATTTTCAGAAACGTATGCAAAAGAACATGCTTCTTTGTCGAATCAAACCTTTTACGGACAACTTCCAAGTCTGCGACTCTACATAAAAAGTTTAAAAGAAGATGCTTCTCTGTCGAATCGAACCTTCTACGGACAACTTCCAAGTCTGCGACTCTACATAAAAACTCTCAAAGAAGATGCTTTTCTGTCGAATTGAACCTTTTCTGGACAACTTCTAAGTCTACAACTTTACATAAAGAGTCTATATTATTATTATTTATTTTTTAGTCCCTGCATGGTACAAATTTTCAGAAACTTATACGAAAGAGAATGCTTCTCTGTCGAATTGAACCTTGTCGGGACAACTTCCAAGTCTGCGGCTCTACATAAAAAGTCTATATTATTATTATTTTGTTTATGCATGGTACAAATTTTAAAAAACTTATGCGAAAGAAGATGCTTCTCTGTCGAATCTAATATTTTCCGGGCAACTTCCAAGTCTGCGACTCTACATAAAAAGTTTAAAAGAAGATGCTTCTCTGTCGAATCTAATATTTTCCGGGCAACTTCCAAGTCTGCGACTCTACATAAAAAGTTTAAAAGAAGATGCTTCTCTGTCGAATCGAACCTTCTCCGGACAACTTCCAAGTCTGTGCCTCTAAATAAAAAGTCTATACTACATTATTATTATTTTGTCCATGCATGGTACGAATTTTCAGAAACGTATGCAAAAGAACATGCTTCGTTGTCGAATCGAACCTTCTACGGACAACTTCCAAGTCTGCGACTCTAAATAAAAAGTCTATACTACATTATTATTATTTTGTCCATGCATGGTACGAATTTTCAGAAACGTATGCAAAAGAACATGCTTCTTTGTCGAATCGAACCTTCTACGGACAACTTCCAAGTCTGCGACTCTACATAAAAACTCTCAAAGAAGATGCTTTTCTGTCGAATTGAACCTTTTCTGGACAACTTCTAAGTCTGCAACTTTACATAAAGAGTTTATATTATTATTATTTATTTTTTAGTCCCTGCATGGTACAAATTTTCAGAAACTTATGCGAAAGAAAATGCTTCTCTGTCGAATTGAACCTTGTCGGGACAACTTCCAAGTCTGCGACTCTACATAAAATTTTCAGAAACGTATGCAAAAGAACATGCTTCTTTGTCGAATCAAACCTTCTACGGACAACTTCCAAGTCTGCGACTCTAAATAAAAAGTCTATACTACATTATTATTATTTTGTCCATGCATGGTACGAATTTTCAGAAACGAATGCAAAAGAACATGTTTCTTTGTCGAATCAAACCTTCTACGGACAACTTCCAAGTCTGCGACTCTACATAAAAAGTCTATATTATTATTATTTTGTCTATGCATGGTATAAATTTTAAAAAACTTATGCGAAAGAAGATGCTTCTCTGTCGAATCGAACCTTCTCCGGACAACTTCCAAATCTGCGACTCTACATAAAGAGTCTATATTATTATTATTTATTTTTTAGGCCCTGCATGGTACAAATTTTCAGAAACTTATGCGAAAGAAAATGCTTCTCTGTCGAATTGAACCTTGTCGGGACAACTTCCAAGTCTGCGACTCTACATAAAAAGTCTATATTATTATTATTTTGTCTATGCATGGTATAAATTTTAAAAAACTTATGCGAAAGAAGATGCTTCTCTGTCGAATCTAATATTTTCCGGGCAACTTCCAAGTCTGCGACTCTACATAAAAAGTTTAAAAGAAGTTTAAACTGTCGAATCGAACCTTCTCCGGACAACTTCCAAGTCTGTGCCTCTAAATAAAAAGTCTATACTACATTATTATTATTTTGTCCATGCATGGTACGAATTTTCAGAAACGTATGCAAAAGAACATGCTTCTTTGTCGAATCGAACCTTCTACGGTCAACTTCCAAGTCTGCGACTCTACATAAAAACTCTCAAAGAAGATGCTTTTCTGTCGAATTGAACCTTCTCTGGACAACTTCTAAGTCTGCAACTTTACATAAAGAGTCTATATTATTATTATTTATTTTTTAGTCCCTGCATGGTACAAATTTTCAGAAACTTATGCGAAAGAAAATGCTTCTCTGTCGAATTGAACCTTGTCGGGACAACTTCCAAGTCTGCGACTCTACATAAAAAGTCTATATTATTATTATTTTGTTTATGCATGGTACAAATTTTAAAAAACTTATGTGAAAGACGATGCTTCTCTGTCGAATCGAACCTTCTACGGACAACTTCCAAGTCTGCGACTCTACATAAAAACTCTCAAAGAAGATGCTTTTCTGTCGAATTGAACCTTCTCTGGACAACTTCTAAGTCTGCAACTTTACATAAAGAGTCTATATTATTATTATTTATTTTTTAGTCCCTGCATGGTACAAATTTTCAGAAACTCATACGAAAGAAAATGCTTCTCTGTCGAATTGAACCTTGTCGGGACAACTTCCAAGTCTGCGACTCTACATAAAAAGTCTATATTATTATTATTTTGTCTATGCATGGTATAAATTTTAAAAAACTTATGCGAAAGAAGATGCTTCTCTGTCGAATCGAATATTTTCCGGGCAACTTCCAAGTCTGTGACTCTACATAAAAATTTTAAAAGAAGATGCTTCTCTGTCGAATCGAACCTTCTCCGGACAACTTCCAAGTCTGTGCCTCTAAATAAAAAGTCTATACTACATTATTATTATTTTGTCCATGCATGGTACGAATTTTCAGAAACGTATGCAAAAGAACATGCTTCTTTGTCGAATCGAACCTTCTCTGGACAACTTCTAAGTCTGCGACTCTACATAAAAAGTTTAAAAGAAGATGCTTCTCTGTCGAATCGGACCTTCTCCGGACAACTTCCAAGTCTGTGCCTCTAAATAAAAAGTCTATACTACATTATTATTATTTTGTCCATGCATGGTACGAATTTTCAGAAACGTATGCAAAAGAACATGCTTCTTTGTCGAATCGAACCTTCTCTGGACAACTTCTAAGTCTGCAACTATACATAAAGAGTCTATATTATTATTATTTATTTTTTAGTCCCTGCGTGGTACAAATTTTAAGAAACTTATGCGAAAGAAAATGCTTTTCTATCGAATCGAACCTTCTCCGGACAACTTCCACGTCTGCGACTCTATATAAAACGTCTATATTATTATTACTTTGTCCATGCATGGTACAAATTTTAAAAAACTTATGTGAAAGAAGATGCTTCTCTGTCGAATCGAACCTTCTCCGGACAACTTCCAAATCTGCGACTCTACATAAAAAGTTTAAAAGAAGATGCTTCTCTGTCGAATCGAACCTTCTCCGGACAACTTCCAAGTCTGTGCCTCTAAATAAAAAGTCTATACTACATTATTATTATTTTGTCCATGCATGGTACGAATTTTCAGAAACGTATGCAAAAGAACATGCTTCGTTGTCGAATCGAACCTTCTACGGACAACTTCCAAGTCTGCGACTCTACATAAAAACTCTCAAAGAAGATGCTTTTCTGTCGAATTGAACCCTCTCTGGACAACTTCTAAGTCTGCAACTTTACATAAAGAGTCTATATTATTATTATTTATTTTTTAGTCCCTGCATGGTACAAATTTTCAGAAACTTATGCGAAAGAAAATGCTTCTCTGTCGAATTGAACCTTGTCGGGACAACTTCCGAGTCTGCGACTCTACATAAAAACTCTCAAAGAAGATGCTTTTCTGTCGAATTGAACCCTCTCTGGACAACTTCTAAGTCTGCAACTTTACATAAAGAGTCTATATTATTATTATTTATTTTTTAGTCCCTGCGTGGTACAAATTTTAAGAAACTTATGCGAAACAAAATGCTTTTCTATCGAATCGAACCTTCTCCGGACAACTTCCACGTCTGCGATTCTATATAAAACGTCTATATTATTATTACTTTGTCCATGCATGGTACAAATTTTAAAATACTTATGTGAAAGAAGATGCTTCTCTGTCGAATCGAACCTTCTCCGGACAACTTCCAAGTCTGCGACTCTACATAAAAAGTTTAAAAGAAGATGCTTCTCTGTCGAATCGAACCTTCTCCGGACAACTTCCAAGTCTGTGCCTCTAAATAAAAAGTCTATACTACATTATTATTATTTTGTCCATGCATGGTACGAATTTTCAGAAACGTATGCAAAAGAACATGCTTCTTTGTCGAATCAAACCTTTTACGGACAACTTCCAAGTCTGCGACTCTACATAAAAAGTTTAAAAGAAGATGCTTCTCTGTCGAATCGAACCTTCTACGGACAACTTCCAAGTCTGCGACTCTACATAAAAACTCTCAAAGAAGATGCTTTTCTGTCGAATTGAACCTTCTCTGGACAACTTCTAAGTCTGCAACTTTACATAAAGAGTCTATATTATTATTATTTATTTTTTAGTCCCTGCATGGTACAAATTTTCAGAAACTTATACGAAAGAGAATGCTTCTCTGTCGAATTGAACCTTATCGGGACAACTTCCAAGTCTGCGCCTCTACATAAAAAGTCTATATTATTATTATTTTGTCTATGCATGGTATAAATTTTAAAAAACTTATGCGAAAGAAGATGCTTCTCTGTCGAATCTAATATTTTCCGGGCAACTTCCAAGTCTGCGACTCTACATAAAAAGTTTAAAAGAAGATGCTTCTCTGTCGAATCGAACCTTCTACGGACAACTTCCAAGTCTGCGACTCTAAATAAAAAGTCTATACCACATTATTATTATTTTGTCTATGCATGGTATAAATTTTAAAAAACTTATGCGAAAGAAGATGCTTCTCTGTCGAATCTAATATTTTCCGGGCAACTTCCAAGTCTGCGACTCTACATAAAAAGTTTAAAAGAAGATGCTTCTCTGTCGAATCGAACCTTCTACGGACAACTTCCAAGTCTGCGACTCTAAATAAAAAGTCTATACCACATTATTATTATTTTGTCTATGCATGGTATAAATTTTAAAAAACTTATGCGAAAGAAGATGCTTCTCTGTCGAATCTAATATTTTCCGGGCAACTTCCAAGTCTGCGACTCTACATAAAAAGTTTAAAAGAAGATGCTTCTCTGTCGAAACGAACCTTCTCCGGACAACTTCCAAGTCTGTGCCTCTACATAAAAAGTCTATACTACATTATTAATATTTTGTCCATGCATGGTACGAATTTTCAGAAACGTATGCAAAAGAACATGCTTCGTTGTCGAATCGAACCTTCTACGGACAACTTCCAAGTCTGCGACTCTACATAAAAACTCTCAAAGAAGATGCTTTTCTGTCGAATTGAACCTTCTCTGGACAACTTCTAAGTCTGCAACTTTACATAAAGAGTCTATATTATTATTATTTATTTTTTAGTCCGTGCATGGTACAAATTTTCAGAAACTTATGCGAAAGAAAATGCTTCTCTGTCGAATTGAACCTTATCGGGACAACTTCCAAGTCTGCGACTCTACATAAAAAGTCTATATTATTATTATTTTGTCTATGCATGGTATAAATTTTAAAAAACTTATGCGAAAGAAGATGCTTCTCTGTCGAATCTAATATTTTCCGGGCAACTTCCAAGTCTGCGACTCTACATAAAAAGTTTAAAAGAAGATGCTTCTCTGTCGAATCGAACCTTCTCCGGACAACTTCCAAGTCTGTGCCTTTAAATAAAAAGTCTATACTACATTATTATTATTTTGTCCATGCATGGTACGAATTTTCAGAAACGTATGCAAAAGAACATGCTTCTTTGTCGAATCAAACCTTTTACGGACAACTTCCAAGTCTGCGACTCTACATAAAAAGTTTAAAAGAAGATGCTTCTCTGTCGAATCGAACCTTCTACGGACAACTTCCAAGTCTGCGACTCTACATAAAAACTCTCAAAGAAGATGCTTTTCTGTCGAATTGAACCTTCTCTGGACAACTTCTAAGTCTGCAACTTTACATAAAGAGTCTATATTATTATTATTTATTTTTTAGTCCCTGCATGGTACAAATTTTCAGAAACTTATACGAAAGAGAATGCTTCTCTGTCGAATTGAACCTTATCG
This sequence comes from Andrena minutula, assembly GCA_929113495.1. Classification (NCBI taxonomy): domain Eukaryota; kingdom Metazoa; phylum Arthropoda; class Insecta; order Hymenoptera; family Andrenidae; genus Andrena; species Andrena minutula. Next base: position 46,471,628 of record OV815993.1, on the reverse strand, counting down.
GGACAACTTCCAAGTCTGCGACTCTACATAAAAAGTCTATATTATTATTATTTTGTCTATGCATGGTATAAATTTTAAAAAACTTATGCGAAAGAAGATGCTTCTCTGTCGAATCTAATATTTTCCGGGCAACTTCCAAGTCTGCGACTCTACATAAAAAGTTTAAAAGAAGATGCTTCTCTGTCGAATCGAACCTTCTCCGGACAACTTCCAAGTCTGTGCCTCTAAATAAAAAGTCTATACTACATTATTATTATTTTGTCCATGCATGGTACGAATTTTCAGAAACGTATGCAAAAGAACATGCTTCTTTGTCGAATCAAACCTTTTACGGACAACTTCCAAGTCTGCGACTCTACATAAAAAGTTTAAAAGAAGATGCTTCTCTGTCGAATCGAACCTTCTACGGACAACTTCCAAGTCTGCGACTCTAAATAAAAAGTCTATACCACATTATTATTATTTTGTCCATGCATGGTACGAATTTTCAGAAACGTATGCAAAAGAACATGCTTCTTTGTCGAATCGAACCTTCTACGGACAACTTCCAAGTCTGCGACTCTACATAAAAACTCTCAAAGAAGATGCTTTTCTGTCGAATTGAACCTTTTCTGCACAACTTCTAAGTCTACAACTTTACATAAAGAGTCTATATTATTATTATTTATTTTTTAGTCCCTGCATGGTACAAATTTTCAGAAACTTATACGAAAGAGAATGCTTCTCTGTCGAATTGAACCTTGTCGGGACAACTTCCAAGTCTGCGGCTCTACATAAAAAGTCTATATTATTATTATTTTGTTTATGCATGGTACAAATTTTAAAAAACTTATGCGAAAGAAGATGCTTCTCTGTCGAATCTAATATTTTCCAGGCAACTTCCAAGTCTGCGACTCTACATAAGAAGTTTAAAAGAAGATGCTTCTCTGTCGAATCGAATCTTCTACGGACAACTTCCAAGTCTGCGACTCTAAATAAAAAGTCTATACCACATTATTATTATTTTGTCTATGCATGGTATAAATTTTAAAAAACTTATGCGAAAGAAGATGCTTCTCTGTCGAATCTAATATTTTCCGGGCAACTTCCAAGTCTGCGACTCTACATAAAAAGTTTAAAAGAAGATGCTTCTCTGTCGAATCGAACCTTCTCCGGACAACTTCCAAGTCTGTGCATCTACATAAAAAGTCTATACTACATTATTAATATTTTGTCCATGCATGGTACGAATTTTCAGAAACGTATGCAAAAGAACATGTTTCGTTGTCGAATCGAACCTTCTACGGACAACTTCCAAGTCTGCGACTCTAAATAAAAAGTCTATACTACATTATTATTATTTTGTCTATGCATGGTATAAATTTTAAAAAACTTATGCGAAAGAAGATGCTTCTCTGTCGAATCTAATATTTTCCGGGCAACTTCCAAGTCTGCGACTCTACATAAAAAGTTTAAAAGAAGATGCTTCTCTGTCGAATCGAACCTTCTCCGGACAACTTCCAAGTCTGTGCCTCTAAATAAAAAGTCTATACTACATTATTATTATTTTGTCCATGCATGGTACGAATTTTCAGAAACGTATGCAAAAGAACATGCTTCTTTGTCGAATCGAACCTTCTACGGACAACTTCCAAGTCTGCGACTCTACATAAAAACTCTGAAAGAAGATGCTTTTCTGTCGAATTGAACCTTCTCTGGACAACTTCTAAGTCTGCAACTATACATAAAGAGTCTATATTATTATTATTTATTTTTTAGTCCCTGCATGGTACAAATTTTAAGAAACTTATGCGAAAGAAAATGCTTTTCTATCGAATCGAACCTTCTCCGGGCAACTTCCACGTCTGCGACTCTATATAAAACGTCTATATTATTATTACTTTGTCCATGCATGGTACAAATTTTAAAAAACTTATGCGAAAGAAGATGCTTCTCTGTCGAATCTAATATTTTCCGGGCAACTTCCAAGTCTGCGACTCTACATAAGAAGTTTAAAAGAAGATGCTTCTCTGTCGAATCGAACCTTCTCCGGACAACTTCCAAGTCTGTGCCTCTAAATAAAAAGTCTATACTACATTATTATTATTTTGTCCATGCATGGTACGAATTTTCAGAAACGTATGCAAAAGAACATGCTTCTTTGTCGAATCGAACCTTCTACGGACAACTTCCAAGTCTGCGACTCTACATAAAAAGTCTATATTATTATTATTTTGTCTATGCATGGTATAAATTTTAAAAAACTTATGCGAAAGAAGATGCTTCTCTGTCGAATCTAATATTTTCCGGGCAACTTCCAAGTCTGCGACTCTACATAAAAACTCTCAAAGAAGATGCTTTTCTGTCGAATTGAACCTTGTCGGGACAACTTCCAAGTCTGCGACTCTACATAAAAAGTCTATATTATTATTATTATTTTGTCCATGCATGGTACAAATTTTAAGAAACTTATGCGAAAGAAGATGCTCCTCTGTCGAATCGAACTTTCTCCTATTAAAAAATTTTGGCAACTTACCTTGTTAATTGAAACAATAATTCAGTGTCCTAATGTGGTGTAAAAATTCGTGATATTTCAAATTTCGATTTGGACTACTTACCTTATTTAATACTTCGCAGGTTATGAGTGACTAACGCTTGACAGGTTATAATTTGGCGACTTACCTTGTTAGTTGAGACAATAATTCTGTCTCCTATTTAGCGTAAAAAAACTCGTGACATTTCTAATTCGGATATTTAGCGTAAAAAAAAAAATCGTGACATTTCTAATTCGGATAGCTTACTTTATTTGACACTTAGCACTTTAGGTTATGCATGTATGTACAATGACGGACGACGATCCCTGCCGAATGATCCCGAGAGTCTACGAACGACGAACGAAACATGTGTTAGTCCCTCTTTTGGGTGAAGGTGTGCGTATAATGCGTATACGTATTATGTTGACGAAAATTTTCTTGACGACGGAGAAGAAAACGGAAAAAACGGACCGTTTCTGACAGATCCATGAGACGATATTACGATATCTCTGACATGCGTGGACCGATTTGATTGATTTTCGTCTTATTCGAAAGCTGATATGCGGTTTACATAAGAAAAATGCCTTTAAATTTAGAAAATATTGCAGGCGTGAAGAGATATTAATGAAATAAAATGTCAGGTTAGGTTGGAATAGCCGCGCGTAGCGTAAAGGTACACGGCAGCGACAGTCGGCATATTCATGTACTTGGCGTCGAGACGCTACCGCGTCTCTAGATAACCCAGATAGCCACGTCCGTATTTGCAGATTTTGCTCAACGCCTGAGTACAAATGTTTGTGGCAGAAAGACTACAGATTTGATACAGTATTTGTTATATTCGATGATGAAAGCAGACTGACAGCAGAAAGCCGACAGATTGTGCTGCCTTAACTTGAGAGCAGATTGGCGGCAGGGTCTGCTGATACAATTTAATGGCAGGAATCGAGCAGACCCTGCGCAGCGCGATCTGATGGCAGATAGGCAGCAGAAATCGAGCAAATTCTGTTGACATAGCCTGCGGGCAGTTTGACGGCAGATACTGCGGCGAATCTGCTAATCCAATTTAATGTCAGAAATCGAGCAGACCCTGCGCAGCGCGATCTGACGGCAGATTGGTGTCAGATACAGAGCAGATTCTGTTGACATAGCCTGCGGGCAGTTTGACGGCAGATACTGCGGCGAATCTGCTAATCCAATTTAATGTCAGAAATCGAGCAGACCCTGCGCTCCGCGGTCTGACGTCAGATAGGCAGCAGAAATACAGCAGATTCTGCTTACATAGCCTGCGAGCAGAATGGCGGTAGAAAGTAAGGAAAGTCTGCTGATACAATTTAATGGCAGGAATCGAGCAGATCTTGCGCTCCGCGATCTGACGTCAGATAGGCAGCAGAAATACAGCAGATTCTGCTGACATAGTTCACGACACGACCCCGCCAGGGCGCGATTGGGCGAGCGTTTCTCGCTTGCGAAATAGCACCGTGGCGGGAATAAGTGGCCGAGGGCTTGATCATTCAGGGCTCTCGAGTACGACTCGTATTTGCCGGCATTCCACTGCGGAGTATATATTTGGTATACCCGTCTGTAAGGGCGGTATTATCAGTCGTTGTTGAAGACGAAGATCGTCTTAAGCATCCGGCATCCTTTATTAATCTACTAGACTAGTAGAAGATGCCGCATGCCAAAAACTAAAAAACGATTGATGATAATACCGCCCTAAGACGACTGAATAAATAGTAGTAATCATTAATTCTTTTATATTTGGAAGAACTGTCTTTCAAAGTTTAAATCATTATTTTGAGCCGACCTGGCATTCAATTCACTAACAACTTGCTAAGTAAAACATTAAAAATATTATAATACCCGTTTAAATACATGGTTTACCAACTGTTCTTTCTTCCATAAAATATGGTAGGAATCAGATCTTTCAAGTCGGTCTTATAAACGTGTTCTATATATTATTTACGCTAAAGACTTTCGCACTGTTTTTAAATCTATACTATTATATAAAATTACCTACTATGGCCGACATCAGGATCTGCTTGATTTCTGCCGCCAATTTGCGGGCGGTTTTTGTCAGCAAGATCTGATCGAAATCTGACATCAATCTGCGGTCAGATCCTGATGTCAGGCTCTGACCGCAGAACCATAGTCAAATGCGGACATAATAGGCACCGAATCTGACGTCAGAATCTGCTCTGTATCTGACACCAATCTGCCGTCAGATCGCGCTGCGCAGGATCTGCTCGATTTCTGCTCTCAATCTGCGGTCAGCCACGGCAGCAAGATCTGATCGAAATCTGACATCAATCTGCGATCAGATCCTGATGTCAGGCTCTGACCACAAAACCATAGTCAAATGCGGACATAGTAGGACCCGAATCTGACGTCAGAATATACTCGAATCTGACATCAATCTGTGGTCAGACTGCAGTCAGTTTGTTTACTGGGTAAGTTTCCAAGGTTGTTAGACCAAGCTTGTAATCATCGTCGCTCAAATCTATGGGTGGAAACGACTTCCGGTTTGACCGTAAACAAGTGTACACGCGAAGTTTAATGGTGAAATAATCAAACTACAAATATATCGAATAAAAACCAAAATAACCACCAAATGACATAACTAGAACAGAGAAATAAAAAGTGAGGCTTGAATAACAAAATCCTTAATATCCTGACGTAAGTGTAAGAAAATCCGATGGACGCGCTTAAATATGGCGCCCCGGAACCGCGGCCTACCGTCCGGAAGCCCAAATACACCGATTGGGACCGCTCGCGCGGGAAATACTGGGAAAAACCCAGGCCGAACGGAAGCGGCTCGGAAAAGGACGCTACGCACGGGCCAGGACGTGGGCACTCTTGTACGGTCTTCGGGACACACTGGTCGCTACTGCAGAAGCCCTCCGCGCTCTTTTTGTACGCCTACGACTGATATTTATGTAAAATATACTCAGCGTGATATTGATAGTTTATCCTACGTGTGTTTATTAACCGACGTAAGAAATACATTTCTTACAAATCAGAAGTGGGATATAGCCACGTGCTGTGACGCGTTCGCAGAATTCTCTGTGAACCGGTTGCCGAACATTTATCTCGTAGTGACGCGATAGAGACGCCATTGTGCTACGAGAAGTGTATATATTTTAAATAGATAGCGTTTAGTGGAGTGTGTATATAGTAGCTTGTAGTGTCGTGTACAGTTTAGTGTATAAGAAAACTGACGACATGGGCCGCAGTTCTCAACGAAGCAAAGACGCCGCCGCCATTGAGGGACCGAAGGGGAGGCAACATGACGCCGCTTCGGATACTACCATTGAGGAAAGCGTAAGAGAGCAGAACGCGCGGCTTAGCCGTTTAGAACAATTGATCGAAAAGAATTTGAGTCGGAAAGCATCGCGTTCACGCTCCCGTTCTCCTTTGCGGGTACGCTCGCGTTCTCCCTCGCGACCACGAGCGCGTCCACGTTCGCGTTCACGCTCCCGTTCAACCTCGCGTCGACGCTCGCGGGCCTCACCGTCGTATACTCTACCCGTGTCCACACCGAACACCGTAACGGATCGGTTGGACCGATTGGAGCGGCTGATGGAAAGGATGAGTTGCCGACGCTCTCGTTCGAAGTCGCGATCATCGTTCCACGCTAGGGCGGGAGACGAACTCCTGATCCCAATCTACGATCCGGACGAGGACGACCCGACAATTGAACGGTGGACCAGACAAGTGGACGTGTTGGCGGAAAGGTATCGTTGGAGCGACGACACGATCATGCGGCTGATCGTGACACGGTTGAAGGGTCACGCTCGAAGATGGTACGACGCGCGACAGGATGTTACCCTTACCTGGCGTGAAATTCGAGACGCTTTGAAAAAACGGTTTCACGTCGCGATATCGTTCAACCAGCGTTTAGGACGGGCCTATGAATACAAGGCGAGGCCGGGACAAAAATTAGGGGATTATTGTTTCCGGAAGTTGGAGAAATTGCGGAAGCTGGGATATTCTATCTCAAGTGAGGATTCGATCGACGTGGTGATCGGTGGTATACCCGACACCAACATAGCCCACGCTATACGGTCGGCCAACATGAAGGACGTTGACGAGTTGTACTTGTTCATGCGACGCATGGGCGACTTGCCGGCGCAAAATGGCCGACGGAGGACAACGCCGGAACCCTCACGAAGGGAGCAACCATCTTCGTCGATAGCAGCGCCCAGCCGGAAGGAGGTCGAGGAAGAAAGCTGTACCAAGGCTACCTGCTATACTTGCGGGCGGGTCGGACATAGGGCCAGGGACTGCAAGAAGTCATAAACACACGAGGAAATGGACAGCCGAAGACCTGACGCCGATACGTGAGCGGTACAAGGATAAAGATCCTTGTATACGGGCGAAGTGAATGATAACAATGGATTGGAGCTGCCTTGGAATTCGATCCAAAACAGGGCCGATGATCGAAAGAACACAAACATATGTCGTGTTTGCGTATCCTTTCACCCTGTAAAGTGGTAGCTACGATAGCTACAGGGAGGTATGTAAGCAAATATTTCCATCGATATGTATATGTTTGTGTATGTATGTACAGACACAAAAAGGAATGGTTGTTGGTGATCGCTCGTAAGACATCGAGGGTTGCTGCGTTACGAGAGGCAGAGTCGGCGTTCGTCGGAGACAACGCATCGGGGTACCTGAGGTACCTGACCGCAGCGAGCGGCCGCGCGAGCACGTTCGCGAGCGGCGATGTACACTGTGGGCAGTGCAACGAGGCACCAGGGGTGCCCAACAGCAGCAGGCGACGTACGAGACAACAACATCGAACGTCACTCAACACCATCACGCAGCAGTAACGAGAACGACCAAAAGAGCACTGGGTGTCCTAGGTCGTGGTGGAGTGGTCAAGGATGGGTACTGGGTACTCTAGATCAGGTTGGTCTCTGGGTACTGGGTACTCAGGATCAAGTTGATCGCTGTGTAATACTGGGTATTACGCCGGGTCAACGGGAGACGATTGATCGAAGCAAACACAGTGGTGTTATGTTGAGACAGTCGGGGATGGTTGACTTTGACTGACGCTGGGCGTTAGGTCAAAACAACTGAAGACAGAAATCAACATGCAGGCGAAGCGCAGTAACGCTTCTTCTTCAGCCAGCGTAACAGCGCTTTTCCTTCAACCAGCGCAGCAGCGGTTTTCCTTCGACAGGCGCAGTAGCGCTTCTCTTGCAGCGAGCACAGTGGCTCACGCCACCAGACAACGCTGGATTCCGCAGTGGCTCACGCCACCAAACAACGCTGGATTCCGCAGTGGCGTAAGAACGCCTACCCTTCAGCGAGCGCGGTGGCGCCTACTCTACAGGACAATGCAGGAATGCAGCGCGGCGTACGAACGCTAACCCTCCAGCAAGCGCAATAGCGCTCACTCTACAAGACAACGCTGGAGTCCACAGCGGCGTAAGAACGCCTACCCTTCAGCGAGCGCAGTAGCGCCTACTCTACAGGACAATGCAGGAATGCAGCATGGCGTACAAACGCTAACCCTCCAGCAAGCGCAATAGCGCTCACTCTACAAGACAACGCTGGAGTCCACAGGGGCGTATGACTGCCTATCCTTTCCAACGAGCGCAGTAGCGCTGTCCCTTCAGCGTGCAGCGCGGCTCCTTTTTCAACGAGCGTAATGACGCTCAATCAACAAACGTCAGAGGGCCACAACAGTGTTTCCGACTGCAGTAGCGCTATCCAGCGCCTAACATACAACGGGAGCCACCGACGAGCATGTAAATGCTTGTTCCTCAACAAGCCACAAACACAAGCCGCACAAAAACAGCGTGTGGCACAGCAAACAAACAGACAACTACGGTTTCGATGTTAACAGATTAACTAATCTAATCGAAACTAGCTTGTCCATCACGTTGCACAGGATAAGTACCCTTACCCAAACATGTAATCTGCTCGTTAATAGCCTGGCTGCCAAACAATTAACCTGTTCGCATTACAGATCACACGTCTGCGGACAGACTTATTGTCAGGATTGGCCGAATGTAAGAAAATCCGATGGACGCGCTTAAATATGGCGCCCCGGAACCGCGGCCTACCGTCCGGAAGCCCAAATACACCGATTGGGACCGCTCGCGCGGGAAATACTGGGAAAAACCCAGGCCGAACGGAAGCGGCTCGGAAAAGGACGCTACGCACGGGCCAGGACGTGGGCACTCTTGTACGGTCTTCGGGACACACTGGTCGCTACTGCAGAAGCCCTCCGCGCTCTTTTTGTACGCCTACGACTGATATTTATGTAAAATATACTCAGCGTGATATTGATAGTTTATCCTACGTGTGTTTATTAACCGACGTAAGAAATACATTTCTTACATAAGGTAAGGAGAATTAAATAACTATTTAGGAAATAACCTACAAACTACATATCACACAATACATCACAAACGAGGCATGGAAGAAATGGAAATTGAAGACAAAACAAAAAACAAAGATAAAAAAACATTTGACCCCAAAGATAGTCAAAACAAAATAACAATGAACAACAATAATTATCAGATTTCAAATAATCAACACATGTTAGATATTATAGGAATAAACCCATCCTCATCTTCAAATAATAAAATAAATACAGACAATAGCTTAAAAAGGACAATGCATGAAGAGACAAAAGCAGGACCTAGTGGTAATACAAATATAAACCAAGTAAATAAAAAGAAAAAGCAAAACATTTTCCATGAAATGCAAGGAAAGAATAGATATGGAGACAATATTTCCGGACCGTATATAGTCCAAATGACATCAAAGGATGAAGCTCAAAATTTGGGTAACCTACACCCTCTACAATTGGGGAAAAAGATTGCCCCTCTTGCAACTCAGTTACAGAAAATTAACAAACTAGGGAAAGATAAAATACAGTTGACGTTTAATAATCATATTTATGCTAACGAGTTTATCGAAAAATCGAAAAACAAGCTAACGGAATGGTACACATACATTCCGGATTATAAAATATATAGACGCATTATTGTATATGACGTTCCAAAAGAGATGGATTTGGAAGAAATCCAACAGGGAATAGAGGAGCATAACTACAATCCAGAAATAGTTGAAATTGAGAGGCTAATGCGTTACGATAATAAAACAGATAAGCTAATACGAACAAATGCTATCAAATTATTAATCAAAGGAGATCTCCTTCCACAAAGCATCACAATTTGGTATGTCAAATGCAAAACAGTTCCAATAAAAAAAAACAGTCAAAAAATGCCATAACTGTCTACGATATGGACACACATCTGCACAATGTAGAGGACAGAAAAGATGTCCAATATGTTCAGAAACAGAACATTCAGAAACTAATGAATGCAAAACAGTAAGAAAATGCGCAAACTGTAAAGGGAACCATAAAAAACTTAAAAAAAGTAAAAAAATACGCCAAGTACATGAAATCATATAAATCACAAAGAATATAATATAATAATAATAAATCACAAAAAAAAGAAAATATACAAATCACAAAAAATAGATGATAATAATAATTATCTTTGTAAAAAGAAGTGAGATCCCCACAAAAAAACTTCGAAAAAGTAAAAAAATACGCCAAGTACATGAAAACATGAAAATCAGAAAAAATAGAAGATATTATAATAATTACAAAATTAAAAAAAGATGTGAAATCAAAATGAGCTGCCAGTACATAAAGATGCTTTCCAACTGCGCTTTAGATGACACAACTACATATGCACAGCTAAAATTCCATTACTCATAATGGCTATTTATACAAAGAAAAAATATATTAAATAATAATATGCAGATATATTTTTATACAAATAAATATTTTAATACGAATAAATATTTGATTCAAAATACTTGGCGCTGCGCCCCGAATTGGTGTTGCTAAACTCAATAAATATGTATAAATTGCATTAATCCTTTTCTTTCTTTCTTGTACGTGAATGCGTGTGTGCGTGCGTGTGCATATGCTACGTATGGCATTAGAATTAAATATATGTAGAATAAATCTGACTGCGTTTCTAATATGTGTATGTATATGTTTTTTATATTGTAATGGAGTTGTAAATTATTAATACTAAGGTAATTAACATTTTTTCGGTTGCGCAGCGCCAAGTATTTTGAATCAAATATTTATTCGTATTAAAATATTTATTTGTATAAAAATATATCTGCATATTATTATTTAATATATTTTTTCTTTGTATAAATAGCCATTATGAGTAATGGAATTTTAGCTGTGCATATGTAGTTGTGTCATCTAAAGCGCAGTTGGAAAGCATCTTTATGTACTGGCAGCTCATTTTGATTTCACATCTTTTTTTAATTTTGTAATTATTATAATATCTTCTATTTTTTGTGATTTTCATGTTTTCATGTACTTGGCGTATTTTTTTACTTTTTCGAAGTTTTTTTGTGGGGATCTCACTTCTTTTTACAAAGATTATTATTATCATCTATTTTTTGTGATTTGTATATTTTCTTTTTTTTTGTGATTTATTATTATTATATTATATTTTTTGTGATTTATATGATTTCATGTACTTGGCGTATTTTTTTACTTTTTTTAAGTTTTTTTATGGGGATCTCACTTCTTTTTACAAAGATAATTTGCATAGGGAGTGACTTCAGATAATTTTTAATTATAGCTTACATATTATCACAGGACCGAATTAAGGATAAATTTTACTAAGTTCAACAACTACGAAAAGAAACCATGTGCACCGCATTGCCGATCTATATGTATTATGTGTATAATACTTTGTGTACAATACATGGTGCGCGAAGCAGCTTATGGCGCTGAACGTCTTTAACATTGAAGTGTAATAACAACCACAATTAACACCTTTCGAAGAAAAATATGTATGCACCTTTAGCATTTCGTGGCCAAGCTTTTTTTTCTACTCGTAAATCATCAACGGATACCCACGTTGTGCCCTTACCCCTTACCATAGTCGTGTAATGACCATCGGCAATATTTTTACCGTGGTGGAAAATCGCTGTCTTAAGTTTATAACAGTGATCTCTCATTTGTATTTTAGTAGTAGGTATTGCTTTGATGGAGAAATTTTCCACTTTCGTTGTTCCACTACTATCGTGATCGAACAAATGTAATTTTGCAATAAGAATTTGTTTGGAAGCAGTTATATCGATTTTGAAAATGAATGAAAAGATTCAATATTCTTATTGGTGTTGGTTTAGTATAGTATAAAAAAAGGAGATGAGAGCATACGGTAGAAAGTCTTGTGGCAGAAATTTAAAAAATGTTAATGGTAATTTAGCGAAAATGAATAAAGAGATTCAATATTTTTATTGGTGTTGGTTTAGTATAGTATAAAAAATAATATTTATTGGTGAATTGAAATATTGTTAATGGAAAACTAGTAAAATTAATAATGAATAGCGTAGCAACTATATAGAAATAGAGTGACATTTTGTTAAAGTAAGTGTAGATTATAAAATGTGTTCAAAGGAAATGAGAGCGTATGGCAGAAAGTCTTGTTGCTGGAAATTTAAATGCTGTGGTAATAATTCAACGAGGATGAACGAAGAGGTCCAATATTTTCAACACACAATTTATTGGTTTTGGAATAAAATTAGTTTAGTATGTTTATAATTTTGTCGATTTACCTTATTTGACTTTCCAGAAGCATGTGCGAAGCAAGATGCTTTGTCTTTCTATTTATTTAATCTTCTCCGGACAACTTTCACGCCTGTGCATTCCCTTCATTTCTGTTCATCCAAGCCTGTGCGTCCAATTCTACTATCCCCTTCACTCTACTCTCCCCTGTGCGTCCCCTTCATTTCTATAATATAATAAGCTTTACGTAAAAACTCTAAATTGCTGGTATATAAAAAATACAAATATCAGGCAATTTAAATGCAATGCAATTTGTTACAATATATAGTATGTTTATAATTTTGTCGATTTACCTTATTTGACTTTCCAGAAGCATCTGTGTTTAAACAATGCCTTGGGAAGGCGGGGTGGATCGCCACTGGTCAGGCCAGGGAAGAGATGCTCTCCAAGGGAGTTGTCCACCAGTGAGGAGACGACACGTTTATTGTCAACCACGTGGGCGTCGTTTACAGAAACGGACGATCACTCCACGTAACGAACACACGAACAAAACACGACTTACAAAACCCGACAGTACAATAATCAAGCGACTTGGTCGCTGGTATACCAAGCGCAGGGCGCTGTGGCTCGAAGGTTCGTTTCGGCTTCTCGATCGGGGATCGCTGGGCGACAAGATCTTTTGGCCGTTAAAAGTACGTGCGTGCGAGAGCGTGTTGTTGTGGCAAGGTGTTCTTGGAATCAACTGCCGAATTCCTGGAAGCGCGCATCGCTCGAATCCATACAAAAACGTGTGACGTAGGCCAACCGTCTTACCGGACGGTGTGTCATCGTGTTTACATGCTCTCGCACGCACGTTCCATTTCGCCGATCAGCTGTTGCGCTGACTTCGGCTGCAACAATCTGCGAAGCAAGATGCTGTGACGGTTGTTAATCCGGGGAAGGAATTTAGGAGGATGCACTCAGTCGGTATGCCAGGGTTTGATGAAATCCCCTCGAATACGAATTACTTCCTTTATTTCCAACTCCACAAGAATACTATATACATGGTGCTCTACGTCGCGGTGAGAGAAGGGGGGGGGGGGGGGGGTCGTCGTGGTTTTCGGTTCACTTCGGTTGCGCTTCGCGAAACGGTGGAGGCCGGACAGTGTCTGGGCGACTTAGTTTCGGAACGGTAGGAAGAAAGAGACCGGGCAGCATCCAGGCGTCTCGTTTCGGAACGGTTGGAGGAAAGAGACCGGGCAGCTTCCAGGCGTCTCCGTTTCGGAACGGTAGGAGGAAAGAGACCGGGCAACTTCCAGGCGTCTCTATTTCTGAACGGTTGGAGGAAAGAGACCGGGCAACATCCAGGCGTCTCTATTTCGGAACGGTAGGAGGAAAGAGACCGGGCAACATCCAGGCGTCTCTATTTCGGAACGGTAGGAGGAAAGAGACCGGGCAACATCCAGGCGTCTCTATTTCGGAACGGTAGGAGGAAAGAGACCGGGCAACATCCAGGCGTCTCTATTTCGGAATAGTAGGAGGAAAGAGACCGGGCAACATCCAGGCGTCTCTATTTCGGAACGGTAGGAGGAAAGAGACCGGGCAACATCCAGGCGTCTCTATTTCGGGACAGTAGGAGGAAAGAGACCGGGCAACATCCAGGCGTCTCTATTTCGGAATAGTAGGAGGAAAGAGACCGGGCAACATCCAGGCGTCTCTATTCGGAACGGTAGGAGGAAAGAGACCGGGCAACATCCAGGCGTCTCTATAGGCGGGTTCGGTGGCGGGAGATTTGGTTCCACCTCGAGCTTGTCTACCTCAATCATATCGGGGCTTATATTCCGATCCTTGGTGATTTCCAGCTGCGAGAAAACAAACACGCGATCTAGCGGCGCAGTGGGGAGTGAGCGATAGATAATTATCACGTCGCGAGACCGGTGATATCCGGTATGATTTGGCTGAGTTTGGTCGCGGTCCCCCGGATGCTCGCCTTCCCGCTCACTCCTGGGCGCGCCGCTGCGTGCCTGCTTCCTCGCGCTGGGACGCTACGTCACATCCCCCTCTTTCTTCGGAGGATGTGAGCGTAATAAGCCGCGGAACGCGTATTTCGCTTGGATCAGAACGCTGCTTTATTTTGTATACAAACCCTGTTTTATTTATCACTAGACTTATGCCCTTAGGCTACCCACCACCTATTATCCATTAGGCTTATATCTAAACTTAAACTAACTTAAACTTTAAGAGGGTTGGAGAGACACGGTGCAACTGGATCACTCGTCCAGCCTGGCGGACGCGGAATCGCTGTCCCACGTGTAGGTGGGTCAGATCCACGGTGGTCCAGCCCCGTTCGTCCGTCCGCCGGTCGGGTGCCTCCGGGGATATGACGGCTTCGGCCGCGGGTGAAGGTCCTGGTATGGTAGCGGCGGAAGTCCGGGGTCTCGTGGTTTTGTCCTTGGTGGCCGATGGCCCGGTGTTCCGTGCTGGTGACGGCGCCTCCTCCTCCTGGGTTGTTTGTCCGGGCTGGGGGTTGCTGGGGGCCCGTTTTGCTGCGGGGCCGGCCGCGGGAACGGACCGCTGGCGTTTTGGGGCTCCTGGCGACTCCGTCACCTCCATCTGGCCGGCCGGTTGCGTCCTTTGTACGGTCGGGGGCCAGATCTTGGGGTCCGTTGGTCCTCTCCGGCTGCGAGGCGGCTTCGGGGGCGTCAGCGGTGCCTCTTGGGCTGGCGGGGGCGTCCTCGCCAACAATCGAATGTTTCGGCCCGGTGTAGGTGGCAGCGACGGTGTCCGGCTGCTGGGCGGGGGCGACTCCTCGCCCGAGGACTCCCCAAACAGCTCCCGAAACGTTTGTCGCAGTCGGGGGCTCACGAGCTCCGGCATGTCGGTGTCTGATTTCCGTAAGGCGTCCATGGTTCGACTGTGACCCTTCTTCCTCGCGGCCGTCGTTTAGCCTAGCGCTAAATTCGCTTCCGGGTTCTCGGAATTGTCCGTTGGTCGGCGGTTCGTTGTTGATATTATTGCCGGTGCAGGGCTTCACGTCTTTCACGTGGGCCCGGGTGTTACGGTTGTTGACATCCTTCAGAATAACGATGTTTGGCCCCTGGTGCTTAATGACCCGGTACGGACCTGCGAATTTCGGTGCGAGTTTCGCGGCAAAGCCTTGCGCGGCGTCGGATAGATGGTGTTCTCGCTTCATTACGTAGGTTCCGATTTCGGGCCGCCAATCCCGCCGTCTCAGGTTATAGTATTTCTTCTGACTCTCGAGGGCGCGTGCTTGGTTTCGTCGGGCTAAATCGAGAGTATCTTGTAGGTGGTCGATCTGTTGTCTTCTGAATCGAGTATCGGTGTCGTCTAGATCTGGTGGGGCAGCGTCGGGCGGTCGGTGCAGGGTAGTCGGCGGTATTAATTCTCGCCCGTAGGTAAGAAAGGCTGGAGTGAATCCCGTACTTTCATGTTTGGCCGTATTGTATGCGAATACGAGTTCGTGAACCCAGCGGTCCCAGTGGCGGTGGTTTTCGGCCGTGTACTGCGCGATCATTGTTTTTAGCACGCGATTCACTCGCTCGACGGGGTTGCACTGCGGGGAATAAGGCGGCGTTTTCCTGTGCGTGCTTCCGGCGTCTTTGAGGAGATTCTCGAACTCTCGGCTTTCGAATTGCCGTCCGTTGTCCGTTATCAAGATGCGGGGACATCCGTGGCGTAGGAATATTTGGTCTTTCAGGGCCCTGGTGACAGCTGGCGCGGTGGCCTGGCGTAGCGGTTGGACTTCGACCCATTTGGAGAACTTGTCTTGAAAGACACACAGCATAGTGTGGCCCTTGCTGGACCGAGGAAGAGGGCCGACGAGGTCCGCAGAGACCACTTCCCACGGACGGGTGACGGGCGTCGTATGCATTTGGCCGGCGGGTGTCTGTTGCTGGATTTTGTATTGTCGGCACGAGGTGCATTGTTGGACGTACCGGGCCGCCTCCCGAAACATCCCGGGCCAGTAGTAGCGTTCGGCGAGTCTGGCTGCGGTCTTGGTGGTCCCCAGGTGACCGGCGGTTGGACTGTCGTGGTTTTCGGCGAGCACGGCGCGGCGCATTGGTCGTGGTATGCACATTTTCCACTCGGTCGCGGGGTCGGGGGCGCGTCCGGTGAAGTCGGGGAATCGCCGATATAATTGTCCCTCGGTGATTCGGTATTCCGGGTATTTTGCTGGTTCCTGCTGGACTTGCTCCGTCATGCGGGTGTACCATGCACATGCTGGGGGTTCGTTGATCGCGTTTATGTCGTCGGGCTGCCTGGAGAGTGCGTCGGCCACCAGATTGTTGGCTCCTTTACGGTATTTGATAATGAAATCGTATTGTTGGAGCTCCAGGCTCCAACGGGCGAGGCGACCGGAGGGGTCCTCGATGTTTTGTAGCCATTTGAGTGCTTGATGATCGGTCAGGACCGTAAATTGATAGCCTTATAGATATGGCCGCATCTTACGAATTCCCCATACTACTGCCAGGCATTCTTTTTCGGTGGTGGAGTAATTTCGTTCGGCCGGGTTGAGTGTTCGACTGGCGTAGGCGATGACGTGTTCGTCCTCTGCGGTGTCCTGAGTCAGTACTACTCCGAGTCCTTCCTCGCTGGCGTCGGTTTGTAGGGTGAAGGGTTTCGTGAAGTCCGGACATGTTAAGACGGGTGCGGCGGCTAGCTGGCGTTGGAGGGCGTGAAAGGCCATGTCTTCTTCGGGGCCCCAGGTCCATTTTCGCTTTTTCTGCAGAAGTTTTGTTAGTGGTGCGGTGGTGTCGGCGAAATGGGTAATGAACCTTCGATACCATGACACCATCCCCAGGAACCTACGCAATTCGCGGAGGTTGGTAGGTGCTGGGATCCCTAGTATTGCTTGGACCTTGTCGGGGTCTGTTTTGACCCCCTCGGCTGTCACCATGTGGCCGAGGTATTTTAATTCGGTCCGGCAGAACTCGCATTTGCCACGGTTGATCCGGAGGTTGGCGGTTTGTAGGCGATGTAGGACTTCACGTAAATTTTGTAGGTGCTCCTCGAACGTCCGACCCAGTACTATGATGTCGTCGAGATACGCGAAGGCTCGCGGTTCCAGTTCTGGTCCGATTACCTGGTCGAGCAGGCGCTGGAACGTGGCGGGTGCGGAGTGGAGGCCGAATGGCATGACCCGGAATTGGTACAGTCCTCGGCCCGGTACTGTGAAGGCGGTTATTGGTCGGCTTTCGGGGGCGAGGGGCACTTGCCAGTATCCATCGGCTAGATCGATGGTTGAGATGAAACGGGCTTCCCGAAGTTTGCTTAGGGTGGCCTCTACTTGTGGGAGTGGGTACGCGTCCTTTTCGGTGACCTGGTTCACCCGGCGAAAGTCGATACAAAATCGTCTTTTTCCGTTTTTTTTTCTGACCAGGACGACGGGGGAGCTCCATGGACTTCGGGATGGTTCGATGATTCCTTCGGCCAGCATTCTATTTACTTCCTCGTTGATAATCTGCTGCATGGCCGGGTTGCGTGGAGTATAACGTTGTTTCAACGGGGCGGTAGGTTTCAGGCGGATGGTATGGGCTGCGAGCTGCGTGGTTCCTTGTAGTGTTTGAAACTTGGGTAGTTCTTCGTCGAGGAGGTGTTGCAGGATTTCGGCCTGTGCCGGGGTGCATGCCGTCACTCCATTAGTCGGTTCGATGGTGGCGGCTTCCGGTATCAGCAGGCGTTGTCCGAGAGTCATGTGTACCCTCAATTTTCGCAGGGCGTCCATGCCGAGGATAATCGGGTGTGTGAGTGCTGGGAGAACAGCGTAGTTGTGGGTGAGTCGTTGGTTCTCCACTCGAGTTGATATTCGCAGGTCCCCGGTCAGGGATGCCTCGAATCCGTTCGCCAGACGAACTCGACGGCGTGTGGGGGTGAGGGAGTCGCCGTGGCGTAGACAGTGTTCCGCCACGTCGTTGCGCACGTATGAGCTGGTGGCTCCGGTGTCCAAAAGAGCCCGGTACCGACGACCATGTAAGCGGATGGTGACGCATGGTCGCGTGGCTTGGCCGGTCTGTCTTACTGGGGCGTAGTGTTGGCCGGTGGTTGGGAGGCGCCCCTGTCTCCGGGCCCCGTGGCGTTTCCCGCCGGAGGCTGGCACGGGCAGTCGCGGGAGAGACGTCCGTCTTGACCGCAGCGTGAACAGAACAGACGTGCCGGCTGTCGGCATTCCTGTCGTCGGTGTCCCCGTTGCCCGCATCTCCAGCAACAGCTCTCGCGGGTGTATGTTGCCACGGTGGCGAGTGTTGAGCTGGCGGCTCGCGGCTTGGGTGCGAGCGGAGTCACGGTAGTTGGGGCACCGGTCTTCTTGTCTTTTTCTATGGCTTCGTATTCGATGGCCGTTTCCAGTAGTGTCGTGATGGTGGGGCAGTCCTTGCGGCGAATATACTGCCGATATTCGGGAAGTAGATTTCGGTGAATTAGCTCAAGCTGTCGGTCCAGGGGAAGTTGGCCGTGGCGTCGGATCAGTGTTTGGATGCCGATGAGATACTCGCCGGCTCGCTCTCCGGGCTTCTGTTTCCGTTGCAGGATTGCTTCTTCCAAGTCGTACTGGCTGATGGTCGGTATGTAAAACAAGCGGAAGCTTTTCTCGAAGTCTGCCCATGATGCCCATGCGGTGCGGTTGCTCCGATGCCACAGCAGGGCCTGGCCCTTTAATAATTCGGGGAGGCACCGAAGGAGTTGGTCGTCGGTGATGCCATAACCTTCTTGGAGCTCGCATATTCGCTCTAGGAAGTCCCGGGCGTCTTTGGTGCCGTCGAAATGACAGCCCCACTTGCGCACGCGGTCCATGGCGTTGGTCATGGGTGTGAGTGTGGGGGCGGCGTCGTGCTCGGTGACCTCGGTGGACGGTGAAGTGGGGCCGGTCGTGCTGCCGGACGGTGGATTTTCGTCGTCCTTGGTCATCGTATCGGTGGAGGCCAGGTACCGGCGGAGTCGGGCGCGCAGTTGTTCGAAATTTCCTTCGGTACTTTCGTTCGCTGCTTCTAGGGCTTCGATGAGTTCTTCCTTATTCAGGTGGTATAACCGGGTTAGTACTGAGCTCATTTGGGCTTCTTTCTATTGTTTTCGGGTCCCTGTTTGGGCGCCAAAATTTGTGACGGTTGTTAATCCGGGGAAGGAATTTAGGAGGATGCACTCAGTCGGTATGCCAGGGTTTGATGAAATCCCCTCGAATACGAATTACTTCCTTTATTTCCAACTCCACAAGAATACTATATACATGGTGCTCTACGTCGCGGTGAGAGAAGGGGGGGGGGGGGTCGTCGTGGTTTTCGGTTCACTTCGGTTGCGCTTCGCGAAACGGTGGAGGCCGGACAGTGTCTGGGCGACTTAGTTTCGGAACGGTAGGAAGAAAGAGACCGGGCAGCATCCAGGCGTCTCGTTTCGGAACGGTTGGAGGAAAGAGACCGGGCAGCTTCCAGGCGTCTCCGTTTCGGAACGGTAGGAGGAAAGAGACCGGGCAGCTTCGAGGCGTCTCCGTTTCGGAACGGTAGGAGGAAAGAGACCGGGCAACTTCCAGGCGTCTCTATTTCGGAATAGTAGGAGGAAAGAGACCGGGCAACATCCAGGCGTCTCTATTTCGGAACGGTAGGAGGAAAGAGACCGGGCAACATCCAGGCGTCTCTATTTCGGGACAGTAGGAGGAAAGAGACCGGGCAACATCCAGGCGTCTCTATTTCGGAATAGTAGGAGGAAAGAGACCGGGCAACATCCAGGCGTCTCTATTCGGAACGGTAGGAGGAAAGAGACCGGGCAACATCCAGGCGTCTCTATAGGCGGGTTCGGTGGCGGGAGATTTGGTTCCACCTCGAGCTTGTCTACCTCAATCATATCGGGGCTTATATTCCGATCCTTGGTGATTTCCAGCTGCGAGAAAACAAACACGCGATCTAGCGGCGCAGTGGGGAGTGAGCGATAGATAATTATCACGTCGCGAGACCGGTGATATCCGGTATGATTTGGCTGAGTTTGGTCGCGGTCCCCCGGATGCTCGCCTTCCCGCTCACTCCTGGGCGCGCCGCTGCGTGCCTGCTTCCTCGCGCTGGGACGCTACGTCACAATGCTTTGTCTTTCTATTTATTTAATCTTCTCCGGACAACTTCCAAGCCAGTGCGTCCCTTTCATTTTTATCAAAGTCCTGTGCGTCCCCTTCATTTCTATAATATAATAAGCTTTACATAAAAACCCTAAATTGCTGGTATATACAAGTACAAATATCAGGCAATTTAAATGCAATGCAATTTATTGCAATATATATTATAAAAACTCTAAATTGCTGGTATATTTATAATTTTGTCGATTTACCTTATTTGACTTTCCAGAAGCATCTGCGAAGCAAGATGCTTTGTCTTTCTATTTATTTTTTAATCTTCTCCGGACAACTTTCACGCCTGTGCATTCCCTTCATTTCTGTTCATCCAAGCCTGTGCGTCCAATTCTACTATCCCCTTCACTCTACTCTCCCCTGTGCGTCCCCTTCATTTCTATAATATAATAAGCTTTACGTAAAAACTCTAAATTGCTGGTATATAAAAAATACAAATATCAGGCAATTTAAATGCAATGCAATTTGTTACAATATATAGTATGTTTATAATTTTGTCGATTTACCTTATTTGACTTTCCAGAAGCATCTGCGAAGCAAGATGCTTTGTCCTTCTATTTATTTAATCTTCTCCGGACAACTTCCAAGCCTGTGCGTCCCTTTCATTTTTATCAAAGTCCTGTGCGTCCCCTTCATTTCTATAATATAATAAGCTTTACATAAAAACTCTAAATTGCTGGTATATACAAGTACAAATATCAGGCAATTTAAATGCAATGCAATTTATTGCAATATATATTATAAAAACTCTAAATTGCTGGTATATTTATAATTTTGTCGATTTAACTTATTTGACTTTCCAGAAGCATGTGCGAAGCAAGATGCTTTGTCTTTCTATTTATTTTTTAATCTTCTCCGGACAACTTCCACGCCTGTGCATTCCCTTCATTTCTATTCATCCAAGCCTGTGCGTCATTTTTATCGGAGTCTTGTGCATCCCCTTCATTTCTATAATATATAATATAAACGTTACACAAAAACTCTAATTTGCTGGTATAAAAATATCTAGCAATTTAAAAGCAATGCAATTTGTTATAATATATATATATATTATTTTGTACATGCATGGTACAAATATCCAGAAACTTGTGTGAAAGGAGATGCTTCTCAGTCGAACCATCTCCGGACAACTTCCAAGTCTGCGACTCTACATAAGAAACCTATTAAAAATTTTTCCGACTTACCTTATTAATTGAGACAATAATGCAGTCTCCTACGTAGTGTAAAAACTCGTGACATTTCAAATTGGGACAATTTACTTTATTTGACACTTAGCACTTAGGTTATAAAATTCAAAATAGTATATATATATATGTACGTACAATGGCGGACGACGAACGAAGAACGATACATGTGTTGTCTGAAGGTGTGTGTGTAACGCGTATATACGTATATTGTGGTTGACGAAAATATATATAGTACTATGGTTGACGAAAAATTCCTTGAGGAATCAGAAGAAGAATCTTACAATTTTCGACAGATTCATGAGACGATATTACGATATCTCTGTCATGCGTGGACCGATTTTATTGAAATTGGTCTTATTCGAAAGCTGATATGCGGTTTACATGAGAAAAATGTCTTTAAATTTACAAAATATTGCAGGCGTGATGAGATATTAATGAAATAAATGTCAGGTTAGCCGCGCGACGCGTAAAGGTACACGGTAGCGACAGTCGGCATATACAGGGTGTCTTTTCTTTCATGTACTTGGCGTCGAGACGCTACCGCGTCTCTAGATCACGGTACTTTTGATATCAACTGCCCTTCACTTCAATATCAAAAAATACTAGCTACTACAATGAGTTATTTTAACGTGGACCATAAAAAAGCAAAAGAGATAATAAGGAAGAATAATATTATAAATGAAAACCAAATTATTAATCTATATTACAAAGACATAAATAAAAAGGCTATATTTGATTGGAAGGAAAAACAATTTCTAAACCCTCAAACTCTAGAAGAAATTGAATTTAATAAGCCTAAAACAAAAGAAAACATAACAGAGAAAGAAATAAAAAAAATGCATATCAAAAGAAGACATAGGGACTCGCTTGGACACAAATAAGAACATAGAAAAACTATATATCATATTATATGTGGAGACTTCAACGCTAACCACAAATAATGGGGAAGTAGAACTGAAAATTTGACTGGGAGGAATCTAATGTACGCAGTGAATAAACAAGATTTTTCAATAGTTCCAAAAAGAGACGCTACGATGATACCGAAAATAAACTGCAGCCCAACCGCACCAGACGTACAAATAATCTCATTAGATTTAATCAACAATGTTGAAGTTAACATCACAACAGACCCAATGAACAGTGACCATCATCCAATATCAATTGAAACAAACTCTCAGCCACAAATATTTACAAGTGATAGACCAAAGTTATCAACAGCAAAGGTCGACTGGACCAAAACAATAGAAGACTTAAAGGAAATAACATTCAACAATAAGGTATCAAAAACTAACTATCTAGAAGAATACAAAAAACTAACAAACACTATACATGACACACTTGTTAAAAATGGCGCAAAACAACTGAATATCCAACAACAAAACCAAAACAATATAAATAACAACCATAAGACAACCACAAGAAGAAACAAAAATATCAGACCAGCTCTCATATGGTGGAACGAGGAATGCCAAGAAGCAACAAATAATAGAAAAATAGCATATCTAGAATATAAAAACCAACCATCCAACGAAAAGTTAATTAAATGGAAAGAGGAAATCAGCAATACACGGAAAATAATAAAGAAAGAGAAATCTAATAGCTTTAAAGAAACAGTAAATACCCTGATAACCAGGTCTGCCGGCAGATCCGGCGCAGTTTATGTCCGCATTCAACTACGGATCTGCCGGCAGACCCTGACAAGGCAGGAATTGCTGCGGATCTGCCGTTCATCTGCCGGCAGATCCGCAGCAGATCCTGCGGCCCGTCCGACACATCCAATAGCGCCATCTGAAGGCAGGGTCTGCTGCGGATCTGCCGTCCATCTGCCGGCAGACCCTGCCTTGTCAGACCCTGCTGTCCATCTACTGACAGACTGCAGGCAGGGTGGTTATCAGGGTAAACTTAACCCACATACATGTCTGAAAGACATATGGAACACTATTAAAACATTCAGTAATAGCAAAATTTGGAATACTCCGAACAGCAGCACACCGGAAGAACAAATAAGATCAGCAAAAATATATGCAGAAAAATTTGCCCCGCCATCAACTGCAAACTATATTCACATCAACAATAAAGAAGAAGAACTACCATCAGTTTGGAAGCAGGAGATCTCAATAGATGAAATAAAATCAATAATTAAAAATCTAAAACCCTTCACATCACCAGGAACGGACAACATTACAAATGAAATATTACAAAAACTACCAATCAACATAATAACCAGGCTTAAAGAAACCATATCACAGATCATCGAACAAGGAGAAATCCCAACAGACTGGAAAGTTTATAACACCTCCCTAATACCTAAACAGAAAAAAGACAGTTACAGACCAATATCGCTAGCTTCAAATATATTAAAACTAACTGAAAAAATAATAAAAAATAGACTAGAACATTATATTGAAAATGACCTCCTGCTGCCAAATATACAATTTGGATTTAGGAAAAATAAATCATGTCAAGATAGCCTCAATATACTTACTACAGATATTTATCTAGCCTACCTCAAAAAGGAATCAGTGGGAGCTTTATTTATTGATGTAGAAGGTGCCTTTGATAATGTAAATCCAGCAATATTAATAAACGAATTAATCAAACTGAAAATTCCAGCCAACATAATCAGGTTTATACAAAATACAATATCAGAAAGAACAGTTCATTTCTACTTAAAAGGAACACACATAGACACTAGAACATGCAGGAAAGGTCTCCCTCAGGGATCTATATTAAGCCCATTACTATTTAACATCTATTTACATAAAATACTAAACTATACAGGAAATAACTGCTTCACCCTTCAATTTGCAGATGATATTGTAATTTATTGTAGAAATACTGATAAACTTAAAATAAAAAGGGACTTAACAGAATCAATAGAGACCTTAAACAATTGGTTAAACTCAATTAATTTAAACATATCGGCTGAAAAAACAAAATTAGTAATTTTCTCTAGGAAGAAAGAATCTCAAGATTTCGACATCAACATAGAAAGAAAAATTATCAAACCAAACAATGAAGCAAAATTCTTAGGACTAATGATGGACAAAAAACTAAACTGGTCACCGCACATCAAATACCTTAAAGGAAAATTGATTAAAGCAACAACAATTCTAAAATGGCTATCGGGAGTACATTGGGGATCGCATCCAGAAACGTTACTATTAGTTTATAAAGCAACAATTAGAACAATGATTGAATGGGGCCTTCCACAGTATATAAATGCATCAAGGACTAACCTAAAGGGAATCAACACTTTAACTCAAACTGCATTAAAGAAGTGTTTAGGACTAATGCCATCAACTCCAAATGCAATAGTATGGCATATAGCAAAAGAAATGAACATATATCAAAGGGCCGAAATATTAACAAACAACTATTTAGCTAAATGTCACTCACATACATCTCATAAATTAAAAACAAAATTACATTATATAGACAAGCTACTAAAAAAATCAAAAACACAAAGATACAATTTCTTCCTGATAAAAAGATGGAATTGTATAAAGCTTACTCTAAAAGTATACATCACACAAATCTACCAATAGTATACGAATTTCCAATACAAACATATCTCAACAAGTTTGAAGTAAACACAGAAATAGGCGAAATTATAAAATTAGCAGAAAACCCAAACGAAACATTTATCAAAAAACTATCTGAACTTCCACCTCATGAATTAGAAATATTCACAGATGGATCTGGACACAAAAAAACAATAGAAGATAACACCAATGAAGAAAATACTAAAGCAGGAGCAGCCTTTTACATCCCCCAATTAGACAAATACGAATTATTTAGTATAAAAAAAGAACACTCTTCAGAAACACTGGAAGCAATAGCAATAATAGAAGCGATAAAATTCTTCAAAACTAGCACTCATAGATCCTGCAAAATAATATCTGACGCCAAACATCTCATTATGAAATTAAACCAAACAAACCAGAATACACAAGAAAATCAATTCATAGCAGAAATAAAATTTCTAGCATACAGATGTCAGACCATACACAAGGAAATTCTCTTCATATGGTGCCCATGGACATAGGAATATAGGGACAGAGGGTGAGGCTAGCTTGTGGACGAGGGACGCGAAGCCTAGTTGAGGGACGGGCCCCCACCCAGGGCAACCGAAGGGTGCCCTGTAGTGATTGGCTGCATTATTGCGCATGCTCTGTACCGCTAATTATGAAAAACTATTAACAACAGATTAATGCAAATATCGTTAATACTAAAAAGTGATTATTTATGAATTTGAATTTTGAATATAATGAAAATTTAAGAGAAATATACATGTTCAATTACTAGAATATATAAAATGAATTAAAGAAAAAATACTGATTGAAAATAATTTATTATTTATATTGAAATAAAATATTATACAATACATACTTATTACTAGTATACTTATTATTAATTACATGAAATCTGAAATATTTCTATCACTCGCCCCTAAAAAGTGTCATTTTGTTAAAAAAAATGTCTTCGACAATTTGACGTATCTATTTTACTTAAACCTATGTAATATAACCTTATTTTAATATATTTTTTTATTATGGCACGTATTAAGTGCACTACATGGTTTTCCATAAATCCCTGTTCATGTGTATGTTTTTTTAAATTTTGAAATATATTAGTGTTAATAAATTTCTCTAATACTGCATTTGATAAATACAATTGAATTGTTTGCTGCCTAAAGATCACATCTGAATGGATGGCACATCGAATTTTATGTTCACACTTGCGGCAAATCGCAAGTACTTGGTCTGACGGCTGTATTAATCGCCCACGGGTTTTCACATTAATTAAATTATTTCTTCCAATATTACTGTCAGTTAGTTCGTTTGTACAAACTTCGCACAGTAACCGTTTTTTTTAATTGGAACACAACATACCCAGCTATATATTCAACAACACTCATTGAGAATGCTGTAATTTCTCGAATGTCTTGAATGTAATCATGATCATTTAAGTGATTGTTAATATTGTGAAAATCAGTTTCCACCGGTTCAATACATAATCTTGATAATCGTGACGTTACATTTATAACCTCTTCTGCTATGGCAACGGTACATATGGTAGTACTGCGCTTGCGCCGGACAGCGGCCAATGAAAAGGAGGCACCCTTTTACCTCGTCCCCGTCCCGCAACGGGTCCCACCCCGCAGTGGTAGTTAGACCCCTTGTGGCAACGGTACATATGGTAGTACTGCGCTTGCGCCGGACAGCGGCCAATGAAAAGGAGGCACCCTTTTACCTCGTCCCCGTCCCGCAACGGGTCCCACCCCGCAGTGGTAGTTAGACCCCTTGATGGTGCCCAGGCCACCTAGGAGTAGAGAATAGTGAGAGAGTAGACCAATTGGCAAAATTAGGACGAGAAGTTGGAAAGCATATACCAACAAAACTCACTATAAAAGAAGCAAAAAATATCTTCAAAAAGACAACTATAACAAACTGGAAAAACGATTTAGAGACTAAAGCACAAACAAACAATAACAGTTACTTTAAGCTAATAGACGACAACATAGAGCTAAACACACAATGGTTCACCAAATACAAACAAAAACCAAATAGAAAAGCAATATCAATAATTAACAGAATCAGAAGTAATCACCACAGAACAAAGGCACATTTATATAAACTCTCCATAATCCCAGAACCAAAATGCAATTGTGGTTATGAAGAAGAAGATTTAAACCACTTAATATTCACTTGTCCCCTAAATAAAGAAGTCTCAGATAAATTCATCAATTTCATTCAAATAAAAGGAGTACAAGCTCCATACGACATTAGGGCACTAGCCTTTAGTAAAGACATGGAAACACTAGCCAACATAACGCAAGCTTTTGCAAGCATGAACACACAACTATGATAGAAGTACAACTAACCAATAAATAATCAACAAAACAATTAACAAATAAATTTCAGACTACAAGCCAACACGAAGAATAAGAAAAGGAAGATCTAGAGGAAAAAAAAAAAAAAACACTGTGGTATCAGCGAAAGCTAAATCCACACAAAATATTATCTATCTATCTATCTATGGGTGGAAAATAGCTCACTCTTGCCGAGCTGTACGACTCGACTAGTACTGAATCATAGTGGTAGGAAGTCAATCCTTAAATTTGGTGCCGATCGTTTGTAGAAAGCGTAGACATAGTTGCCCGCAATTGCTCTGATCGTACTTCTGATAAGCCGTTCGATTGTATTCGATTTTCACAGCATTTTTGTCCAGATATTGTACCAATTCCTTAGGAGGTCGAAGGTTCCCGAAGCTGTCGAAATATGTAGCTCGACACCCTCTCTTCGCATACGCCACCCAATGAGTCCCCGGCCCTTCAATATTGTCCAAATTTACGATACCACTCTCGTTTCGACGTACTCCTCCAGCTAGTAGCGCGTTGCGCATAAAAACACGTCTAAAGAATGGAATATGCATACGTTTTGCCAACTCAGCCAATTGCAAATCGGTAGTTATGCCTACAGGCATTGTTTCAGTTGGGTTTTAAGCACAACTGTAATGTCTAGTAAACTTAGATTAAGAATTCTAGTTTTACCCGTAAGTATAAATAGCGAGTAAGTAGTAATTAAGAATTTGTATTAATTAAGTTTAAGTAGATATAAGTACAGTTAAGTAGGATTAATATAGCTTTAAGGAACTTCCAGCTTGTATTGTTTCTTAGATTTAGATTACAAGAAGGAGTTTAAATCTGATAAACGTGTTCTGGTATTGCAC
The DNA here is from genome assembly GCA_929113495.1 of Andrena minutula. Lineage (NCBI taxonomy): Eukaryota > Metazoa > Arthropoda > Insecta > Hymenoptera > Andrenidae > Andrena > Andrena minutula. The sequence goes on along the minus strand of OV815993.1, from coordinate 46,443,521 downwards.
TAACTTTGACCCGAGAATTAGTTTAAGGAGAGCGATACTGCCCGCACTCTTAACACGAGAGTTTGTCTAAGTAGCACTAAACACCAGTACGGAGCTATAAGCGAACTCTTTCTCCGAGATTTTGGAATCGACTAACGCGAGAAGACCGCGATCGCGGAAACGGATCTCAAGAATAAGAGTGGGGAGACCACAATGTTTCGGGAGCAATCACCGAGATGGTGACACTTAAACCATTTGGTCACGTCGACTCGCGACAGCTACCGAAATTCCGCGCGCGATAATCTAATCTTAGGAGCTAAAACAATGTACAACTTAGATCTAATATTTACAATATATACAGTCCTAAACAGGCATTTTTATGTTCTTTTCGACGTTTTTTTTTTCGTTTCGATATTCCCTGTCCGCGCTTGTACGGTGCGAGATAAAGTCCGCGACATTCCATGGAGCGATTATGACGTTGCATTTCCTGCAGCTGATATTGCGCCGCCTTATTATCGTTTACCGCCTTGGTTATCCCCGCCTCTCCACCAGCTAATGATCCGGGAACACCTAGCAGCGGCAGAAGTGATAATATGCCACCCCGTTTTGCCACCGGAAGAATCCGCTTTTTCAATGCTCTCTTCGTAGTACTTTTGCGGGGTTTTGTTTTCACCCCCTTTCCAATTTTCGTCTTGGCCTTCATAGCTGCCCAAACAGCTGTAGCAGCACCTCTTTCACCCAGAGTCGAGTCTCGCGCAACGATGCGTTTTCGCGCTTTGCCAGCGAGTACGTTATCCGCCACCTGCCTTTCGCCGAGGTCGTTGCTACGCGAATATGCAATATCGTGATCGCGACACGTGACGTCCAACGGATTGATACCCTGATCCCCTCTAGTCAATCGTTTTGCCAGATGAGTTCCAGGGCCACAAAACTGATAACCTGGAATATGTAATTCGAAAGGTAGCGCGTATATCACCCGATTTAACAAACCGCGGCCTTTCTTTACTCTCGTCGGCGACATTCACCACAGTTTTTAATCAATGGTGCTAGACCGTCGATATGCGTTCGCTGCCAAGGGCGATTATAATGTTCCAAGCACCGACGATACTGCTGAACCTCTGAATCGGCTTTTATATGCTCGGGGAGCCTGTCCCAAAACTGTTCAATGTGTCTCCCAAACTCTCGGAGTAGAATTATATTATATATGCTTGCTTTGGTATATATTTCAACTGCTCAGAGGTTAGGTCTCGAATATCGCAATTATCCGACAGGATCAGAAGCATTTTGAATACTGAGATGTTTTCGCTTCGGAGTGGGCCTATAAATAGGACGCGTCGTCGCTTCGACGTATCAAAATCAGTTTTCACAGTTCACAGCGATTCCTACGACAACCTGTGACGATACGCGTGACAAATTTTGACGATAAATCGGAAATTATGTCACCGAATTCGAAGCGTAGACACGGTAGCATGCTACCAAACACTATCCGCTGTGTTATTTGCGGCCCCTCGAATTGTGGAAAAACCAACGTGCTGGGGAGCTTGTTGGAAAGTCCACACGGCGTCCGCTTCAAGAACGTGTACGTGTATTCCAAGTCGTTGCAACAGCCTAAATATCAATATTTTGAGAATTTATTGACTCCGATAGATGAAATTGGCTACTTTACGTTTTCGAATAATAGTGATGTAATCCCGCCGAGCGAATCGCTTCCGAATTCTATTTTTATCTTTGATGACGTGGCATGTGACAAGCAAGATACGATACGAAAGTACTTTGCAATGGGGCGCCACTCGAACGTTGACTGTGTTACGTGCCGCGGCCTTTAGTGTTCGAGCGGCGCGTTTTAGACGGCCAAATTCTGATCAGGGGTATCCCACAATCTTTGATTATCAGAATTTGTCGTATTTATGTAGGTAATGGCAAGGAGGCTCGCCGCACTCGCAACAGTCAATTATTTTATTTACTTATCTAAATACCTTATCAGAAGGATAAGGGGTAGATTTTGGGATCGTTGGTGCTGTTACGAGCCGGGGCTGCGGCAACGCTAGAGGCCGGCGAGAGGGGTATTTCCCCAGGAATACGGATATGAATTTGTTAGTTAGGTGCGCGGACGAACCTGATGCGAAATCAGGGAGCCGCTAGGATTATTGACGGCGAGGACGAACCTGATGCGAAATCAGGGAGCCTCTAGGAATGGAGTCAGACACGGACGAACCTGATGCGTAATCAGGGAGCCGTAGGAGGGTGAAACGTCGTGAACGAACCCGATGCGAAATCGGGGAGTCACTAGGATAAAGTTCACAGACGAACCTGGTGCGAAACCAGGGAGCTGCTAGGAGGTTGGATTATTCACAGACGAACCTGATGCGAAATCAGGGAGCTGTTCGGAAGTAGGTAGATTTACAGACGAATCTGATGCGAAATCAGGGAGCTGTAGGATACGGACGAACCTGATGCGAAATCAGGGAGCCGTAGGAAGGGTTAAGTTTCGTGGACGAACCTGATGCGAAATCAGGGAGCCACTAGGTTGGTGAAGATGACTTGTTTTGGTAAAGAGGTGCGAACAAACCCGATGCTAATTCGGGGAGTCGCAGGAAATGTTAGTAATGCCTCGTAACTCTTAATTTGATACAACTCGAGCGGTAAAGTTGTATCTGTGGGTGAGTGCTACTAATATTATAAGGATCGCTGGGTAAAAGATAGGTTTAACGAAATCGACTTGATTTAGACGTGAACACCATAAGTATATTGAATAAACAATTAATACAAATGTAAGTGTCGCGATTAATTGATTAAATAAAAGATGTGTATATGTTACCACTAATTGCACGGTGTTGACGCACTGGCGATGCGGGGCGTACGAGTGGATATTTCAAAGTTCCAAATAGAATATAAACCGAACTCGCGGATTCTACAAGATTAACTTTGATTCCGACAGAGACTTTAGCCTGATCGAACTGAATCTAACCAACTCTGTACGAGCGTGACACGACGTGACGTTACGCGTGACTCTATAGCTATTAACCAACGAGGGTAGGAACCGAAGGGTTTATATAGTCCCAAAAATGAGTGGGGATGCGTTAGGAATTTCCATATAAGGAAAATCCTTCGGGGTCGTCGTCGTGTCACTCCCGTTCTCACGGTCGCGATGCAGATGGTAGAGATCTTGACCTCCATTAGTGGGGGTTGATAAGCGGAAGGATTTTAGGGCGTTTTCCCTTCGCAGACGCGAGCTCGAAAGACGGTTGAGAGCGACGTATGGGAAAATTCCACATACGTAACAGTGCTCTAGTCCCATACGGGTCTTTTCAAAGGAATCGGACAGGTAATTAATGAGTATAATTTAATGAATAATAAAGCTTTAATGCCGAAATATTGGATGGTTGTAAAACATATAGTACTGAATATGTAAAGTAAAATTAATCAACAACAAACATAGACATTCGCGCTATCGGGCACAATTCCTGATTAGGGGAATCCCACAATCATTTGATTATCAGAAATTGTGTTAAGTACGATTCAATCATAATACAGTGTACAAAAGAGATAATAGGTGCAACTCACCAGACAATTGATATTGAATTGACAAATATAATTTGTGTTTTCGCTTGGAATTATATCCTGTGCTGTGATGATAGACCTAAATCAGAAGAAGAGATGAAACGCGAAGACACACACACATACACACACTTAGTTATCTGAACGAGTGAATCCGAATTGAATTTTAAACAAGACCGAATAAAAGTGGTTTTAAAAGAACAATATGAGTAATAATAAATGAATTGTTTCGCAAAGTTTAGTATATGAATTATTTCACGAGTTTAAATAAATGAATTGTTTCGCAAAGTTTAGTATATGAATTATTTCACGAGTTTAAATAAATGAATTGTTTCGCAAAGTTTAGTATATGAATTATTTCACGAGTTTAAATAAATGAATTGTTTCGCAAAGTTTAGTATATGAATTATTTCACGAGTTTAAATAAATGAATTGTTTCGCAAAGTCGAGTCTTTCACGCGGTTTCACAATAGACCGGAGAACTCTAGCTCTAAGACACTTGCGGACCCAGCGACACGCACCTCACGATTTATCGTCACAGAGTGTCGCAGCTTCACGCTCTCGGCAGCGACCAGAGTGGGTCCGTACCGAAAATGCTTACGCTGCATTTTATCGCTCGGCCGCGCTACCATGGGCCCGTCTACTTAACGAGGCGGTGTGTGTGTGTTCTCACACCCATCCATCAGACTCTCGATTCAAATACATGATCAATCCTTACAGGACATTCGTACGTACAGGAAAACATGACATCGCACATTACAATTTCACACCTGCTGAGGCCTTCCCTGAATGTTCATAAATTTATATGCACAATTTCTGACTAGGGGAATCCCACAGTCCTTGGACTATCAGAAATTGTGTTATGTATCTAATTTTAACCAAACAACTTTGAATTAATTAATTAATTTATTTACACGTGCCCCGAAATGTGCGACAAAACCGTGAGAAGGCGCGACTCCCTGCACCGGATGTAGGGTATACAATTCCATCAATCTTCTAAGAAGTGATCCAGTCTGCGCATTCCTGCTGTAGCCGTTACTGATTATGTTACAATGTTTAACGCGGCGGTCAGAGGTGCTCTCAACGAGGGTTCTCCCACAATGCTGCAAGGCACTGTTGAAATACATCCCTGCCGCTTACACAGAACGGATTCGGCACAACAGGAGAACCACTGGTCCTTTCGAACGCGACTATCTGGTGAGAACGCCGCTGCGTCAGCACCGCCTTATCGGTATCGCGGGACGGTAATGCGTCGAGGCGACGACGCTCCAAGAAAGGGGTTTTTGTTCTAGCAAAAATATTATTGATTAATGGGCAGGAGTATGATCAACGAGGGATTTCCCATAACGCTAGGCGTTGTTGATGCATACCCTGACCAGAAAGAAAAATCTTACGTTCCGGACGTAACATCCCTCCCTCCTTGGAATCATCGTCGTCCTCGACGATGTATACTGAAGGTATAAGGTACAGTAGCTGCTTATGAATAGGTCTATGGGTTCGGGTTGCATTGGACTAGGGGAATCCCATAATGTTTGCACATTGTCACAATGCAATCCCGTTACAAATTATTCGGAATGGAATAAAGGCTCATACACCAAGTCGTGCGTTACATGAAGAGAGGTATTGCGTCTATACCTAGTGTATCGCGTAATGGTCGTACCTCTGACATACAAGTGTATTTGCCCTGTTCGATGACCGTTTGTCACCACCCCGTACGCACAGTTCAATATGGTTTTACTGATGGTTGGGCAGCTCTCCACATCGACCGTGACTATTTCTGGACACTGCCGTAGCAAGCCACAGATGTCCTCGTCAGTAATACCCTGGCTCTCTCTGCAGTGGACTTCTATCAAGCCCGTGAGGAATTGCAGTATCCATCCACCGACAGTCGGATGCATGTAATTGACATCTAGGATTTTTAGTTTTTCCAATTTTCGGAGTGGTTCCAGAACGAATTCCCCTTTGATGTTTGTGCAACCACTCAGATTCAAAGATGTTATTTCCCCCATGTATAGGCCAATTTCTGAAACAAGGCCAGAAGCAACCCATCCGCAGAAGGTAAGACTCAGGGCTGTTATACTCCGATATCTTGAGGGAAAAGAGACAGCCATCTCTACCGGACCCAGCTCCAGCTCGGCAAAATCTCCCCTGTCAACTGCTGCGTTGCCTTCCTCCATTTCCATTTCAGGCATGGGCTCCTCGAAACTACAGAAATGTAACTCCAAGGTCGTTAGAGTCGTCTGCAGGTCTGAATTGCTGATTAACGCCTGCAAAATACTATCGTCTGTTAAATTTTTACATATCCTGATGTTTAAACAATTCAGATTCCGCAACCCTTGAAGAGTGGTTGCTAGGTTTAAGGGTTTTAGTTGCTCGCAACGGTGGAGAAAAAGCGTTTCTCCAAACGCTTCTCTTTGTTCTAGCAAAAATATTATTGATTAATGGGCAGGAGTATGATCAACGAGGGATTTCCCATAACGCTAGGCGTTGTTGATGCATACCCTGACCAGAAAGAAAAATCTTACGTTCCGGACGTAACAACTGCTTCTATCTCTGTCAGACGTATGCAAAGATTCCCAAACATCTTATACACGACAATGCGAATCTGTTGATTCTGTTTAAGCAGGATGGTACCAAAGTGAAACATGTGTACAACGATCACGTAAACACCGATATGTCTTACGAGGATTTCTGCGCGTTGTGTCGTAATTGTTGGCAACGAGAGTATGGTTTCGTAGTAATAGACAAGGATAACGCGATGTTCAATGGACGTTATAGAAAGGGATTTAACGAGTTTGCCACACCATGAGATGGTCAATCGCTGTCAATGCATCGATGAGAAAGCAACGTCTGCGTACAACGATGATGATTGATATCGATAGTCTGGAGGGTAAGGATCGCGAGAGAATAGCGAAGGAAATTGCAAAAACCAGCGCAGCCATTCGCAAGAAACATTTGGCTTTGAAGACTGGTAAGATGGACGAAGATATCGCGTTGGATAGATACTTTAAACCTATCGTCGAGCCCTTGAAACATATAGTGGAAAATACCACAGAGGCCGACACATTACCACAGCCGAACATCAACGTTGAATGGAGTGAAACATTAACGCCTAACACAGAAATCCACCCGAACGGGAACACATCGCGTAAGGCAAAGAGGAAATCACACGCGTTATTGGAATATTCCCCTATAACCTCCACACCAGTTCAATCGAAGCGGAAACGACAAAATACTACGTTAAGCGAGCCTTCGGTCCCTATCACGCCAATAAATACAATTCCTTCTATACAATTGCTCTCAGCCGTTGATGATGATGGTCATTATGATGATGACGTTTTCGAAACTTCTCCCAATGAGTCATTTGCGACATCTATTAGACAACAACTTCGAACATCCGAGGGACAAGAAGCGCTTCGCAGTTATTTCGGTCCGCTGGGGCAAAAATACATAGATGTAATTCTAATTGAGGATAAAGATAAGACCATAAGTAGTATAGCTATGGGAGTTCTAACCCAAATTTGAGTTTGAAGGCCATTTCCCCCTCCCCTCCCCCTGACCTTGAAACTCAAATTTGAGTTTCAAAGTCGACGGAAAAAAACTCTCCGCGGGCGGCGCGTGACCGGGCGGCGCGTGACCGGGGCGGCGGCGGATGACGTCATCGAGATCGGGCGGCAGCGGATGACATCACCGAGATGACGGAATGGTGGGGGGTTATAGCGCGAGGACCGATATCAAATCAATCGATAACCGAAACGATACCGAAACCGCCGCATCGAGGAGGAGAGCCTGTGACTGTCGGTAAAGAAGGAAATATTAATTTAAGATATTAATATAAATGAAAAAACAGAATCTATGCGACGGGGCTCGAACCCAAGACCTCCGCGGTACGAGTCAGTCGCCTAACCAACTCCCCCAACGTCGGCTCTCTGACATCAGTCTTTAATGAATGATACATATGCCGAGCGTCACCAAGCATTCGTTTTTCATCGGATAACGTCGGGAAAGATCGGCTTTTTAAACACCGCGTCTTCGGATAGATGGGAAAGAGAGAGCGTGCATTTTAAAGCTAAAATTCTGAGGGAGGGAAAGAGACAGCACTACATGGTGGTACAATCGCATGCTTTAGGAGGGAAAGAGACAGAGCATTATTTTAAAGCTAAATTCTAGGTAGGGAAAGAGACAACACTACTTAGTGGTACAATCGCATCCATTCTATAGATAATAATTGTTTTCAAATGATTTTCAATCATGTAACTTGAGCCATGCCCTCAAGGATAAAAGTTTCGATACGCGCCGAATGTAATATAATACCTGTGAGAACGTTGAACCTTTGAATTATGCGATGTCAGCAGAAATTTCCTCGGATGATCTCGCGCACTAATTTGCCATACGTGTGAATCATAGAAAGAATTATGTTGTATCAGCAGAAATTGCATAGAATCATGTTTGAACCAATCGGCTTTTTGCATGCAATCTTTTGGGGGGAGGAGGTACACCAAAAGAGTTAGACATACGCGTCCATCATAGAAAAATTAAAAGAATATAATTTACCATTTTTTTACTACGAGCATCATCCACAATATGATTGAGAGTACAATCACATTTTATTCTAAAGCTAACAGTATTCTAAAGCGTTCCGATTTAACGCTGCAGCGTATCGCACGATTGTGTGTAATTTGACTCCTCTGGAGCAGCCGCGCGGGATGATATCATTTGGCAGCGAGATGAAAGCACGAACAAAATATAATACTTTTTTCGGAAACGTCGAATCTCAGAATTAGGTGGCAAAGAGAGAAGGAAAATGATGGGTGAATAAAATTAAGAAATAATATAGAATAATACAAGCACAAACATAAAAATATAAAATACAATACAATACAATATGAAAAACAATAAAAGTATAAAATGAAATAAAATAATAAAATAAAAGAAAATAAATTAATAAAATAAAAAAGAAAAATATAAAAACATAATATAAAAATAGAATATGAATAGAATATAAAAATAAAAAATAAAAATATAAAAATTCAATATAAAAATACATTATAAAAAGAAAAAATATAGGAATAATAATAATAATAATTTAATTTAATTTATTATCCACTTTTGTGTTACAATTTAACGATCCTATACACTTTCCATTTCATTCCAGTGATTGTGTCAATGTAAGTCCTACCGTTCTAATGTATCCTGCTGAGTCACAACAATTTTTTCTATTTTACAAGTGTTTCCTGATCTATTTTATGTTGCATAATCTTCTTTTATCATTTTCCTGTTCTTCCCATTGTTCAGGATTGGTCGCAGTGATGCGACCAATTTGCATCTGCGCGCTGTAGCGAGGATGCGCGGCAGATTCAAACCGGCGTTGTTGTCGCCTTGGCAACTGAGTGGTCGCGGAGACGGCCTGAGCGGGCCATCTCTTGATTGACACCTGGACTAATTACTCCCACCATCATTTGCATAGTAACACGCGATGTTACGTGGTCTTCGCGGATTGGCCAGGTGTCCTCGATCTCGAGCCGGTGCCTTGCCTCGTGTCGTCTCTGCGACCACTCGCTCTCTTCTGTGTGAATCGCGATAAGGTGCACCTCGTGTCTTTCGCTGAGATACTATCACCAAGAGCAATCGGCGCTCCGATTTTTCTAAGTTTCAACTTCTCAAATTCCGTGCTTGGAATTTCCAGACGCTCACTTTCGTGGTCTTTAATTAAGTGTATTCACACGCGTAATAGATTAAACGTGCTCGTTTATTGCGCTCGCCATTAGATCACAGTGTGAAACTTTTACATCTATTATATTTAAAACTAAGCCCCGTGCGTTAAGTATTGTGCGGTAAATGCAAATCGTAGGTGCTCCTCGATTTTGCTTGAACATAAAATTGGTCCTTCGAGCCGGAGCTCCGGTGAATTTCTAGTGCCGTTCGTTGTGCTGTTCGTGTGCCTCGTGGTTCTATCGCTCGTTCCGTTACACCATCATGGCCGACACCCTACCAGAGCAGATCGAGCTGTATCATCGGCTCACGCGTGTGTATGAAAATCTGAAAAAGAAAGACGTACACGGCAACCTGCGTGTCGGCGGGCGGCTGCAACACTCGCTGCTCTACTTCAGCCGCTGTCCTCCATCAAATCTACAATCATCGTGTATGATGAGTTCCACTGGGTCACGCTGCTGATCGACGAGACGCACCAACAAGGCTCGCCCGGAGACAACCAGCTCACGCTGTCCACGTTCCGCCAACACTGCTGGAAGCTGCGAGGGCTGACGAGGGTGAAGGTGTCCATCCACTGCTGGCTCACCTGCTTACTTTGGAACAACCACTCGCTATCTCCATTCTTCAATCGTCGCGTGCTCGCGTCGTTACATGCTGCACTTCTGCAGCTAGCCGTAGTTATGCTGGCTCGCGTACCTTCGCGATACTCGTTGCGCTTGCAACTGTCAGTATATTCTACATTCGTCGCGTGCTCGCGTCGTTACATGCTGCACTTCTGCAGCTAGCCGTAGTTATGCTGGCTCGCGTACCATCGCGATACTCGTTGCGCCTGCAACTGTCAGTATATTCTACATTCGTCGCGTTCTCGCGTCGTTACATGCTGCACTTCTGCAGCTAGCCGTAGTTATGCTGGCTCGCGTACCTTCGCGATACTCGTTGCGCCTGCAACTGTCAGTATATTCTACATTCGTCGCGTGCTCGCGTCGTTACATGCTGCACTTCTGCAGCTAGCCGTAGTTATGCTGGCTCGCGTACCTTCGCGATACTCGTTGCGCCTGCAACTGTCAGTATATTCTACATTCGTCGCGTGCTCGCGTCGTTACATGCTGCACTTCTGCAGCTAGCCGTAGTTATGCTGGCTCGCGTACCTTCGCGATACTCGTTGCGCCTGCAACTGTCAGTATATTCTACATTCGTCGCGTGCTCGCGTCGTTACATGCTGCACTTCTGCAGCTAGCCGTAGTTATGCTGGCTCGCGTACCTTCGCGATACTCGTTGCGCTTGCAACAGTCAGTATATTCTACATTCGTCGCGTGCTCGCGTCGTTACATGCTGCACTTCTGCAGCCAGCCGTAGTTATGCTGGCTCGCGTACCTTCGCGATACTCGTTGCGCCTGCAACTGTCAGTATATTCTACATTCGTCGCGTGCTCGCGTCGTTACATGCTGCACTTCTGCAGCCAGCCGTAGTTATGCTGGCTCGCGTACCTTCGCGATACTCGTTGCGCCTGCAACTGTCAGTATATTCTACATTCGTCGCGTGCTCGCGCCGTTTCATGCTGCACTTACAGCTAGCCGTTTAGCAAATTCGTCATACTGACGAAGGCGGGCGGGAATGTTCAGGATTGGTCGCAGTGATGCGACCAATTTGCATCTGCGCGCTGTAGCGAGGATGCGCGGCAGATTCAAACCGGCGTTGTTGTCGCCTTGGCAACTGAGTGGTCGCGGAGACGGCCTGAGCGGGCCATCTCTTGATTGACACCTGGACTAATTACTCCCACCATCATTTGCATAGTAACACGCGATGTTACGTGGTCTTTGCGGATTGGCCAGGTGTCCTCGATCTCGAGCCGGTGCACCTCGTGTCTTTCGCGGAGATACTATCACCAAGAGCAATCGGCGCTCCGATTTTTCTAAGTTTCAACTTCTCAAATTCCGTGCTTGGAATTTCCAGACGCTCACTTTCGTGGTCTTTAATTAAGTGTATTCACACGCGTAATAGATTAAACGTGCTCGTTTATTGCGCTCGCCATTAGATCACAGTGTGAAACTTTTACATCTATTATATTTAAAACTAAGCCCCGTGCGTTAAGTATTGTGCGGTAAATGCAAATCGTAGGTGCTCCTCGATTTTGCTTGAACATAAAATTGGTCCTTCGAGCCGGAGCTCCGGTGAATTTCTAGTGCCGTTCGTTGTGCTGTTCGTGTGCCTCGTGGTTCTATCGCTCGTTCCGTTACACCATCATGGCCGACACCCTACCAGAGCAGATCGAGCTGTATCATCGGCTCACGCGTGTGTATGAAAATCTGAAAAAGAAAGACGTACACGGCAACCTGCGTGTCGGCGGGCGGCTGCAACACTCGCTGCTCTACTTCAGCCGCTGTCCTCCATCAAATCTACAATCATCGTGTATGATGAGTTCCACTGGGTCACGCTGCTGATCGACGAGACGCACCAACAAGGCTCGCCCGGAGACAACCAGCTCACGCTGTCCACGTTCCGCCAACACTGCTGGAAGCTGCGAGGGCTGACGAGGGTGAAGGTGTCCATCCACTGCTGGCTCACCTGCTTACTTTGGAACAACCACTCGCTATCTCCATTCTTCAATCGTCGCGTGCTCGCGTCGTTACATGCTGCACTTCTGCAGCTAGCCGTAGTTATGCTGGCTCGCGTACCTTCGCGATACTCGTTGCGCTTGCAACTGTCAGTATATTCTACATTCGTCGCGTGCTCGCGTCGTTACATGCTGCACTTCTGCAGCTAGCCGTAGTTATGCTGGCTCGCGTACCATCGCGATACTCGTTGCGCCTGCAACTGTCAGTATATTCTACATTCGTCGCGTTCTCGCGTCGTTACATGCTGCACTTCTGCAGCTAGCCGTAGTTATGCTGGCTCGCGTACCTTCGCGATACTCGTTGCGCCTGCAACTGTCAGTATATTCTACATTCGTCGCGTGCTCGCGTCGTTACATGCTGCACTTCTGCAGCTAGCCGTAGTTATGCTGGCTCGCGTACCTTCGCGATACTCGTTGCGCCTGCAACTGTCAGTATATTCTACATTCGTCGCGTGCTCGCGTCGTTACATGCTGCACTTCTGCAGCTAGCCGTAGTTATGCTGGCTCGCGTACCTTCGCGATACTCGTTGCGCCTGCAACTGTCAGTATATTCTACATTCGTCGCGTGCTCGCGTCGTTACATGCTGCACTTCTGCAGCTAGCCGTAGTTATGCTGGCTCGCGTACCTTCGCGATACTCGTTGCGCTTGCAACAGTCAGTATATTCTACATTCGTCGCGTGCTCGCGTCGTTACATGCTGCACTTCTGCAGCCAGCCGTAGTTATGCTGGCTCGCGTACCTTCGCGATACTCGTTGCGCCTGCAACTGTCAGTATATTCTACATTCGTCGCGTGCTCGCGTCGTTACATGCTGCACTTCTGCAGCCAGCCGTAGTTATGCTGGCTCGCGTACCTTCGCGATACTCGTTGCGCCTGCAACTGTCAGTATATTCTACATTCGTCGCGTGCTCGCGCCGTTTCATGCTGCACTTACAGCTAGCCGTTTAGCAAATTCGTCATACTGACGAAGGCGGGCGGGAATGTTCAGGATTGGTCGCAGTGATGCGACCAATTTGCATCTGCGCGCTGTAGCGAGGATGCGCGGCAGATTCAAACCGGCGTTGTTGTCGCCTTGGCAACTGAGTGGTCGCGGAGACGGCCTGAGCGGGCCATCTCTTGATTGACACCTGGACTAATTACTCCCACCATCATTTGCATAGTAACACGCGATGTTACGTGGTCTTTGCGGATTGGCCAGGTGTCCTCGATCTCGAGCCGGTGCACCTCGTGTCTTTCGCGGAGATACTATCACCAAGAGCAATCGGCGCTCCGATTTTTCTAAGTTTCAACTTCTCAAATTCCGTGCTTGGAATTTCCAGACGCTCACTTTCGTGGTCTTTAATTAAGTGTATTCACACGCGTAATAGATTAAACGTGCTCGTTTATTGCGCTCGCCATTAGATCACAGTGTGAAACTTTTACATCTATTATATTTAAAACTAAGCCCCGTGCGTTAAGTATTGTGCGGTAAATGCAAATCGTAGGTGCTCCTCGATTTTGCTTGAACACCATCTTTTCCTTCTCCCTATTATCTCCCGTAGAATAGTCAAGTTTTCCCTTCTCCTCTAATTACTTCTTTCCAATTCCTCCCACTCTCTCCACTTACTTCACATGCTTCAATCACATGTTTCACTGTTTCTTCCTCTTTCTTACAAAGCCTACATATCCTTTCTTCGTTCATTAGCCAATATTTGCATACCCATGTTTCACTATCCTTTATGAATCTTGCTATCCTTTCTAATTCTCCTCTCCCTTTTTTCTTTTTTTTCACCCATAAGTATTTCGGCTTATTTCCTGGTTTCCTTGCCACCTCCCTTAATTCTCTTAGGAACTTTCACTCTTTTATTTTCATCTCTCTTTCTTGTTCTTGAATGTATTTACTTATCTGCTCTATTTTGGTTCACACGTCTTCACCAATAAAAATATAAAAATATATAAATATAATTGAATATAAAAATATAAAAATACAATTAAAATAGAAAATAAAACACAATACAATATAAAAACATATAATTATAAAAGAACATAAAATAAAATAATAAAAGAAAATACTATTAAATAATAAATATAATATGAAAAGAAAAAAGAAAATAGAATATAAATGAATAAAATATAAAAATATAAAATAAAAAAATAAAAAATATAAAAAACATTGTGAAATAAAAGGAATAGACTAAAATAATAAATGTAATATGAAAAGAAAAAAAAATATAAAAATTCATTATAAAAGAATATAATATAAAAAGAAAAAATATAAAAAACAATATAAAATTAAACGAATAGAATAAAAAAATTCAGTATAAAAATAAAAATATAAAAATACAATATAAAAAGAAAAATATAATAATAATAATTTAATTTATTGCCCACTTTTGTGTTACAATTTAACGATCATATACTCTTTCCATTTAAATCCCGTGATCGTGCCAGTGTAAAGGTCTGCGCACACATTTCCGTTCCGTCTCCGTTCGCTCTCCGTTCCGTGGACGTACAAGGTATCGGTTGCTTGTTTTGGAATGGAGCAGCGCACACTTGTCAGTTCCGTGAAATTCGATGGCCTCTCCGTATCCGTCAGGTCTGGGCCGTCCAGATCCGTGTTAAAAAATATCGTTTGCGTGCTTTACAATGGAGCAGCGCACACTTGTCCGTGTAAAGGATGTCAGCCGGGGTCCGTGTAGAACCCCTATCCGTTCGGTGAAACTAAAATTCGGTTGCCAACGATATTTGGGCATTTGGACTGACGGAGTCCGGAAATCGCGGAAAGGTCGACCTTTTTTTATGACCATGAAAGGTTCTCGGGTCGAAGCTCTCGCACCACGCGCTTCAGGGGTCCTAGAGCCTAGAGTCATAAAGACAAGGACAGCAATAGGCCACTCAGTAATGGAAATGGTAATTTCTATAATTAATATTAAAACTCCATAAAAATACCACCAATGCATTGCTGGAGTTTTTACAATGAAAATTATACCAAACATGATATAATTCTGATCATTATTAATGATTGTAATGGAAAGATTGTTTTTCTTTCAAAAGGACGAAACACGCCACCTACTTAGTAAACTAATCCTTCTAGCTTCTAAAAAAATCACGTCGTTTAGACCAAATTTAATGTTGTTATTCTGTTTTAAAGGGTGTCCGAATACTTTTGTCTCCACTGTATGTACATATGTAAGTACATAATACACATTTTCTTTCACTAATTCGCATTTGTGAAATAGGCTGGTAAGTGTGGACTGGTATGCGCATTCGAAATCTCGATACACATACTATTGGGAGATGAGAAAAAAGGAGACTACCCACAAGCTGAAATGTCACAGGGGCAAGGGGAATCGCCCGTTCGCTTCACCCTATCCCCTCCAAGAAATCCTAATTTTCGGTCCTTAACGGCTGTCCATATCTGTGATTTGTCGCGATTAGACATAAAGTGGTGTTTCCAAAACGACAGGTATCACGCTACTGACTGAGAGAATTGTACAGCAGGCTTGCAGAAATGGCTGAATTGGGACTTATCGGGCCAGAGCAGGCCCTTTACACAGTTGTCAGTGATGTTAGGGACACCGCAGGGAGACGGAACGGACACCATACGGAGGCGGAACGGAGACGGAACGGAAATGTGTGCGCAGACCTTAAGTCCTACCCTTCTAATGTATCCGACTGTGTGCTAACAATTTTTTCTATGTTACAAGTGTTTCCTAATCTATTTTATGTTGCATAATCTTCTTTTATCACTTTCCTGTTCTTCCCATCTTTTCCTTCTCCCTATTATCTCCCGTAGAATGGTCAAGTTTTCCCTTCTCCTCTAATTACCTCTTTCCAATTCCTCCCACTCTCTCCACTTACTTCACATGCTTCAATCACATGTTTCACTGTTTCTTCCTCTTTCTTACAAAGCCTACATATCCTTTCTACGTTCATTAGCCAATATTTACATACCCATGTTTCACTACCCTTTTTTTTTTTTTTTTATACGTGGAGAAATCCCTGACGGATACCCCTCACCCGCGGGGGCGGGCGGGGGTTATGTGGGGCTTGCACCCACTAAAACTCCACGGTGATCTTCCTCGCGCGCGGCGCTGCGCGCCTGAGGGGAGGGATTTGGGTGCGAGATCAAACTAGCGATACTTTCGCTACCCTCCCCCCCTGCGCTTCGTGCAGCACCGCGCGAGGTCCCCTCACGGGGTCGTCCCTGGGGGAGTATCTTACCTCCCCCAGCAATTGTCTCCGGGACCGGCGGCGCGCGACGGATCACGCGCCCGCGCCGCCTCTTCCGGGGTCGCTGTTACTAGGGCGGGTGGTGCCCCCCGACACCCCCACCCCGCGACCCCGCGATCGAAATCCTACCCGGCCGCTTCGTGACAACGGTCGCGGCCGGGCCGGGGCGCTGACGGCCTTAAGGGCCGCCCAAGCCGCCCGTACCGAGAGGGCCTTTCGGCGGCCGGGTGTTCGAAAACACCCGGTTACACCTCGGTCGGGCGGCTGACCAACGCCTACAGGGCGGCCCGCTATCGGCCGCTAGTCTTGCCCCGAGAGCTCGATCGCTCTGAGGGGGCAGCGGATTGAACATCCGCTCCCCCGGAAGGGGGGCCCATGACATGGGCCCCCCGTACCGCCATCCCTACAACGCCGCCGTAGCCTAAGCGCGCTCTGCCACAACGCGCCGGCCACGGCGGCCACCCGTTGTTCCGTCCGCGGCGGCCCTTATCAACGAGGGCCGCCGCACCTCCAACTCCCTCCCACCGCCCACTCACATTTGCCCCCCTCTCTCACCGGGGGGGGGGGGGGGGGCGTACTGGACAGAAAAGCCGCGCCCGTCGCGCGGCGCGGCCCCATCCCCCTCCCATCATCGGGGAGTGGCTTAGAGACCCGGGGTCTCACGACAACCGGGGGAGCGGGGCGACTCACGCAACTAAGTCGCCGCACGACCTCCCCCGGCCCCGGGTCATCCTCCCGCGCGCCGTCTCGCCCGGACCACCCGGCGAGGGCGGCAACCCGCCCTCTCGCGGTCCCTTTCCGCCTCCTCCTTCTCCAGCATTATCGCTTCGGAGAAGGAGGCGACGGCCTCCCAGCAGTCCCGATCCTCCGCCATGCGACGCACGACCGTCGCCAGCGAGAGGTCGGGACCCAGCCGCAACCGCAGGACTCGGCGATCATCTTGCCACTCGGGGCAATCCACCAGAGTGTGATCCGCCGAGTCCTGGACGCCCCGGTCGCAGCTGTGACACCGCGACATGGCCTCCCGCCCTATTCGACACAGGTAATCCCCGAAGCAGCCAACTCCGGTGATCACCTGCGTCAGGCGGAAGGTAAGCCTGCCATACCTGCGCTCCACCCATTGCGGAAGAATGGGCAGAAGCGCCCTGACAACGCGGCCCTCCCGATGTTCCGGGAGGGCGAGCCAATCGAGCCATTTGACTCGCATGCGTTGCCGGGCCTGGTCCCGCGCGTCGGGTCCTACCGGCGCCAGGGGGTCCCTCGCTCCGCTGAGATCGTGGGAGGCGAAGTATACCTCCGCCTCCATCTCAGCGAGCAGATGGAATGGTGGGGACCCACCCAACGCCGACAGTTCGGCATGCGACACCGTGCGGTACGCCCGCACGGCTCGGAGGACTGCGCGGCGATGAACCTTCGCGAGAAGGTCTCGCCCAACGCGACAGCCCTCCAGGTCGCCGGCCCAGACCGGCGCTCCGTAGAGCGCCATGGACCGGACGACCGTCACATATAGGCGCCGAACCGCTTCATGTGGGCCTCCCAGGTTGGGCATGATGCGCCCGAAGGCGAACACCTGTCGCTCCAACCTGGGGCCCAGGACCCGAAAGTGACGCGCGAATCGCCAGTAGGTGTCCAGGGTCAGACCGAGATATTTCATCGATCGGCCGACCCCGATGCAGGCCTCCCCGACTCTCAGAGACGCCCTGTTGGGGATGCCAGTCCCAACCCTGTCTGCGAGCCACGTCGCCTCCGTTTTCTCGAAGGCGACTCGCAGACCGAGCGTCTCCATCGCGGGGATGACACGTCGCAGTGCCCTCTCCGCGAGGTCCAGTGCTGCCACCCATTTCCGCCCGGAAGCCACCACCAGCGTGTCGTCGGCGTAACACACGAGCGACACGTCCGGCGACGGCATCTCTACCCGCAACACCGCGTCGTACGCCAAGTTCCAAAGCAGGGGCCCTAAAACGGACCCCTGTGGCACGCCGCGGTGCACGTGAGCCACCCCGTCCCCGTCTCGACCGACGTACGAGACCACCCGGCCGCGGAGGTAGTCCCCGATCAGGCGGCGAAGGTAGAGCGGGACGCTGTGAAACACAAGCGCCCGCTCGATCGCCGCCCAGGAGACGGTGTTGAACGCGTTGGCGATGTCGAGAGACACCGCCACGCCGACACCGCCCCCCTCGACCGCCCGGCGCGACAGCGACCTGACCAGCAGAATGGCATCTACCGCCGATCGCTGCCGCCTAAAGCCGAATTGGCGGTCGGACAGATCCGGGAACTCCGCGGCTCCGAGGTGGTCCAAGAGGCGGGCAGCCAGGATGCGCTCCAAGAGCTTGCCCGCCTCGTCGAGGAGACATATCGGCCGATAAGCCGAGGGTGACTCTGCGGGCTTTCCGGGCTTCCGCAGCAGCACTAACCTCGCTTCCTTCCACACCTGGGGAAACCTCCCGGTCCTCAAGGCCGCGTCGAACACGCGCCTGAGGCCGCTCCCAAGGGCGCCCATCGCGCAGGCCCAGACTCGCCCGGGCACACCGTCCGGTCCGGGTGCAGCGTTCTTCGAACGCATTCGAAGCACCGCGGACCGGAGCTCCTCGTCCGTGACCCTCGGGGCATCCTCGATGTCGGTGCCCCACGTCAACCCCGGATCCCCCGAAGCGTCGACGCGACCCTCCCCAGGAACCGGGGGAGGGGGAAACAGCGCCGACAATACCTCGAGGAGAAACCGGGGCTCGAGGCCCTCTGTGACAGGGGGCGCCCAAGGTCCGAGCTTGACAGACACGGCCCTGTATGGGCGCCCCCAAGGGTCCTCGTTGAGGGTCGCGAGGGACTCCTCGCACGAACGGGTTTTTGCCCGGGCTATGGCTCCACGGAGCTCCCTGCGCGCCGCTGAAAACGCGGAGCGCAGCTCCCGGAGCCGGTCCTCCGTGACCCGCCTTGGATCCCAGCGGCGGGCCTTGGTGTACCGGCGTCTCGCGACAACGCATGCGGCGCGAAGATCAGCGATCTCCACGGACCACCAGTACACCGACCTCCGACCCCCGCCCGGCGGCCCGGCTCGCGGCATAGTGGCGTCGCAGATTCTCTGCAACGCTCGCCGGAGCCATAGGGCGCCGTTAGAGGGGTCGTCGAGGACGTCGCCCGGCAAAGGAGGCCAGGCGACGACGGAGGACGCCATCCGGGCCGCGTCAGCATCGAGCTTCTTGAGCGCCCAGCGCGGCGGCTGTCTACCGGCTCGAGGGGGAGGCACGGGGGCGGAGGTAGCCAACATGACGTACATGTGGTCGGAGCCTGTCTCCGACTCCTCCGCCACCCAGCAGTCCGACGTCATCGCTGCGGCCGCGGGGTTAACCCAGACGAGGTCGATGACCGACTCGCCCCGCGACCCGCGGAACGTCGTGACCGCGTGGGGGTTCTTCAAGATGAACCCCATTGCCTCCACCCACTCGAGCAGCACCTCGCCCCGGAGGTCTGTCCTGGGGGCGCCCCACTCGCGAGCGTGGGCGTTAAAATCCCCCAGGAGGACCACTGGCTGAGCCAATCGGGGGGCTAAAAACACCCCCACCTCGTTCAGCCGGTCCTCGAACTCCGGGACGCTGTATCTCGGTGCCAGGTAGCAGCCGACCACTGTGAGGTTTCCCCACTTCACCGCCATCCAGCCCCGACCGTGTTGGGCGACCGAACACGACGGGGCTCCCGGTCCCATCTCCCACGTCATCGCCACTTGCCGATCCGGATTGGTGGACCGATAGCACCGGTCCCCCAGCGGATACGGCTCGGCGATGACGGCCAGCCCGACGCCCAACTCCAAGCGAGCCTGCTCAAGCAGGTCGTGCGCTCGCATGGAGTGGCACGCGTTTAGGAGGAGTATCGGGGGGGCCGCGAGACATTAAGGAGTCTCAGCGCCGGCCTCCCCCGACTCCTCCGCTGGCGGACCTGCGCCCCCGATGATGTCTGGGGGCGCGAGACGCTCCGTCTCGTCGTCCGGGAGATGGGATCCACCTCCGAACGAAGCCGCGACCGAGCGCGCTAACTCCAGCGCCTCGGCCGCATCCACCTCCTCTGGCGCTCCTCCACCCGCCGGCGGGGGAACCTCCTCGGCCTTTAGGAAGGCCTCCCTCCCAGCCGGCGGTGGCTTCTTTGGGGGGAGCTCCGTGTCGCTCCCCCCTTTCTCCCTCTTCTTCTTCTTACCGGCCCGCCTCGGGGACCCCCCGGGCGCCGAGGAAGGGAGGCCGCTAGCCGGAGCGTCCGGCTCCTCGCGGTCCTTCCTCTTACCGGCGCCATCCCCGGCCATGGATGTTGCGGCCAGGGGAGCGGTCTCCATCTTCTCCGGCGAAGGCACCGGAGATGCGGCGGCCGCGGGGGTATCGCCCGCAGGCGGCGAGGAGCGCGCCCCCGATGCTTTGGGGGCCGACCTCTTGCCCTTTCGGGCCCCTGCGCGAGCCACAGGAGGGGGCCGACAAGCCGGTCCCCCCATTCTGTGCCCGCTGGGCAGGCCCGCCGACGCGCAGAGCGGGCAGGCGGGGGGTGCGAGACAGGAGCGCGCCGCGTGTCCCTCGCCACCGCAACGGTAGCACACGCCACTCCTGTCAGTGGCGCTGCTGCACTTGGCCCTGACGTGGCCAAACTCTAGACAGCGGAAACATTGCAGCCTCCGCTGCGCGAGCGGCACCACGCGGGCCACGAGGGAGTCCACCACGACGGTGGACGCCCCCAACAGTTTGGCAGCAGCTGCCACAGGCGAACGGACCCAGAGGGAGAATAGCCCGGCGGCGCCCGGCTGTTTGACACCAACCGAGACGTCCTCCGCCGAGCAAGCCCCCTGAGCCGCGATCGCCCCCCGAACCGCCTCCACGGACGCCAACTCCGACAGCCCACACACCCGGAACTCGGCCAACTTTTGGGGGCAGTGCACCTTTATTCCGGTGCCCCCCAGCTGCTCCGCAAGCCTCAATTTGAGGGCGGCAGCTTTGGCCGAGCCCTGTGATCCTGGAATCTCCAGGATCAACCCCCCGGTCACGGCGCGCCTCGGTCGCATCGACGCGATACCGAGTTCGGCGACATTAATTGCCGCCATCGCGCCGGAGACCCGCGCGGAGAAATCCTTCTCCCCCCCGGCGGGGGCGGTGATAGCCACCGCCACCGTCCTGGGGGCGCGCGGGATCGACACCGGGGCTGGTCCGGGCGTGCGGATCCTTTGGGGAGCCGACGCCGAAGCCGAAGCGGCCCCCGCACCTCTCCCACCCCCATCACTCCCTCGCGCCGCCGGCCCGGCCGCCCTCCGCGCCGCCCTCTTCGCCCTACGGCTCACAACCTGTGCCCATGTGCCTTGCGAGGCGACAATGGGCCCAGGGGCCGGGGCTTGGGCGCGCGACTTGGCAGGCGTCGCGGGCGGGGCCTCTTTCTTGGCGGCCCTCGCGGCCCTCCTTCTGCGCTCGCGCCTCGCCCGCGAGGAGGAGGCCGGCCGGGGCGGAGAACTCGCCCCACCCCCCCACAGCGACGGGAACCGCCCGATCGCGCACGTCAGGGGCGGACACCGGCCGGCCACCCCCCGCTCCAGTCCCAGCCCCCGCCGGAACACTCGGCAAAGTAGCCGAGGGCGGCGAGGGCCCAGCCACCTTCTTTCCCTTCGCGGGCCGAGTGGGCTTCGCAGGGGGGGGAACAACCCCCCGCCCGCCTGAGGGCGCACCCGCGGAGCCACCGGCGTGCCCGCCGGTGCTCACAGCTCGCGCCGCCCTTCTCCTCTCCTTCCGAGACGGAGCAGATGCCCCGTCTCCCGCAACAACACCCCCCTCACCCCCAATCCCGGCCCACTCCAGAGCCAAGGCCGTCGGCGGAGCGGTCGGCTTGGACACCGAACCGCTCAGGACCTTGCCCAGAGCTAAGAGGCGCGCGTCCATGCGCCTCTCGAGCTCCTCCATTCGGCGCAACATGGCGTCCCACGGTTGTTCGGTGGGAACGCCGGCGCCATGGGGTGGAGGGCCCGATGTCGGAGCCAAGGACGGGGGGGGAGGGTTCTCTCCTCCTCTTCTTCGTCTTAGCGGCAGCGCCGCCTCCCTCCAAGTCGCACGGCAGAGGGTCAGGCCTCGCCGCCGACGAGGGGCCCGGCTCAGCCCCCGTCCGGGCAACGGTGTCCGTCCAGGGGGGAACGCAGGACGGGAGGAGCTCCGCGCGGGTGGGCAGTGGGACGGACGGATGGAAGGGCATTGCCTCCGCCTCCGTCACATCCACACCCCTCATTCTCGCCCGCGCCTCAAGGCTGGCGTACTTCCCGCGCAGGAACTCTAGCTCCCGCTCCCTGACGTGGAGACACTCCCCGAGGGTGTGTGCCTGATCCGTCAAGGCCCGAACCTGCGTGGACAGCTTGTGGGACTTAATCTCCCACATCCCCTGGCGGAAAACCACCTCCCTGGCCGGCTTGTTGGGGTTTTCACCCCTCTCCGCCCTGCCGGTCAGTTCGGCGGCCACCGCAGACGCGCGTCTTATAGCGACGCGGATCGCACGCACATCGGTGGTCTTCATGTGCTTAGTAGCACCGACCACCGCGGCGACCGCGTCCAGCTCGCGCTGCGCCTGCCCGGCCAGGCCACCCACCGACATAGTCTCGGCCCAATTTCTCAGGTCCGAGCGCGTCGGCAGGGCCTTCATGCCGGGGCCCAGTCTCCGCGGGTCCGTCCAGACGCCGGGCTTTCTCCCGCGTTTGCCCGGCACGAACCCGGGTCTGTCACCCCCGTCGGTGCCCCCATCGGACGACAGCACATGGGCATCGGCAAGGCCATCCCCCGCTGACCCGTCCTCCTCCTCAGTATCCGGCGCAGTCCGGGAACAAGCCCCGGTGCTGCCCCGCTGGCCAGCCGTCTCCGCGAAGGGACCACTGTCAATGTCCATGGACACCGACGCCGCATCGGCGATGCTCGCGATCGTCCCGAACGCGTCCCCCCCCTCAGGCCCGAGTCCCGCGACGCCTGCTGCAGCAACCCCCGCCCCCTCGTCGGAGGGAGCCACGACGGGCCTATTGATCAGCCTGTCGCACCTCTGTAAAACAACGAGAGGCAGCGCCCTCGTTGTCTCGGCACTTAGCGCCGGCGTCGTTGAACGGACGGAGCCCGCCAACGACCCGCGTCGCGAGGAGGACGCGATCGACACGGCCGCCGGGTCGAGCCGACCCATCAGCGCCGCGACCTCCTCGTGCAGCCCTAGAAGCTGTCGCACTTCTCCCGACGCCTTCACCTCGACGCTCCTAACGTACGGCACACCTCTGGTGAAACGTGGCGCCATACGCGGAGCGCTCCCGACTCGTGGGGGCGGGGCCTTAGCCTCGCTCGGGACGTCTCCCCATTCCTCCTCCTCTGGGTCCTGCATCGGGGGGGAGTCAACCCCCGACGCGTGCCGCGATGTTATGTCCGGGTCATCGACCCGGCTCCTCCCAGAGGCATCTCCAGCGCCATGATCGCGCCAATGTGCAGGGACGGAATACTCGTCCCCACACTCGGACGAAACGTCCCCAGCACTAACCACGGGGCGATCACCGCGGGAAGTGGCTGGATTGCCACCCCCGCTAGCATCACCCCTGGTCTGCTCTCCTTCTCCCTCCCCGAGGCCAGCCACCCGCGAAACCGCGATCGAAAGCTGGTCCTCCTTTGAGGCCGATGACCCGCACGAAGCGATCGAACATCGGTCCTCTGACGTTTGAGCCCGGTCGTCTTCCGGTGGTGTATAAAGGGCACCGCCCTGTGATAATGTGGACTCCATAAGTATCCCACGAGTAGTCACTTTGGTAAAAGTCGCACAACGGTAGAGGTGACCTGCCGTTGTAAAGTCTTTACCCGGACCCCTAAGGGCGCGGGCTACGTCTGGGGGTCGACATTTCCCCAGCCGGATCTTGGTTAGACGGAGCATACCCGCTCCGCCCACGTGTCCCTAGCGATAGGGAACACGTGCCCTGGCACCACCAATGGGGCTCAGGGTTGGGGGTTTGATTATAGAGGTTTTAATCCTTACCTCGCGATCCAGCCGATTAAGGCAAGACCATCGGTCCGTGATGGCTTCGCATACCCTCGCGAGAGCCGAAGCTCGTCCAAACGAGGGGTCGTCGTTCCACCACCACGGATTACGATATCCCCAGAAGCGATACGCTTCCAGGCTTCCCCACTAAGGCGGGGGGCGCACCGTAGCCACGGAACCGTTCCGGGACTACCGTCCAACCCTGTTGGCGGAAAAGTTCCGCCAGGGAGGACGCCCTACGGACGAGTCCGATCATAGGGTAATTGAAATGCCATGCCCGCGTCCGCGCCCCTACCCGAATATGTCGTGTAGGGACCCCGAGAGCACCACGTGAAGGTGCGGTGCATGGTCTTACCCCGGTCAGGCCTCCAACTTCGTCCAAATTCTCCGCCCTGGGCTGACTCTGGATCCTCCCCTCGCGACCATAAGGCCCGAGGGGTACCACCAGAGTCGACGACCTAGTTGAGAGAACATGGAACCCATCGGAGTTCCCCATCGACCATGCGCCGGCAAGCCGACAGCCGATGGGGTGCCTTTCCAGAGCTTCGTGGATCCGTTTTGATCAGCCGGGGACTCCCTGTGACTGGCACATAGTACCGGTCACTGGGCGACTGATCGGATCCCGATTCCGCTCCCATGTTTCACTACCCTGTATGAATCTTCCTACCCTTTCTAATTCTCCTCTCCTTTTTTTCTTTTTTTCACCCATAAGTATTTCGGCTTATTTCCTGGTTTCCTTGTCACCTCCCTTAATTCTCTTAGGAACTTTGACTCTTTTATTTTCATCTCTCTTTCTTGTTCTTGAATGTATTTACTTATCTGCTCTATTTTGGTTCTCACTTCTCCCCAATAAAAATATAAAAAATACAATAAAAATATAAAATAAAACACAATACAATATAAAAATCAATATAAATATGAAAGAAAATAAAATAGAAGTAAGTAATAAATATAATATAATATAAAAAGAATATAATATAAAATAAGAAAAAATATAAAAAATCAATATAAAAATACAATATAATAAAAATAAAATGTAATAATAATAATAATAATTTCATTTATTATCCACTATTGGCTTACAAATTAACAATCATATACTCTTTCCATTTCATTCCCATGATTGTGTCAATACAAAATTGGCTCGACCATATCAATCGGAACGTGTATCCAACGTGAATCGCACCACTCGGAACGTGAATCGCACCACTCGGAACGTGCATCGAACGTGAATCGAACGTGCATCCAACGTGAATTGAACGACTTGCGTTCAATACCCGTTCGATTCGCGTTCGATGCACGTTCGATGCACGTTCGATTCACGTTGGATGCACGTTCCGAGTGGTGCGAAAGATGTTTGATACACGTTCCGATAGTGTATCCAACGTCTTTCATACCACATTGATCGTGCACCGAACGTGAATCGAACGTGCATCGAACGTGAATCGAACGGCATGGAACGTGCATCAAACGTGCATCGAACGCGAATCGAACGGGTATTGAACGCAAGTCGTTCAATTCACGTTCGATGCACGTTCCGAGTGGTGCGATTCACGTTGGATACACGTTCCGATTGATATGGTCGAGCCAATTTTGTATTGACACAATCATGGGAATGAAATGGAAAGAGTATATGATTGTTAATTTGTAAGCCAATAGTCGATAATAAATGAAATTATTATTATTATTACATTTTATTTTTATTATATTGTATTTTTATATTGATTTTTTATATTTTTTCTTATTTTATATTATATTCTTTTTATATTATATTATATTTATTACTTACTTCTATTTTATTTTCTTTCATATTTATATTGATTTTTATATTGTATTGTGTTTTATTTTATATTTTTATTGTATTTTTTATATTTTTATTGGGGAGAAGTGAGAACCAAAATAGAGCAGATAAGTAAAGACGTCCAAGAACAAGAAAGAGAGATGAAAATAAAAGAGTCAATGCTCCTAAGAGAATTAAGAGAGGTGGCAAGGAAACCAGGAGATAAGCCGAAATACTTATGGGGAAAAAGAAAAAAGGAGAGGAGAATTAGAAAGGATAGGAAAATTCATACAGGGTAGTGAAACAAGGGCATACAAATATTGGCTATCGAAAGAAGAAAGGATATGTAGGCTTTGTAAGAAAGAGGAAGAAACAGTGAAATACATGATTAAAGCATGTGAAGTAAGTGGAGAGAGTGGCAGGAATTGGAAAGAGGTAATTAGAGGAGCAGGGACAAACTTGGCCTTTCTACAGGATATAATAGGGAGAAGGAAAAGATGGGATGAACAGGAAAGTGATAAACGAAGACTATGCAATATGAAACAGATTGGGAAACACTTGTAAAAATAGAAAAAAATTGTTAAGACACAGCAGGATACATTAGAAGGGTAGGACTTACATTGGCAAAATCATAGAAATGAAATGGGAAGAGTATATGATCGTTAAATTGTAATACAAAAGTGGACAATAAATTAAATTATCATTATTATTATTATTATTATTATTATATTTTTTCTTTTTATAATGTATTTTTATATTGAATTTTTATATTCTTAATATTTATTTTATATTTTTGTATTCTATTTGTATTCAATTTTATATTTTTTCTTTTTTTATAGTAGTAGTAGTAGTAAATAGGTTTATTTTTCGCATTTCGGCCTCAAAATGGGGTTACATGTGTTATGTGTGTAAGTGTTTCTGGGACTGTTAATTCAAAATTGTGCTTTCGTTTTGACTTCTTCCTTCATCTTGTTCTTCTTTTCTTCTCCTTTTTTTCTAGAACCATTCGCATCCACTCCGCTCCTTCTTCTTCTCCCTTTAGTATCCCTCTGATCGTTGCGTTTTCTCTTTTCAGATCCTTACAGTCTTGTAGCATGTGACCCAGCGTCTCTCTAGCCCCATTACATAGTCTGCATACTGTCTCTTTTTCCTCCTTCCAGTACTTGCTTCCCCGCTCTTCGTTCCCACATCTGAACCTTGCAATCATGCTTTGGTCTCTGCCTCTGTAGTTTCCGTTTAGGTAATTTGCTCTCTGGTTATCTTTTCTTTTTTATATTATATTTATTATTTAATTGTATTTTCTTTTATTATATTATTTTATTTTCTTTTACATTTATATTGTTGTTTATATTGTATTGTATTTTCTTTTCTATTTTAATTGTATTTTTATATTTTTATATTCATTTATGTTATATTTTTTTATATTGTATTGTATTTTATATTTTAATTGTATTTTTATATTTTTATATGTATTATTTTCTTTTGTATTTATATTGTTGTTTATATTGTATTGTATTTTATATTTTATTTGTATTTATATTGTATTGTATTTTTATATTTTTATTTGTAATATTCCATATTATTCTTTTATATTGTATTGTATATTATATTTCAATTGTATTATTATGTTTTTATTTGTATTATTCTATATTATTTTTTGTATATATATATATATATATATATATATCTTAAACGTATATTACAAAAATATTGTTAAAAATAAAATTACTTCATAAGAATCTGACAGTGAAATTGACCCAATCGCTCCTAATATTGAATAATTAGAATTTTAAGTCCAACCAACAATTATCATAGGGTAAACACCTATTCTTAATAAATACGAAAGCCCAATTTTTATTGAATATATGAAAAAATTATTTATAAATTAGGTCCTTTTGTACAAAAAACTTATTAGATAAATATAGATTGAAAACCGATCTGGTTCACGTCGATCTGAACTCAAATCATATAAGATATTATAAGTCTGACTGACTTAAAATTTAAACTCCTGCATTTAAATTATATCTTAATTCAACATCGAGGACGCAATCATCTTCATAACTATAGGTAATCTAACAAATGTGATAAACAGAACATGGAAGAAAGGGGAACTTTCTGGAAGAATGGAAAGAAGGAATAATAAGTCCGATGTTCAAAAAGAGGAGAAAGGGTTATGATTTAAAACCATAGGGGCATAACTTTGATGGATACAAGTTATAAGATATATGCGGAAATTCTAAGGAGAAGATTAGAAGAACAAATGGAAAAATGGGATATTAAACGATACGCAGATGGGATTCAGGACAAGGAGAGGAACAGTAGACGCAATAGTGGCAGTTAAAACGACTATAGATATAGAAACCTTAAAAAAAAAAAAATGAGGGAAGCTATACTTGTTTTTCACGGATATGAAGGGAGCATTTGATAGATAGAAAGGGAAGAAATTTGGAAAAACCTTTAAGAAGAAGGAGTAGGCGAACATCTAAGAATAAGGATATAGGAAATGTACGACAGAACTATACGCAATTTAAAAGTGAAGAGGGAACTGATAGGAAAGTTTTTAACAGGAAAGTGTGTTCGACATGGGTGCCCGTTAAGCGCGACACTTTTCAATGTCGCATTTGCAGACCTGGAAAAAAGAAATGAGCAAAGAACAGGAAGGAGGAGTCCTAATAGGTAGAAGGAAAATTTGGACAATTTCATACGCGGATGATGTGTTAATGGTAAATAATGCACAGGGGCTGAAGAATATGATAAAGAGATTCGAGAGATACATAAATAAGAAATGCTTGGAGTTAAATGTGCAAAAGTCTAAGAAAATGATATGCAGGAAAGCCGGAGGAAGAAGAAATGAGGAAAGATTTCGTTGAAATGAAGAAGAAATAGAAAGAGTAAGAGAACTGGAATATTTAGGTTATACAGTGGGAGAGAGAGCGAGAGAGAGAGAGAGAGAGAGAGAGAGAGAGAGAGAGAGAGAGAGAGGGAACAACGAGGATAAAGACCATATTAAGAAGGTAGTTAGGAAAGCGGATATGACACTAGGAAAAGTATGTGGGGGATTGGAGAAAGATTATTCAGAGATGACTTTGAAAGAAGAACGAAACTGTATGATGCGCTAGTTAGAAACACCGTGGCGTATGGAACAGAGATATGGGGATGGAGAAGGTATGACGAAATAGAAAAATTGCAGGCGGAATACATACGGTGGATAATGAAATTGGAGAGATCAACACCAACATACTGGCTGTTAAAAGAAACATGAAGAGAAAGAAATTAAAAATGTGAGTAAGGGAAATGAGCTGTGAAGAGAGGTTAATAAACTCGGAAGAAGGATAGGAAGAACGTGGGAGAATATTAATGAGAGGAAATGAAGTAACGAAAAGGAAAAGAATAAGAATCAAATTCTTGGAATGGAGAGGATGGTCAAATGAAGAATGGAAAAGAAGAAGAAGAAGATTAAATGGGGAAGATGTGTGG
The DNA here is from genome assembly GCA_929113495.1 of Andrena minutula. Classification (NCBI taxonomy): domain Eukaryota; kingdom Metazoa; phylum Arthropoda; class Insecta; order Hymenoptera; family Andrenidae; genus Andrena; species Andrena minutula. The sequence continues at coordinate 46,414,192 of OV815993.1, read as the reverse complement.
ACCAAAATAGAGCAGATAAGTAAATACAATCAAGAACAAGAAAGAGAGAGATGAAAATAAAAGAGTCAAAGTTCCTAAGAGAATTAAGGGAGGTGACAAGGAAACCTGGAAATAAGCCGAAATACTTACGTGTGAAAAAAAAAGAAAAAAGGGAGAGGAGAATTAGAAAGGATAGGAAGATTCATAAAGGATAGTGAAACATGGGTATGTAAATATTGGCTAATGAACGAAGAAAGGATATGTAGGCTTTGTAAGAAAGAGGAAGAAACAGTGAAACATGTGATTGAAGCATGTGAAGTAAGTGGAGAGAGTGGGAGGAATTGGAAAGAGGTAATTAGAGGAGAAGGGAAAACTTGACCATTTTACGGGAGATAATAGGGAGAAGGAAAAGATGGGAAGAACAGGAAAGTGATAAAAGAAGATTATGCAACATAAAATAGATTAGGAAACACTTGTAACATAGAAAGAATTGTTAGCACACAGTCGGATACATTAGAAGGGTAGGACTTACACTGGCACGATCACGGGATTTAAATGGAAAGAGTATATGATCGTTAAATTGTAACACAAAAGTGGGCAATAAATTAAATTATTATTATTATATTTTTCTTTTTATATAGTATTTTTATATTTTTATTTTTATACTGAATTTTTTTATTCTATTCGTTTAATTTTATATTGTTTTTTATATTTTTTCTTTTTATATTATATTCTTTTATAATGAATTTTTATATTTTTTTTTCTTTTCATATTACATTTATTATTTTAGTCTATTCCTTTTATTTCACAATGTTTTTATATTTTTTATTTTATATTTTTATATTTTATTCATTTATATTCTATTTTCTTTTTCTTTTCATTGTAGGAGCCGGAAAAAAGGGAAGTCGCCTCAACGGGATTCGAACCCGCGATCTCTCGAACCGCAGCGCACTGGCCAGCCGCCTTAGCCACCTCGGCTACCGCCGACTCCCCCCCAGTCCCAGTCTTCCGAACTCCTCATAAATGGACGCCACCTAGGTGCTGCTACTAACTAAACAACTAAGGGTGTAGCACACACACTAGGCCGTTGCCTAAATGCCAGAGTATGCCTACTACAGTTCGGCCATACCTGACATATGCGCCGTCCTCGGCCATAATCCAAGGAGGCACACGCCTAAGGGTCAGGAATCCCACTTCTGAAATGTAGGAGCCGGAAAAAAGGGAAGTCGCCTCAACGGGATTCGAACCCGCGATCTCTCGAACCGCAGCGCACTGGCCAGCCGCCTTAGCCACCTCGGCTACCGCCGACTCCCCCCCAGTCCCAGTCTTCCGAACTCCTCATAAATGGACGCCACCTAGGTGCTGCTACTAACTAAACAACTAAGGGTGTAGCACACACACTAGGCCGTTGCCTAAATGCCAGAGTATGCCTACTACATCATATTATATTTATTATTTAATAGTATTTCTCGGCGGTCCCCCTACCCCCGTAAAGGGGAGCGGGGGACTAGATCGGCCCGTGTCGATCTAGGTTGAGCACCAACCGAGCGCGTCTCCAGATGGCGGATAGGAGAACGGCCAGAGCGTGAAGCGGCTCCTCTGATCGCCGCGGACTGGATCACCACACGGTGACCGGGCCGTAGCGAAAGGGGGTGTCGGGGAACGTGACGGTTAGCGGGTGCTATAAGCGAACCCCGGGGCCTAACAACCCCGCGTGGCAAGCGAAGGCCCTGTCGTGGACCAACTCCCCAATCCAAGGTGGAAGCTATCGTGCCGAGGGATGAATGGTACCGGGGTACGGTGCCTCGAACGATGCCCTTGGGGTACCAGGCGACCCCCCACTGTATTTAGCCTTACCCCCACATAGCAGGCTCTGTGGGGGTGGACCGCATACTTCCTGCACACTCGTGGGAATCGTATGGAAAGCGATCTAACTCTAATTAGAGAAAAACCAGCGGGAGAAGGGCCCTCGAAAGAGGGAACATCTCCCGTACACACGGCGGAAGTCACCGTACAGGGACCGGCAGAGACTGACGCGGCGCTAGCCGCGGCGGTTGAAACCGGGCTCTCGGGGGCGGAAGCTACCACACGGAGGACGGGCGCGGGCGACGGTGACAAAGCCGAAGCAGCGCCCGACACTCCGACTAAGCGGAGGAAGGCGACCCGCAGCGGGGCGGCAAAGAGGAGGGCCCGAAAAGCCAAATTGGCTTCACTCGGGACCACCTTGGAGGCGACCCAAGCGGGAACGCCGACCTCCGGAAAGGCAACGGAGGGGGAGGTGGGCCCGCATGACGGGCAAACAGACCCCTCCGCAAAGCAGGGTGGGAAGGGAGGAGAGACCACGGGCAAGGGCCTGAAAAGGGCCCGACAGACCGATGGCTCGACCCCCGAACACCCTGCAAAAAGAAAAGGGCTAATCTTCCCAGAGCCCTCCAACTTCAAGGAAGCGCTGGTGGGGGGTAGGAAGGTGGCGATAGCGCCATCTGACTACCCCGAAACCACGCTAACACCGGAGCAGGGGGATCTGGTGATGAGGAAGCTCGGAGAAGCGATGGACGCCATTCCCAAGGAAATGGCGGCCCCCCGCTTCGAAGAGTGTAGGTTCGTGCAGGGCATCCTCTGGGTAACCTGCACGGACGCCGCAGCCAAGCAATGGCTAAAAGAAGCGGCAACAAACCTGAAGCCCTGGGAGGGCGCATCTCTCCAGGTAATGGAGAGAGAGTGCCTACCCAGGCTTCGAAAGATGGCGACCGTCATCCCCGGACCTCCGGAGAAGACGGAAGTCATCCTACAACGGATCGGCCGGCAAAACCCGGGCCTCCGCACCCAACTATGGAGGGTGTGGGGCAGAAGGGAGGCGGAACGATCCGTGCACTTGATCCTGGGGGTGGACGCGGAGTCGCACGAGGCGCTAAGCAAGCGGGGCTTCGTCATCCACGTGGGGCTGGGCAGGGCGCTCCTTAGGGAGTTCCAGGCTCGGACCGGCGGGGGTGGCGGGGAACCGGGAGCGGCGCGGGGGGCGGCGGCAGCGGCACCCCAGGCCAGCGCAGGGATTGGGCCGGGGGGAGTGGGGGAGGCCTCGGGCGCGGGGGCGATACCCAGCACCGGAGCCGACCCGGCCCCTCAGGACCAAGCCCAGAGCGGAGCAGCGGGGGGAGGGAAGGAACCCTCGGTGGTGGCGACCGCGGGGGAGACCTCCGGCACACCCACGGGGGGGGACCGACTCCCCATGACGAAGGAGGTGAATTTACCCACCCGCGGAAAAAGGGGGAGACCCCTGAAGGCCGTGGGGTGGGGTAGGGCTGGGCCCTCGGGGACCCGAGGCGGAGTCCAAAGGACTACCAACTCGGGGTCACTGAGGGACCAGTTCCTCAAAATCGCCGGGGTGGAGAGCAAGGCCGCCACGGTAAAGCGAAGGGGGAAATAGAAGTGGACCGTAACACGGGACACACTACTTCCCCCGGAGCACGTGCGAGAGCGAGCAATACTGCAGCCATCATGGCTGCAGGATGCATCAGCATCTCGCAGATAAATCTGCAGCACTGCAAAGCAGCGACGGATCTACTTGACCGCCGCACAGTGGTGCTGCAAACAGACATAGTACTCATACAAGAACCTTGGCTGATCAAGGGTCGAGTAGGAGGACTGAACGAGAGACAGGGCACGATAATACACGGGCCCGGTGACCCCGGACCAAGAGCGTGCGTCTACGCGAGTAAAAGACTGCACGCCTTGAGGCTGGGAAAATTCTGCACTAGGGACCTAACAGCTGTCCTAATAGAGCCAAAAATGGGCGGGAACACGGAAAAGGTCGTGGTCTGCTCAGCATACCTACCATACGACTCTGAGGAGTCCCCCCCAACGAGGGAACTCAGAGCACTGGTGGAGGCATGTAAAAATAGGGGGCTGCAACTGGTGGTGGGATGCGACGTCAATGCCCACCACATTGTATGGGGCAGCACCGATATCAACAAGAGAGGGACGAGCTTACTCGAATACCTCTCGACAACGGAACTGGAGATCCTCAATCGAGGTTCCAAGCCCACGTTCGTTACCTCCAGAAGGCAGGAGGTAATTGACATCACGCTGGGCTCCAGAAAGGTGGCTCAAGCAATAAAGGATTGACATGTGGCGGAGGAGGTAACACTCTCCGACCACAGGCTAATCGAATTTAAACTGGCGGGAGACGCGGCACATGAACCCACGGGAGTCTACAGGAACCCCAGGGCCACCGACTGGCAACTCTACAAAGAGGAGCTAGAAGGAAGGCTCGGGGGGAACTTCGGACCCCCGAGAACGGGTGGGGGGATCGAGCAGGCGGTTGAGAAACTGCAGGCTGCGATCACCCAATCGTATGAGGCATCATGCCCGGCCAAACAAAGGAAAAGCAGCAGACGGGTACCCTGGTGGAACCAGGAGCTGACCAGGCACAGGACCAGAACCCGGAAGCTGCTAAACAGAGCCATGAGGCTTGGCACGAGGGTCGAATGGGAAAACTACAAGGAAGCCCACAGATCATACAAAAAGCTCATCAGAGCATCAAAAAGAAAAAGCTGGAGGGGATTCTGCCATGAATCCGAGACCCTGCCACTAGTGGCTAGGCTTCGAAAGGTTTTTGCAACCGGACCTCCGGAAAAACTGAACGGACTCAGACTCCCGGACGGGAGGTACTTAGAGGACCGACAACAAATCCTAGAACACCTGATAGAGGTCCACTTCCCAGGCTCGGGATTCTGTCAGCAGGGGCAGCCAACAGTAGAGCTGGAACCTCAAAGCGACGGACCGAAGGACTGGGGGATGGCCTCCAGAGTGGTAAACCGAGACAGGATCAGATGGGCCATAAACTCATTTAAGAGATTTAAGAGTCCGGGAGTAGACGGGATCTTCCCCGCCCTTTTACAGGAAGGAGGGGAGGACCTGATAAAACGACTGGACCTTATCTTCAAATCCTGTCTTGCCTTGGGGTATATACCCAAAACATGGAGAACGGCTAGAGTCGTGTTCATACCCAAACCAGGGAAGAAGGACTACGATTCTGCTAAATCCTTCAGGCCTATCAGCCTAACGTCCTTCCTTCTGAAGACGCTGGAAAGACTGGTGGATAGGCACATCAGGGAACATGCGCTGGTGGAAAGACCAGTTCAAAACTCCCAACACGCGTATCAGGCCGGCAGATCCGTGGAGACGGCGCTCCACCACCTGGTAGGGGTGGTAGAAGGGGCCCTGGAGCGGAAACAGTCGGTCCTGAGCGTATTCCTAGACATCGAAGGAGCGTTCGATAACACATCCTTGGATGCCATAAGCAGGGCTCTAGACAACTTCAAGGTCGAAGAGTCGATCGGAAGGTGGATCCGCAACATGTTGCGGACTAGAGCCGTGACGGCCAGCTGGGAAGGGACCACGATAAGGGCTCGGGCCAACAGGGGCTGCCCGCAGGGGGGAGTTCTCTCCCCACTGCTGTGGACCCTGGTGGTAGACGAGTTACTGCGTGGGCTCGGAGAAGAAGGCGTAATAGTACAGGGCTATGCCGACGACATAGCGATCGCTGTCAGAGGCACGAGCCCGACATGCATGGCCAGGAGAATGCAGAAGGCACTCACACTGGTTCAGGAATGGTGCCACAACCAAAACCTAAGGGTAAATCCGTCCAAGACGGAGATGGTACTGTTCACGAGGAAGCGGAACTTAAAGTTTAAGGCCCCCTCAATATTCGGAGCGGAGCTTCACACCTCCTCGGAGGTAAAATATCTGGGAGTGACCCTGGATAAGAAGCTCACGTGGAAAAGCCACATCACGAAGCAGACCCAGAAGGCGCTTGTCACCTACTGGGCCTGCAGAAGGATGTTCGGCAGCACATGGGGATTAAAACCATGGGTGGTTAAATGGATCTATACAGCCATCCTGGAGCTCCAACTAATATACGCCTCAGTGGTATGGTGGACCTCCATGAGGAGGGACACCCACAGGAGGACATTGGGCAAGGTGTATCGCCTGGCACTGCTGGGGATAACGGGTGCGTTTCCCACCACGCCCACCCTGGCGATGGGGGCCTTGCTGGACCTGCCGCCGCCGCACTTGGCTGCGGAGGCCGGGGCTAGGAAGGCTGCCCTGAGGATACACTTTGCGGGAAGATGGAAAGGCACGGGGAATGGGCACGCGGCGATCCTGCAGCACGTAAGGGACTCGTACGAGGCTCTGGACTGCGGAGGAGACCAATGTGACCCAGCCTACCGCTTCCAACATAACTTCGTCGTTCGCTTTCCAAGCAGGAAGGACTGGGAAGAAAACGAGAAGGAGTTACTCTCTCCGGGGGGACTTATCTGGTATACAGATGGTTCCAAAACCAAAACCGGAACCGGAGCCGGGATATGTGGGGAGAGGCCCAGGGTGGAAAGATCCATCGCCCTGGGCCCACACGTATCGGTCTTTCAGGCGGAGGTGCAGGCTATCAGGACCTGTGCCAGATTGAATCTGGACAGGGGCTATGAGGGCAAGCACATCTATATCTGTAGCGACAGTCGGGCCGCACTGGGATCCCTCCGCAACACGGTGGTGACATCCAGTCTGGTGCTAGACTGCGTGGACGCGCTGACGCAATTGGCTAACAGCAATCGCGTCAGTCTACTATGGGTTCCGGGGCATGCCGGAATCGAGGGAAACGAAGGGGCAAACGTCAGGGCTCGAGAAGGTGCGCGTAATCTGGATCGTGACCCGTCGTGCACCGTAGGTGTCTCCATGGGGACTGTGAAGGAGTGGACGAGTCGCTGGATCAGACAGCAACTCGAACAACTCTGGGAACGCACCCAACAGATGAGACACGCGAAGGCTCTGCTGAAGCGGCCTTCAAAGAAGATAGGGGCGGCGCTCAGCCGCCTGGATAGGTCGCAGCTGCGACTACTCGTGGGGATGGTCACAGGACACTGGCACACGAGAAAACACCTGGCGCGCCTAGGGATCGGTGAGGGACCTAGGTGCCCGCGGTGCGGGGAGGACGACGAAACGCCGCTCCACCTAATGACGCAGTGCGAGGGTATGGCGGCCCAAAGGCAGTTACTGCTGGGAGCTGCCTTCCACCGCACGTCGAACCTGGAGGACACAACCCTAAGCGGGTTTCTCGAGTTCGCACGAGAGGCCGGCCTAGTGGCAAGCCCTCCCAACTAGGACTGCCCGTACGGGCTCGGGCACAATGGTCCCATAGGACTGAGTGCCCGGAAACCGCCCAGAAAAAAAAAAATAGTATTTTCTTTTATTATTTTATTTTATGTTCTTTTATATTTATATGTTTTTATATTGTATTGTGTTTTATTTTCTATTTTAATTATATTTTTATATTTTTATATTCAATTATATTTATATATTTTTATATTTTTATTGGTGAAGACGTGTGAACCAAAATAGAGCAGATAAGTAAATACAATCAAGAACAAGAAAGAGAGAGATGAAAATAAAAGAGTCAAAGTTCCTAAGAGAATTAAGGGAGGTGGCAAGGAAACCAGGAAATAAGCCGAAATACTTATGGGTGAAAAAAAAGAAAAAAAAGGAGAAGAGAATTAGAAAGGGTAGGACGATTCATAAAGGATAGTGAAACAAGGGTATGCAAATATTGGCTAATGAACGAAGAAAGGATATGTAGGCTTTGTAAGAAAGAGGAAGAAACAGTGAAACATGTGATTGAAGCAGGACTTCCATTTCCGGTGTGAAAGTGGCAAGACGTGCGAGTGAGCGGTGCGAGTGTAGGAAACAGAAAAGGCGTGTGTAGGGCGAGTAGGGAGTGAAAAGGGAGAAGAGGAGGAGGAGGGGAGCAGGGAGTGAAGGGAGAGAAAGGGCGGAGAAAAGGGGCGTAAGGGTGAAGGGGAAAACAGGCAGGAGGTTTTGGGGTTTTGAGGTTAAGGCAAGGCAAGGAGGAATAGAGCGGGAGAAGAAAGCGCGGCAAAGTGTCGAGAGAAAGTGGAAAGTAGTGACATCGGGTGGTTGAGAGTGGAAGTAATAGCGGAGTAGTGGGTAAGGAAGGTAGCGCAGGGAAAGTGGATAAGCAAGAGAGTTAGGAAGAAATGGCGGGAGGGAAAGAGGGAGAAAAGGGTGAGGACAAGGGAAGTGAAAGGGCGATAGGAGAGAAGAAGGGAGAAGAAAAGGGGGAGGAAGAGGCGAGAAGGAGAGGCAGGAAGACAAATGCGGAGAAATTGACGAGGGAAAGGAGTATGAGTGGAGGAAATGTAATAGAGATAGCAGAGATGTGGAAGAGGAAAAGAGAGAAGGATGAGGAGAGGAGAGGTGAAGGGGGAGAGGGGGAAGAGGCGTTTATGAAGAGCAGGAAGGTGCAGAGATCACCGGAGGAGAGAAGGGCGGGCGATCAAGATGTGCTGGAGTGTCTGATTAGGGGTATGAGGGAAGAGATGAGGAAGGACTTAAGGGAAGTGAAGGAGCAGGGGAAGGAGGCGAAGGAGGAGATGGAAAAAATTAGAGGGAAGATAGAAGAGTGGGAGGATAGGTGGAGAAGAGAGAAGGAGGAAATGAAGGATAGAATGATAAGGCTGGAAAAAAGGATGGGGGAGGCGGAGCTAGAGGAGGGGAGGTTAAGAAAAGTGGAGGAGAGGCTAGTGGCTATAGAGACTTGGAGGGGAAGGGAGGGGATGGATAGAGACAAGGGAGAACGTGGAGAAAGAGCAGGGCGGGAGAGCGGAGGGGAAGAGTGGGAAGCAAGGGTGCAGGAGGTGGAAAGAAAATTGGAGATGAAAGAGAGAGAAGGGAAGAGAAAGAACGTGATAGTAAAGGGGGTAGGCAGGGAAGGATCGGCGATGCAGAGGGCAAAAGAAATATTGGCGATAGTAGGAATAGAGGGGGGAATAGAGGGAGCAAAGGAGCTAGGAGGAGGAAGGCAAGAGAGGAAAGAAGTGATGCTGGAGGTGAGGATGGTGAATATGGAGGCGAAGAGGGAGGTTATGAGGAACAAAGGTAAATTAAGGGGAAGGAAGGAGAGGTTGGAAGACGACCTGACATGGAAGGAGAGGAGGATGCAGTGGCGGTTAAGGAGGATAGGAGAGGAGGAGGAAGCGAAGGGAAAAAGAGTAAGGGTAAGCTATGGGAAGATAGTGGTGGATGGAATAACGTGGTTCTGGGACGAGCGGAGGGAGGTGTTAAGGGATTGGAGGGGAAGAGAAAAGGGAGGGATAGAGAGGGAAACAGGGGAGGGGAGTAAGGAGGACGGGAGGAGGGAGGAGGGAGGAGGGAGAAGCAGAAAGAAGAAGTAAAGAAAGAGAGGGGACAAAAAACTAGGAAGGAAGGAGGAGGAAGGGGAGAGGGAGAGGCAGGGGGAGGAAGGGAAGAAGTGGAGGTTAGCGTTCTGGAACATAGCGGGCGCGACAAACAAGGATGAAGAATTCTGGAAGGGTTTGGAGGAGTGGGAGGTGATAGTCCTGATGGAAACATGGGTGGAAGAAAAGAGGTGGAACAGTGTGAAGCGCAGGCTGCCAGAGGGATACAGGTGGAGAGTGCAATGGGCAAAGAGAAAGAATAGGAAGGGGAGAGCGATAGGAGGCATGATGATAGGAGTGAGGGAAGAGATGCTAGGAAAGGAGGAGAGCAGACAGGGAGAAGAGGAAGGGTTGATGGTGGAGAGGGTAAAGGCGGGGGAGGAGGAATGGACAGTGGTAGCGGTGTATGTGAACGGGGATATGGAGAGGAAACTGGAAAAGATCAGATGGTGGATGGAGGGGCAGGAGGGGGAAGGGAGGGTGATAATAGGGGGGGACCTCAACGCGAGGACAGGCGTGCAGGGTGGCAGGATAGAAGGCGGAGAGGACGAGGAGGAAGGTGGGGGAAGAAAGTCGAAGGACAGGAAGATAAACGGAGATGGGAGGAAGTTAATAAAGTTGATAGAAGAGACAGGGTGGGAGATAATGAACGGGAGCATAGAAGGGGATGAAGAGGGGGAATATACGTACACGGGAGGAAGAGGGGATACTGTGATTGATTATGTACTGGGGGGGGGGGGGGGGACGAGAGAGAGGATGGAAAGGATGGAGGTAGGAGATAAGGTGGAATCGGACCATCACCCGCTGGTGGTAACGATGAAGGAGGGTGGAGTGGGGGAGAGAAGCAAGGTAAGGAGGGACAGGAAGGTGGGAGGAGGACGGTGGTCGGGAAGGATGAAGGAGGAGTTTGAGAAGGGGATGGGGGGTGCGGTGATAGAAGGAGAGGGAATACAGGAGTTGGTGAGCAAGACGGTGGGTACGATAAAAGAGGTGATGAGGAAAGGGGAGGAGGTGGGAGGAAGGGAGAAAGGGCGGAAGAGGGAGGGGTGGTGGGACGTAGAATGTAGGGAGAAGAAGAGGGAGGTGAGAAGGGAGCTAAGGAGATGGAGAGGGGGGAGGGGGAGGAGAGAGGAGTACAAGAAAAGGAGGGGGGAGTACAAAGAGCTGTGCGAAAGGAAAAAAGAGGAGGAGAGGGAGAGAATTATAAGGGAGGTGGTAGAAGCGAAAACGGAAAACAGAGTGTGGGAGTTAGTCAACAGGGGAAGAAAGAAAAGGAAAGTGGTGGACACAAGGATAAAGAAGGAGGAGTGGAAGGAATATTTTATGAGGTTGTTAGGAGGGGTAGAAAACAGAGTTAGGATGGGAGAGGAGGGGGGTAGGAGAAGGGGAGAGGAAGAGGGAATAAGCAAGGAGGAAGTAAGGAGGGTAGTGAGGAAACTGAAGGAAGGAAAGGCAATGGGAGGGGACGAGATCCCGAACGAGGCGTGGAAGCACGGGGGAGAGAGGGGTTTGGAGTTGGCGTGGGAGATATGCAGAAGAGTGTGGGAAGGGGAGGGGTGGCCGCAGGGGTGGAGAGAGGGCATTATAGTGCCACTGGCGAAGAAAGGGAGCGGGGCGCGAGTGCAAGAGTATAGGGGGATAACGCTGATGCCAACGTTATATAAGGTGTATGTAGCGGTCCTGGTAGGGAGGTTGGAGCAGGAGCTGGAAGGGAAGGGGTTGATCCCTGAGAATCAGGCGGGGTTTAGGAGAGGGAGAAGCACGATAGACCACATATACGTGCTAAATCACGTAATTAGCAAGAGGATACAGGGGAAAAAAGGAAAACTAGTGGCGTTTTTTGTGGACCTTCGTGCGGCTTTTGACACGGTGGACAGGAGGTTACTGTGGGAGGCGATGGAGAGGAGAGGGGTAAGGGAGGGTTTGTTGGAGAGGGTAAAAGAGGTATACAGGGAGACGACGAGCAGGGTGAAGGTGGGAGGGGAGCTAGGAGAGGAATTCTGGACGGCAAAGGGGTTGAGGCAAGGGTGCCCAATGAGCCCGACTCTGTTCAATCTGCTTTTGGCGGATGTGGAAGAGGAAATTAGGAAAGGAAGAGGGGGAGGGGTAGTAGTAGGAGGAAGGAGGATATGCACTTTAGCGTACGCGGACGACCTGGTTCTATTGGCGGAAAATGAGGAGGAGATGGGAAGTATGATTAGGAGACTAGAGGGGTACATGGAGAGAAAGAGGCTGGAGGTGAACGTAGAGAAGTTGAAGGTGGCGAGGTTCAGGAAGGGGGGAGGGAGAGAAAGAAAGGTGGACTGGAGGTGGAAAGGAAAGAGGATTGAGGAAGTCAAGGAATTTAGGTACCTCGGGTATGTGTTCAAGAAGAACGGGGGCCAGGAAGCGCAGATAAGGGACAGAGTAAGAAAGGCGGGAGTGGTCATGCGGCAGGTCTGGGGAATCGGGAAAAGGAAATTTGGGAAAGACTGGGGAAAGAGAATGTGGCTTTTCGATGCTCTGGTGTGGACGGTGGTGGGTTACGGGGCGGAGGTATGGGGATGGAAGGAAAGGGAGGAGGTGGAGAAAATTCAGGAGAGATTTTTAAGGTGGTCGTTGGGGGTAGACTGGAGGACGCCGGGATACATGGTGAGGGAGGAGACGAAGAGGAAAAAGCTGAGGACGTGGGCGGGAGGAAGGGCGTGGAGGTACGAGGAGAAACTGGGCAGGGGAGAGGGAGGAGAGTTGGCCAGGTGGTGTTTGGAAGAGATAAGAGAGAGGGAAAAAGAAGAGGGGTCAGAACTGTCTGCATGGGAGAGAGAGAGGAGGGAGTGGAGGAAGAGAGGGGCGAGGGAAGGTGGGGAAGGGGCAAGGAGGCGAGAGGGGTTGGAGGGTTGGGAGGAGGAGGACGAAAGGAGGCAGGGAGAGGAGAGATGGAAAAGGATAGAACAATCGAGGTATAATAGGTGGTATAGGGAAATAGCGCCTAGGGGGATCCCGAAGTACCTGGAGGCGGGATGGGGAGAATTGAGGTACAGGAGGATAGCCAGATTCAGGCTGGGGAACGAGATGAGGGGAGGAAGGTATTGGGAGGAGGAGGAAAGGAGGTGCAGGTTGTGCGGTGGGGAAGAAGAGTCGTGGGAGCACGTGCTGGAAAGATGCACAGGGGATGAAGGAGGCGGAATGGGGGTAGGGGAGAGGATAAGGGAAATCTTGGACGAAGGAGGGAAGGGGGAGGAGTGGATGAAGGGGTTAGAGGGAACGAGGAGAGAAAGGGAAGATGGAACGGAGGAGTAGGGGGCAGGTAGGAGGGAGGGTTGAAGGAAGGAAGGAGCGAAAGAAGGAATGGGATGAAAGAGTGGAAATGGAAGTCGAAGGCGGGGGGCGCGAGCGGAAGCTAGGGCGAAAAGCGTAGTTTTTAAGAGGCGTACGCGATAGGTTAAGGAATAGTGTAAGCGTAGGGTAGGAGGCGGAAAGGCGGCGGAGGCGAGCGTGCGGAGAGAGAGAGAGTGCGATGGGGAGGGGGGGGGGGCGAAAGAGTAGGTTAAGATTTAGAAGTAAGTTAAGTTAAGTAAATTATTGTACAGGAGAGGAGAGAGGCGGAAACTTGTAACCCTAAGGGGAAAATCAATAAAGCTATACATACATACATACATGTGATTGAAGCATGTGAAGTAAGTGGAGAGAGTGGGAGGAATTGGAAAGAAGTAATTAGAGGAGAAGGGAAAAACTTGGCTATTCTACGGGAGATAATAGGGAGAAGGAAAAGATGGGAAGAACAGGAAAATGATAAAAGAAGATTATGCAACATAAAATAGATCAGGAAACACTTGTAAAATAGAAAAAATTGTTGTGACTCAGCAGGATACATTAGAACGGTAGGACTTACATTGACACAATCACTGGAATGAAATGGAAAGTGTATAGGATCGTTAAATTGTAACACAAAAGTGGATAATAAATTAAATTAAATTATTATTATTATTATTCCTATATTTTTTCTTTTTATAATGTATTTTTATATTGAATTTTTATATTTTTATTTTGTATTTTTATATTCTATTCATATTCTATTTTTATATTATGTTTTTATATTTTTCTTTTTTATTTTATTAATTTATTTTCTTTTATTTTATTATTTTATTTCATTTTATACTTTTATTGTTTTTCATATTGTATTGTATTGTATTTTATATTTTTATATTTGTGCTTGTATTATTCTATATTATTTCTTAATTTTATTCACCCATCATTTTCCTTCTCTCTTTGCCACCTAATTCTGAGATTCGACGTTTCCGAAAAAAGTATTATATTTTGTTCGTGCCTTCATCTCGCTGCCAAATGATATCATCCCGCGCGGCTGCTCCAGAGGAGTCAAATTACACACAATCGTGCGATACGCTGCAGCGTTAAATCCAGCGTGGCGTGGAAAACTACTACAGCGGGGTCGGACGAGAGTGGGGCCGACCACGCATGTCTGATTGGTCAACGCCAAGAGGAAAATTCACCGATGCCAGCGCCAAGGCAAGTCAAGTGAAGCGTAGCCAAGTGAAGGCGCAGCCAACCAGCGTCGATAACGAGTCCCCGGCGACGCTGATTGGCTGCGGCTACACTCCACTCGGCTTGGCTTGGCGCTGGCGTCGGTGAATTTTCCTCATGGCGTTGAACCAATCAGACGTGCGTAGTCGGCCCCACTCTCGTCCGACCCCGCTGTAGTAGTTTTCCACGCCACGCTGGTTAAATCAGAACGTTTTAAAAACTTGTTAGCTTTAGAATGCTGGCTACATAATGGTTCGGAAAAAAAATATATCTGTTTGCTACATAATAGTTCGTTATATATCGGTGATTAAAAAATTATTATTTCTCTGTTTTGGGGAAAAAATTTCCATCACATATTGGTATGGAAAAAAATTTCTGCTGACACCACATAATTCTTTCTATGATTCGAACGTTCTTCGCGCTGTCAAATGTCGTCACCCTGCACGGCTGCTCCAGGGGACTCAAGTTACATACGATCACGCGAGACGCTGCGACGTTAAATCGGAACGCTTTAGAATACTGTTAGCTTTAGAATAAAATGTGATTGTACTCTCAATCATATTGTGGATGATGCTCGTAGTAAAAAAATGGTAAATTATATTCCTTTAATTTTTCTATGATGGACGCGTATGTCTAACTCTTTTGGTGTACCTCCTCTCCCCAAAAGATTGCATGCAAAAAGCCGATTGGTCCAAACATGATTCTATGCAATTTCTGCTGATACAACATAATTCTTTCTATGATTCACACGTATGGCAAATTAGTGCGCGAGATCATCCGAGGAAATTTCTGCTGACATCGCATAATTCAAAGGTTCAACGTTCCCACAGGTATTATATTACATTCGGCGCGTGTCGAAACTTTTATCCTTGAGGGCATGGCTCAAGTTACATGATTGAAAATCATTTGAAAACAATTATTATCTATAGAATGGATGCGATTGTACCACTAAGTAGTGTTGTCTCTTTCCCTACCTAGAATTTAGCTTTAAAATAATGCTCTGTCTCTTTCCCTCCTAAAGCATGCGATTGTACCACCATGTAGTGCTGTCTCTTTCCCTCCCTCAGAATTTTAGCTTTAAAATGCACGCTCTGTCTTTCCCATCTATCCGAAGACGCGGTGTTTAAAAAGCCGATCTTTCCCGACGTTATCCGATGAAAAACGAATGCTTGGTGACGCTCGGCATATGTATCATTCATTAAAGACTGATGTCAGAGAGCCGACGTTGGGGGAGTTGGTTAGGCGGCTGACTCGTACCGCGGAGGTCTTGGGTTCGAGCCCCGTCGCATAGATTCTGTTTTTTCATTTGTATTAATATCTTAAATTAATATTTCCTTCTTTACCGACAGTCACAGGCTCTCCTCCTCGATGCGGCGGTTTCGGTATCGTTTCGGTTATCGATTGATTTGATATCGGTCCTCGCGCTATAACCCCCCACCATTCCGCCATCTCGATGATGTCATCCGCTGCCGCCCGATCTCGATGACGTCATCCGCCGCCGCCCCGGTCACGCGCCGCCCGCGGAGAGTTTTTTTCCGCCGACTTTGAAACTCAAATTTGAGTTTCAAGGTCAGGGGGAGGGGAGGGGGAAATGGCCTTCAAACTCAAATTTGGGTTAGAACTCCCATAGCTATACTACTACCATAGACTATGTATACGGAGTATACTTTACCGATAATAATAAGATGATGCTTGGGAATAAGGATTTCGATATCGACAAGCATGATAATAGACTCATCGATGGTGTAAGATACAGGGGAACGTCCGGCCTTTACGAACTGATTTTCAAGAAAATTCCAAATGATGCTGTATACACCGAGGCCAATAAACAAAAATACAAAAGTATACTGCTTGCGACGAACACCCACAGACACGATCACGATGCTGGAAATCGCATATTGAGCAACAGGTACAAATATGTAATTGCGCCGCTACTCCCCCGTTCACCAGCTAGAAGGGCAGGGAAAGGTCTAAGAACACCACGACTCATGGCGGTAAACGATAACAAGATCGATTACGTGCACTGGGACGATCCCAACGCGCTGATCGATAGACTTAGATTGCTCATTGCATCGCGCGCGGCAGGTCACACGGGTCTCGATAACGAAATCGCATCCATCGAGGAGGAACTTCGCGAGGCGGGCCACATTGCATAAATTAAACCGCACGCCGATGACGCGCACTGTATGCATCGAGATGCCGATCAACAAATTTGAGGTGTCACTCGAGAAGAGTGGAACAGCTGGAATGGACTACTACAAATGGAACGGTTTGCTTCGAAATTACATGCGGTCTTTGCATGACCGGTGTCGACTTTGATGCAAAATCACGACAAAATACGACGGGTAACGCACCCACGGCTGACATCGATGCTGTCAATAAACTGTATGTGGAAAAGAGCATTAAACTTTTGAGAGAACAACAGAAAGAATTAGCGAGGAAGCTGATCGTGTTTCAGAGAGATATGCTGACGTTGCAAAACAGCGTTCAAAAGATATCACAGGCGTTGAATTCTATCCCGCAGCAGCGCTGCGAAGGAAAACCATGCGAGAAGGTTGAACTTGCCCCCGCACCGATGGGGAGCATACAAGGTGTTACTCTACCTATAGTCAATACTTTGGGGGGTGATTCTACAGGCATATATAAGTCGAAAATCAAGAGTGACGAAATTGCGGTAAATGCTTCGTTTATTAATTATCGATGGTTAAAGATTGACGTCTGGATCGCCTGAATCAGCCTGAATGACGGCAACTCGACAGACAGCGGGCCGCGCGAGGCAGGCCAGGCAAGGGGCGTGCAGTGGCGGCGGACGCGTGACGGATTTGCCATGTAGAGCGCATACTTACTTACTTACCTCGCCGAAACTGTGACATACGATACTTGCGATAATTTATGAAAAGACGCAAACGTTGTTCGGCATTAAACCTGCCTACTCGTAAAAATCCACAAGGGCATATCAAAACCCGCCCAACGGGATTCTCAAGTAGAGAGGGTGAATGCCATTGCCTTTGAAAATATTGCCCTCAAAAATCCCCCACACGGCCATCCAAAACACCGCGATTGTTCACTTAATTACACACACGCACCACGATTAGTTTTCTCGCGAATGTCCATGTCTTCACGCACCGCGATTGTCCCGTCCGCGATTGTTCACTTAATTACACACACGCACCACGATTAATTTTCTCGCGAGTGTACATGTCTTCACGCACCGCGATTGTTCACTTAATTACACACATGCACCACGATTAGTTTTCTCGCGAATGTCCATGTCTTTACGCACCGCGATTGCAGTCTGTGCTCGCGTTGACGACAGACGTCAAACTGAGGAGACCTTGGCCAAATCCCTGCGCGAAGGACACGAACAACGTTACGAATAAACAACCTACATACAATGTATCGCTACACTTTCTCCGAGTCGCTCGGGCGATGATAGACAGCTTATGCGATAAATTAAATTCTTTATTCTTCATGGAATCGATAGGTATGTCAGTGACACCAATGGATTCCCTATGTTTTTCCGAAGAAAATCATACCAAATGTAATGTAAATCGGATTACTTTTAACGAAGATAATTTTACATGAGGCCCGCGTGTGCCTGTGCTAGAGAATCACAGCTGTTTCGCACGGACGAGACCGTTCCGTGCTGAGTTTCGTGGCCTCCGACCGCTACGCTCGAGATCAGGGGGCCATACAATGTTGCACACTAGAAAGCGACGAATCTGAAATTATTCTGCATTTCTCATCAGATCTTTGCGAAAGTGGCGTCGATCGATTTCTTATGGAAAAACATAGAGAATCCATTGGTGTCACTGCCATACCTATCGATTCCATGAAGAATAAAGAATTTAATTTATTGCATAAGCTGTGTATCATCGCTTGAGTCACTCGGCGAAGGTGTAGCGATACATTGTATGTAGGTTGTTTGTTCGTAACGTTGTTCGTGTCCTTCGCGCAGGGATTTGGCCAAGGTCTCCTCACTTTGACGACTGTCGTCAACGCGAGCACAGACTGCAATCGCGGTGCGTGAAGACATGGACATTCGCGAGAAAACTAATCGTGGTGCGTGTGTGTAATTAAGTGAACAATCGCGGTGCGTGAAGACATGTACACTCGCGAGAAAATTAATCGTGGTGCGTGTGTGTAATTAAGTGAACAAGCGCGATGCGTGAAGACATGGACATTCGCGAGAAAACTAATCGTGGTGCGTGTGTGTAATTAAATGAACATTCGCGGTGCTTTGGATGGCCGTGTGGGGGATTTTTGAGGGCAATATTTTCAAAGGCAATGGCATTCACCCTCTCCACTTGAGAATCCCGTTGGGCGGGTTTTGATATGCCCTTGTGGATTTTTACGAGTAGGCAGGTTTAATGCCGAACAACGTTTGCGTCTTTTCATAAATTATCGCAAGTATCGTATGCCACACTTTCGGCGAGGTAGGTAAGTAAGTATGCGCTCTACATGGCAAATCCGTCACGCGTCCGCCGCCACTGCACACCCCTTGGCTGGCCTGCCTCGCGCGGCCCGCTGTCCGTCGAGTTGCCGTCATTCAGGCTGATTCAGGCGATCCAGACGTCAATCTTTAATCATCGATAATTAATAAACGAAGCATTTACCGCAATTTCGCCACTCTTGATTTTCGACTTATATATGCCTGTAGAATCACCCCCCAAAGTATTGACTATAGGTAGAGTAACACCCTGTATAATGCATGTACACGATAATTATCGCATCATTCCTGTCAAAGACAACTCTGCCATCAAACATGCCAACATTATCGACATCCAAGAGTAAAGAAAACCATGTTCGCAAGGAGCGACAACTCGTTGAGGAATTGCACGCTCCAGCTCGAAGACATTTCCCGCGGAGGCGCGTCATAGTGCACGGATACGACGATATGTGGGAAGCTGACGTTGTAGAAATGCGTCCTTACTCGCGATTCAACCAAGGTCACCACTACATACTCACCGTCATCGATGTGTTGAGCAAGTATTTGTGGGCGATGCCGTTGAAGACTAAAAGTGGCGCTGAGGTGACTAAAGCGTTTGCAAAGATATTAAGAGATCGATATCCGAAAAATTTGCAAACCGATCAAGGAAAAGAATTTTACAACGCTGATGTGCAGAAACTATTGGCAAAGCATGACATTAATCACTATTCGACGTATTCTGTGTTGAAGGCCTCCTTCGTGGAACGATTCAATCGAACTTTGAAGTACAATATGTGGAAAATGTTTACGCTCAATGGAACCTACAGATGGACCTATGCGCTTCCGCGTCTTCTTGCAGAGTATAACATGCGAAAACATAGAACCATCAGAATGCGTCCTTGCGATGTTACCCCTGCGATCGCTGACAAGCTGCTGGCCACCGTGTACAGCAACATAAAGATCGCCGCTCCAGCGAGATTCAAGTTGGGCGAGTTTGTGCGCGTGAGCAAAGGGTATAGCCGGTTAAGGAGGAAGCCCACTGTCTCGGTCCGAATTGTAAGGGTGTTTTCGGGAATTTATTTCATCCAAACAACGCAAGTAAATCAATTTATTGCTGAGTATAGTTAATAGTGTACATATCGAAAGGTAAGAAATTTTTTTTCAAACAAATTCATAAATCCGTTTCCTGTATACTCTTCGTCAAAATTTGCGTTGCGGCAAAAACATGCTAGTCGCGTTGACAGTCCCCAGGCCATATGGTTAATCGGAATTAAAAAAAAACAGTAATATTTAGAAACTAGAATCCTGCCTCTATTACGTGACGATCAGAAAATGTCAAAAGTCGCGTTTTCGGGGTACAAAATTGGACAAATGTTGTTAAAAAAAATAGAAGCAGGTCGAAAATTGAAAAGAGCTGATCGTCACGTAATAGCGACGGGTTTTCCGAACAATAAATGCCCTTGCTGATGTCAATTGGACGTATAGTTTTCTCTGTAGACTGTCAACGCGGTTGAAAAATGTCATTCTGAGGAAAACGCGTTCAAAGTTCCGCGTGACTCAGTTGCGCGTTTGACACCGCTTCACGAAAAACACCATATCTCCGTCAATTTTGCGAATTTCTTCATAAAATTTGGAGAGAACATTCTTGAAACATACGTCTTTCAGAAAATGTAAAAAAAATCTTTTTTTCCGAGTTTTAATGGTCCGAAAATTAAGGGTGTTTTTGGGAATTTATTTCAACCAAACAATGCAAGCAAATCAATTTATTGCTTAGTATAGTTAATATGTACATAAAACAAAAAACAATTTTTTCAATCAAATTCATAAATTCGTTTTCTGTATACTCTTCGTCAAAATTTGCACTGCGGCAAAAACATGCTTGTCGCGTTGACAGTGTCCAGGCCATATGGTTAATCGGAATTCAAAAAAACAGTAATATTTAGAACCTAGAAGCCTCCCTCTATTACGTGACGATCAAAAATAGTAAAAATTGTAAAAAATAACAAAATGGCGGACCACTGAAAAAAAATCATTTTTTCTTTGGTACAAAGTTAGGGAATTGTTGATAAAATAATAGAAGCAGGTCGAAAATTGAAAAAAACTGATCGTCAGGTAATAGAGGCGGGTTTTCCGAACAATAAATGCCCTTGCTCGTGTCAATTGGACGTATAGTTTTTCCTGTAGACAGTCAACGCGGTTGAAAAATGTCATTCTGTGGAAAACGCGTTCAAAGTTCCGCGTGGCTCAGTCGCACGTTTGACACCGCTTCACGAAAAACACCATATCTCCGTCAATTTTGCGAATTTCTTCATAAAATTTGGAGAGAACATTCTTGAAACGTACGTCTTTCAGAAAATGTAAAAAAAATTCAGATTTGAGACAGTGGGCTCTCCCCTTAAGATGGTCAAATGTGCCCCTGAACCAAACTCAAATCGCGACGAGTCATTCGGAAGCTTATAAAAAAAGAATGATTTCTGTCATATTTCAACTTTGTATCTCGACCCGGGGGGTAGTAAAGGGTAAAAATAGAAAATCAGGTTTTTGGCGAATTTCTACTATACCAGGGAATGAAAAATTTTGAAAAAATTCAGAGGCATATCTGTTATCGGGGCACATATTAGGAAATTATTTCAGATTTTTAAATTGAGAAACCAAGCTGTGAAAATAAAAAACGCCAAAAAATGATGAAAAATGCCGGTTGTGTATCGAAGCAGTTCCAGAACTATAATCATATTTTTACTGTAAGTAGGTATCATTGTTACTATTGTCCTTAATTTTTTTCAGATTTTTCAATTTGGTGCGCCGCAGTTAAAAAAATTAAAAATCGATTTTTTCGTCGTTTTTTCCGTGTCAGAGTAACTTATACGTCGAATTGCTTCATGAAATAAGTGTTTTATGCGATCTTCAATGTTTATACGTACAGCAAAATATCGTAGGAATTAAAGAAACTGGAAAAACCGAATCATTTGAAACTATGTTATGCGACTTACATTGTAAAGTGTCTACTGTATTTCCAACGGCGTCGGTGGCGCAGCGGTAGAGTGTCGAGCTGTCACGAATAAATTTAAATATTCAATTAAAATTCCCGATAAGGATTTACATGACTTTCACAGACTGAACTACCAAAAATACTGGTGGCTTAATGGCAACAGCCCCTTTTTGTCTGATCTGTCTGATCGCAGACAGATTCATTCTAGTCACACATTAAGCTAAGAACATCGGGTCCCTAAATCCGATGATGTGTGTATTTTTGTAAATAGTGTATATATTCCTAGTACTATAAGTCCTTCTTCTCTCTGCGTCCTCTAATCTTTATTAGCTCCCGATCGATATGGTGTTTTTTTTTTCAGGAATTTTTCCACTACACTTAAGAAGCAATACTCTAAGACTGATAGCACAACGATGTTCCTATTTTAAGCATTATATTATTCATAAGTTAACTATGTTAGTTTAACAGCGAGTTACAGAAGCACTGTACAAACTGTTATATTCCGATACCAAAGCGACTGAGTGGCAATTTTTTCTATGTTTATTGTATGCCAAAAATGTATTACTACTGTTATTTCTTTGTTCCATTCCTCAATAAACACTTTAAAAAAAAAAAAAAAATAGAGTGTCGAGCTGCTATATCGCTGCGAACTTTTTTAACATAAGTTCGAATTTCGAACTTCCAAGTCCGCTTGGGCAAAGTTTTTTTCTTTTTTTTCCCGTAATTATATATATTTTCTAACTATATGACAATGATCAATATTGGTTTTCAAATGATTTAAGAATGTTTGAAAAATATATTAACCTGAAATATATGTAAACATGAGTTCGGACTGCGTTTCTCTTGTCAAGTATCCTGCCAATTACGATATTATTTAACATTTCCTACATTATATTAATATGTGAAGATCGTTTTCGAATCTCTTACCTTTAACAATTATGCATGGATAGCAACAAAAATCGTGTGTGATGTTTTTAATCTTCATCGTTGTCTTCGTTAATTATTGGTGTCACGTGTTCACTGTTGAATAAGTTACTAAGAATTTCTGCAGGTCTTACAATTTTTAAAGGGTACCGAGCATGCGACAAGTAATAAATTATTGCAGCTATGTGTGAACAGCACCCGACGGTTCGCCCAAGGTTCTAATCTCGAAATGTTGCCAAACAGTCTCGGCGTGCGCGTAATCGCTCTCGGATACATTCTCACCCGTTAACGAACTGTAGAATGATTCGCGAGGCGGTAAGCATGGATCCTGCAGCTTGTCTGCGCAATAAAGGTATTCGTACGGAAAGACACCCTTTCGCGTCAATAAATTGAAATCCTCGGCGGATAATGTTTCAAATTGGGATCGTAAAATTTTTAATTGATTTGTGCTAAGAAAATATGCTAATTTGTCGAGACTGGTGTTGAGAAATTTGTACGAATCGATGAATCGCAATTTAATACAATTTCGCGAGTCTGAATTAGCAGCATGTTCGACATTTTTGGTGAATGAAATGTACTTTTCTTTAGTTATGGGCAATACGTCAACACTGCCTTCAAAAGCGGTCGCTATTTCCTCGATAATGAAATGCGAATCGTAGCCTGATAAATTATGGAAAACTATGGGGATGTAAAACATATTTTTATAATTTAAATTGCACTCCGAATGTGCTGGGCCTCTAAACCGTCCAGAGAGATGGCAATGATCGCGAACTCGTACATCGCTAGCTTTGAATGGTTCTTCACAAATATGACAGTGGGTTGCATCGCGAAATGTGGTCCACTGTTCGGTGGTCAAATCCAGCATGGGAACATTACTGGTCAAGATGGACTTGGCGAAGTTTGCAAAATTGTTAAGTTCGTTGACGAACCATGAAAAACAATCCGCGTCGCGGCAACATCGATACATCGCGTAATTGATTGTCTATATCACCCTTCACCAGGGGCTGGTGGTTCTTCTAACCCCAGTACGGGCGGTTGCGTTCCCGGTGTACCCGAATTCGCATGGGGACTGGCATGTGTTTTTAAGCAGAGCCGTCCCCGGCCACCAGAGCGTCCCTGGTGGTCCCGGGTGAGTGCATGCACCCCAAAAAGAGCAGAAGATAGCCAAGGACCTTGTCTGGTGGCGAATGTATTATATTATTCGCTACCTGGCATCCTGCTCATAGAGAAAAATTCCTACAGTGGACGCCGCGGAGTCAAGCGTGGTCCTTCTCTGCTTTTTCCGGCCCGGCCCTGGCGGTTTCGTTGGTCAGTATTGCTAATACCACCTTGCAAGGTTTAAATTCGTTGATATAGAGGAAACTCTGAGGTGCAACGTGTCTGATGGACCTTAATGAACCGACACTATCTGTCTATATCACCCACTCGGTGGTTGTCCTCCGTTTTCACCAAGACGCATTCAAGATCGGCGTACACCACGTGGGGAGTCGCTCTTTCCTGCAGTTGTTGTTGAAACTTGGGAGATTTTTGCCTTCGCTGGGCAGCAGGATGGCGCAGTCGTTCAGCTGCCCACAGTCCACTGCATGCGCCTCCAACTTCTCGACACTTTTTCATTCAAAAAAAATTTTTTTGTGAGACATTTTGAAACATTTTAACATTTTATAAGTTTCTATACGTACCGATCGCAGATGAATTTCCTTACCTTCTTCTTGCTCAGCTGCGTGCTCACCAGTCGGGATAAATCCTTGATCCACACAAAGTGCCCTACATCGCCGTGCTCTTGATTCGATTTGTACAGCATATTAACGTGTTCATCTCTCTTGTGGCTGGTGAGGCGCAGTCGTCTCTGCTTCGAAGGTGTAGACGTTGCCGGAGATTTCGTTCAACCCCTCAAACTTTGCAATCTGTGCCAGAGACATTAGGAACACAATGCCCTGGAGATTTAGCGTGGAAGCATAGTCGGGGTACGACCTTAAACGATCGGCATTTCTTTCCGCAGGATGTAGAGTGGCGACCACTGCCCACGCGAAACAGGCGTTGTCCGGGGATTGAACACTAATGGTTGCTTTCTTTGACAACAATTCCCGCGGCAACTTGTAGTGACACCCGGCGTGCAGCGGATTGTATTTATTGACATTGACGGTCAGGTTGAGAATTCTCGTCAATGCCCATCCGCTGTCGCGTTCCTGGAACTCTTCCAGCGATGCCAGGGTGGGTTCGATGATGCATGTATTGATGCTCTTACTTGCACGTTTATTGCACACTACAAATTCGCCGTTGAACACCGTGTTTACTTTGAGGTATCGATGTTTCCTCAAAGCACCCCGCACATGCTCCAGCACAATTGTCGCCGCATCCTGGAGGAAGTTGCGCGGCTCGATGTAATTCGAATTTAGCACGGCACCAGTTAATACGCGGCTATCGAACGCAGTGTCTATTTCGCGCCACAAAAGTCCTGTGCTCGAATGTCCTGCACCTTCGCGCAACGAATATTTCAATCCTTCGAGCCGCGCGATTCGAGCAATCAACGATTGTTGAATACCGATTGATAATCGAGGGCGTTTCACTGGGCTGTGTTCTTCCAAAGATTCGATACACGTGTTGCACCGTTCTTCCCACGCGAGGTACTCTTCCCGCGAAATCAATCGTGCAGATTGATCCAACAATTGGCGTTCTACTTGCGCGAATTCTTCCATGATCGTAAAATGGAATGTAAATGTAGTATGTTTTTTTCCGCGCAGCACGTTGCAACGATTTGTGGTTTTGTGCAGTATGGAGTGCGCTTTTATATCCTCATTATGATTTAGTATCTCTGTGTAACTCTTTCGATGTTCCCCCTCTCTCGAATGCATTGCACGCAAAAACGACGATTCGTTCCCAACATGGTTCTATGCAGTTTCTGGTGATACAGCATAATTCTTTCTATGATTCGCGCGTATGACGAATTAGCGCGCAAGATCGTTCGATACAGTTTCTGCTGACATCGCACAATTCTAAGATTCGACGCTTCCACAGGTATTATATTACATTCGGCGCGTTTCGAGACTTTTATCCTTGAGGGTAGGTTCAAATTACGGGCTACGTTAAGATCAAAAACATTATGGAAAAATTGATAGCTTTAGAATAAAATGCGTTGGTGGGGGAGGCAATTGCACCTCTATTTAAGCCGGCTCCCGGACGCTATTCGATCAATCGCTCAGTAGCCGCAGTGACTTTCGACATAACAAATAGTGCTTTGAAAAAAAATGTGCAGTACCAGTGCTGAAGGAAACGCTACATGCATGAATTATTACGTTCCGATCGTGCGGGATGATGGTGTAGCTCCATGTGGGGAGAATATATATAATGACGGGTAAGGCTTCTTTTCACATCTCAAAATTTTTATTTCTGATACGAGCAAGCAATTTCATAGCTTTGATTGTTCTCTTAAGGTGGCATTTCCTAAGCGCGGCTCGCCTCAGCGGCGCGGCGCCGCCTCAGCACGCCGCGAAGGGTATTTCCTATACCTAAGCGTCGCCGCCAGGGCCATACGCGGCGCCGCGCTGGCTCTTTTCGAGCACTTGAAAAGGTCTATTGTCGTTTGAGGTCTCGAGGACCGTCGTCGACACCGAATTTTATGGCTTTCGACCCACCTCCTTTCGACTTGGTTTGAATACCATTAAGATTGAATACCATGAATATCCACGATTTTCGCATTTCTCATCAGATCTTTGCGAAAACGACGCCAATCGATTCCGTATGTTTCGCCGATGATACTAACACCAAGAACGGCATAATTCGGAGCATAATGAAGGAAACTGGATGAAAACTTAATTTATATGATTTCTCGCTAGCTTCGTAAAAAATAGTCCGATTTACATGAAATTTGATACGAATCTCATCGTGAAAATATAAGGAATTTATGGGTGTCACTTCCATATCTATACGATAAAGAATAAAGAAATATTTTACTTCTGAAACAGGTATGAATCCTCGGCCGACCCCAGCGAATCGAGGTCAGCGACCCACAGTCGAGGGTGAAATATTCATTCCAGCGTATTAAGAAATTCTTTATTGTTTATCGTATCGATTAGGAAGTGACGGCAATAGATTCCTTATGTTTTTCTGATGAAAATCATACCAAATGTCATGTAAATCGGACTACTTTTACAGAAGTATGGGGAGTTTTCCATTCCTCTTCTACAAATCCCCCCCCCCCCCCCAACACACACACACACAGAATCCCTAGTATGCCTTGAAGCAGTCGAGTACACTCATTACAAAGGTAGTCTGTGGGTTTCGTTAACTCAGTGTGACTGTAACATTAGGAATGTCTTCTTTTCAACACCTGCATGAAAATGGATGTTTTTTACGCCAGCTGAGTGAAAGTAAAATAACTAATTTCAAGGGTCCTGTGAAAAAATGAGATGTAGGGCCTGCGTATTCGCGTTTTTATTTTGCTCCCAAGGGAACTTGAGTTTGCGCGCATGTGTATTCGCATTTTTACTTTGCTCCCAAGACAAATTGAGTTTGCGAGCTGAGTGAACTATGGCGTTATCTAGAGACGCGGTAGCGTCTCGACGCCAAGTACATGAAAAACACCCTATATATATATATGTCGAACTGTCGCTGCCGTGTACCTTTACTCGTCGCGGAGGCATTCCAACCTAATTCTGACATTTATTACATTATATCTCATCACGCCTGCAATATTTTCTAAATTTAAAGGCATTTTTCTGATGTAAACCGCATATCGGCTTTCGAATAAGACCAATTTCAATAAAATCGGTCCACGCATGACAGAGATATCGTAATATCGTCTCATGGATTAGTCGGAAATGGTAAGATTCTTCTTCTTCTTCGTCAAGGAATTTTTCGTCAAGGAATTTTTCGTCAACATAATACGTATACGCGTTATTATACGCACACCTTCAGCCAAAACGAACTAATACATGTTTCGTTCATCAATTCCTATCTTCACTAGGCAAATTTCGTTCATCAATTCCTATCTTCAATATGTGCAATCTATTCCAAATTTTGACAGCTTACAGTCAGGTTATATACAAAATTTGAGATGCCACGTGTTTTTACAAATATATATTATCGTTGTACCATTGAATTGGAATCAAAATGCAGTCTCACATACAATTCCATGAACCTGGAAACACGTACAATTCCATGAATCTGAAAACACGAAAATTCGTGCTAAATCTAGCGATAACCCCTTTAAGCACAGAAATCTGTAAACATGAAAATGAAAATTGATACTAAAATCAATTAGAGTCTAATAAAACGCATGAATTTAGCAAACATAAACAAATTAATTTAAAAAATACTATTCCATGAAATATACTCAGAAAATGACGTTATGAATGGAAATTTTAATTTTTTAACCACGAAAAACATTTCTCGATTTGATAAAACAATTCATGAAATTGTGCGTGCTTTCAGTTTCATGGAATTGTACGTGCTTTCAGATTCAAGGAATTGTACGTGCTTTCAGATTCATCGAATTGTAAATTTCAACAGCTGATAATTATTATGCTGTAATTGTATAAAAAAAGTAAACAAATTACGTCAAGTACATGATACAAATAAATCACAAAATATAGAAAGTAATAATAATCACAAAAAATAGAAGATAATAATATCTTTGTAAAAAGAAGTGAGATCCCCATAAAGAACTTCAAAAAAGAAAAAATACGCCAAGTACATGAAAACATGAAAATCACAAAAAATAGAAGATAATAATCATTACAAAATTAAAAAAAAGATGTGAAATCAAAATGAGCTGCTAGTACATAAAGATGCTTTCCAACTGCGCTTTAGATGACACAACTACATATGCACAGCTAAAATTCCATTACTCATAATGGCTATTTATACAAAGAAAAAATGTATTAAATAATAATATGCAGATATATTTTTATACAAATAAATATTTTAATACGAATAAATATTTGATTCAAAATACTTGGCGCTGCGCAACCGAAAAAATGTTATTTGCCTTAGTATTAATAATTTACAACTCCATTACAATATAAAAAACATATACATACACATACTAGAAACACAGTCAGATTTATTCTACATATATTTAATTCTAATGCCATACGTAGCATATGCACACGCATGCACGCACGCATGCACGTACAAGAAAGAAAGAAGAGGATTGATTAATGCAATTTATACATATTTATTGAGGTTAGCAACACCAATTCGGGGCGCAGCGCCAAGTATTTTGAATCAAATATTTATTCGTATTAAAATATTTATTTGTATAAAAATATATCTGCATATTATTATTTAATACATTTTTTCTTTGTATAAATAGCCATTATGAGTAATGGAATTTTAGCTGTGCATATGTAGTTGTGTCATCTAAAGCGCAGTTGGAAAGCATCTTTATGTACTAGCAGCTCATTTTGATTTCACATCTTTTTTTAATTTTGTAATGATTATTATCTTCTATTTTTTGTGATTTTCATGTTTTCATGTACTTGGCGTATTTTTTACTTTTTTGAAGTTTGCCATATACTTTATGACATATGGTTTCATGTAGATTTGGTGGTTGCAATTCTGTGAAAGTAGCAGAAGGTTACGTGGAAATTTCTGTCAAGAGTCTTCAAATTATTAATTGCTCAGATATATTTATTAACTAATTAAACGTATTTATTAATCTGGACAGAATAAAAAAGCAATCGAACATGCATATTTTTTTGCAAATCGCCCAGCATGTTTTCAAAAACACACCTTCCATGCAAGTGTTTAAAAAAGTATTGTGCGTAACAAGGAAGAGACTAGATTTAGCCTCGCGTGAAGTACATACTGGCCGAGCGCAGCGAGATGAATTTTAAGAGAGAAGATTCGTTTGATAGAAGTAAAATATTACTCAACTTCACGTTGCCAAATAACTATATCATTTTTAACCAATCAGAATAAATTTTTTTTCAATGGCTATCGTATGACTCGAACCCTTTCGATTACTGTATAATTAAACTCTCGTATCTTTTTCTGAAAGGAACTGTGATTAAAAGGAAGAAACAAATTTATCAGAAAATTCACAAACTCGATCTCTTTATTTTCAAGATATCTCGAGTACCAATCGATTTATGACGAAATCGCCTCTATATACTCTTTTTTATTATTGTCTTACGAATCGATTGAAAGCAAAAACATTAAAAACCGTGCAGGACATCCAGAGATACAATAACAGGTTACAAAAGTGGAAATACACTTTAAAAGTTTACACTTAAACATTCAGAAGATATTGTACATCAGAACATAATATAAATATATACATCAAATAATAAAATATTATTTTATTATGGCTTCATATTGCCAAGGAACTTCTCCAGCGGGCGAAACGAACCAGTCTACAAATTCGTTGCAAATGTCCATAGCTTCCCAGTAAACAAACTGACTGCAGTCTGACGACAGATTGATGTCAGATTCGAGTATATTCTGACGTCAGATTCGGGTCCTACTATGTCCGCATTTGACTATGGTTTTGTGGTCAGAGCCTGACATCAGGATCTGATCGCAGATTGATGTCAGATTTCGATCAGATCTTGCTGCCGTGGCTGACCGCAGATTGAGAGCAGAAATCGAGCAGATCCTGCGCAGCGCGATCTGACGGCAGATTGGTGTCAGATACAGAGCAGATTCTGACGTCAGATTCGGTGCCTATTATGTCCGCATTTGACTATGGTTCTGCGGTCAGAGCCTGACATCAGGATCTGACCGCAGATTGATGTCAGATTTCGATCAGATCTTGCTGACAAAAACCGCCCGCAAATTGGCGGCAGAAATCAAGCAGATCCTGATGTCGGCCATAGTAGGCAATTTTATATAATAGTATAGATTTAAAAACAGTGCGAAAGTCTATAGCGTAAATAATATATAGAACCTATATATAGATTCCTACCATATTTTATGGAAGAAAGAAAAGTTGGTAAACCATGTATTTAAACGGGTATTATAACATTTTTAATGTTTTACTTAGCAAGTTGTTAGTGAATTGAATGCCAGGTCGGCTCAAAATAATGATTTAAACTTTGAAAGACAGTTCTTCCAAATAAAAAAGAATTAATGGTAACTACTATTTATTCAGTCGTCTTAGGGCGGTATTATCATCAATAGTTTTTTAGTTTTTAGCATGCGGCATCTTCTACTAGTCTAGTAGATTAATAAAGGATGCCGGATGCTTAAGACGATCTTCGTCTTCAGCAACGACTGATAATACCGCCCTTACAGACGGGTATACCAAATATATACTCCGCAGTGGAATGCCGGCAAATACGAGTCGTACTCGAGAGCCCTGAATGATCAAGCCCTCGGCCACTTATTCCCGCGACGGTGCTATTTCGCAAGCGAGAAACGCTCGCCCAATCGCGCCCTGGCGGAGTCGTGTCGTGAAGTATGTCAGCAGAATCTGCTGTATTTCTGCTGCCTATCTGACGTCAGATCGCGGAGCGCAAGATCTGCTCGATTCCTGCCATTAAATTGTATCAGCAGACTTTCCTTACTTTCTGCCGCCAAACTGCTCGCAGGCTATGTAAGCAGAATCTGTTGTATTTCTGCTGCCTATCTGACGTCAGATCGCGGAGCGCAGGGTCTGCTCGATTTCTGCCATTAAATTGTACCAGCAGATTCTCTGCAGTGTCTGCCGCCAAACTGCTCGCAGACTGTGTAAGCAGAATCTGCTGTATTTCTGCTGCCTATCTGATGTCAGATCGCGGAGCGCAGGGTCTGCTCGATTTCTGCCATTAAATTGTACCAGCAGATTCACTGCAGTGTCTGCCGCCAAACTGCTCGCAGACTGTGTAAGCAGAATCTGCTGTATTTCTGCTGCCTATCTGACGTCAGATCGCGGAGCGCAGGGTCTGCTCGATTTCTGACATTAAATTGGATTAGCAGATTCGCCGCAGTATCTGCCGTCAAACTGCCCGCAGGCTATGTCAACAGAATCTGCTCTGTATCTGACACCAATCTGCCGTCAGATCGCGCTGCGCAGGGTCTGCTCGATTTCTGACATTAAATTGGATTAGCAGATTCGCCGCAGTATCTGCCGTCAAACTGCCCGCAGGCTATGTCAACAGAATTTGCTCGATTTCTGCTGCCTATCTGCCATCAGATCGCGCTGCGCAGGGTCTGCTCGATTCCTGCCATTAAATTGTATCAGCAGACCCTGCCGCCAATCTGCTCTCAGGTTAAGGCAGCACAATCTGTCGGCTTTCTGCTGTCAGTCTGCTTTCATCATCGAATATAACAAATACTGTATCAAATCTGTAGTGTTTCTGCCACAAACATTTGTACTCAGGCGTTGAGCAAAATCTGCAAATACGGACGTGGCTATCTGGGTTGTTTACTCAGTCTTGCATAACGCCCGAGGATGAAATATGTTGCGTATTGTCGTTGCTGCTATCTTCACCAAGCACCAAATTATGTAGTGTCCAATGCTCGAAAAGACATTCCAGTACACAAAAATCTAAAACATTATTAAGGAACAAATAATTATAAATAAAAACGAATAGTAACTTGACAATTGAATAATTACGAATACAAATTCTAATATTACCTTTCAATATAGAATTTGGTTGTGACGTTAATATACCCGCTTCGCTTGGGTTAGGTCATATCTTTGAGACTAGCTGTGCACTACGCGCGTCCATCGATGACTAGGCTCGGTATAGTGATCCAGTGACAGGGATTTTTAAGCTGCAGGTGAATCGTTCTTTCTTCTTCCAGCTGTTAGTTTACGCAATTTCCTTTGATGAATACTGACTTGCTTGTTCGTAGTACAAGTCCAGCGCGTAGCCACGCTACCGCAGGAGATCGGCAGACTCGCACTCTGATTGCTTTGGGTTGTTTGTTAATATCTCGTTAACAAAATCTCGAAGAACATTTTCGCTAAGGAAAAAGTTGTTTCAAATCACCCCACGAGTCACCCCTCTCAAGGGACTCCGTCATTTTTGGGACACCCTGTATACACAATTAAATGAATTAATTTACACAATGATACATAAACAATGAATAAGTAGTTTTAATTTAAAAATTTTAAAATTACCTTAACGTTACTCTAAACACAGCTTATAATTTTTGGAAGCCACGTACTTAGTACGCAAATAGGTCTCGTTTTATACTGCGAGACAGTTTTCTTGCCACTCTACAGCCCCTTGTGGCGTGTTAAAATAATTTCGAAATTTATTTCGTACTTCGAATCCTTCTACATTTCCGAAGCCTCCTGCTCTACCCAACGGCAACATATTGCTCGTTGGCAACTGCGCTTCGGAATTTGGTTGACTTCCACTATTATTCCGCATATACTCATCGCGCAACATATTATGCAGGCAGCACGATACTATAATTATGGAATCTGTCGTCTCCGGCAATACCGCGATAGGTGAATAGAAAACTCGAAAACACTGCGATAGCAGTCCGAAAGCATTCTCTGACACCCTTCGTGCTCTGCACAAACGATAATTAAATATTTTTTTTGTTTGATCTTCCGCAGCGACATTTTTGGGATATGGCTTCATCATGTGCTTTGTCAGACGGAATGCTTCGTCACCCACAATGACGTGTGGCACCACTATGCGAGATCTTGGCAATGCCTTCGCAGTGGGAAAATTAAATGTTCCCGTCCGAATCTGTTTGCCCATTACAGATTTTTCAAGTATACCACTGTCCCCTTCTTTCCCGTAGGACTCGACGTCAATTACTATAAATCTATAGTCGGCATCCACTAATGCTAATAGCACCAGCGAAAAATAATTCTTATAGTTAAAATACAAGGAGCCGCTATTGTTCGGACAAAATATTCTCACGTGCTTTCCATCGATTGCTCCTATGCAATTTGGAAAATTCCATTTTTCAGAAAATTGCTTTTCAATTTTTATAAAATCAGAACCACTGGGCTGCGGCATAAATATTGGCACTAATGTGCGGCCTAGATGTTTAAGAGCATCTCTTACAATGATGCTGATATACCCCGGCGAAATTCTAAATGCATATGACAGGGATTGGAATGATTCCCCAGTAGCAAGGAACCTGTAAAAAATATATCAGCTAATTATTTCGGCTGGTGATTGGGAAAAAAATGGAAAAATATACGTGATACATTCGTGAAAATGAAGCGAGGTAACATATACGGTATAGAGTTCGTATCAATGCTAAAAACGAAATGACCGTTGTTGGAGCAACTAAGTTTTTTGGAAAATGTCTCTCGTTTTGGAGGGGACAAGTCTGTTTTACACACACAGTATGAGTTCTAAAATGTAATCAATTTTAAAAATTTAATTTTTTCTTTTATTATAATACCCACAGTAAAATAGAATAAAGCGAAGAGGTTTAACAGATTGGAAGCAGTACGGATAGCGACATTCCAGGAACATCGGTGGATATTATAGATACTCCTACAAGGTGTGAAAGTGTCATAGAAACATAATCAGAGATCATAACTTCTGCTTCAAGGGAAAGATGACCCGGCAATACCTCCAGTTCGGTGTCAAAAATGCACAGAAATGATTTTAGCACTGTACTGGATATTTTGGAAAAAAAAGCTCTCGAAAGCTAAAAGGTAATGGGCAGTACCGTTAAGGAACTAGTTCTTGATCAGGCACTAATTTTTTATCAGTTCATGAAATAAATCGTTCTTTTCAGTTTATGTCTTTAAATAATTGTTTGAAATAATTACTAACATAAAAAAGGATAATTCAAACTAGTTCCTGACCCGATCAAAAATTAGTTCCCATGTATTTTCAGATGATCAAAAACTAGTTCCTAGTCACCTTATTATTCCCTAACCTTATAAATAATTAAATTATAGTTATTTTCAACTTTTTGAAATTTTTCCTTAAAGTGTAAACATTAATTCATCTTTTAGTATAAAAAAATCTATGGTTGAAAGTTTTATTAGGTTAAAAATAAATATTAAAGCGGGGAGCCCTCTAAACTGATTAAAAACTAGTTCCTTAACGGTATCGGCAAATCAATGGAAGAAGATTACGACTGTACTTCAATATTTTTCAAAAGTATGGCGATGAATATTAAAAAATATTCGGCCGCACTTAATTACGGAACAAGCAAATCCATCTGTGCTTAAGGGGAGGTTCAGGTCTAAATGTCTATTTTTTTTTATTTCATATTTCGAATGTTCAACCTTTTAGGAAAATGTGTTTAAAAGGATTTGTTGAAATTCGTAAAATTCCCGAAGTTATAGGCATTTGAGTAGCGGTAAATGCACGGGTCACAACCGGCTACTCGGCGCACAGTGGGATAAAACGACCCGCCGGCGATCAAAAATCTATAACTTTGGTTCTAGTCAAGATATTTTAATGTAACTAGGCGCATTTTAACCGCAAATTTACGGCCTTTAAGCTGTACTAATATAATTGATATTAGCCCTCGGAGCCCCGTGCTGGGCCCGTGAATTTAGACCCATGTTTGCGAAAAGTGGGGCTACAGGCCAATTACAATACACATTTTATTAACATTACTATATTTGATTGTAGTAAACCCGGTTTCTTAATATTTGCTATTGTTTTCATGCGATCGGTGCTCAAAAATTGACAAAACCGCAAAAGTATCGCTTATCAAAAATTTTTATGTTTCCAACAGTTTTTATTCACGATTCTGAAAAAATTTTCTTTAAGAGGTGCAATTTGAGTTAGTTACAAAGTTAATTACATAGCTATATATTCTATTAAGGCCATTCATTTGGGTAAAATGTTACTAACAAATTTTTTTTTAATTTTAAAAAGTTGCAACCATATGCAATGGGTTTAATTGATATCATGTGAAAGAATGAACCCTTCTCTCTTAGAAACAAAAAGAATTAGGTGCTACTTTGTGCTACTTTCCAAGAAAATGATAATTTAAGTCAAATC
This sequence comes from Andrena minutula, assembly GCA_929113495.1. Classification (NCBI taxonomy): domain Eukaryota; kingdom Metazoa; phylum Arthropoda; class Insecta; order Hymenoptera; family Andrenidae; genus Andrena; species Andrena minutula. The sequence goes on along the minus strand of OV815993.1, from coordinate 46,379,230 downwards.
TACCTTAACTACCCATTAGAGTAAGAAGCAATAAAGATGTAATTAAGATATATCCGGAAGAAATGATTCAATTATTAGATGTGTGAAGCAAATATCTTGTATAGTCGGAGTCATGAGACAGCACAGAAAACTCTAATAGGCAGGTAAGGTAGATTTGACTTCAATTATCATTTTCTTGGAAAGTAGCACAAAGTAGCACCTATTTTTTTTGTTTCTAAGAGAGAAAGGTTAATTCTTTCACATGATATCAGTTAAACCCATTACATATGGTTGCAACTTTTTAAAATTAAAAAATTTTTGTTATTAACATTTTACCCTAATCAATGGCCTTAATAGAATATATAGCTATGTAATTAACTTTGTAACTAACTCAAATTGCACCTCTTATAGTACATTTTTTCAGAATCGCGAATAAAAACTGTGGGAAACATAAAAGTTTTTGATAAGCGATACTTTTGCCGTTTTGGCAATTTTTGAGCACCGATCGCATGAAAACAATAGCAAATATTAAGAAACTGGGTTTACTACAATCAAATATAGTAATGTTAATAAAATGTGTATTGTAATTGGCTTGTAGCCCCACTTTTCGCAAACATGGGTCTAAATTCACGGGCCCAGCACGGGCCTCCGAGGGTTAACATCAATTATATTAATACAGCTTAAAGGCCGTAAATTTGCGGTTAAAATGCGCCTAGTTACATTAAAATATCTTGACTAGAACCAAAGTTATAGATTTTTGATCGCCGGCGGGTCGTTTTGTCCCACTGTGCGGTGCTCACGCAAAACTTTAAACGCGTTTTTCCCGAAACAGTGTTCTCAAAATCGGTGGGACCTGTATCTCCAAAAGTTATTATCCGATTCAACTGAAACTTTTTTTGTTTTGAAGAATATACTTCTGGCTGGGGGGGGGGGGGAGGGGGGGGGGGGAATAGAAAAAATTACAAAAATGCCTTTTTTTAAAAATATCGACACTTCGAGTTTGAAATCACTTTTCCCTGTATTTTTCTTTCTTTCAACGCCTTTGAAAATTAGAAATTCTCAATTTTTTATAATTTCGTCTGGTTTCCCCCCTACCCAGAAGTGTATTCTTCAAAATAAAAAAAGTTTCAGTCCAATCGGATAGTAACTTTGGGAGATATAAGAGATTTGAGAACACTGTTTACAGAAAAATGTATTTAAAGTTTTACGTGAGCGCCGAGTGACCGGGTGTTATCCATGCAATTGCCGCTACTCAAATGCCTATAACTTCGGGAATTTTATGAATTTCAACAAATCCTTTACATGAATTCCTTTTAACTTTTCGAGTGACGGATCGGCGAAAAGTAGTGACGCGCACAATAATCATAGGTATAGAACATATACCAATAAAACACAAAAACAAACCAATCGGACTAATAGTTTATCCCTGAATCACTAGCAAACGTTGACCACGTATTAGCGCCGAAAAACGTATATGACCCCTTAAAGTGATTAATGATTTGTGTCTGATATGTCCCCGAGGCCCCACCAAATGTGGAGTATGCACAGAGCGAAGCGAATGCGTACAACGTATGTATGTGAAAATCAGTAGTCGATGCGTGATTATTAGGAGACCAGTCAAAATATACAACAGCTATAATGACATTACGTTACGAAAAAATAAAATATGTTTTAATTAACTTACCTTAATGTGAGCAGCACCTTTTCCTGTGGGGAGATGGGAGACTGCACTCTCCTACACGACTGCTTTTCTAAATCCGCCCCCACAAGGTTAACGACAAAATCGACCTGATCTTTGTTTAATCGGAAGAATTTCCTGAATGTTTGGATATCTTCCAAAAGATGATTCCCTACTAATATGCTGGAATAGCCCTCGGTAGAGCAGTGGCGGATCCAGGAGCCTTTCTTGGGGGAGGGCGAAACGTATAAAAGTACATACCTACATTTTTTAATTTTCTTTTACGAGATTTAAAATTTGGTTGTAATTTATATTTTAATATATCTATCTGTTACTATAGCCTGAATAATTAAATATACATTAATTATTTATACATCACAAGAAATCAGAATAATTGCAGTACTTACCTGTTATTGAATAATCGTTTTTATAAAGAAAATAGGTATAAAAAATGTTAAAAATTAATAAGATTAGATACTATCAAAACAATTTTATTTTACAATACAAATTCTGTTCTACGATCGCGAATTTTCGCGAATCGATCTATAACACGGTCTTCGTTTAACTCTATATCGTAATGTATATTTATCAACGCAAGTCCGGTGAGTCTATCTTCTGCTATGGTTGATCTAAGCCACGTCTTAAGTCTTCTTAAAGTAGAAAATGATCTCTCTGCACTTGCAGCACTTAAAGGTAGTGTAATTAGAATTTTCAGAAGAACATGTAAAGTAGGGTACACATTGCAGTCACAGAGTTCAAGTAATTTAATTGCACTATAAGAAGAGTCGAATTTTTCTCTATCCCATTTTACTTTCCAAAACTTCAACTCAGAGCTGATCATCTTCTCTACCATATCGATAGATTTATTAAAAAACGTCGAATATTTTTCAGCAAGGTTACGAACTGCTTTTTTAAATAAGGTATTATCTTTTAAAATGGTTGAATCAGGAAATATAATTGATAAATAATGCAAATCTACACTTTCGTTGGAAAATCGACATTTCAAATCTTCAGTTACATTTTCTATTATTGGAATGTAAATAGATTGTCTATAATATGCAACAGGATCGTTAGATTGATAATTTTCTCGATTACTTTGTCTGCTTGTTATACGAGGTATTCTAATTTCCTCTTCCAACTCTTCTGCAATACCACAAATTTCATCGTAAATAGTGGCAAATTTTTCTACACACTTGTCACGTTTCGTTTTTAAAAGTTTGAAAGTATCCTGAAGCATATCCTGTGCTAATTTAAGATCGATCTGAACCTTTTGGAAAAAACGACTTAATTGAACCGTAGAACTTAACAAATCGGAAAGACAAATAATTGTAACTAAAAATGCACTATCACAAAGAGATAATCTTAATGTTCTAGCTTTTGCAGCTGTGTGAATATCTTTCCATGAGGATATATAATCCAGCGATTTAATAATTTTTGGAAGTAAGAGTCTAAATTGGAGAACTCCAGTATGTCGTTCAATCCATCGAGTTTCACAAAGTGCGGAAAGTTGATGTCCCATCACATTCTTAAGCGTGTGGAAGCGTTTAGATGAAGCGGTAAAGAATGCTATAATTTCCTTCATTGTACCTATTGCATTTCTAACTGATTGAACTGACGAAGATTTGGATATTGATAAATTAAGAATGTGATTATAACATCGGGAATAAATAGCATTAGTAGCTTCTTTCTTCACAGCTGTTACAGCACCACGAGATTCAGAAATCATAATAGAACACCCATCAGTTGTTATACCTATACAATATTTCAAATCTAAATTCAATTCTTTTAAAGTGTCAAGTACAACTTTTCCTAAATTAGAGCCTGTTAGTCTAGTTTCTAAGGAATCTTGTTCGTCTGTATTTATCGCACTTATTGCTTTATGAAGATCTAAAAATTGTATAAAATCTTCCCGAACTACATTTTCATATACGTATCTCAATACAAGTGACATCTGTGAAATATGCGACATGTCAGTTGTTTCATCAAATATTATGCTGTAGAATTTAGCTTGTTGAATTCGACTAATGATGATCGATGTAATTTCTTCACCACAGCATTTAATAATCTCATTTTGCGTTGTTTTACTTATATAAGTTGCTCGAGCAGATGACTGTTTCAAATGATTGGATAACTGATAATCGCCACTTTTAATACGGAATCTCAATAATTCTCTAAAATTCCCTTCATTTACTGGACTGGTAGATTGCAACAGTCCATCGTCACGATGACCTCGAAAAGGGACATTTTGACGCCCCAAAAAAATGATGCTTTCCACAATGGGTCTCAACCGAAGACGGTTTTCTTTAATTTGTTTCAATCTTTCAGTATTTACTTGATTCATAACGTCTAACTCAGGATTTTTATCTATATTTAAAAAATGTTTTGCAGCTTGTACAGCAGCAATATGATATTCGTATTGTTCATGAGTAACAAATGCACCATCTTTGCCTAGGAGTTTAGCAAATGTATTTAATGGCTGTGTCACTAATTTATTCAGAGGAAGGTTTTTACGATAACCTCCTACTCCAGCATTAACAAAGAACGGGCAATATTTACAAAAAAATCCTTTCTTTGCGTCAGAAAAAACAAGCCAATCAAAACTATCTAAATATTTTTGGCTAGCATATCTTTTTTCTTCTTTCCCTTTCTTAGTATGTACAGAATAAGGGAAAATATAATTTTTTGGTGGAATCCATGGATTCAATAACAATTGTTTTTTAATTAAATTATTCACCGTAGTTCCTACGTAATTTCCGATATCCAGAGCAACAGTGTCACGTCCTGGGTGGTAAAGGGGTTAGGACGATGACGAGAAAGGAGTTCTTGCCCCGTCGCCTCCAATGTACCGTCGCGCCCTAAGGCCGGCCGGGTTACGCCGCAATGGAGTATAAACTGTGCGGGGCAGGTGGATTGGCTTTTTGGGATCGAGGAGGAAAAGAAGAGGTGTGTTTCGTCTTGGGATCGTCAGCCAGACTCATCAGTAGGGCTATAGCTGACGACCCCTGCCCTAGACACGCACGGGGACACAGAGGATATGATTTTGGAACTTGTATATATACGAATGATATTGAGAGTTAGGACTAGCGAGAAAGATTGATTGGAGACCTCTGGTGACGCTCGTTGACACTAAGTCGCGTGGTGGGGTCGGGACGTCACAACAGTTTGAATTGTTTGGTCCAATTCATCGCAAATATTAACATCTGAAATTATCTGGATATCGGATGTGTTTGCTGTTGGCGCTTTTGAAACACAAACCGTTGGGCTGAAAAAATCTTCAATAGTATTTTTCCTTTTTCTGCTAATATTTAAACTATTTTCAGCCTTTTTTGCAAACTTGCTCTTATTCATATTATCTAGAAAACAAAAAACATTAATTCAATACTTATAGAATAAATTTTCTATATAATAATATTAAGTAAAAGAGAATTCTCTTCATTTTTATCCAAAAAATCGATGTTTCTTTATTGCATAAATTATACTCTGTTGATAGTTGTTTTTTTAACATACAAGTTTCATAGTGAGTATTACACTGTGCTACAAAATTTAACTTTTTTTTCTGTTCTGTAATATTCAATAGCCGTTTCTCATATTAAATTTTTATGCGCTGAAAACGAATCTGCAAACAGTTTGTTCCCATCACCGTCAGTTTTCGAGAAATTCAATTTTGAAAAAAATGCAAATTTTCAACTTTGAACATCTTTTGTGTTCAAACAGTAATAATTATTCGGTTGCTTGTTCCGTCAAATTATTCTATGTATGAACCCTCGCGAGTACAACAATATTAGCTATTATTGAATTATAAACATTTAAATGTGTTTAAACAACGATCAAAGCGACGTGCGTTACGAAAAGTAGCACATTTCATTTGGCTTACGAAGACTAGCACTCTGCTCATTCTGACCGCGAAAAACAGAATGTTTCGATTTTATTCTCGAAAAGTAGTATATCTTCATTCATCGCCACGAAGCATAGCACGTTATGCTCTTTCGCGACGAAAGGTAGCACATTTCGGTAATTTGCTGAGAAAAATAGCACGTTTTGCCTTTAGCCGCGAAAAATATCACGTTTCATAGAAGATCAACGTCGACTGTGAACTGTTTGGAAACTGAAATATGCTACTCTTCAGAAAACAAATACAACGTGCTACTTTTCGCTGCAGCGTTTAAAATGTGCTACTGCTCGTGGCGAAATGTAAATCGTGCTTGTTCTCGTGATAGATTGAAATGTGTTACTTTTCGTAACGCACGTCGAAAGGGAATGGACACCCGAAATGCACCCATTTTTACAGATATCTTTCTATACATTTCAAAAACTAAGGATCTAGAAGAAAATCTTACTACTCCACGCGATGCGGCAGACATTGGTGCATTCCGGGTGTCCTTTTCCATTTGATCGTTGTTTAAACATATTTAAATGTTTATAATTCAATAATAATTAATATCGTTGTGTTCATAAAATAATTTTAGGGAACAAGCAACCGAATAACTATTACTGTTTGAACACAAAAGATGTTCATAGCTGAAAATTAGCATTTTTTTTCAAAATTGAATATCTTGAAAACTGACGGTGATGACGACAAACGGTTTGCGGATTCGTTTTCAGCGCACAAAAATCTATGATAAACGACTATTGAATGTTACAGATTAAAATGGCTGTTGGACAGTGTTAGTGTAAATAGTAAATTGTAAGTGAAGAAATACCTGAGCTGTTATTATGTCCTGGAACTGTAACTTGTAAAGACGCATAAAAAAACTTCAAAAAAGTAAAAAACTACGCCAAGTACATGAAAAATCAAAAAAATCACAAAAAAGTAGAAGATAATAATAAAAATCACAAAAATATAGAAGATAATAATAATTACAATATTAAAAAAAGATGTGAAATCAAATTGAGCTGCCAGTACATAAAGATGCTTTCCAACTGCGCTTTAGATGACACAGCTACATATGCACAGCTAAAATTCCATTACTCATAATGGCTATTTATACAAAGAAAAAATGAATTTAATAATATTAAGCAGATATATTTTTACACAAATAAATATTTTAATACGAATAAATATTTGATTCAAAATACTTGGCGCTGCGCAACCGAAAAAATGTTATTTGCCTTAGTATTAATAATTTACAACTCCATTACAATATAAAAAACATATACATACACATACTAGAAACACAGTCAGATTTATTCTACATATATTTAATTCTAATGCCATACGTAGCATATGCACACGCATGCACGCACGCATGCACGTACAAGAAAGAAAGAAGAGGATTGATTAATGCAATTTATACATATTTATTGAGGTTAGCAACACCAATTCGGGGCGCAGCGCCAAGTATTTTGAATCAAATATTTATTCGTATTAAAATATTTATTTGTATAAAAATATATCTGCTGTCACGTCCTTACGGACTGGTGGCGGGTTTTAGGACAGTGACATTGTGGAAGGGTAACGGGAGTCGAACGCGAAATCCTGTTTCGCTGCTCCGAGAGGTAAGGAGGATTTTAACCCCGAAATTTTGTTTCGCTGCTCTAAGCGATTGCAAGGTTCAGGCACGGAATCCTGTTTCGCTGCCCCAAACGGTTTGCAAAGGTTAGGCACGAAAATCTTTTCGTTGCTTTACGGAATAGGAAGGATCTAGGCACGAAACCCTGTTTCGCAGTCCTGGTGAATAGGAGGGAATTCAGGCACGAAACCCTGTTTCGCAGTCCTAATGCGAAGGAAGGTTGTTAAGCACGAAACCCTGTTTCGCAGTCCTAATGCGAAGGAAGGTTGTTAAGCACGAAACCCTGTTTCGCAGCCCTAATCGACCAGGGGAGGTTGGGTAATAAGCGCGCACCCGAGTGACACCCGTTAGGTTATTCGCGAAGGAAAACGGTGGTAGAAAGGCCGGTTATGATTTTAAACGTTTGAGTAATAGAACCACTATTTATTGGTAAGCGAGTGAAATAGCAGAGTGCTTCCGATGATATAGCAGTTTACAATAATGCATGAACATAGAGCATTGGGACAAACATTTATATAACGGTGATTGAGAACAACTTAGTAACGCTAATAATGATTTAGTATAACTAATGAAATTAAGCAATGGTATAATTAGGCAGTAAGCAATTGAAAGTTAAAGAGAAAGCAATACAATTGAGCGATGTACATATAAAGCAAAAGGCAAAATCGAAACGAATAATATAAAGTAATAAGCAAAATCAAAGCGCATAATATAAGGTAATAAGCAAAATCAAAGCGAATAATATAAATATAAAGAGTTAAACAATAATGTTGCACGTGAGCAAAAGAAAATAGGATAATGAAAGTTCTAATAGTTAAATGCTTACAGTGATATAGAAGAGGTGAAATCCTTATAGCACTTCACTAACAATACAGACACGTGGTGTCGCGAAAGATATAGTAACTCAATGGTCGATAGTAACTGACTGAACGATTGTAACAGACTGATGATGCGCGGTCCATGTGGCGCTTGTATTTATACGAAATCAATGGAATGTCTGGTATGCGAGGAATTTACGTTATGCGTGGAATCTGTGGTATGCGTGATGAGTCATACGCGTTATGTAATCGACGCGTGCCAATGACTCACGCGTAAGGTATGCGTGGAATAGCGGATTTCGGCGGTTCTTTCGGGGTTTTTAGAGATGGGTATTCCACCCGTTGGATGGATTTAGAGGATTTTGATTGGGGTTTTAAGGTGGAGGCTTGAGTATGTTTGTAGGAAAAAAGGGGGGGGGGAAGAGGGGGTACATGGTCTCGAGATGAGCGAGCTTTGGCGAGGGGCTTGTGTTAGATTTGAATGGGGAAGAGTTCGCGCCTCTAAGGCCGAAGAGGGGAAGGGGATTCGAAATTTGGGCGTCTGGAGATGGGGACCGCTAAGGTACATCGTCCAAACAACCCGGAGGTTGGAAAAAGGGGTTTAGCATTTGTGGTTTCGAGAATAGTTGAGTGGATTTATATGGAGGATGCCATTTAGGACCGGCGAAAATTATCGGGACGTCACACCTCCCCCCTTATATGAAGAAATGCGTGCATTTCTTATCATTAAAGAGCGGGGTTCACTTGATTGAGCATGCTCTCATTGAAGCGTTTGTAGTGGGGTCTTCTCGATGCCGATGCCTCGATCAGCTGGCGTTGCCTTCCTGACGATCACGGAGAAGACGACTCTCGGGAGTAGGGGTGTAAGGCTCCTTCCAGCTTTTATGGCCTCCCGTCGTAGCCATCGCATCTTGGCTAGCCTCCGGGAACGTCCTCCTCCTCGATGCTTTCTCCTGGGACGCCTCCTTCGGTTCGTCGGGATGGGCATGTCCTCGGGCATGTCGTTGGGCATGTCGTTGGGCATGTCGTCGGGCATGTCGTCGGGCATGATAATGACGTGATAGTGATTGATCTAGGAGTAGAACTTATTAAGGCCGATTGTCTTTATGTAGTACGGTTAACCGGGACTCTCGCGCACACGACCAAGGCGCGCTTTGTTCGCGTGTATGATTTTCGTCTTGCCTTTTCAAGATATTTTTAAGTTTGAGAGGGAATTACTTCCAATATCTGGTGTGGGCCAGAGTACTGATCCCCAAATTTCCTTTTCCGCGGCTCTATTAGGACGTAGACTAAGTCCCCGGGTTTGAAGGTGTCCTCGTTTATGTGTCAATCTAAGTTTTGACTGGTCTAACCTTTTTGCTGCGGCGGTTTGCAATTCTTGTACCCTCGTACTTAATTTCGCGCGATAGTGATTGTAGGTTTCATTTTCGAAATCTTCAGTTACCGGAGTTCGGCTGGGTATCCGAGCTATTTTCCCGAATACAAAATCATATGATGTATAACCAGTGCCCTCGTGAACACTGGTATTATAAGAAAACGTGGCCAAATCTGTCCAGTCGTCCCAGTCAGTGTATCTACCGATAAACCTTTTTAAATATTCGGTTAAAACGATTTGCAATCTCTCTAAAGAGCCGTTAGTATGCGGGTGAAAGGCTATGGTTCGGAATTGTTGCCCTTTACATTTCCACGCAACTGTTTTCTTGAAATTACCAGTAAGATTGGCTGCTTGGTCGGTGAGAATGGCTCTAGGAGCTCTGAACTGACAAATGAATCTTTTGATGAGCGCATCTGGTATCTTAATTGATGTGAAAAGGCTAAGGAGCACGCACACAAGATATTTTGTCAATAAAACTTGCATGGTTAATATAAAGGTGTTGCCTGCTCTACTTGTAGGCAGTCGTTCCCGTATGTTTCCTGGGGAAGACCGTAGTGGAAATTCTACAGATGATATTTTCTGGCGCATCTTTCTGTGTAGTTGAATTTTTCTGGATTTTATTCCCTGGCGAGAGCTGGATGTGGGTGTTGCAGAGTCGATGGGGTTGCTGCCACTCGTTGGCGCATGGATCGGTGATTTTGAGAACCGAGGCCTCTTGGGACAGCTTGGTCTACATTTGGGCCAGTCCTCCAAGTTGTCGTCACATTTGTCGTGTAGTCGTTTGAAGCATGCCTCCACTGCGGGGGAAGTATGGGATAAGGCGTCTGTAGTGATGTGGTATCCCAGGTCAAACCTCTGGCATTGCAGGATGAGTTCCTTCTGCAATACTGATTTGAAGTGGTCGAAAGCAGTTTGCTGGGATGGTCCCCAGTCCAATGCTGTGTCCTTCTTTAATAGTTGGGTTGACGGTGGTGCCGTTTTGGAAAATTCCGGGATAAATCGTCTGTGATATCCGGTCAGACCAAGGGATTCTTTAATTTGTTTTGGTATGCGAGGTACAGCGTCAGCGAACTTATCGCTTTTCTCAGGAATCGGGTGCTCTTTGGAGATTGATTTAAATAAATTTTCTGCCCTTGAAGGAGCTTCCGCGGAAATTTGTAATACTACCAGTTCCGGTGTAGCCGCAAGAGACTTTTGGGAGTTTAGGGGAAGGATTGATTTGGCATATAGCGCAGGGGGTAAGAGTGAGTGCACCGTCGCGGATGCCTCGAGATGGTGGATCGACGGATCCAGGGCTAAGAGGGACTTGTTTTTTATGAGGGGGTGGATGGGAGTGATGCCTACAGGCGTTGTAGTCTCTTTGGGTCGGTTTGGTTTGGATTCTGGAGTTAGTCTGTCGGATTCCTTTACTTCGATGCAGAGCATGGTGCTTGGATTGTCAATCTCGCTAGAGTTTATAATTTGCGGGTAGTCCTTTAGGTTCGGATTAGCTGTATGTATGGAAAAAGAGGATTTTGGCCTCGCCCATTGAACGACCGGGTTTAGTTGCACTGGAGCGACTCTTATGATACCGCTAGTGCTTTGGGGTGCACTTCTGCTTGGCTCGCTCCACAGTTTGCATCCATCGGCGCTCGGAGGAGTATTTCCCGACTCCGTTTCCCACAAGGCTCTAGGATCTTCCCTGATAGTGAAGATGCGTTTTCTGCATTCCGTGGTCACATGTCCGGGCTTCTTACAGTACCCGCAGCTTCGCAGCTCCGTAGGCCTGGAAGGTGGAGATCGAGATTTGTCCCAGTAGGTGACCTGTGCTTTGGGTACTTGGGACTCATATTCCGTGGCACAGTTTAGAGGGTTCCTCTCGGAAGGTTGAGCAGTCGGGCCTTGGTTGCTCCAACAGGACCGTGCGTCATGACCAGTCTTGTTGCACAGTTGGCAGGTCACCTTAGGAGTTTTTGGTTCTGAAAATCTAACTCTGTCCCTGTCCATCTTTTTGTCCTCGAGGACGACCAAATCAAATGCTTCGTCTAACGTTTCGAAGTGGTGCTGCTGCAATCGCATTCTTAGGTAGGGTGGGAGGCCGTCAATAAATGAATCTAAGGTCAGACGTTCGAGGTCTTGGGGATGGTCTCGTGCAAAGTCACGATAATATTCCCTGTCTTCTTCCAGAATGGCGAATCGGAGGTCCTTGACTCGAGAAATATACTCTAATATGTGTTCGTTCGTTCCTTTTATGATATTTGCAAGTTCTCCGCGATAATGGTCCGATGTCTTAGCAGGAGAAAAGGTGCGTTTAAGTTGTTTAATAAGATCGTTTACAGAGTCGAAGACCCTATCCTCAACGGCCAAGTAAGCGTGGTCTTGTAATTTGTTTCGTAACAACCTCGCAAGCTGAGGTTCAGCGTGCGGGGGAACCAGAGCCTTAGCCCTATTGCAGGCCCTAGCGAATTGTAATACCGGAATATTGTGACCGTCGAATTTGGGCACGGTTTCTATTGCGTCTTTCAGCTTGATCTGGGGCGACGGGTCCCGATTCGATACATAATTATGGTTAGGTAGCGGTTTCCTATCAAAGCGAGAAGAACCGGGAGTTGCAAAATTATTCGTTGTTTGCGAGGGTTCAAGAATTTTTCCTATCATCTCGCGTATGGATTGGATTTGACCCGAGAGACCTTCTAGCGCGGGGTTGTCAGAAACGGTGACTGAACTAGGACGCGTATTAGTTTCTGGATTTACGACATGCTGCGCATATAACCTTTCGATTTCGGCCTGTTTCTTCCGCAACAGTTCTACTCGTTCTAATAGTTCGATAGTCGCGATATCTTTCAATTTAATGTGATCGTCCGCGTCTTGGTCTTTTACGGGAGAGTCGTCGGCTTCACCGTACACAGACATGTTTAATTTAAGATTTTATTGCTCCGAGGGCAATTGTGGAATGTACAGGCCGTTTTGGCGGTAATGATTTAAAGATACTGTCACCGTATTTACTGGGTCCAACCGGGAGCAGCACGAGCAATTTCGTTGTCTTGGTTCGTTGTTGCTAAACTCAATTTTACACACTTTAATGTTTGCATATGTGTAGTAGTGGTTTCGAGCACGCGGCTTCTATACGCTACCGCGATCTGCTGTGGCCTTGCAATATACATATTAAATGTCGGGATCTTGTGGGTACCGTATGCTAGAGAATTTATTTCTATTAACAGTAGACGCATCCCACCGCTGTCACCAAAATTTATGTCACGTCCTTACGGACTGGTGGCGGGTTTTAGGACAGTGACATTGTGGAAGGGTAACGGGAGTCGAACGCGAAATCCTGTTTCGCTGCTCCGAGAGGTAAGGAGGATTTTAACCCCGAAATTTTGTTTCGCTGCTCTAAGCGATTGCAAGGTTCAGGCACGGAATCCTGTTTCGCTGCCCCAAACGGTTTGCAAAGGTTAGGCACGAAAATCTTTTCGTTGCTTTACGGAATAGGAAGGATCTAGGCACGAAACCCTGTTTCGCAGTCCTGGTGAATAGGAGGGAATTCAGGCACGAAACCCTGTTTCGCAGTCCTAATGCGAAGGAAGGTTGTTAAGCACGAAACCCTGTTTCGCAGTCCTAATGCGAAGGAAGGTTGTTAAGCACGAAACCCTGTTTCGCAGCCCTAATCGACCAGGGGAGGTTGGGTAATAAGCGCGCACCCGAGTGACACCCGTTAGGTTATTCGCGAAGGAAAACGGTGGTAGAAAGGCCGGTTATGATTTTAAACGTTTGAGTAATAGAACCACTATTTATTGGTAAGCGAGTGAAATAGCAGAGTGCTTCCGATGATATAGCAGTTTACAATAATGCATGAACATAGAGCATTGGGACAAACATTTATATAACGGTGATTGAGAACAACTTAGTAACGCTAATAATGATTTAGTATAACTAATGAAATTAAGCAATGGTATAATTAGGCAGTAAGCAATTGAAAGTTAAAGAGAAAGCAATACAATTGAGCGATGTACATATAAAGCAAAAGGCAAAATCGAAACGAATAATATAAAGTAATAAGCAAAATCAAAGCGCATAATATAAGGTAATAAGCAAAATCAAAGCGAATAATATAAATATAAAGAGTTAAACAATAATGTTGCACGTGAGCAAAAGAAAATAGGATAATGAAAGTTCTAATAGTTAAATGCTTACAGTGATATAGAAGAGGTGAAATCCTTATAGCACTTCACTAACAATACAGACACGTGGTGTCGCGAAAGATATAGTAACTCAATGGTCGATAGTAACTGACTGAACGATTGTAACAGACTGATGATGCGCGGTCCATGTGGCGCTTGTATTTATACGAAATCAATGGAATGTCTGGTATGCGAGGAATTTACGTTATGCGTGGAATCTGTGGTATGCGTGATGAGTCATACGCGTTATGTAATCGACGCGTGCCAATGACTCACGCGTAAGGTATGCGTGGAATAGCGGATTTCGGCGGTTCTTTCGGGGTTTTTAGAGATGGGTATTCCACCCGTTGGATGGATTTAGAGGATTTTGATTGGGGTTTTAAGGTGGAGGCTTGAGTATGTTTGTAGGAAAAAAGGGGGGGGGGAAGAGGGGGTACATGGTCTCGAGATGAGCGAGCTTTGGCGAGGGGCTTGTGTTAGATTTGAATGGGGAAGAGTTCGCGCCTCTAAGGCCGAAGAGGGGAAGGGGATTCGAAATTTGGGCGTCTGGAGATGGGGACCGCTAAGGTACATCGTCCAAACAACCCGGAGGTTGGAAAAAGGGGTTTAGCATTTGTGGTTTCGAGAATAGTTGAGTGGATTTATATGGAGGATGCCATTTAGGACCGGCGAAAATTATCGGGACGTCACATCTGCATATTATTATTTAATACATTTTTTCTTTGTATAAATAGCCATTATGAGTAATGGAATTTTAGCTGTGCATATGTAGCTGTGTCATCTAAAGCGCAGTTGGAAAGCATCTTTATGTACTGGCAGCTCAATTTGATTTCACATCTTTTTTTAATATTGTAATTATTATTATCTTCTATATTTTTGTGATTTTTATTATTATCTTCTATTTTTTTGTGATTTTTTTGATTTTTCATGTACTTGGCGTAGTTTTTTACTTTTTTGAAGTTTTTTTATGCGGATCTCACTTCTTTTTATAATAACGGTTTCAAGCCCTGCTCAACAGTGAAATATAAAAATATATAAGGGTATAAGGGTAAAGGGTGTAAGGGTAAAGGGTGTAAGGGTAAAGGGTGTAAGGGTAAAGGGTGTAAGGGTAAAGGGTGTAAGGGTAAAGGGTGTAAGGGTAAAGGGTGTAAGGGTAAAGGGTGTAAGGGTAAAGGGTGTAAGGGTAAAGGGTGTAAGGGTAAAGGGTGTAAGGGTAAAGGGTGTAAGGGTAAAGGGTGTAAGGGTAAAGGGTGTAAGGGTAAAGGGTGTAAGGGTAAAGGGTGTAAGGGTAAAGGGTGTAAGGGTAAAGGGTGTAAGGGTAAAGGGTGTAAGGGTAAAGGGTGTAAGGGTAAAGGGTGTAAGGGTAAAGGGTGTAAGGGTAAAGGGTGTAAGGGTAAAGGGTGTAAGGGTAAAGGGTGTAAGGGTAAAGGGTGTAAGGGTAAAGGGTGTAAGGGTAAAGGGTGTAAGGGTAAAGGGTGTAAGGGTAAAGGGTGTAAGGGTAAAGGGTGTAAGGGTAAAGGGTGTAAGGGTAAAGGGTGTAAGGGTAAAGGGTGTAAGGGTAAAGGGTGTAAGGGTAAAGGGTGTAAGGGTAAAGGGTGTAAGGGTAAAGGGTGTAAGGGTAAAGGGTGTAAGGGTAAAGGGTGTAAGGGTAAAGGGTGTAAGGGTAAAGGGTATAAGGGTATATACTCTGCGGAATGATCTCGAGAGTCGACGAACGAAACATGTGTGCGAAACTGATAGGTGTGTGTGTGTAACGCGTAGTATACGTATTTGGTTGACGAAACTTATTTGGTTGACGAAATTTTCGACTGGAGAAGAAAAATTTTTCTTACCATTTCTGACATTTCCATGAGACGATATTACGATATCTCTAGCATGCGTGGACCGATTTTATTGAAATTGGTCTTATTCGAAAGCTGATATGCGGTTTACATAAGAAAAATGCCTTTAAATTTAGAAAATATTGCAGGCGTAATAAGATATAATGAAAATAAGTGTCAGAATGCCTCCGCGACGAGTAAAGATACACGGTAGCGGCAGGGACAGTTCGATCGACATATACAGGGTGTTTTTTTTTTTCATGTACTTGGCGTCGAGACGCTACCGCGTCTCTAGATGATAGGTTGAGAAGGATGGATAAAATCAAAAGTAGGTATATTCACTATATTCTTGTGTCTATGCACGGCGCGATGCAACGTGTGGAATCAGACTTTGTCATCGAACGACTGTGAATCGGATCGACGTATATTTGTTTCAAGAGGCGACACTGGTCCGATCTGAACGCGACCGCGATGTGTATTTGTCATTTCTTCGCACGATCGTAGTAGCATTGTTTCTAGACATTTTCAGGGGATATACTGGAAACGTTCGAAAAAATTCCATGCACTAGCGAGCACCCCCGCTGAGCATGCAAATCGTGAACAGCTCGGCAAATATACATTGTCAACACATTAAGTAAATACCTAACAAGTGTTTCAGAATGTGACATAATATTTTTATATTTTATTATTCTTAGGGGGGGCGATCGCCCCCATCGCCCCCCTCTGGATCCGCCACTGCGGTAGAGCGAGTTTTATATAAGGCTTTCACTTCCTTCCGCTTCCTTATCTCCCCTTCAAAGTGGGCAACTAGAAGTGCGTCGTCGTCTTCTTCTTCTTGTAGCATGATGGCAAGCAAATTCTGATTCATTTTTCACTAATTCCTTCAACTACGATTCGATTCTGTCGCGATGTTTACACCTCGAAGTCACAGTAACGAGTTCCGTTCTAGCAAAGTGTGGGAGACCTCCTAAGCCAAAGGTAATAAAATGTCTAGGTATAAGCAGGACTGGCAGGAAACTTTCTGCCGGACAAGATGTTAAGTGGAGGGGGAACACCTACAGGAGTGGTGGTAATGCGTCACGAGTGGGAACGCGTCAACTCGGGATTTGAAACTTTAACATCAGTGACTAGGAACTATTTTTTGATCATCTGAAAATACATGGGAACTAATTTCTTATCAGGTAAGGAACTAATATTTGATCAGATACTAATACTAATTAAAAAGAAAGTATCAAATAAACTTATTTTTAGTATTAAACCATCTAAATTAAATTTTTTTATAATTCTATAATGTCCTAACCTAATTTTTATTCTGATGATCAAAAATTAGTTGCACAAGAAAAAATTGGAACTAAATAATGATCAGTGTCATTCGATTGCACTATTGCAAGCACAGGTGTCTTGCGTCAAGATTAGTTCGTAATCATTCATGATTTTAAATACCGCACTTTTCGCTTGCGCAAGTACATGGGGCGGAAATGTTTTGGCGATAGCCCCCATGGATTTAAAAAACAACATTGTAGGATCATTCTCCTCTTCCTTGGAGATGTTGATGCTCTTCAGTATGGCTTCACGTTCACGGGCACGTTCTTTCCAAACACTAATAACGCTGCTGGAATCTTTCCGTTGTCTTTTGGACACGGTACTTGCGTCGTTCCCGCAAGGCCGCTTCCTCCATGGAGCGATATTTTCCTCTAGCAGCGGCTCCTGCTGATCCAGAGGCTCCAGCGGCTCCAGCGGCTCCAGCGGCTCCAGCGATGTTTGGGGCTCATGAACGCCTTCCCAGCTGGTCGGGGTTTCCGAAGCATCCTCTTGGGGTTTGCGTGCAACGTCTGCGCGTACCACGTCCAAATTACTGTGGGTACTATAATAGAATAAATAGAATAAACAGAATAAATAAATTTTTGAAATTTATTGTATTTTAGAACTCATTATGTGTGTACAAAATACTTGCCTCCTCTCAAAAGACACACTATTCAAAAATTGTAATTGATCCATTAATGGCCATTTGTTTTTTGGTTGTGCTGCTGCCGATCCCGTACTTTGTTTACTGCTTCTCTTCTTTTTCATATACGTGTCCCGTATATTTTTCCACCTCGTTCTACAATCTTTTTCTGCAATAATTAGATAATATATTTTTGGCATGTTCATTAATACTGCGGAAACATTAAGAGCGTTGTCATTTTTATTCAGAATAATATACAGACACATAAGTAGTGTTTCTGTTTTCTCGACATTTTTCATTTCCCGAAAATTCTCGAGAAATTTGTAAATAATATTGAGGAAGGACGCAGGCGGGGTCACGCGCACTCAGCGGACTACCATTTTTCTTCCCATGAAGAAATTACCCCAAAGACTGTACGCCTTGCGTTCAGACAGAGGAAGAAAAGGGGTAGGGTAAACTCGGGTAAATTGGTGATACAGGTTATTCGGTGATACTTTTTCATTCATCTGTAACTCGAAATTGTCAGACTCAATTTAGATGGAACAAAGGCTAACAGATAACCTTGATCTTCTATTTTATGTTTTTGTAAAATAATTATCAATTGAAGTTAGTGTGATAGAGTGAGAGAGCATTTTGTTCCAGCAGCGCATTATTCGTGAAATTTTTCTCGCTTGTTTATGTAATAAATGTGCTTTACAAGATAAATGAAGAGTTCAAACTACATGTAAGGGATGGCAAAAGGACACTTTAACAAGTCTTACTCTTGAAATTATTATACAATAAGGCATCGGTGTTATTTTTGCTTACGAAAAGTGACTAAATTCTTATTTTTCCTGTTCCCGAACCTGCGTTTCTAATTGTGATGTTCGAGAAATTCTAATGGCAATTACCAAAAACCATGTTTCCTTACGTCTCACACATCTAAAGATCATGAAACGATTAATTATATACAAAATAACAACAATATGAAATAATATGAAATAATATAAAATAATATAAATTAATGTAAAATAATTTAAAATAATGTAAACTAATGAGAACTAATCTAAACTAATGTAAAATTATATAAAATAAAATAAAAAAGTAGTCGATGGCCACATCAGGGGCTAGCGAGAACTATCACCGAATTACCAGAGTACTATTACCGAATAACCAGAGTATTTTATGACAACGTAATTTTGTATATTTTTAATTAATTATTAAAATTCTCTTAACCTATCATTTGTTTCTCTAATGTCTGGCCTATCATTATATCCTAGACTCACTTTCAGAATATGTAAATGTTAGCAGTTATTAGAGAAATTCTAAAACTATCACCAATTTACCCGAGTTTACCCTAATTCTGTTGTGGCTGCGCGTGGTCCCGCCTCCATCGGCTTAGCTTCAAATTGGAGACGTATTCCATATCTCTTGAATATATACATGCGCTCGAATTTTTAAATAAACATATCCTATTTAATAATAATATTTTACTTAAATAAATAAAGAAGGACAATACACGTACAAGTAGCCAGAACTTGATGTTTGATTATTGTAATATTATGTTCATCTGAATTTTCCAAACTGCATTGGAGGGATTGATAAGCAGCATGTTCCAATATTGGATCCACAAAATAGTAAATCACCATAATTTAATTACAAAAAATACTTTTCGGTTCCATTATTAGCCCTAGTTAGAGTTGCTGCAAATAAATATAATTAAACCATACTTTACCTGTTCTGTTCACTATGGTCGATATTTTTTGCCATACGTTCTCCTTCAACCCTTGATTTTTATAATCCTTGTCTTTAGAATCGTACAGAGCAGGATAACCTGCTACTGTCTGTACTAATTTTTCGTCCTCCTGCGCTGTGAACACCACCTTGATCACTTCACGGGCCATTTCAGATACACACAGAAACACACTGACAATTTGGAAAAAAAAACACTACACGAGCACACGTCCGTACACCAAGCCGTCGCGAGCGAGCTCTTTCCGTATTGATGAACTATCGCTGTAAGTTCTCATTTAAATACTATTTTCTTCAGGATATACATCCTCTTTGGGGGGGAGTTTTCTGCGATTCTCCAAATATGATTGGTCGGGAAAAATCCCACCTTCGCAAATCGTATGCGTAGAGGTGGAAAAATACAGGTATACAAAAGAAGGCGATATTCTGTGTGTTTCCCCGGGCGTGATTCCCATGATGTAGCCATCTGCATGATGCCCTAAAATGGATTGCTGGGGGGCCACGGTTTATTACCGCTTTATGACACTAGACATTTGGACTCCAAGACGCTATAAAGTAATTAGAAAACATTTGCCAAATGACTTGTAGAACTGCAGGACAGTTTTTAGGTTTAATCCTCAAATGCTAGAAGCTAATCCCTCTACGTTCGGCAGACAATATACCATGCTCCGCTAAACTGTAAATGAATTATAATGATGTCCTGAGTGCTGAGCGTGGCAAAAATTAATCTTGTGGTCCGCACGTTGGCCCAAAGAAGATGTTGTTCTGTTAGATCGAGGAATGTTTCCCTGCCAAGGGTGTAGGAAATGAAATTATTCTGAAGAAGTACCAGTACGCCTTGCGTTCGGACACAGAAAGAAAAGGGGTAGTCCTCTGACAGCGCGTGGTCCCGCCTGCGTCGGCTTCCCTTCAAATTAAATATGGATTCCTTATCACTGGAGTCTATACAGGCGAATTTCAAAACAAAAGGACGCGTGATGATTCAGTGCAAGAAGAGGTGGAACCTGCAAGGAATGCCGCTCCGATTGGTCATAATATAATCTCCTTGGTACGGTTTACCTTCTCTAGCAACACATACGACGAGCGACCTTTTGTTTTCATATTCCAACGCGTGTCTATACCCGAGAGATAAGGGAGCCGTCCTTAAGGAGGTTCGATACCGGAGAAATAATAGTGAAAAATATTTGAAAAGTGTTTTAATCTAATGTTCAAAGTGTAGGCCGCATTGTGTGAAAATTTCAAGTCGATTGGCCGCACGGTTTTTGAGAAAATTCAAATCAAAGTTGCGCTCTTATACACAGGCTGTTATAAGAGAAGCCATAAAATTTCTATAAAATGTTACACAGAGTCCTTAAAAATAGTGAGAAAGTCCGAAAAAATGTTGCAATGAAAAGCTTAAGTATCCCTGTTAAATTAAAAAAAAAATCGGTCATGTACCGTACGGTTTATTAGATAATTGAATAAACAGGCAGCAATGTGCTCGTATTTTTATAACTGGCTGAAGGAACTGTTTGAAACGTGGCAACGCTGTACCCCGCGTAGTCATCTATATAATGTAAAATTGTAGAAAGCATACAGTAATAATTGATAAAAACACTAGCAAGCTGTAAACATATATTTATTAATTTGTTACGAACCGATACGAACACGCAAAAGGACGCCACAAGTGTGAGGTGGACATAGAAAAAAAGATGGACGCAAAGCAACGTTGCCGCATTTCACTCACATGTTTTACGCTAGTTTTAATGAAAGTATTGTGTTTCTAGCTCCATTAAACATACTTTTTGTTTAATTGAATTCCAAAACAAAATATGTAGTAATAGTTTTATTAGGTATAGACATGTAAATAACATTTTTGTCTGCATAATTTTTTTTTATCTAAGATTGGTATCACTGCAGAGGTCCCATGTATAAGCATGTGTCGTCGCCTGCCCCGCAAGTGAAGTATCGGACCTCCTTAATTTGAAAGGACAACGAAGCAGGCGGATCCACGCGCGGTCAGCGGACTACCCCTCCTCTTCCTGTATCTTGCCTCCGCGAGGCGAATTGATTAGTGATGGGCGTGATACCATTCTTTTCTCATGAGTTTTAAACAGTTCAATACCCAAAGTAGGGGAGAGGTGGGATGAAAGGGACACTTGTGTTTAGGACCAGATAGTAAAAGAACTAAATAACGATGAGTATTTTACAACAAGGAAAGATCCCGAATCTGGAAATTCAAAAAAATTTTAAACTTTGTACATATATAGGGGATTTCCTCCTGATTATAACGCAATTTTTGTTTGCTGCCCAAATCCACTCGAAGGTGGTGAAATTAACCCCTGAAGATTCGGCTATTTTCCGACTTTGTGTTATAACTTGTCCACCTTTTTGACGAGAAAGGTAGACTCCACATTACAATTTTGAAGTACAACATAATCTTAATTGGCCTTTTCTGGAAGAGGAGGACCTTCCCTATGGGATTTCGACGGTGGTGGAGGAACCTTTTTCCTCTTGGCGACGTACAGAAGGAAAAACCGGACATCTGCCTATAAAACTTTTTGTTAACCAGGTAGATCGGCCAGAGTGTTTCGCCCCTGGCCGTTGTTTATGATCATATTGTCCTGCGATTTGGCGGTGGAAGTCGCCGTGTGTACCACCCGCCAACAGAGCAATCAACGGATTAACGCAGAGCGAAGAAAGTCGAAATCAATGAAAAACGGTACGGTGTCGATTGTCCCTTCACGACATTTGGGAGACAGATGTTTCCCGATGAACGCTTCGAGAACGAGTAATTGCCTATTTAGTCGTAAAGAAATGAAGAAATTCTGCTTCAAAGGTACTAAATTGCCAGCTGTAAAAGATAACTGAATTCGGATGCGCAGGTAGCGTTGTCACTCGCCTAGGTGCGGGACAATAGGGTAAAACTATACAGGGTCATCCGCGAACAGGTAAAATGGCAACAGCGCCTCACGAACACAATCCACTACAATCGTGCACCGGCCCAACGGAGAGCTGCCAGCGGCCGCTGGACAGCAGTCATACCCAAACCTCGAAAATTTTAGGATGGTCTCCTTCAAATTAACGTCGCAAAGTGCTAGGTATTGGGAATTCCTCGGCCCAGGTAATCGAGCCGCGTGCTCCGCTTTCATGATCGGTTTACTACTCGCACCCTAGATTACTGTAATGAGCTTTGAAAATAATGTCGACTGATCCCATACCCGTCTGGATTTCAAAAATTTTACCAACGACAGGGTTGACCGCGGCGCTGTACCCTTGTACGCAGAGATTTTTCGCCACCTGCGTGTAAGAACCAAAATAATGGCGTATTTGAAAAATGACATTAATGGAAGCCGGTATTAGCGTGAGTAGCTGAAAGGTTAAAACATTCAGACACAAAATTTCTAGAAAAAAATTCAAACACCGCTACAATCAAAGACACGTCCGATTAATTACCCTTTACGTCCGATCTGTACATGCACTGCATTAAGGATAAAATTATAAAAATGAAAAAAAAAAACAATAGATTCTGAAGTTTGCAGAACTAACAGATAATTGTACAAAAATTTAATTTCTCAATTTATGAAAGTAATGATACAGAAGAAACTAGTCTATTATTTATCAACACCATAAATTTTAAAAAGAGCATTAAATACATTATCAAATAAACAGTTTGCAAAAATTATTCACAACAATTATGGTTAAGAAATTGATAAAAGAAAAATGAAGTGAACACAAAATATTTTAAATTATCCATCATTAAGTGGGAATAATTTTTCCTCATTTTTCGGCGCAGATTGCATTCTGATTTCTTTTATAATTAAAAAGTTATACGAAAACGACCCCAAACTCTTCAACCCGAGCAAGAAAATATCAAATAACTCTTTACGACGATAATTTGAAGGAGACAATCCTAAAATTTTCGAAGTGCAGGCGTCATTGCTGCCCAGCGGTCGCTGCCAATCCTCCGAAAGGTGAATGGTTGTAGTGGAATGCGTCCGTGAGGCGGTGTTGCCATTTTTGTCTGTTCGCGCTGGCGTAAATTTTTTGCTGGGGCATATTGTCAATTCTGGAGTACAAAACGCTCCGGCTTCAATTTAGCAACAACGTAGTGAAAAATGTTTGGGCAATAACGATTTAAAGAGATTAAGTAGTTTGTCTGCTTTCGAAATATATGTGTGTTTTACCCTACGCTCGGGACGAGATGCTCTGGTCGATCATCCTGATTAATTTTTGGGAAACAGATGTGGTAAGCGGCTTGTAGATGTTCAATATTATCGTGCAATAAATTGCACAATAGTTATGAGGGGGCCCCTAGACGGTCAATATCACGCAGTCAGCGGACTACCTCTTTTCTTCCTGTGTCTCATCGCGAGGTGTACAGGGTGATTGGCACGAAACGCCTGATCCGCCTCGCAACCGTGACGAGGTCAACCTCGGTGTCTCTCCGAAGCTATGGTTTTCGACCCTCGAAGGGGTTGGAGTACCTCTTAAGAAGTGAGAAATCTTCGAATTCCTCATTTCTCATCAGATCTTTGCGAAAGCGACGGCAATGGATTCCTGGCGTTCCGACGATTAAAATCATACCAAACATCATGCAAATCGGACTACTTTGACACAAGCTATTTGTGTTCCCTGTGTAAAAGTTGTCCGATTTGCATAATTTTTGTTATGATTTTCATCAGAAAAACATGGGGTATCCATTGGCGCCGTTTCTTACCCAATTGCCAGTAAAACATTCTTCAATTTACGATAAGAACATCTTCTTTTGGTCATTGCGCGGACCACAAGATTAATGTTCGTCACGCTCAGCGTTCAGAGACATATTAGCATAGGGAGATTAGCTAGTAGAGGAGGAAAATGTCACATCTGGTTGCCCAAAATTTACCTGGGCTGATCGGCCGGCCCGTTTGGCTAAGGTCATAGTTTATGGCCGTATTGTCCCGCTGATCGACGTGGCGATTAACAACAGTACCTACGTGCGGGTCCGAAACCATCGTACGTACTACCCGGTGACAGAATAATATACGGATTAACACGGACTGAACAATGTCTAAAATTCTTGAAGACCCCATAAAATTGATTGCCCTTTAGAAATCTGACAAACAGATGTTGTTGAGACCTTCTTGGAAAAATAAGAAATTACCCATCGTAAAGAACGAATGAATTTCTGCCTGGTTCTGAGGCCGTTTTTGTCCCGACGCCCGCCAGAAAAATGCCACCAATACCATATAGCAATTATGTAAAGAGTATTATCTACCATGAACACGCTTCGCGAAGTGGCAGAGGAAGAAAAGGGGTAGGCCTCTGCCTGCACGTGATCCCGCCTGCACCATCCTTTTTTCAAATTGGAGCCGGATCCCTTATTGTTTGAGTAGGTATTGTATAAATACACGTGCTTGAATATAATAGTAGGTGCCTAAAAGATCAAGCTACAATATCCAATAGTCACTTGTGTTCAAATTAGTAACAAATATGAAATATAACTTAAAATGTCTTAAGTGGTACGATATAAGCAACCATCCCCTATCACGTGTAAAGGGCCCTATGATAAGTTCCATGTGCAACGATGCATTTGTCACAGATATCGATGCACATGTTTGTGTTATGTTTCTTCGCACATCACGAAATGTAGAACTGTTGGAAAAAGCCTTATCAACATTTGTCCGCAAAAATTAAAAAAAAAAACATACTTTCCAGCGCTGTAGATTGCAAGAACTCCCTAAAAGCAATGAAAATTGATTTTGGCCAGGACATAGCGCAATTCTAGGGATGTTCGCAAGGGAGTTTTACGATAGTTTCCATTTCTCTTAAAATTCGAAGGGGGGGGGGTATCGCAGGTACATATTACACCCGCCGCAAATGTACCCTTCAGTTCATTTGAGAGTAAACTAAAGTCAGTCCAATGTGAGTATCATGGGTGACACGCTGTGTTTAGAAATTTTAAACAAATAGGAAAGACAAATGACCGAATCGCTAGTCCCTAAATAAAGCAACGTCACTGCCAATCTTGTTTGAGGTGAAATACACCACCTAAAGATTGCATTTGTTTTACTTATTTGTGGCCGTATTAAATTCAACAAATTTTCAAAATCTGTGCCACTCATCCGACCAAAAATATGATATTATCGATCGTAAACAAGGAATGAATTCTCGCTTGGTTCTTAGCCCGGTCGGTTTTGTCTCAACGCACAAATGACGTCAATCCCAAGAATAGAGAAAAAATTCATCATAGTATTTTTTCCAATCAAGATGTCGAATCGTATGAAGCTACGTTATAACAAAAAGTTTTTTTTTTTGCAAAGATGCCTATAAAAGTATGTAGTACTAGATCTGAAGAAGTCGATGAAAAGTTTAAAACATCTTCATGTGTATTGCAATGAGAATATTTTTTGAGCGTACAATCTTTTCTATAGGGGAGACCGGGCCAGTTTATTAATTTTTTACATTTCAAATTTTTATAAATAGACGATTAGTATTTTGTTGACTTACTGTATACCAAAAGTTTACAAATTTCATTAGGTATACAGGCTTAAATTTTAAAATCGTTTTAATTGATTCTAAGTTGTATTTTTTATTGTATTCAGAGTAGTGAGACGAATAAGTCAACAAACCCCGGCTGCGGGGTTAGTTAAAAAATATATATTTATATATTTAACAAATTGTTTTATTTTTATTGGAATTATGCTGTTATTTTTTTATATAACGTCAAACCTTCGTATGAGTTGTATATTAACAATCTTTTATGAACTTCCTTAATAATATTCGGCATTTTCAGTACGAAAAATGGGATGTTGCATTTTTCCTCTATTTCTTGGGATTCAGCTACATTGTACGATATAGAATGCAGGTAATTACTTCATCATTAGCAAATATTTCCAAATACAAGGACAAATATATATTAATTATACAATAGAAAAAGCTTGGAAGTTCCCGGAAAGTAACTAAACAGACAATACTAATATTTCTTCAATGAGATTGTTATGGAAAAAGAACTATATGGAACTAATTATTCGCTATTACTTTGCAGTATCGATAGGTACTATTCATTTTGGTTCCCAAAAAATATTTTTCTTTTATATCACCGAAATTTCAACGACTCGATTTAAAATTCTGCACAAAAAAAACTTTGACACATGTTTACACATACAGCAGAAGTAGCTCTGCCATGATATTTTTACGTTTTTAAGACCTTATATTATTAGGTTACAAAAATATATAAAAACATAATTCCATAACTTTTAAATTCTGACTTGTTTCCTTATTTCTGGGGATTCTGTCCCATTGTGGCGATGGGCCGCGGGGCGGTCAGCCGCGCAGCACTGCTTCTGAAGCAGTGTAGCGACTGGCAGCCGCGGGCCGTCGAGCGGCTAGTAGATTCTGTCAAAATGGCGGAAAACAGACACTCGTCCCATTGTGTTGCTTCTCCAGTAGCCTAGGCTGCTCCTGGAGCAGACTTGCATACACTATAGCAATCTGCCGCAGCCGCGCGCGGTCGAAGTCGTAGATAGGAGAACAGATGAATGCTTTCCCATTGTACCAGTGTAGCGCGGCGCGCCGCGGCCGCTCGCCGCCGCGGCGAGCCGCGCTTAGGAAATGCCACCTTTAGGCCGCGCCAAGCATCGCGTGCCATGGTCAGAAGATACGCATTGACAACTATGGGGCATAAATACTTGGAAATTGAAATCAACGTAGGACCTATAGCCTCTGTAGAAGTTCTTCTTGTCGACAATCGCGGGAATCATATCATATTACCATGGCATACACGGAATGTGCTATTTGGCAGCTGGGAAACCATCAAACAACGTGCACAATTACCTGGATCAGAATCGCTACAGATTGATGATTTAATGGTTGAATTTTGTCGGATGTATGATTCTCCGATTGTAAAGATGACGCGATGTGATAAATCACTGTATTTCAAACCGGATACAGTAACATTTTTATGTAATCTTGAGCCGTGTGTGAACTATGTGTATTCGCGGCTGCAGGAAATTGTAGAAGATGTACAAGTCAAATTTGAAACTTTTGTTAACGTGCTACAGCAGAGCGATGTTGCCTGCGAAAAGTTAGATACGCATCGTGCTGCTAAAATAATACGTGATAACAAATATTACGATGTGGAGTATCATGTAGATTGCGAACTGATAGCATGTGCCATCAATGATGTTCTAGCTGATGCTCGTAGGAAAAAAAATGTTAAATTGTATTATTAAGATGATCATCTTTTTTCGTATATAACAATAGGTATATATCTTAAACGCACATCATTGTACCATTTTATTTCCCCGTCTTCCTTCTCCTTTCGCCACCTAATTTTAAGCTTCGACGTTTTAAATTATTATTTCTCTGTGCATCGAGAAAAAACATTCTGCTGACGCCGCATAATTCTTTCTCTGATTCGAGCGGTCTTCGCGCCGTAAAAATGGCATCACGCGCGACTGTTCCGGAGGAGTCGAATTTCGCGTAATCGTGCGAAACGCTACGACGCTTTAGAATACTATTAGCTGTAGAATACTGTTAGCTTTAGAATAAAATGTGATTGTACTCCTATGTAGTGTTGTCTCTTTCCCTCCCCTGCAGTTTAGCTTTAAAATAATGCTCTGTCTCTTTCCCGTCCCCCCGAAGAGGTGGTGTGTAAAAACACCGATCTTTCCCGACATTGTCCGAAACAATTTCCTTCGAACAAATTATTAATATTTCTATTGCATGTTGGTTCGCTAGATCACGGAAAAAAAATTCGGGGGTCGTCCACTCTCGCGGTTAGGTCCGGAAAAAATTTTCGGGGTGGATCGAGGTCGTCCCCATGCATCGGTTGGGTCTAAAAAAAAATTTCCAACGATGGGTTCGGTCTGGAAAGGTCTCCGCGGCAGCTCGGCCCGGAGTGATCCCCTCCATCATCGCGGCTTCCCCCACTCCGCGGCGCGTGCGCGCGCAACCTGTCTTCCTCTCCCCGCAGGCCCCGCACCCAGGGTTCCCTCCGCCGCGCTCCCCCGCGTGCCCTAACTTCCCACTGCTACCGCGCTCCCCTCAGCACACCCGAGTTAGGAACCGCCTTGCTATACTACTCCCTTTACCCTTACACCTGTTACGTGCCGGCTATATTTTTTCATTTCTAAATCGTTAATTCACAGATGTTGTCAGTTGATCCAACCGCTTAGCGTGTTATGGGAATTTCCCTCGATCAATAGTCAATTATTTGTGAATATTCTTAATAATTAATTCTGCTTGAAGCCTGTCACGCCATGGCATATTCTCATGAAAGATTATTGTCAACGATCTTTCTACGCCGTCGACGTTCTTGGAATGCGCGCTGTGATAAGTCTTCCGAGGCATTGTAGTAGACTACCTTATATTCTTTTCTTCTTTCCTTACTTCCATGTTAAAATTTTATTACAGCATCATTCACATCTGATCCTACCATTAAGTGTTGTGGGAGTTTCCCTCGATCAGTTGTCAATGATCTGATATAGTATACTAATCGATTTATAATAATAAATTGTTACGCCACTGCGTTACTTCCATAAGAACCCTTTCATCAGCATCGACGTTCTTGGAACGCCGGATGCGATAATATTCAAAAACCTAAGCAGTGCGAGGCTGGGAACGGTCCGGAGCGACAACGGTTGGGCCCGTGTGTACGAAATGCATGCTCAGCAATTTGACTCTCTATGTTCAAAATCCCAAGTGCTCGGGCCTGCCCTGCGAACGCTCGAGGCAGTCGGCTGTTAAGTCGCATAGTGCGTGGTCGATCTGTCCGAGGGACATCGCTATTTGTTTAAAATAGTCTTGAGCCGGAGTTCCCGTCTATCTTGTAGTGCGTGGAAGGACTCAGTCCCCGTAGAGACTTATATATATATATATATAAAATATATAAAATGCAAAAAAATATATATATATATATATATATATATTTTTTTGCATTTTCACCATTTTAAAACCTCATTCATTTTAAACGTTCATTTAATTAAATCTTAATACTCTCGCGTGTAACTATAAAATATTGTGAACTTTTTTCCGACATTCGTATGTCTTAAACCACCGCGGAATAACACGGACTCGAGTAGATATTCAGAACATGGGTATCCTGCATATCCCCCGTATCCCTATATGGCTTATCCACCTTTTTATCAAATGCCTTATCCACCATATTATTCACCGTATCCACAGGATCCGCGTTTTCCGTTAAATTCGCCGTACGCACAATCTCCGACGGCTCCACAATTGGCACGGAGCACGAGTCCAACTCCCCAGTCGACGCAAGTCGCACCCCAAAATTCAAATTTCCAAAATAGTTTCCGAAATTCGAATCCCGATTCGCGAAATTCCGTAGGATTTCGGGAATCCAGGCCGTATTCGCCAAACCAAATTCGATCGTATTCGCCAAATCAAAATTCATCCGAACCACGAAACTGTTGGATTATTCGTAATAATTGTTTCCTACAAGGATTCAAAAATGAATTTGGTTACGTGTGAGAACCGCTGTCTTTACAGTAAACAGATGTCAACAGGCCTATGCGTCTGTAGGCAGTCCTTATACCTGACTGCTAGGGTAAGAGACAGAACGCAGGGCTGTCCCTTAGTCTCAAGTGGACAACGGACTTTTGCCTATTGCCTTTGCGTCGTCACTTTCACTTTGCGTTTAGCTTTCAAGCACGACACAACGTCCTTCCAAGCTCAGTTTAATAAACTAGCATTTATATTGAATACCATTTCCAAGAGGTTATGGGCCCAGTGAACGTTTATATTAACTGTGTGTTTTAGAACTATAAGTGAGTGACAATTTAATATAGTTATTGTAAGTTAAGTGTAATAGTGTTTATCTGTGACTAATATATAAAAAGGACAGAACTATGGAAAATCAAAAGATGAAAAGAAACATTAAACCTTTTGATGGTTAACGGTACAGTGTTTGGAAACTGAGAGTGCGTGGTTTGATGAGCGAACTGGACGTGATACGTGTGATCGACGAAGAAGTTCCAGATATGTTAACTGCTGAATGGATGAGAGCGGAAAGGATTGCAAAGAATACAATCGTAGAATATTTAGCGGATTCTTTCCTCGTGTTCGCGAGTACAGCTAGCACGGCAAAAGAGATTTTTAAAAATCTAGATGCAATATACCAGAGGAAAAGTTTAGCTACTCAACTAGCGGTTAGAAAACAATTGTTAACTCTCAAGTTGCAGGGTGATACGGCTCTTGTGCGTCATTTTATGATATTCGACGATCTCATCACCGAATTATATGTGGCGGGATCGAAATTGGAAGAAACAGACAAAGTGGCCCATTTACTTTTAACTCTTCCAAATTCATATGATGGTGTTATTACTGCAATCGAAACATTGTCAGAAGACAATTTGACGCTAGCCTTTGTGAAAATAAGACTTTTAGATCACGAAGTAAAGTTGCGTGAAGAGTGCAGTGACACAAGTTCGAAGGTACTGCAAGCAAATCAGGGGGACCAAGCCGTCATTCATTGGCCGAAGTTCCCATTTAGTACGCACTTTATAGGTAGGAGGCGCTAGGTACATCACACACACATACCTAGGTGTATCAGTGAGCACGACACACAACCTTTCGACGTTGGTGAAATGTTACTTTGGCGCCATTTGGCCACATTTGGCGCAACGCGAGGAAGCATCAAGCATAACCTTCAAATGGCGTCCTCACTTTCCCTGGTTTACCTTTTCTAAGGCCGTCTGACCATGGATCGTCGCGTCAGTGACGCGTATGCAGCAGATAGAAGGATATACAAAGAAATTGAATATATTTTATTTTCCTATGAAAAGAAGAAATATTCAATTTCAATGTTTATCCTTCTATCTGCTGCATACGTGTCGCTGGCGCGACGATCCGTGGACAGGTTTTAAAGTAAGCGGTGCATTACACGTATACACATACACATACGTCCCGATTCACACCAATTCACACATTCACAGTTTAGTACGCACTTTATAGGTAGGAGGCGCTACAAACTCTGCTTTGTTGCGTTATCCGCTGGTGTTAATCCATGTATTATATGAAGTTAGCTATAAGTCATAGAGACATCGAAGTTAGATGTAGAGCGGGATTCAAAATCCTTTTGAATTGAAGAATAGGAATAATATATAATATAGATTCGAAACGAACGAAGCATCTGAAAGGTCTTAAGCAATTATGAAACGGAGGACAAGGAAGGATTTATTGTAGAACGCGTTGTGCATCTCGAGGGTTTTTTCCCTGCTATTTTTAAACGTGTCTTTACAATGCTAGCAGCTGATGCCTGAACTCAGAAGGTGTACGAAAACCTAGGGGCGCATTCATTAGCTTTCAAGTTACCGTTAGACCAGGCGAGGATAGTAAATAGCTTAACTTTCTCCTTTGCACATCTGCGTGCCAAATTTCGTTGAGCGAGCGGCTGCGCGTGTCATAAAAGTACTTAAAACTCTGTCCTCCCTTTCAATAACTGTCGATGTCCTGTTAGGATAAAAACTCCGGTCGAGGAAGGCTGAAAGTCATAAAGCCATAAACTTTTTCCGAGTGACGTCGTCTTGACCTCGAGGGTTGCGCTTACTTACCTGCGAGATATGTATATACTGTACGTAGCCTATGTACTACCCCTATGTACTTGGGAAGCGTACCTCGATCAACAGAGGAGAGTGGGAGGAAGCATGAAGGAAGGGCGAAGGACAGCCCACTAACGAAGCTAGAGGGATGACACCGTCTTGATTGGACGAAAGGATCCGGAGAGGGAGTCCGAGGAAGACTTCAACTTTAAAGGAGTAGGGACTCGGAGGTGACGAGCGAGGAGTTATTTTTTGTAAAAGATCAGATAAAACTTGTCAGCAGACTTGAAACAGTTTACGTAGAAAATATACAAATAGTTTTTGAACATTTTACTTTGTGAAATCATTTGAAATACCCGCGCACTCCAACGAGCTGAATGCTTCAGCATTCCACGGGCACCAACCCGCGTTCCGTTCAGATAATCACCGCCGGGACGCGCAACAAAACTGGTGACAGCGGTGGGATATTTTAAATAATTTGTGGGAAATTTAGAAATCAATTCAGTGCTAAAGTTCGGCCTTATAAACTTTTGAACACTTTTGTGAGTGACTTTGCCGGCTCGTGAGTGCGTATTTAAGTAATTTAACGGGAACTATTATAAACTTTTATTTAAATAATTCTTTGATCGTGCAAATGGACACAAAGATTGAAAGTGATTAAGTGCAGCCTCTCTCTCTCGGGTTTTACGCGGTTTTCCCGAGAGCAAGGGCGAATGCCGGAGAAGGGTGGTTTCAGTGGCCGTGCGAATAATTCCTTGAAATCACATGCACTCGGTCATTATCTGCGTCATTTGCTGAGCTACTTCGGAGACTTCACGGACGATTAAGGAAAAGACTCGAAGGACCTGGACGTCGTGGACCATTCTTCACAGCCTCTAAGAAACGGACGGACGATTGGAGTGATCGCAGTTATTACAGACAGCGAATAAGTATTTATAAGATATATATTGAAAGGATTGTAATTTTCTTTTTTGCAAATTGAAGAACTGCCTTGTTCCAGTGCGGCCAATATCGTTAGCTAGCAGTTAGTTGAGTTTCCCGAGATTTCTTATTTGCTCTTTAAAGTTAGTAAAATTAAATATCAAATTTCGACCGCACAATTTAACACGATGATATCGGCGCACTGATTCGGTCACACACAACAAATAATCAATCAGAAGCTATTTTGCAATCTTTAAAGTTAGCTTCTGATTTGATTCCACACTTCGACGGGATATCTGTTTCTTTGCTTAAATTCACGAAGCAGTGTCAATTTATTGATTTTCAAGTCAAATCTTCTGACCGTGGGAATTTGTTAGCTATAATTCGAAACAAGATCGAAGATCCTATGGATTTATTAATTTCAAATTATCCAGAACCGATAACCGTAAATGAGATTGTTAGTGTGTTAAAAGGGTGTACGCACGGTTTTTTGACATTGATTAGATCCATGGCGAATTGTGAGGTTTGCAACAAGGGATAGATGAGTCGGTAGAATTTTATGGAGCCCGAGGTCGTGAAATATTAAGTCCTGGTTTAGAAACAGTTAAGGATAAATCTAATTCCGAACAACTGACAGGAGCTGTGGTTTTTCTGGATCAGGCAGCCGTTACAAATTTTAAACGTGGTCTTCAGAATCAAAATTTGAGATTTCTTATTTCTAATGAAGAGAATAAAACATTTGACGATATAGTTAGTTTTGCGAGTAGATTAGAACAGGGGATCCCGGTGTAGGTCAAACAAAGGTCGATGTTCGTAGATTAGTTGAATTACTTAAGATTCTTAATTTAGATTGTCTTAATGATGTCGAACAAGCTAGTATTTTAGAGATTATATTATAATGCATTTCCATACCAATTTTAACTTCCCTCGGACAAATTAGGATCAACCGATAAAATCCGGTATAGTATAATTACTGCAGATGAGGTACTTATAAATACGAAGCAGTATCGTTTTCCTCAAGTTCATAAGGAGGAAATTGAAAAGCAGATAAATTCATTATTGGAAAATAGAATAATTCAACCGTCTTCCTCGCCGTATAATTCACCTGTTTGGATTGTTCTGAAAAAAAACCTGGTCCTGATGGTGTATCTCGTTGGCGTGTAGTAATAGACTATCGGAAATTAAATGAAAAAATTGTAAATGATGCTTACCCCTTCCTAATATTATTGATATAATAGACCAACTTGGTTCAGCTAAATATTTTAGTACCTCGATTTAGTTTCTGGATTCCATCAGACACCCGTAGATTGTGCATCTAAATCAAAGACTGTTTTTTCAACTCCTCATGGGCATTATGAATTCAATAAGATGCCATTTGGTCTCAAGAATGCCCCAGCAACGTTTCAGAGATGTATGGATTTGGTTCTATCTGGTTTACAGGGAGTTGAACTCTTTGTATATATGAACGATATAGTCATATATGCGATTCCTTGAAAGAGCATGCCCGAAAATTGAAAATTCTTTTAGCTAGATTACAAAACGCTGATTTAACTTTGCAACCTGACAAGTGTCGCTTCCTTAGACAAGAACTTACATATCTGGGTGATATTATTTCTGTAAATGGTGTGAAACCTGATCCCGAGAAAATCAGAGCAGTTAAACAATTCCCCATTCCTAAAACTACGGAAAATATAAAACAGTTCTTAGGTTTAATAGGATAGTACAGACGTTTTATTCCACATATGGTAAAAATTGCTAAACCTCTGACACAATTGTTGAAGGCAGAAGTACCTTTTGCCTGGAGTAAAGATGTCCAATCCGCTTTCGAGAGTTTACGTGATATCATTTGTTCGGAGCCGTTGCTTCAATTTCCAAATTTTCAACAGTCATTCCTCGTAACAACTGATGCTTCTAATTATGCAGTAGGAGCTGTATTGAGTCAGGGTCAGATCGGAAAGGATCTTCCAATTGCATATGCATCTCGGACCCTTAATAATGTTGAAAGTAATTATTCAACCATTGAAAAGGAATTATTGGCGATTTTATTTGCAATTGAACATTTTCGACCGTATTTGTATGGTCACAAATTTATTTTAGTCACTGATCACCGACCACTGATTTGGCTGCACAACGTAAAAGATCCTACTTCCCGTATCATGAGATGGCGTATTAGATTAAATGAATACGATTATGAGATGGTCTATAAACCTGGGAAAATAAATTCCAACGCAGATGCATTATCCCGAAATCCTGTTCTTGTCGATTCTCAAAACATCTTTCCTTTTCCATCTAAATGCTTGACAATTCATACCGAGACTGAAAGTACTGACGCCTCCCCTCCAAGGCGTTTGCAAAGGGTTGTCGTAGGCGCCGACGATTTGCCAATTGCAATCTCTAAGGAGGTCGAGGACATTGACGTTGACGGTTTTATGCGAGAGTTTTTCTTGTGGATAGAGAATTTAATAATGGGTATGATGATATTGATACCAAAACAAGTCATTCGGATTCGGACTCAAATGATAGTGACGAGTATTATACGGCAGATGATGAAGAGACAATTCCTTCCATAGAAAAAATTCTGCAGGGAGGAGAATCTTCTAAAGACTTAAATATTAATGTAATGAGTGGAGGATCGTTCCGCAAGAGTACAGAGGACAGTGTTCGACTCGGGAGTCTGTTGGACATCGGAAAGGCCGACTTTGAAGGCACCCCGCCACAGGCACCGTTAGGGGCTGTCTCTGTATCTCAGGGTATCTGTGCTCTGCCAGAAATTGGCAACAAGAGCCCCCGTTTCGTGTCGAAAGCGGAGACTCGGCACCTTCTTATTCCCGACTCATATCGTGGCACTGGCTGTGCGCAGTCTAGTATTTCCCGGATGAGGTTGTGGCGGAGTGTGGGCGAGTCTGTTGCTTCAGGAATGACAGAATCAGGTAAAGAATGGACACGATCCTCCGTAGGAAAAATATATGAAAATGACTCTCATACCTATGATAAGTTCAAAGTTCTCTTGACAAATTCCATTCCATCTGTACAAGCATCCCCTTTTCCTTCATTTCCAAGTATCATTTACTGCAAGGACCATCTTCATATGCGGAAAGACAATCTTATTTTTTTTTCTAATGATTGTCAAGTTTCTTCACAAATCAGTAATGATTTGTTAACATAAAAAAGGTTTTCCATTGGTCAGATACAATCGTACAATATTCATGTGGGTGAGGCAATGGTTTTCCCCGGTGGAAGTCAACATATTTTCCACTTATTTTCCAAGGTGAAATCTGTTGAACAACAAAATTTTAGACATCTCGTGTCTTCAATATCATCCCTTAAAAATTTTATGGAAACATTGGGTGTGACGTCTATCAGTTTATAAGGATAATTTGACGAAGCATTCTGATGCTATTCCAATACCAACTATGGACTCCATTACTGTTGCAGTTGCTCTTGCAGAACAGTTTATAAGTAGGTTTAGTTGTCCTCGAGTTATTCACACGGATCAGGGGAGCAATTTTGTTAGCGCCGTAATGAAAAAATTTCTGTAAAATCTTTAAAATACAAAGGATTACTTCTACTGCATTCCACCCACAGTCATTGGGGTCTTTAGAGCGGGCTCATCGTGTCTTCATTGACTATTTGAAACACTATTGTGTTAAGACTTACTGGGACAGTTGGATTAGATTTGGAATATTTTCCTATAATACTTCCGTACACGAGGCTACTGGTTTTACACCACACGAGCTGGTCTTTGGTAGGAAGGCTACCATTCCATCGGAATTCTCTAAACAAGAAGTACCTCGAACATTCGTTCAATATCTGGACCAACTTTTCACAATAATCACTATTACTCAAGCTACGGCGGCAGCCAATCTGGAACAAGCAAAAGAAGGAGTAAAGTATATTATGATAAAAATGATAATCATTGTAAATTTAATGTAAACGACGATGTGTATTTACTTAGGGAACCTAAGAAATCGAAGTTTGATTCTAGTTGGTTAGGACTATATAAAGTAATTGAAATATTTAATGATCTCACTATTGAAATAGCTATAGGAAGAAATAAGACTAAAATAGTTCATGCGAATAAACTTAAGTTAGCTTGTATAAGGCTAGATTCAGTGTAAATAGTTTAATCACATGTATTAGATATATTGCAACAGAGATCGATAGAAGATTAGATAGAAGCAACAGCTTCAACTTTCGTAAGAGGGAAGCTTGGCCCCCCTGAAGCAAATACCTCACAAAATGTTAATAGAGGAATAGAAGGACAACAGAAATCATTCAAAAACAACCATGGCAAATGGAAGCCAAAGAAGCAACATAGAAATTTCAACAATCAGCAAACAACGAAGTGTCATCAGTGTGGTAGAAGTGGTAACAAAATAAAAGACTGCTACTATTATAAAAGGAATAGAAAATATAATGAAGATAGAAAAAGGACTGTTCAAACGGTACAGATGACAGAACAGTCGCACAACAATGCTTCTGGTTTTGCATTTATGGCCGGTGATTATCAACCGGAGGCCGGGGAGAAGGTAATTTTTCTATTGGACTCAGGAGCTTCTGATCATCTAATCAACCAAGAAGATTGGTTTTCTTCCTCTACAATGCTACAACTGCCGATAAATATTTCCGTGGCGAAGAACGGCGCCTACATCACGGCAACGAAGAGGGGTATGATTCATGTGACCAGCAATAAAGGAGTAGATGGTGTGCTGGAAAATGTCCTTTACTGTCCCGAAGTTCCGTACAATCTTTTATCGGTACGGAAAATGCAAGAAGCTGGTCTGGGTATCGTATTCGACAGTAAGGGTGTTCGCATATCCAAAGATGATAACATCGTAATGTCTGGTAAGCCCTTAAACAATTTAACAGCTGTTGACTTCAAAGTCAATATGAAAAGGGTAGGTAACAACTCGCAGGTAAATAGTACGGTGAGTTGCAATTATGAATTATGGCATAAGCGGTTGGGTCCCATGGAAAGATCGAAATTTTTAGTGTTAAAAATAAACAAATGTTCGAAGATATGCAGTGTATAGAAAAGGTAATGCCGGATAATGACTTGTGTGAAGCTTGCATAAATGGTAAGCAAGCACGGTTACCATTTAGAAGGGTAAAAGATAAGAGTCATATTAGGCGACCATTATTCATTGTTCATTCGGATGTTTGTGGTCCTATCACTCCACCTACTATAGACAATAAAAATTATTTTGTTTTGTTTGTAGATGAATTTACTCACTATTGCGTCACATATTTGCTTACGTATAAGTCAGACGTATTTAATGCATTTAAGGATTATGTTGCAAAAAGTGAGGCTCATTTCAATTTAAAAATTGTTAACTTGTACAGTGATAATGGAGGAGAGTATTTATCTAAAGAAATGAAAGACTATTGTGTACAAAAAGGTATCAGTTATCATTTAACAGTCTCACGAACCCCACAATTAAACGGCGTTTCGGAACGCATGGTAAGAACTATAACAGAAAAGGGACGCACAATAGTAAGTTGTGCTAGTCTAGATAAGGTGTTTTGGGGGGAGGCAGTGCTTACTGCTACATTTCTTATCAATTTAACCCCAACTAAGGCTTTAAAAGAGTCAAAAACACCATATGAATTGTGGCATACTAAGAAGCCCAAGTTACGGTATCTGAAAGTTTTTGGTTCAACGGTTTATATTCATAATAAAACTAGGAAAGGAAAATTCGATGAAAAATCGACGAAAGGTATACTAGTTGGGTATGAACCAAATGGGTACAAAGTATGGGATGTAGAAAAGGAGGGTTTCGTTGTAGTAAGGGACGTAATTGTGGATGAGACAAATTACTTAAAAACTCGACCGATACTGAGACTTGAAAATAATGGGAACATCTATAATAAAACTGATAAATCTGACATAGTGTCAAAATCAGTAGAAATAGATGGAGAGTCTAATAAATCTGATAGTGATAAATCAGATGTGTCGGTGTCGAGGGTAAAAGTAAGTTCTGAAGTAAAATTAGGA
Source organism: Andrena minutula (assembly GCA_929113495.1). Taxonomy (NCBI): domain Eukaryota; kingdom Metazoa; phylum Arthropoda; class Insecta; order Hymenoptera; family Andrenidae; genus Andrena; species Andrena minutula. The sequence goes on along the minus strand of OV815993.1, from coordinate 46,340,777 downwards.
AAAAAACCTAATAAATCTGTGTAGGATCACGGAAAAAAGGGAAGTCGCCTAAGCGGGACTCGAACCCGCGATCTCTGGATTTGCGCGCTGGCCAGCCGCCTTAGTCACCTCGGCTACCGCCGACTTCCCCTTTGATCGTCGCTACTCCGTGTCCTCTTATGGTATGGGGGTTCCTGATCCCACATCTGTAATAGAAACAGATATACAAAATAAGCCTTCCACATCTAAAAATGATAAATATGAAGTACAAGAAAGATCTGAGCTTAGGAGGAGTGAAAGGATAAAACAAGGACCTGCTATATCGTATGAAGAATGCGATTTACAATATGATTTTTTCATGTGTGCACAATCGTTAATATGCAAAGTTCCCAGTTCATTTGATGAAGTTAAAACTTTAATTGATAGAGTTCAATGGGAACAAGCCATAAACAGTGAGATTAATTCTCTTTTATTGAATAAGACATGGACATTAATAGAAAGACCAGTAAATGTAAATATTGTAGATTGTAAGTGGGTATTTAATATTAAGAACGATGAGTTTGGAAACCCATCGAAATATAAGGCACGACTTGTTGCTCGTGGTTTTAGTCAAAAGTATTTAGTTGATTATAATGAAACATTTGCACCAGTAGCAAGAATAGCAAGTTTCAGATTTGTAATAGCTTTTGCAAATCAGTTTGATTTAATGATACATCATATGGATGTAAAGACGGCATTTTTAAATGGTACATTAAAGGAGCAAATTTATATGAAAGTTCCTGAAGGAGTCGTCAGTAAAAATAATCAAGTTTGCAAATTAAATAAAGCTATATATGGTTTAAAACAGGCAGCGAGATGTTGGTTTGAAGTATTCGAAAAATGTCTTATAGAAAAGGGTTTTCGAAGCTCTTCGGTCGATCGCTGTATTTATCTGTTAGACAAAGGAAATATATCTAAAAATATATATGTTGTATTATATGTTGACGATCTTGTGATTGCTACTGCGAATAAGGAAACAATGACTAACTTTAAAAATTACTTGATGGATCAATTTTGCATGACAGATTTAGGTGATATTAGACTTTTCTTGGGGATAAAAGTTGAGAGGAGTCATGGTAAAATCACGTTAGACCAGAATGCATATATTAAAACAGTGTTGGAGAAATTCAATATGAAGGATTGTAAACCTGTTAGTACACCTCTTCCGAGCAAATTAAACCATTCAGCGTTAAATTCAGATGATAAATACGAGGCCCCGTGTAGACATTTAATTGGTAGTTTAATGTACGTAATGGTATGTACGCGACCTGACTTGAGTGTTGCAATAAACATTCTAAGCAGGTATACCAATAAAGAGAATAGGGAGCTTTGGCAAAATCTGAAACAGGTACTGAGATACCTGAAAGGTTCGAGTGACCTTAAGTTGACCTATATAAAAGGTAACCCCATAAAAAACTTCAAGAAAGTAAAAAAATACGCCAAGTACATGAAAATCACAAAAAATAGAAGATAATAATAATTACAAAATTAAAAAAAGATGTGAAATCAAAATGAGCTGCCAGTACATAAAGATGCTTTCCAATTGCGCTTTAGATGACACAACTACATATGCACGGCTAAAATTCCATTACTCATAATGGCTATTTATACAAAGAAAAAATGTATTAAATAATAATATGCAGATATATTTTTATACAAATAAATATTTTAATACGAATAAATATTTGATTCAAAATACTTGGCGCTGCGCAATCGAAAAAATGTTAATTGCCTTAGTATTAATAATTTACAACAACTCCATTACAATATAAAATACATATACATACACATATTAGAAACGCAGTCAGATTTATTCTACATATATTTACACACACACACACGTACAAGAAAGAAAGAAAAGGATTAATGCAATTTATACATATTTATTGAGTTTAACAACACCAATTCCGGGCGCAGCGCCAAGTATTTTGAATCAAATATTTATTCGTATTAAAATATTTATTTGTATAAAAATATATCTGCATATTATTATTTAATACATTTTTTCTTTGTATAAATAGCCATTATGAGTAATGGAATTTTAGCCGTGCATATGTAGTTGTGTCATCTAAAGCGCAATTGGAAAGCATCTTTATGTACTGGCAGCTCATTTTGATTTCACATCTTTTTTTAATTTTGTAATTATTATTATCTTCTATTTTTTGTGATTTTCATGTACTTGGCGTATTTTTTTACTTTCTTGAAGTTTTTTATGGGGATCTCACTTCTTTTTACAAAGATTATTATTATCTTCTATTTTTTGTGATTTGTATATTTTCTTATTTTTCTGTGATTTATTATTATTATCTTCTATTTTTTGTGATTTGTATATTTTCTTATTTTTCTGTGATTTATTATTATTATCTTCTATTTTTTGTGATTTACTTGCCGTATTTTTTTACTTTTTTGAAGTTTTTAATGGGGATACAACTTAACGTAGAACTTACTTATATAGAAATTATATAGACATAGTGGCCTTTTGCTATAGTAAGTGTAGAGACTACATAATGTGTCCAAAGGAGGCGAGAGCATATGATAGAAAGTCTTGTGGCAGAAATTTAAAAAATGTTAATGGTAATTTAGCGAAACTGAACGAAGAGATTCGATATTTTTACTGGTGTTGGTTTAGTATAGTATATACAAATATTTATTGGTGAATTGAAATATTGTTAATGGAAAACTAGTCAAATTAATGAATAGCGTAGCAACTATATAGAAATAGACTGGCATTTTGCTATAATAAGTGTAGATTACAAATGTGTCCGAAAGAAATGAGAGTGTATGACAGAAAATCTTGTTGCCGGAAATTGAAATGCTATGGTAATAATTCAGCGAAGATGAACGAAGAGATCCAATATTTTCAACACACAATTTATTGGTTTTGGAATAAAATTGGTTTAGTATGCTTATAATTTTGTCGATTTACCTTATTTCACTTTCCATAAGCTTGTGCGAAACAAGATGCTCTGTCTATCTATCTATTCTTCTCCGGACAACCTCCACGACTGTGCATTCCCTTCATTTCTATCCATCCAAGCCTGTGCGTCATTTTTATCGGAGTCCTGTGCGTCCCCTTCATTTCTATAATATACTAAGCTTTACATAAAAACTCTAAATTGTTGGTATACAAATACAAATATCTGGCAATTTAAATGTAGTGCAATTTTTAACTACAATATAAATAAAATTAGTTTAGTATGCTTATAATTTCGTTGATTTACCTTATTTCACTTTCCATAAACTTGTGCGAAGCAAGATGCTGTGTCTATCTATCTATTCTTCTCCCGACAACATCCACGCCTGTGCTTTCCCCTCATTTCTATCCATCCAAGCCTGTGCATCATTTTTATCGCAGTCCTGTGCGTCCCCTTCATTTCTATAATATATAATATAAACGTTACATAAAAGCTCTAAATTGCTGGTATAAAAATAAATATCTGGCAATTTAAATGCAATGCAATTTTTTACAATATATATTATTCTGTACATGCATGGTACAAATTTCCAGAAACTTATGAGAAAGATACTTTTCTGTCGAACCTTCTTCGAACAACTTCCAAATCTGTGATTTTACATAAAAAGTCTATTAAAAAATTTTGGCGACTTACCTTATTAATTGAGACAATAATTCAGTCTCCTATGTAATGTATAAAAACTCGTGACATTTCAAATCGGACAACTTACTTTTTGACACTTAGCACTTGGTAGGTTATAAAATAAATATGCATACAAAGATGGACGACGATCCCGAGAGTCGACGACCGAAACATGTGTTAGTAGTGAAGGTGTGCGTGTAAAGCCGGGTCCAGACCTGAATGCGTATACGCTGAGCAGGCTGAGCGCGGCACGAATATTCTGATGTGGACGGGTGAAACGGTAGCCAGGGCCACATGCTTCTACGTCAGAAAGGGTGACCGTGAACGCATATGCTAGTGTGGACGGGTCATTCGTAGTGACTCGGCGCATGCGACCCGACTGGCGAATGCCGGCGCAGGCACATGGCCTTAGCCGACCGTTGTCGGTTTTCTTCCACACATCAAAGGAAGTTTGGAGTGCATTGCGTTCAGCGTGGAAGATAGGGGCAGATGTGATACTTTTCTAAAATCCTCGATGTCTCGGATTTTCATGATATTGAAATATATATATGGTAGCCCATATGAAATTAGGGAGGGTTAAGTCCTCATTTTTGCAGATTCGAAATTGTTTAAAAAATACAAATTTTCTAAGTTGCCCGCTTTCGGTAATTTTTACGAAACGCCTGCACAAATTAATTTCAATGACTTAAATTATTGAAGGCATAGACTAAATAAATTTAAAAATTACATTTTGAATAATAATAATGCAATTTTTGGGTAATTTTTACGAAACGCCTACACAAATTAATTTCAATGACTTAAATTATTGAAGGCATAGACTAAATAAATTTAAAAATTACATTTTGAATAATAATAATGCAATTACCATATGATAGACTTTAAAGCTCTATTTTACTGAATAATTTGTCTTTCTTTTCTTCACTACACCCTGCATTGTTCTTAATTCATACAGCCAGGCCAACTCGCTGTTGTGTTAAAAAATCACACGAGATTACTCGCGGGGGGCAGCCATACGCCTCGTGGAGGGACGCAGGTAGAAAATGAGGTATCGGCTGACAGCGCGTGATCCCGCCTGTGACGTCTTCCCTTCGAATTGGAGACTGATCCCTTATTTCTTCAGTATAAACACGTGCTACAATATCAAAACCAAACTACGCACTGACATATGCGGTGCGAGACAACGTGGACCATAAAGAAAAAACATTACTATGATGAGGTGAAAACGTTGCGTCTGCAACGAATGCAGATCCGATTGGTCATAATATAATCTCCCTCCTACGCCTCATCCTTTCTCGCAGTACATACGCCGGTGCCTGTTTTTGTTATGATATTGGAGCGCGTAGTTACTCGAAAGATATGGGATTCGTCTTCAATTAGAAGGGAAAACGACGCAGACGGGAACCAGGCGTCCCTCCAGCCTGCAGGTGGCGTATTGATGGTGGACCATACTTTTTAATTGCTATATTGGTAACATCTTTTTCATATGCATGAAGTAATTGTAGTTTTAATATAATTATGAAACACACATTGGGAACACCGCTCCTCGAAAAGGGAGGACCTTCCTTCAGTGAATTCGTTCGTAGAGGAGCAACCCTCTCATCCTTGACGAAGTAGAGGAGGGAAATGCCACATCTGGTTGCCAAAAACTTAGCAGGGTCGATTGGCCGGACCGTTTCACTAAGCTCGCGGTTTATGGCCGTATTCGCCCGCGCTCGAGTCGGAGTGGCGATTAACAACAGTACCTACGTGCGGGTCCGAAACCATCGTACGTACTACCCGGCGACAGAACAGTATACGGATTAACACGGACTGAACAATGTCTAAAATTCTTAAAGACCCCATAAAATTGATTGCCCTTTAGAAATTTGGCAAACAGATGTTGTCGAACCGTTCTTGGAAAAATAATAAATTACCCATCGTAAAGAATGAATGAATTTTTGCCTGGCTCTGAGCCCGCTTTTATCTAGACGCACGTGAGAAAAGTGCCACCAATATAGCAACTACAAAGTATTATCCACTATCAATACGCCTCCTGCAGAGACAGTAAGGCCCTGTGCAGACGAGCGGTTTGCGGCAGTTTGCCGCCGCGGCAATCTACCGCGCGCGTTTTGGCAGAACATAGATTTATATGAAGCAGTTCACACGGGACGCAAATTTCACCGGTTATCATTTAACGCAAAAAATAATTTATATAATAAATAAATAAAAATTAAGCGCAGAACGCGAATCGTGGCGTTACAAAACCGCTCATGTGAACTGCTAGAAAAATTTCACGCGCCTCTCGCTGCGGTAATTTGCCGCGGCGGCAAATTGTCGCAAACCGCTCGTCTGCACCGGGCCTAAGAAAATGTATTGTCCGCTGACTGCACGTTCAAATTAAAAACGGATCCCTTATCTCTCGAGTATAAAGACGCGTTCGAATAGGCCGACGTGCTGCCAGGCGTGCACGCGGATGCTTGACGCGCACGTCGAAAGGTGGATCGGTCATGGCTCGGCTCGCCCAGCAAAATTGACGAGCTAGACGAGGCGAGCCGGCTCGCGGAGCCACGACCCGTTTGATTCCACCTACAGATAGTGGAAATATTAGCTTCCTTTTCTACATATTGTTTTCTTTATCTAAATAAAGGGTGAAAAAATTATCTAGTCATCAATAAACACTACAAAATGTGTGAAATCCCCCACAAAATTACCTTTTTTTAAAAAAGGTACAAAAAAGCGCCAAGTATATAATCCCATCAAAAAGAATCCCATTTAAAAACATTATTTTACTACGTCGCGGTCACCGATTACTGGAAACTGTGTTTCAAATGAAATGAAGGAAGTTCTCTGCCGTGGCTTCCCTGACATAGTATGTATTATGGTCATTTTTGTACATCACAATAGACGGAGAAGCAGTTCTGTAAATTGTTTTAGGGCCGGCAAGAGTATAATAAACCTCGCTTGCTCAGCTGCGTACCAAATGACCGCGGACCAGGTTTGGGTGAAATTTTTACCGTTCGGCACCGTACGCGGTTTTCTGATCCACCGGAACCGCGGATCGGGAAAAACCAAAATTTTTCCCCTACCTTCTGCGACCGACAGTTCTTCTTTCCTCATCCCCTCCTTTCGGAACTGACAAATCAGAAAGCTCATTTCAACCCCCGATTTTTGTATGCAAACCAATAGCGTCAGTTTACTGTCAACGCGAAGAAGATTAGTGTCATCGCAAGATCAGTTCATCGCAAACAGTGCACCACACAGTTCGTATTCAGTGCGTCTAGGATTTCTTACAAGCTTCAGTGCAGAACAGAAGTTCGATATTTTTTGCTGAAAGTGCGATCAACTTCCATCGTAAGTATTAATAGTTACTTCTACATATCTCTACATCCTTTGTCAATTTATAATTATCGATTCTAACTTCGTGTACAGTGAATTATACTTGTGTTGAGTGTTTTCTTGTTCAGTTATTAAAAATTTTCGACGATGTCCATTGGGGGGGGGGGGGGCGGGGCGTTGACTCCCCATAGCCGGAACAATATCATGCAAATAATACTTTCTATTAACTTATTAAATAACATTTACAAAGATATTATGAAAAACAGATAAACTTGTAGAAATAGATGCGCAAAAAGTATTCGTACAGTTGAATAAAGACTTAATAAACTGTGGACATAAACTAAATATTTAATGTGTTGATAATTTGTGGGATTGCCTTTTGATTATACAAAAATGTTGCGTTTCCTTAAAGGGGGTGATTCTGGGGGTGATTTCAAACAACTTTTTCCTTTGCGAAAATGCTCTCCGATGTTTCGTTAACGAGATATTAATAAAAAGCACCGACCAATCACAGCGCGAGTCTGACGGCCGAGTTCCCGCGGTAGCGTGGCTACGAGCCGCGCTGCGACTGCGACGAGCAAGCAACTCGGCATGCATCGAAGAAACTTGCGTAGCATGGCAAATGAAAAAGACGTAACAAATAAAATCGAACATGTTGTCATGGTTTGTTCGTAATTTCAAGTGAATAATGAATAAAGGATAAATGGATGAAAATCACGTGTAACGTAAAAAGACGAATACGCAGTTTTTTTTTAGAAGATTCGAAAATAATAATTATTTGAAGTGGGAGGATAAGGAATACGTAAATTTCCTTTTGTTAATAACGTAGCCACGAAAAGGTAATGTAACAGGAAATTAACGAAAGGTGATAGGCGTTCGGTATTGTGATAAAAATCCGTAATTCAATAACGGCCAGCACTGTTGGTGGTAACGAATAAGTCTGTTTAAAAAGCCCGAATAAATATTATCGTACGGGAATTTAGAGAATTATCGCCGGACATAAGCCATCGCTTGCGTTAAATTTAAAAATGAATTATCATCAATAAAGTAACTAAAACTCACCCTTGTTGGAAATTCACCTGCAGCTTGAAAATCTGTGTCACAGGGTCACCGAACCGATCCTGGGCATCGATGGACGTGCTCCGTGCACAGCTGGTCCCAGGTATCCTTACATTCCCACTACCCAAACTTAAGGGTCGCAATGTCAGGTGCGTCCAGGTCAACGTACCGAATATTCACTTCACTGCACGGCTACTAACACTGATCACTTTATTTATCCTGAAGTATTCTTGGGCCGTGTACATTTCTGCGACGCGATTGCTAGCTGACTGACAGGATTTTTTCCAAGCAACTTCCGCTACCCCCAAGTAGCTTCTCTGGTTCCATTATGAGTTAACTCCCACCAGGGCAAGAGGCTTTAGGTAAAAAGAAGCCAACACATTTTCGGAACACGTGTTTTGCAGAAGTGCAACGAACACTTTCACAAAAGCCCGCGCTCCGTCCTTCTACTGCCAATGTACCCATTGCTTCGAGATAGAAAACAGACACCACGTGTATCGGTTCGAAAGGGTCCGAAGAGAAGAGACAGTCTTCGAGTTACTATAAAGAAGAAAATGCATACCATTCCTGTTTCCCCTTTCCGACACCCTGAGTTCACGACTGCTACGAGGCGGAACCAATTAAGTAATAAATTATCCGAAACTGTAGGAAACCGTTCTCTACCGCCGACTCGCCGGACAATAAACCGCGACCCTGGCGAAATGCTCTGGCTGATCAGCCTGATTAATTTTGAAGAACTAGAAATTACAGAGTATTATCCAACATCAATACGCCTCGCGGAAAGACACAGGAAGAGAAGAGGTAGTCCGCTGACTGCGCGTAGTCCCGCCTGCTTCGTCCTACCTTCAAATTAAAGACGGATCCCTTATCTCTCGAGTATAAACACGCGCTCGAATTTCAAAACAAAAGCACGCGTCGACGTATTCCGTGCTAGAGATGGTGGGCCTTGAGATTCGATTGGTCCCAAACTAACCAATCTACCCTGCAGCCCTCCCAAACGGCCACTGTCCTGAAGAGGCCCTCTTCACAGCAGTTTCTCCTCCCCAAGGTCCACCATCTCTAGCACGGAATACGTCGACGCGTGCTTTTGTTTTGAAATTCGAGCGCGTGCTTAGACACTTGAGATAAGCAAGCGACGTATTCTGTGCTAGAGATGGTGGACCTTGGGGTCCGATTGGCCCCAAACTAACCAATCTGCCCTGCAGCCCTCCCAAACGGCCACTGTCCTGAAGAGGCCCTCTTCACAGCAGTATCTCCTCCCCAAGGTCCACCATCTCTAGCACAGAATACGTCGCTTGCTTATCTCAAGTGTCTAAGCACGCGCTCGAATTTCAAAACAAAAGCACGCGTCGACGTATTCCGTGCGAGCGATGGTGGACCTTGGGGAGGAGAAACTGCTGTGAAGAGGGCCTCTTCAGGACAGTGGCCGTTTGGGAGGGCTGCAGGGTAGATTGGTTAGTTTGGGACCAATCGAATCTCAAGGCCCACCATCTCTAGCACGGAATACGTCGACGCGTGCTTTTGTTTTGAAATTCGAGCGCGTGTTTATACTCGAGAGATAAGGGATCTGTCTTTAATTTGAAGGTAGGACGAAGCAGGCGGGACTACGCGCAGTCAGCGGACTACCTCTTCTCTTCCTGTGTCTTTCCGCGAGGCGTATTGATGTTGGATAATACTCTGTAATTTCTAGTTCTTCAAAATTAATCAGGCTGATCAGCCAGAGCATTTCGCCAGGGTCGCGGTTTATTGTCCGGCGAGTCGGCGGTAGAGAACGGTTTCCTACAGTTTCGGATAATTTATTACTTAATTGGTTCCGCCTCGTAGCAGTCGTGAACTCAGGGTGTCGGAAAGGGGAAACAGGAATGGTATGCAGGTTAGGTTTTATTTTCTGCAAGTAATTCACATCCAGCAGATGGCACTTCAGGGCACAGCCCTATATAGCCCAACGAACTTTAGTCATTAAGGAATGGTATGCATTTTCTTCTTTATAGTAACTCGAAGACTGTCTCTTCTCTTCGGACCCTTTCGAACCGATACACGTGGTGTCTGTTTTCTATCTCGAAGCAATGGGTACATTGGCAGTAGAAGGACGGAGCGCGGGCTTTTGTGAAAGTGTTCGTTGCACTTCTGCAAAACACGTGTTCCGAAAATGTGTTGGCTTCTTTTTACCTAAAGCCTCTTGCCCTGGTGGGAGTTAACTCATAATGGAACCAGAGAAGCTACTTGGGGGTAGCGGAAGTTGCTTGGAAAAAATCCTGTCAGTCAGCTAGCAATCGCGTCGCAGAAATGTACACGGCCCAAGAATACTTCAGGATAAATAAAGTGATCAGTGTTAGTAGCCGTGCAGTGAAGTGAATATTCGGTACGTTGACCTGGACGCACCTGACATTGCGACCCTTAAGTTTGGGTAGTGGGAATGTAAGGATACCTGGGACCAGCTGTGCACGGAGCACGTCCATCGATGCCCAGGATCGGTTCGGTGACCCTGTGACACAGATTTTCAAGCTGCAGGTGAATTTCCAACAAGGGTGAGTTTTAGTTACTTTATTGATGATAATTCATTTTTAAATTTAACGCAAGCGATGGCTTATTTCCGGCGATAATTCTCTAAATTCCCGTACGATAATATTTATTCGGGCTTTTTAAACAGACTTATTCGTTACCACCAACAGTGCTGGCCGTTATTGAATTACGGATTTTTATCACAATACCGAACGCCTATCACCTTTCGTTAATTTCCTGTTACATTACCTTTTCGTGGCTACGTTATTAACAAAAGGAAATTTACGTATTCCTTATCCTCCCACTTCAAATAATTATTATTTTCGAATCTTCTAAAAAAAAACTGCGTATTCGTCTTTTTACGTTACACGTGATTTTCATCCATTTATCCTTTATTCATTATTCACTTGAAATTACGAACAAACCATGACAACATGTTCGATTTTATTTGTTACGTCTTTTTCATTTGCCATGCTACGCAAGTTTCTTCGATGCATGCCGAGTTGCTTGCTCGTCGCAGTCGCAGCGCGGCTCGTAGCCACGCTACCGCGGGAACTCGGCCGTCAGACTCGCGCTGTGATTGGTCGGTGCTTTTTATTAATATCTCGTTAACGAAACATCGGAGAGCATTTTCGCAAAGGAAAAAGTTGTTTGAAATCACCCCCAGAATCACCCCCTTTAAGGAAACGCAACATTTTTGGGACACCCTGTATAATAGCTTCGAGGCTACTTGGTATGGAATTTACTAGGTTGGATGTTATATTTTACACTACTCTTCTGGCGGAGTGACTTTTAAACGTTCTTTAGGCCCGGTGCAGACGAACGGTTTGCGACAGTTTGCCGCCGCGAGACGCGCATGAAATTTTTCTACCAGGTCACATGAGCGGTTTTGCAACGCTACGATTCGCGTTCTGCGCTTTCTTCTTCTTCTATGTTTATGGGTTTGAGGGAGACATTTTCTTGCGTTAAATAAACGCAAAACGCTCGTGTGAATTGCTTATATATAAAACAATGTACTGCTTCGCCGCATCGCGGCAGCGTTCATTCGTGGTGAAGCGGTTCGCAAAAATTTGCGTCCCGTGTGAACACCTTGATAGAAATCTATGTTGTGGCAAAACGCGGCCGTAATTTTCCGCGGCCGCAGACTGCCGCAAACCGCTCGTCTGCACCGGTCTTAAAGAACGTTTAAAAGCCACTCCGCCAGGAGAGTATAGTAAACTATAACATCCAACCCAGTAAATTCCATACCAAGTAGCCTTCAAGATATTATATAATCAAATGGCAATCCCAAAAATGAATTAGTTTATGTCCATAGTTTATTAAGTCTTTATTCAACTGTACGAATACTTTTTGCGCGTCCATTTCTACAAGTTTATCTGCTTTTCATAATATTTTTATAAATGTTAAAGGGAATAAAGTTTCGGTTATACAAAATGTATTATAAAAACATCGAAGAATATTTATTAATCATTATTTTCCGTTAAAATTTATTACTGACATGGATATACAACGTTTTACTTTAAATTGGTTGCTGTACGAATACTTTGTACACCGTCTGTACATCAATTCATTGTATGGAATTTGAGCATTAAATATTAAAATTATTATGAACTTTAATGAATTTAATTAAAATACATATAATAAATATTAATGAAATTAAAAATCGTATAAAACTAATTCTTAAATATTCACATATAGATATTGAAGTCTCTAAAATATTCAATATTAATTCTTGAAACTAATTGTGACTGCCCCCTCAACTAGAGCAAAAGGAAGTCGATTTAATTCTATTAATAGAAATATACACATCTTTATCTACAGTATACAACAATGGAATTGGAGTGGTCAGAGGAGCAATGCTTAGAACTAATAGGGGCATATGAAAGACAGCCCGTATTATGGAAACCTTCACACCCCAATCATTTCTCCGCAAATAAAAAAAAGACGCGTGGCAAACAATTTCCAAAGAAATTGGCATAGACGAGGACAACCTACGTAAGAAGATGACAAGTTTATTAGGATCCTTTCGTCAACAGAAGGCTAAAGGAAAACGTTCTATTGGCACTGGGAAAGGTACGTCGAAAAAAACTGTTGTTTTTCTACAATGTATTGTAGTGCATTCTGTATTCAAATAATACATTATTCACAATCTATATTTGATTATTCAAATAATTGTTACATTTCAGCAAGGAACGAGGTTTATAGGTCCAAATGGTTCGCATTTAAACAAATGCATTTCTTACTGGACAAAAATCAACCCAGGCGAACCGTAAATACACACAATGTAAGTAAAATGGGTGTATTTAAATAATTTCCGTTACGCATAGTCATTCTGCCAAGGGACAGTTCCGTTGGTAACAAAATAATTAGTAAATTCTTCTCTAATGTTTTTTGATTTTTGAGACGGTCTTCGAGGTACATTATTAAGAGGCAGAAACGACGAATTGTTTACAGTAGTTTGTCTCCTCCAGCTACCTGCTACTAATTCTCCATTACTGTCATTGTCCAACATCCCTGATGGACAGTAGGATGCTCTTGAACTTTTCGACTTTCTCAGAAAATTGTGTAGATACACAATTGTTAGTGCAATAATCTTAGCTTTTTCCGGCTGCAACAGCATAGGTTTTCTCAAAATACGAAATACTGAAGAACATATCCCAAATACATTCTCTACCACTCTTCGTGCCCTACTTAGACGATAATTAAATATTCTTTCTCTGCTTCCTTTGCTGTGAGTTCCCGAGTACGGTTTCATGATGTTTTCTGTGAGAGGAAACGCCTCGTCACCCAGTATAACGTACGGCATGTTAATATGCCTTCCAGGCAGTGGAGTTTCTTCGGGCAAGGCTAAATCTTTTCTTTCAATTTTTTTGTACAAATCGGTGTTTTTGAAAACTCCACTGTCCGAAATTCTACCTTGGCAACCAACATCCACAAATAAAAAATTATAGTCTGCATCTACAAGAGCAAACAATACAATGCTAAAAAAGTTTTTGTAGTTGTAATATTCACTGGTACTGTTAACGGGACATTGTAGCATAATGTGTTTGCCATCCATTGCCCCAACGCAGTGGGGAAAATTCCATTTTTTTTCAAATTGGGAAGCTATGTTTTCCCACTCTTCCGTAGTTGAAGGCATCTAGAAAAACACATAACTATATAAAAAATGCGATATATGTATGTGTACAGGGTAAATGAATAACAACTACCATCTGAAATAACTCATTATTTAGTGGTTTCAGCAAAAATTATCGATTACAACATAGTACTTAGAAAACTGAAGGCCACCATGATACCCCACACAATATAAAATTTTAAAAAAATGTGACTGCTCGACCAAATACAATATATTCCGGAAAAGCAATAACCAAGTAGTTATTTCAGGAGATAGTTGTTATTAATTGACCTTGTATAAAGATCTGGAAGGATCAATATAAAACTGGTGTATATGACCAAAAAAAGGAAGAACACAAATTTTAAGAATACGAATTGAGATTGAACAAGTAATTTAATTCGATATATTTTTTTTGCAGGAAACATTTTTGAATACGGAGACGGCGACAGAGTGTGGTGAAACAATAGTATCCACTCCGTCAAATGACGATGGCGAAATTGCTGGACCGTCCAGAATGTATGAAAACAGCAACGGAGAAATACCACCAACACCACCACCACCACAACGACCATCACCACCACAACAACCATCACCACCACAACAACCATCACGACCACAAAGACCACCACCACCAGCACCACTACGACCACCACCACCAGCAGCAGCAGCAAGAAGGTCAAGAAACGAGGAAGACCCTCGCATCGAACAAACATTCGACATACTTCAAGAGACATATAATCAATTGAATATGTCGACGAAAGGCGACAGGTTCGGGTCGTTTGGGGAGCATGTAGCCCACAAATTAAGATCGTACTCCGTCAAGGTCGCATCCATCGTGGAACACCACATTAGCAACATCATGTTCGAGGCGGACATGGGTCAATATGATCAATATGTAGTTAATAATTATATCCCTCACACAACCCCTTTCCCATCACAATCCACACACAATTATCCCCCGACTATGTTTTTATCCGACAACACAAATGAAATGGAAACTGACACATTCAATAGATACACCCCAGAACCGCAATAAAAAGTATTAAACTATAATATCTTTAATGTCTATAATCTTTAGTTTTAATGTGTTACTTAGGTTTAAGTTTTAAATTTTAAGCATTAGTTTAATCCATACTTATTCCCCTCGCTTTTTTCTCTTTGAACGTCATTTCAATAATAATAATAATAATAATAATAATAATAAAATGAAATTTGTAGGTTGGACTTACCTTTACATGACTTCTTAAACTTTCAATTAGCGCAGGACAAACTTCCATTACTATAGTGGATATTGCTTGCTTTGAAACTTTAAAAACATATTGTAAGCTCGTATAGGAATCGCCTGTTGCTAGAAAGCGTAATGTTATCGCCAATCTCAGTGAAACGGGAATAGCGTCCCTGAACCGAGTATCTTTCTTCATCACTTTTGGTCCGATCAACTGAATGAGCACTTCGAAATCCTCACTGGACATGCGCACAAAATTTTTAAACTGTCCCGTGCCAAGCTCAACTTTTAATTCGTTCAAGATATTGTGTCCCTCTTCATTTCTGCGTTTATATAGTTCCGTTATCCACCATCGTCTGTCTACTTTTGGTTTAGTTTGCTTCTCTTTTAATAATTTGTACGTTAACAGAAAAGCTGCGCTCGCAATAATGAGTTGCTCCTTCGATGTCATTGTGACGGTCTGGGTGTGAGGACGCACAAGAGTCGTAGATCGAGCAATCTTAGATTCTCACGATACGTTTTAGTCACCGAAAATATCGAAAGACAACACTTTTGGAATACGATATGTATATTTAATACAAGTAGAGGTTCGTCCGTTGACCAAAGACTAAACTGAACTGGCCCTGCGGCTTACCGACTTCTATATATATACGGTCTTACGGTGTTAGGCCTAAGGTACTAGCTAGAGGTGGAGGGGTTGATGCGTAAGGGTGCAAAGTTTGAAGGATGTTGTGGAGGATTGCGCGGATGACTAGTTGGAATGACTAGACAGGGTGATTCACCAGCAACGCCCGTCAAATGATGCCGCCTCGTATCCCCTGGCCAGGATAACATCCCGAGGTATTAATGAGGACCGCTGCAAGGTTTAATACCGTTAATAGTTACTGGAAACTCTCTCTCTAGCGATGGCACTTATTGTTTGAAACATTTAAGTTACTATTGTTCAATGGAAACCACGAGAAGGTGGTGAGTATTCTTCCATCGGGAGAGGACGGGATGTGATGGGATTATGTTAAAGGATAATAATTATTTTTTCGTATTTTTGAGCGTCTTTTGTTGTTTTTTTTTCAACACCTGCATGAAAGTGGGTGTTTTTTTACGCCTGCTGAGCGGGAGCAAAATGACCAATTTCAGACGTATTCGCGTTTTCTACTTTTCTCCCAAAGGAAAAAGACTTTACGCGCATGCGTATTCGCAATTTTTTACTTTGCTCCCAACGAAACTGGAGTTTGATGTTACCCTGTGGTATGAAGATGCAGTGTTCGATCATCATGCATATTTTTTTGCGAATCGCTCAGCAGGCTTTCAAAAAAACACCTTTCATGCAGGTGATGAAAAAAATATAGTGCGCGACAAGGGAGAGACGCGATTTCGCCTCGCGTGAATTGCGTGAATCACTTCACGCTCGCCGCAATCGCTTACTTCTCTTCCTTGTCACGCAATGTACTATTATAAATGAATGAAAGTTTCGCGTTCCAGAAATTGTTTTTGCAATCTATTCAGCAATAGAACAATATCAAAAACATTCACGATTATTACTAGAGAGACGTGGACTTGCAAAAACAATTTCTGGAACGCGAAACTTTCATTCATTTATACCAACGGATACAGTGTCTCATTTAAAAGCTAAAGTCTATTCATACAGTGACAAATCAAAAGTTGTAGCAATTATCAAATAAGTAATTACATAACCGGTCATTTATTCCAAAAGACGCTCAAAAATGCGAAAAAATTAATTATTATCCTTTAACATAATCCCATCACATCCTATCCTTTCCCGATGGAAGAATACTCACCACCTTCTCGTGGTTTCCATTGAACAATGGTAACTTAAATGTTTCAAACAATAAGTGCCATCGACAGAGTGTGATTTTCCAGTAACTATTAACGGTATTAAACCTTGCAGCGGTCCTCATTAATACCCTATATAAAAATGGCAGGTATAGACGCTCAGCCGCACTGCAGGGGGTTGTCCTAGCCACGGGGTACCAGATGGCAACTCTTTGACAGGCGTCGTTGGACAATCACCTTGTATTGGTAAACGGGATGACTCGGAGGGTTGAGCTGTATGTTTATTTAGCTAACTATGTATCACACCATCTTTAAGACTGCGGAGTGGGCTAAGTTAAGCACAGAAGTTGGTGAAGAAAGACACAATGGCACTTTCGACCCCTCCGCATGCGTCATTCGTGCGCGCATAGCCTGCTCAGCGTATACGCATTCAGGTCTGGACCCGGCTTAACGCGTATACGTATTATGTTGACGAAAAATTCCTTGACGAAAAATTCCTTGACGAAAAATTCCTTGACGAAGAAGAAGAAGAATCTTACCGTTTCCGACTAATCCATGAGACGATATTATGATATCTCTGATATGCGTGGACCGATTTGATTGATTTTGGTCTTATTCGAAAGCTAATATGCGGTTTACATAAGAAAAATGTCTTTAAATTTAGAAAATATTGCAGGCGTGATGAGATATTAATGTATAAATGTCAGAATTAGGTTAGAGTGTCTCCGCGACGAGTAAAGGTACCGCGTCTCTAGATTACGGGGAAATAATAAGTGGTTTTGCTGACTCGGATTGGGGAGGTCAAGATGTGAGTGATCCAAGAAGTACATCAGGGTACTTGTTTAGATTATTTGATAGATGCACAATATGTTGGTCGACTCGGCGACAAACATCGGTAGCAACTTCATCTACCGAAGCAGAATATATGGCACTTTTCGAGGCCATAAGAGAAGCATTGTGGTTAAAATCCTTAGCAGTTAGTATGAATATAAATATTTCAGAGCCGATAGTTATTTATGAAGATAATAATGGCTGTATTAGTATAGCGTCTAATCCAAGTAATCACAAGAGATCAAAACATATTAATATCAAATACCATTTTTCTAGAGAACAGATAGAAAAGAATCAGGTTAAACTTGAATTTGTTTCTACAGAGAACCAGGTTGCTGATGCACTTACGAAGCCATTGCCTGCGGTGAAATTCTTGGAGTTCAGAGCAAGGATGGGATTAGAATGATTCATATTACAATAAATTTTTATTTAATCAAATTAGTATAAGAACGTATAATGGTCTGATTAGGTTTTTCTGGGTTTCCCTAATCCACGCAACAAATGTTGGACCATATGTATTTCCCAGGAAAAGCAAGGAAGGACAGTTATTTTACTATTTCGTGTATCTTTGTTATAATTGATATTGTCATTGATTTTAATGTCATACGTAAAATAGAATTTTAAAATAACCGATTCATTTTTGAGGGGGCGTGTTGGATTATTGGTAATAATTGTTTCCTACAAGGATTCAAAAATGAATTTGGTTACGTGTGAGAACCGCTGTCTTTACAGTAAACAGATGTCAACAGGCCTATGCGTCTGTAGGCAGTCCTTATACCTGACTGCTAGGCAGTGATGCCAGAATCGTGGGACACGGGACGGGACGCTGACCCCCACTATGACCTACCGTCCTCTCCCACTATGCCCTACCGGCGTCCCCCACTTTCTTCCCACCGCACTGCACACAAGCATATTTTTACTCCTGTCCGTGTGAGCTGCCTGTCGAACTGCCGAGCACACGGACAGGGGTAGGGATATGCTTGTGTGCAGTGCGATGGGAAGAAAGTGGGAGACGACGGTAGGCCATAGTGGGAGAGGACGGTAGGTCATAGTGGGGGTAAGCGTCCCGTCCCGTGTCCCACGATTCTGGCATCACTGCTGCTAGGGTAAGAGACAGAACGCAGGGCTGTCCCTTAGTCTCAAGTGGACAACGGACTTTTGCCTATTGCCTTTGCGTCGTCACTTTCACTTTGCGTTTAGCTTTCAAGCACGACACAACGTCCTTCCAAGCTCAGTTTAATAAACTAGCATTTATATTGAATACTGTGTTTTAAAGCTTATTTTATAACCCATTTCCAATAGAAACAATTCGGATTTAAACTCCCGAGTAACTCCTCGAACAGACGCGACGACGAGTTACCAAAATTCCGAGCGTCGCCCGTCAAACGATCAAACCCCAGAGCGTCGTCCGACAGTAAGATTCCTGGAAAAGGATCATCAATATTAAATTTGGGTTGTAATGACGAATCGCCTGTTGTAAAATTGACCGCAGAACAATTACGATATAAAACTGCAACATTTTTTATTGATACGGGTGCTGACATAAATGTAATAAAATTAAACGCATTGCATGAGGATATAACAGTCGACGTACGCGATTCTATTGAAATGAGAGGAATTACGGACGAAAGAATGGAAACATTAGGAACCACAATAGTAGATATTCTGAATCAACCAGTCCTATTTCATGTAGTAAGATCAAATTTTCCGATACATAGTGACGGTATTTTAGGAAAAGCTTATTTGAGACAAGAAAAAGCCGAAATTTCTTTTGCACACAATACAATAGTTACACAAAGTCAACCAATTCGACCGATCCATTTTATTGGCGAGGCTCCTCCGGAGGAAGTACCTCAGAAAAATAGTACGCCGCGTGTTTATCGTATTAGTAGTCGTACCCGACAAGCAATCGCCATAGATACTATCGATTGTAATTTAAAACAAGGATATTTACCATTGATTAAAACAATAGATGGAATTTATATTGGAGAAGCGCTGGTAAAAGTTAAAAACAACGTGTGCTATGTTCTCGCAATAAATACCTTGGATAAAGACATTGAAATAGAAATACCGCCTCAAGAAATTTTACCATTTGAATATCATAACTTTCCTGAAGAACGCGAATACTTCGATTCTGACTCTGAACAGCAGGAGTCATCGGTATCGACGGACCGAGTGACCAGAATTTTATCAAAATTGCGTTTAGGTCATTTAAATGACGAAGAAAAAGATCATTTAATCAAATTAATCGAGGAATTTCCTGAACGATTTCGTCTACCAGGTGACAATTTAGAATCTACCCCTTTAATACAACATCGAATACCTACAATAGATGACTTGCCCATTAACACTAGGCAATATCGGTTTCCACGACTCCACCAAAAAGAAATAGCTCGTCAAATTTCTAATAAATTGGCAGATAAAATTATTGCACTTTCAAATTCTCCGTACAATTCACCAATCTGGATAGTACCAAAGAAACCTGATTCCGAGGGAAATCCAATGTGGAGAATAGTAATCGATTTTCGATATCTTAATGAAAAAACAATTGGTGATGCATATCCGCTTCCTAACATCACAGAAATTCTAGATCACTTAGGCGAAGCAAAATACTTTTCCACCTTTGATCCCGCTAGTGGATTCCAACAAATTGAAATGGATCCGCGAGACCGTGCTAAAACAGCCTTTACTACACCTAATGGTCATTACGAGTATATTCGTATGCCCGAAGGGCTTAAGAATGCTCCCGCGACGTTTCAACGGCTGATGGATCAGGTATTGCGCGGATTACAGGGTGTGGAAGTATTTGTCTACCTCGATGACATTGTTGTTTACGCGAAAAATTTGGAAGAACACGAAAAGAAAGTTCGACGTCTGTTTACGCGATTAAATGATGCAAAATTAACACTTCAGCCAGATAAATGCGAATTTTTGAGAACCGAAGTCACATATTTAGGCCATATTATTAGTCGTTCTGGAGTAAGACCAGATCCAAAGAAATTAACGGCAGTAAAACATTTTCCGGTAATTATTTACTTTAGCGATTCCTCACCGATTCTGATGAAATTTGGATATGTTGTCAGGGACACGATTCTGCACAACTTTTTCATATACATGTTACCCCCGCTCGGCCTTAGTTTCCGAGATATTTACGAAAAAGTTGCGCTGATGCATTGTAGGCCCACCTGCGGTCGAACTCGAGCTCGAGCTGAAAGATGGAACGAAACAAAGTACCAAAGTGTCGACTGTTTTGTTTCGTCTTGCCCGTTTTCGGATTCTCACAGTCTCGATAATAGAAAGGCGGCTATAAGGGCTGTGTAGTATATTTCACGAGTACCTTCGGTATTTGCAGTTACTGTGTTAAAACGTGGTTTCATATTATAAAGTAAAATGAAGTTATATGAATTTTTGAGCATTTGTAATAATTACGATGAATTAAATGATTTTTTAATTGTACGAAAAGTGATCCACGGTGGTAGACTTGTCGATTAGCATGACCATCACCGATTTCGATGCGCTTGAAATATGTTGTAGAAGTTAACATTCTGAACAACTTTTTCCTTTGCCGAAAATGGCGGTCAGCTCTAGTTTCCGAGATATTCGCAAAAAAAATCCACGGTTGACTCGAGGTGGTCGGTCGCCGGAGGGATTTGATATATAATTCTGGCCGTCTCACGGCGCGGAAGCGCCGTGAGAGGGCGCACGGCTCATTCGAGTTTATCACTTAAAAGAATATTTCTACAGATTTGGCACACGGCGCGTCTCAAGTTCAATTATTAAGAAAGAAATATTCTTTTAAGTGATAAACTCGAATGAGCCGTGTGCCCTCTCACGGCGCTTACGCGCCGTGAGACGGCCAGAATTATGACAAATCCCCCCGGCGACCGACCACCTCGAGACACCGAACCCTTTTCCTCTTTGTTTTATTTTTTGCTTCGTACGATGTGGCAAGACAGTGAAAGAACAATGTTTCGCGATTAAGTTTTATTGCCTTCTCACATTTAGGGCACTGAATAACATTTTGAAAAATGTTTTTTTCGATTAGATAATCTATACATTTTTCTTCGGAATTTATTTCGCGTACAAATTCAGTAAAAGACTTCATGTCTTACATAAAATGTTTTCTCACTAGTCCTTCTATGAAACTGCTACCGAGGAGACTGCAGTTACATGCATCGCGCGACGGCGCGCACCAATTGTTTCTATTCTGTTTCAGTTGTTTGTTTTCTGTTTTCGTCGAAAGCCAACAAATGTTACACGCCGTCTGCGATGCTTCTGTAGCGCTCAGAAATTATAAGTAAAGATTTTTGGAAATATCTTGGAAACTAGAACCGACCGACGTTATATGTATAGGAAAAAGTTGTTCAGAATCATGCCCCCTACAACGTATTTCAAGAGCATCGAAATCGGTGATGGTCATGCTAATCAACAAGTCTACCAAAAAATATTTTTGCGAATATCTCGGAAACTAAGACCGAGCGGGGGTAACATGTATAGGAAAAAGTTGCTCAGAATGTGGAGTTTTACAACATATCCAAATTTCATCAAAATCGGTGAGGAATCGCTAAAGTAAATAATTACCCATTTTCCTCGTCCTAGAAATAAAAAAAATGTACGACAATTTCTTGGACTAGCCGGATATTATCGCCGATTCATCAAGGATTTTGCAGCCAAAGCCAAGCCTCTTACAGAATTATTACAAAAGAACGCTAAATTTGTATGGGGAAGGCAACATAAACAGAGTTTCAAAATTCTACGTAAAGCCTTGTGCAGGAGTCCTATATTGCAATATCCGGATTTCGATAAACCATTCACGTTAACTACGGATGCATCTGATTATGCAATAGGTGCCGTACTCAGTCAAAATGTGGATGGACACGATTTGCCGGTAGCTTACCTTTCGAGAAATTTAACGAAGCCGGAACAAAATTATTTTACCACAGAAAAGGAATGTCTAGCAGTTCTTTTTGCAATATTACATTTTCGACCATACCTTTACGGAAGAAAATTTACTTTGGTTCGTGATCATGAGCCTCTAAAATGGATAGATTCGATAAAAGATCCGGGACAACGATTAGTACGTTGGAGATTAAAATTGCATGATTACGAATATGAATTTGTACATAAACCTGGACGTCTAAATTCTAATGCAGACGCTCTGTCTCGAAACCCGGTAACAGAAATTAATACTAGTTCAGATTCCAGTTCAAGAGACACATCTGATAGCGATTCGGAATGTAATACTAAAATTTCCAAAATTTTACCTATTAAGAAACCTCTCGCTGATAAAAGGTTACCAACGCCGAGCACTTCTAGATCCGCGCCTGTAGAATCAAAATCTGTAGCTAAACCAACTGTCAAGAAAAGTAAACGTACATTTCCATTAGATAAAAGTGCCATTGCAACAAGAACGCGTTCCGCAGTTCAACCTGCCGGATCTAAAACTCCCATTAATTACGCGGAATTAACTACTACTGAATCTTCGCAAAATTCCGAAGAAGAACCACCTACCGAGGTGGTCGACCCACCGGTATTTCGAGGTCGAAGGAGCGTGTTACCCAATCTCAAATCACCAATATTGGTTCAAGAATTTCAACGCATCCTTTCTAAAGAAGTACAATCTGAAGACCAGTCTGAGACTTTGGACACTACAGAGGATGAAGCTGCCGCGGCTCCAACACCCACTGAAGACGTAAGGATAGACCAGGCCTGCCCCATCGGGTGCAAATACCTCCTGAATTTCTGGGACCCGGGCAACAGCCGAGCGCAGGACTGTAAAGTTGCTACACATTGCGAAATTTGTAATAAGAGAACTGCATGAGTGTGCGTCCATGTAGGCTCGTACCACGACTCTTTGCGATTCTGGGCGCCGGGTCAGGAGCCAAGCATGGAGCTATTTCGTTGCTCGGTTTCACGCTCGGCTGTGCTATTCTTTGCTACTATAGAATTATTTATTATGGTGTTACGAGCCGGGGCTGCGGCAACGCGAGAGGCCGGCGAGAGGGGTATTTCCCAAGGAATACGGATATGAATTTGTTAGTTAGGTGCGCGGACGAACCTGATGCGAAATCAGGGAGCCGCTAGGATTATTGACGGCGAGGACGAACCTGATGCGAAATCAGGGAGCCTCTAGGAATGGAGTCAGACACGGACGAACCTGATGCGAAATCAGGGAGCCGTAGGAGGGTGAAACGTCGTGAACGAACCCGATGCGAAATCGGGGAGTCACTAGGATAAAGTTCACAGACGAACCTGGTGCGAAACCAGGGAGCTGCTAGGAGGTTGGATTATTCACAGACGAACCTGATGCGAAATCAGGGAGCTGTTCGGAAGTAGGTAGACTTACAGACGAACCTGATGCGAAATCAGGGAGCTGTAGGATACGGACGAACCTGATGCGAAATCAGGGAGCCGTAGGAGAGGTAATGTTTCGTGGACGAACCCGATGCGAAATCGGGGAGCCACTGGGTTGGAGAAGATGACTTATTTTGGTAAAGAGGTGCGAACGAACCCGATGCTAAATCGGGGAGTCGCAGGAAATGTTAGTAATGCCTCGTAACTCTTAATTTGATACAACTCGAGCGGTAAAGTTGTATCTGTGGGTGAGTGCTACTAATATTATAAGGATCGCTTGGTAAAAGATAGGTTTAACGAAATCGACTCGATTTAGACGTGAACACCATAAGTATATTGAATAAACAATTAATACAAATGTAAGTGTCGCGATTAATAATTAAATAGAATGTGTATATGTTACCACTAATTGCACGGTGTTGACGCACTGGCGATGCGGGGCGTACGAGTGAAAGTTCCAAATAGAATATAAACCGAACTCGCGGATTCTACTAGATTAACTTTGATTCCGATAGAGACTTTAGCCTGATCGAACTGAATCTAACCAACTCTGTACGAGCGTGACACGACGTGACGTTACGTGTGACTCTATAGCTTTTAACCAGCGAGGGTAGAAACCGAAGGGTTTATATAGTCCCAAAAATGAGTGGGGATGCGTTATGAATTTCCATATAAGGAAAATCCTTCGGGGTCGTCGTCGTGTCACTCTCGTTCTCACGGTCGCGATGCAGCTGGTAGAGATCTTGACCTCCATTAGTGGGGTTGATAAGCGGAAGGCTTTTAGGACGTTTTCCCTTCGCAGACGCGAGCTCGAAAGACGGTTGAGAGCGACGTATGGGAAAATTCCACATACGTAACAATGGTAAGGAACCCCGGGATGATGCATATGTGTAACAAGCAATAAAATTGAAAATATAGAAACGTATTATACAATTTCACCGAAACATAACATATTTAGAATGTTATTACTATAAAAATAAATAACTTACAAAGATAAAGAACAGAATTTTATTGAACGATATATATACACACACATTTGCAAAAGTTAAAAATTATATACTAATAAATATATACATACATATTATATACATTTGTGTATTAGGCTTTATTGCACTCAGCGATCGAGGCAAGCGCAAAATTATATACATATATACATTGGTGTATTAGTCTTTATTGCACTCAGCGATCGATGCAAGCGCAAAGTTTTATACATAAGGAATGTGTATGTGCATTACTGTTATACGGGGAATTAATGAAAATAAAATGGGTTGAATAAACCTGCTAAACACACACGCACGCACGCACGCGCCACACATCCAAACGGAGATACACTTTACTTCCACTTGCGTAACCCATTGTACACATACAATATCGCACCCCACCTCTTATTCCTCTTGAATTTTGCGTGTATCATATTATGTATATAATTTTGTAGTCGGTGTATATGTACAATGTTCTGCATTATCTGCATGGATGTGGCGCGTGCGTGCGTGCGTGCGTGTGTGTTTAGCAGGTTTATTCAACTCATTTTATTTTCATTAATTCCCCGTATAACAGTAATGCACATACACATTCCTTATGTATAAAACTTTGCGCTTGCATCGATCGCTGAGTGCAATAAAGACTAATACACCAATGTATATATGTATATAATTTTGCGCTTGCCTCGATCGCTGAGTGCAATAAAGACTAATACACAAATGTATATAATATGTATGTATATATTTATTAGTATATAATTTTTAACTTTTGCAAATGTGTGTGTATATATATCGTTCAATAAAATTCTGTTCTTTATCTTTGTAAGTTATTTATTTTTATAGTAATAACATTCTACATATGTTATGTTTCGGTGAAATTGTATAATACGTTTCTATATTTTCAATTTTATTGCTTGTTACACATATGCATCATCCCGGGGTTCCTTACCATAATAAATAATTCTATAGTAGCAAAGAATAGCACAGCCGAGCGTAAAACCGAGCAACGAAATAGCTCCATGCTTGGCTCCTGACCCGGCGCCCAGAATCGCAAAGAGTCGTGGTACGAGCCTACATGGACGCACACTCATGCAGTTCTCTTATTACAAATTTCGCAATGTGTAGCAACTTTACAGTCCCGCGCTCGGCTGTTGCCCGGGTCCCAGAAATTCAGGAGGTATTTGCACCCGATGGGGCAGGCCTGGGATAGACGTTGCACCTCCATCCGGTGATAGTGACGATAACGAGATTCAGCTCGACACTACTCAATCCATTAGGCTACAGGAACTTCAGGAATTTTTTAACCGTTTCGAAAAATCGCTGCAGGAGCATAGCGACATTCTTCAAAATTCATCCGACGAATCAGAACTAGATGCAGAAAATTCATTCCGGGAAGAACTGGACAAACGCGCAGAAGACTTATGGGCAAAATATAAATCGCGAAGCCAAGGTAATGCTGGAACAAGCACCGAGGTAGTAAATTCGAGATCCGAATTAGGGAGACCTTTGGAATCCATACAGGAGGAAGAAGAACCAAACACTGCCTCAAGATTCGACAATACGTTAATTCGCCGTCCACCGCGCAGATCTATGATACCAACCCCGTTACCGTCCAACAGACCGCTTGCATTATCTACTCCTTATTCACAATCCACTTATATAAAACCAAGAGTGACAGTTTCTGATCCACCTTCTACTCCTAAACGTTCACCCGCTCCTGAATCGAGGGACCACAGCAAAATTGACCAATATCGACCAGGAATCCAAATAACAGAAAGTATACTTCCCGACGTATTAACGTCACCGACCTTCTCCCGAAGCGCACGCGGAGAGAATATTAAATTTACTCGAAACAGTTTAACGAACATTCATGAAAATTATGTTCATTTCATTTCTTCCGATGTGGAACTGGTAACTCCGATAAGTAAGTTGCTCGCAGATATAGGTGCCATAAGCATAGAAAATCTGCGGAATACAAGGCCAAAAGAAGGTCAAGTACTCGTTACGCCGCGAGGTAAATACAAAATTTTTAGTGTAGTAATCAAGGAAAGGCATTATGATGATACTTCCATCGCAAAATTAGGTAATGCTTTGAAAAATTTAAAATATACACTTTTACAATCAAGTATAAAAACCTTCAGAATTTCGAAATCCGGTGAATTTACTGATACACTTCCGCAGGGTACATCTAGCTGGTATCTTATCAAATATTTTTGCGGATAGCGATATCAAAATAACACTGTGCACCGGAAACGTACAGGTACCGCCCGAAGAACTCCGTCCGAAAATCATTTCGGAATTACATGAAAGCTTAATAGGAGGGCATAAGGGCGTGACAAAGATATATCAAAGAATTCGGGAAAGATTTTATTGGCCATCAATGCGTAACGATATTCAAAATTTCATTAGAACATGCAATAGTTGTCAGGAGAACAAACTTGTTAGGACAAGAACTCGCGAACCAATGCTCATAACCGATACACCATTAAAACCATTCGATAAAATATCCTTAGATACTGTGAGACCTCTTCCATTGACTCCTAGCGGTAACCGACATATTTTAACTATGCAGGATAATCTTACGAAATACTGCATCGCAGTTCCTGTACCGGATATATAAGCAGAAACTATAGCTCATGCGCTGGTCACGCATCTGGTTTTGAAATATGGGGCTCCACGAGCAATTCTAACTGATCAAGGTACTAGTTTCATTAATAAAGTTTTAAAAGAACTAGCAAAAGTTTTCAAAATTAATCATGTAACTACTTCTGGATACCGTCCGCAAACAAATGGTGCTTTAGAGCGTAGCCATATAGTCTTAACTGAATATATAAAACATTATCTAAATGATTTTGATGATTGGGATAAAATAGTACCATTTGCAATATTTTCATATAACACGTCTGTACACGAAGCAACAAATTTCACTCCACACGAATTAGTATTTGGCGAAACAGCACGCTGTCATAGTGCATTCCCTACAGACGAGTCCTTATTAACGTATAACGGCTATCTCCGAGATTTATTAACGCGATTAACTGAAATGCAGACGTTGGCTGCACAAAATTTGATAACGGCTAAACATAAATCAAAATTATACTACGATGAAAAAGCGCGACCATTCCAAGGTAAAATTAGCGACATGGCACGCGTTTTGGTAGAAGTCAGAAAAGGAAAGTTTGGCAGTCGATATCACGGTCCTTATATATATATATATAAACTTTATTATTCCCCTAGGGGTTATAATCTTCCCATACATACATACATATATAGTCCTTAACTCTACCTTATCCTACATCTTCTCCTCCTCCTTCTTCCAACCTTAACCTATTCTTAACCTATTCTTAACTCTATTCTCGCTCGCTCGCTCTCTCGCTCGCTCGCTTGTCCGCTCTCCCGTCTCCTCTCCCCCTCCTGGACCTCCGCTTCCACTCGCCGCCCTTTCACTCCCATCTCTTCATTCACCTCACCACTCACCCCTCTTTTCCTCCACATTCCTCCCTTCTTTCCTCTAAACTTCTTAACCACTCCTCTCTCTGCCCCTCCTCCCCCAAAACCTCGTCCACCATCTCTTGCCATCCCCCTTCTATTCCCCACCCCATACATACCTCCCACACATGTTCCCAAGACTCCTCACCCCAGCCACATACCCTGCACCTCTTTTTCTCCCCCTCCTCCCAATACCTCCCCCCTCTCATTCCATTTCCCAACCTAGACTTGGCCACCCTTTGCCATCTACTCTCCCCCCAACCCTTCTTTAAATATCCCGGTATCCCCGGGCCCTTTACCCTCCCATACCACTTGTTATACTTCGACTCCCCTATCTTCATCCACCTCTCCTCCTCCTGCATCTTCCTTTCCCTGTCCACTATCTCCTCACCTCTTATCTCCCCCCTTTCCCTTCCCCTTTCTACCTCCTCAACTGTCCACCCCCTTTCCCTGAAGAACTGTTCCCTTTCCTTTTCCCACCCCTCCAACACCTTTCCCCTCTTGAATCTCCCCTTCATCTCCTCCCAACACAACCTCGCTAACTCCCCTCCTTCTCCCTCTTCCAATTTCCTTTCAAACCCCCACGCCCTCATCCCTGCCCTACCCCTCAACTTCCCCCTTTGTAACTCCTCCCTTACCATGTAACCTGGCGTGTCCCTGCCCACCCCCAACACCCACTTCAAGAATCTGTCCTGCAGCGCCTCTACTTTTCCCCTCTCCTTCCACCCCCACACCTCCACCCCATATCCCACCACCGCCCACACCATTTTATCAAATAGCCAGATCCTTCTGCCCCAATCCTTTCCAAATAGTCTTTTTCCCAATCCCCACACCTTCCCCATTACCGCTGCCCCCTTCCTCACTCTCTCCTCCACATGTTGTTCCTGACCTCCATTTCCCATCACCGTATACCCCAAATACCTATAACTCCTCACCTCTTCCAACTTCATGACACTTTCTTCCACCTCCCCCCCCCCCCCCTCCTACACCTCATTACTTTCGTCTTCTCGATATTCACTTGTAAACCCTTCTTGTCCATGTACCTTTCCAACTTTGTTATCATTCCCCTCATCCCCTCTTCATCTTCCGCTAGCATAGCTATGTCATCCGCATATGCTAGCGTGTAGACCTTCCTATCCCCCACCTTTACCCCACCCCATCCTTCTCTTTCCAGTTCTTCGTCCATGTCCGCCAATAACAAGGTAAACAGGCTGGGGCTTAATGGGCACCCCTGCCTGACCCCCCTTGCGGTCCAAAACCTCTCCCCCTCTTCATCCCCCACCCTCACCCTACATATCGTCTCCTGTAGAACCTCCCCGCACCTCTCCACTATCCCTTCCCTTACTCCCCTCTCCCTCAACGCTTTCATCAGTACCCCCCTGTCCACCGAGTCAAACGCAGCCTTCAAATCCACAAACAGAACCACCATCTTCTTCCCCTTCCTCACCACTTGCCTGTTCACCAGATAATTCAGAACATAGATGTTATCTACGCATCCCACCCCCCTCCTAAACCCCGTTTGACTCGGTGGCAGCATTCACTTCTCCTTTACCTACATTCTTAGCCTTTCCGCCAACACAGATGCATATACCTTATATGCAGTCTGCGTTAGCGTTATTCCCCTATAGCAGCGCTGTTCAAGGTCGCTCCCGCGGGAGATTGGGGTTCTCCCACTCTCGTCTGCGTTGTCAGGGATACCGCGCGACGCTAAAGAGGCGACCATGACAGACCAGCGTGTCCGTCACCGAGCGAGCTCGGACGCCCGATACGACATCTGATTAGTGACACGCGGCGTCGCAGCCAGCAAATGCTATTACTTCCCGGTATATGTTGTCAGTCTTGGTGACCTGTACTTTTCAAACAATTCTGAAACTACAAATATCATAAACAAGCCTGACACATAGGTATGAAAGTCAACGAATTAACCTGAAATGACCCATATCCAAGTGACAGACGGCTCGCGGACGTGGCAGCCTTCTTAGCGTCGCGCGGTCTCCTTGACGACGGAAGGCACGCTATGCGAGAGAAAGATTGGAAGGGGAAGCAGGCGCGTGAGGGGCCCCTACGCTGGACAGCGCTGCCCTATAGTCTTCCGGTTTCTCCCCTGCCCCTTTCTTTAGTACCGGAACCACAACTCCTTCCCTCCACCCTTCCGGCCACCCCTCCCCCCTCCACACCCTATTACATATTTTCCACAACCACTCCTCCACTTCACCACCCCCATATTTCCACACCTCATTCTGTATCTCATCCCCCCCCCCCCCAGCCTTTCCATCTTTCAAGTTCCTCACCACTCTTTTTATTTCTTCTCTTCCTATCTCACCCTCCCCGTCCTCTTCCCTCCTTCTCTCTCCTCCCCTCCTTACCCTCCACTCCACCCCTCCTAACAACTCCCTAAAATACTCATCCCACTCCCTTATTTCTATCCCCTCCTTTATCCTCCTTCTCGTCTTCCGTCCTCTGTTCACTACTTTCCATACCTGACCCTCCGTTCTTACCCCCTCCACTTCCTTTTCCCACCTCTCCCTTTCCCTTTTCTTTTTCTCCTCGCACATCTTCCCATACTCCCTCTTCCTCAACCTGTACACTCCCCCATCCCCTCCTTCCCTTCTCCACTTCCTCAGCTCTCTCCTCACCTTACTCTTTTCCTCTTTGCATTCTATATCCCACCATCCCCCTTTCTTTTCCCCCTTCCCCATCTTATCTACTGCCTCCTTTATCCTTCCCCTTAGCTCTCTCCAATCCTCATCAACTCCCCTCTCCCCCACCTCCCTTTTCCCAAAAACCTTCATAAACTCCCTTCTACCTTCTTCTGTCCAATTTTTTCTCTCCCCCTTCCTCCCCTTACCCTTTTTCCCGCTACCTCCCTCCTCCCTCCCTGCTCCTTTCACCCACACCACCACTGGGTGGTGATCCGAGTCCACTCTCTCCCCTACTTCCAGCCTTTCCACCCTCTCCCTTGTGTCCTCATTCCCTATCACATAATCTATTACCGAATTCCCCCTCCCCCCCGTAAACGTCCACTCCCCTTCCTCATCCCCCACCGTATTTCCATTCATTATACCCCATCCCCTTTCTTCCAAATATCGGCATAGCCTCCTTCCTTCTCCATTCACCTCCTTATCCTTCGATCTTCTGCTTCCCATTCTCCCTTCTCCTTCCTCCTCCCACACCTCTCCCCCCTCCTCACCTGTCCTCGCATTAAAGTCCCCCCCTATTATAACCCTTACTCCCTTGTCCCTTTCCTCCGTCCATTCCCCTAATTCCTCCATCTTCCTTTGCAGATCCTTGTTTATATATACCCCCACTATCTTCCACCACTCCCCCCCTATCCTCACTTTCTTCATCATCAAACCCTCCTTTTCATCTCTACCCCCCTCCCCCATTTCTATACCCCTTCTCACCCCCATCAACATACCTCCCATCGCTCTTCCCTTCTTACTCTCCCTCCTCGCCCACTGCCTTTCCCATATATAACCCTTGGGCAACTTTTTCTCCACCCACTCCCACACCCTCTCCTCCAGCCACGTTTCGCTGAAAATCATCACATCCCATTCTTCCAATCCTTTCCAGAACTCGTCATCTTTCCTTCTCATTCCTGCCACATTCCAGAAAGCCACTTTGTAACTACTATCTTCCCTCCCTTTCTCCCTACTCCTTACATCCTCCCACCCCTCTACCCTCTTCACTCGTTTCCCTGTTCCTCATACCATTTTTCCCCCAACTCGTCCCACCTTCTTACCTTCCCATCCACCCACATCTTCATGTACCCCACTTGAACTTTTCTTCCCCTCTCCCTTTCCCTTTCCGCCTCTCTCTCTCTACCTTCCATCTTACCCTCCTTTCCTCCTCCGTAAGATCATCCTCTATTCTCTCCCTCCTTCCCCTAAGTTTTTTCTTAGCCTCCATCACTTTCCGCTTATCCTCCCTACTCCCCAGCTTTACCAACACCATTCCGCCCCCTTCCTTTCCCGTTTTTCCTATCTTCCTAACCTCCTTTATTCCCGTCTCTTCCACCCCTATCCTTTCCCACAGCTTCCTTATTTCCTCCTTCACCTCCTTCCCCTCCACCCCTAACCCCCTCACAACAACATTATTCCTTCTCCCCTCCCTTTCCTTTTTATCTTGCCTTATCTCCATTCGTCTAACCCTACATCTCCATTCCTCCCCTACCCCTTCTCCCTCATCTACCTTAGCCCCCTTTTTCATTTTTTCCTTTTCCCATCCCAATACCTTGTCGAACACCTCGTCCATCTTCTTATCTCTACTCTCCCACCTGTCCATCCTTTCCTCCATCTTTTCTCTCCTTGCCCTCTCTTCCCTCATCTCCTTTTCCCACCTCCTCCTCTCCTCTCTCCATTCCTCCTCTACCCTCTTTCTCTCCTCCCTCTCTTTCCTCATTTCCTCCTCCATCCTTCTTCTCTCCTCTCTATCTGCCCTCACTTCCTCCCTCAACTTTCTCATCTCCATCATCATTTCCTTTAACATTCTTTCCATCCCTCCCACTTCCTCCTCTCTCTCAAAACTTCTCCCCGCATCCCTTCTCACCGGCGATCTCTGCGTCAACCCACTCCTTTTAAAACCCTTCCCTTCCTTTTCGTTCCCCCCCCCCCTCCCCCTCTTCATCCTCCCTGTCCTTCCTCTTTTTGCCCCATAGGCTATCCAAGCTTCCCGCACTCCCTACACTACTTATGCTATCCTTCCTCACCCTCCCCCCTTTTTGCGACCTTTCATTCTCTTTTCCTTCCCCCTTTCCTCCCTCCCACCCCTCCTTTTCCTTTCCTACGTCCATTTACCTTCTTCCCTTCCTTCCTTTTATTCTCTCCCCCTTTTCCCTTCCTTCCTATAAACCTTTTGCTCTTTATCTCCTTTTCTCTCTTTTCGTACTCTCTTTCCTTTCTCGCCTGTTTAAATTTCCCGCCTTCCCGTCAGTCGTCCTAACTCCTCCTTTTTCCCCTAGATCCCGCTACCTGTCTTCTGCTGCTCTTCCTTCCCGCCACTTTACCACCTGTCCTGCCGCCCTAACCTCCAAATGCCTTCCTTCTCACCTTATTCCCTTCACTACACCACTTCCCTTACTTAACCCTTTGCCCTCTTCCCTTCGCCTACTCCACACGTTTGTCCCCACTCACTCCCTAATCTCCGCCTAACACTTTCACTCCTCTTTCCTCTTTCCACTGACCACACGCTTTCACACACTCCTCTCTCGCACGCGACCGGAAACGGAAGTCTCACGGTCCTTATAAAATTGTTGGAATTTTGGTAAAGAATAACATTATATTGCAAAAGAAATCTGGCGAACGATTTGTAAAGCATGCCGATAAACTATTACTACACCACCAAAATAATTAGGCCTCAGTTTCCGATCTGATCGTAAAATCGAATCGAATAGAATTGGCATAATGAAGTTGGCCACGCTCCTCTCTCTGATAAACTGGATCACAACAAGTTTTGGAGAAAATCGGAAAACGTACGAGATTTCAAGAATTGGCGCTAGCCCTGGATTATATTTTGAAAGACTACACACCATGAGACTGGTGACTGCTGATTGGCGAGTCATGATTTTTCTCGACACCCATAAATTAGAAACTCAATTCCCAACAGACTATAACAGGTTAAATGAAACATACAACTACTGCATCTCTCTTCTAATGGCAAATCAATGCGACAGCATCTTACGTAGGATTCATCTCAATGGGAGAATAGAAGAAGCTTTAGCGTTGCGTTTGGAACTAGGGGAGCTACTTTCGGCGATTCATGTTCCGGAAGATTTTCACAATCCCAGGACCATCGTGCGGAGAAGTGTCCCTTTTGGGTTCATCGGATCGTTGAGCCACACACTCTTTGGTACACTAACAACGGAAGACGCAGAATACTTTAATTCGGAAATCGATAAATTATATCAGGAACAGCATGAGATAACGCAAGTTATAAAGAATCAGACTCACATTATTACCAGTAGGCTCCATAAATACCATGAAGCATTGGACCGAAATACAAAATTGATGAACGAAAACAGAATTCAAATCAATCAGCTCTCTGCAGCAGTAAAAGACGTAAATGAACTTCTGAACTACACTCGGGTGACATATTGGCTATCGCATTACGCACATTCCTTGGAACTGTCTTTGCAATATACGCCGCAAGAGCCGGTGAGGTACACGGCTTGATTTTAGATAGATCAAAATTTCGCCGCATAATAATAAACAACATTAGAAACACACAAACTTCATACGATCTCCCGATACCTCAAGGGTATCAAGGAATAGAGGAATTAATTAGGTTGTCTAGTATAAAAATCGGACACCAAAAAGGCAGGCTATTATTAGTACTACATCTGCCTTTGGTAGATGGAGTATTATACCTCCTTTACCGCCCGTATTCTTGGCCTATCCCACAAAAATTTACTCGAAATTCGACAGGGTCAAGCTATGTACATCCGAAGTTCCCATATCTGGCGATAAGTAATGATCATCGGTTCTACTTTAACGCAGATGAATTATACATTAATAGCTGCCACAGAACCTATTACGCGCACCTTTGCCCATTGAACCAACCATTATTTGATGTCTCGTCCACTGACGCTTGTGAGGTATCGCTATTATTGCGACCAACCATTCAAGTATTTAAGTACTGCGACGTGCGTATACGACCGCAGCACACTCCATTCTGGGCGCGACTAAAATCAACACAGGGATGGTTATATTCCTTGGAGACACCGGAATCGGTGCAAGTCATATGTAGCGGGATGAAAGACGATCTAATAACTATGGAAGGCACTGGAATTTTGTATCTTAGACAGGGATGCATCGCGAAAACCACCTATGTGACCCTAGTCGGAATTCAACATTTGGAAAGTAGAGAACAGTACCTCTATCACCCAAATTTACTATTGAATGTTTCGGAACTTTTACCCCAAATTCACAAATATCATGATATTTGACCATTGGATACTAAACATGTAAGTGCTCCAATCGTGGAAGACACCATGTCTGAAATAGAAGAAAAACTTGATGAGATAGGACGACACCACCGTAATAAAAATTTCAAC
This sequence comes from Andrena minutula, assembly GCA_929113495.1. NCBI lineage: Eukaryota > Metazoa > Arthropoda > Insecta > Hymenoptera > Andrenidae > Andrena > Andrena minutula. Next base: position 46,305,451 of record OV815993.1, on the reverse strand, counting down.
AATCATTTACTACATGGTGGACTAACGCTATCATCCATCTTTGCCCTGGGACTGGTGTTGTACTGTATGAGAGGGATTCTTTGGAAATTGTTACCAACCTGGAGCTGCAAAAAGAGGAAGCCGAGGACTTCATCCGAGACGGCAGACGTTCTAGAGGAGGGAACACGCGGCGTTCCACCGAAACCAGCCACCACCACATCGTCATTACCATGCCAGCGGGCAATAGTAGATTAGCCAATGACTACAAGGACAATGATTGATCTAACCATTAAGCGTTACGGGGAAACCCTCGATCAATAGTCGCATAGTTCTTCGTTTTCATGGTGTGTTACTTCTATTGTTTGTTTATCAGTCTAGTAGCAATGTCGGAACCTGTCATCAACGACCACGGGACATACAGGAGGATCTTTGTGTGCCGTCTTGCGCGGTTCACAAAGCAAAAGCATCTATTAAAACTCTTTGGTCCTCATGGCGCTGAGCACGCATTACTAAGGGTCCAGCCTAGCGGAAACGTGGCTTTCGTCACTTTTGAAACCCCGCAGCAAGCAGCTAGGGTGGCGAGCAACGCCCTTACGCAGCCAATCGTCCTCCATAAGAGGAAACTCAGAGTCATGGTCGCGGACGCATGGCATGGGTTCAACCTGCCATCCTCGGACAGTGGGCCGTCTACTGGCAGCGGAAGCAAATGGGATAATCCATTCCCAGGGTACGAGCCGGTCTACTCTGCGCACTTGCCAGTAGAAGTGGTCGCACGGATAGCACCGTTCCTACCATTCACCGATCGCGCCCGCATAGAGCGAGTATCGAAGACCTGGAGAGCAGGGGTACAGGAAGCTTTTCGGAAAATGCAGCACCTGGATTTTGACGATTTGAGATAGCCGGGCATGCAGGGATGGAGACGCATTAAAACAGAGGGGTTCTATTGGGTGTTAGCGCGATGCGCCCCTTATTTGAAATGTATTGTTTTAGACGACGAGCTAGCCGCCGAAGACCTGCGACCTCAGCTGTTGGCCCTGATTGCCAAAAATTGTCCTGCACTGGAGGAGCTGGATGTAACGGCCGTTAATGCCCGACCATCGGCTTTTCGAGAGCTGGCGGCAAATGTCACCTCCCTGAGAGATCTGTCGATTGGACGTTGCACGAACTGCAGCGACATTGAACTCGGAAGGGTTCTCGAAGCCAATAAGGGTCTACTAAGGTTCAGTGCTAGGGGCACCGATTTTTCCGGAAGGTCCCTGTTACAAATAGCAAGGGATCTAGTAAGGCTGGATCTAACAAACTGTACGGCCAAAGGCGAATATATCGCCGCAGCCATTTCACACTTCACAATACTATCCCATCTTTGCTTATACAGACCCGACAACTTTCAACCCAATATTTTGCAGGAATTAATCGAAAACACCAGACTACCCCGATCCATGGAGTCGATGGTATTCGTGGGGTGTAACCCCCGGCCTGGGGACGGAGGACGGCAGAAGGAGGATGCAGGAGCCGAACCGGAGGAGGCGTCGGATTTCTTTGAATTCGACCTCGGTCCTGTGGAAATGACGGTCAGTCTCCCCTCCCGTTATCCGCTGGTTACCGAGCTCGGGGTTGCATTCTGCGGCTGGGTGGATAACACCTTCATCGGCGAAGTGAGTCGGCACATGAAACACCTTATCAAAGTAGATATCACCGGGTGCACCAACATCAGAGGCCAGTTTGGCCTCGAAGCACTCGGTGATCTGAACCATTGTACTGAGCTACAGATCAGCCTACTATACCCTGACGTCGGTGCCCAGTTCCTTGGGAATATGTCGTCGCTTAGGGAGTTGACATGCAGAGACAATCAGGGAATAACAGATGAGGACGTCTGTGGCCTCATTAGAAACAGCGCTACCATAACAATAATGGACCTAGAGGGCTGCGTAAACATAGGACGCCCTTTTATAGATTGCGTATACTCTGCCCTGCGTGGCGATCCTCACAACGACCGAATCGAAATCCGTGTCGGCGGAACGAGCGCGATATCCCGAAGGCGCGACAGGCAGCTATTCCACGTTTTTTTAAATTATATACGGCACTCCAAATGTCCTTACGCCTAATTATCATCGAGGACGATGATTCCAAGGGGGGAGGGGTGTTACGTGCCGGCTATATTTTTTCATTTCTAAATCGTTAATTCACAGATGTTGTCAGTTGATCCAACCGCTTAGCGTGTTATGGGAATTTCTCTCGATCAATAGTCAATTATCTGTGAATATTCTTAATAATTAATTCTGCTTGAAGCCTGTCACGCCATGGCATATTCTCATGAAAGATTATTGTCAACGATCTTTCTACGCCGTCGACGTTCTTGGAATGCGCGCTGTGATAAGTCTTCCGAGGCATTGTAGTAGACTACCTTATATTCTTTTCTTCTTTCCTTACTTCCCTGTTAAAATTTTATTACAGCATCATTGACATCTGATCCTACCATTAAGTGTTGTGGGAGTTTCCCTCGATCAGTTGTCAATGATCTGATATAGTATACTAATCGATTTATAATAATAAATTGTTACGCCACTGCGTTACTCCCATAAGAACCCTTTCATCAGCATCGACGTTCTTGGAACGCCGGATGCGATAATATTCAAAAACCTAAGCAGTGCGAGGCTGGGAACGGTCCGGAGCGACGACGGTTGGGCCCGTGTGTACGAAATGCATGCTCAGCAATTTGACTCTCTTTGTTCAAAATCCCAAGTGCTCGGCCTGCCCTGCGAACGCTCGAGGCAGTCGGCTGTTAAGTCGCATAGTGCGTGGTCGATCTGTCCGAGGGACATCGCTATTTGTTTAAAATAGTCTTGAGCCGGAGTTCCCGTCTATCTTGTAGTGCGTGGAAAGACTCAGTCCCCGTAGAGACTTATATATATTGTAGTGGATCTGGATGGGTATAATGCAAGGTGAATAACAGAGATAATGAGAATATATATTTAACAAGGATGTTACACTCGTAGTCTCGCCACTCTTACGCTTGGCTCTTTTTTCTCTCCTCTTTCTCTCGCGACTCGCAGGAGTCGCGACTCGGTAGCTCCCGGTCTCCGCCGTAGCGCTGCGTTCGCAACGTCAACTGGCGCGCTATTCAAACCACTATAGTTCGGCCATTCTGACCACTGAGATTGCCCTCAATCTCCTTACATTTCACATTTTGGTGCTTATCGGCAATCGAACTTCAACGTTATTTCTTATCGCTCCATGCGTTACATATTAAACTCCGCATATTGAAATGAATTCCGAAAACTTATACATAATGATAATACATAAAATGGACACATTATCATAAAGCAATTAAAACTAAATTAAAAAAATTTTATCCTAAACGCAATTTGGTTACGATTTAACTATTCTAAACGCACACTTAACATAAATGGTTAATTCAAATACTGTAAATAAAGGAACTTTGTTTGTTTCATGGAACATTAACCATCTCCCTTGAATTCAACCAGGGTTTCATATTTTCCGGCGCACAAACACCTTCAAAGGGTCTCTGTGTCAATTGATGACCCTCAGGATCACATATTATATATCTATCCCTATCTAATACTTTCTTTACTACATAAGGACCTCGAAACTTTGGCAGTAACTTTTTATTTGTACCCGGTGTTACGTCGACATTCTTGATCATGACGTAATCTCCCACCGAATATTGAATAGGAGGTTTATGTCGCTTATTATAATATAAACTATTTTTCTCATTTGACGTGTGTATTTTGGAAACGGCGTTCTCTCTTATCTGTTCTAAATCCCGTTCTTCCGACAAATGCTCCTCCAGAATACAACGCAAATCATCGCTAATTGGCCCAAATTGGTTTGTGCCGAATAACAATCTAGACGGCGTATCTCCCGTCGATCGGTTTACGCTATTATTAAAAGCATACTCTACGTCCGCCAAACAATGACTCCATGACTGTACACTTGTACTTAATTTTGCTAACATAGGTGTTAAGGATCTATTTATCCTTTCAATTTGCCCGTTCGCATGAGGCGTAGCTGTTGCTATTAAAACATGCTTTATCCCATTTTCCGCCATAAATTCTTTAAATTTATTAGATGTAAATGCACTTCCACGATCCGAAACAATCTGCCGCGGTTTACTATAAGTAGAAAAATACGTTTTTAAATGCCTTATCACTTCATCGGTGTTCGTACTAACCGTCGGATAAAATTTTACAAACTTCGTGAAGGCATCGATGACTTCGAAAATAAATTTATGTCGATGCTTCGTTCTATCCAAGGGCCCGAAGTGATCGATATGCAAACAATAGAAAGGTACGTTTCCTTTTGAAGGGCAATGTAATTTCCCTTCAACTCTATTCCCTGCCGTAGCATAAGTGATGCATTTTAAACATTTTCCAATATAATTTTGAATTTTCTGTTTCTTATCTGGGAACCAATAAATGCGTGAGATATATTCTAACGTCTTATTAATGCCTTGATGCCCTATCTCTTCGTGATTCGCTCTTATCACGTTTTCTTCCATAGATGATGGAACATAGAACAATAATCTATTGCCCAACTTTCGATAAACCAGTTCGTTATTTAGTTCATAAAATTTACTTTCCGCATGTTGCAACTGCTCTCTAATATTACCGACCTCTGGATCCTGACTTTGTAAGATCTCTAGATTTCTTTCAAAAGTATTTTCAGTGATAGCAAGCACACTAAATTCTCGGCTTAACGCATCTGCATGCTGTAATTTGTCCCCTAATCGATGTTCCAACGTATAATTATAATTACGAAGTATCAAGGACCAACGCAAAATTCTTGGATTAACCTCTTCCTTTTCTAGTGTTAATTTTAAGCTATTACAATCAGTCACAATCTTAAAAGGAATTCCCTGCAAATAAATTCTAAACCGCTCAAGGGAATAAACGATAGCGAGAGCTTCCAGCTCAAAGCTATGATACTTCGACTCGGCTTGTGTCGTCCTTTTGCTAAAATACGAAATAGGGTGAAATTTTCCATCGGACTGTTTTTGCAGTAACACGGATCCGTAACCGTGCGCGCTCGCATCACAATGTAACTCCGTGTCCGCTGTTGGCGAATAAATTGACAAAACTGGTTCCGACATTATTGTCTGTTTAAGTTTCTCAAAACATTTCAATGTCTCATCGTCCCATTTAAATGCTAGTTTCGACTTCAGCAGGTCATACAAAGGTTTTGCCTCTAGCGCGAAATTCCGTATAAACTTTCGGAAATACGAAATCAGTCCTAAGTAACTATGCAATTCCCGAAAATTCCTGGGTATGGGATATTCTACCATGGCCCTTATATTTTCATTACTTGGTCGAATTCCTTCTACGTCAATGTGATATCCTAAATAGACAATTTCTGTCAATAGAAAAGCGCACTTCGCGAACTTTAATTCAATGCAGTTATTCACTAAAACAGTCAAAACTTCTTTCAATATTTCCAAATTTTCTTCCGTTGTCACGGTAGCAATTAGTATGTCATCGAGATAAATCAAAATCTTATTCTCCAACAATAGTTTTTGAAACGCTGCATTGATAAATCGCATAAAGAAAGATGGACCAATCGACAATCCAAAAGGCATCCGGAGATATTCAAATTGTCCCATAAAGGTCGCGAAAGCTGTATATTCAACGGAATTTTCCTTTAACAAAACATGGTGAAACGCGTCCTTTAAATCTAATTTGGTAAAATACACTTTGTTTTTCAATTGATCGATTTGATCATCTATACGTGGAATTGGAAAATTGTCTCTTACAGTCATCTTGTTCAAATCGCGAAGATCTAACGCCATTCTTTTTTTCCCTTTTTTATCTACCAACACCATACGACTGCAATACTGTGATGTACTCGGACGAATAATCTTCCGTTGCAATAAATCCGTAATAATTTCGGTAACTGCAGTTTTCTCGCTATAAGATAACCGTCTAGGATTATAGTAAAATGGTTGACTCTTAGATTTTAAAACTAATTCCATCTCTAATTTAGTAGCAGGCATCTCAGGCCTTTCCGGACGTACATAATACTCCTCAACTACTTCCTTTACCTCATTCTGCAATTTCCAGTTCAGATTCTGGTTTACATTTACAAATACAGAGTTATCGATATCGTCTGCGACCTCGATTTTCAAAATGTTCGACACCATCGGCTCGTCCGCAACTATCTGACCCCTTTGCTTAATGCTTACCGTTTTCCCAATATTAACCTCCAGTGCATCATGAGCAATAAAATCACGACCCAAAAGACAGATACAATTTATTGTCGAATTAGGGATCACGTAGAAATTAATTGTGACCTCCGAATCGGATATTTTTACTTTCTGTTCGAGTCGGCCTACAACTGTAATTTTGCTACGATTCACACCTTCGAATTTAGTAGCTTTCGACGGCGAAACAATATTGACGCATGCGGGTATAGCTCGTTCACACAAAAACGATACGGGACTACCGGTGTCTAGAACCGCAACAATCTTACCAACGTCCATAGTTACCTCGATGGTATAACAGGGAATTATCTCGGTGTTTACATCAACGATATGTGTAGCGGTGTTCGTCGTTGTCCTTGGTGTCACCTCTTCCACTGTTGTCACTCCTCCCGCTTTCTCCAACCGCTTCGGACAAAGACGTTTCTGATGCTCCTTTGAACCGCAAACGTAACAGGATCCTCGACTACGCCTTGGCTTTGGACACTTATTGCTCGTATGGCCGGTTTCCTTGCAATTAAAACATCGTACTTCCGACTTTCTTTCCTCTGCCGTAGACGCCTTCGTTGTTGATTTCTTCGCGGTATCCGCCTTACCGGCAACGTCCTTCGTAGTCTTCTGTGGGAATGCGCTTCTAATTCTGTCATAAATCTTAAGCTTTTCTTTAAGCTCTGCTAGTGTACGCGCTTCGTATAAGCCCATTTTTGCGTTCGGCTCATCTGGAATCCCATCCACGATGTATTGTATTAAGGCTTCCGTCTCGACACTTCCCCTTGCTGCTATTTCTTTCATAGTTAAGAAATACTCATGAACTGACTCGGTGCTCTGCATTTTTCTCTTGCACAATGTCTGGTGTAATTGCGCACTATTTACTTTCGTGGAGAATTCTTCTAACAACAAACTTCTGAGTCGCTCCCACGTAGTAACTCCCCGTTCACCTTGCGTGAATAATCTGGCAAGTCCGGTCAACTGTTTCTTAGCGAACAATAATTTTTGTAGTTCAGACCAGCCCAATAACTTGGCATTGTCTTCGAATTCCACGATCCATGCTTCAATAGGATATTCCTCGCTACCATCGAACGGACGTATCGTTTCCTCGATGTCGCGAAAATTCAAGGCAAATTTCGGTGGCCTTCTCTCGTTCGAAAAAGATGGTAATATTTCCCCCACTGGCTGTGTCGTTGTTCCTGCTAGCGTCGGTGCAGCAACTTCCGCCGACCGTGGTTGCACCGTCACCTCTAAATCTTCGTCCGAATCCTCCTCGGTATCGGACTCAATTGCCACTGCTTTTAACCTTCTTAGATCGCATAAGTGTTCCACAATTCGACACGCAACCTCGTCCGTCGTACCTCCATAGTCCAGTCTCAGAATATTGCACATGCCGACCAAGTCACCCAAAGGAAGAGCTACCGCCGATGCGACCCTGGCTTTGAACTCGTGAGATTCACTCTCATAACCGAAGCCCTCAAAAGCCCGCAAATGCTGACGATTTACACTAATTTGTGTAAAGCCCTAATAGACTTGGTAGACGCCTTCTTAATATTCTCGCGAATAACAGCGATATCGCTCAACGTGGTCATTTTCTAACACGTTACTATCACACCTTCGCACTGAACACCGAAAGAAGAAACTCCGCGCTTCTGGACAATATGGCGGCGATCGCACGTGCCTCGCGAACCAGACTTCGAAACCGTTTTCACTTCGAATCTACACTTAATTCCGATCCGTATTTAACCCAGATCCGTACTCAATTCGAATCCCACTTCTGATAGCTGTAGTGGATCTGGATGGGTATAATGCAAGGTGAATAACAGAGATAATGAGAATATATATTTAACAAGGATGTTACACTCGTAGTCTCGCCACTCTTACGCTTGGCTCTTTTTTCTCTCCTCTTTCTCTCGCGACTCGCAGGAGTCGCGACTCGGTAGCTCCCGGTCTCCGCCGTAGCGCTGCGTTCGCAACGTCAACTGGCGCGCTATTCAAACCACTATAATATATATTTTTGCATTTTCACCATTTTAAAACCTCATTCATTTTAAACGTTCATTTAATTAAATCTTAATACTCTGGCGTGTAACTATAAAATATTGTGAACTTTTTTCCGACATTCGTGTGTTGTGCGACGCTCCTGCGCTTCACCATCTCGGACGCGGGACCCTTCAAGTCGTACAGAGAGAGAGAGAGAGAGAGAGAGAGAGAGAGAGAGAGAGAGAGAGAGAGAGAGAGAGAGGTCGTACAGACAGAGCCAGAGAGAGAGAGAGAGAGCTTGAAAATAAGCCATAGTACAATTAACAACCTCTTGTACAGAGTCGGTGAGTGATTCCATCTATCCATGATATTGTACGGAAGCAGCAGCTGATTCAACCACCTAGTGGGTTATGGGTTTTCCCTCAATTAGCTGTTACTTCGGCGTGTGACGCGTTTTAAAAATTGTCTTGTTTCGAGTAATATAAATTGCGACCAAACTAATTATTCAAATAACTCGAGGGAATATACGAATTTAACAAACAACGCGATTATTGATCCAACCACTTAGTGGGTTGTGGGTTTTCCCTCGATCAATTATTGTTGACCTGAATTATTGTTGCGACTGAATCAAATCCTTCTAAACGAGTCTAGGATTTTACATAATTGGACTTCTATCAGATGATTGCATAAGTTCGTGCCCGATTTTCTACTACCTCGCGACATTTTTTCGAGAAAAACCAAGCTCTTTCTTCAAAACTGGAATCGGCAAGCTTGTAGATCGTTGGAAAACAATTGTAAAGAAGAATGGTGACTACATACTTGACTAATAAAACTGTACGCTTTAAAATTCAACCATTGAATTTTATTTTCCAATCGGGCACGAACTTATGCAATCATCTGATATATATAATTAGGCATAAATCCCCAATTTGTACCACCTTTCAAAAACTCCTATATATATATTTTTTTTTCTTTTTGTAATACATGGCATATTATTCCTTAACTTGTCTAATTTTGTTTCGAACCAGTCTCCTCTAAAGTACCACATCCTGATTGGACAACCTGTATGGGTTGTAGACGAAAGCCGCGCCCCAAAACAATCCTGATTTTTTGCGTAATAATCTAATTATTTAAAATTTATAATTATCTTTTAAAGTCGTTAAGCGTTACCTGAGGAAATTAGACTCAACCCCTCGGTCTCTTTTAAAATTAACGCCCTCACGTAACATACCCTTTACCCTTACGCCCTTTACCCTTACGCCCTTTACCCTTACGCCCTTTGCCCTTACACCCTTTGCCCTTACACCCTTTGCCCTTACACCCTTTACCCTTACACCCTTTACCCTTACACCCTTTACCCTTACACCCTTTACCCTTACACACTTTACCCTTATACCCTTTACCCCTACACAAGCAGAAAAATACGCTTACAATCAGCTGCATGATGCAGCTGAGTTTATTTCCTCTCTTTGTGATCATGAGATTCTTATTAAGAATGCAGTACAACACGAAATAACAACGGTATTAAGATGTTTAGCGTGTAATTACACAAGTACTACTATCAGTACAAATTGTGTGGTATGTTACTTGCCGCGGCCTTTGGTGTTCGAGCGGCGCGTTTTAGACAGCCAAATTCTGGTTAGGGATATCCCACAGTCATTAGACTATCAGAATTTGTTGTAATTACGTATAGTATGGCAAGGAGGCCCGCCGCACTCGTAACAGTCAATTATTTTTACTTAATTATCTAAGTACCTTATCAGAAGGATAAGGGGTAGATTTTTGGGATCGTTGGTGCTCTAGTCCCATACGGGTCTTTTCAAAGGAATCAGACAGGTAATTAATGAGTAGATTCTTATGATAATAAAGGTTTAATATTGTAAAATTGAATGAAGCAAAGGAACAACAAAATATGGAAATATTCAATGAATCATTTTATAAAATAGTTGTTACAAGTAATATAGGATCGGTGCGTATTTAATCCGTAAGTTCTAAGGAGCGAAGTATTATACGTTAATGCTTTAAGCGATTCAAATTATCGGATCGAACACAACAAACGTTTATTCAGGTAATTAAGCACAATTTAGTCACGCAATTATTCTTAGTATTTAGCAAGCGTCTTTATAATTTAAGCGTATAATTTAAAACATGTATTAGAGTCACACACAATTAAACAGTCATTCACACAAACAATTTGTACAATAATCAAGCAACCTTAAATTTAATTGCAGTAATTATTAGCCGGATAAGCAAGAACACCAGCGTGATTTCGCAAAGCAATGTAGCGAAGTAAGAGTTCGAAGCAAGTCGAATAAAGTGCAAGCAATGTGCGTAAGTGAAAGATAATTACCAAGCGTGATGTCAGGAACAGAGAGATGATTCCCAGAAATCACGGTCGATTTCTAGGAAGCGCAAGCCTTCCCCTTCCATGGATCGCGAGTCGATGGAAGGGGACGCGATTCGCGCTCCACATGAGTGAGCTGGCCGTGACCACCTGTCTAATTAGCCTAAGTCGCCAACAGGTGTCGATACTATGTCTCTTTTCGCGAACATAGTAATCAGAGATAACTCCTGACTAGGGGAATCCCATAATGCTTTGATTGTCAGAAATTATGTCAGAAACGAGTCAATTATAATATAGCGTACAAAAGAGATAATAGGTGCAACTCACCAGACAATCACAATAATGTAAATGTGTTTTAAATTTCCTTTTGGGAAGTTGAATAGTTCTTTGTCGCTGACAAACTTTGAAGTGTGGAGAATTCTGAGTCAGAAAGAGGAATAAGACGCGAACACGCACACACTTGATTAGACACAAGTTGAATTATAAAATTAGACTGAAATAATAGTAATTTTAGTTGAGCGAAATGAATGATGATTTAAATTAGAGTTAATAAATTAATATCGTAAGTAAAGTTTAATAGAATGAATTGTTTCGCAAAGTTGAGTCTTTCACGCGGTTACACAGTAGACCGGAGAACTCTAGCTCTAAAACACTTGCGGACCCCAATGACACGCACCTCGCGATTTACCGTCACAGAGTGACGCAGCTTCACGCTCTCGCCAGCGACCAGAGTGGGTCCGTACCGAAAATGCTTACGCTGCATTTTATCGCTCGGCCGCGCTACCGTGGGCCCGTCTACTTAACGAGGCGGTGTGTATGTGCTCACGTCTATCCATCAGACTCCCGATTCAAATATATGATCAATCGTTACGGAACATTCTTAAGCGCAGGAAAACATGACATCGTACATTCCAATTTCACACATGCTGAGGCCTTCCCTGAATGTTCATAAATTTATATACACAATTTCTGACTAGGGGAATCCCACAGTCCTTGGACTATCAGAAATTATGTTATGTTTCTAATTTTAATAAAACAACTTTGAATTAATCAATTAATTAATCCACACATGCTTCGAAACGTGCGACAAAACCGTGGGAAGGCGCGATTCCCTGCACCAGATGTAGGGTACACAATTCCGTCAATCTTCTAAGAACTGATCCAGTCTGCGCATTCCTGCTGTAGCCGTTACTGATTATGTTACTATGTTTAACGCGACGGTCACAGGTGCTCTCAACGAGGGTTCTCCCACAATGTTGCAAGGCATTGTTGAAATACATCCCTGCCGCTTACACAGAACGGATTCGGCACAACAGGAGAACCACTGGTCCTTTCGAAAGCGACTATCTGATGAGAACACCGCTGCGTCAGCACCGCTTAATCTGTATCGCGGGACGCGATAAATATTATTAATTAATGGGCAGGAGTATGATCAACGAGGGATTTCCCATAACGCTATGCGTTGTTGATGCATACCCTGACCAAAAAGAAAAATTTTTACGTTCCGAACGTAACAGGTACATCTTGCACTGCCCAAGATGTTAAACAAAAACTTTGAATTTCAAGATATTCACAATTTCACAGGATGGAAAAATCTGAAAGATCCGTGCAATAATTGTGATAATGCAAATTCAAACACAATGAAGAAAGCCGATATAACTGCTTCCAAACAAATTCTTATTGCAAAATTACATTTTTTCGATCACGATAGTAATGGAACAACGAAAGTTGAAAATTTCTACATCAAAGCAATACCTACTACTAAAATACAAATGGTAGATCACTGTTACAAACTTAAGGCAGTGATGTTCTATTTGCGCAATAGCGTTAAGCAAGTAGAGCTGTATTTACACGGGTCTTTGGACACATAAAACACTCTGTGGATATAAGTATTTATTCTTCGTATTAATACAAAACGTGATAGACACCTTGACGAAAACGGCGAGAGCGCGAGAGTGCCGAAGCGGTACGGATTCCCAGTGTGGGCAACTTCTAAAGGAGGTATTAGATTGTTAGTAAAGAACCGCGAAGGATTGAAAATTCTTACATGTTCCACCATGGCAAAAGTATTTCCGATGGTCATTACACGAGTATGGCAAGGGGTAAGGGCACAACGTGGGTATCCGTTGATGATTTACGAGTAGAAAAACAAGCTTGGCCACGAAATGCTAAAAATGCATACATATTTTTCTTCGAAAGGTGTTAATTGTGGTTGTTAATACAGTTTAATGTTAAATATGTTCAGCGCCAAAGGCTGCTTTCAGCGCCATAAGCTGCTTCGCGCACCATGACTGTACGCAAAGTACTATGGCTGTGTTCCGATTCACGCATTATGCGCATAGACCGCAGCGCAGACGCTGCGCGCATGAACCGCGTTCCGTTTCCAGCAGCGCATGAACCGCAGTATCGAAACGGAACGGGTTTCGATGCGTCTGATGCTCGTGAGGTTACGCGGGAATGTTCAAACTTACTTACAAATAGCTATGCAGTTGGATGGATTACGGTTAATTTAATTCGAGACTTTTGGACGGTGGTCAAAGCACGCTTCGTAACAACATCGGTTACTTCGTCTTAAGGATCGGGGACCGACTCCTAACGAAATTTGATGGCTTTATTGCTGGATTTTCTCAACCCGAGTTTTTCTATTCTTCTTGAACAGCGATAATTATTGAAAGCGAAGACCATATTTTATGAGTTTTACAGGACGAACTACTGCTTACCCAGCGTAATTTGGTAAACAGATGTGTAATGGAAAAATGAAGTTATTTATTATCCGCGTCCGGGGTAAACTCAAGGTTTTGAAGGCTATTGAATAGAACCGCAGGCTCTCGTACGTTTTCTGGTTTAGAGTATAGCTGTAAAGTTAGCATTATAAGAGCACGCTCGAAAAACTTAGCAGTAAAAGCCTTTAAGAAATAGAAATGCGCGCTACGTATTTGCTTCCTTCCTCATCTTTCGTTTCGACCCTGCCTAAAACCTTCTAGGGATGTGTTGTTCGCTTCGAAATAGAGTCTGTTACGTTGGTTGCAATTCATACAGCGAGTGCAGAGATGGCAGTACCAATTTCGTAGAATTCCCTAGAATCCTCCAACTTCTAGCTCATAATGCGTGCAGCAAGTGCAGAAAATAAAAGCATGGGCAGTCCATGCGCATATTCCGCGCATGCGTATTTGTCGCTTTACGTGTGCTTCTGTATTCTGGTTTTTTATATGAACTGCTAGTTTGAAGTGTCTAATTAGTTTTTATTCTTATAACCGAGAAAGTATAAATTTACTTTGTAACAAAGTTGGAAGCAATAACATAAAAATGTCCATTTGACTGGAATTACAGAATTAACGTGGGGTAATTCTGGCCATGATTTTTCTTTATAAAAGAAGTGGGAAAACTGTAAAATTAATAAAAAAATATTATTTTTATGTTTTAAAATTAATTACTATATACATGAATCACAAATGTATTCTTCAGGGGTATTCCATCCTGAACATTCTTCATATTTATTATATGCCCATAAAATTTAATTGTTTCATTTTGGGTTTTTATGTGGAAGCGTGTAAAGTAATATTCCTGGCTTCATTCTGCCTTATTCATAATTCTTTTATGTCAGTTGCATTTAAGCCAGAAAAAAAGTAATGTTAAAAGCTGGCTACGATTACCCCTCAATTTTGGCCGGTCTTACCTCACAACACATGTTGAAATACACTATAGTAATACACTACATTGAATTTTCATATCAATGAAAACAATAATATTTTGGAAGGATGTTAAATTATAAAAAGGTGACAAATATAGCGTAAAAGAACGAAATATCCAATAAGCATTTATTGCCATGTAGCATATATGTAGGTTATATTTTCTGTCACTTCGAGTAGCGGACCACATAATTTCGTGCATGTTTTTCAAAGCGTACGTAAAGCGACAAATATGCATGCGCGCATGAACTGCACGCTTCATGCGCTAGAAGTGGAGAATTCTAGGGAATGCTATGCGCCACCAACGCAACCAATGCACGCATAGACTGAAGCGGAACGGTTTTCTCTGCAGTCTATGCGCATAATGCGTGAATCGGAACACAGCCTATATATATATACTTCGTATAGATCGGCAATGCAATGCACATGGTTTCTTTTCGTAGTTGTTAAACTTAAGGTGGCCGTTCCAATAAGCGGCTACAGCCGCCAGCGACTGCGACCGGCGGCTACAGCCGCCAGGGACTCCAACTGGCGTCGTCGCAAATGGTATTTCCTATATCTAAGCGTCGACGCCATGGCCCCCAGCAGTGCAACGACGCGCCGCACAGGCCCTTTTCGAGCACTTGAAAAGAGGGTCTATTGTTGTATGAGGTCTCGAGGACCGTCGAAGATAGTGAAAGACTAAGGTCGGTATCAAATATATTGGCCGGTGAATTCGGTTTCGCGTACAGCGTTCCAGGAGAAATCAGCCACCACCATCTGACGATCACTGATTTGTCAGTTGGAGTTGCGTGGTCCTCGCAGGGTATGGTGGGGTAAGGGGAACGCTGCTCGGCTCCGCCTGAACCTAGCCGGTTGGCTGTTATTTATTCTTAGCGTAATAGTTATGTGCGTTGCGAAGCTATGCGTAGACCAATACGAGATGAAGCTATCGAGATAGAATCAATGTTCTAACCAATAAAGTTTCTGAATTTTTTCGTTGCTAACGCACACCTATTCTGATGTGTGTATTTCTACGCTGACAGCTCGGTTTGGCCTACACGTCAGAATCTTGGCACTATCCCCACCACTTCTGGCTCACTCTTGTTCTGTGAGGGCGAGAGCGAGATGGAACGAGAGCGAGTCAGAAAACGTTTGAGAAAAGGAGCACCGAAGCAAACAAACGGTGTGGTGGGAGAATACCCCTCCGAAACTCACCGGCCAATATATATGGTACCGACCTTAGCCATTTTTCTTATATGACCATCGTATTCTGTTTATCTAGCGGATTGAAGAAGTCAATGACATTTGGGTGTTTCTTTTAAAATATCGGAATTCAAATTATGGCAAAAAATAGGATAAACTTATTCCTTTCCAGTGATGTATAATTTAATATTTTTTACATCTATTAATTTGTTTTTTCTATTTTTTAACTCAATCGTATTAAAAAATTGGAAACTGTTTTTGGTACTTTATTAGTGGTTTAAGTCACACGCTGGGGAAATGTTCGGTTTTCAAGTTATTATTTCTGCACTTTCCATAGTATGTATGTTACAAAGTTTAATCGGAACAAGCACTAGGAAACAGTCTCAATAGTATTTTAGCACAAGATTTATTTTGAAACGATTAAAGCGAGCGATACGATAATTTTAGACGATTAATTTAACACGACGGTTATAATTCAAGATATGTACAGAAGTCAAACACACAGAATAAGTAAAGAACGATTTTCACACACAATTTACAATATCTAGGTAATATTTAAATATAATTAAGCTTTAAAACGTGCAAGAAACTGGCGAAGCAAAGTCGCGCAGCGTGATAGAATAAGATTCGAAGCAATGTCGAACATATAGCGCAAGCAAAGTGCGTAAGCGAAAGTATAAGATTCGAAGCAATGTCGAAAGTATAGCGCAAGCAAAGTGCGTAAGCGAAAGTATATTACCCAAGCGTGATGACTGGAACAGAGTGGCCGATTCCCAGAAATCAGCGTCGATTTCTAGGAAGCGCAAGCCTTCCCCTTCCATGGATCGCGAGTCGATGGAAGGGGACGCGATCCGCGCTCCACATGAGTGAGCAGGCCGTTGCCACCTGCCTAGTTAGCATTAATCGACAATAGGTGTCGCGAATAGGCCTCTTTTCCGAACAATGTATTTATCAATTTTTTTTAGTTTTATTGAAATTGTTGACGTTATTTTTTTAAATAACCTCAAACTTTGTTATGAGTTGTATATTAACTCAAATTTTTATAAATTTTTATGAACTTGCTTAATAATATTCAGCATTTTCAACGCGAAAAATGGAATGTTGCATTTTCCCCTATTTCTTGGGATTCAGGCCCACTGTACGATATAGAATACAAGTGATTACTCCATTATTAGCAACTATTGTCAAATCTTGTTTTCGCAGTTGCAAGGACAAATATATATCTAGAGACGCGGTAGCGTCTCGACGCCAAGTACATGAAAAACACCCGGTATATGTCGATGTCGCTGCCGTGTACCTTTACTCGTCGCGGAGACACTCTAACCTAATTCTGACATTTATACATTAATATCTCATCACGCCTGCAATATTTTCTAAATTTAAAGACATTTTTCTTATGTAAACCGCATATTAGCTTTCGAATAAGACCAAAATCAACCCTGATAACCAGAACTGGCAGCAGAATCTGACGTCAGATCCGTAGTCGTCTGTGTCCGCATTTGGCTGCGTTCTGAGGTACAGAATCTGATGTCAGATTCTGATGTCAGATCGGCAGCAGATGGACAGCAGATTCTGCCGTCTGCTAGGCACAGCCAACAGCGCCATCTGTGGGCCAGAATTTTCAAACAATTCCCTACCCGTGACGTCACATGCCCGTCCCTACCCTTACATAACCATCAAGCGGATTCTACAGTATATTAAATAATTCATTCTAGTTATTTAAAAAAGTATTTATTTGTTAATAATATACAGGATCGGAGATTACAATTGTTACAAAATAAGTTGCACATATAAATAGGAAGAGCGACTTTCCACATTTAAATTTACAAATCCACGTCCCGTAACCACTGGTACCTAGTAGGGGCGATATCAGAAAATTTCATTCCATATTTTGGACTCCTTTTTTGTGGAAAAGCATCATATTTCCTGTTGTGTTAGCGCTGAAAACAAACACAAAATTAGTATAAAATTAAACGTAACGTATGAATAAACAGGATACATGCGATACTTACATCAGCTCCATCTCCGCACAGTACACATCCTAGGCGATCATGCATGCTCCTGCGAACATTAACATTTAAAAGAAAACATGTGTTAAATTATTATCTACTAAACAAGTCGCTAAACATTCGCACTTCGCGCATAACCATACTTTTCTGTCTTGCAGATGATGTGAATGTCGATTTCCGCGACGTAGATAATTGGAAATTATTCAATTTCATGATTACCTTTGCCTTCTGGATAAGTCGAGATGATTTGTCTGGATATTGATGTTTGAAATTACTTGGAATATTCTTCGAACGTACGTCTTCAAGCAGAACGGATACCAGTTTGAACAAAGGGTATGTAAGTAGGTAGATGTACCACGGTAGAGGATAACTAAATGTGGTATAATGGGCTACGCTCGGATTGGCTGCGCCATAGTGCCGAAACTCGTGATTGGTCAAGACTCTACGACCAGTTTGCGTTCCTTTTCGACGTCTGAGATGGCAGTCACTGGTAGTGGCAATCAGTGACAGCAAAATCAAATAATATTCCACGCGATTCTATGCATCAATATCCAGACAAATCATCTCGACTTATCCAGAAGGAAAAGGTAATCATGAAATTGAATAATTTCCAATTATCTACGTCGCGGAAATCGATATTCACATCATCTGCAAGATAGAAAAGTATGGTTATGCACGAAGTGCGAATGTTTAGCGACTTGTTTAGTAGATAATAATTTAACACATGTTTTCTTATAAATGTTAATGTTCGCAGGAGCATGCATGATCGCCTAGAATGTGTACTGTGCGGAGATGGAGCTGATGTAAGTATCGCATGAATCCTGTTTATTCATACGTTACGTTTAATTTTATACTAATTTTGTGTTTGTTTTCAGCGCTAACACAACAGGAAATATGATGCTTTTCCACAAAAAAGAAGTCCAAAATATGGAATGAAATTTTCTGATATTGCCCCTACTAGGTACCAGTGGTTACGGGACGTGGATTTGTAAATTTAAATGTGGAAAGTCGCTCTTCCTATTTATATGTGCAACTTATTTTGTAACAATTGTAATCTCCGATCCTGTATATTATTAACAAATAAATACTTTTTTAAATAACTAGAATGAATTATTTAATATACTGTAGAATCCGCTTGATGGTTATGTAAGGGTAGGGACGGGCATGTGACGTCACGGGTAGGGAATTGTTTGAAAATTCTGGCCCACAGATGGCGCTGTTGGCTGTGCCTAGCAGACGGCAGAATCTGCTGTCCATCTGCTGCCGATCTGACATCAGAATCTGACATCAGATTCTGTACCTCAGAACGCAGCCAAATGCGGACACAGACGACTACGGATCTGACGTCAGATTCTGCGCTCTCATGCCAGACTCTGCTACCAATCTGATGTCAGATTGGCGTCAGATGGTTATCAGGGAATCAAATCGGTCCACGCATATCAGAGATATCATAATATCGTCTCATGGATTAGTCGGAAACGGTAAGATTCTTCTTCTTCTTCGTCAAGGAATTTTTCGTCAAGGAATTTTTCGTCAACATAATACGTATACGCGTTACACGCACACCTTCACTACTAACACATGTTTCGGTCGTCGACTCTCGGGATCGTCGTCCATCTTTGTATGCATATTTATTTTATAACCTACCAAGTGCTAAGTGTCAAAAAGTAAGTTGTCCGATTTGAAATGTCACGAGTTTTTATACATTACATAGGAGACTGAATTATTGTCTCAATTAATAAGGTAAGTCGCCAAAATTTTTTAATAGACTTTTTATGTAAAATCACAGATTTGGAAGTTGTTCGAAGAAGGTTCGACAGAAAAGCATCTTTCTCATAAGTTTCTGGAAATTTGTACCATGCATGTACAGAATAATATATATTGTAACAAATTGCATTGCATTAAAATTGCCAGATATTTATTTTTATACCAATAATTTAGAGTTTTTATGTAATAAGAAATAGATTTCTTATGTAGAGTCGCAGACTTGGAAGTTGTCCGGAGATGGTTCGACTGAGAAGCATTTCCTTTCACACAAGTTTCTGCAAATTTGTACCATGCATGTACAAAATAATATATATATTGTAACAAATTACATTGCTTTTAAATTGCTAGATATTTTTATACCAGCAATTTAGAGTTTTTATGTAACGTTTATATTATATATTATAGAAATGAAGGGGACGCACAGGACTGCGATAAAAATGACGCACAGGCTTGGATGGATAGAAATGAAGGGAATGCACAGTCGTGGAGGTTGTCCGGAGAAGAATAGATAGATAGACAGAGCATCTTGTTTCGCACAAGTTTATGGAAAGTGAAATAAGGTAAATCGACAAAATTATAAGCATACTAAACTAATTTTATTCCAAAACCAATAAATTGTGTGTTGAAAATATTGGATCTCTTCGTTCATCTTCGCTGAATTATTACCATAGTATTTCAATTTCCGGCAACAAGATTTTCTGTCATACGCTCTCATTTCTTTCGGACACATTTGTAATCTACACTTATTATAGCAAAATGCCAGTCTATTTCTATATAGTTGCTACGCTATTCATTAATTTGACTAGTTTTCCATTAACAATATTTCAATTCACCAATAAATATTTGTATATACTATACTAAACCAACACCAGTAAAAATATCGAATCTCTTCGTTCAGTTTCGCTAAATTACCATTAACATTTTTTAAATTTCTGCCACAAGACTTTCTATCATATGCTCTCGCCTCCTTTGGACACATTATGTAGTCTCTACACTTACTATAGCAAAAGGCCACTATGTCTATATAATTTCTATATAAGTAAGTTCTACGTTAAGTTGTATCCCCATTAAAAACTTCAAAAAAGTAAAAAAATACGGCAAGTAAATCACAAAAAATAGAAGATAATAATAATAAATCACAGAAAATAAGAAAATATACAAATCACAAAAAATAGAAGATAATAATAATAAATCACAGAAAAATAAGAAAATATACAAATCACAAAAAATAGAAGATAATAATAATAAATCACAGAAAAATAAGAAAATATACAAATCACAAAAAATAGAAGATAATAATAATCTTTGTAAAAAGAAGTGAGATCCCCATAAAAAACTTCAAGAAAGTAAAAAAATACGCCAAGTACATGAAAATCACAAAAAATAGAAGATAATAATAATTACAAAATTAAAAAAAGATGTGAAATCAAAATGAGCTGCCAGTACATAAAGATGCTTTCCAATTGCGCTTTAGATGACACAACTACATATGCACGGCTAAAATTCCATTACTCATAATGGCTATTTATACAAAGAAAAAATGTATTAAATAATAATATGCAGATATATTTTTATACAAATAAATATTTTAATACGAATAAATATTTGATTCAAAATACTTGGCGCTGCGCCCGGAATTGGTGTTGTTAAACTCAATAAATATGTATAAATTGCATTAATCCTTTTCTTTCTTTCTTGTACGTGTGTGTGTGTGTAAATATATGTAGAATAAATCTGACTGCGTTTCTAATATGTGTATGTATATGTATTTTATATTGTAATGGAGTTGTTGTAAATTATTAATACTAAGGCAATTAACATTTTTTCGATTGCGCAGCGCCAAGTATTTTGAATCAAATATTTATTCGTATTAAAATATTTATTTGTATAAAAATATATCTGCATATTATTATTTAATACATTTTTTCTTTGTATAAATAGCCATTATGAGTAATGGAATTTTAGCCGTGCATATGTAGTTGTGTCATCTAAAGCGCAATTGGAAAGCATCTTTATGTACTGGCAGCTCATTTTGATTTCACATCTTTTTTTAATTTTGTAATTATTATTATCTTCTATTTTTTGTGATTTTCATGTACTTGGCGTATTTTTTTACTTTCTTGAAGTTTTTTATGGGGATTGACTATACAAGTTCGTGGAAGGTAACTAAAAAGTTGAAAAATACTGATATGTTTTCAATGGGTTTCTTATAGAAAAATAAATGTATATAAGGAATTATTTGCTATTATTTTGCAGAATCGATACTATTTCTGACCCCTTTAACTTTATTTTAACAAACTTTGAAAGAAATCACTTAAAATTTTGCATAAAACAACAAATTTGACATGTGTTTACACGCAGATCAGATGTAGCCGTCATGATATTTTTACCTTTTTTTTTACAAGAGCTCATATTATTAGTTTACAAGAAATATATATAAAAAAAAAACATAATTCCATAAGTTATGAATTCTGACTTCTTTCCTTATTTCTGGATAATCTGTCCGAATGTGAGATGGATCGCAGAGCGGCTAGAATCGCTAGACTGCTTCTGGAGCAGTCATTCTGCTGTTACGGCGGAAAACAGACACTCGTGGCATTGTGTTGTGTCTCGAGTAGCCTAGGCTGCTCATGAACCAAACGCGCATAGGCTATAGCAATCCTGGCGCGGCCGCAGCAGTCGCAGCCGCCCATAGGAGTTGGGATGAATGCTTTTCCATTGCACCAGTCATTGCGACAGCGGCTGTAGCCGCCGGTCGCAGTCGCTGGCGGCTGTAGCCGCTTATTGGAACGGCCATCTTTATGTAGAAGTTATCCTTAATAAAAAAATAAGTAAAGTAAACTCGCTGAGCTGCTTTGCGCTATTCCGAGTATTCCGAGTAAGCTTTACTGGCGGCATACGCGCCTTATCTTCTAACATCACTCGATAGGCTGCAGTGCGCCGTAAACACGTGGACGTGTGACGAAGATAGATCAGAATTTATCATTTATTGGGATTTCCTTACTTTTTCCTTATTTTTAGGATCCGTGACAGTGATATAATATAATAATATAGAAGATCCTCAGTACATGTATTATATGTTTCTGAGACAGAATTTAGCTGGCTATAAGTTACGTGTGTTATTTTATGCTTTTGTAAATAATGTTTCGGGCAGTGTCCATATGATTATTATAGTCAGACGAGAAGGGGCATGACAGGGTAATGAAAGTGAGAGTTACTCATCATGTCCCTCACAAACTTAGATATAAAAACCAAAGTTTCTGATTGTTCCAGGATGGTTTGAAACTACATACGTAAGATGTGCCGAGGAACATGATATCCAGAAAACGTGGAAACACCGCAATTATAACATCCTCATTTCATCAGGATCACATACAGATTTTGCATAAATGCGACAATTTTGAAACCAATGCAGGGGGACATTGGGTTTGTACCTTTTACGAATATGATGGAAGAGACTTTATAATATAGAAGATCTCCAGTACATGTATATGTTTCTCAGGCAGAAGTTAGCTGGCTATAAGGTATGTGTGTTATTATTAGGCTGGGCCGAAAAAAAAATTTTGGATTCTTTTCTCGTCATAGTGAAAAAAAGGTGTGAGGTGGGTCAAAAAGCTTGCTGATTTTTTTTTATAATTTTAAAACTATATTTAGCCGCGCCCGGCGGGGTGAATGGTGTCGTTTTTTTTTCAAATTAATAGTTTTTGTAGAGCATAGGGCGCAATCAGTTTCTACCAATCTAGTAAGTAACCAAAAGTGTTTTTGCTGAATTATCTCAATGTTTCACTGCGCCCCTGGAATCTTATGGGCCCTTAAACGCGAAAATTTACACAGTTTTTCGCTTGAAGAAGTAAATAATAGTGATAATTTGTAATAATTTAATATGATAAAGTAATATGTAATTTGATATTATCATCGTCTTCACTGTCTTCATCGTACTGAAAAGACATTCTATCATTACTTTTTCAACCCAGAACTCACCGCGAGGAGGTAACTGCATGTCAAGTTCCACCCACCCGCCCTCCCATTACTAATGGTCTATTTATTAGTTTTTGGTTTCTTACCTAAATAATATTCTTGTTTAGAATCAAATAACGGCAAGGAACTTCTTGCTTCTAATGTGACTCGAATGTAGCCATCTCTTGACAGGGGATCACAAACCTTGCTAGAAGCCTCTGTTACCAACTTCACCCATCGCTCCACTGCTTGCGTGTGACATGAAAATTTGTTTGTTGGGATCGGAGATTTGCTTTCAATGGCTTGCAACAACTCTTCGTAGCTTATGTTTATGGTTAGAGGCGGTTCTGTAACACTACATCGGTGTAGTCTTCCGCTTGAAAATTAATTTTAGGTACTCTAAATATTCTTTGTCTGGCCGGTTGTTTTCTAACTTTTAAAATGCGTCTAATTCCAAGTTTTCTAATATGTGCTCTTGGATCTGAAATCGTAGCTAGTAAAATATTTTCTGAGTGGGCAGCATAAGCATTGGTTGAAATGACCTTGTCGATGATTTTGTTTACGGAATCAGAAAACTCTCTAGACTGATTTATTATTTGCCACAAATGTAGAGAACCGTATTGACTTTCAGGTTGTGTCTTAATTGAAAACCACATAGGAGCATAAACTTTCATAATAAATGTTGGAAATAAAATTAGATTCTGAGACGGATTTTCTGTGGAAACATACAGACGTAACAATCTATTTGCTGCAGTCAACCATCTAGCATGACTTAGTTTGCCAGGATCTTTCTTGCACAAGTTATCAGAGCAGAGCCCCTCTCTGATAGCACAACACATGCAATATAATTATTGTTGATCAGTACTCAGATCTTTCTCATCCACTTGCGGTAAAACTGTGTTAATAATCTGAAAATTCACAACAGGTCTAGATTCACATGACGTCAACTTTGATCCGATTGGACCGGAAAATGTATGGCCCTTTAGTATGTCCGTCTAATTTCTGAATAAGGTGTCGTAAAGGTAATTCATTAGCGTGCAGTAAGCAAATGATCCACTGAAGAGGTTTCCCAAGGTGAACTTCAATTAATCTTATAACACCGCTTTTCCAGCCCGTGTTTACATTAGTACCGTCACAACCAATTGCTTTAATGCTTTTTAGATTTACGGATTTCGCTTCCATATACGATATAATACTTTTTGCTATGTTTAAAGCAGTATCAGGCGGTTTTATGGTTAAATGCCCAAAATATTTGCTTCCTGGCTCTTCAATTAGCGATATGTGTTCCTATTGTTTTGTAATACGACGCTCTTGAACTAGCATCATAGTTTGATCTTTTCGTCCATCAAAATAAATCCCTTCGATGTCTTCAACTCGCTCTGTTGCCGTATTCTGTACAGCTCTCCTTGTTTTAACCAATTCCCTGCGGATTTTATGTTTATCTATTACATTAACTGGATTATTTATAGAAACTAATCCGAAGTCCTCTAAAGCCGCTGTCGCAATTTTTGCTACAGTTCTGTTTGAGGCTCCAGTCATATCTGCCATTTTAGCAATATTGAGTAAAGGAACTCTAGCTTGGCCTTTTTGTTGTGTCCTACTTTTGGCACTGGAATGATCTACAGTAAAAAAAAAACTTGTTGCAACCCTTGACTAGTGCAAAGTAAGCGATCGTGATGCTGTTCATATAATAACAGCAACAGCTCAAGCTCTTGGTCATGACCTAGGCGACTTAATTATCAATCGAAGGTCTGTACGGCGTCATCGTACGGATCTTCGAGCACAGCTTACAGATAAATATCATGTAGCGTTCAAAGACTGTGAGCTAGGTGCTATTACACTACATTGGGACGGAAAGCTGTGGCCAGCTTTAATAGGCAATGAAAAAATTGATCGTTTACCTGTACTAATAACTTGCAGAGGTATTGAGCAGCTGCTTGGAATCCCTGCAATTCTATCGGGTACTGGAGACAAACAAGCTTCTGCGGTATACGATTTAGTGCAGAAATGGGATATAGGTGGCAAAGTGCAAGCATTTTGCTGTGACACAACGTCATCGAATATGGGACGTTTCCAAGGCGCATGTATCCTTCTCGAACAAAAATTTGAAAGAGATTTGCTATATTTTCCTTGCCGGCATCACATATATGAAATTATTTTACGGAGTGTTTTTGAAATGAAGTTACAGAAATCATCGGGTCCAAATATTCCACTTTTTAAACAATTTCAGCAGGCTTGACCCCAGATCAATAAATCGAATTTTGTGTCAGGAATTGAAGACGAGTACGTCCACCAATCTACAATTATAAATACAGTAAAGTCTCGTTCGTCGCTCGCTGGTTGGGACTGGCGGTGAGCACGTATCGTGATAGATCGCTAATTTCGGGTCTGAGTTTCTCGCTTCTTTCTGCCCGAAGGGGGGAGCGAGATGGAAGACTTTGCGTGCGCGACAGACGCGAGCGCTCCATGTAATCGTAACTACTCGACGCATGCGCGCAACGGTCAAATAGCCAAGGACGGCTCCAGTCTTTTTTGCGCCATAGGCGAACGGTCCCATTCAGCTCTTTATAATAATACATATATTAGAGTTTATTGATGACCTTAATCTGAATTTTTATTCGTAGTTTAAAACAGTTGCAGAACAATTTGTAATATTGTATTTTCAAGTTTATTTTCAACAATATCAGCAATGAAAATTCCATTTTGCACCTCTTGTCGACTTTCCACCCTAGGCAGTCGCCTAATTTTTATTATGGAGACAAGCCAAGCTTACAGGCAGCGATCAGTATGTATATAGCCAAAGAAAGTATATATATATAGAGGTGCAAAATGGAATTTTCATTGCTGATATTGTTGAAAATAAACTTGAAAATACAATATTACAAATTGTTCTGCAACTGTTTTAAACTACAAATAAAAATTCAGATTAAGGTCATCAATAAACTCTAATAAATCTAATAATGGGTGCAATTTGACATGTTCGTCTAGGACGCAAAAAGGATTTCAGCCGGGCCTGCGTCAAGATTTTGCGACACGGTTCTCGCAGTCACCGTAACTGCTTGCGACCATTGCGCACGCCCGTCGCGCACGCAAAGGACGGAGTGTTGTGGCGTCCGAAAGACGGAGCGAGACAAAACATCAACGCGTCGTCTGTCTCGTACTTTCCACGCTCGCTTTCAGTGCCTTCGCTCGCTCGCGTTCCATTTCGCTCTCGCCTTCACCGGACAAGAGTGAGCGAGAAGTGGTGGGGAAAGCGAAAAGTCAGTATTGTGTTGAGCAAATCGAGCGGCTAACGAGACTTTACTGTAGTACTGAAGTGGAGTTTGCAATGTGTTTGGGATTGGTCGCAGCGATGCGACCAATTTGCGCTTGCGCGCTGATGCGAGGAAGCGCAGGAAATTCAACCAGTCGTTGTTGTTCTTGTAGCCACTGAGTGGTCGCGGGGACGGCCTAGTCGGGCCATCTCTTGCTTGACACCTGGACTAATTGCTCCCCCCTAATCTGCATAGAATCACGCCACTTACGTGGCCCACTCTGATTGGGCAGATGTCCGCGTTCTCGAGCCGGTGGCTTGGCTCGTGCCGTCTCCGCGATCGCTCTCTTCTCTTCGAATCGTACGATTGACAACATCGTGACTCGCTGCGACGCGAAACAGAAAAGAGCAATCGGCGTTCCGATAATCTTCCTAGCATTAGGAATCTTTGAAAATTCCACTCCGCGTACTTGCGTGGTAGATAATTACATTAAAATAAATATAAGTGCGTGCAGTAGTAAGACTATGACAGTTCTAACCCGGGTGTGCTGATGGGAGCGCGGGGGCAGGGGGAAAGTGATGGCGCGCGGGGGAGCGCGGCGGAGGGAAACCTGGGCGCGGGGCCTGCGGGGTGAGGAAGACAGGTTGGGCGCGCACGCGCCGCGGAGTGTGGGAAGCCGCGACGATGGAGGGGATCAGTCCGGGCCGAGCCGCCGCGGAGGCCTCTCCAGACCGGACCCACCGTCGGAAATTTTTCAGAGGGAGGCATTGACCCCGAAAAAAAAAAGCTTTCAGAACTTGGCCCACCCGAAAAAAAATTTTCAGACCTAACCCAGGGTGGAGACTGTCCTAGAACTTTTTTTTTTTCAACACAGAGAAATAATTTATTTTTATCGGACGATGTCGGGAAAGATCGGTGTTTTTCGACACCGCGTCTTCGAGGGAAAGAGACGGAGCATTACTTTAAAGTTAAAATTCTAGGAGCGAAAGAGACGCCACTACATAAGAGATGGAGCATGCATTTGAAAGCTAAAATTCTGGGGGAGGGAAAGAGACAGCAATACTTGATGGTACAATAGTGTTCGAGCAAGAACGAGGAGCACCTACGTCTTGCCTTACCACGCACAGTAGTTTTATTTTACGCGGTGAACGAACGTTATGTTTATGTGTCGCGGTTCAAATTGCGCGTACAATGGAGTCAATAAACGAGCACGTTTATGGGACGCTTACACTTACTTTAACGCACACTTAATTATTTACAAAAGTACTACCACGCAAGTACGCGGAGTGGAATTAGAAGATTCCAAGAAAGTTGAATAGAATATCGGAGCGCCGATAGCTCTTTGTGATAAACAACGCGTAACGCCACGATGTCGACAGTTCCGCGTTTCACAGAGAAGAGGTCCAGTGGTCGCAGAGACGACACGAGGCAAGGCACCGGCTCGAGATCGAGGACACCTGGCCAATCCGCGAAGACCACGTAACATCGCGTGTTACTATGCAAATGAAGGTGGGAGTAATTAGTCCAGGTGTCAATCAAGAGATGGCCCGCTCAGGCCGTCTCCGCGACCACTCAGTTGCCAAGGCGACAACAACGCAGGTTTGAATTTGCCGCGCATCCTCGCTACAGCGTGCAGATGGAAATTGGTCGCACCACTGCGACCAATCCCAAACATTCCCGCCCGCCTTCGTCAGTATGACGAAGTTGCTAAACGGCTAGCTGTAAGTGCAGCATGAAACGGCGCGAGCACGCGACGATTGAAGAAAATACTGACAGTTGCAAGCGCAACGAGTATCGCGAAGGTACGCGAGCCAGCATAACTACGGCTAGCTGCAGAAGTGCAGCATGTAACGACGCGAGCACGCGACGAATGTAGAATATACTGACAGTTGCAAGCGCAACGAGTATCGCGAAGGTACGCGAGCCAGCATAACTACGGTTAGCTGCAGAAGTGCAGCATGTAACGACGCGAGCACGCGACGAATGTAGAATATACTGACAGTTGCAAGCGCAACGAGTATCGCGAAGGTACGCGAGCCAGCATAACTACGGCTAGCTGCAGAAGTGCAGCATGTAACGACGCGAGCACGCGACGAATGTAGAATATACTGACAGTTGCAAGCGCAACGAGTATCGCGAAGGTACGCGAGCCAGCATAACTACGGTTAGCTGCAGAAGTGCAGCATGTAACGACGCGAGCACGCGACGAAGGTAGAATATACTGACAGTTGCAGGCGCAACGAGTATCGCGAAGGTACGCGAGCCAGCATAGCTACGGCTAGCTGCAGAAGTGCAGCATGTAACGACGCGAGCACGCGACGAATGTAGAATATACTGACAGTTGCAAGCGCAACGAGTATCGCGAAGGTACGCGAGCCAGCATGACTACGGCTAGCTGCAGAAGTGCAGCATGTAACGACGCGAGCACGCGACGATTGAAGAATGGAGATAGCGAGTGGTTGTTCCAAAGTAAGCAGGTGAGCCAGCAGTGGATGGACGCCTTCACCCTCGTCAGCCCTCGCAGCTTCCAGCAGTGTTGGCGGAACGTGGACAGCGTGAGCTGGTTGTCTCCGGGCGAGCCTCGTTGGTGCGTCTCGTCGATCAGCAGCGTGACCCAGTGGAACTCATCATACACGATGATTGTAGATTTGATGGAGGACAGCGGCTGAAGTAGAGCAGCGAGTGTTGCAGCCGCCCGCCGATCTGCTCTGGTAGGGTGTCGGCCATGATGGTGTAACGGAACGAGCGATAGGACCACGAGGCACAACGAACAGCACAACGAACGGCACTAGAAATTCACCGGAGATCCGGCTCGAAGGACCAATTTTATGTTCGAGCAAGAACGAGGAGCACCTACGTCTTGCCTTACCACGCACAGTAGTTTTATTTTACGCGGTGAACGAACGTTATGTTTATGTGTCGAGGTTCAAATTGCGCGTACAATGGAGTCAATAAACGAGCACGTTTATGGGACGCTTACACTTACTTTAACGCACACTTAATTATTTACAAAAGTACTACCACGCAAGTACGCGGAGTGGAATTAGAAGATTCCAAGAAAGTTGAATAGAATATCGGAGCGCCGATAGCTCTTTGTGATAAACAACGCGTAACGCCACGATGTCGACAGTTCCGCGTTTCACAGAGAAGAGGTCGAGTGGTCGCAGAGACGATACGAGGCAAGGCACCGGCTCGAGATCGAGGACACCTGGCCAATCCGCGAAGACCACGTAACATCGCGTGTTACTATGCAAATGAAGGTGGGAGTAATTAGTCCAGGTGTCAATCAAGAGATGGCCCGCTCAGGCCGTCTCCGCGACCACTCAGTTGCCAAGGCGACAACAACGCCGGTTTGAATCTGCCGCGCATCCTCGCTACAGCGCGCAGATGCAAATTGGTCGCATCACTGCGACCAATCCCAAACAAATAGCATTTTATTCTAAAGCCAACAGTATTAAGCGTTCCGATTTAACATCGCAGCGTATCGCGCGATTACGCGAAATTCGACTCCTCTAGAGCGGCCGTGCACAGTAATGTCATTTGACAGCGCGAATCATAGAAAGAATTATGCGGCGTCGGCAGAATGTTTTTTTTTTCCCGATGCACAGGGAAATAATACTTTAAAACGTCAAATCTTAAAATTAGGTGGCGAAAGTTTCAGCGAGGTGCAAATTATCATATTTTAATCGTTATATACAATGAATGCTATAGCATTCACGTCCGCGAACGTGTTAAATTAGGTGGCGAAAGGAGAAGGTAAAAAAAAAATAGAAGGTAAATCAAATGTGACACAGAAATATGATTAAAATATATATTTTTTTGTATAAAATAATCTTAATAAAATAAAATAAAAAGAAATTAAAAAACTATCTTGACGGGGGTGGGGATCGCGGCCGTCGCAAAGGCCCCATCTGCTGATTTGACAGACATGGTCGTCGCAATCTTTCTCGGGGGGGGGGGGGGGGGGGGGCGACCAGAGGTACGACCCGGGGT
Organism: Andrena minutula; assembly: GCA_929113495.1. Taxonomy (NCBI): domain Eukaryota; kingdom Metazoa; phylum Arthropoda; class Insecta; order Hymenoptera; family Andrenidae; genus Andrena; species Andrena minutula. The sequence continues at coordinate 46,275,092 of OV815993.1, read as the reverse complement.
CAGAGATGGGCATTATTTAAATAAAAAATTATTTAAATAACTTTTTAAATAAAGGAGACTTTATCTGTATGTATCATAAATAAAAATTCCCAGAGTTATTTATTATTTGAAGCGCCATAAATAATATTTTCAATCGACGAGAATTCATCCGTAGGTCTATAAATAAAATTTTTAGCGACGAGAATTCATCCGTAGGCCCATAAATAAAATTCTCAACCGACGGGAATTCATCCGTCGCTTTGGCCAATTTTCTCACTTTCATTTGTATTTATTTAAATAGCTCTAGGCGTGGCTGCGGAGGCCCTCGGGCCTCAAGCGCCTTTGATCGAAGCCGCCGGGTCCTCGAGGCGAGCGACATTGTATAGTTCGCCCGTCTAATCTGCAGCGCGGAGTTGCTCGGTGACGAGTCATCGAATGTACAGAAACTGAATTTCTTTATTTTTTATCGTATGAATATGAAAGGGACACCAATGCATTCCTTGCATTCTCTCGATTAAATGGATAAAAAAATATTTAAATCGGGTCAGTTTTAACGAAACGGGCTTTCAATCCTGCAAATTAATTTTATGCCTAATATCGTTAATAGAGGTAGTGAGAGCAAACAACGGACTAACCCACAATTTTTTCGAAATTGAGTTAATAGCAATAGCGTATTCTTATAGGCGCTACTAATCATATAAAATAGGGGAAAATTTTTTTTTAATGTGAGTTGATCCGTTGCCGCTTTTACTGCTTCAATTATAGTTAAAATTTTGTCAGGTGTGGTATAACTTTCATCGGGAAAGCACAAGGTGTTACTTTCGTACAGATCCAATGACAAATGCGGAATTTAAGATTTTTCCTTTCTTACATAATGGCTAGTGCAATCACTACTATCCTTGTCTTTTATAGTCCCGTGGTTCTTGGCTGTCAAGCGCTCCTTCTTAAGCAGGGCTTGAAACCGTTATTATAAAGATGTAAATTCTTGAAAGAGTTATGAAGAACCTTTATTCTGAATAACCGTTATAAAAAACCTAAATATCAGACTATATAAGTTTAAGTTACAGTTTCTATATAGTTCTATTACTTTTATTTTTTGAGTTCTATATAAGTTCCAAACTATACACTACTGTGTATAACCAAATTGTTTAAAAATTATTATAAATAAGTAAGTAAATATATATTATGTCGCCGCGCCGGCCGCGGCTATCAGTCAGTGGTCTATCACAGTTCTCTTACCAAAGGGCATAGCTTTCCCCATTCACGTGGCCAGATCCTCCAGAAACAGAGTCCCTATTCTTTGGCAATACGGCGTCAGGCCGCTTGCCATATCTAAACCATCTCTTCATTATAACAAGCAATCCTTCGACACCCTATAGTTGGAAGACTCAAAATGGTCGTCAACCATAGCATGACGCCAGGACTGTTTAATCTCATAGACCCCCATTCGGAAACACACGCAGCCTATGTCCCAGTCATAAACCATCGAAGGCCGTACAGCGTGGGGACATCCGCCCTCGGCCTTACTCTTACATTAATGGGTAGGAATCGACGGTATTGTCAATATTGCAGTTGAAAGTGTAGAGACGCGTACCTGACCGTGTTAAGACGTGGGACGATATTGCGCATAAAATTAATTTGCAGGATTGAAAGCCCGTTTCTTTAAAACTGGCCCGATTTAAATATTTTTTTATCCATTTAATCGGGAGAATGCAAGGAATGCATTGGTGTCCCTTTTATATTAATACGATGAAAAATAAAGAAATTCAGTTTCTGTACAATCGATGACTCGTCACCGAGCAACTCCGCGCTGCAGATTAGACGGGTGAACTATACAATGTCGCTCGCCTCGAGGACCCGGCGGCTTCGATCAAAGGCGCTTGAGGCCCGAGGGCCTCCGAAGCCACGCCTAGAGCTATTTAAATAAATACAAATGAAAGTGAGAAAATTGGCCAAAGCGACGGATGAATTCCCGTCGGTTGAGAATTTTATTTATGGGCCTACGGATGAATTCTCGTCGCTGAAAATTTTATTTATGGACCTACGGATGAATTCCCGTCGATTGAAAATATTATTTATGGCGCTTCAAATAATAAATAACTCTGGGAATTTTTATTTGCTGAGTTTGGAATAAATTTTCTACTTTTATTCGAACCCAATTTTTTATTTAAATAAAAAATTTGCCCATCTCTGTCCGGGGTGCGCCCGGGACCTCCGCCAGCAGCCGCGCCAACCGCGCCATATAAAACATCGGCTGTTCTTGCTCCGCCAATAGGTCATAATTCTGAAACATATACACAAGCATTGATATCTAGAGACGCGGTAGCGTCTCGACGTCAAGTACATGAAAAACACCCGGTATATGTCGATGTCGCTACCGTGTACCTTTACTCGTCGCGGAGACACTCTGTGACGTATGTCACTCAGGAGGTAAGGATCGGTGTGATTAGCTAGAGTCGGTAAGACAGGGTTCGTGTACACCGATTTCTTAATAACGTAATCCTTTATTACTCGTCCTGTATTTCAATAACATTGTAATGGTCTCCGGTTGCGAGACGATTATCGGTGGGACGGAGAAGGGATTGTGATGCCGACTCAGTCGGTGTGTCCGGGTTCGGCGAATGAGTAAAATGCGTTGTTAACAATAACAGTGTTTATTTGGCAAAGTCTGTATTAGGCTGAGTTTAGTGACATATGTCCCGTTTCCCGATCACGATTCTTGCGGGCGGTTCGGTAACTACGGTGTAAGCGCGATGCTTGAGCGGTATCTCTTAGCGAACGCGTCGGTTCTTCCGGTGCGTACGTTTCGGCAGCGCGGGCTTGAGCGGTATCTCTTAGCGGCGCGTCGGTACGTCCGGCGAATACGTTTCGGTAGCGCGGCCGCTCGAGCGGTTTCTCGTAGCGGCGCGTCGATGCACGGCGGCGTCGGCTTGTCGGCGAGCGGTTAGGAAAGTGGGATGCGGATTTATTGAACGTTCTGCTCAGGATGGCCTTATGGGGCACGTCCGTTGAGAGTCGTATAATCGCGTATCAGAGTGCAGTAGGGTTCTGGCCTAATGTACGCGGAGACACCTCTCTGACGTAGGCAGGGCGCAAGATTTCTCTCGGCCTATTTCGGAGGAGGCTGGTTATGGTACAGTGGTGGCGATGGCCGACCATTGACACACCTCGTGGGAGCTAAAAATGAGCTTCTTGCCGTACCGCGTGAAGCGCATAAGCGACACGCACAAGAGCTCCTGATTCCGCTCGCCGCGGCCTTTATATGCAGGAGCCGTGCATCTTCGCAAGCGAGGCAATACGCAGGCCCAGTGGCCACTTAGCGGCATGGGTGCGTACTGCACCTCGCCCTTTGTTTTTGTTTCGCGCGCTCGCGCGGTCCGCGTGACGTGACTTCGTCACACCCCCTCCTTACTTGGGGAAGGAACAAAAAGGTGACCGTCACCGTTTGTTTACTTCGGCGGTTGCTTAATTCTAACATGTACGTCTAGATACATATTTACTTACGACTAACTAACTCTACGGGTTGCAACCCACGCACTTAACATTACCCACCACCAAAATCGGGGCGATCGGCGGCCCAGCTCCACGGGCGTGGGTCGGAGGACGGCGTGGCCGCTGGGGGGCCTCGGGGGCCTGGCTGTTCCAGCGGCTGCAGAACGACGGACGGCGGTGGCGTGACCGCTGGGGGGCCCTGAAGGCCGAGCTGTACCAGCGGCGACGGGGCTGCGGTGTCAAACGGCGGTGGCGTGGCCGCTGGGGGGCCCTGTAGGCCTGGCTGTACCAGCGGCGACGGTGCTGCGGTGTCAAACGGCGGTGGCGTGGCCGCTGGGGGGCCCTGTAGGCCTGGCTGTACCAGCGGCGACGGGGCTGCGGTGTCAAACGGCGGTGGCGTGCTTCTAGTGGAGACTGGCGGCTGCTTTTTCCTCGGCCGTGACCTTGTCCTGGTCAGCAGTCAGTCTCATGAGTTCGGGCAGCGTCTTAAACTCGGTTCGTTTAATATAGCGGCGGTACTCCGGGCGGAGGTTTCGGTAAGCCCGGTTGACTTGCTGCTCCAACGAGTATTTTCCGTACTGTTGCATTAGCGGCAGTATGTCTAATGTAAAATCAGTGGCCGTTTCTCCTGGTCGTTGTACGCGTCGGGTAATCGCTTCCTCGAGTTCACTTTCGTCTTCGGTAGCGAGGAAGAATGCCCGGAAGTCGGTCACGAAATCGTCCCACGACTGCCATTCGGTGCGGCGGAGGCGATACCAGCCGAGTGCTCTTCCTTTGAATATCTCGGAGAGGCACTGTATGATCTGAGTTGGAGTGACCCTGTAACTATGTTGCAGGTCCCCCAGCCGTTGCAAGAATTCGGCGGCTCCGGGACCGCCATCGTAGCGGGTCCCCCACCTCCTAATTCTTTCCATAGGTGTTGCCTCGGGTGCGATTACGTTATGTTCTGCACTGGGCGTGACCTCCGGTGGGTTGGATGTTTCGCCGGTTATTGTGATCATTGGTGGTCCCATAATATTATGATCTCGGCAGTACGCGGTGACTCGTTGTCGTAGCTCGTCGAGATTACCAATAGCGTTAATTCCGTATTCTTCGGCGACTTTGACTAATACGGCTTTCCGTAGCTCGTAAACCCAGCCTACGCTTATACTCATTCGCCCTTCTCCTCTTCAAAGTCCCTGTTCGGGCGCCATTTTGTAATTGTCTCCGGTTGCGAGACGATTATCGGTGGGACGGAGAAGGGATTGTGATGCCGACTCAGTCGGTGTGTCCGGGTTCGGCGAATGAGTAAAATGCGTTGTTAACAATAACAGTGTTTATTTGGCAAAGTCTGTATTAGGCTGAGTTTAGTGACATATGTCCCGTTTCCCGATCACGATTCTTGCGGGCGGTTCGGTAACTACGGTGTAAGCGCGATGCTTGAGCGGTATCTCTTAGCGAACGCGTCGGTTCTTCCGGTGCGTACGTTTCGGCAGCGCGGGCTTGAGCGGTATCTCTTAGCGGCGCGTCGGTACGTCCGGCGAATACGTTTCGGTAGCGCGGCCGCTCGAGCGGTTTCTCGTAGCGGCGCGTCGATGCACGGCGGCGTCGGCTTGTCGGCGAGCGGTTAGGAAAGTGGGATGCGGATTTATTGAACGTTCTGCTCAGGATGGCCTTATGGGGCACGTCCGTTGAGAGTCGTATAATCGCGTATCAGAGTGCAGTAGGGTTCTGGCCTAATGTACGCGGAGACACCTCTCTGACGTAGGCAGGGCGCAAGATTTCTCTCGGCCTATTTCGGAGGAGGCTGGTTATGGTACAGTGGTGGCGATGGCCGACCATTGACACACCTCGTGGGAGCTAAAAATGAGCTTCTTGCCGTACCGCGTGAAGCGCATAAGCGACACGCACAAGAGCTCCTGATTCCGCTCGCCGCGGCCTTTATATGCAGGAGCCGTGCATCTTCGCAAGCGAGGCAATACGCAGGCCCAGTGGCCACTTAGCGGCATGGGTGCGTACTGCACCTCGCCCTTTGTTTTTGTTTCGCGCGCTCGCGCGGTCCGCGTGACGTGACTTCGTCACAACATATACCAATAGACGGCGGTCGAAGCGTACATGTGCTGGCTTAGCTTAATACCATTGACTGGTGCTAGATACGGCGTAGTCGTGGAGGTCGGACAGAGTCCTCGCACCTCTTACTCGGAACGGACTAGATAGAGACCGGGCGGTATCCCGGTGATTCTACGTTGGCGCGAAGCGCTTTGGAGACCGGACAGCTTCCAGACGTCTCGGTACTGGCGGGTAGAGACCGGGCAACTTCCAGGCGTCTCGGTACGGCGGCTAGAGACCGGGCAACATCCGGGCGTCTCTGTAAACGGGGCAAGGGGGGCGTGAGACCGGGCAGCTTCCAGCGTCTCGATACGGTGGCTAGAGACCGGGCAACATCCGGGCGTCTCTGCAACGGAGCGGCAGGCCTAGAGACCGGGCAACTTCCAGCGTCTCGATATGGCGGCTAGAGACCGGGCAACATCCGGGCGTCTCTGTAAACGGGGCAAGGGGGGGGGGCGTTGAGACCGGGCAACTTCCAGCGTCTCGATACGGCGGCTAGAGACCGGGCAGCATCCGGGCGTCTCTGTAAACGGGGCGGCAGGCCTAGAGACCGGGAATCATCCTGGCGTCTCCGTAATGGCACAATGGGTGGCGATCGTTTGATCGGCGGTTACCGGCTTTGTTTTCCTATTAACGCGTCACTGGGCAACATCCAGATATGCGCTGTTAGGGAGGGGGATCCGTAGCCCCACTCGAACTGCCTGTTTTGCGTCGCGGCGAGGCTTATGTCCCGATGTCCGGAATATTTTTGCAGCGAGAAATCGACGCGATCTAGCGGCGCGGTGGGGAGTTATCGTCATCGCGCTGACTCGTCGCGAGCCTGGTGTGCCTCGGCCCGGGTCGGCGTGGTTCGGACGCGGTCGGCCGGGCATTTGGCGTCTCACTCACTCCCGGTCGGATTACCGCGCGCTCGATTCCTCACGTGCTGGGACGCTACGTCACAACTCTAACCTAATTCTGACATGTATACATTAATATCTCATCACGCCTGCAATATTTTGTAAATTTAAAGGCATTTTTCTTATATAAACCGCATATCGGCTTTCGAACAAGACCAATTTCAATAAAATCGGTCCACGCATGACAGAGATATCGTAATATCGTCTAATGGATCTGTCGAAAATGGTACGATTTTTCTTCTTCTTATTCTTCTGATTCTCCTAGAAATTTTTCGTCATCATCAAACATTACGTATATATATCGTCAATATATATATATACGCGTTACGCGCACACCTTCAGCCAACACATGTATCGTTCTTCGTTCGTCGTCCGCCATTGTACGTACATATATATATATATATACTATTTTGAATTTTATAACCTAAGTGCTAAGTGTCAAATAAAGTAAGTTGTCCGAATTTGAAATGTCACGAGTTTTTACACTAAATAGGAGACTGAATTATTGTCTCAATTAATAAGGTAAGTCGCCAAAATTTTTTAATAATAGGTTTCTTATGTAGAGTCACAGACTTGGAAGTTGTCCGGAGATGGTTCGACTGATTGTGAGAAGCATCTCCTTTCACATAAATGTCTGGAAATTTGTACAATGCATGTACAAAATAATAATGTTATTGTAACAAATTGCATTTAAATTCTTATGTGGAATTGCAGGCTTGCAAGTTATCCGGAGAAGGTTCGATTCGACCGAGAAGCATCTTCTTTTGCATAAGTTTCTGAAAATTTGAACCATATGTACAAAGTAATGTATTGTAACAAATTGCATTTATTTAAATTGTCAGATATTTATTTTTATAACATTTTAATTTACAGTTTTTATGTAAAGCCTATATAAACGAAAGGGACGGAGAGGCTTGGATAAAAATGAAAGGGACGCAGAGACTTGGATAAAAGTGAAGGGGACGCAGAGGCTTCGATAGAAATGCCTTCATTTCTATCGAAGCCTCTGCGTCCCCTTCACTTTTATCCAAGTCTCTGCGTGTCAAATAGTGGATGCACAGGCTTAAATAGAAATGAAGCATCTTCTGTCTCACAATTTTGAAAATTTCCCAAATAAGGTAAATCGACAAACTTTGTATAAAGACATAGCATTAAGAATTATTATCTCCCTTGATGCTTTTCAATCTTTTGTGATAGACATTCGTAATTCTTTAATAATAAAATCCACAGTAGTTGCTACGCTATTCATTAATTCTTTAGATTTCCATTATTTTTGTAACAAATTGCATTTATTTATTTAAATTGTCAGATATTTGTTTTTATAGCAAAACTATTTTTTTTTAATTTACAGTTTTTATGTAAAGCCTATATAAATGAAGGGGACGGAGAGGCTTGGATAAAAATGAAAGGGACGCAGAGGCTTCGATAGAAATGAAGGGGATGTACAGGCTTAAATAGAAATGAAGCATCTTCTTTCACACAATTTTGAAAACTTCCCAAATAAGGTAAATCGACAAACTTTGTATAAAGACATAGCATTAAGAATTATTATCTCTCTTGATGCTTTTCAATCTTTTGTGATAGACATTCCTAATACTTTAATTAATAAAATCCACAGTAGTTGCTACGCTATTCATTAATTCATTAATTTTTTAGATTGCCATTATTTCAATTCACCAATAAACATACTAAACTTTATTCAAACACCAATAAATTGTGCGTTAAAAATATTGAATCTCGTTTTATTTTCGCTGATTCGCTGAATTATTACCATTAGCATTCAAATTTCCTGCAACATTTTCTGATACATTATGTAGTCTCTACACTCACTATAGCAAAAGGCCACTCTATTTCTATAAATAATAAGTTCTATGTCAAGTTGTATATAACTAAAATGTGGCTTTTATATTTATTTACAGATAATCGAAGCAGAAGATGATGCAGTGCAATCTACGTCAGAAAAAAAAATTATTGAAACATGGCATTATTATTATTATATTAATTAAATGAGTTTATTCAGCTTCGATCCTCTGTTTCCTTACTATACATATAATATAATACATATAGATTGGCAATCCGGTGCACATGGTTTCTGTTCGTAGGTGTTAAACTTACGTAGAATATAGAATTTATACTTAATTCTGTCGCGTGATAATTTGTAATTTATAATATTAAAAATTATCTAAAGTCAGTCCCTATGCAAATTATCTTTGTAAAAAGAAGTGAGATCCCCATAAAAAACTTCAAAAAAGTAAAAAAATACGCCAAGTACATGAAAAATCAAATAAATCACAAAAAATAGAAGACAATAATAATCACAAAAATTGAAGATACTAATAATAAAATAAAATATAATTTTTAATTTTGATAATTTTTAAGTTATAAAAAATAATATTAAAATTTATCTAATGTCAATCCCTATGCAAATTATCTTTGTAAAAAGAAGTGAGATCTCCACAAAAAACTTCAAAAAAGTAAAAAAATACGCCAAGTACATGAAAATCACAAAAAAAAAGAAGATAATAATAATTACAAAATTAAAAAAAGATGTGAAATCAAAATGAGCTGCCAGTACATAAAGATGCTTTCCAACTGCGCTTTAGATGACACAACTACATATGCACAGCTAAAATTCCATTACTCATAATGGCTATTTATACAAAGAAAAAATGTATTAAATAATAATATGCAGATATATTTTTATACAAATAAATATTTTAATACGAATAAATATTTGATTCAAAATACTTGGCGCTGCGCAACCGAAAAAATGTTAATTGCCTTCCGTGATAACCAGGTCTGCCGGCAGATCCGGCGCAGTTTATGTCCGCATTCAACTACGGATCTGCCGGCAGACCCTGACAAGGCAGAATCTGCTGCGGATCTGCCGTTCATCTGCCGGCAGATCCGCAGTTGAATGCGGACATAAACTGCGCCGGATCTGCCGGCAGACCTGGTTATCACGGAAGGCAATTAACATTTTTTCGGTTGCGCAGCGCCAAGTATTTTGAATCTGTTGAATGACTTGCTTCTCGTGACTATCTAACAGGGTTATGGTACTTTCTGTGAGGTAATGACTTACTGAGAACTCTATTTCTCCTTTTGCACTATTACTATATGTATATTTATTTGAATATAAGTTTGTAATACTGAACATCAGTCTTTTATTCGCTATTAACACGTGCGTGCAACTTGCCCGGTTTTCACATAGAAGAAGAACGTTTTGCATTTCTTCCGCCCAGGCGCTACAGTATTCGATACCATAGAGGCGTGGCAAAGAGGAAGAGCGCGCGGAATTCGAACGTCCGTTCTCAACAGAATCAAATATTTATTCGTATTAAAATATTTATTTGTATAAAAATATATCTGCATATTATTATTTAATACATTTTTTCTTTGTATAAATAGCCATTATGAGTAATGGAATTTTAGCTGTGCATATGTAGTTGTGTCATCTAAAGCGCAGTTGGAAAGCATCTTTATGTACTGGCAGCTCATTTTGATTTCACATCTTTTTTTAATTTTGTAATTATTATTATCTTCTTTTTTTTTGTGATTTTCATGTACTTGGCGTATTTTTTACTTTTTTTGAAGTTTTTTGTGGATTATATTAACACAATAAACATAAATGTATAAAACAATGCAAACTACTACATACCTGCGGGGGCGGTGGCGGCGATGGTGGCGGCGAAGGCCAGTGAGGTGGTGGGGGAGGCGACGGTGGTGGCGAGTTCTGGAAAAAATAGAAACGCATGATATAATATTAACATAATCTCAATGATTAACACTATTCTTACCGATAGATTTCACATCATTTGACCGGTCGCGTTAGGTAAGACAGACTACAAATTTTTTCACAGAAAATAAACAATAAAACAAGACGTGAATATTCAAAAAATGTATTATACGTATATTTGAGGCGAAGTCGTGAAGTTTAAAGGCGATTCAATTACGTTGTATATAGGAAATTCTAATCGATATTTTAAAAACGGTCTTTTTGATCGATTCGTGGTAGGAATAGTGTTAAACGCGATAAATGTAAAAAAAATATTTATATGTACATACATCAGGGTCACACTCCGGGGCGACTCTTTCTAATCCCATTATCACACTTTATACAGGGTGTAAACAGTATACGTAGCAATATTTTAGGGGGTGGTAGGGGAGGTCCAATGGAACATAAAAGTCCTATGACATAATGTCCGATCTGTCTCCATTTTACAGTAATAATGCCTCAAAGTTAACATGTCTATATGCTAAACTAATAATCGCAAGATTCCATAATTTTGCACATACATTGGAGACCACCAGTAGAGTAAAATGGTCTGAATACATTTTGTTGTATCTCGTATAGTTTCGCTGTTATAAAGGTTTAAACATCGGAGATGTTTGTGGAAAAGATCGTCGCTACACGCACACAGATGAGCCGTAGCACCAAGACCGCCCGTTGTGAGCTGTTCAAGATGACCCAGTAAGCAAGTAACTACGGGCCCCTTACAGTAGCGGTCCCATTGAGGATCTGTTTGGAGTAGCGGAGGCACTTAGGGTCGTCAGCTAGCAAATAAGAAACAAGTGAACGAAAACTCTACACGTGTTCTTAGGCCAGGTGTGCAGTGGTGGCAATTTGTTGCATGACAGTTTTGATGCTTATGAAGAATGCATTGATTTACATGGAAGTAAATTCCTTTGACGACGTGACTGCAAAACGTGTTGTTTTTTTTCAGAAAATGATAAAACTGTTTCTTTCCTTTTAGTGTGACTAAACTGTCACGCAACAAGCTGCTGCCAATGCGTGGCTACTCTGACCTGAATGTGCTTTTCTTTTGAAAATCGAACGCGTGTTTATACTCGAGAGATAAGGGATCTGTCTTGCATTTGACGGTAGGGTGAAGCAGGCGGGACTACGCGCAGTCAGCGGACTACCCCTTCTCTTCCTGTGTCTCTTCGCGAGGCGTATTGATGTTGGATAATACTCTTTAATTTCTAGTTCTCCAAAATTAATCAGGCTGGTAGAGAACGATTTACTACAGTTTTGGGTAATTTATGGCTTAACTGGTTCCGCCTCGTAGCAAACGTGAACTCAGGGCATCGGGAAACGGAAACAGGATTGGTATGCCTTTTCTCCTTTTGTAACAGTTCGAGGACTTTTCTGTTTCTCGTCTCTTCGGACCCTTTCGAACCGAAACACGTGGTGTCTGCTGTCTATCTCTAAGCAATGGGTACATTGGCAGTAAAAGAAGGGAGCGCGGGCTTTTGTGAAAGTGTAGGATGGTTCGTTCGTTGCACTTCTGCAACGCACATGTGCCTCGAAAATGTGCTTGCTTCTTTTTACCTAAAGCATCTTGTCCTGGTGGGAGTTAACTCATAATGGAACGAGAAAAACTACTTGGAGTAGAGGAACTTGCTTGGAAAAATCCTGTCAGTTTGCAATCGCGTCAGAGAAGTGTTTTCTACACAAGTGTATTACGCGTTGTTCCGAGCATAAACCTAGAACAACGGAGACGCAATTACTGCTGTACGAGCATTTGGGCAGCTATATCCGCGGCACCGGACGCCAAGTGAAAATTCATTTTCACCAATTTTTATAAGGTACGAACGCGGTCCATGAAAAATAAATTAACTGATCAGTGTTAGTAAGAGTGCAGTGAAGTGAATATTCGTTATCTACATTAACCCAATCGCAATTGACGTTGCGACCCTTTTACTTTGGTTAGTGTCGCGTACCTGGGACCAGCTGTGCACTGGACGCATCCGTCGCTGACCAGCATCAGTTCAGTGACCTAGTGACGCAGGTTTTCAAGCTGCAGGTGAATTTCCGAAAGAGTGAGTTTTAGTTACTTTATTGGTGATTATTAGTTATTAAATTTAACGCAGGCTATGGCTTATTTCCGGCGATATTTATCTAAATTTCCGTACCTAAATTTTGTCTTCGGGGGTTTTAAACAGACTTATTCATCATCAGCAACAATGTTGGCCGTTATTAAACTACGGATTCTTATCACAATAACGAACTACGATCACGTTTTGTTTATTTCCTGTTACATTACTTTTTCATTTAAGCGATATTTGAAAACGAAATCTACGTATTTCTTGTCCTCTCACTTCAAATAATTATTATTTTCGATTCTGTTTTAAAAAAAATGTGTATTCACTTTTTTACGTTTGACATGATTTGCCTCGATTGATCTTTTACTCGTAATTCACTTTAAATGACAACCAAACGATGACGAAAGGTATCGATTGCCGTCGTTTTCGCAGAGATCTGATGAGAAATGCGGAGCTGGAAGAGTTTGGTTCTTAATAGGTATTCAAACCCCTTCAAGGGTCGGAAGCCATAAACTTGCGGTGAAGCATCATGGTGTGTTGTCTTCGCTACGGGATATGATGCGGCATCTCCTTGAGTCGAGTCGCTGGAGGATCACTCTTAAAAGTCTTTCCTTCCGAAAAACACACCACTTTGGGAATTACATGAAAGATCAGAAGTCAACACCCTGTTTCAATGTGTTGGTCTCACCAATATACGCGAGCTACTACCCGTTTCAAACGTATGGTGCAAACTTTAGGGCATTATTACTGTAAAATGGAGACAGATCGGACATTACGTCATAGGACTTTTATGTTCCATTGGACCTCCCCTACCACCCCCTAAAATATTGCTACGTATACTGTTTACACCCTGTATAACAATTTGACTGCTGTCAACCACATTTTGAATGCAACTGGTCTTGATGCATCTCCTGGCTCTCGCATGCTAAAACCCCCTCCTATCATGAAGTCGAGAAGTGCCTAGCTTTGCAAAAGTACGATGCCATTGTTCTTCATTATCTTCGTCACAGGCCACCTGTGCTCCAGCTGCATTTTCGCTGACCATCCTCCTCCTCCTCCGTGTCTTTATCTTCTTCTTCTTCTTCTTCTTCTTCGTCACTGACCATGCTCTCCTTATTCACACGTATCTTCTTTCCCTTCTTCGAACCATTTTCTAAATAATTGCAACCATCGTCTTAAACTAGCATACATCATATTTAGGAAGTTGGTTTAGGGAGGGTGAAGAAAATTATACGCATTAAAAAATGATTATATTTATTTATGAATTTCTCTCTGGCGTTTAGTCCACCAGTTGAATATTTTAAATACATTTTGCAAGGCACAATGCTTTGCGTGTCTGCCACATCGCAGAGTATCAACTACATTTAGCTTATTTAGAGATTGTATATCCTCGTAGTCAATGTCCAGCGTCTCGATGATCACATCCGCTCTCGTACTTTCATCGAGGAAATCCGCAAGCCATTCGCGTTTCTGCAGCCCTTTAACGTACACGACATGACACGTGTCATCTTCTTCGTCGATCGCATCAGCTACAGCTTTCGTAATTAGCTGTTTAGCCATACTCTATGGAATTTCTCCATCGTCCCAGCGTAGCCCATGATGTTTCGTCGTCAACCACCGGATGCTTGATTTGTCAGATTTCGTAAGAAGATATTGCGGCATCGAACTCCGAAAAATATAATGCGAGAGAATTGTTCCTTTTCGCAGGACAGCCACTTCCTTGACGACAAATCTCCAATCGACGAGGAACCCTTGCAGGTCAACAAATGTTGGCGCGGACATTATCGATACAATTTAGAGGCCCGCTCGCATCCAAGACAGATTGGGGAATGCAGTCTTTCTCGTAAAGCATTCTCTTTCATTTCTTTTGGTACGAATTTAACACAGGAGAGGGCAGGCAATTTAATTCATTTTGCGCACCACGTTTGTCAGCGGATTGTATTCAACCACCCGATCGTGCAGAATCAGACAATAGGCCGTAGTATTTGCCGGTACGTTCTCTTTACATTCGAATTCTATACGCACATCCACGGTACCGCTTTTAACCGACTCATTTTGTCGCGAACAATCAATCACCACGAAGGGACCAAATTCTAAAAATTTGGCCACGCTGAATAATCCATCGTTATAGTTGTAATATGATTTACGGAATTGCGTGTACATGTGAAACAAGATGGCATGCTTATCTATGTCAAAGTCCACCTGCATGTCCTCATATGGGTGAAAATCCGAGTTGAGAAAAGCTTTTACATTGGTTAATTTGCATTTGTTGAACATACTAGCATCTTTGGACATATCATTCTTTCGATCAGTCTGTAGAGCAAGGATAATAACACGCGGCTTCTCCAACTGTGCAGATGCCTTCACGGCCCATGAGTGCCTGGTAGTGCTCTGTAAGAGAGGATACTCGTACATATCCCACGATTGAAAACAAATGCTCAGGTTTCGTCCACTGTCCAAAGTACGTAGCAACGATAGCTTATTAACGTCGTTCAGCGTCACATGAGGCATCCGCCATTGTACTTTAACTAATTGAATTTCTGGTTCCAACATCGGCGATCCAATTAGAACATTGTTATCGTTGCGCGATCGTATTAAAATCAATTTGTGACGCGCATTAATAATAATGCGTTTGTAGTCCTCGCAAAATCCCAGCCAATATTTCAGTGGGATACAAAAATTGAAATGATTTTTCACTTTTAGCCCATCGCGTCGTTTCAAGCCCCATCCGGCATTCTCCATATTTTTGTCTTCGCCAGATGTCAGCGATACATAGTTTTTAAGCGTGCTAGTTATTCCGACGTTTCGGTTGCGATCAATTTCCACACCATTCAGCTCGTATCGAATCTCATCGAATAAAAACGCCATGCAATTACTTCCCAATGTCACAGTTTATGTATCGTTTGGCTGATTTATCTTCAATTTTCCCTCCACGTAGAGGAAACTTTCACACGGCAATGTGTATAAATCCTGCTGTTGTATGGTTATTCTTATCTCATCGCTGTACCCAAACGTTGTGTTGACGTATGGGTTGTATGTGTGAGTCTCGAGCTTGACGATGCGATCATCAAACGTTGGCTTCCCCCCAATGCTTAGAATGTCAACCATTTTTCAACTTAACTGCGCACAATGAATCCCAAGGATTTCAAAAATGCAATGTTCGCAGCAGTGAGTCTCTTCTTTTTAGCGTGATCAGAGCTGTTGTTGTTGTTGTTGTTGTTGTAAACAATTTGGTTTGAAAGAAACGAGTGTCTGGAGTCGTTCAACACAAGCATCTCTTTCGTTCGCACCACGCGTATTATCGTCGTCGCCGTCGTACGTGCAATCTGATGGTAATCTCTTCACCTTGAAAATCGAGCAGCCGTCCGTCTTGATCCACAACCCGTATCGTTAGATCCGTAACGATCCGTGCGGTGATTGGAAGGTAAATGATCTGCGCGGGCGTTTCCGATATCTTATATCCTGGTGGGACTCTCGGAGAAAATTCATGTATCGTATGTACGCGCTTTCCATTGTTGTACGCGCCAGCGGTCGCGCTGCATTCTACGCGAATAATGTTCACGTTCATGATATTAATCGGATCGTCTGATTCGTGCCACCGCCCTGGTACCAACTCCCGATTCGTCGAGAATCCCAGTAACGATCCAATGTTATTGCGCTTCGTAAAGTCTACGGTGAACGAGCAGTACAGCTCGCTTTTCATGGTATTGTTGTTGGGACGCAACACAATAGGATACACATCGCCATCGTCAGCATCGGTACCGTCGAGATTTTGAGGATACTGCTCGAGTAATCGCTGCCTCAAATACTTGGCAATGGCGTCTAGTTCGTAGGAGCCGTGGGGAATCGTAATGTATTCAGGAGTGGTGTAGATGCTGTTGCTGATGTCATAATTTGCGGTGAAGTAGAATTTATCGTTGCTCGAGTCGATGTTCGGTATTGTATGATAAGTTTCAAAGGTTGTTAGACCAAGCTCATAATCATCGTCGCTCAAATCTATGGGTGGAAAGTAGCTCACCGCGAGGGTGCTACTGTTGCCGGTTAGAGTGAATGTTAGCGACATATTCCAAGCTGTACGACTCGATTAGTACTGAATCAGAGTGGTGGGAAGTTAATCCTTAAATTTGGTGCCGATCGTTTGTAGAAAGCGTAGACATAGTTGCCCGCAATTGCTTTGATCGTACTTCTGATAAGCCGTTCGATTGTATTCGATTTTCACAGCATCTTTGTCCAGATATTGTACCAATTCCTTAGGCGGCCGAAGATTCCCAAAGCTATCGAAATATATAGCTCGACATCCTCTCTTCGCATACGCTACCCAATGAGTTCCCGACCCCTCGACATTGTTCAAATTTACGATACCGCTCTCGTTTCGACGTACTCCTCCAGCTGGTAGCGCGTTGCGCATAAGAACACCTCTAAAGAATGGAATATGCATACGTTTTGCCAACTCAGCCAATTGCACATCCGTAGTTATGCCCACAGACATTTTTATTTTCTTTTCGACGTTTTTTTTTTCGTTTCGATATTCCCTGTCCGCGCTTGTACGGTGTGAGATAAAGTCCGCGACCTTCCATGAAGCGATTATGACGCTGCATTTCCTGCAGCTGATGTTGCGCCGCCTTACTATCGTTTACCACCTTGGCTATCCCCGCCGCTCCACCAGCTAATGATCCGAGAACACCTAGCAGCGGGAGAAGTGGTAATATACCACCCCGTTTTGCCACCGGCAGAATCCGCTTTTTTTTCGATGCTCTCTTCGTAGTAGTTTTGCGGGATTTTGTTTTCACCCCTATTTCGATTTTCGTCTTGGCTTTCATAGTCCCAAAACTGTTCAATGTGTCTCCCAAACTCTCGGAGTAGAATTATATTATATATGCTTTCTTTGGTATATATTTCAACTGCTCAGAGGTTAGGTCTCGAATATTGCAATTATCCGACAGGATCAGAAGCATTTTGAATACTGAGGTGTTTTCGCTTCGGCGCGGACCTATAAATAGGACGTGTCGTCGCTTCGAAAATCAGTTTTCACAGTTCACATCGAGGATGCGATTCGTACGATAACCTGTAAGGATACGCGTGACAAATTTTGACGATAAATCGGAAATGATGTCACCGAATTCGAAGCGTAGACACGGTAGCATGCTACCAAGCACTATCCGCTGTGTTATTTGCGGTCCATCGAATTGTGGGAAAACCAACGTGTTGGTGAGCTTGTTGGAAAGTCCACACGGTGTCCGCTTCGAGAACGTGTACGTGTATTCCAAGTCGCTGCAACAGCCGAAATATCAATATTTGGAGAATTTATTGACTCCGATAGATGAAATTGGCTACTTTACGTTTTCGAATAACAGTGACGTCATCCCACCGAGCGAATCGCTTCCGAATTCTATTTTTATCTTTGATGACGTGGCATGTGAAAAGTAAAATACGATACGAGAGTACTTTGCAATGGGGCGTCACTCGAACGTTGACTGCTTCTATCTCTGTCAGACGTATGCAAAGATTCCCAAACATCTTATACGCGACAATGCGAATCTGTTGATTCTGTTTAAGCAGGATGGTACCAACTTGAAACATGTGTACAACGATCACGTAAACACCGATATGTCATACGAGGATTTCTGCGCGTTGTGTCGTAATTGTTGGCAACGAGAGTATGGTTTCGTGGAAATAGACAAGGATAGCGCGATGTCCAATGGACGTTATAGAAAGGGATTTAACGAGTTTGCCATACCGTGAGATAGTCAATCGCTGTCAACACTTTGATGAGAAAGCAACGTCAGCGGTACAACGATGATGATTGATATCGATAGTCTGGAGGTTAAGGATCGCGAGAGGATAGGGAAGGAAATTGCAAAAACTAGTGCAGCCATTCGCAAGAAACACTTGGCTTTGAAGACTGGCAAGATGGAGGAAGATATCGTGTTGGAGAGACACTTTAAACCTATCGTCGAGCTCTTGAAATATATAGTGAAAAATACCACAGAGGCAGACATATTAGGACCAGTGAGCATTCACGTTGAAAAGAATGAAACACTAACGCTTGAAACAAAAATTCACCCGAAAGGGAACACGTGGACGTTGAAGAGAAAGAGGAAATCACTCGTAACCTCCACACCAGTTCAATCGAAGCGGAAACGACGGAATACTACGTTAAACGAGTCTACGGTCCCTATCACGCCAATAAATACAATTCCTCCTGTACAATCGCTCTCAGCCATTGACGATGATGATGATGGTGATTATGATGATGACGTTTTCGAAACTTCTTCCAATGAGTCATTTGTGACATCTATTAGACAACAACTTCGAACATCCGAGGGACAAGAAACGCTTCGCAGTTATTTCGGCCCGCTGGGGCAAAAATACATAGATATAATCCTACGTGAGGATAAAAATAAGACAGGGAGAAGACAATATACATAGACTATGTATACGGCGTATACTTTACCGATGATAATAAGATGATGCTTGGGAATAAGGTTTTCGATATCGACAAGCATGATAATATACTCATCGATGGTGTAAGATACAAGGGAACGCCCGACCTTTACGAACTGATTTTCAAGAAACTTCCAAATGATGCTGTATACACCGAGGCCGGTAAACAAAAATACAAAAGTATACTGCTTCCGACGAACGCTCACAGACACAAACATGGTGATCACAATCGCATAATGAGCAACAAGGGATACAAGTACAAACATGTAATTGCACCGCTAGTCCCCAGTTCATCGGCTAGAAGGGCAGGTAAAGGTCTAAGGACACCACGACTCATGACGGTAAACGATAACAAAATCGATTACGTGCAGTGGGTCGATCCCAACGAGCTGGTCGATAGACTTAAATTGCTCATTGCATCGCGCGCGGCAGGTCACAGGGGTCTCGATAATGAAATCGCATCCATCGAGTAGGAACTTCGCGAGGCGGGCCACATTGTATACATTAAACCGCACACCGATGACGCGCACTGTATGCATCGAGATGCCGATCAACAAATTTGGGGTGTCGCTCGAGAAGAGTGGAACAGCTGGAATGGACTACTACAAATGGAACGGTTTGCTATGAAATTACATGCGAGATAACGCTCTTTGCATGACCGGTGTCGACTTTGATGCAAAATCACGCAAGATACGACGGGTAGCGCAACCCACGGCTGACACCGATGCTGTCAATAAACTGTATATGGAAAAGAGCATTAAACATTTGAGAGAGCAACAGGAAGAATTAGAGAGGACGCTGGTCGTGTTTCAGAGAGATATGCTCACGTTGCAAAACAGCGTTAAAAAAATATCGCTGCGAAGGAGAATCGTGGGAGACGGTTGATCTTGTCCGGAATTCCTTCGACCGATGGGGAGCACATAATGCGCGTACACGATAATTATCACATCATTCGTGTCGAAGACACCTCTGCGAGCAAACATGCCACCATTATCAACATCCAAGAGTAAAGAAAGCCATGGTCGCAAGATGCGTCAACTCGTTGAGGAATTGCACGCTCCAGCTCGAAGACATTTCCTGCGGAGGCGCGTCATAGTGCACGGATACGACGATCTATGGCAAGCTGACGTTGTAGAAATGCGTCCTTACTCGCGATTCAACCAAGGTCACCACTACATACTCACCGTCATCGATGTGCTGAGCAAGTATGCCTGGGCGATGCCGTTGAAGACTAAAAGTGGCGCTGAGGTGACTAAAGCGTTTGCAAAGATATTTAGAGATCGATATCCGAAAAATTTGCACACCGATCAAGGAAAAGAATTTTTCAACGCTGATGTGCAGAAACTATTGGCAAAGCATGACATTAATCATTATTCGACGTATTCGGTGATGAAGGCCTCCGTCGTGGAACGTTTCAATCGAACTTTGAACAACAATATGTGGAAAATGTTTACGCTCAATGGTACCTACAGATGGACCGATGCGCTACCAAGTCTTCTCGCAGAGTATAACGCGCGAAAACATAGAACCATTAAGATGCGTCCTTGCAATGTTACCCCTGCGATCGCCGACAAGCTGCTAGCCACCGTGTACAACAACGTAAAGATCGCCGCTCCAGCGAGATTCAAGTTGGGCGAGTTTGTGCGCGTAGGCAAATTTAAAACCATCTTTGATAAAGGCTATACGCCGAATTGGACAACGAAGGTGTTTAAGATAGCCAAAGTACAAGCAACTGATCCCGCGACGTATCTGCTCCTCGACTCCTGTGGAAAACCTGTTGCTGGAGGATTCTACGAACATGAGCTGCAACGCGTCACCGATCCTGATGCGTATCTAGTGGAAAAAGTCTTACGTAGGAAGGGGGATAAGGTGTACGTCAAGTGGTTGAGTTTTGATAAATCGCACAATTCTTGGATAAATAAAAATAATGTATTGTAAAAAATAATACATGATTCAATAAATACAATGATTCATATACATGTGCAAGTAATTTTTTTTTCCATACATGTGCGAAGAATATTATACAATAAATACAATATTTTCTATTTCACAAGGGTATATTATAATGTCCCCAGGGCAGAGTGTCGGTCGAATCGGGTATGATATATCGCTTGTCATCTTGCGGACTTAGAGCGATTTTGGATTCCGAAATGGTGTACACTTTGTGCAATTTAGACCGTATGCACGATTGTCTGCGAACCATTTTGATCTCCCTTTCCAAGCACTGCGCGTAGTCGTCGAAAGTTATCGTTCTGGCTATGACGTTGATCTTGACGCCTTTCGCTTTCTTCGTATCTTTTTTACCATCTACGCGAAGTGCATACATTTTCGCTCTAAGACCTACGAATTCCGTCATTATCGCACCGTTATTTTCGTCCTTCATCAGCCCTGGAACCTTCTTATTTAAGCGCGGCATATTCTATACATTGTCGATGGGATAATCGCTGGTGTTGAATCTGTCGATATTGTGCATCATAGATTCATAGATATGGTCGCATCGAATATGATAAATGAGGCTGTCTGTGTCTGTGTATAGAATTTTACAATTTTGAGCGTGCAGAGGAAACATGTACTCGTGATGAAATTCGTACAAACAAATTTTTTATATGTCCAGAATGCACATACCCACGTATATCGGTTTGTTGAATTTCACCTCGAGCTTTCGCAATTCAACAGCCATTAATTTTTTCGAAAAAACACTTCGGCTGTGGAATTTCGGTTTCGCGATCATTGCCTCCGCGCCATATCGCCCATCACAATGCGTTAAGAGTTTTACATCCATATGATTTCGCACATTTTCCATTGTTTTACCGAATACCGCGTTGTTCATCAATTTGTACAAATTTTTTTCAAAATCGTTTGTCGCGCTTGTTCTAAACCGTGTGTTGAATTCGATGTAATTGCGGAGCCAGGGGGATTGAACGAATTGAAGCACGCGGTGTATCTTTGTAATACGAAGACCGTGGCGCATGCACTGCTGCAGGTTGCGATAATGAATAACGTAACGCTGCTTATCGTATACCGTCGCGAGTAACTTGTCCTGTCTGCTGCCGGATGGTTTGGCACGCGTCGGACAGAACGGTAGATCGGCATGAATGTTGTGCAGACGTTGCGGATATTCTAGATCTACCTCGAGAATGTATCCCGTGGACCAGGGTTGACTAACTGGCGACTCACGAGTCGCCGGGGGCCTCTCCGCTTTGCTGCCACGCTGAACGTCCCCCCTCCATACCGACCAAACTCTGACGATCGCAGTCGATTCCTACTTCTTTCCTTCTCTTTTCGACTGAGATTGTCAGAGTTTGGTCGGAATGGAGGGGGGACGTTCAGCGTAGCAGCAAGGCGGAGGGGCCCCTGGAGGCTCGTGAGTCGCCAGTTAGTCAACCCTGCCGTGGACGAATCGACAGGGATTGGAGACACGTTAAAATTTGCGACATCTTCGGCCCATTGAAATTTAGCGTACGGCAGAGGCTGACACATTGCCCATCCATACAAATTGTTCACGTCAAAGTACATCAAGTACGATGACTCTTCCGATGCGTCGTAAGATGGCATGTACTTGTTATTGGCATGTGCGTATCTTCCGGAACATAGACTTAAACCACCGCGTATACCGCGTTCGACAAACATGACCATATCGACGTCTGTGAGCAATTCGAACGTAATTTTGGTATGTTTTAGCATAGCATCCCACGTGAAACCAGGTAAAGTGTAATAATGCGCTGAATCTAGTCCATAGCTCTTGATACAACTTTCGCGAAAATATTCAAAAATATCTGCCAATAACAAGACATCTGTCTTCAAATACAAATCGCTGTATTCGCCCAAGGTTCTGATCTCGAAACGTTGCCAAACAGTCTCGGCGTGCGCGTAATCGCTCTCGGATACAGTCTCACCCGTTAACGAACTGTAGAATGATTCGCGCGGTGGCAAGCATGGGTTCTGCAGCTTGTTCACGCAATCAAGGTATTCGTACGGAAAGACACCCTTTCGCCTCAATAAATTAAAATCATCGGCGGATAATGTTTCAAATTGGGATCGTAAAATTTTTAATTGATCTGTGCTAAGAAGAGATGCTAATTTGTCGAGACTGGTGTTGAGAAATGTGTACGAATCGATGAATCGCAATTTAATACAATTTCGCGAGTCTGAATCAGCCGTATCTTCGACATTTTTTGTAAATGAAATGTACTTTTCTTTAGTTATGGGCAACACGTCAACGCTGCCTTCAAAAGCGGTCGCTATTTCCTCGATAATGAAATGCGCATCGTAGCCGGATAAATTATGGAAAACTATGGGGATGTAAAACGCATTTTTAGAATTTAAATTGCACTCCGAATGTGCTGGGCCTCTAAACCGTCCGGAGAGATGACAGTGATCGCGAACTCGTACATCGCTAGTCTCGAATGGTTCTTCGCAAATATGACAATGTGAAGCATCGCGAAATGTGGTCCACTGTTCGGTGGTTAAATCCAGCATGGGAACATTACTAGTCAAGATGGGTTTAGCGAAGTTTGCAAAATTGTTAAGTTCGTTGACGAACCATGAAACACAATCCGCGCCGCGGCGACATCGATACGTCGATAGCGATGTATCGTACGAGCAATGCATATAATATGCTATGCTGTGCACTTTATGATGCTGGTACATGTGTAATTTATTATCACCCTTTCGATTGTCCTCCATTTTTTCAATGATGCGTTCCAGATCTGCGTACACCACGAAGGGGAGCCGCTCCTTCCTGCTGTGGTTGTTGAAACTGAGGAGATTTTCACCTTCGCTGGACAGCAGGATGGCACAGTCGTTCATTTGCCCAAAATCCACTGTATGGACCTCCAACTTCTCGGCAGATCCGAAATAGTGCATGCAGCTGTAAAAACAAAAATTTTTTTTATTTGATTTTTTTTATTTTAATTTTTTTTTTCGCGACGCATTTCATAAGTTTCTATATGTACCGATCACAGATGAATTTCTTTCCATCGTGTCTGCTCAGCTGTGCGCTCACCAGCCGAGACAAATTCTTGATCAGCACAGGTGGCCACATCTCGCTGCACATATGGACAAATCATAAGGCCAAACATCATCAAGGGCTCTCCATTCACGCCGATCGCTCAACTCTCAGTTTTTGGATGGCTTGTACTTGGACCAATTACTTTTTCCACTACACTCACTTAGTCATCTCACCATGCATCACTTATACAAGAGGACGAATCGCCGGTACGTGATCTATTGGAGAAGTTTTGGATTCAAGAGGAGCTTCCCAAAGAAACTCAATCGAAACTCACCTCTGAAGAGCAAGAGTGCGAAGACCATTTCAAATCAACACACTCAAGGGATTCAACTGGACGATACATCGTGCGTATCACTCAGCGCGTGTATGCTTGAAACGCACACTCATCAAATTCACCAAGAACGATGAGTATCGTGAACTCTATCAAGCATTCATGTCAGAATATGAAAACCTCACTCATATGGTAAGAGCACCATCAATTTTATCTAATAATAATTCAATCTTTTACCTTCCTCGCCATGGAGTACTCAGGCCCGACAGCAAAACAACCAAGCTAAGGGTTGTCTTCAATGGCTCATGCGCAACAACATCTGGGCACTCACTCAATGACCTCATGCACACCGGGCAGAATCTCTTGCTCAACATCTCAGACGTGCTGCTGTGGATTCGACAACACAATTACATCTTCGCCACAGACATTACTAAAATGTACAGGCAAATCCGAGTCCACGAAGATGATCAAGATCTCCAACGCATTCTGTGGGTGGACGAGGAAGGAAAGGAAACATCATTCAAACTCACGACAGTCACATACGGAACGAAGGCTGCACCGTTTCTGGCTGTCCGAGCATTGCTACAGCTGACCGAGGACGAAGGGCATCGCTTCCCATTGGCTGTACCATCTATCACTCATGCACGATATGTCGATGACATCTTTGGCGGCGCAGACACAGGTGAGCAACTCATCAAAATTGCACAACACCTTAAAGACCTGTGTCACGCGGGAGGCTTTCCACTCGCCAAGTGGCATTCTACATATCCTGCATTACTCGAGGCAATTTCTCCCAACTCACGAGCTGACAGCTCAACAATCTCACTCGACGACTGCCATACCAAAATTCTCGGATTGCAATGGAACAGCTTCCAAGACAACTTCACATTTGTGTCAAAGCAAATTTCAATCTCTGTCCCAACGAAACGACTCATTCTCTCAGAGGTCTCTCAAATATTTGATCCACTCGGTTTCCTCTCACCAGTCATAATTCGCGCGAAAATGCTTTTGCAAGAGTTGTGGCTGTACAAACTCAGTTGGGACGATCCACTGCCACATCAAATCATATCTCGTTGGAACACCATCAGAGAAGAACTCACAAGCCTGGCCAGGCTCTCTATTCCTAGGTGGTTCAACACCTACTCCAACTCTACCGTGGAACTACACGGATTCTCTGATGCTTCTCAACTCGCCATGGCAGCGGTAATTTACATTACCGTAACTTCACCGTCCACAAATCTCAAAGTGTCGACACTAGTGTGCTCCAAAACTAAGGTAGCACCACTCAAGAAACTCACAATCCCGAAACTCGAACTCACAGCCGCATTGATACTGGCATTGATCAAGAACTCACCTCTCAAGCGAATTGGAGACACGTTCCAGGTACCACGAACCCAGCTGATTGTGCATCTCGAGGCCTTACAACATCACAGCTTGAACGGCATCGGCTATGGTGGTCCCGTCCACCATGGCTCACTCAACCCAGTGACTCATGGCCATCACAATCAACTGTACTGGACAATTCAACTGAATTAGAAGCTCGTCCAGGAACCTCGACCTTACTCAACATTCAAGAAATCAAATACCACTGGGACCTCATATACAAATTCTCCACTCTTACAAAACTCTTTCGCATTACCTCAGCTTGTTTCAAATTCATTTCAAGGCTTAGGAAATTGCCTGTCTCATTGCCACTCACTTCACTTACACCAAAGGATTTGGAACTGGCCCGCATCTTCCGGATAAAGGCCACACAGGCACTCTACTACAAGCACGAATTTAAGGTCATCAGCTCAAATTCAACTCTGCCCTCGTCGCACGTTTTCAGTCAACTCACCGCCTTCATCGACGAACAAGGAGTCATACGAGTGGGAGGCAGACTTCGTAACGCTCCTATCAATTACGAAGGTAAACACCCTGCAATCTTGCCTCGTCACTCACGTTTGTCCGATCTGATTATAGACCACTCACACAAACAAACTCTGCATGGAGGAACTCAACTCACTCTCGCTCACATCAGACAGACCTATTGGATCATCGGAGGTCGAGCTCCAGTAAAATCTCACATTCTGCGGTGTGTGGTGTGTGCTCGACAAAGGGGGATCCGTGCCCATCAGCTGATGGGCCAACTACCTCTTTCTAGAGTCTCACCCTCACTATCATTCACCAACACTGGAATTGATTATGCTGGTCCAATCACACTCAAGACGTGGAAAGGGCGAGGAGCAAAAACACAAAAGGGCTGGATTTGCGTTTTTGTGTGCATGACAACGTCAGCTGTCCATCTAGAACTTGTGACAGACTACTCATCAGAGGGATTCATTGCAACGTATCGGCGTTTCACATCCAGACGAGGAATTCCACACAACATCTACTCGGATTGTGGAACCAACTTCGTCGGTGCGGACACTACACTCAAGAGTATGTTCACTCAAGGCTCAAAACAAAATCAACAACTGGCTTCTTTGTTTGTCAACGACAACACAACATGGTGCTTCAATCCACCAGCGGCACCACATATGGGAGGAAAATGGGAAGCGGTTGTAAAATCCATCAAGTACTATCTGCGACGGACCGTTCATGAGACTGTTCTCACATATGAGGAGTTTAGCACTCTTCTCACTCAAATCGAAGCCACGCTTAACTCAAGACCACTCGAGCCTCTCAGCGATGACCCTGAGGACCATTCAACACTCACCCCAGCTCATTTTCTCATCGGAAAACCTTTGACAACCTTGCCTGAACCGTCTCTGGAACACTCATCACTCGCACCATCAGCGAGATGGCAACTCATCCAGAAGAAGATGGAACAATTCTGGTCTCAATGGTCCACTCATTATCTACAGCGTCAGCAAGCCATTTCAAAATGGCATCCATTCCCAAACACTCTGAAAAAATCCCAAATATCGCGCTCCTGTTCAGGCCGTCAGAGTAGAGTGATTCCTTAAGAAAGGGTAAAAGATTATTTGCACAGCGTTTGGTTTCCTTAAACGGTTCTTGACCTCGACAACAGCAATCCACTGCTAGTATATTTTCAGAAACACCTGATATCGCCAGAAACGCCAGTACGTTTGCGCACGCGGGGTCCCGCCTGCGCCGTCCTCCCTTCAAATTACAAACGGATCCCTTATCGCTCGATTATAAACACGACATATTTGTTTGCATGGTTACAAACTTCGTCCATTAGCTATCCGAATAGAGTGATGGATACACAAAAGTACAACTTTTAGTAGTACAACTAACAACTAAACTACGTCTTTGCCATATTTATTTTTTCTGTCTTTTCAGCTGTTTCTAACTTTCACTTTTACTCCTTTATAAGTACCTACCTGTTCCTACCGTTTCTGCTTCCATGTACCTGGAGTGAAGGGTTCGCACAGGCCTGGTCAGCGTCAGGAATATTTAGCGACCAGGCCTTTGCAAACCGGGGGACAGCTTTCTTATCCCACGCTTTCTTTTCACCCTCTCTATGTTTTTTCCCTGTTTTTCCTACTTCATCTTTCTGCTATCTTCTTTTATTTGCTATCTCTAACTCGGTCTAGTCTTTCCTTTTTTAACCGGCGAAAATTCACGGAGCGGACACTTGGTCTCGAACCGGTTATCAGATAACACGTACCGCGCACGCATTTTTACTGTTTTTCCATATTATTTACTGTTAATTTATTACTGTTAATTGTTACTTTTAATTATTTCTGTTAATTGTTACTTTTAGTTGTTACCATTAATTACATAGTCCAACAAAATGAAACTTTTTTTCTGTCCTGCAATATCCATTGGGTGATTCTCGTAGAGTTTTGCGCCCTGAACACGAATCCGTAAACAAAATTGCTCCATCACCCTCAGTTTTTTAAAAACATGAGCTTTTGTAAAAACACGCGATTTTGGGCAAAAGTGAGGTATGACGTGAAAACTAAAAACCCTAGAAAGTTCAACTTAGTCTCAAAAGATAGAGGAGAGTTTACTGAATATATCAGTGTACAAAGTTGTTAAATTTGATTGTTTAGAATTGTTGTAAATGGTCATCAAAGTTTGAAAAAGTGCCGATGTGCATGGTTTCCACGCAATATTTTTGCATTTTTACGAAAAATTGTTTACCTAGCCCGAAAACGCTACCCAGCATCGAATTCTGTGGACATTTCTGAAGAGGAAACCATGCAGGAAAATTGTCGCAACGATTTTTAACTCGAACTAGTCGAGAAAATATCTATCGGCAACGCGTTCACGGTGTTTTGCCGCCTGGCGGCCATTGCTCGCCTGGCGCGACTCGCCAGGGCCGTTGCTACGCGTAATCGTCGCGCCGATGGTACCGTACAGTGGGCACTTACTTTCTATATGTATCAGCCCTATTTTTTTCGTATATTCGTAGATACTGTTCTCGAATTTAAATAAACGTTTCTCAATCAGTCTCTGTTATAAACAATTTCGATATTCAATGTATGAATACCTACATATGACTTGTTAATATGGAACCGTATAAAAACAAACACAATTATTTATGAAATTACAAGATTTATATTATTATGGTTTTACCAGATTTAGAACACTTTTCCAGATATTGTAACATTTGAAACTCATTAAACAGTATTTGAAGGCGACACGAAACATATTTAAATATCATTTAGGCATCTTTTTTTAATAAATTCATTATTCAATATATCTGAAACAGAGTTTGAGATACGAAAGTAATATAATTTTCTGAGGTTTAGTGAAGAGAGAGAAGTAAGGGTTCGTAGCTATCGCAGGAACTCTTTCGATATATAAACATCGCTTGGCGCCTCTCCCTAACGCGCGATACAATCAGAGAAAAAATAAATATCTTGAAATGCTCTGGTTTCTTATGCATCGTCTAAGTCAGAATTCAGTTTTGTCTTCGAAATCATTCGGGTCAGTCGTGCTAAGCAGTTCAGAAAGTCTTCCTTTGCTTTAAATAAAACTTAAATAAATCCATATTAACAAGTCATATGTAGGTATTCATGCATTGAATATCGAAATTGTTTATAACAGAGACTGATTGAGAAACGTTTATTTAAATTCGAGAACAGTATCTACGAATACACGAAAAAAATAAGGCTGATACATATAGAAAGTAGGTGCCCACTGTACGGTACCACCGGCGCGACGATTACGCGTAGCAACGGCCCTGACGAGTCGCGCCAGGCGAGCAATGGCCGCCAGGCGGCAAAACACCCTGAACGCGTTGCCGATAGATATTTTCTCGAGTAGTTCGAGTTAAAAATCGTTGCGACAATTTTCCTGCATGGTTTCCTCTTCAGAAATGTCTACAGAATTCGATGCTGGGTAGCGTTATCGGGCTAGGTAAACAATTTTTCGTAAAAATGCAAAAATATTGCGTGGAAACCATGCACATCGGCACTTTTTCAAACTTTGATGACCATTCACAACAATTCTAAACAATCAAATTTAACAACTTTGTACACTGATATATTCAGTAAACTCTCCTCTATCTTTTGAGACTAAGTTGAACTTTCTAGCGTTTTTAGTTTTCACGTCATACCTCACTTTTGCCCAAAATCGCGTGTTTTTACAAAAGCTCATGTTTTTAAAAAACTGAGGGTGATGGAGCAATTTTGTTTACGGATTCGTGTTCAGGACGCAAAACTCTACGAGAATCACCGAGTGGAATATGCAAACCAAAAATCGTGTTGGACAGTGTTATTACCGTTACTTGGTATTGTTAATTGTTTCTGTTAATTGAGATTTTTAATTGTGACTGTTAATTGTTATTGCTAACTGTTATTTCTGGTTTAACTTCCTTCAATTGTGCGTTTCGCAGATCGATGAT
This sequence comes from Andrena minutula, assembly GCA_929113495.1. NCBI lineage: Eukaryota > Metazoa > Arthropoda > Insecta > Hymenoptera > Andrenidae > Andrena > Andrena minutula. The sequence goes on along the minus strand of OV815993.1, from coordinate 46,245,279 downwards.
ATACATCGAACAAGTAGTACACAATACACCACTGCGGTGGATCATGTAAAAAGCATGTGGAGTCGACGTAGAAATGGGAGCCCGAACTTGCTATCTCTAAGTAGTGACGGGTCCGACCTTCTGGCCCGCGCGAAGGAGCGCCACGATCCGGCTTCACGTACTTTTGCGGGCCGTGCGGTGTGTGGCGGTCCGGCCCGCGGGCCGGACCGCGCGCAAGACCGACCGTGTAAAGGGGCCTAATGGGTAGCAATGGAACAGTCCCGCGCTTGGCTGTTGCCCGGGTCCCAGAAATTCAGGAGGTATTTGCACCCTTTGGGGCAGGCCTGGTCTAACGTCAGAGGTTAGAGCAGGAAATACCACCTGAATTTCTGGGACCCGGGCAACAGCCAAGCGCGGGACTGTTCCATTGCTACCCGTTGCGAGATTCGTGAGAGAACTGCATAAGTGTGCGAGCCCATTAGGACGGGGATGTAAGAAGGAAAGATGAAAAGATACCAAACCCGACACAATTTGAATTGTCATTATTAGCGATATTACATATAAAATTTATTTGCTGAAATGAAGATAAAGTCTCTTTAATTTGACGGCTTATTTCAATAAAGTATAATTTTATATTTTTTAAAATATGACAATTTGTACAGTTTGTAGACTTCTGAGTTCCACAACTTCAGTTTTTCCTTTTTTGTTTGTCCAAATTCGCTTTCAAAATAACTCTTTTTTGAAAGCTGTTGTCTGAGAGTCTATTACACTTTGGCGAGTTTGTAATGCTCGCATACGAAAATAGTCTTTCAACTGGTGCTGACGACGGTTAAAGTGTATTATATTGATAGAAGATCTTCTTTATTTCGGGATATTTGTCTAAGACTGTCCAATCTTTATTTGTCTCGTCAAATAAATGTAATATCTGTAAAATAATAATATGCATGAGGCATTATATATTTATTAACTAGAAAAAATATATTTACTAATTAGGTAAAAATATACTGACCTGCAATGATGCCTTTGAAGAATAGTCAATAATTTGGTTCGTTTGGTTGTCGCCGAAATCGAAAAGCTCTTCATGAGTCGATGTTGTGGGCGTTTGTGTACTTGAAGACTCGCCGTTCTGTTTCAATACCCGTATGATTTTTTGTTCGAAGAGATCCCGGAGCTCCTTCCGATGATGTTCCGCGATGCACAAGAACCACCGGTTTTTAAAATGCGGATGTGACAAAGCCGCAAGCGCAATATTCAAAGCCTCCGGTGTTGAAAAATTCAAATAATTTTCAAATCTAGTTTCTAAACTAGTAAGAAGAGATGCAATTAAAGGTTCACAAAATTTCCATGTCTTGTCTTTCAAAATTGTGACGAAGTCACGTCGCGCGAGCCGCGCGAGCGAGTGTAATCACAACAGAGCGCTAGGCCAAGTACTCGACGCGGCCACTAGGTGGCCACGGGGCCCGCGCTCTGGCTCGCTTGCGAAGATGTACGGCCGCCGTATATAACAGCCGAGTCGAGCGGAATCAGGAGCTCTTGTGCTAGTTGCTTCCATGCTCCAAGCGGTACGACAAGACGCTCATTTTTAGCTCCCACGAGGTGCGTCAGTGGTCGACCATCGTCACCACTGTACCATAACCAGCCTCTTCCGAAATAGGCCGAGATTTATCTTGCGCCCTACCTCTGTCAAAGAGGTGTCTCCGCGCCCATTAGGCCAGAGCCCTATTGCACTTTGATACTATATTTTACGACTCTCCACGGACGTGCCCCATAAGGCCATCCAGAGCAGAACGTTCAAAAATCCGCATCCTATTTTCCTGAATCGCTCGCCGAAATACCGTCGCCGCCGTGTACCGTCGCGTCTGCTACGAGACACCGCTCGAGCATCGCGCCTACACCGCCGTTACCGAACCGCCCGCAAAAATCGTGATCGAGAAACATATGTACCTAACTCAGCACAATACAGACATTAACAAATAAACAACTGTTAATATTAAACAAACGCATTCTTACTCATTCGCCGAACCCGGACATACCGACTGAGTCGGCATCACAATCCCTTCTCCGTTCCACCGATAATCGTCTCGCAAACGGAGACCATTACAAAGTGGCGCCCAAACAGGGACGTTGAAGAGGAGAAGGGCGAATGAGTATCAGCGTAAGCTGGGTTTACGAGCTAAGAAAAACCGTACTAATCAAAGTCGCCGAAGAATTCGGAATTGACACGAGTGGTAATCTCGACGAACTACGACAACGAGTCACCACGTACTGCAGAGAACAGAATATTATGGGACCACCAATGATCACCATAACCGGCGAAACGTCCAACCCAACAGAGGTCACGCCCAGTGCAGAACATAACATCATAGCACCTGAGGCAACGCCTATGGAAAGAATTAGGAGGTGGGGGACCCGTTACGATGGCGGACCCGGAGCCGCCGAATTCTTACAACGACTGGGCGACCTACAACACAGCTATATGGTCACTCCAACTCAGATCATACAGTGCCTCTCCGAGATATTCAAAGGAAGAGCACTCGGCTGGTATCGCCTCCGCCGCACCGAATGGCAGTCGTGGGACGATTTCGTGACCGACTTCCGGGCATTCTTCCTCGCTACCGAAGACGAAAGTGAACTCGAGGAAGCGATTACCCGACGCGTACAACGGCCAGGAGAAACGGCCACTGATTTTATATTAGACATACTGCCGCTAATGCAACAGTACGGAAAATACTCGTTGGAGCAGCAAGTCAACCGGGCTTACCGAAACCTCCGCCCGGAGTACCGCCGCTATATTAAACGAACCGAGTTTAAGACGCTGCCCGAACTCATGAGACTGGCTGCGGACCAAGACAAGGTCACAGCCGAGGAAAAAGCGGCCGCTGGTCATCACCAAAAGGAGACCGCCAAGCCCGAAAAACGGCCGGAGAAAAGGACCGAACCAAACCGTAGCAGCGGTCTCGCCGAAGTACAAGCCGAGTACGACCGAGGGACATGCTGCTGGCGATGCGGCCAGCGCGGCCACCGACGCCTAGACTGTCAACGGGCACGCAGACTGTTCTGCTCATACTGCGGAACAAGCGGACGGAGCGACCGCGAGTGTCCGTGTAACCCATTCTCGGGAAACGAGGCAGGGCGCGGGAACCGAGGCGACCGACAAAACGCCCCGTCAATAACGCCTCAAAACAGCAATTAGATAAAGACCCCCGATTGTACCTCGCCTTCCAAGTCGGAAAAATGCGTTGGTGGGCACTGGTCGACACTGGAGCAACCAGATCGTTCATTCGACCAGATGTCGCAGCCGCATGCAAACGACAAGGATATACCCTTGCCCCCGCCACATTCACGGCAAGTGTCGCCGACGGCGCAGAGGTACCACTCCAGGGGGAGATAAAACTGACCGCCAGAATCCACGACCAAAAGGTGGAACACACGTACGCAGTGCTCCCCGGTTTGTCGCATGCCGCTCTGTTAGGGGTAGACGCTTTAGAAAAATTAGGCCTGGAAGTACAAATTGGTACTCACCGGTGGGCTCGCCACGCCGAAACCGCGGCAGTGGAAGCCCCAGGCCTTCGCCGATGCACGCCGGCCCAAGAAGCCGCCCTGCAACAACTCCTGGACGAGGAGTTACCGCCGTTTCAAAAGCTACGAGGGACAACCACCCTCGCCGAGCACCGAATCCGTCTAAAGACAACGGAACCGATTAAACAGAGATACATGCCCAGGAATCCAGCCACACAGGCTCTAATTAACGAGGCCGTGGACGAAATGCTCGCCAACGGGGTAATAGAGCCATCCAACAGTCCGTGGAGCTCGCCTGTGGTCATGGTCGCTAAGAAGGGGAAGAAAAAGAAGCGATTTTGTATCGACTTCCGCCGAGTCAATGCCGTCACCGAAAAGGACGCCTACCCCCTGCCACAGGTACAGGCAACCCTTGACAAATTGCGGGAGGCAAGATATATAACAACGTTAGACCTCGCGAACGGCTATTGGCAAGTACCGCTGGCCGAGGAGAGCCGTCCGATAACGGCCTTTACCGTTCCCGGACGCGGACTATACCAGTTCCGCGTCATGCCGTTCGGCCTCCACTCGGCCCCCGCCACGTTCCAACGGCTACTCGACAGTATCATCGGACCCAGCCTAGAGCCAAGGGCCTTTGCATACTTAGATGACATCATCATCCTTGGCCGAACCTTCGAGGAACACCTGGAAAACCTACGAGAAGTACTCCGCCGATTACAACAAGCGGGGCTTCGCTTAAACGAGGAGAAATGTCGTTTCTGCCAAACGGAGCTGCAATACCTCGGCCACGTCGTATCAGACCGAGGGGTGAAAACAGACCCTGAGAAGGTCGAGGCGATCCGGAATGCACCTCCCCCGCAGAACTTGCGAGAGTTACGACGATTCTTGGGGATGGTCTCCTGGTATAGGAGATACATTCCCCAGTTCTCCGACGCGGCCGCACCGCTGCACCAGCTCCTACAGAAGCGTACTCGGTGGAACTGGACCGACGAAGCTCAAACCGCCTTCGAAACACTCCGTCACCAACTCGCGACCGCACCAGTCCTGACGTGTCCCGACTTCGACCGACCGTTCGTACTACAAACCGATGCCAGTCAAAGCGGTCTAGGCGCAGTCCTGACCCAAGACCACGACGGCGAAGAAAGAGTAGTGGCCTATGCAAGCCGAACACTCAACTCGGCCGAAAGGAACTACTCCGTCACCGAGAAAGAATGCTTAGCGGTGGTCTGGGGCATCAGAAAGATGCGCCCCTACCTTGAAGGATATTCGTTCACTGTCCTAACTGACCACCAGGCACTAAAATGGCTACAATCCATCGACAGCCCCTCGGGACGCCTCGCACGCTGGAGCCTCGAACTGCAACAATACGATTTCAAGATCGAGTATCGCAAAGGCGAAAATAATCTCGTAGCAGATGCCCTTTCACGACAAGGCGAGGTTGCGGACGTGAACACCGAAGTATCCAAAGAATGGTACGACGTAAAGAAACGAGCAGTCGAGGAGACACCGCTCCTCCACCCAGAATACAAGATTCACGAGGACGAACTGTACCGCCACTTCCCAGACACGACCGGCGGACATCCCGAAGACGAGTGGAAGAAATGCGTACCGAGGCCCCGGCGTGACGAGATACTAAGGGCAAACCACGACGCCCCTACGGCCGGCCACCTCGGAATCAACAAAACAGCGGCACGATTGGCACGAAAATATTATTGGCCAGGAATGTTTCGGGACGCCGCCCGATATGTCCGCCAATGTACAAAGTGCCAAGAGTATAAAGTATCGCAGCAAGCACCAGCTGGACTTATGCACACCACGCCAGCAGCCTACCCATGGGATGTCGTGTCAGCCGACCTGGTCGGACCCCTCCCAAGGTCGAAGAAAGGCCATACCGTGGTCGTGGTGATGCAAGATAAGTTCACGAAATGGATCGAGCTCCAGCCCCTGCGACAGGCCACCGCTCCGGCCGTCACCAAGGCATTGCGAGAACGAATCGTCATGCGCTTCGGGTGCCCACGGCGGGTTATTACCGACAACGGCAAACAATTTGAAAGCCGAGAATTTACCGCCTTACTACGAGAATATGGTATCGACCACCGAAAAACACCACCGTATACTCCACAGTGCAATCCAGTGGAAAGAGCCAATCGGGTAATCAAGACGATGATCGCCCAATTTACCGACGGGGATCATACGACATGGGATAATTGGCTTCCGGAGATCGCTTTTGCCTACAATACGGCACGGCACGAAGCCACAGGGAGTACTCCAGCCGCTTTGAATTTTGGGCGAGAACTCGTAACTCCCGGAGAACCCCGATCCACCACGAATGCACCAACCGACGAACCGACACGAGAGGACACCTTGGGATGGCAACAACGACTCGCGGGCATCAAGGACAGCATCGAACTCGCACGGTGGAATCTGGTACGGGCACACCAAAACCAGAAGCACCACTACGATTTACGACGCCGAGACTGGCGCCCCGCGATTGGCGATGAAGTGATGAAACGCGAACATCACTTGAGTGCGGCCGCTAAGCAGTTTAATGCTAAGTTGGCGCCAAAATTTGCCGGCCCGTACACCGTTGCCAAATTCGAGGGGCCCAACATCGCGGTGCTGAAGGGGGCGCGAGGAAAGACAATGCGTGCGCACCTTAGCGATCTCAAACCGTGTGAAATTCGCGAACCGATTGGCGCGGACAGCGCCACAGTATCAACTATAAAAGCCGGGACAGACGCCGAAATAGGACCATTGGCAATTAACATGCCACCCATAAAAGTCTCGCCAGAGAACTCCGGCAGATCCACTGCCGTGCCGTTGGGCTCCGCAGCCGTCGGGCCACCCGAGCGACAACTCCGCCGAGCCAGGATCCGAGAGGACAGACCGTGGCCGGCCAGGGTCAACCTCAGCAGCGACCAGCTTCCGCAGCACCGAGGCCCACCGCCACGTCTCCAGGCACCACCGCGCGTCCCGAGGGCGGAAGTAGCGGTCCTTGAGCCTCCGACAAGAGGGACACCGCCCGAGACTCCCGAACCACCAGGAGTCCACACCCGGCGTAGTCGGGTGGCGCACGGGTCGCTGCAGCCGCTGGACCTCCGCCGGTTGTTGATAACCCCTCCCTCCTCACCTACGCCTAGGAAACGGAGGGAGGCGACCGGGCGAGCAACACGGTCAGCGGCTGCCCGGCTCCCACCACCGATAGCCGTCCAGCAGCCGCTGGTCCAGCCCGGCCATCCAGGCCCCCCAGCGGCCATACCACCGCCGACCATCGTCCAGCAGCCGCTGGTTCAGCTAGGCCTTCAAGGCCCACCAGCGGCCACGCCACCGCCGACCATCGTCCAGCAGCCGCTGGTTCAGCTAGGCCTCCAAGGCCCCCCAGCGGCCACACCACCGCCGACCTGCGTCCAGCCGTCGCTGGTTCAGCCAGGCCTCGAAGGCCCCCCAGCGGCCACACCACCGCCGACCTGCGTCCAGCCGTCGCTGGTCCAGCCAGGCCTCGAAGGCCCCCCAGCGGCCTCATCAACCGTCACTTCCCGCCCATGGAGCTGGGCCGCCGATCGCCCCGGAATGGTGCTTTTCCACCCGGCCGCGATGCGACCGCGCCGAGTGTACGCGGTCACTACCTCCACCGCCGTCGTTCTGGGCAGTCGGTTCCGCAACGGCGATGTGGGCATCGAAGTTCGCGCCCGGCGGCCGACAGCCCCTACGGACGTCAATCCGTCCGTCTAGAAATAAGTTTAGTTTTGTTAGTTTTTTAAAGCGTTCTTGGTGGTGGGTAATTTAAGCGTTTGGGTTGCAACCCGTAAAATTAAGGTAGGTTTAAGAAAACCAAGCACCTGTTAGTATTCGCATACCGACGCAAAAAGGATGACAACACCCTTTTTCCTTCCCGAAGTAAGGAGGGGGTGTGACGAAGTCACGTCGCGCGAGCCGCGCGAGCGAGTGTAATCACAACAGAGCGCTAGGCCAAGTACTCGACGCGGCCACTAGGTGGCCACGGGGCCCGCGCTCTGGCTCGCTTGCGAAGATGTACGGCCGCCGTATATAACAGCCGAGTCGAGCGGAATCAGGAGCTCTTGTGCTAGTTGCTTCCATGCTCCAAGCGGTACGACAAGACGCTCATTTTTAGCTCCCACGAGGTGCGTCAGTGGTCGACCATCGTCACCACTGTACCATAACCAGCCTCTTCCGAAATAGGCCGAGATTTATCTTGCGCCCTACCTCTGTCAAAGAGGTGTCTCCGCGCCCATTAGGCCAGAGCCCTATTGCACTTTGATACTATATTTTACGACTCTCCACGGACGTGCCCCATAAGGCCATCCAGAGCAGAACGTTCAAAAATCCGCATCCTATTTTCCTGAATCGCTCGCCGAAATACCGTCGCCGCCGTGTACCGTCGCGTCTGCTACGAGACACCGCTCGAGCATCGCGCCTACACCGCCGTTACCGAACCGCCCGCAAAAATCGTGATCGAGAAACATATGTACCTAACTCAGCACAATACAGACATTAACAAATAAACAACTGTTAATATTAAACAAACGCATTCTTACTCATTCGCCGAACCCGGACATACCGACTGAGTCGGCATCACAATCCCTTCTCCGTTCCACCGATAATCGTCTCGCAAACGGAGACCATTACAAAATGTTCAACTTCCGTTGAAGAGACAGCAAACAGGGTAATAATATTCCATAATGTACGTTGCTTTCACCTTGTAAAATGTCTATTGAACCCGCTATCGGTGATGTACACTGTAAATGTTCTTCCATGTATAGGAAATCATTGGCTTTTAAAATGTTCTTGATTTCCAAGACTTTCCCTATTTCTGCGATTTTGTCTCTACTTTCCAATATTTGTTTTAATGAATCGTAGAGAGAACTCCACCTAGTTTCGCCAGGTTTACTTAACGTGTGGCCAAGTATTCTTTGGATTTCTTCTGCAGATTTTGGCCTCATAGCGGCTTTCCACAGAATATTGCATTTTTCGATTGTTGCCATGTGAATCTTCGATAACAATTTATTTTTACGGATCGTGCGCATCATATCCGTCGTTATACATAAATTTAATGTATGCGCAGTACACCTAATGTGGCGAGGCAACACATGCTTCATAAATGGCTTGTGAACTAATATAATATTTTCTTCTCTTTCTTCCTCATCTTCCTTATCTTCCTCATCTCCTTCATCTTCCTCATCTTCCTCATCTTCTCCATCTTCTTCATCTTCTTCGTCTTCAGTTGACGAATGCGACGAATCATTTTCATCTTCTACTGTGACAGAAGATTCATTCAGTTCAAACATCTTGAATGCCTTAACAAAATTACTTGCGTTATCGGTAATGGTGGCCACAATTTTATCGCTTGTCAGCCCAAATTCTGTATGAATACTTGTCAACATGGTCGTAATTCTATCAAACGAATGAACACCGGCGAAGCGGCGACAAGCAAGCGCCGCTGATTTCCTTTCGTATTTTGATGAAATCCAATGCGCCGTCACACCAAAGAAACTTCTTCTTCTTGCAGACCAGATATCTGCTGTTGTGCACACAAATGAAACCTCGTTTAGTTCATTTTTAATATTGCACGTTTTTCCAAAAACAGTTTGTTCATGATTCTCCCCACTGTGCGTCGACTTATACTAGTAATTTTTTCATTACATCCCAGGTTCTTTAGCATGCAGCGAAAGTATCTTCCACTGATTTCAGGGGAATCATTGCACTAATTACATAATTTGTGACATCCACTTCGAACTGATTACGGGCGTTCCTGTTTGCTTCTTTTTGGCCCTGTCGACAATGTCGACATTCTTCTGAATTCACATTTTCCTTCCTTCTCTTTGATTCCGCAATATATTGCTCAAATTCTGCTTCATGTCATTAGTCCATCAGTCATTAGTCCACAAGCCATTTATGAAGCATGTGTTGCCTCGCCACATTAGGTGTACTGCGCATACATTAAATTTATGCATAACGACAGATATGATGCGCACGATCCGTAAAAATAAATTGTTATCAAAGATTCACATAGCAACAATCGAAAAATGCAATGTTCTGTGGAAAGCCGCTATTATTACCCTGTTTGCTGTCTCTTCAACGGAAGTTGAACATTTTGAAAGACAAGACATGGAAATTTTGTGAACCTTTAATTGCATCTCTTCTTACTAGTTTAGAAACTAGATTTGAAAATTATTTGAATTTTTCAACACCGGAGGCTTTGAATATTGCGCTTGCGGCTTTGTCACATCCGCATTTTAAAAACCGGTGGTTCTTGTGCATCGCGGAACATCATCGGAAGGAGCTCCGGGATCTCTTCGAACAAAAAATCATACTGGAACAAAAAACCATTACCGTCGTCAGCACCAGCTGAAAGACTATTTTCATATGCGAGCATTACAAACTCGCCAAAGTGTAATAGACTCTCAGACAACAGCTTTCAAAAAAGAGTTATTTTGAAAGCTACTTTGGACAAACAAAAAAGGAAAAACTGAAGTTGAGGAACTCAGTAGTCTACAAACTGTACAAATTGTCATATTTTAAAAAATATAATATTATACATTATTGAAATAAGCCATCAAATTAAAGAGACTTTATCTACATTTCTGCAAATAAATTTTATAGGTATGTAATATCGCTAATACTGACAGTTCAAATTGTGTCGAGTTTGGTATCTTTCCATCTTTCATTATTGCTACGTTCAGGCGAGGCTCTAATCCAGGCCTGCCCCAAAGGGTGCAAATACCTCCTGAATTTCTGGGACCCGGGCAACAGCCAAGCGCGAGACTGTTCCATTGCTACCCATTGCGAGATTCGTGAGAGAACTGCATAAGTGTGCGAGCCTATTAGGACGGCCGCAAACTCATGCAGTTCTCCCGCAGCCCATGCTGTGGTTAGCAACGTAACAGTCCCGCGCTTGGTTGTTGCCCGGGTCCCAGAAATTCAGGTGGTATTTGCACTCTTTGGGGCAGGCCTGCTCTAACGTTAGACGCACCTCTCATGCCATATTCCCTCAAGACTACCTCCTCGCAACATGCTCTCCTGCTTACCGCACTCTAGCACACGCCCCCCATATCTCTCGCTCTCTACTTCCAGAGTTGTTGGAGTTTCAAATAATTTTCATAAAAATTAACCTTATTCGCCGAATAAATTTTCATCGAACAAAATTATTTATTCGTTGCTCTTCGAATAATGATAACTTCGTTTATTCGAGCCTCGAATAACGAATAAAGATAAAGCATTATTTATTGGATCGTTATCTAAATAATTTTTTATCTAGATAATGCCCAACTCTGGTCCACCCTACTGTTCAGGTCGAACGTTACGGCGGAACTGCCGGTTTCGACGCCGCTCGGCAATGCGTGACTCACGCACACACGCATACGCACGCAACGCGACAAACAAACGCCTCGCGGTCTCGCTTGTAAAGCGCGTACCTCGGCGAATCGCGCGGCCACATCTCTTAAAACCTACAACTCAGCCATCCTAACCGACATCGGACCCCGGATGTCTTCGGAATTTTCGGTGTCGCTAGATTCGTCGGAACGATTGTCGATCCACGGTTTCATATAGTCTACCGCGGAAGACGTCTGCAATAGACCCTCATGAACGCCGATCTTCTGTACAATGTATCGGTCATTGCGGAGCGCCTTTGTCACCTGATACGGGCCGAGATATTTAGGGTACAATTTCAATCCTGGTCCAAGTTGCGTTCTTTTTATGGCGACTAAGTCTCCTTCACAGTAACGCTGCGCACTTTTCCGCTTCCGATTGTACAACCGTTTATTTTCTTCCTGTATCTTAAGAAAACTTTCTTTAGCTTGTTGTCTTATTTTGTCTCTATCGTCTTGAAATGCTTGAGCCCATTCGTTCTCGAGCATTGTCATTACTTCGAGATCATCTTTGATTTTCATACGCGTACCAAATAATAAATTAAAAGGGGCAGTGCCTATACTTCGATTCGGTGTCACGTTCAAGTATTTTTGAACCAAGTGTAAATACCTATACCACTCCTCAGGACGCGGCGTAAACAATTTAGATAAGACCGGTATGAGAGTTCTATTGACACGTTCGACTTGGCCGTTGGCCCTCGGGATACCAGTCGTAATCAAAATGTGTTCTACATTTTGTTCTTTACAATAATTCTCGAATTCGTGCGACGTAAAGGCGTTTCCTCTGTCCGATATCAACCGTCTCGGATTACCGAATATCGCAGCTTGCCTTACGCGAATACATAAACCTGAACACAGAGTTGAGGACACGTACTACCAGCGATTTTCAGAAAACTCTGTATAAATTAATGAATAACGCTGTGTACGGGAAGACCATGGAGAACGTTCGAAATCGCGTGGACGTTCGACTAGTCACGCGGTGGGACGGACGTTACGGTGCCGAATCGTTGATCGCAAAACCGAATTTCCACAGTCGCGCGATATTTTCGGAACACCTAGTAGCCATCGAGATGCGTAAATTAAAAGTTAAATTTGATAAACCTATATACGTGGGTATGAGCGTGTTGGACGTGTCTAAGGTATGTCTGTATGAATTTCACTATGACTATATGCGTAAAAAGTTTGGTGATAAGTGTAAGATCTTGTACACGGACACAGATAGTTTACTCTACGAGCTGCAGTGCGATGACATTTACGAGGAACTGAAAAGTAACGTAAGTGAACGTTTCGATACGAGTGATTACGCGATAGACAACCCGTACGATATGCCGCGCGAAAACAAGAAGGTGCCTGGTCTAATGAAAGACGAAAATAACGGTACCTTAATGACCGAGTTCGTGGGACTACGGTCCAAGATGTACGCGACTCGAGTGTGCGACGCGTCGTCGAGAGTGATTGAAACGAAAAAAAGTTAAGGGTGTTAAGAGGAGTGTTGTAGCGAACGAGTTGCGTTTCGATGACTACGTTCGGTGTCTTCGCGAGCACGCGGAAAAGACGGTACGCCAGAACCATATCCGTGCGCGATTACACGATGTTTATTCCGTGACGGAACTGAAAACCGCTCTCAGTCCGTACGACGATAAACGCTACATACTTGCCGATCAGATCAAGACTCTTCCGTGGGGACACTATGAGATTCCCGCGAGAGAGAATGAAAACGATAGTGCTGTGTATATGTACCATAAAAAACTTCAAAAAAGTAAAAAATACGCCAAGTACATGAAAACATGAAAATCACAAAAAATAGAAGATAATAATAATTACAAAATTAAAAAAAGATGTGAAATCAAAATGAGCTGCTAGTACATAAAGATGCTTTCCAACTGCGCTTTAGATGACACAACTACATATGCACAGCTAAAATTCCATTACTCATAATGGCTATTTATACAAAGCAAAAATGTATTAAATAATAATATGCAGATATATTTTTATACAAATAAATATTTTAATACGAATAAATATTTGATTCAAAATACTTGGCGCTGCGCCCCGAATTGGTGTTGCTAACCTCAATAAATATGTATAAATTGCATTAATCCTTTTCTTTCTTTCTTGTACGTGCATGCGTGCGTGCATGCGTGTGCATATGCTACGTATGGCATTAGAATTAAATATATGTAGAATAAATCTGACTGTGTTTCTAGTATGTGTATGTATATGTTTTTTATATTGTAATGGAGTTGTAAATTATTAATACTAAGGCAATTAACATTTTTTCGGTTGCGCAGCGCCAAGTATTTTGAATCAAATATTTATTCGTATTAAAATATTTATTTGTATAAAAATATATCTGCATATTATTATTTAATACATTTTTGCTTTGTATAAATAGCCATTATGAGTAATGGAATTTTAGCTGTGCATATGTAGTTGTGTCATCTAAAGCGCAGTTGGAAAGCATCTTTATGTACTAGCAGCTCATTTTGATTTCACATCTTTTTTTAATTTTGTAATTATTATTATCTTCTATTTTTTGTGATTTTCATGTTTTCATGTACTTGGCGTATTTTTTACTTTTTTGAAGTTTTTTATGGGGATCTCACTTCTTTTTACAAAGATATTATTATCTTCTATTTTTTGTGATTATTATTACTTTCTATATTTTGTGATTTATTTGTATCATGTACTTGACGTAATTTTTTTACTTTTTTGATACAATTACAGCATAATAATTATCAGCTGTTGAAATTTACAATTCCATGAATCTGAAAGCACGTACAATTCCTTGAATCTGAAAGCACGTACAATTCCATGAAACTGAAAGCACGCACAATTTAATGAATTGTTTTATCAAATCGAGAAATGTTTTTCGTGGTTAAAAAATTAAAATTTCCATTCATAACGTCATTTTCTGAGTATATTTCATGGAATAGTATTTTTTAAATTAATTTGTTTATGTTTGCCAAATTCATGCGTTTTATTAGACTCTAATTGATTTTAGTATCAATTTTCATTTTCATGTTTACAGATTTCTGTGCTTAAAGGGGTTATCGCTAGATTTAGCACGAATTTTCGTGTTTTCAGATTCATGGAATTGTACGTGTTTCCAGGCTCATGGAATTGTATGTGAGACTGCATTTTGATTCCAATTCAATGGTACAACGATAATATATATTTGTAAAAACACGTGGCATCTCAAATTTTGTATATAACCTGACTGTAAGCTGTCAAAATTTGGAATAGATTGCACATATTGAAGATAGGAATTGATGAACGAAATTGCATAGTGAAGATAGGAATTGATGAACGAAACATGTATTAGTTCGTTTTGGCTGAAGGTGTGCGTATAATAACGCGTATACGTATTATGTCGACAAAAATTTGAGATTGAAGAAGAATCAGAAGAAAAATCTACCGTTTTCGACAGATCCCTGAGACGATATTACGATATCTCTGTCATGCGTGGACCGATTTTATTGAAATTGGTCTTATTCGAAAGCCGATATGCGGTTTACATGAGAAAAATGCCTTTAAATTTAGAAAATATTGCAGGCGTGATGAGATATAATGTAATAAATGTCAGAATTAGGTTGGAATGCCTCCGCGACGAGTAAAGGTACACGGCAGCGACAGTTCGACATATATATATAGGGTGTTTTTCATGTACTTGGCGTCGAGACGCTGCCGCGTCTCTAGAAACCGCGTAGTGTTAGTGTTAGTGCTAGTGTAAGTGTGTGTGTATGTGTGTGTGTGTTTTTTCATGTACCGTATGAGCGTAGAGGAGGTTTTTTAGTGGGTATACCAGAAATGGAGAGTCCCACATAACCCCGACGTAACCGTTGTCGGGGTATGCGTAATGCATTTTCCCCCTCTTAAAAAAAAAAAAGTATGAAATTGATGAACGTAGTATGGGCAATGATGTTTATTTTTTTCTAACTATACCTATGTAATATTAAATATTCAATGAAATAATGTACAAGTATGATGCTTTATTTTGTGTTTAAAATACAAAGAAACGAATAAATGTATATTTATTTAAGTAATACGAATAATGAGTAGTTCTTGTGTCACAGAATATCCTTTTCCTGTATCCACGAGTTCTTGGACGAGTCGAATCCCAACCATTTCACGTACACTCGATTCCCCTTGCGCCGAATAATCTTCTCGATCAGATATACGTCCGGATTCGCGACAGAATGCAGTTCGTACTCGTAGAAGCCATCCGAGATCGGTTCTCCCGCGGAATCGCGTAGAATGTACGTTACAGGTTGCGTTTGTTGTACCGCGATGATTTCGAACATCTCGGTAGACCAGTTTGGCGTGTATCCCTTCTCGAAAATCGTCTTGAATTTGCTTACGCGTACTTTGTCGCCGACGTGGAATTTCACCGGTCGTCGTCGCTGTCGTCCTCGTTGTAGTAGTTGCTTGATATCCGACAAAGACGACAACGATACGACGAACGGTAAACGAGTCGCGGAGGGCACGTCGACGGGTCGAGCGTTGATCGTGCGATGTTTACGATGATTGTAGGTATGCACGAGCGTCGGTAGCAGATCCAACCAGCGATAGGATGCCTTCAAGGAGTTTCAATGGAATTGTTTCCACATCAGGTTCTTCAGATTGATTCCGCGAGACGTTACGCATCGTTGAAACTCCGCGTTGTAGAACTCCTTTCCCATGTCGGTTTGTAGGTTTCGTGGACATCTACCGCTTCGCCGCAACACGGTGGCGAACGCCTCGGTGACGTCGCGACCGCTTTTCGTTTTCACAGGTATGGCCCATGCGTACTTGCTGAACGTATCGATAATCGTGAGTATGTAGTTGTGACCGCGATTGTTGGTAGCGTACGCGCGCATTTCCACCAAATCAGCCTGCCACAGATCATCGTAACCGCGAGTAACGACGCGACGTCGTGAGAAATTTCGCCTCGCGGGAGCGTGCAGTTCATCGACCAATTGAATTCGCTCCTTACTCGTGCCCATAGCGGTGATTGCGACGACGTCGAAGATAACGATTTACGATCAGCAGCAGTAAGTATCGCACCAGACGCTCGAACCACGTACGGCGTTGACAGGATTTGTTGTTATTGTTGTTGCTGTTGTCGTTGTCGTTATCGTTATCGTAGTTATCGCTCATCGTCGCGATTCCTTGCGTTTCTGTACTTGCGCGGTCGATGTCGCAAGCTCGTCGAGTCTATCCTTCAATTGATCGAAGCGTCGCTGCATCGAGGTATTTATCGAATTCTCCAAGTAACGGAGACGACCTTCCACCGCAGTATTTATACCTGCCGTCAACGTGTCCAGTCGTTTCGTAGTCGCGTCATTCATGTTTTTCTCCATAGTGTCGAGGCTACGTCCGACGGTACGTTCCATGTCGTCCACGTATCGTTTCGTCGCAGCGTCGGTATCCTCCTCCGGATGTGCCACGCGATGCACCTTGCGTTCCATCGCGTCGAACGTAGACAGATCAACGTTCAGACACAGTGCGTTCTCACGAACGTATTTCTCGACGTATAGATTCCGCGAGAGAATCGTCTCCATGCGTTGATAGTTCACGCTGATAGCAGCGGTATCGGTGATACCGTGCAAAGATGCGCCAAACTTGTTCACCGACATGGCAACTTCTGTGTGATAATCACAGTGTGCTCGCGAATCAGACTGACGCGTTACCGATTCGAACGATCAATTTATGATGAGACCGGCCTCGCGAAGTTCCTCCACGATGGATGCAATTTCATTAGGGCCCTTTACACGGTCGTTCCTGCGCGCGTTCCCGGTGTGCGTTCCCGGCGCGCGGCACGCAAAAATACGTAGACGCCGGAGCGACGCTCCTTCGTGCACGCCGGAAGGTTATACCCGCCACTACTTGGAGACAGCGAGTTCGGCCTCATATTTCTACGTCGACTCCATCCACATGTTTTTTCCACGATCCACCGCAGTGGTGTATTGCGTACTACCTGTTCGATGTATATCATCGATCTGCGAAACGATCGATGATATACCTCGATATACCTGGCTTATAGAGGATATCATAAATGCTATTACTGTAGGGTACACTGAAACATCTTTTTTTTTACGGAGCTACATTTGGTTCACCTGGAGGTGCTATAAATTATGGAAATGGTTTATGGCTCAGTTATAACAACTGTAAAATTTTACAAGGGTTCATTAAAAAAAGGCCAAATGTTTGCCCGGTTGTTGTGACAATCATAATTATTACTATTGATGGCAATAATTACCATGTAATTGCTTGTTTGAATATAAAAACTAATATTGATAGACAATAAATACACATAGGTATGCAAGTGATGATATATGTAAGATAAATGATGAAGAGGTGTAATGTGCAAGATGTTTTGAAAAAACGGGTAGTCTTCTGATTGCTCGTGATGCAGGTAAATTTTTTCACTCACGCTCTTTGCGTGGCGCGTTCGAAAAGGTGTAGCGAAAAAACCACGGTCCAGCCCGCGTTCCAACCTCGACATCAACAGAGTTTACATAAGAGAGAGAAAAGGTAGTTGGAAAAGGAAAACGGCACTCCGACGGCGCGGAAATCCTGAAGCGTGTGCCGAGCCTGGCAGCTAAGCCTCTGCGAGCCGCTACAAGCGGTAGGAAGTGAACGCGAATTTTTTAAAACCAAACAATTAAATATATTTACATCCAGCTTTGTGGCTTCATTTGTCAAGCTTTAGGGATAATTGAAAAAAATTGTATGCAAAAATAGTGGTTATGTCCGGAGTTATACAGCTTAAAATGCAGCGCCTTACAAAACTCACATACGCACTGATAGCATAAAATCAGCCGTTGTAGTTGTCTGGAATAGAAAATTTAAAAATTTGTGTAATCTGTATGAGTGTGGTAACCGCCCGACACCATTTGTCACGTCCATATCGATACCATTAAAACTTGAGAAATGTCCAGGATTTCCGCATTTTTCATCAGATCATTGGGAAAACGACACCGATCGATTCCTTATGTTCCGCCGATGAAACTAACACCAAGAACGACGTAATTCGGACCATAATGAAAGAAATTCCATGGAAAATGGATTTATATGATTTCAAGCTGATTTCGTTAATAATAGTCCGATTTACATGAAATTTGGTATGATTTTCATCGGAAGAACATAAGGAATCCATCGACATCACTTGTATATCAATACGATAAAGACTAAATAATTATTTTTTTCTGAATCGGGTATGAATCCTCGGCCGACCGTAGCGAATTGGGGTCGACGCCCCGCAGTTAAGGGGTGAAAATGTGAAATATCCATTTCAGCGTAGTAAGAAATTCTTTATTGTTTATCGTATCGATATGGAAGTGACACCAATGGATTCCTGATGTTTTCTTGATGAAAATCATACCAAATTTCATGTAAATCGGATTACTTTTACATAAGGAATACAAATTGCTTGTGTAAAAGTTGTCCGATTTACATGACATTTGGCATGATTTTCATCAGGAAAACATAAGGAATCCATTGGTGTCACTTCTATATCGATACGATATACAATAAAGAATTTCTTACTACGCTGAAATGGATATTTCATATTTTCACCCCTTAACTGCGGGGCGTCGACCCCAATTCGCTACGATCGGCCGAGGATTCATACCCGATTCAGAAAAAAATAATTCTTTAGTCTTTATCGTATTGATATAGAAGTGATGTCGATGGATTCCTTATGTTTTTCCGATGAAAATCATACCAAATTTCATGTAAATCGGACTATTATTAACGAAATTAACCTCAGATTATGGAAATGAATTTGGCATGGAATTTCCTTCATTATTTTCCGAATTACGTCGTTCTTGGTGTCAGTTTCATCGGCGAAAGATCTGATGAGAATTGCGGAAGTCGAAGATTTCTCACTTCTTAATAGGCACTCCAACCCCTGTATGATTCCAATATTTCTGTAACCGCATTAACCCGGTTAACCCGGTTAGTCGGGTTACAGACGAATTCTGTTACCCGGTTAGGCGGGTTAGTCGACGGTACGGCGTACCGAACCGGGTACGGGTTAGGATTCGGATCCCTGCTTTATTCTTTATCGTATCGATATGGAAGTAATACCGATGGATTTCTCATGTTTTCCATATGAAAATTATACCTAATTTCATGTAAATCGGACTATTTTTAACGAAGTTATGGAAATCAATTTATTATGAAGATTCCTTAATTACAATCCGATTTGTGCCGTTTTTGGACCATTTTCATCGGGAAAACATGAGGAAACGATTCACGTCACTTTCGCCAAGATCCGGCGAGAAATGTATAATTTTCGAATCATCACGTCGTAGGGGGTAAGATTGTACGCCCCCCTGGGCTCGAGAGTCGAAGTCCTCGAAACCCATCATCGTTGCCTCTTGAGTCTTGGCTGCCAGGATCGGCTGCCAGGCTCGGCACGCGCTCCAGGATTTCTGCACTGTCGGAAATTCTGGAGCGCGCGCCGAGCCTTGGTTTCAAGTGCCGTTTTCCTTTTCTAACTACCTTTTCTGTCTCTTACGTAAACTCTTCTGGAGTCAAGGTTGGAGCACGGGCAGGAGCGTGGTTCTTTCTGGCGCGCGGGCTGGAGTGTGGAGCTTTCTGGCGCGCCACGCAAGAGCCTGGGTGAAAAATTTGACCTGCATCACGCGCCATCAGAAGACTACCCCTATCTTCAAAACATCTTGCACATTACACCTCTTCATCATTTATCTTACATATAACATCACTTGCATACCTATGTGTATTTATTGTCTATCAATATTAGTTTTTATATTCAAACAAGCAATTACATGGTAATTATTGCCATCAATAGTAATAATTATGATTGTCACAACAACCGGGCAAACATTTGGCCTTTTTTTAATGAACCCTTGTAAAATTTTACAGTTGTTATAACTGAGCCATAAACCATTTCCATAATTTATAGCACCTCCAGGTGAACCAAATGTAGCTCCGTAAAAAAAAAGATGTTTCAGTGTACCCTACAGTAATAGCATTTATGATATCCTCTATAAGCCAGGTATATCGAGGTATATCATCGATCGTTTCGCAGATCGATGATATACATCGAACAGGTAGTACGCAATACACCACTGCGGTGGATCGTGGAAAAAACATGTGGATGGAGTCGACGTAGAAATATGAGGCCGAACTCGCTGTCTCCAAGTAGTGGCGGGTATAACCTTCCGGCGTCTACGTATTTTTGCGTGCCACGCGCCGGGAACCCACGCCGGGAACGCGCGCAGGAACGTCCGTGTAAAGGGCCCTATTATCGTGTCCCGTGTGTCCAGCGTCGCGCGACCCCAAAAGCAATCGTAGTCTATCGATCAATTCGTTCGGATCGTTCCAGTACACGTAATCGATCGCGTTATCGGTGACCGTCATCGCATTATCGATGGGTAATCCTCGACCTTGATGCGTCGACCCGCTACCGGTATGGGGGCCCCCGCGAATCAACAACGACACGATCTTCTTGTACTTGGCACCCCTGTTACCTGCAATGTGCTTGTTAGGCGAATGGTTCCATTTATGCGCGTTCGTCGACAACAAAATGTCTCGGTACGTGTTGAGATCAGCCCTCGTGTACGCTTGCTCGTTAGGCTGTCGCATGAAGAGCAGTTCGTACACACCTCGAGTACCCGGGTATCGCTTATCCTTCACGATAACATCGTCGTTCTCACTGATGGTGAGCATAGAAACACCGATCATCAGCTCTTCATCGTCGCTTAGGTACACACCGTACACTTTATCGATCAGTTTCTTGGTGTCGGTTAATAACAATTGTAGATATTCCTGCGACAGCGGTCCTGTGGCGTTTCTGGTGTACGCGTCAAGGTTGTCGCAGGTGGTTTTTGACGAGGGAACTTCGCGAATCGTTTTGTCCGTATCACCCTGATCCGGATCGTGTTCCTCGGTTGTTTCGTAATCATCCTCGGTTGTTACGTCGTTGTTATCGTCATCGTCAGCGTCATCGTCGTTGTCATCGTTCGAATCCGCGACTGAACTTTCTTCGGATCGTACCGGTGCTCGACCTCCGGATGGTGTAACGGATAATCGTTTGTTTATCAAACGATATCGTTGTTGTTGTCGATGCTTCGGCTTGACGAGCGACGTTTGTGGCTTCGGTGTCATCGTAGGATTCATTTTCAACGCAGTAGTGCTCTCGACCAAGTGTTTCAACGGTTCGACGTTTGGACGCGCACTCTCATCCGCAGCAGCTTTCGTAGTCATTTTGCCGAGTTTCAGGCTCATATATTTCTTTCGTATAGCGCCGCTGATTTCAACAATTTTCTTCTTCGTCTCGACGTCTCGCGGTTGTTGTCTACGGTGTCGTTGATGTGATTTTTTTTTCTTTTGTTTCTGTTCTTGTTGCATCATCTCCATGTTAACACCGCTAGTCGTTGATACGTTAGACGTCCTCGTATGCTGCTGCTCGTCGTAGGATTCGTGATCTACTGAGGTCGTTGCGCTACCGCGAACTCGTTAAATCCTCGTCGATATCTACCATCGTACATGGAACTATCCTTATCGATGACTACGAAGTCGTATCTTCGAAGCCAGCATCTCGCGCACAGATCGTTGAACGCGTCGAAGGTCATGTCCGTGTTAACGTGAGCGTTGTACACGCGACGTAAGTTTGTCCCGTCCTGCTTGAACAACACGAGAAAGTTCACGTTGTCTCTGATCAAGTGTTTCGGTATTCGAGCGTACGAATGGCATAGGTAAAAGCAATCCACGTTCGCGTGCCTGCCCATGGAAAAGTATTCGCGGATCGCGTTCTGTACATCGCACGCCACGTCGTCGAACACGAAGATCGAATCGGGTCGAGCGTCTCTCGGTGGGACGATCTCAGCTGTGTCAGAGTAGGGAAAGTATCCGAGACCACCTACGCGTGATAACACTCGTTTCAGATACCGATACTTTGGCTGTCGCAAAGATTTCGAGTACACGTACACGTTCTCGAAGCGGAAACCGTTTGGACTCTCCAGCAAGCTGAGAAGCACGTTCGTTTTTCCGCATCCGGACGGACCACAGATCACGGATCGCACGCTGTTCGGCAACAACGAACCGTGTCTACGCGATCGACTCTTATCCCATGCCAAATCATCCAAAGTCCTGTTCGCTGTGACGTGAATAGCGTTCGGTTGTTTCGCGAATCGCATGCTCTCTCTCTCTCTCTCTCTCTCTCTCTCTCGCTCGCTCGCTCGCCCTCTTTTCTCACACGTCGATTACGTAATATCGATGCTATTTATTCCCGCTACACCTGTCGAGTGAATCAGAATCGTGTCATTCGTTGAACCGATCAGTATCGAAGGACTGTCGACTTACGACTGTTCTCGTATCTCCGCGCATCTCTATTTTCATATGCATGGTTACGGTCACGCGTAGACCTACGAAGAAGGAGAAAAAGATAGGATCGGGTCTAGTGAACGGTATCATAAACCGTTTACCGATAGAGCTACACATTCCGGGATATCAGTTCTGCGGACCTGGAACGCGTTTGCTCGAGCGACTATGGAGAGTACGAACTAGGGCTCGCCGACTTTGAGACGTTTCACACAATACCGAACATCGACTCGAGCAACGATACATTCTACTTTGTCGCTAACTATGATTATGATGACAGTAAGGATACGAGCATCGACACCGTCCGCAATTACATTAAGATTCCCCATGGTTCCTACGAATTAGACGCTATAGCTAATTACTTGAAACAACGATTGTTCGAGCGATATCCTCGAAAACGCGATAATAACGACGACGACGATGACGACGACGACAAGTATCCACTGGTGCTACGAGCTAATAACAACACCATGAAAAGCGAACTGTACTGCTCGTTCCTCGTAGACTTTACGAAACTGAGCAACGTAGGATCGGTGTTAGGATTTTCCTCGAATCGTGTCTTATTGCCGAGAATCTGGCACGAGTCCAACGTACCTGTAAACATTATAACCGTTAATGTTATCAGAGTAACGTGTAACATCACTACCGGTGCGTACAGCAACGACAAACCTGTACACACGATTCATGAATTTTCACCTCGCGTGCCCCCGGGATATAAGATATCGGAAACTCTGCGAAACGTCATTTACCTACCGATCGTTGCACGAGCAATACACGATCTGACGGTACACATCGTTGATCAATACAATCGTCCTATAGATTTTCGTGGCGAGGAAATAACGATTCGCTTACACGTGAAACGACGTTCGCGCGCGCGATAAGATAACGTAAACGCACGCACGCACATGACCGTATAGCATGTTGGTGTTCGATCACACGTACGGTCAATCATCATCGTCATCAATCTTCACCGCTGCTACCTCTCCTCTGGTCTCCGCAACGCATTATCGTCGAAACGAAACATTCGAACCAACGTCAACACTAATAAAGACAGGTAGCGGAACGGTATCAGGAGGAAGAAAAAGAAAAAGAAGCGAAAAACAGTTGTCTCATCGAAACGCGCGTTTCCTACGAAGCCTGGGCTTCATCGTAACATACTAACATACCATCTACACACACACACACACACACACACACACACACACACACACACACACACACACAGATGTCGAACACGATGTGTACCATGCTGGACGTGACGAGTACATCGACTTCCGACGATCGTATCACGAAGATCGAGGTGCACTCTTACAATCCGTATGCTAACACGACGTTCGATAATAACGACGAGATAAGAATACCCATTCAGCAACAAGATCTGTACACGCTTCCGTGCGAAAGTTATCTCTACCTCGAAGGACGCGTCTGTGTAATGGCACCCGCGGAGGCTGCACAGGATGCGAAAGGTGCTAAAGTTTTTCTGGATAACAACTGCGTCGCGTTCATGTTCGATAAGATTCGCTACGAATTGAACGGAGTGGAGATAGATCGTTCCAGAAATCCGGGAATCACTACCGCGTTGAAACATTACGCGTCGTTGTCCATCGACAGGAGCAAAACGTTGATGAACGCTGGTTGGGATCATACCATCAAACACGACCGCGACATTTTTAGCAGCGCGTCGTTCAATTTCTGCGTACCCATGAACACGCTACTGGGATTCTGCGAAGATTACAGACGCGTCATGATGAACGCGTGACACGAGTTGATCCTGATTAGCGCGCGACTCGATACGAACGCGATGTACGAGGTATCCCTAAACCCCGGAATACTACCGAAACTGGAAATACGTAAGATACAATGGCGTATGCCGCACGTCGCGTTAGAAGATCTGCAAAAACTATCGATGCTGCGTCTCCTGCAAAGCGATCGACCGCTCGCGATGAGTTTCCGATCGTGGGAACTGCACGAGTATCCGTTGCTGCAAACGAGTACGAAACACACGTGGACCGTGAAAGCCTCGTCGCAGATCGAAAAACCGCGACACATGCTATTCGGTATGCAAATCGATCGAAAGAATAATCTCAAGAAAAGCGCGAGCAGATTCGACGCGTGCAAACTTGTGAACGTACGATTGTTTCTGAATTCCGAGACGTACCCGTACTACGACCTGAACCTAGATTTCGATAAATCTAAATACGCTCTCCTGTACGACATGTACGCAAGATTAACCCGTTCGTACTACGGCTACGGCGAAACGTTGCTGAACGCTGCCGAATTTGTGCGATACGCCCCTATCGCGATCATCGATTGTTCTCGACAGAACGAGTCCGTGAAGAGTGCAACGGTGGACGTGCGAATCTACTTCGAGTGCAGAGATAACGTACCCGCTAACACCACCGCGTATTGCCTGCTCATACACGATCGCATCGTCGAGTACAGTACAGTCCTTTGACGAATATGGTGCGAAAAATCACGTGATTTCAACGACTACGCCTATGACTACGTCTATGACTACTGCTACTACTATACCGATGAGGTTAATCGCAAAACGTCAGTCGCTATTTCGATACCGTCATTACTACTACTACTACTACTACCACATATTATTGTTCAATCATAATGTTGTCCGTCGTGGTCCACCTGCAAGGCTTTAAGACCGCACGTAACACGTTCGTCGCTAAGGAAATTGCGATTCTTGCAAACAATCGGGACACGGAAACGATCGTGCGTCATTGGATTTTCGAACCACCTTATTCCTACGCTCGAATGTCATCGTTCGAGAAGCGTCAAGCTAACTGGCTCACAACGCATCATCACGGGCTTCGCTGGTCCGACGGTTGGATTCCGTATCATAGGCTTCCGGAAATGCTCGCTCGCTCGCTAGTGATCGCTGACGTGGTGTTCGTGAAGGGATTGGAGAAAAAGGCTTGGTTATCGCAACTACTCCTAGGAAAAGATATAAACATCGAAGATATCGTTGAGATGTACGAGAAGACTAAGAAGAGGAACAACGATTCCGACGAGGATGATACCGATGGCTACGACGTGGATGATGATTATTGTGGAATCTTGCCTGGCACGATCGTTCCTAAGCTGAAATCAATGTCCTCAACGAACACCGTAAGATGCGCTTTCCACAAAGGCAACAGTGAATGCATGTGCGCGCTGGAAAACGTTCAGAAAATTTGGCAGTATATGCGTTCCGAAATTTAATGTGAAATTAAAAAAATGATGTATATGAATAAAATTAACTATTTCATGAAAGAATAACATATTTTACCATTCATTCTCCTCCTCCTCTTCCTCCTCCTCCTCCTCCTCTTCCACCTCATACAACCACAATGACTATCACCCCACCACCAATAAACTATACTTTTCCACATGTGTGTGTGTGTGTTTGTTTGTTTGTGTGCAAACCACTATAAAAGCGGTACCGATCGGTCTTACGGACCACATTACATCGCATACGTTCGTACCTGCACAGTTTTAGTATTCGCAACCGTTCAGTATACTCGTGTACAGTGTATTCAAAATGTTTAACCGACATTTGAACGACGCTTCATACATGGTCGATAACCCGCTCAACCACACCAAAAACATGAATTTTCCGAATATAAGGTACGTAGTATACATTTTCATACTTTTATATTTACACGTAACCGATCATCGCCTAAGAAAGTCAACATACGAATCATGGGACGTGATTATCCATTGACATTAACAACCTACAAACGTCTCGCGATTGGAATTCGTGTCGATCGGGATTCGTGCAGCGTTGAAATCGCTATAGTTGATAGCAAATCTAACGAACTGTGCTTCCCGATGTCTACGTGGAAACTTCTGCTACAACAAGAACATGAGATACTTCAACGTTTTCGTAACGATGCAACTCCTTCGCCTCAAGACATTATCATCGTCGATCATTTAAGCATCGAATTAACGAAAATTAATAGTCAACGGATTGCTAAAATATCGGAGGGTAGTTCAATTATATACATGGCCGAAGCTACGATACGTCAAATGTTTAAATACAATAGTTGTATAGATAATACGTTCTCGTGGTTATCGGAAATTATGAATTCCGTAAACACAAAATATACATCCTTTGTCGCAGTTATACGTGCCGCTACGACACCAGTGGCGGACTATGGAAAACATATTTCAGAAAGCCAATGCTTCGAACCACATTCTTTGTTAGATTGCGAATTACTAGCATTACGTATTGATACGATGATAAACGATGCTCGCAAAGTATCATGATACTGTATACATATATCCCGAATAAATACAATACTTTTTCATGCGAATACCTGCATTGTTTGTTACCTTACACATTCCTTTCCTATTCATACACAGAATACCTTGATGCAGTATCACATCTCTCGCACCCAATATGTTCTTGCTAATCATCTCTAGCCCTAATGGATTATCGACAGCAGTATTCGGTTACATCGCTTTATTCTTACCCACATCATATTCTGATGCTGCGTGATCACTGGAGCATATGCATATTTAATCGTTCTCGGTATCTGACCGTCCGCTGTTACAGTTCGATGTTTCGACTCGGTTATGTTTTGACTACGGCTATGTTTCGGCTCGGTTAGCGCGCGATAGCTTTCGACTTACATCTTGGTCGTATCATGATACCCTACCGTAAGAAGAAGAACAGCTGTATATAGGGTCTCTCTCACTCTTTCTATGTCTCACGCCTTGCTCGAAAGTGATACGATAGAAGCGCATCGGTCCGCTTGGAATGTTCGTGGTTCCGATATGTCGCTTATTTTCTCGGAATTTTGTCCGATCATAGATCTCACGTATTATTGTTACACCGCTTATTAGAATAGATGTATAGGATCTCTTTCTTTCACACGTCTTGCTCGAACGTCGTTGCTACGGGCGGCGGTCTGTCCTTGAGACATTAGAAGCGCATCGGTCCGCTTTGAATGTTCGCGGTTCCGATATGACGATTATTTTCTCGGAATTTTGTCTGATCATAGATCTCACGTATTATTGTTACACCGCTTATTAGAATAGTTGTATATGGCCTCTCTCTCTCTCTCACACACTCTTTCTCTCTCTCTCTCTCTCTCTCTCTCTCTCTCTCTCTCTCTCTCTCTCTCTCTCTCTCTCTCTCTCTCTCTCTCTCTCTCTCTCTCTCTCTCTCTCTCTCTCTCTCTCTCTCTCTCTCTCTCTCTCTCTCTCTCTCTCTCTCTCTCTCTCTCTCTTTCACACGTCTTGCTTGACCGACGTTGCTACGGTTGATGGTCTGTCCTTGAGACGTTAGAAGCGTATTATTTTCGAGAGTATGGTATGCCGATGGAAATTTTCATACCACCCACAACGTCTGACGAGTCGTATGCGGTGCACCATGCATCACCATGTGTGTGTGTGTGTGTGTTTGCGTTTTTGGGGCTCATGCGATTTGCCCCCTCCCCCTCCCCCTCGCCCTAATGTACTTCTGGTCGCGTGCGGTTTCCCCCTCCACATGCCCATGTCCATGGCGACAGTCCGCCTTCCCCCTCCACCTGCTCCACGGTTCGTCTTCCCCCTCATCCACGAGTCGCGTTCCCCCCACCCGCCTCCCCCTCGCCTACGACCCGGTACCCCTCGCCCCGCTTCACCCCTCGCCACCAATTGATTTAGAATCCGCCTATTATACCTACTGCTAACTGACAGGATTTTTTCCCCAAGCAACTTCCTCTACCCCCAAGTAGTTTCTCTCGTTTCATTATGAGTTTATTCCCACCAGGACAAGAGGCTTTAGGTAAAAAAAAGTCAGCACATTTTCGAAACACACGTGTTTTGCAGAAGTGCAACGAACGAACCAACCTACACTTTCACAAAAGCCCGGGCTCCGTCCTTTTACTGCCAATGTACCCATTGCTTAGAGATAGACAGCAGACACCACGTGTCTCGGTTCGAAAAGGTCCGAAGAGACGAGAAACAGAAAGTCCTCGAATTGTTATAAAGAAGAAAAGGCATACCATTCCTGTTTCCATTTCCCGATGCCCTGAGTTCACGTTTGCCACGAGGCGGAACCAGTTAAGCCACAAATTACCCAAAACTGTAGTAAATCGTTCTCTACCAGCCTGATTAATTTTGGAGAACTAGAAATTGAAGAGTATTATCCAACATCAATACGCCTCGCGAAGAGACACAGGAAGAGAAGGGGTAGTCCGCTGACTGCCCGTAGTTCCGCCTGCTTCGTCCTACCTTCAAATTAAAGACGGATCCCTTATCTTTCGTGTCTAAACACGCGCTCGAATTTCAAAACAAAAGCACGCGTCGACGTATTCCGTGCGAGAGATGGTGGGCCTTGAGGTCCGATTGGCCTCAAACTAACTAATCAGGCCTGCATCCCTCCCAAATGGCCACTGTCCTGAAGAGGCCCTCTTCGCAGCAATATCTCCTCCCCAAGGCCCACCATCTCTCGCACGGAATACGTCGACGCGTGCTTTTGTTTTGAAATTCGAGCGCGTGTTTAAACACGAAAGATAAGGGATCCGTCTATAATTTGAAGGTAGGACGAAGCAGGCGGGACTACGCGCAGTCAGCGAACTACCCATTCTCTTCCTGTGTCTCTTCGCGAGGTGTATTTGAAGTTGGATATGTTACGTGCCGGTTACTTTTTCCAAATTCATTTCTAAATTCTACTAATTTTTACAGTCATTTCGCAGATGTTCTCTATTGATCCAACCGCTTAGCGTGTTATGGGAATCTCCCTCAATCAATAGTCGATTATCTGTAGATATTCTTAATAGTGCTTGACTTATTTCTGATTTAATTCTGTTTGAAGCTTGTCACGCCACGGTATATTCTCATGAAAGATTATTGTCAACGATCTTTCAACGCTGTCGACGTTCTTGGAATGCGCGTTGTGATAAGCCTTCCGAGGCATTGTAGTAGACTACTTTATATTCGGTTTTTCTTTCCTTTCTTCCTCGTTAAAATTTTATTACAGAATCATTGACATCTGATCCAACCGCTTAGCGTGTTATGGGAATTTCCCTCGATCAGTTGTCAATGATCTGATATAGTATAATAACCGATTTATGATTGTTACGCCACTGCGTTACTTCCATAAGAAAACCTTTCGTCAGCATCAACGTTCTTGGAACGCCGGATGTGATAACATTCAAAACCCTAAGCACTGCGAGGCTGGGAACGGTCCGGGGTGACGACGGTTGGGCCCGTGTGTACGAAATGCATGCTCAGCAATTTGACTCTCTTTGTTCAAAGTCCCAAGTGCTCGGGCCTGCCCTGTGAACGCTCGACACAGTCGGCTGTTAAGTCGCATAGTGCGTGGTCGATCTGTCCGAGGGACATAGCTATTCATTAAAATAGTCTTGAGCCGGAGTTCCCGTGTATCTTGTAGTGCGTGGAAGGACTCAGTCCCCGTAGACTCTTGTATATTTTTGCGTTTTTACCATTTCATCTTTTCATTCAAAATTTACCATTTTACGACAGTCGGCTGTTAAGTCGCATAGTGCGTGGTCGATCTGTCCGAGGGACATAGCTATTCATTAAAATAGTCTTGAGCCGGAGTTCCCGTGTATCACATAGTGCGTGGAAGGACTCAGTCCCCGTAGAGACTTGTATATTCTTGCGTTTTTCAACAATACTTTTGCGTTTATATATTATTTGTTTTAACACCGTTTTATTTAGCCAAATATTAATATTCTCGCGCTTAATTATAATATATAGTGAACTATTTTGACAATCGTGTGTGTTGTGCGACACTCCTGCGCTTCACCATCTTAGACGCGGGACCCTCCAGGTCATACAGAGCCAGAGTCAGAGAGAGAGAGAGAGAGAGAGAGAGAACTTGAAAGTAAGCCGCAGTACAAATTAACAATCTCTTGTACAGAGTTGGTGAGTGATTCGATCTGTCATGATATTGTACGGAGGCAGCAGCTGATTCAACCACTTAGTGGGTTATGGGTTTTCCCTCAATTAGCTGCTACTTTCCCTTCGGCGTGTGACGCGTTTTAAAAATTGGCTTGTTTCGCGTAATGTAAATTGTAACCAAATTAATTATACAAATAACTTGAGCGAATGTACAAAATTAACAACAATAGACACGATTATTGATCCAACCACTTAGTGGGTTATGGGGTTGCCCTCGATCAATTATTGTTGATCCGTTATTTGTTCACCATACAACGTTGTCGTTTACATTCAATTGCGACTGAATTGAATCCTTATAACCAGGCGTAGAAATTTATACATCGTAATTGGACTTTTTATACATTATATTTGCATAACACAAATCCATGTAATCTTCCCAATTTTTGTACCACCCTTCTAAAATTTTCCTTTTGCTTATTATTTGTAATACATGGTAATATTTTACTTAAATCCGTCTCATTTTGTTTCGAACCACCTTCACAAAAGTACCACATCCCGATTGGACAACCTGTATAGGTTGTAGACAAAAGCCGCGCCCCAAAATAATCCTGATTTTTGCGTATGTCAAAATTATAAAATCTCTTTAAATTCGTTAAGCGTTACGTGAGTAAATCAGACTCAACCGCTCGGTCTCTTTTAAAATTAACACCCTCACGTAACAGATAATACTCTTCAATTTCTAGTTCTCCAAAATTAATCAGGCTGGTAGAGAACGATTTACTACAGTTTAGGTAATTTATGGCTTAACTGGTTCCGTTTCGTAGCAAACGTGAACTCAGGGCATCGGGAAACGGAAACAGGAATGGTATGCCTTTTCGTCTTTATAACAATTCGAGGACTTTCTGTTTCTCGTCTCTCCGGACCCTTTCGAACCGAGACACGTGGTGTCTGCTGTCTATCTCTAAGCAATGGGTACATTGGCAGTAAAAGGACGGAGCGCGGGCTTTTGTGAAGGTGTAGGATGGTTCGTTCGTTGCACTTCTGCAAAACACGTGTGTTTCGAAAATGTGCTGGCTTCTTTTTCTTAAAGCCTCTTGTCCTAGTGGGAGTAAACTCATAATGGAACCTGAGAAACTACTTGGGGGTAGAGGAAGTTGCTTGGAGAAAAAATCCTGTCAGTCAGCTAGTAATGTCGTCCCAGAAATGTACTCAGCCGAAGAGTATTACGCGATGTTCTGATTTCAGGCCATCAATTTTTATAACGTAGGAACAACACGTTCCGTGAAGTATAAATTAAATGATCAGTGTTAGTATCAGTGCAGTGAAGTGAATATTCGGTACATCAACCCGGACGCACTTGACGTTGCGACCCTTACCTTCGGGTGGTGTCCTGCGAATACCTGCGAGCAGCTGAGCACTGGGTGCTACCCTACCATAAATCAGGATCGGTACAGTGACCCAGTAACACAGGTTTCCGAAAAGGAAGGAAAGGAATGTCCGAATGGGTGAGTTTCATTTAATTTATTGGTGATTATTAGATGTAGAAATAAATTCTTTTCGATTTTAGGGTACAATAACAGTTCGATTTAAAGAATATGAAAACAACTACATCATCGAAATAATTTTCCTTATTGTTAATTACTTTTTACCATTTTTCTGGCAGCTTATGAATACCACCGCGATAGAAATTCAATAGCTTTGTACTGGTTATGTAAATCCAGTCGGAAAGAATTTATTCATACACCTAATATTATTTTTTAAATTTAGTTGTGATGGCCGTTATTAAACTACGGATTTTTACCTCAATAACGAATTACGATCACATGTCGTACATTTTCTGTTACATTACCTTTTTGTTTATGCCTTATTTAAAAACGAAATTTACGTACTTCTTGTCACTTCAAATGATTCTTATTTAAGATTCTGCTTTAAAAAAAGTGTAACGCGGTTTCCTTCGATGCATGCTAACTTGCTTGTTCGTACGTTCGTAGTACAAGCGCAGTCGCCCACCGCGTAGCCAACGCTACCGCGAGAGCTCGAGCGGAAGGCGCGCGCTCTGATTGGTCGGGGTTTTTGTTTAATATCTCCTTAACGAAGCTTCGGACAATATTTTCGCTAAGGAAAAAGTTGTTTCAAATCACCCCCTGAATTACACCTTCCAAGGAACTCCGACATTTTTGGGACACCCTGTATGTAGAATAAATCTGACTGCGTTTCTAATATATGTATGTATATGTATGTATTTTATATTGTAATGAAGTTGTTGTAAATTATTAATACTAAGGCAATTAACATTTTTTCGGATGCGCAGCGCCAATTTTGAATCAAATATTTATTCGTATTAAAATATTTATTTGTATAAAAATATATCTGCATATTATTATTTAATACATTTTTTCTTTGTATAAATAGCCATTTGAGTAATGGAATTTTAGCTGTGCATATGTAGTTGTATCATCTAAAGCGCAGTTGGAAAGCATCTTTACGTACTGGCAGCTCATTTTGATTTCACATCTTTTTTTTAATTTTGGAATTATTATTATCTTCTAGTAGTAAATAGGTTTATTTTTCGCCTTTCGGCCTCAAAATGGGGTTACATGTGTTATGTGTGTAAGTGTTTCTGGGATTGTTAATTCAAGATTGTGCTTTCGTTTTGACTTCTTCCTTCATCGCGTTCTTCTTTTCTTCTCCTTTTTTCTAGAACCATTCGCATCCACTCCGCTCCTTCTTCTTCTCCCTTTAGTATCACTCTGATCATTGCGTTTTCTCTTTTCAGATCCTTACAGTCTTTTAGCATGTGACCCAGCGTCTCTCTAGCCCCATTACATAGTCTGCATACTGTCTCTTTTTCCTCCTTCCAGTACTTGCTTCCCCGCTCTTCGTTCCCACATCTGAACCTTGCAATCATGCTTTGGTCTCTGCCTCTGTAGTTTCCGTTTAGGTAATTTGCTCTCTGGTTATCCCTGATTTCTGTGTAATGTGCGTTGTATCTGTCTCCTTGTATTCTGTCGTATTGCCATTGGACCTGCTCTGCCCTGTCTCTTTGCGCCAGTTCCTCGGCAAACTCTCTTCCCCTCCTTTCTATTTCTATTTCTTGCATATCCATCATTTTTTGCCTGTAGTATGAGTCTCTCATCTCCTCCCATTTTGACTTTTTCTCTGCTTGCTTCGCGTCTCCAGCGTTCTTGTACTATTTTATTCTTATTCAGCCGTTTCGTTTTCTCCTCATATTTTATTGCTCTTTTCCCAGCTTCTATCCTTATTTTGTCCGTTTTTGTTTCCTCCAAAATTAGATATGCAGGTGTATTAAAGTCCAGAGCTAAAGTCCACCTGATGTATTTCTCCTCAGTAGTAATACAAGAGGAGTTCCAACCCGGGTATGCTCAGGGGAGCCCGGGGGCAGGGGGAAAGTGAGGGCGCGCGGGGGAGCGCGGCGGAGGGAAACCTGGGCGCGGGGCCTGTGGGGAGAGGAAGACAGGTTGCGCGCGCACGAGCCGCGGAGTGGGGGAAGCCGCGATGATGGAGGGGATCACTCCGGGCCGAACCGCCGCGGAGGCCTCTCCAGACCGGACCCACCGTCGGAAATTTTTCAGAGGGAAGCATTGACCCCCGAAAAAATCTCTTTCAGAACTTAGCCCACCCGAAAATTTTTCAGTACTAACCCAAGGTGGGGACTGTCCTAGAAATTTTTTTTCCAAAAGAGAAATAATTTATTTTTATCGGACGATGCACAGTGGGTTGAAATCCCAGAAACACGGCGAAAATATGAAGGCAATCTTTGATATTTACAAAAATGAGTATTCTTGTGTTTTCGAGGTCGCTGATTACGAATCTGAAGTAAAAATGACAAAAACAAAATGGCGGCTCCAATATGGCGGACGCGTATGCCAAAAAAATATCAGATTTGGTCTAAACTTGGTATTCTAGGGTCTTCGAGGTCGCTAAGTACGAATTTGAAGTCAAAGTGGTAAAAAACAAAATGGCGGATCCAATACGCCAAAATTCTTTTGTATTTCGATGTTTCTCCGATTTTTAGGGTCTCATACCACACACAATATAAAAAGAATTAAACATTTAGTTAACTTCCAAGTCCGATCAAGCATTGTTGTTTGCACAGTTATCATCTCTGATTATCAAAGAACTAAGATTAACTTTCAGATTTTGCTCGTTTTTGCTCCAATCCCTAAAATTACAATTTATTCAAAAATGGTCTAAACTTGGTATTCTAGAGTTTTCGAGATCGCTGAGTACGAATTTGAAGTCAAAGTGGCAAAAATCATAATGGCGGATCCAATATGGCGGACACGTATGCCAAATAAATATCAGATTTGGTCTAAATTTGGTATTCTGGAGTTTTCGAGATCGCTGAGTACGAAACTCATTTAAAAGAGCCACCACTGCCGCCGTGGAAACTTGTGTTAATTAAATATCGTAACCGATTACCTGGCAATGTATCATATATGATTAAAAAATATCTGGCAAATTCTGCCAAATCTGCCAATTCTGTATCATATATGATCAAATGGAATAACTTTGAGATTCACTTAATTTTTCGATGTTGCCAGTTTGGGCTTGAATCATAAAAAAAGTCGTGCCAGTTAACCGGTTAATCAAAAACGATTATTTTAAAGTAAATAAAACCAAAGATTGCTCTTTTAACCTTATTTAATACATTTTTCTAAATATTCAATAACACAATTTGTGAAACAGTTCTACTTGTACGATAAGTGCAACACCTTTTTATTTTTTATGATACGGCAATGCAGTCATCATGTTAATGATAATGTAAACTAAGTAGTATCACTACTATCATATTCATCATCAGATTGGATCGGTGTAGTTTGATCATCACAATTTATAACTGGAGGCAATAATAAGTTTAATGCTTCTTTGGGTAGAGATCGACGATTTTTTTGTGGTAATCGTCTCTTGCTGGTTATTATGGGATCTGAACTTAATAAAAAGTGGTTAAGAATATCCTGATTGCATTTTTCGCGGCTGCATTTTCGAGAATAATGTTCACGATATTTTTTAAAATCTTTGTTGCGCGCTTCTTGCGCTTCTTCTGTCAATTGACCAATTGGCAATAAAGCAGCCGATATTATTTCAGGACCGTGAATGAGAAATTTGTGGACAGTGGGAGGCATACAGTACCATGGATATGTTTGTACAAGAAGTCTAGCTGTATCTAATGAAAATTGTCGGAACTTTTCTACATCAATTTCGTGACCAGATGACACTACAACTAATACTATATGCATTTTTTTAATTAAATCTACATCAATATTTGTGATTTCTGCAGACAGGTCTGCATTGGCAAAGAAACGCCTGGCTGTATTTCCATCATTAGAATTACCAAACCCGGGTTTAGGTTTGTCAATGATTAGCCCAGTTTTTTCTCTGAACAACTTTTGGATTCTACGTTACTATTTCTTTATTCCCCCCGCGAGCTTGCCATTTTTTTATTGGAAGCTTGTACGCTAAGTGTAGGATACATTCGAAGAAACGAATCCAACCATGTAGTACCGATATACCGAATTGTAAATTTTCCTTCTTTACTTCTCTATTTATCATTTCGTCAATGGAATTGAATTTTTTTGATGTTGCGCCACAAATATAACATTTTTGCGTAGACGATGTTTCAGTAAGAGCGTTACACACTTTACCGTCAATCATCGCAAAAATTAATCTATGATTAACAGAATAGGATCTACTTTTAAGGGTAAAAAAACTATTGTTAAGGTTTTCGATCTCTAGATCTACCCTACATTTTTCATCAAGGGTAACTTGCGTCGATTCTTTTAAAAATTGTATTTTTAACGGTCTGCAGTACCTCGTAGAAGATGGGCGGGGGTTTTGCCAAATTACTTTGCTGTTCCTACGATCCGGATCTCCACACACAAGGCGTACAGGTACCATGGACGTTATAAAGACTGCAGAATCATTGGCTTCAGATCCATGAAACGCTTGTTTGTAGGAACTGTGGCCTGAACTTCCATCGAAGCCCCACTTTGTCACTAAACAAAGGTTCTCTAAATCCTTATCTTCTAATATATTTAAAACAGTTTCTTGAACAGTCAGGAGGCGTTCTACCGTATGGTCGAGTAAAGCTTGTAACTTAACGTCTGCTGAGGTTGAAGTTATCTTTATACTCTGACTGTTCGGATAGCACTTCTTCTTTTCCAACTGCAAGAGTGTATAGGTTGGAAATTTTTCAGGATCACTCATTCTAATAAGACTATATTGATGCCTAGATAATTTAGCATCCACCAATAGCGCTAGGGCATCTTCGCAAGACATTTTTCGGGACTGTTCATCTTTAAATTTTTTGTAAGCTTCCCTGTATTCGTTTGCTCGTGTTGACGGAAAAGTTGTTACTTCATGTACCAGTTTCGATGCCTCTATTTTTCCGGAGGCTCTTAGCTTCATTTGTGTCGCATACGATAATTCCGCAAGAGATGACTGCCGTAAGTTCTCAGTTTTTTGTCGCTTGCTTCTCACAGAGTTATTTTCGAAATTAACTACTGGGCGACCTTGCTGCTTTGATGAACAAAATTTAAAACCCACCGAACTCTTCAACCAATTTTTATTGTTTTTTAAAAATCTATCCTCAATTCTGTTCGCTTGTATCCATTTAGTTTTAAATTGAGATTTAAATTGAGATATCTTATGATATAAAGATACTAAATTCTCATCCGCACATTTCGTTCGTTTTCTAATTTGCTCTCTTAAAAAAGAAAATTGATCGTCTAATTTGCGATTTGGGGCTTTTTTTAAGATATTAAAAAGTTTTTGTCTTGTTATAAACATATTATTTGCATTTACATCTGAAAATAACAACATATAAATATATAAATATTTCAATTAACTGCGTTTGCAAAAAATTATTTTCATAAATTGCGAACATTTTTGAATAAATTGTAATTTTAGGGATTGGAGCAAAACCGAGCACGATCTGAAAGTTAATCTCAGTTTTTTGATAATCAGAGATGATAACTGTGCAAACAACAGTGCTTGATCGGACTTGGAAGTTAACTAAATGTTTAATTCTTTTTGTAGGTCAGCTATGGTAATTAAGGTTATACGCATCAATTTTGAATTAAACTTTATGAAGGTATTATTATTTGTCGCAAACGTATAACAACAAAAAGTGATTAAATAAACACCTGAAATTGACGTCTTCATCGTGAAACAGAAGTTTAAAACACACAAAAACGCAAAAAAAAGCACCACAAAATCGTTTGATAAGCAGCTTGGAATAAACATGTAATGGAGTTCGTACAGCTAACTGTTTTTGACCGGCTCAGGTGAGGAAGGAAGAGTTGTAGTAGGCTGTGGATATCAGGGAGTCGAGACCGATAGAATTTCGGTTTCGGTCGCGGTCGCGGTCAGTGAGACCGACCAATATGGCATTTACGGTTCCCTCGACCGAACTAGAGAGCGACCGAACGGTCAGGATTTTTCTCTCGACCGAACTAAAGAGCGACGAGCGGTCAGGAGTTTTCTCTCGCCCAAAACTCAAGAGAGAATTTCTCTCAGACTTTCGGTCTTGACCGGTCGCAAACGGTCGCGTTAATTTATGGAGAGATTTTTGTTCCTCTCCATAAATTACGAGTCGGAACAGTTCGGAGCGGCTCGGTTGTGTTCGGATCGGTTCAACCTAGCTGAATAAGCCGGGAAGGTATGGATGTTATTTCTGCCGCTAACACTGTTTGTCACTCTCGTGAGGGGTTTGTTGATAACAGACTTTTGCAGTTATTTGTTACTGTAACACTGTCCATTCCAAACTATGTCGATCTGCCGAGATATTATTGTATTTCAAATACTAGTTATGTATTATTTTAATAGAAGTAGTTAATATAAATAAATTATTGTTAATATACAAATAACAAGAAAATGGTTGGAAATATAATTCTTCATGTGATTATTTTAAAAGTATGTCCAAGTGTGGAAAAACAGAAGATAGGAATGTAATAAAATTTAAATATATTTAACAATAGTATAAATAACAAATTTCACAGCAAAATTTATTATAATGTTTCAATTTTTATCTCTCGGAATAACGTGTGAAAATATTATTTAACATCTTATGAATCAGTTGTATAAACGTTACTTCTTCAATTTTTAATATGATATACATATATAAGAAAAGAGAGTGGTACATCGGAAAATACTCCTGTGATGCGAGTAGTACATCTAACGTAAGACAAGGATGGCCCCGTCATGATTGTACCTTGCCATTCTTTAGTACCTGTAACCTTACATAAACACACCGTGTACTCTCTTCATAAAAGTGAAATTGGTTCCTGAGTTACAGAACATTTCTAACTTGGATTTAAATTTTTTAACGTCTTACGACGTTAATTTTAAAGAATCCCTTTTTAGAATGTGCTTATTTTATAGTTAGAATTTCAAAGTATTTGGTAATATTTTCTCCAAGTTTTAGATTCCTTCGAAGAGACTTTTGCAAAATAAAAATTTGTTTTGTAATTTACTATGTTACAAAAATATTTTTTTCAGTTTGAAAAAATATTAATCAAATGGGCCAAACCTTCTAGATTCCCAAAAATGGTAGGATAACTGTGATGGTGATTTTAAAGAAATTCATGAACTTTATTAAAAATGTAACATGAGGTTCTTATGATATGTATAAAGGACATCAAAACACATTTTTTTCAACACCTGCATGCAAATGGGTGTTTTTTACGCCTGTTGGGTGGTAGCAAAATGACCAATTTCAGACGTAATCGCGTTTTCTACTTTTCTCCCAAGGGAAAAAGATTTTACGCGCATGCGTATTTGCACTTTTTTACTTTGCTCCCAAGGAAACCGGAGTTTGACGTTACCCTGTGATATGAAGATGCAGTTATTCGACTAATCGTTATGGATCATGTGTGTTTTATCTTGATATTACAAATGTCATAGCACCCCTTTTTATTAAAAGATAGAATTAAAAGATAAAATGAGTACTAATGAGAGTGATAGCGATACGGGATACCACACGCCCCCCGAAGTAGCAGAAGCTGCAAAAGCGATTGAAGAAAAGCTGCCATCAAAATCAAAAGAAAAGTACTAGACGATATACAAAAAATTTACGGAGTGGCGCGATAACCCCAAATTAGAATCATTATCGGAATCAGCAATTTTAGTAATACACGTACTTATTAATTTCGACAGAATAAAAAAGCAATCGAACATCCAGATTTTTTTGCTCACGCTCAGCAGGCGTAAAAAACACCCATTTTCATGCAGGTGTTGAAAAAAAATATATTTACATTTTATTACATTCCTATTTTCTGTTTTTCCACACTTGGACATACGACTTCCGTTTCCGGTCGCGAGGAGTGAAAAGTGTGCTGGAAGCGAGTGGCGTGTGTGAGGGAGAGAAAGAGTGGAGAGAAGGTGAAAAGGGGAGTGGTGTGCAAGTGTAGAGGCGAAGGGAGAAGGGGAGAAAGGATAGGGATAAGAGGGAAAGGGCTAGGAGTAACAGTGGCAAAGATATAGAAGGGAGAAGGGAAGGTTTGGAGGTTAGGGATAGTGGTGAGGGAAGTGTGGCGGGAAAGAGCAAGGATAAGTGCAAGGAGTGACACCTGTCGGAGAGGAAAGGAGATAGAGGTGTCGGCAGAGAAGGCGGGAATTTTTAAAAGAGGGAAAAGGATAGTGGAGAATGCTGAAAGGGAATGTAAGTGGGATTGGGGCTGGGGAGTCTGGGGGAGAAGGACAGTCAGGGGGAGAGGGGAGGAAAGGGGGGGGGAAGGTCAAGGGGAGGGAAGAGATAAAGGAAAGGAATAGGAAGGACAGTGGAAGTAGTGTAGGGAGCAGTATAGGGAGCTTGGAGAGTGGGATGGGAAAAAAGAGAGGAAGAGAGGAGGAGGTGGGGAACTCAGAAAGAGAGGAATGGAGAGGGTTTAAAAAGAGTGGTAAAACAGGAAGGTCACCGGTAAAAGGGAGAGAGGACGGAGAGGAGCCGGGGAGAGGGGGAATAGAGGGGGTGGTGACAGAGTTAATAAGGGAGATTAGGGAGATGAAGGAGGAGATGAGGAAGGATAGGGAGGAAAGAAGAAGGATGGAAGAGGAATGGAGAGGGGAAAGAAGGAAGTGGGAAGAGTGGATGAGGGAAGAGAAGGCGAGGAGAGAAGGAATGGAGAAAAAGTTGGAAAAGTTGGAGGGAAGGGACAGAAGGATGTTGGAAGTGATAGAGAAGGTGGAGAGCTGGGAGAAAGGAGGAGGGCCGAGTAAGGAAGGGGTGGAAGAAGGACAGGTGGAGGAATGGAAAATAAGGATG
The DNA here is from genome assembly GCA_929113495.1 of Andrena minutula. Lineage (NCBI taxonomy): Eukaryota > Metazoa > Arthropoda > Insecta > Hymenoptera > Andrenidae > Andrena > Andrena minutula. Next base: position 46,204,923 of record OV815993.1, on the reverse strand, counting down.
AGAAGACTAGAGGTAATGCAGGATAGGAAGGATAGAGAGGGAAGGAGGAACAATGTAATAATAAGGAGATTGGGATGGGGGGGAGGGGAGGTGGAGGAGGGGGTGAAGAAGCTCTGGGAGAGGATGGGGCTGGAGGGGGTGGGTATGAAGGATGTGACAAGGATAGGAAAAGTGGGTGGGGATGGAAGAGGAATGGTACTAGTGAAATTGGCGGGAAAGGAAGAAAAAAGGAAAGTTATGGAGGCAAGGAAAAAGTTGAAGGACGGGAAGGAGTGGATTGAGGATGACCTCACGGAGGAGGAGAGAAGAGGGAAGTGGAAAATAGAAAGAGAGGCAGAGAAGGAGAGGAGGAAGGGGATGAAGGTACAGGATGAGGAGGTGGGATGAAATAGGAGAGAAATGGATGGAGGATCAGGGAAACGAGAAGGGGGGGAAAGGAGGGGGGGGGGGGAGGTTAAGGGAGGGAGAGGATATAGGGGGGAAAGGAAGTTATAAGGTGGGTTTTTGGAACGTGGCGGGGGTGAAAAATAAGGACATAGAGTTCTGGAAGGGTTTGGAGGAGTGGGAGGTAATGGTACTGTGTGAGACGTGGATAGAGGAAAGAGACTGGGAAAGGGTGAGGGGAAAGTTGCCAAGGGGGTATGTATGGGAGAAGCAGTGGGCAAGAAGGGAGAATAAGAAAGGAAGGGCAAGGGGGGGAATGATAATGGGGGTCAGGAAGGGGTTGGAAACAAGGGAAGGGGAAGGGGGGGGAAGGAGGGCATAATGGTGAAGAGGGTGAGGATGGGAGGGGAGTGGTGGGTGGTGGTGGGGGTGTATGTGAATAAGGATCTGCAGATGAAACTGGAGGAACTAGAGGAATGGATGGAGGGGAGAGAGGAGGGAGTGAGAGTAGTGATAGGGGGAGATTTCAACGCAAGGACGGGGGGGGGAAGGGGGGGAGATTTGGGGGGGGGATGAGGAAGAGAGAGGACGGGAAAGTAGGAGGTCGAAGGACAGAGAGGTGAATAATGAGGGGAGGAGGCTATGTAGCTTTATGGAGGAGAGGGGGTGGGGGATATTGAATGGAAACGTAGAAGGGGATGAAGAGGGGGAATGGACATACACGGGGGGAAGAGGGAATACAGTGATAGATTACGTGTTAGGAAACGAGGGTACGAGGGAGAGAGTGGTGAGAATGGAGGTGGCAGAAAGGGTGGAGTCAGACCATCACCCAGTGGTGGTTTGGCTGAGGGGGGAGGGTAGGGGGGGAGTAGTAGGGGGGAAAACGGGGGAGGGAAGAGGGGTAGCAAGGGGAAACTGGACGGATAAGGGAAGAGAGGAATTCATAAGGGCATTTGGTAAGAGGGAGGGAGGGGGGGGAGGAATACAGGAAGAATGGAGGTAGTTGAGGGACAGGATAAAAGGGGTGATAAAGAAGGTGGGGCAAGGAGGGGAAAGGGTGGGACGGCGAGGATGGTGGGATAAAGAATGTAAGGAGGAGAAATGGAAGGTAAGAAAAGAGTTGAGGAGATGGAGAAGGGAGGGAGGAGACGGGAAAGAATATAGGAAAAAGAAAAGGGATTATAAGATTTTGTGTGAGGGGAAAAAGAAGAAGGAGTTAGAAAGGTGGGAGAAGGAGATCGAGGGGGTGAAGACAGAGGGGCAGGTATGGAAAGTAGTAAATAGTGAGAGGGGGAGAAGAAGGAGGGTAGAGGAGGGGATTAGAATGGAGGAATGGGAGGACTATTTTAGAGGGCTACTAGGAGGAGTAGAGTGGAGGGTGAGAAAAGGGCGGGGAAAGAAGGAGGGAGGAAAATGAGGAGGGAGAGTTAAGTAAGGAGGAAGTGAGGAGGGTGATAAGAAATCTGAAGGATGGAAAGGCAGGGGGGGGGGGATGGGATAGCAAATGAGGTGTGGAAGTATGGTGGGATAGAGGTAGAGGAATGGCTTTGGGATATTTGTAGTAGGGTGTGGAAGGGGGAAGGATGGGTGGAGGAATGGAGGGAAGGGGTAGTGGTACCGGTAGTTAAGAGAGGGGCTGGAAAGAGGGTAGAAGACTACAGGGGGGTGACGCTGACGCAGACGGCGTACAAAGTGTACGCGTCTGTGTTGGCAGAAAGGTTAAGAGAGGAGGTGGAGGGGAAGAAGTTGCTGCCACCGAGTCAGGCCGGCTTTAGGAGGGGAAGGGGTTGCATAGACAACATCTATGTGTTGAATTTTTTAATCAACAGGCAAGTGACCAGAAAAGAAAGAAGGATGGTCATATTCTTCCTTGACCTGAGGGCGGCCTTTGACTCGGTGGACAGGGAGGTGCTAATAAGGGCAATGAGGAGGAGAGGTGTGAGGGAGGGGATAGTAGAGAGATGTGAGGAGGTGCTGAAGGAAACGGTATGTAGGGTAAAGGTAGGGGACGAGATGGGGAGTGCGTTTTGGACAGCTAGAGGAGTAAGGCAGGGCTGCCCACTGAGCCCTAGCTTGTTCACATTGCTACTGGCGGATTTGGATGAGGAAATGGAAAAGGGGGGATGGGGAGGGGTGAGGTTAGGGGGTAAAAAGGTTTACACCCTTGCGTATGCAGATGATGTGGCGGTGGTGACAGAGGATGAAGAGGGGATGAAAGGGATGATGGCGAGGCTGGAGAGGTATATGGATGGGAAGGGGCTACAACTCAATGTGGGTAAGTCTAAGGTGATGCGATGTAGGAAGGGGGGAGGGAGGTGGAAAAAGGTGATATGGAGATGGAAGGGAAAGGAGGTGGAGGAGGTGAAAGAGTTCACCTACCTGGGATACACATTGATGGCGAATGGGGGGCAGGATGCACAGGTGAGGGATAGGGTGAAGAAAGCAGCGGCGGTGATGGGGCAGGTATGGGGTATTGGGAAGAGGAAGTTTGGGAAGGATTGGGGGAAAAGGGTATGGCTTTTCGATAGACTGGTGTGGGCCACGATGGGGTATGGGGTGGAGATATGGGGGTGGAAAGAGAGGAGAGGGGTGGAGAGGTTGCAGGAGAGGTATTTGAGATGGGTACTGGGGGTGGATTGGTGCACTCCGGGTTATTTGGTGAGGGAGGAGCTACAGAGGGGTATGATGAAGGGAAGGGCGGGGATGAGGGCGTGGACATATGAGAGGAAGTTAGAGGAGGGGCAGGGGGGGAGTTGGCGAGGGAATGCTGGGAGGAGCTAAAAGGTAGGGCAAGAAGGGGAAAGGTGTTGGGGGGATGGGAGGAGGAAAGAAAGGGATTCTTTGAGGAGAGAGGATGGACGGTGGAGGGAGTAGAAAAAGTCAGGGGGAGGGGAGAATTGAGGGGAGAGGAGCTGGTGTGCAGGGGAAAGAGGTTAGAGGAGGTAGATAGATGGGAAAAGATAAATAAGTCGAAGTATAATGGGTGGTACGGAAGGATAAAGGGAGTGGGGCTGCCGGGATATTTGAAGAAGGGGTGGGAGGAGAATAGGTGGAGAAGAATGGCAAGGTATAGGTTAGGAAATGAGATGAGAGGAGGGAGGTATTGGAGGGAGGAGGAGGAGAGGAAATGTAGGGTGTGTGGAGGGGAGGAGGAGACGTGGGAGCACGTGTGGGAGGTATGCTCAGAATGGGGGAAGGAAAGGGGATGGCAGGATGTGGTAAGGGAGGTATTGTGTGATGAGGGAAGTGGAGAGGAATGGCTAAGGAGGATAGAAGAAAAGAGAGGGGTGAAAATGGAAGAATGGAAGAGCAAGGATTGGGAGAGGCTGGAAGCGAGCGGAAGCGGAGGTCAGAGGGTAGGGATGGTGGGGGAGAGAGGGAGGGAGAGCGGGAGAGCGAGCGGGTAAGCGAGCGGGGAGCGAGCGGGCGAGCGTGCGAGCGAGCGGGGGAGCGAGCGGGAGAGCAAGCGGGGGAGCAAGCGTGCGGGCGAGACGGGAGAGGGTAGTTTGTAAGGCGCATAGAGTTAAGGTTAGAAGTAAGTGAGTTATAGGGAATAAAAAAATTGTAAACCCCACGGGGAAACAATAAAGTATACTACTACACACTTGGACATACTTTTAAAATAATCACATGTAGAATTATATTTTCAACAATTTTCTTGTTATTTGTATATTAACAATAATTTATTTATATTATCTACTTCTAGTGAAATAATACATAACTAGTATTTGAAATACAATAATATCTCCGCAGATCGACATAGTTTGGAATGGACAGTGTTACAATAACAAATAACTGCAAAAGTCTGTTGTCAAAAAACCCGTCACGAGAGTGACAAACAGTGTGAGCGGCAGGAATAGCATCCATACCTTCCCGGCTTATTCAGCTAGGTTGAACCGATCGGAACAGAACCGAGCCGCTCCGAACCGTCCCGACTCGTATTTTATGGAGAGGAACAGAAATCTCTCCATAAATTAACGCGACCGTTTGCGACCGGTCAACCGACCGTCGGCCGACTGGTCATGCCTTCGGTTTGGTTTCGATTGGTCTCGTTAAAAGTACGGTCTGAGATTCCCGGTCGAGAGGCAATCGGTCTGGAGTTCGGTTTCCCTCCACAACCTCTCACTGTTACGGTCACAACAGCGGTTCGTTTTCGCTTCGGTTAGTGGTCGCTAGACCGGTCGCGACCGGTCAGAAATTCGGTTTCTGCTTCGGTCTCGACTCCCTGGTGGATATACATTTTATTCTGCGCACATATTTCAGCTATACGAGGGATAAAAAGACCCTTTACTCGACCATACGGTGGAACGTCTCCTGACTGTTCAAGATAGGTGCAGTTTTAAATATATTAGAAGATAAGGATTTAGAACACCTTTGTTTAGTGCCATTTTGTTTTTTGTCATTTTGACTTCAAATTCGTACTCAGCGACCTCGAAAACTCTAGAATACCAAGTTTAGACCATTTTTGAATAAATTGTAATTTTAGGGATTGGAGCAAAAACGAGCAAAATCTGAAAGTTAATCTTAGTTCTTTGATAATCAGAGATGATAACTGTGCAAACAACAATGCTTGATCGGACTTGGAAGTTAACTAAATGTTTAATTCTTTTTATATTGTGTGTGGTATGAGACCCTAAAAATCGGCGAAACATCGAAATACAAAAGAATTTTGGCGTATTGGATCCGCCATTTTGTTTTTTACCACTTTGACTTCAAATTCGTACTTAGCGACCTCGAAAACTCTAGAATACCAAGTTTAGACCAACTCTGATATTTATTTGGCATACATGTCCGCCATATTGGATCCGCCATTTTGTTTTTGCCACTTTGACTGCAGATTCGTACTCAGCGACCTCGAAGACCCTAGAATACCAAGTTTAGACCAAATCTGATATTTTTTTGGCATACGCGTCCGCCATATTGGAGCCGCCATTTTGTTTTTTGTCATTTTTACTTCAGATTCGTAATCAGCGACCTCGAAAACACAAGAATACTCATTTTTGTAAATATCAAAGATTGCCTTCATATTTTCGCCGTGTTTCTGGGAATTCAACCCACTGTGTGACGCCCGGTTCGCTTACCTGATTCGGCGCGCACCGCCGTATTTACCACTCCACTGCGACGTTAATAGGAGCCGCACCACCCTGGACGTGGGCTTATTTTGAAGAAAAAACTTCAAGCAATGCAGTAGTATTTTTTCCGGATTTTTAAAATGGCGACCTCGAGCCCGAATTTGAAAAATAAAAATTTGTTTATAATTTTCAACGTTGCAAAATTAATTTTTCGATTTGGAAAAAATTTATTCAGAAAGGCCGTTCTTTCCACTTTAAAATGCCGTAAGAGACAACTAAATCCGACAAAGAGTTTCCGAGATAAAAATTCAAAAGCACAACCCAGTTTCACGAAAATAGGCAAAAATCGCAAAATTCAAGGCCCTGTATTTTTTAAACAAACTCCATATCGACAAAATGATGACTTAAACCCTCCCTAATTCCACGAGGACTATAAAATATTGAAGTTGAAAAAGTGATCGATTTGGCGTGGAATGACCCAAGGGGTAGTCCGCTGACTGCGCGTGGTCCCTACCTGCTGCGCCCTCACTTCAAATTAAAGGCCGATCCCTTATCTCTGGAATATAAACACATTTCCGAATATCAAAATAAGAGCACGCGCTGACGTATTCGTTGCGAGAGAAGGTGGCTCATAGGAAAGAGATTATTCCATTGAAACGGCGGTAACTTTCCATTTCCACCTATTCCATATACGCAGACGTAGGCTAGGAGATTCCGCCTTTAAGAGGAGGTTCTGGTCTAAATGTCGATTTTTTTTATTTCATTCTTCGAATGTTCAACCTTTTAGGAAAACGTGTTTAAAAGGATTTTTTTGAAATTCGTAAAATTCCCGAAGTTATAGGCATTTGAGTAGCGACAAATGCATGGATAACACCCGGCGACTCGGCACTTACGTAAAACTTCAAACGCGTTTTCCTCGATACAGCGTTCTCAAATCGGTGGGACCTGTATCTCCAAAAGTTATTATCCGTTTCGACTGAAACTTTTTTTATTTTGAAGAATATACTTCTGGCTAGGAGGGGAACTAAAAAAAAATACGAAAAGTTGAAAATTTATCATTTTCAAAGGCGATGAAAGGACGAAAAATACAGGGAAACGTGATTTCAAACTTGAAGTGTCGTTATTTTCTAAGAGAAATGTCATTTTTGTCATTTTTTTAGCCCCCCCCCCCCTAGCCAAAAGAATAATCTTCAAAATAAAAAAGGTTTCAGTCGAATCGGATAATAACTTTTGGAGACACAGGTCCCACCGATTTGGATCAATTTTTTGACGCCTTGACTTTAACGACTCCCCAGGGCTGTCTGCAATCATTAATTATAAAACAAAAAATATATTTCTATAACTTAAGACATTCTTAATACAATGCAAAAAGTTCCATGAAATTATATATAGTAGTTTTCCTTTAATTAATTCCTAAATATCACCTATTTTTTTGGGCTCTAGACCAGAACCTAGCCTTAAGGGGTTATACCTAGTCAGGAGGCTGAAAAGGGACGAATGTTTGTGAATTTTTTTGGAAAAACTGAAGCATCTATTTTTACAGAACTTTTTGCGCTTAAAAGAGCAACATCTAAAGAAGATTTGGTAATTTTTTCGTAAAAAAATATTTACGTTTATAATAAAATTACAATCGATATCCAAGAAGCCTTTTATAAAAAGTTGTTTTGCGGTGAGCACTGCCATTCGGAATCAGATTATCTAAAATAAAAAAACAAAAAAGATTTCATTAGTATATTAATGTATCTTTCGACTGACGGCGGGGGATTTTCGAAATATTAATTTAAAATAAAATGGCGGCTATTTAAAGTTTGAAGGGCCTGATTTTCGCGCGAAAAACGGCCATTTTTCGTTGATAAAATCGAAAATATACATTAAAAAAACAATGCGCACAATAGTCGATAGATTTTTATATAAAAAATAATCCCATAAAGTATGAGAAACATTGGTGCAGTAGTTTTTGACATATCTTGCTCACCGTTTTTAAAAAGGCTTCTTGGATGTCGTTGTATTTTTATTATAAACGTTAAATATTTTTCTACAAAAAAATTACCAAATGTTCTTTAAATGTTACTCTTTAAAGTGCATAAAGTTCTGTGAAAATATATGCTTCCACTTTTTCCAAAAAAAATCGCAAATATTCGCTTATTTTCGGCCTCCTGACTAGGTATAACCCCTTAACACACACTCGTCGCAGTGCAATTGCGTCTAGAGTAGCCTAAGCTGCTGCTGAGGCAGACGCGTAGGAGAAACAGATGCATGCTTCTCCATTACACCGGCACACTGCTAGGAGATCCTACTTTTAGCCCCGTTTCACACACTCACGGCACGGCACCGTGTTCATGGCAAAAAATGTGACGATCTTATAGAAATTTCCCGTCATTGCGGCGACGACAAGTGTGAAAGGTCTCCATACGATCTTCGTTCCTTTTGTCGTATAAACGGCGCCGTGCCGTGAATGTGTGAAACAGGGCTAAGGATCAATTCAGACGAAGCGATATAACAATACTGCCGCGAAAAACTGAGTCACATGTAATATATATATATATATATATATATATATATATATATATATATACATATGTCTCTGCAGACTTCCGTTTCCGGTCGCGTGCGAGAGAGGAGTGTGTGAAAGCGTGTGGTCAGTGGAAAGAGGAAAGAGGAGTGAAAGTGTGAGGCGGAGATTAGGGAGTGAGTGGGGAAAAACGTGTGGAGTAGGCGAAGGGAAGAGGGCAAAGGGTTAAGTAAGGGAAGTGGTGTAGTGAAGGGAATAAGGTGAGAAGGAAGGCATTTGGAGGTTAGGGCGGCAGGACAGGTGGTAAAGTGGCGGGAAGGAAGAGCAGCAGAAGACAGGTAGCGGGATCTAGGGGAAAAAGGAGGAGTTAGGACGACTGACGGGAAGGCGGGAAATTTAAACAGGCGAGAAAGGAAAGAGAGTACGAAAAGAGAGAAAAGGAGATAAAGAGCAAAAGGTTTATAGGAAGGAAGGGAAAAGGGGGAGAGAATAAAAGGAAGGAAGGGAAGAAGGTAAATGGACGTAGGAAAGGAAAAGGAGGGGTGGGAGGGAGGAAAGGGGGAAGGAAAAGAGAAGGAAAGGTCGCAAAAAGGGGGGAGGGTGAGGAAGGATAGCGTAAGTAGTGTAGGGAGTGCGGGAAGCTTGGATAGCCTATGGGGCAAAAAGAGGAAGGACAGGGAGGATGAAGAGGGGGTGGGGGGGGGGAACGAAAAGGAAGGGAAGGGTTTTAAAAGGAGTGGGTTGACGCAGAGATCGCCGGTGAGAAGGGATGCGGGGAGAGAGAGAGGAGGAAGTGGGAGGGATGGAAAGAATGTTAAAGGAAATGATGATGGAGATGAGAAAGTTGAGGGAGGAAGTGAGGGCAGATAGAGAGGAGAGAAGAAGGATGGAGGAGGAAATGAGGAAAGAGAGGGAGGAGAGAAAGAGGGTAGAGGAGGAATGAAGAGAGGAGAGGAGGAGGTGGAAAAAGGAGATGAGGGAAGAGAGGGCAAGGAGAGAAAAGATGGAGGAAAGGATGGACAGGTGGGAGAGTAGAGATAAGAAGATGGACGAGGTGTTCGACAAGGTATTGGGATGGGAAAAGGAAAAAATGAAAAAGGGGGCTAAGGTAGATGAGGGAGAAGGGGTAGGGGAGGAATGGAGATGTAGGGTTAGACGAATGGAGATAAGGCAAGATAAAAAGGAAAGGGAGGGGAGAAGGAATAATGTTGTTGTGAGGGGGTTAGGGGTGGAGGGGAAGGAGGTGAAGGAGGAAATAAGGAAGCTGTGGGAAAGGATAGGGGTGGAAGAGACGGGAATAAAGGAGGTTAGGAAGATAGGAAAAACGGGAAAGGAAGGGGGCGGAATGGTGTTGGTAAAGCTGGGGAGTAGGGAGGATAAGCGGAAAGTGATGGAGGCTAAGAAAAAACTTAGGGGAAGGAGGGAGAGAATAGAGGATGATCTTACGGAGGAGGAAAGGAGGGTAAGATGGAAGGTAGAGAGAGAGGCGGAAAGGGAAAGGCAGAGGGGAAGAAAAGTTCAAGTGGGGTACATGAAGATGTGGGTGGATGGGAAGGTAAGAAGGTGGGACGAGTTGGGGGAAAAATGGTATGAGGACCAGGGAAACGAGTGAAGAGGGTAGAGGGGTGGGAGGATGTAAGGAGTAGGGAGAAAGGGAGGGAAGATAGTAGTTACAAAGTGGCTTTCTGGAATGTGGCAGGAATGAGAAGGAAAAATGACGAGTTCTGGAAAGGATTGGAAGAATGGGATGTGATGATTTTCAGCGAAACGTGGCTGGAGGAGAGGGAGTGGGAGTGGGTGGAGAAAAAGTTGCCCAAGGGTTATATATGGGAAAGGCAGTGGGCGAGGAGGGAGAGTAAGAAGGGAAGAGCGATGGGAGGTATGTTGATGGGGGTGAGAAGGGGTATAGAAATGGGGGAGGGGGGTAGAGATGAAAAGGAGGGTTTGATGATGAAGAAAGTGAGGATAGGGGGGGAGTGGTGGAAGATAGTGGGGGTATATATAAACAAGGATCTGCAAAGGAAGATGGAGGAATTAGGGGAATGGACGGAGGAAAGGGAGAAGGGAGTAAGGGTTATAATAGGGGGGGACTTTAATGCGAGGACAGGTGAGGAGGGGGGAGAGGTGTGGGAGGAGGAAGTAGAAGGAGAAGGGAGAATGGGAAGCAGAAGATCGAAGGATAAGGAGGTGAATGGAGAAGGAAGGAGGCTATGCCGATATTTGGAAGAAAGGGGATGGGGTATAATGAATGGAAATACGGTGGGGGATGAGGAAGGGGAGTGGACGTTTACGGGGGGGGAGGGGGAATTCGGTAATAGATTATGTGATAGGGAATGAGGACACAAGGGAGAGGGTGGAAAGGCTGGAAGTAGGGGAGAGAGTGGACTCGGATCACCACCCGGTGGTGGTGTGGGTGAAAGGAGCAGGGAGGGAGGAGGGAGGTAGTGGGAAAAAGGGTAAGGGGAGGAAGGGGGAGAGAAAAAATTGGACAGAAGAAAGTAGAAGGAAGTTTATGAAGGTGTTTGGGAAAAGGGAGGTGGGGGAGAGGGGAGTTGATGAGGATTGGAGAGAGCTAATGGGAAGGATAAAGGAGGCAGTAGATAAGATGGGGAAGGGGGAAAAGAAAGGGGGATGGTGGGATATGGAATGCAAAGAGGAAAAGAGTAAGGTGAGGAGAGAGCTGAGGAAGTGGAGAAGGGAAGGAGGGGAGGGGGGAGTGTACAGGTTGAGGAAGAGGGAGTATGGGAAGATGTGCGAGGAGAAAAAGAAAAGGGAAAGGGAGAGGTGGGAAAAGGAAGTGGAGGGGGTAAGAACGGAGGGTCAGGTATGGAAAGTAGTGAACAGAGGACGGAAGACGAGAAGGAGGATAAAGGAGGGGATAGAAATAAGGGAGTGGGATGAGTATTTTAGGGGGTTGTTAGGAGGGGTGGAGTGGAGGGTAAGGAGGGGAGGAGAGAGAAGGAGGGAAGAGGACGGGGAGGGTGAGATAGGAAGAGAAGAAATAAAAAGAGTGGTGAGGAACTTGAAAGATGGAAAGGCCGGGGAGGGGGGGATGAGATACAGAATGAGGTGTGGAAATATGGGGGTGGTGAAGTGGAGGAGTGGTTGTGGAAAATATGTAATAGGGTGTGGAGGGGGGAGGGCTGGCCGGAAGGGTGGAGGGAAGGAGTTGTGGTTCCGGTACTAAAGAAAGGGGCAGGGGAGAAACCGGAAGACTATAGGGGAATAACGCTAACGCAGACTGCATATAAGGTATATGCATCTGTGTTGGCGGAAAGGCTAAGAATGGAGGTAGAGGGGAGGGGAATGCTGCCACCGAGTCAAACGGGGTTTAGGAGGGGGGTGGGATGCGTAGATAACATCTATGTTCTGAATTATCTGTTGAACAGGCAAGTGGTGAGGAAGGGGAAGAAGATGGTGGTTCTGTTTGTGGATTTGAAGGCTGCGTTTGACTCGGTGGACAGGGGGGTACTGATGAAAGCGTTGAGGGAGAGGGGAGTAAGGGAAGGGATAGTGGAGAGGTGCGGGGAGGTTCTACAGGAGACGATATGTAGGGTGAGGGTGGGGGACGAAGAGGGGGAGAGGTTTTGGACCGCAAGGGGGGTCAGGCAGGGGTGCCCATTAAGCCCCAGCCTGTTTACCTTGTTATTGGCGGACATGGACGAAGAACTGGAAAGAGGAGGATGGGGTGGGGTAAAGGTGGGGGATAGGAAGGTCTACACGCTAGCATATGCGGATGACATAGCTATGCTAGCGGAAGATGTAGAGAGGATGAGGGGAATGATAACAAAGTTGGAAAGGTACATGGACAAGAAGGGTTTACAAGTGAATATCGAGAAAACGAAAGTAATGAGGTGTAGGAGGGGGGGGGGAGGTGGAAGAAAGTGTCATGGAGGTGGAAGGGGAAGGAGTTGGAAGAGGTGAGGAGTTATAGGTATTTGGGGTATACGGTGATGGGAAATGGAGGTCAGGAACAACATGTGGAGGAGAGGGTGAGGAAGGGGGCAGCGGTAATGGGGAAGGTGTGGGGATTGGGAAAAAGACTATTTGGAAAGGATTGGGGCAGAAGGATCTGGCTATTTGATAAATTGGTGTGGGCGGTGGTGGGATATGGGGTGGAAGGAGAGGGGAAAAGTAGAGGCGCTGCAGGAAAGATTCTTGAAGTGGGTGTTGGGGGTGGGTAGGGACACGCCAGGTTACATGGTAAGGGAGGAGTTACAAAGGGGGAAGTTGAGGGGTAGGGCAGGGATGAGGGCGTGGGGGTTTGAAAGGAAATTGGAAGAGGGAGAAGGAGGGGAGTTAGCGAGGTTGTGTTGGGAGGAGATGAAGGGGAGATTCAAGAGGGGAAAGGTGTTGGAGGGGTGGGAAAAGGAAAGGGAACAGTTCTTCAGGGAAAGGGGGTGGACAGTTGAGGAGGTAGAAAGGGGAAGGGAAAGGGGGGAGGTAAGAGGTGAGGAGATAGTGGACAGGGAAAGGGAGATGCAGGAGGAGGAGAGGTGGATGAAGATAGGGGAGTCGAAGTACAACAAGTGGTATGGGAGGGTAAAGGGCCCGGGGATACCAGGATATTTAAAGAAGGGATGGGGGGAGAGTAGATGGCAGAGGGTGGCCAAGTTTAGGTTGGGAAATGGAATGAGAGGGGGAAGGTATTGGGAGGAGGGGGAGAAAAAGAGGTGCAGGGTATGTGGCTGGGGTGAGGAGTCTTGGGAGCATGTGTGGGAGGTATGTATGGGGTGGGGAATAGAAAGGGGATGGCAAGAGATGGTGGACGAGGTTTTGGGGGAGGAGGGGCAGGGAGAGGAGTGGTTAAGAAGTTTAGAGGAAAGAAGGGAGGAATGTGGAGGAAAAGAGGGGTGAGTGGTGAGGTGAATGAAGAGATGGGAGTGAAAGGGCGGCGAGTGGAAGCGGAGGTCCAGGAGGGGGAGAGGAGACGGGAGAGCGGACAAGCGAGCGAGCGAGAGAGCGAGCGAGCGAGAGTAGAATTAAGAATAGGTTAAGAATAGGTTAAGGTTGGAAGAAGGAGGAGGAGAAGATGTAGGATAAGGTAGAGTTAAGGACTATATATGTATATATGTATGGGAAGATTATAACCCCTAGGGGAATAATAAAGTTTAAAAAAAAAACATATGTCTCTGCATACATATATATATGTACCAATTCGAAATCGCAACGACGCCGCATCGCTTATCTGAATTGACCATTATTAGACATTCCTCGGCCTGAGTTAATCCTTATATTGCCCCGTGGGCTGTATAAGATGACCTGGGTCCCGCGCGCACCGTTTTCCAGCGCATACTCGCAGAACAATACGGTCCATAAACCGCGATCCCGGACGAGACACTCAGGCAAAACAAATTGCCTGTTAGTTTTTGGGAACCAGATGTTTGCATTTTCTTCGTTTAGTTCTTCAAGAAGGAGGGGGCTCCCCTCTCCACCGAGGAATTTCCAAAGCTCAAGGTCCTTCCTACACCAAGGAAATGCCACCAGTTGGATTTTCGTCGCCTCGTAAGGAGCGAACATCAGTTAAACAGGGTCTTCATTGCTGAGACACCGGGTTTCGCGTCGCATCGCGTGTTGTGGTTGCGTGTATTGGACCCACACGGAACAGCTATTGCATAGTGTAGTAGTGTAGTTTAGTGATTAGTATAGTTATTCTTTATTAGTTATTAGTTAATAGTTAGTGATTATAAGTGGTCCCCGAGTGTCATGGAGCGACGTTTAAGAGGCAGAGGTCGCAATGATGGGGGAAACGTTCGCCAAATGCTTCGTGCCATTGACGAAGCAAACAGGGACTATTCTTTAGCCCGGGAAATTTATAAACAATGGATGGTGGACAGTGGCCGGGAAACACGAGTCCCGTACCGACGGGAATTTCAACGTCTCGACCACCGTTTTTCGGAGCTAAATGTAGCAGAGTTCAATGCGGGAGTCAATAATCACCCGAGACCAGGTAGACCCCGCGTACCATGGAGAACGGAAGAACGCGTGATCGCATTAGCGCGTGCATTCCCACTAATGGGCCTCCGGGGTATTGCTCGTCGCGTAGATATTTCGCACGTGACGGTGCGACGCATCATCCGGGAAGAAGGTCTACGACCGTTCAAAATTCAAAGGGTCCAAGCACTCCGTCCTGGCGATTACGCTGCTCGGCGTACCTTCTGTCGTTGGATGCTGCGGAAATTAGAACAGAATCCCCGCTTCCTAGAAAATGTGCTGTTCACGGATGAAAGCAGTTTTTCCAGCGCCAATCTACAAAACAGGCAAAATACACGAGTGTGGGCCTATGCGAATCCCCACGCAACCGTCCAACGGTTTAACCAGGGACGGTTTTCAGTAAACGTGTGGGCAGGTATTGTGGGAGATCAAATCGTTGGCCCTGTTTATTTGCCCAGATTAAACGGTGCAACATATTTGCGCTTTTTGCGACGAGATTTGTTAGGCCAACTTCGTCAAGTAGTTCCACCAAACAGACGCCGGTCGCTGTATTTCATGCATGATGGTGCGCCAGCACATTTCACCCTGCCCGTCAGGGATTTCTTACCGCGAATGTTTGGCACACGGTGGATAGCACGCGACCCTGCACCTCATTTGTGGCCACCACGTTCGCCCGATCTCAATCCCCTAGATTTCTTTATGTGGGGAGCCGTGAAAGACAATGTTTATAGATCGGGGAGACAAATTGAATCGCGGGAACAGTTGAAACAGCGAATAGAAGAAGCGTTCCGAACAATTCAGAATTCGCCGGACATTTTTGAAAAAGTTCGCCGAAACATGCAGTCAAGACTGCAACAGTGTCTCGATAATGACGGTGGTCACATCGAAGCCACCGGACAGGCGCGGATGCTACGCGCCATCAACAACGATGGGAGTGTCCTGTGGGTGAGAAGAAGACGCAGGAGATAAACCATCGAGAACGTTGGTAAGTTACTAAGTTAATATCGTCTAACCTTCACAAATCAACTTTGTCAATTTTTTCCTACAAAATGGTGCGTTTGCCACATATGTTATCATTTAAACTTTCCCTCCTGTCAATCAGCAGAATCTATTGTTGTGCCCTATCCGTTCAAATGTCCGTAGGCAAAAGATAGGTGAAGTCCCGACCGTAGCATAGGGAGTCATACGAAGTAGGCCAAGAAAGAGGGGGTTTTTAGTGGGTATCCCGTTGGCAGCGGCGAGTCCCACATAATCCAGGCAACCTTGCCTGGGTATGCGTAATGCATTTTCCCCCTCTATAATAAAAAAAAAAAAAAAAAAAAAAATCAAAAGATAAGTAAAAATTCTAACTGGTTACTGCCAACTCCGAATTTCTGTTGGGAAAACACCACTTAATTCAGGCCCAGCCGGGTCAATGCACCTTGCACGGTCTTCTGTCCCTTTAAACGCCGTGTTGTGTCTGCGTAGAGCCCAGGAGCTACCTACCCCGGGCCACTACCCTTCAGGTAGTAAATACTGGCAAACGGCAAAGTGGTGGTGGTGGGCCCAAGCATCTACGTGCAACTCTATACATTCAAATCGTTGCGAAATCTTTAACAATTTTTCCCCACGAAACGGTTCATTTGCGACATATGGCTCCTTTCAAACTTTTTCTCCTTACGCAGAGCAGAATATGCTGATGTAAAAAAAAAATTTAACATTGATTTTCAATGTTATAAACAATTTTGCAGCAAATTTTTTTCGCAAATCTCCACCGATCCGGGGGTGTAGATTCACCCCTCCAAGCGGTGAACATTACTTTCTTAACACCCTGTACATGTTTTCAGTTAGCCAGGTGTACATATTTTCAATGCACTGGTTGTACGCGAATAGTTTACGCATCGTGACTTCAGTCATGTATATGACAACGTGATTATCGGTAATTTTAATAAGTTGATCATCATGTATACGCGTGAACTCTAGTTGTAAATGATCAATTATAATGTGAGTTTGGGGTGATGTTGCGTTGCTGCGTAATCGTTGGAGTATGTCTTCCTCGTTTTGTAGCAGGAGCTTCCACGTAGACATTGAAAAGCTTAACTCGCTGCTTTTATTGTCGGCTATGGCGATCTCGACGTGACACAAATCCATACCAATGCGAATTCCTATAGTTAGACGTTTATAAGCTGTTGCAGTCAGTGGATAATCACGCCCCAGGATCCGTACGATTGATGGTTTCGATGTTTTCATCGTTTTTAACGATACGGATCCAGAACTGTAAGAAACAAGTACATGAAATTGACACATCGGTCGTTTGCGTTCACAGTGAATCAAGTAAATGAAAAGTGTATAGTAACGCGTACGTACCTCATATTGAATTGTTGATGATGTTGTTCTTGTTGTTGCTGCTGTTTTTGGCATTTATTTGGAAACCCGCTATCGTTGCCGGCTGCGCAGGATGAATCGTTTAAGCTGTGTTTGTACATTTTTGATGTGCACTATATTTTTTATGGAGTACCGCCTGTTCCGTCAAAAGTCACTGAGGTTACTGAGCGATTGGTGGAAGAGCGTCCTCGGCTTAAATAGCGGTGCAATTGCCTCCCCTACCACAGCATTTTATTCTAAAGCTACCAATTTTTCCATAATGTTTTTCAATCTTAACATCGCAGCATATCGCGCGATTGTATGTAACTTGAACCCACCCACAAGGATAAAAGACTCGACACGCGCCGAATGTAATATAATACCTGTGGAAGCGTCGATTCTTAGAATTATGCGGAATCAGCAGAAACTGTGTCGGACAATTTTGCGCGCTAATTCGTCATACGTGTGAATCATAGAAAGAATTATGCTGTATCAACAGAAACTGCATAGAACCATGTTGGAACGAATCGTCGTTTTTGCATGCAATCTTTTGAGGGGAGGAAGTGCGCCAAAAGAGTTAGACAGAAAGAGCAAATCGTGGTGTGGATATAAAAGCGAGCTCTAAACTGTACAAAGCCTCAAATCGTTGCAACGTGTTGCGTGAAAAAAAAACATACTACATTTACATTCCATTTTTTACGATCATGGAAGAATTCGCGTAAGTAGAACGGCAATTGTTGGATAAATCTGCACGATTGATTTCGCGGGAAGAGCACCTCGCGTGGGCAGAACGGTGCAACGAGTGTATCGAATCTTTGGAAGAACACAGCCGAGTGAAACGTCCCCGATTATCGATCGGTGTTCGACAATCGTTGGTTGCTCGAATCGCGCGACTCGAAGGACTGAAACATTCGTTGCGCGGACGTTTCGTGCGCGAAGGTGCCGGACATTCTAGCACAGGACTTTTGTGGCGCGAAATAGACACTGCGTTCGATACCCGCGTATTAACTGGTGCCGTGCTAAATTCCAATTACATCGAGCCGCGCAACTTCCTCCAGGATGCGACGACCATTGTGTTGGAGCATGTGCGGCGCGCTTTGAGGAAACATCGAAACCTCAAAGTGAACACAGTGTTCACGGTGAATATGTGGCGGGCGATAAACATACTTGCAAGAGCTTTAATACCCGGAACTGCGAACTCTTCCGCACATCCGATCTGCAGGAGTGGTACCAACGATGCGTCGTCAAACCCACCCTAGCATCGCTGGAAGAGTTCCAGGAACGCGACAGCGGATGGGCATTGACGAGAATTCTCAACCTGATCGTTAATGTCAACAAGTATAATCCGCTGCGCGCCGGGTGTCACTACAAGTTGCCGCGAGAATTAATGCTGAAAAACGCAACGATCAACGTATAGAAACTTATGAAATGCGTCGCGAAAAAAAAATTAAATAAAAAATTAAATAAAAAATTTTTGTATTTCTGTTTTATTACAGATGCATGCATTACTTCAGATCTACTGAGAAGTTGGAGGCGCATGCAGTGGACTATGGCAAGATGAACGACTGCGCCATCCTGCTGCCCAGCGAAGGAAAAAATCTCCTCCATTTTGTGAACCACTGCATGAAGGAGCGGCTCCCCTTCGTGGTGTACGCAGATCATCAAGAAAACGGAGGACAATCACCGAATGGGTGAAATAGATAGTAAATTACGCGCGTATCAGCACCATAAAGTGCACAGTATAGCATATTATATGCATTGCTCGTACGATACATCGCTATCGGTGCATCGATGTCGCCGCGACGCGGATTGTGTTTCATGGTTCGTCGACGAACTAAAAAATTTTGCAAACTTCGCTAAACCCATCTTGACCAGTAATGTTCCCATGCTGGATTTAACCACCTAACAGTAGACCACATTTCGCGATGCATCACATTGTCATATTTGCGAAGAACCATTCGAGGCTAGCGATGTACGAGTTCGCGATCACTGTCATCTCTCCGGACGGTGTAGAGGACCAGCACATTCGGAGTGCAATTTAAATTATAAAAATGCGTTTTACATCTCCATAGTATTCCATAATTTATCAGGCTACGATTCGCATTTCATTATTGACGAAATAGCAACCGCTTTCGAAGGTCACGTTGACATGTTGCCCATAACTAAAGAAAAGTATATTTCTTTCAAAAAAAATGTTCAAGATACGGCTGATTCAGACTCGCGAAATTGTATTATTATTATTATTATTATTAACGTCTTTATTACTCAAAATGAAGAAGAAACCTATATTACATTTGGCGTAGCCGATAAGACAAAAGAGTGGTAACACTGCTCTGAAGCCTAACCGTGCACAATAAACTAAACTAATTAAAAATAGAGACAAAAACAAACAAACTTAACAAACTTAACAACATTAGAATAAACTAGACTAAGTTAACTTAAGACTTAAAGCTAGCATGAGAGACGCAATGAGTAGATGTAAGTAAGAAAATTAAAAGTGTTGGAGAATGTGTTGCCGCACTGCGTGTTTGAAAGAATGATACGAGTCTAATTGTCGAATAGTAGCAGGAAGAGAATTATAGTAATGTGTCGCAGTATAGGAAAAAGAAGATTCGAATTTAGTGGTGCGATGCGCAGGAATGGAGATGAGAGGTTGAGACCGGGTTGAGAGAGAGAGTTAGAAGAGTGGTAAGAAAGGTTAGTGAGTAGGATATTGTAAAGATATGAGGGACTATGAGAAGAGAGTACCTTAAGCACGAGACAGCACACGTGGAGTTTCCATCTTTGCGACATACGTAACCAAGAGGACTTTTCAAACAACGGGAAGATGTGATCGAACTTGCGGGCACAATAGGAGAAACCCAAACAGGAATTTTGGATACGTTGAACTAAGGAAGACAGACGAGAGGTAAGAAAAGGACTATATACAACATCATAATAGTCGAACAGCGATACAACCAAGGATTGTGATAGGAGGAGTTTCTGTGTAGAGGAAAGAATATGCCGAGAAGGATATAAAAGACGCAGACGATTAAAAGCTTGACGACATATAGTAGACACATGATTTTCGAATGTAAGAGCAGAATCTATAGTAAGTCCCAAATTCCGCATAGAGGTAACAGGATGCAGCTGGGAAGAATCGAGTTTAACAGTAATGGGAGGAAGGGAACGAAGGAGGAAAGTAGAGCCAAGAGCAAGGAGTGAGGATTTGGAAGGATTAAGTCGAAGTCCGTGTTGAACAGTCCAGTCAAATATTAGAGCAAGATCGTCTTCCAAATTGGCAATGGTCTCATTAATATTGTTCGGCGCAAAGGTGGAAATAATTTGCATGTCATCGGCGTACATACACGGGATACTCGTCTTAGTGAGGCGCAGTAGATCAGCAACAAAAATATTAAATAGCAGTGGACCCAACACAGTTCCTTGCGGAACTCCACAACTCACTGCACGCAAGGAGGAGAATTGAGGCCCATCGCGGTTGAGCATAACCTGCTGAGTGCGTCCAACCAAGTAAGAGCGAAACCATGAAAGGGAAAGATGAGATAGTCCGAAAAATTTCAGTTTAGCAATCAGCAAGTTATGATCAACGGTGTCGAACGCTTTGGAGAAGTCGAGTGATGTCATAAGAGCGAGGTTATGGGAGTCCAAGGCACGTAGAATGAAGTCAGTGATAAAAAGAAGAGCGGTGGTCGTGCTGTAGCCGTGTCTAAAACCAGATTCAAAGTCTGATATAGCATGTACAGAAGAGATGAAATGTGAGAGTTGAGTATGACATAGTTTCTCTAATAGTTTAGCGAGGAAGGGGGGCTGTGAGATAGGACGAAGGGAGTTAAGGGTTGCCGCATCAGAAGTTTTAGGGATAGGTACAACAATATTATTCTTCCACATTAACGGATAGGTGCCAGAGGATATGGAATGATTACATATGTGGATTAAAGGATCGAGGCAAAAAGGAATGCAGTACAACAGAAGATGACCAGATAGATCGAACGGATTCGAGGAGGTAAGCTTAATATATTTAAGGATAGCATAAAGATCAGCGTGTGTGAAAGGGGAGAATGAGAAGTTGGGTGTGTATGAGATTTGCTCAGAAAGGTAGCAATTATTTCAGACGAAATATTTGTAGTCGGAACGGAATCGATGAAATGATTGTTGATAGACTCAGGATCAGGGAAAGAATGAAGAGAATTAGGATTTCGCCGCGGACGATAATAGCCAGCACGTGAAATGAGGTTCCAAAATTGTATAGAGGATTTAGAAGAGGATGAAAGATGATTAAAGAGAGCGCGTTTTTCAGTTCTAATAGTGGCAGTGCAGAGATTGCGGAGTTGCTTATAACGATGCCAATGTGAAGGATTGGCAGTCCTACGAAATTTAAGATTCGCCTGATTACGCATACGCATAAGTTTACGTAAATTAACAGTTAACCATGGAGCAGGCGGTCGTGTAATACGCACACGTTCAATGGGAGCAAAGTGATCAAATAAAGTTAATATACAGGGTGTCCCATCTAAGACTGGACAGCGGGATATCTCCGAACGTATTGGAGATAAAAAAATGAAAAAAATATGGCATCGCATGGTTCGAAGGGGCTGATCTATTAGCCCGAACGAATTTTTTTTTTCGATTATTATTTTAAAAGATACGATGGTCAAGTTCTGTTTTTCAAATGGAACTATTTTTTCTGAACACCTGAGTTGATAGTGCGTTCCAAGACAAATTCAATGAGCATTAATGTATACACTTGATTTCCACTGGTTTTTGAAATATTGCGCTTGCAAATTCACTGATTTTCCCTGGAAAAAAGCCTGCTGAAATAGCAAGGACAGTGGACAGTCTAGCTGACGCCACGGGTTGCCTTGCCTGTTGCAACCTACACCTACCTGCTAAAGGTCTACGTCAGAAATGGCAGGCCCAAAGGCTGGACAATTCTTTTCCGCCAGAAATGCCACTTAGGTAGGTACATCTGCGGTATCGAGAAGCGCACCGTTACTTTTATTTCGCACTTGCTTCTACGCTCGGATGGCCGGTTCTTCTTGGAGGGATGCAAGCTCGATTGGTTAGGTTAGGAGGTGTGAAAGTTGCTAGACTAAATTTCAACTATAGGGAGCAGATTGTATTAGAACCAATCGGATTTGCATCCCTCACAAACGGCTGCTCCCTTGAAGAGGCCCTCTTCACAGCAATACCTCCACCCCAATGCCCACCTTCTCTCGCATGGAATACGTCAACGCATGCTTTTCTTTTAATATTGAAGCTCGTGTTTATACTCGAGAGGACCACGCGTCGACAGCGGGCTACCCCTTTTCTTCCTGTGTCTCTCCACGAGAAGTATCAACGGTGGATTGTAGGAGCGTAGATGTTGGGATGCTAGTTATTGAATTCAGGAGACGATAGAAACACTTTATTACAAAACACACATGTGCTATAATAAATGATCGAACTTGCGCCCCACTTCGCGCAGACCGATTACAGGGTGATTGGCTCGGTACGCCTAAAGGTGGCATTTCCTAAGCGCGGCTCGCCGCGGCGCACAGTGGGTTGAAATCCCAGAAACACGGCGAAAATATGAAGGCAATCTTTGATATTTACAAAAATGAGTATTCTTGTGTTTTCGAGGTCGCTGATTACGAATCTGAAGTAAAAATGACAAAAAACAAAATGGCGGCTCCAATATGGCGGACGCGTATGCCAAAAAAATATCAGATTTGGTCTAAACTTGGTATTCTAGGGTCTTCGAGGTCGCTGAGTACGAATCTGCAGTCAAAGTGGCAAAAACAAAATGGCGGATCCAATATGGCGGACATGTATGCCAAATAAATATCAGAGTTGGTCTAAACTTGGTATTCTAGAGTTTTCGAGGTCGCTAAGTACGAATTTGAAGTCAAAGTGGTAAAAAACAAAATGGCGGATCCAATACGCCAAAATTCTTTTGTATTTCGATGTTTCGCCGATTTTTAGGGTCTCATACCACACACAATATAAAAAGAATTAAACATTTAGTTAACTTCCAAGTCCGATCAAGCATTGTTGTTTGCACAGTTATCATCTCTGATTATCAAAGAACTAAGATTAACTTTCAGATTTTGCTCGTTTTTGCTCCAATCCCTAAAATTACAATTTATTCAAAAATGGTCTAAACTTGGTATTCTAGAGTTTTCGAGGTCGCTGAGTACGAATTTGAAGTCAAAATGACAAAAAACAAAATGGCACTAAACAAAGGTGTTCTAAATCCTTATCTTCTAATATATTTAAAACTGCACCTATCTTGAACAGTCAGGAGACGTTCCACCGTATGGTCGAGTAAAGGGTCTTTTTATCCCTCGTATAGCTGAAATATGTGCGCAGAATAAAATGTATATCCACAGCCTACTACAACTCTTCCTTCCTCACCTGAGCCGGTCAAAAACAGTTAGCTGTACGAACTCCATTACATGTTTATTCCAAGCTGCTTATCAAACGATTTTGTGGTGCTTTTTTTTGCGTTTTTGTGTGTTTTAAACTTCTGTTTCACGATGAAGACGTCAATTTCAGGTGTTTATTTAATCACTTTTTGTTGTTATACGTTTGCGACAAATAATAATACCTTCATAAAGTTTAATTCAAAATTGATGCGTATAACCTTAATTACCATAGCTGACCTACAAAAAGAATTAAACATTTAGTTAACTTCCAAGTCCGATCAAGCACTGTTGTTTGCACAGTTATCATCTCTGATTATCAAAAAACTGAGATTAACTTTCAGATCTTGCTCGGTTTTGCTCCAATCCCTAAAATTACAATTTATTCAAAAATGTTCGCAATTTATGAAAATAATTTTTTGCAAACGCAATTAATTGAAATATTTATATATTTATATGTTGTTATTTTCAGATGTAAATGCAAATAATATGTTTATAACAAGACAAAAACTTTTTAATATCTTAAAAAAAGCCCCAAATCGCAAATTAGACGATCAATTTTCTTTTTTAAGAGAGCAAATTAGAAAACGAACGAAATGTGCGGATGAGAATTTAGTATCTTTATATCATAAGATATCTCAATTTAAATCTCAATTTAAAACTAAATGGATACAAGCGAACAGAATTGAGGATAGATTTTTAAAAAACAATAAAAATTGGTTGAAGAGTTCGGTGGGTTTTAAATTTTGTTCATCAAAGCAGCAAGGTCGCCCAGTAGTTAATTTCGAAAATTACTCTGTGAGAAACAAGCGACAAAAAACTGAGAACTTACGGCAGTCATCTCTTGCGGAATTATCGTATGCGACACAAATGAAGCTAAGAGCCTCCGGAAAAATAGAGGCATCGAAACTGGTACATGAAGTAACAACTTTTCCGTCAACACGAGCAAACGAATACAGGGAAGCTTACAAAAAATTTAAAGATGAACAGTCCCGAAAAATGTCTTGCGAAGATGCCCTAGCGCTATTGGTGGATGCTAAATTATCTAGGCATCAATATAGTCTTATTAGAATGAGTGATCCTGAAAAATTTCCAAGCTATACACTCTTGCAGTTGGAAAAGAAGAAGTGCTATCCGAACAGTCAGAGTATAAAGATAACTTCAACCTCAGCAGACGTTAAGTTACAAGCTTTACTCGACCATACGGTAGAACGCCTCCTGACTGTTCAAGAAACTGTTTTAAATATATTAGAAGATAAGGATTTAGAGAACCTTTGTTTAGTGACAAAGTGGGGCTTCGATGGAAGTTCAGGCCACAGTTCCTACAAACAAGCGTTTCATGGATCTGAAGCCAATGATTCTGCAGTCTTTATAACGTCCATGGTACCTGTACGCCTTGTGTGTGGAGATCCGGATCGTAGGAACAGCAAAGTAATTTGGCAAAACCCCCGCCCATCTTCTACGAGGTACTGCAGACCGTTAAAAATACAATTTTTAAAAGAATCGACGCAAGTTACCCTTGATGAAAAATGTAGGGTAGATCTAGAGATCGAAAACCTTAACAATAGTTTTTTTACCCTTAAAAGTAGATCCTATTCTGTTAATCATAGATTAATTTTTGCGATGATTGACGGTAAAGTGTGTAACGCTCTTACTGAAACATCGTCTACGCAAAAATGTTATATTTGTGGCGCAACATCAAAAAAATTCAATTCCATTGACGAAATGATAAATAGAGAAGTAAAGAAGGAAAATTTACAATTCGGTATATCGGTACTACATGGTTGGATTCGTTTCTTCGAATGTATCCTACACTTAGCGTACAAGCTTCCAATAAAAAAATGGCAAGCTCGCGGGGGGAATAAAGAAATAGTAACGTAGAATCCAAAAGTTGTTCAGAGAAAAAACTGGGCTAATCATTGACAAACCTAAACCCGGGTTTGGTAATTCTAATGATGGAAATACAGCCAGGCGTTTCTTTGCCAATGCAGACCTGTCTGCAGAAATCACAAATATTGATGTAGATTTAATTAAAAAAATGCATATAGTATTAGTTGTAGTGTCATGTGGTCACGAAATTGATGTAGAAAAGTTCCGACAATTTTCATTAGATACAGCTAGACTTCTTGTACAAACATATCCATGGTACTGTATGCCTCCCACTGTCCACAAATTTCTTATTCACGGTCCTGAAATAATATCGGCTGCTTTATTGCCAATTGGTCAATTGACAGAAGAAGCGCAAGAAGCGCGCAACAAAGATTTTAAAAAATATCGTGAACAATATTCTCGAAAATGCAGCCGCGAAAAATGCAATCAGGATATTCTTAACCACTTTTTATTAAGTTCAGATCCCATAATAACCAGCAAGAGACGATTACCACAAAAAAATCGTCGATCTCTACCCAAAGAAGCATTAAACTTATTATTGCCTCCAGTTATAAATTGTGATGATCAAACTACACCGATCCAATCTGATGATGAATATGATAGTAGTGATACTACTTAGTTTACATTATCATTAACATGATGACTGCATTGCCGTATCATAAAAAATAAAAAGGTGTTGCACTTATCGTACAAGTAGAACTGTTTCACAAATTGTGTTATTGAATATTTAGCAAAATGTATTAAATAAGGTTAAAAGAGCAATCTTTGGTTTTATTTACTTTAAAATAATCGTTTTTGATTAACCGGTTAACTGGCACGACTTTTTTTATGATTCAAGCCCAAACTGGCAACATCGAAAAATTAAGTGAATCTCAAAGTTATTCCATTTGATCATATATGATACAGAATTGGCAGATTTGGCAGAATTTGCCAGATATTTTTTAATCATATATGATACATTGCCAGGTAATCGGTTACGATATTTAATTAACACAAGTTTCCACGGCGGCAGTGGTGGCTCTTTTAAATGAGTTTCGTACTCAGCGATCTCGAAAACTCCAGAATACCAAGTTTAGACCAAATCTGATATTTATTTGGCATACGTGTCCGCCATATTGGATCCGCCATTATGATTTTTGCCACTTTGACTTCAAATTCGTACTCAGCGATCTCGAAAACTCTAGAATACCAAGTTTAGACCATTTTTTAATAAATTGTAATTTTAGGGATTGGAGCAAAAACGAGCAAAATCTGAAAGTTAATCTTAGTTCTTTGATAATCAGAGATGATAACTGTGCAAACAACAATGCTTGATCGGACTTGGAAGTTAACTAAATGTTTAATTCTTTTTATATTGTGTGTGGTATGAGACCCTAAAAATCGGAGAAACATCGAAATACAAAAGAATTTTGGCGTATTGGATCCGCCATTTTGTTTTTTACCACTTTGACTTCAAATTCGTACTTAGCGACCTCGAAAACTCTAGAATACCAAGTTTAGACCAACTCTGATATTTATTTGGCATACATGTCCGCCATATTGGATCCGCCATTTTGTTTTTGCCACTTTGACTGCAGATTCGTACTCAGCGACCTCGAAGACCCTAGAATACCAAGTTTAGACCAAATCTGATATTTTTTTGGCATACGCGTCCGCCATATTGGAGCCGCCATTTTGTTTTTTGTCATTTTTACTTCAGATTCGTAATCAGCGACCTCGAAAACACAAGAATACTCATTTTTGTAAATATCAAAGATTGCCTTCATATTTTCGCCGTGTTTCTGGGATTTCAACCCACTGTGCGGCGGCGAGCGGCGCGGCGCCGCCTCAGCACGCCGCGAAGGGTATTTCCTATACCTAAAGGTGGCCGTTCCAATAAGCGGCTACAGCCGCCAGCGACTGCGACCGGCGGCTACAGCCGCCAGCAACTCCAACTGGCGTCGTCGCAAATGGTATTTCCTATATCTAAGCGTCGACGCCATGGCCCCCACCAGTGCAACGACGCGCCGCACAGGCCCTTTTCGAGCACTTGAAAAGAGGGTCTATTGTTGTATGAGGTCTCGAGGACCGTCGAAGATAGTGAAAGACTAACCATTTTTCTTATATGTACATCGTATTCTGTTTATCTATCGGATTGAAGAAGTCAATGACATTTGGGTGCTTCTTTTAAAATATCGGAATTCAAATTGTGGCAAAAAATAGGATAAACCTATTCCTTTCTAGTGATGTATAAGTTAAAAAATATTTTTTACATCTATTAATTTGTTTTTTCTATTTTTTAACTCAATCGTGATAAAAAATTGGAAACTGTTTTTTGGTACTTTATTAGTGGTTTAAGTCACACGCTGGGGATACGTTCGGTTTTCAAGTTATTATTTCTGCACTTTCCATAGTATGTATTTATCAATTTTTTTAGTTTTATTGAAATTGTTGACGTTATTTTTTTAAATAACCTCAGACTTTGTTATGAGTTGTATATTGTAGCGGATCTGACTGGATCTCCATAGCGGTGACAAAGGAAAGAAAGGAAAGTAGGGTCACCACCCTCACAGAGGGAAAAGGACAGTGCGTTTCGTCCCGGGCCCGCCAGAGGACTCATCAGTAAGGCTTACTTGGCGGGACCCTGCCTTAGACACGCTGGGATATTAGGACTGGGACGGAACTTGTATATATACAAACGGGAGGGACCACGACCACCGGCGAGAAACATCTCAAGCCTCGTGGCCCTCTGGTGGAGCGACGATGACCACAACGGATCCCTACAATATTAACTCAAATTTTTATGAACTTACTTAACAATATTCAGCATTTTCAACGCGAAAAATGGAATGTTACATTTTCCCCTATTTCTTTGGATTCAGGCCCACTGTACGATATAGAATACAAGTGATTACTCCATTATTAGCAACTATTGTCAAATCTTGTTTTCGCAGTTGCAAGGACAAATATATATTGTTTATACAAGTTCGTGGAAGGTAACTAAAAAGTCAAAAAATACTGATATTTTTTCAATGGGTTTCTTATAGAAAAATAAATATATATAACGAATTATTTGCTATTATTTTGCAGAATCGATACTATTTCTGACCCCTTTAACTTTACTTTAACAAACTTTGAAAGAAATCACTTAAAATTTTGCATAAAACAACAAATTTGACATGTGTTTACACGCAGATCAGATGTAGCCGTCATGATATTTTTACGTTTTTTTACAAGAGCTCATATTATTAGTTTACAAGAAATATATATATAAAAAAAAACAATTCCATAAGTTATGAATTCTGACTTCTTTCCTTATTTCTGGATAATCTGTCCGAATGTGAGATGGATCGCAGAGCGGCTACAGTCGCAGAGCGGCTAGAGTCGCTGGACTGCTTCTGGAGCAGTAGAGCGGCAGCCGCTACGCGACTAGGAGATTCTGCTGTTACGACGGAAAACAGACACTCGTGGCATTGTGTTGTGTCTCGAGTAGCCGCCAGCGACTGCGACCGGCGGCTACAGCCGCTGACGCTATGACTGGTACAATGGAAAAGCATTCATCCCAACTCCTATGGGCGGCTGCGACTGCTGCGGCCGCGCCAGGATTGCTATAGCCTATGCGCGTTTGGTTCATGAGAAGCCTAGGCTACTCGAGACACAACACAATGCCACGAGTGTCTGTTTTCCGTCGTAACAGCAGAATCTCCTAGTCGCGTAGCGGCTGCCGCTCTACTGCTCCAGAAGCAGTCCAGCGACTCTAGCCGCTCTGCGACTGTAGCCGCTCTGCGATCCATCTCACATTCGGACAAATTATGCAGAAATAAGGGAAGAAGTCAGAATTCATAACTTATGGAATTATGTTCTTTTTTATATATTTCTTGTAAACTAATAATATGAACTCTTGTAAAAAAAGGTAAAAATATCATGACGGCTACATCTGATCTGCGTATAAACACATGTCAAATTTGTTGTTTTATGCAAAATTTTAAGTGATTTCTTTCAAAGGTTGTTAAAGTAAAGTTAAAGGGATCAGAAATAGTTAGTATCGATTCTGCAAAATAATAGCAAATAATTCGTTATATATATTTATTTTTTTATAAGAAACCCATTGAAAAAATATCAGTATTTTTCGACTTTTTAGTTACATTCCACGAACTTGTATAATCAATATATATTTGTCCTTGCAACTGCGAAAACAAGATTTGACAATAGTTGCTAATAATGGAGTAATCACTTGTATCCTATATCGTACAGTGGACCTGAATCCCAAGAAATAGGGGAAAATGCAACATTCCATTTTTCGCGTTGAAAATGCTGAATATTATTAAGCAAGTTTATAAAAATTTGAGTTAATATGCAACTCATAACAAAGTTTGAGGTTATTTAAAAACATAACGTCAACAATTTCAATAAAACTAAAAAAAATTGATAAATACATACTATGGAAAGTGCAGACATAATAACTTGAAAACCGAACGTTTCCCTAGCGTGTGACTTAAACCACTAATAAAGTACCAAAAAACAGTTTCCAATTTTTTATCACGATTGAGTTAAAAAATAGATAAAACAAATTAATAGATGTAAAAAATATTAAATTATACATCACTAGAAAGGAATAGGTTTATCCTATTTTTTGCCACAATTTGAATTCCGATATTTTAAAAGAAACACCCAAATATCATTGACTTCTTCAATCCGGTAGATAAACAGAACACGATGTACATATAAGAAAAATGGCTAGTCTTTCACTATCTTCGACGGTCCTCGAGACCTCGTATAACAATAGACCCTCTTTTCAAGTGCTCGAAAAGGGCCTGTGCGGCGCATCGTTGCACTGGTGGGGGCCATGGCGTCGACGCTTAGATATAGGAAATACCATTTGCGACGACGCCAGATGGAGTCGCTGGCGGCTGTAGCCGCCGGTCGCAGTCGCTGGCGGCTGTAGCCGCTTATTGGAACGGCCACCTTTAAGCGTCGCCGCCAGGGCCCTACGCGGCGCCGCGCTGGCTCTTTTCGAGCACTTGAAAAGGTCTATTGTCGTTTGAGGTCTCGAGGACCGTCGTCGACACCGAATTTTATGGCTTTCGACCCACCTCCTTTCGACTTGGTTTGAATACCATTAAGAAGAAATGAGAAATGTCCATGATTTTCGCATTTCTCATCAGATCTTTGCGAAAACGACGCCAATCGATTCCGTATGTTTCGCCGATGATACTAACACCAAGAACGACATAATTCGGAGCATAATGAAGGAAACTGGATGAAAACTTAATTTATATGATTTCTCGCTAGCTTCGTAAAAAATAGTCCGATTTACATGAAATTTGATACGAATCTCATCGTGAAAATATAAGGAATTCATGGGTGTCACTTCCATATCTATACGATAAAGATTAAAAGAAATATTTTACTTCTGAAACAGGTATGAATCCTCGGCCGACCCCAGCGAATCGAGGTCAGCGACCCACAGTCGAGGGTGAAATATTCATTCCAGCGTATTAAGAAATTCTTTATTGTTTATCGTATCGATTAGGAAGTGACGGCAATAGATTCCTTATGTTTTTCTGATGAAAATCATACCAAATGTCATGTAAATCGGACTACTTTTACAGCAGTATGGGGAGTTTTCCATTCCTCTTCTACAAATCCCCCCCCCCCCCCAACACACACACACACAGAATCCCTAGTATGCCTTGAAGCAGTCGAGTACACTCATTACAAAGGTAGTCTGTGGGTTTCGTTAACTCAGTGTGACTGTAACATTAGGAATGTCTTCTTTTCAACAGTTTGAGTTTGCGCGCATGTGTATTCGCATTTTTACTTTGCTCCCAAGACAAATTGAGTTTGCGAGCTGAGTGAACTATGGCGTTATGCCATATACTTTATGACATATGGTTTCATGTAGATTTGGTGGTTGCAATTCTGTGAAAGTAGCAGAAGGTTACGTGGAAATTTCTGTCAAGAGTCTTCAAATTATTAATTGCTCAGATATATTTATTAACTAATTAAACGTATTTATTAATCTGGACAGAATAAAAAAGCAATCGAACATGCATATTTTTTTTGCAAATCGCCCAGCATGCTTTCAAAAACACACCTTCCATGCAAGTGTTTAAAAAAGTATTGTGCGTAACAAGGGAGAGACTAGATTTTGCCTCGCGTGAAGTACATACTGGCCGAGCGCAGCGAGATGAATTTTAAGAGAGAAGATTCGTTTGATAGAAGTAAAATATTACTCAACTTCACGTTGCCAAATAACTATATCATTTTTAACCAATCAAAATAAATTTTTTTTCAATGGCTATCGTATGACTCGAACCCTTTCGATTACTGTATAATTAAACTCTCGTATCTTTTTCTGAAAGGAACTGTGATTAAAAGGAAGAAACAAATTTATCAGAAAATTCACAAACTCGATCTCTTTATTTTCAAGATATCTCGAGTACCAATCGATTTATGACGAAATCGCCTCTATATACTCTTTTTTATTATTGTCTTACGAATCGATTGAAAGCAAAAACATTAAAAACCGTGCAGGACATCCAAAGATACAATAACAGGTTACAAAAGTGGAAATACACTTTAAAAGTTTACACTTAAAAATTCAGAAGATATTGTACATCAGAACATAATATAAATATATACATCAAATAATAAAATATTATTTTATTATGGCTTCATATTGCCAAGGAACTTCTCCAGCGGGCGAAACGAACCAGTCTACAAATTCGTTGCAAATGTCCATAGCTTGTTTACTCAGTCTTGCATAACGCCCGAGGATGAAATATGTTGCGTATTGTCGTTGCTGCTATCTTCACCAAGCACCAAATTATGTAGTGTCCAATGCTCGAAAAGACATTCCAGTACACAAAAATCTAAAACATTATTAAGGAACAAATAATTATAAATAAAAACGAATAGTAACTTGACAATTGAATAATTACGAATACAAATTCTAATATTACCTTTCAATATAGAATTTGGTTGTGACGTTAATATACCCGCTTCGCTTGGGTTAGGTCATATCTTTGAGACTAGCTGTGCACTACGCGCGTCCATCGATGACTAGGCTCGGTATAGTGATCCAGTGACAGGGATTTTTAAGCTGCAGGTGAATCGTTCTTTCTTCTTCCAGCTGTTAGTTTACGCAATTTCCTTTGATGAATACTGACTTGCTTGTTCGTAGTACAAGTCCAGCGCGTAGCCACGCTACCGCAGGAGATCGGCAGACTCGCACTCTGATTGCTTTGGGTTGTTTGTTAATATCTCGTTAACAAAATCTCGAAGAACATTTTCGCTAAGGAAAAAGTTGTTTCAAATCACCCCACGAGTCACCCCTCTCAAGGGACTCCGTCATTTTTGGGACACCCTGTATACACAATTAAATGAATTAATTTACACAATGATACATAAACAATGAATAAGTAGTTTTAATTTAAAAATTTTAAAATTACCTTAACGTTACTCTAAACACAGCTTATAATTTTTGGAAGCCACGTACTTAGTACGCAAATAGGTCTCGTTTTATACTGCGAGACAGTTTTCTTGCCACTCTACAGCCCCTTGTGGCGTGTTAAAATAACTTCGAAATTTATTTCGTACTTCGAATCCTTCTACATTTCCGAAGCCTCCTGCTCTACCCAACGGCAACATATTGCTCGTTGGCAACTGCGCTTCGGAATTTTGTTGACTTCCACTATTATTCCGCATATACTCATCGCGCAATATATTATGCAGGCAGCACGATACTATAATTATGGAATCTGTCGTCTCCGGCAATACCGCGATAGGTGAATAGAATACTCGAAAACACTGCGATAGCAGTCCGAAAGCATTCTCTGACACCCTTCGTGCTCTGCACAAACGATAATTAAATATTTTTTTGTTTGATCTTCCGCAGCGACATTTTTTGGATATGGCTTCATCATGTGCTTTGTCAGACGGAATGCTTCGTCACCCACAATGACGTGTGGCACCACTATGCGAGATCTTGGCAATGCCTTCGCAGTGGGAAAATTAAATGTTCCCGTCCGAATCTGTTTGCCCATCACAGATTTTTCAAGTATACCACTGTCCCCTTCTTTCCCGTAGGACCCGACGTCAATTACTATAAATCTATAGTCGGCATCCACTAATGCTAATAGCACCAGCGAAAAATAATTCTTATAGTTAAAATACAAGGAGCCGCTATTGTTCGGACAAAATATTCTCACGTGCTTTCCATCGATTGCTCCTATGCAATTTGGAAAATTCCATTTTTCAGAAAATTGCTTTTCAATTTTTATAAAATCAGAACCACTGGGCTGCGGCATAAATATTGGCACTAATGTGCGGCCTAGATGTTTAAGAGCATCTCTTACAATGATGCTGATATACCCCGGCGAAATTCTAAATGCATATGACAGGGATTGGAATGATTCCCCAGTAGCAAGGAACCTGTAAAAAATATATCAGCTAATTATTTCGGCTGGTGATTGGGAAAAAAATGGAAAAATATACGTGATACATTCGTGAAAATGAAGCGAGGTAACATATACGGTATAGAGTTCGTATCAATGCTAAAAACGAAATGACCGTTGTTGGAGCAACTAAGTTTTTTGGAAAATGTCTCTCGTTTTGGAGGGGACAAGTCTGTTTTACACACACAGTATGAGTTCTAAAATGTAATCAATTTTAAAAATTTAATTTTTTCTTTTATTATAATACCCACAGTAAAATAGAATAAAGCGAAGAGGTTTAACAGATTGGAAGCAGTACGGATAGCGACATTCCAGGAACATCGGTGGATATTATAGATACTCCTACAAGGTGTGAAAGTGTCATAGAAACATAATCAGAGATCATAACTTCTGGTTCAAGGGAAAGATGACCCGGCAATACCTCCAGTTCGGTGTCAAAAATGCACAGAAATGATTTTAGCACTGTACTGGATATTTTGGAAAAAAAAGCTCTCGAAAGCTAAAAGGTAATGGGCAGTACCGTTAAGGAACTAGTTCTTGATCAGGCACTAATTTTTTATCAGTTCATGAAATAAATCGTTCTTTTCAGTTTATGTCTTTAAATAATTGTTTGAAATAATTACTAACATAAAAAAGGATAATTCAAACTAGTTCCTGACCCGATCAAAAATTAGTTCCCATGTATTTTCAGATGATCAAAAACTAGTTCCTAGTCACCTTATTATTCCCTAACCTTATAAATAATTAAATTATAGTTATTTTCAACTTTTTGAAATTTTTCCTTAAAGTGTAAACATTAATTCATCTTTTAGTATAAAAAAATCTATGGTTGAAAGTTTTATTAGGTTAAAAATAAATATTAAAGCGGGGAGCCCTCTAAACTGATTAAAAACTAGTTCCTTAACGGTATCGGCAAATCAATGGAAGAAGATTACGACTGTACTTCAATATTTTTCAAAAGTATGGCGATGAATATTAAAAAATATTCGGCCGCACTTAATTACGGAACAAGCAAATCCATCTGTGCTTAAGGGGAGGTTCAGGTCTAAATGTCTATTTTTTTTTATTTCATATTTCGAATGTTCAACCTTTTAGGAAAATGTGTTTAAAAGGATTTGTTGAAATTCGTAAAATTCCCGAAGTTATAGGCATTTGAGTAGCGGTAAATGCACGGGTCACAACCGGCTACTCGGCGCACAGTGGGACAAAACGACCCGCCGGCGATCAAAAATCTATAACTTTGGTTCTAGTCAAGATATTTTAATGTAACTAGGCGCATTTTAACCGCAAATTTACGGCCTTTAAGCTGTACTAATATAATTGATATTAGCCCTCGGAGCCCCGTGCTGGGCCCGTGAATTTAGACCCATGTTTGCGAAAAGTGGGGCTACAGGCCAATTACAATACACATTTTATTAACATTACTATATTTGATTGTAGTAAACCCGGTTTCTTAATATTTGCTATTGTTTTCATGCGATCGGTGCTCAAAAATTGACAAAACCGCAAAAGTATCGCTTATCAAAAATTTTTATGTTTCCAACAGTTTTTATTCACGATTCTGAAAAAATTTTCTTTAAGAGGTGCAATTTGAGTTAGTTACAAAGTTAATTACATAGCTATATATTCTATTAAGGCCATTCATTTGGGTAAAATGTTACTAACAAATTTTTTTTTAATTTTAAAAAGTTGCAACCATATGCAATGGGTTTAATTGATATCATGTGAAAGAATGAACCCTTCTCTCTTAGAAACAAAAAGAATTAGGTGCTACTTTGTGCTACTTTCCAAGAAAATGATAATTTAAGTCAAATCTACCTTAACTACCCATTAGAGTAAGAAGCAATAAAGATGTAATTAAGATATATCCGGAAGAAATGATTCAATTATTAGATGTGTGAAGCAAATATCTTGTATAGTCGGAGTCATGAGACAGCACAGAAAACTCTAATAGGCAGGTAAGGTAGATTTGACTTCAATTATCATTTTCTTGGAAAGTAGCACAAAGTAGCACCTATTTTTTTTGTTTCTAAGAGAGAAAGGTTAATTCTTTCACATGATATCAGTTAAACCCATTACATATGGTTGCAACTTTTTAAAATTAAAAAATTTTTGTTATTAACATTTTACCCTAATCAATGGCCTTAATAGAATATATAGCTATGTAATTAACTTTGTAACTAACTCAAATTGCACCTCTTATAGTACATTTTTTCAGAATCGCGAATAAAAACTGTGGGAAACATAAAAGTTTTTGATAAGCGATACTTTTGCCGTTTTGGCAATTTTTGAGCACCGATCGCATGAAAACAATAGCAAATATTAAGAAACTGGGTTTACTACAATCAAATATAGTAATGTTAATAAAATGTGTATTGTAATTGGCTTGTAGCCCCACTTTTCGCAAACATGGGTCTAAATTCACGGGCCCAGCACGGGCCTCCGAGGGTTAACATCAATTATATTAATACAGCTTAAAGGCCGTAAATTTGCGGTTAAAATGCGCCTAGTTACATTAAAATATCTTGACTAGAACCAAAGTTATAGATTTTTGATCGCCGGCGGGTCGTTTTGTCCCACTGTGCGGTGCTCACGCAAAACTTTAAACGCGTTTTTCCCGAAACAGTGTTCTCAAAATCGGTGGGACCTGTATCTCCAAAAGTTATTATCCGATTCAACTGAAACTTTTTTTGTTTTGAAGAATATACTTCTGGCTGGGGGGGGGGAGGGGGGGGGGGGAATAGAAAAAATTAAAAAAATGCCTTTTTTTAAAAATATCGACACTTCGAGTTTGAAATCACTTTTCCCTGTATTTTTCTTTCTTTCAACGCCTTTGAAAATTAGAAATTCTCAATTTTTTATAATTTCGTCTGGTTTCCCCCCTACCCAGAAGTGTATTCTTCAAAATAAAAAAAGTTTCAGTCCAATCGGATAGTAACTTTGGGAGATATAAGAGATTTGAGAACACTGTTTACAGAAAAATGTATTTAAAGTTTTACGTGAGCGCCGAGTGACCGGGTGTTATCCATGCAATTGCCGCTACTCAAATGCCTATAACTTCGGGAATTTTATGAATTTCAACAAATCCTTTACATGAATTCCTTTTAACTTTTCGAGTGACGGATCGGCGAAAAGTAGTGACGCGCACAATAATCATAGGTATAGAACATATACCAATAAAACACAAAAGCAAACCAATCGGACTAATAGTTTATCCCTGAATCACTAGCAAACGTTGACCACGTATTAGCGCCGAAAAACGTATATGACCCCTTAAAGTGATTAATGATTTGTGTCTGATATGTCCCCGAGGCCCCACCAAATGTGGAGTATGCACAGAGCGAAGCGAATGCGTACAACGTATGTATGTGAAAATCAGTAGTCGATGCGTGATTATTAGGAGACCAGTCAAAATATACAACAGCTATAATGACATTACGTTACGAAAAAATAAAATATGTTTTAATTAACTTACCTTAATGTGAGCAGCACCTTTTCCTGTGGGGAGATGGGAGACTGCACTCTCCTACACGACTGCTTTTCTAAATCCGCCCCCACAAGGTTAACGACAAAATCGACCTGATCTTTGTTTAATCGGAAGAATTTCCTGAATGTTTGGATATCTTCCAAAAGATGATTCCCTACTAATATGCTGGAATAGCCCTCGGTAGAGCAGTGGCGGATCCAGGAGCCTTTCTTGGGGGAGGGCGAAACGTATAAAAGTACATACCTACATTTTTTAATTTTCTTTTACGAGATTTAAAATTTGGTTGTAATTTATATTTTAATATATCTATCTGTTACTATAGCCTGAATAATTAAATATACATTAATTATTTATACATCACAAGAAATCAGAATAATTGCAGTACTTACCTGTTATTGAATAATCGTTTTTATAAAGAAAATAGGTATAAAAAATGTTAAAAATTAATAAGATTAGATACTATCAAAACAATTTTATTTTACAATACAAATTCTGTTCTACGATCGCGAATTTTCGCGAATCGATCTATAACACGGTCTTCGTTTAACTCTATATCGTAATGTATATTTATCAACGCAAGTCCGGTGAGTCTATCTTCTGCTATGGTTGATCTAAGCCACGTCTTAAGTCTTCTTAAAGTAGAAAATGATCTCTCTGCACTTGCAGCACTTAAAGGTAGTGTAATTAGAATTTTCAGAAGAACATGTAAAGTAGGGTACACATTGCAGTCACAGAGTTCAAGTAATTTAATTGCACTATAAGAAGAGTCGAATTTTTCTCTATCCCATTTTACTTTCCAAAACTTCAACTCAGAGCTGATCATCTTCTCTACCATATCGATAGATTTATTAAAAAACGTCGAATATTTTTCAGCAAGGTTACGAACTGCTTTTTTAAATAAGGTATTATCTTTTAAAATGGTTGAATCAGGAAATATAATTGATAAATAATGCAAATCTACACTTTCGTTGGAAAATCGACATTTCAAATCTTCAGTTACATTTTCTATTATTGGAATGTAAATAGATTGTCTATAATATGCAACAGGATCGTTAGATTGATAATTTTCTCGATTACTTTGTCTGCTTGTTATACGAGGTATTCTAATTTCCTCTTCCAACTCTTCTGCAATACCACAAATTTCATCGTAAATAGTGGCAAATTTTTCTACACACTTGTCACGTTTCGTTTTTAAAAGTTTGAAAGTATCCTGAAGCATATCCTGTGCTAATTTAAGATCGATCTGAACCTTTTGGAAAAAACGACTTAATTGAACCGTAGAACTTAACAAATCGGAAAGACAAATAATTGTAACTAAAAATGCACTATCACAAAGAGATAATCTTAATGTTCTAGCTTTTGCAGCTGTGTGAATATCTTTCCATGAGGATATATAATCCAGCGATTTAATAATTTTTGGAAGTAAGAGTCTAAATTGGAGAACTCCAGTATGTCGTTCAATCCATCGAGTTTCACAAAGTGCGGAAAGTTGATGTCCCATCACATTCTTAAGCGTGTGGAAGCGTTTAGATGAAGCGGTAAAGAATGCTATAATTTCCTTCATTGTACCTATTGCATTTCTAACTGATTGAACTGACGAAGATTTGGATATTGATAAATTAAGAATGTGATTATAACATCGGGAATAAATAGCATTAGTAGCTTCTTTCTTCACAGCTGTTACAGCACCACGAGATTCAGAAATCATAATAGAACACCCATCAGTTGTTATACCTATACAATATTTCAAATCTAAATTCAATTCTTTTAAAGTGTCAAGTACAACTTTTCCTAAATTAGAGCCTGTTAGTCTAGTTTCTAAGGAATCTTGTTCGTCTGTATTTATCGCACTTATTGCTTTATGAAGATCTAAAAATTGTATAAAATCTTCCCGAACTACATTTTCATATACGTATCTCAATACAAGTGACATCTGTGAAATATGCGACATGTCAGTTGTTTCATCAAATATTATGCTGTAGAATTTAGCTTGTTGAATTCGACTAATGATGATCGATGTAATTTCTTCACCACAGCATTTAATAATCTCATTTTGCGTTGTTTTACTTATATAAGTTGCTCGAGCAGATGACTGTTTCAAATGATTGGATAACTGATAATCGCCACTTTTAATACGGAATCTCAATAATTCTCTAAAATTCCCTTCATTTACTGGACTGGTAGATTGCAACAGTCCATCGTCACGATGACCTCGAAAAGGGACATTTTGACGCCCCAAAAAAATGATGCTTTCCACAATGGGTCTCAACCGAAGACGGTTTTCTTTAATTTGTTTCAATCTTTCAGTATTTACTTGATTCATAACGTCTAACTCAGGATTTTTATCTATATTTAAAAAATGTTTTGCAGCTTGTACAGCAGCAATATGATATTCGTATTGTTCATGAGTAACAAATGCACCATCTTTGCCTAGGAGTTTAGCAAATGTATTTAATGGCTGTGTCACTAATTTATTCAGAGGAAGGTTTTTACGATAACCTCCTACTCCAGCATTAACAAAGAACGGGCAATATTTACAAAAAAATCCTTTCTTTGCGTCAGAAAAAACAAGCCAATCAAAACTATTTAAATATTTTTGGCTAGCATATCTTTTTTCTTCTTTCCCTTTCTTAGTATGTACAGAATAAGGGAAAATATAATTTTTTGGTGGAATCCATGGATTCAATAACAATTGTTTTTTAATTAAATTATTCACCGTAGTTCCTACGTAATTTCCGATATCCAGAGCAACAGTGTCACGTCCTGGGTGGTAAAGGGGTTAGGACGATGACGAGAAAGGAGTTCTTGCCCCGTCGCCTCCAATGTACCGTCGCGCCCTAAGGCCGGCCGGGTTACGCCGCAATGGAGTATAAACTGTGCGGGGCAGGTGGATTGGCTTTTTGGGATCGAGGAGGAAAAGAAGAGGTGTGTTTCGTCTTGGGATCGTCAGCCAGACTCATCAGTAGGGCTATAGCTGACGACCCCTGCCCTAGACACGCACGGGGACACAGAGGATATGATTTTGGAACTTGTATATATACGAATGATATTGAGAGTTAGGACTAGCGAGAAAGATTGATTGGAGACCTCTGGTGACGCTCGTTGACACTAAGTCGCGTGGTGGGGTCGGGACGTCACACCTCCCCCCCTACCGGGAAGATCCGTCCTCGGATCGCAGCACAATCTCCACCGACATCCCACCGCTGTCACCAAAAATTTTGTCACGTCCCGGGTTAAGGATTTAATGGGACAAATGACAAAGGGGTTTTTACATAAATTCCAGGCGCGAATCTATAGTTCAGCGCACCGGGAGGCGAGGAAATCAGGTATTTGACGACGTAATTCTGTACACCAGCCTTTTCGATTGTCAGGCGAGAAATGTGAAATTCTGCACGCTAATCGTCTCGAACGGCCGGGAGAATGTTAGATTCAGGGGATTGAAGATTTAGGGAAGGTCAGGCGAGCAATGTTCAATTCTGCACACTAACCATTTCGAACGTCAGGCGAGAAATGTGAAATTCTGCACACTAATCGTTTCGAATGGCAGGCGAGTAATGTTTAATTCTGCACACTGAAGATTTAGGGAAAGTCAGGCGAGCAATGTTCAATTCAGCACACTAACCATTTCGAACGTCAGGCGAGAAATGTGAAATTCTGCACACTAATCGTTTCGAATGGCAGGCGAGTAATGTTTAATTCTGCACACTGAAGATTTAGGGAAAGTCAGGCGAGCAATGTTCAATTCTGCACACTAACCATTTCGAACGTCAGGCGAGAAATGTGAAATTCTGCACACTAATCGTATCGAACGGCAGGCGAGTAATGTTTAATTCTGCACACTGAGGATTTAGGTAGAAGGCGGGAGAGAAATGCGAAATTCTACGCACTAACGGATTTGGGACTGACAGGCGAGAAATGTTTAATTCTGCACACTGACCGTTTTTTGAACGTCAGGCGAGTAATGTTTAATTCTGCACACTAATCGACCAGGGAAGGTTTAAATGAACTGGTTTGTATTGGGGAGACACCCGTTAGAGCACTTGTTTTGGTTTGCTTAGGTAATCGGATTTACCGCTGCATTATTGTAAAAGACACATGTAATACTTCGCGAGATTCGACTAGTCATACGGTTAAGCAAAACCTATGCGTAAGTAAGTTTAGTAAACACCGTGACGCTTTCTGCGGTCGTTGCCCGGAATCAGCTGTTCCGGCAGCCTGTTTGGATTTCGGGATCTTCGTAGCCGAAGGATTGACACAAATAATTCGTAACAGATTTAAAGTAAAACTGTTTATTCACTTTATAAGTTTTGATAATATATAATGCACTATCGTTGTGCAGATAGTTACGTTTTATAATAATGGGTTGGCGATGAACATAGCATGTATATAATGGTTATAAGTTATGAATATGAACATGAAATACAAGATGTATATATTAATAAGCTAGAATGATTTACGCAATAGGCGTTAATAAGCAATGCAAACAGCAATACACGATAATATGAGCGCAATAAGCTTTGCAATACGAAATAATGTGAATAGCAATACAAGATAATATAAGCGCAATAAGCGTTGCAATATGAAACAATAAGAATGTGAATAATTGTTATAGATGATGGTGATATACCGTGGTATTAATAGTAATTATAATCTCTTACGATACTTGATGATTGATGGTGATTGAGTTTATTTTAAATGACACTTTGATCGACGAGACCTTAAATGGTTTCGTGTGGATTTCTTCCTTTCGAACAAGGATATTCATCGAAAGAGAGCGTGTCCCTTCGATCCTGGTATTTCGGCGAAAAAGAGCTTCTGTCTCCGGGCCCTTGTATTTATATGATTTTGCAAGGGGTTGTGGGGTGTACGCGCGGTATGGACTT
This sequence comes from Andrena minutula, assembly GCA_929113495.1. NCBI lineage: Eukaryota > Metazoa > Arthropoda > Insecta > Hymenoptera > Andrenidae > Andrena > Andrena minutula. The sequence goes on along the minus strand of OV815993.1, from coordinate 46,163,579 downwards.
TGCCCTGCTTATATAATATTTTACGGTATGAAGGGGGGTGCGCAGTATGCACCTTGGGCTAATTATAAACATGTGTCATGATAACTTTTGGGGTTTTTGCAGGGAGCAAAGGTTGATCTATATTGGGACTCGCAGTTTTTCTACTAGGGTTTTTATACATAGGATTTTGAATTGCTCAACTCCTCGAATGGATTTTGGGTGTTTTAATAGGAAAGGGACGTCGATGGGTTTGACTGCTTTGGTCATTGAGAGGGTGTGAGACGTGGTCTCGATTTAAGATATTTGTGGGGCGAGGGACTTGTTTAGATTTGACGTATTTGAGGAATTTGTGCCGCGTTGGGCGAATAAGGGAAGGAGATTCAATGATTGACCGTCTTGAGATGGGGACCGCTAAGGTACATCGCCAAGGCGGCCAAGGTCGTTGGTAAAGGGGTAAGAATTGAGGTTTTGGGGAAGATTTGAGCGGATTTGTAGATAGATTTATAAATGAGTTGAAGTAACCGCGCGCGAAAAATCTTGGGGCGTCACACCTCCCCCCTTATATGAAGAAATGCCTGCATTTCTTCACCGTAAGGAGCGGGGTGGACTTTGAAGTTCGTAAGATTGGGGGTCCATACGGGGCGAAGGGGCAGTGGCATCTTGGAGTTGCTCTCAGATGACTGATGTTGGATGGGAAGGAGTCATCTATAGCGATGACCGTTTTGAGATGGCTCCTTGATGATGATATGTGAGATGTTTTTAGGGAGGAGGGATGTGATATTCCTTCCTTCCTGTGGACGGCATAGCCGCGTAAGTGGTGACTGCAATGAATGTTGCAGTTGCAACGATCTATGGGGGAAATTTATTAGAGTATTTTAATTTGTGTTGGCTTGGGGTCAACCGGGACTCTCGCGCAAGTGGATATCGCGATCGTCAGGTTTTTTTATATCGTAGGCTCCTACTAAGTTTCGAAAGGTAACCTTGGTATGTTTCGTTTTCGGTTTCTACAGGAACCAGGTTCCAGTTCGGTATCCGAGCTAATTTCCCGAATAATTTTTCATTCGGAGTGTATTTAGTGCACTCGCGGACACTGGCATTATACGAGATCGCGGCCAAGTTGGTCCATTCGTCCCAGTCAGTGTATCTACCGATAATCAATTTTAAATATTGGGTCATTACGAGATGCAATCTCTCTAGGGAGCCGTTAGACGGTGGGTGAAAGGCTGTGGTTCGGAATTGTTGGACTTTCCATTTCCACGGTGCCGGTTTTATAAAATTTCTATTAAAATTTGGTACTTGGTCGGTGAGAATGGCTCTAGGAGCTCCGAAGTGACAAATGAATCTTTTAATAACTTCGTCAGCGATCTTAATTGATGAGTATAAGCTGAGAAGCACGCACACAAAATATTTTAAGAATAAACCCTGTATGGGTAATTTATTTTTGTTGCCTGCTGTTGTTGTAGGCAGTCGTTCATGTATGATTTCTGATGAGGGAATTGATGGAATTTCTGCAGATGATATCTTCCGGCGCATCTTTCTATGTGGTTGAATCCTTCTGCATTTCCTTCCCTGGCGAATGCTGGATGTGGTTTCTGCAGAGTCGACGGGGTTGCGGTCACTCGTTGGCGCATGGATCGGTGATTTTGAGAACCGAGGCCTCTTGGAACTGCTTGGTTCACGTTTGGGCCAGTCCTTCAAGTAGTCGTCACATTTGTCGCGCGGTCGTTTGGAGCGTGCCTCCACTGCAGGGGAAGTATAGGATAAGTCGTGTGTAGTGACGTTGGATCCCAGGTCAAAATTCGGGTATTGCAGGATAGGTTTCTTCTGCAAGACTGTACTTAAGTGGTTGAAAACGGTTTGCTGGGACGGTCCCCAGTTAAATGCTGGGTCGTTCTTCAAAAGTTGGGTTAACAGGCGAGCCTTTTTAGAAAATTCCAGGATAAACCTTCTATGATATCCGGTTAATCCAAGGACATTTTTGCTTCGTTTTGGCATGCGAGGTGCAGCTTCGGAGAACTTATCGCATTCCCCATGAATCGGGTGCTCTTTGGAGATTAATTTTAGTAAATTTCCTGTCCTTGAAGGAGCTTCCGCAGAAATTTTGAATACTACCAGTTCCAGTGTAGCCGCAAGAGACTTTGGGGAGTTTAGGGAAAGGGTTGGTTTGGCGTATAGCGCAGGGGGTAAGAGTGAGTGCACTTTCGTGAGTGCCTCGAGATCGTGGATCGAAGGATCCAGGGCTAAGAGGGACTTGTTTTTTATTAGGGGGTGGATGGGAGTAGTGCCTATAGGCGTTGTAGTCTCTTTTGGTCTTTTTGGTTTGGATTCTGGAGTTTTTCTGTCGGATTTTTCAACTTCGATGGTGGGCGTTTTACTTGGAGTGTTAATCTCGCTAGAGTTTATAATTTGCGAGTATTCCTTTAGGTCCGGATTATGTACGGAAAAGGAGGATTTTGTCCTCGTCCGTAGCACGACCGGGTTTAGTTGAACTGCAGCGACTCTTATGATACCACTAGTGCTTTGGGGTGTATCGTAAATTGGTGTGCTTCTGTTTGGCTCGTTCCACAATTCGCATCCATCGGCGCTCGGAGGAGTAATTCCCGACTTCGTTTCCCACAAGGCTCTAGGATCTTCCTTGATAGTGAAGGTGCGTTTTCTGCATTCCGAAGTCACGTGTCCGGGCTTCTTACAGTTCCCGCAGATTCGCAGCTCCGTAGGCCTGGAAGGTGGAGGTCGAGACTGGTCCCAATAGGGGACCTGGGGTTTGGGTGCTTGGGACCCGTATTCCGCGGCGCGGATTAGAGAGTTCCTCTCGGACGGTTGAGTTGGCGGGCCTTGGTTGCTCCAACAGGACCGTGCGTCATGACCTGTCTTGTTGCAGAGCTGGCACGTTAGTTTGGGCGTCTTCTGCTCGGGGAATCGGAGACGGTCCCTGTTAATTTCTTTGTCCGTAATGACAGCTAAATCGAACGCTTCGTTGAGCGTTTCGAATTGGTGTTGTAGTAGCCTCGTCCTTATGTGAGGTGGAAGGCCATCGACGAAAGAATCTAGAGTTAGGCGATCCAGATTCTGCGAGTGATTTCGCGCGAAGTCGCGGTAATATTCCCTATCTTCTTCTAGAATGGCGAATCGGAGGTCCTTTACGCGAGAGATGTACTCCAATATGTGCTCGTTGGATCCCTTGATAACGTTCGCGAGTTCTCCACGATAGTGGTCTGATGTTTTAGCGGGGGAAAATGTACGTTTAAGTCGTTTAACTAATTCATTTACGGTATCGAAGACCCGATCCTCAACAGCCAAGTACGCATGGTCTTGCAGCTTATTTCTCAACAACCTCGCTAGCTGGGGTTCGGCGTGCGAGGGAATCAGAGCCTTAGCCCTATTGCAGGCTCTCGCGAATTGCAAAACGGACATGTTGTGACCGTTAAACTCTGGGACCGTTTCTACGGCGTCTTTTAATGTGATCTGGGGCGATGGATCCTGGTCCGGAATATAATTATAATTTAATACTGGTTTCCTATCGAAACGGGAGGAACCTGGAGTAGCAAAATTGTTTGCCGTTGGCGGAGGTATAAGAAGTTTTTCCATCATTTCGCGGATGGCTTGAATTTGACTAGAGAGATCTTCCGACGCGGGGCCGTCTGAACCGGCGGCTACGTCCGAACGCGTTTTGGATTGCGGATTTACGACATGTTTCGCGTGCAAGCGTTCGATTTCAGCTTGTTTTTCCCGCAATAGTTGTACCCGATCCATTAATTCGGCGGTCGCGGTGTCTATTCTGTTAGTGGAAGGGTCCGCGTCTTGATCCATTACGGGAGAGTCGTCGGCTTCACCGTACACAGCCATGTTTAAAGTAAGATTTGATTGCATCGAGGGCAATTGTGGAATGTATAGGCCGTTTGGCAGTAATAATTTTCAGATACTGTCACCGTATTTGCTGGGTCCAACCAGGAGCAGCACAAGCAAATTTCGTTGACTTGGTTCGTTGTAGCTAAACGCAGTTTTAGACATATTAATGTTTACATATGTGTAGTTTTGGTTTCTAGCACGCGGCTTCTATACGCTACCGCGATCTACTGTGGCCTTGCAATATACATATTAATTGTCGGGACCTTGTGGGCACCGTATTAAAGGATTTCTTTTTACAACGGTTGACGAAGATCCCACCGCTGTCACCAAAAATTTTGTCACGTCCTGGGTGGTAAAGGGGTTAGGACGATGACGAGAAAGGAGTTCTTGCCCCGTCGCCTCCAATGTACCGTCGCGCCCTAAGGCCGGCCGGGTTACGCCGCAATGGAGTATAAACTGTGCGGGGCAGGTGGATTGGCTTTTTGGGATCGAGGAGGAAAAGAAGAGGTGTGTTTCGTCTTGGGATCGTCAGCCAGACTCATCAGTAGGGCTATAGCTGACGACCCCTGCCCTAGACACGCACGGGGACACAGAGGATATGATTTTGGAACTTGTATATATACGAATGATATTGAGAGTTAGGACTAGCGAGAAAGATTGATTGGAGACCTCTGGTGACGCTCGTTGACACTAAGTCGCGTGGTGGGGTCGGGACGTCACAACAGTTTGAATTGTTTGGTCCAATTCATCGCAAATATTAACATCTGAAATTATCTGGATATCGGATGTGTTTGCTGTTGGCGCTTTTGAAACACAAACCGTTGGGCTGAAAAAATCTTCAATAGTATTTTTCCTTTTTCTGCTAATATTTAAACTATTTTCAGCCTTTTTTGCAAACTTGCTCTTATTCATATTATCTAGAAAACAAAAAACATTAATTCAATACTTATAGAATAAATTTTCTATATAATAATATTAAGTAAAAGAGAATTCTCTTCATTTTTATCCAAAAAATCGATGTTTCTTTATTGCATAAATTATACTCTGTTGATAGTTGTTTTTTTAACATACAAGTTTCATAGTGAGTATTACACTGTGCTACAAAATTTAACTTTTTTTTCTGTTCTGTAATATTCAATAGCCGTTTCTCATATTAAATTTTTATGCGCTGAAAACGAATCTGCAAACAGTTTGTTCCCATCACCGTCAGTTTTCGAGAAATTCAATTTTGAAAAAAATGCAAATTTTCAACTTTGAACATCTTTTGTGTTCAAACAGTAATAATTATTCGGTTGCTTGTTCCGTCAAATTATTCTATGTATGAACCCTCGCGAGTACAACAATATTAGCTATTATTGAATTATAAACATTTAAATGTGTTTAAACAACGATCAAAGCGACGTGCGTTACGAAAAGTAGCACATTTCATTTGGCTTACGAAGACTAGCACTCTGCTCATTCTGACCGCGAAAAACAGAATGTTTCGATTTTATTCTCGAAAAGTAGTATATCTTCATTCATCGCCACGAAGCATAGCACGTTATGCTCTTTCGCGACGAAAGGTAGCACATTTCGGTAATTTGCTGAGAAAAATAGCACGTTTTGCCTTTAGCCGCGAAAAATATCACGTTTCATAGAAGATCAACGTCGACTGTGAACTGTTTGGAAACTGAAATATGCTACTCTTCAGAAAACAAATACAACGTGCTACTTTTCGCTGCAGCGTTTGAAATGTGCTACTGCTCGTGGCGAAATGTAAATCGTGCTTGTTCTCGTGGTATATTCGAAACATGCTTGTTATCGGCTGAAACATTGAAACGTGCTTCTTCTCGTGATAGATTGAAATGTGTTACTTTTCGTAACGCACGTCGAAAGGGAATGGACACCCGAAATGCACCCATTTTTACAGATATCTTTCTATACATTTCAAAAACTAAGGATCTAGAAGAAAATCTTACTACTCCACGCGATGCGGCAGACATTGGTGCATTCCGGGTGTCCTTTTCCATTTGATCGTTGTTTAAACATATTTAAATGTTTATAATTCAATAATAATTAATATCGTTGTGTTCATAAAATAATTTTAGGGAACAAGCAACCGAATAACTATTACTGTTTGAACACAAAAGATGTTCATAGTTGAAAATTAGCATTTTTTTTCAAAATTGAATATCTCGAAAACTGACGGTGATGACGACAAACGGTTTGCGGATTCGTTTTCAGCGCACAAAAATCTATGATAAACGACTATTGAATGTTACAGATTAAAATGGCTGTTGGACAGTGTTAGTGTAAATAGTAAATTGTAAGTGAAGAAATACCTGAGCTGTTATTATGTCCTGGAACTGTAACTTGTAAAGACGCATAAAAAAACTTCAAAAAAGTAAAAAACTACGCCAAGTACATGAAAAATCAAAAAAATCACAAAAAAATAGAAGATAATAATAAAAATCACAAAAATATAGAAGATAATAATAATTACAATATTAAAAAAAGATGTGAAATCAAATTGAGCTGCCAGTACATAAAGATGCTTTCCAACTGCGCTTTAGATGACACAGCTACATATGCACAGCTAAAATTCCATTACTCATAATGGCTATTTATACAAAGAAAAAATGAATTTAATAATATTAAGCAGATATATTTTTACACAAATAAATATTTTAATACGAATAAATATTTGATTCAAAATACTTGGCGCTGCGCAACCGAAAAAATGTTAATTGTCTTACAATTAGTATTAATTAATAATTTACAATTACTCCCTTACAATCTAAAATACATAAACATATACATACACATATTAGAAACGCAGTCGGATTTATTCTACATATATTTAATTCTAATATAATACGTAGCATATGCACACGCCCACGCACAGTTACGAACGCACCCACAACAAAGAAAAAGATTGATGCAATTTATACATGTTTATTCAGTTTAGCAACACCAATTCGGGGCGCAGCGCCAAGTATTTTGAATCAAATATTTATTCGTATTAAAATATTTATTTGTGTAAAAATATATCTGCTTAATATTATTAAATTCATTTTTTCTTTGTATAAATAGCCATTATGAGTAATGGAATTTTAGCTGTGCATATGTAGCTGTGTCATCTAAAGCGCAGTTGGAAAGCATCTTTATGTACTGGCAGCTCAATTTGATTTCACATCTTTTTTTAATATTGTAATTATTATTATCTTCTATATTTTTGTGATTTTTATTATTATCTTCTATTTTTTTGTGATTTTTTTGATTTTTCATGTACTTGGCGTAGTTTTTTACTTTTTTGAAGTTTTTTTATGCGGATCTCACTTCTTTTTATAATAACGGTTTCAAGCCCTGCTCAACAGTGAAATATAAAAATATATAAGGGTATAAGGGTAAAGGGTGTAAGGGTAAAGGGTGTAAGGGTAAAGGGTGTAAGGGTAAAGGGTGTAAGGGTAAAGGGTGTAAGGGTAAAGGGTGTAAGGGTAAAGGGTGTAAGGGTAAAGGGTGTAAGGGTAAAGGGTGTAAGGGTAAAGGGTGTAAGGGTAAAGGGTGTAAGGGTAAAGGGTGTAAGGGTAAAGGGTGTAAGGGTAAAGGGTGTAAGGGTAAAGGGTGTAAGGGTAAAGGGTGTAAGGGTAAAGGGTGTAAGGGTAAAGGGTGTAAGGGTAAAGGGTGTAAGGGTAAAGGGTGTAAGGGTAAAGGGTGTAAGGGTAAAGGGTGTAAGGGTAAAGGGTGTAAGGGTAAAGGGTGTAAGGGTAAAGGGTGTAAGGGTAAAGGGTGTAAGGGTAAAGGGTGTAAGGGTAAAGGGTGTAAGGGTAAAGGGTGTAAGGGTAAAGGGTGTAAGGGTAAAGGGTGTAAGGGTAAAGGGTATAAGGGTATATACTCTGCGGAATGATCTCGAGAGTCGACGAACGAAACATGTGTGCGAAACTGATAGGTGTGTGTGTGTAACGCGTAGTATACGTATTTGGTTGACGAAACTTATTTGGTTGACGAAATTTTCGACTGGAGAAGAAAAATTTTTCTTACCATTTCTGACATTTCCATGAGACGATATTACGATATCTCTAGCATGCGTGGACCGATTTTATTGAAATTGGTCTTATTCGAAAGCTGATATGCGGTTTACATAAGAAAAATGCCTTTAAATTTAGAAAATATTGCAGGCGTAATAAGATATAATGAAAATAAGTGTCAGAATGCCTCCGCGACGAGTAAAGATACACGGTAGCGGCAGGGACAGTTCGATCGACATATACAGGGTGTTTTTTTTTTCATGTACTTGGCGTCGAGACGCTACCGCGTCTCTAGATGATAGGTTGAGAAGGATGGATAAAATCAAAAGTAGGTATATTCACTATATTCTTGTGTCTATGCACGGCGCGATGCAACGTGTGGAATCAGACTTTGTCATCGAACGACTGTGAATCGGATCGACGTATATTTGTTTCAAGAGGCGACACTGGTCCGATCTGAACGCGACCGCGATGTGTATTTGTCATTTCTTCGCACGATCGTAGTAGCATTGTTTCTAGACATTTTCAGGGGATATACTGGAAACGTTCGAAAAAATTCCATGCACTAGCGAGCACCCCCGCTGAGCATGCAAATCGTGAACAGCTCGGCAAATATACATTGTCAACACATTAAGTAAATACCTAACAAGTGTTTCAGAATGTGACATAATATTTTTATATTTTATTATTCTTAGGGAGGGCGATCGCCCCCATCGCCCCCCTCTGGATCCGCCACTGCGGTAGAGCGAGTTTTATATAAGGCTTTCACTTCCTTCCGCTTCCTTATCTCCCCTTCAAAGTGGGCAACTAGAAGTGCGTCGTCGTCTTCTTCTTCTTGTAGCATGATGGCAAGCAAATTCTGATTCATTTTTCACTAATTCCTTCAACTACGATTCGATTCTGTCGCGATGTTTACACCTCGAAGTCACAGTAACGAGTTCCGTTCTAGCAAAGTGTGGGAGACCTCCTAAGCCAAAGGTAATAAAATGTCTAGGTATAAGCAGGACTGGCAGGAAACTTTCTGCCGGACAAGATGTTAAGTGGAGGGGGAACACCTACAGGAGTGGTGGTAATGCGTCACGAGTGGGAACGCGTCAACTCGGGATTTGAAACTTTAACATCAGTGACTAGGAACTATTTTTTGATCATCTGAAAATACATGGGAACTAATTTCTTATCAGGTAAGGAACTAATATTTGATCAGATACTAATACTAATTAAAAAGAAAGTACCAAATAAACTTATTTTTAGTATTAAACCATCTAAATTAAATTTTTTTATAATTCTATAATGTCCTAACCTAATTTTTATTCTGATGATCAAAAATTAGTTGCACAAGAAAAAATTGGAACTAAATAATGATCAGTGTCATTCGATTGCACTATTGCAAGCACAGGTGTCTTGCGTCAAGATTAGTTCGTAATCATTCATGATTTTAAATACCGCACTTTTCGCTTGCGCAAGTACATGGGGCGGAAATGTTTTGGCGATAGCCCCCATGGATTTAAAAAACAACATTGTAGGATCATTCTCCTCTTCCTTGGAGATGTTGATGCTCTTCAGTATGGGTTCACGTTCACGGGCACGTTCTTTCCAAACACTAATAACGCTGCTGGAATCTTTCCGTTGTCTTTTGGACACGGTACTTGCGTCGTTCCCGCAAGGCCGCTTCCTCCATGGAGCGATATTTTCCTCTAGCAGCGGCTCCTGCTGATCCAGAGGCTCCAGCGGCTCCAGCGGCTCCAGCGGCTCCAGCGGCTCCAGCGGCTCCAGCGATGTTTGGGGCTCATGAACGCCTTCCCAGCTGGTCGGGGTTTCCGAAGCATCCTCTTGGGGTTTGCGTGCAACGTCTGCGCGTACCACGTCCAAATTACTGTGGGTACTATAATAGAATAAATAGAATAAACAGAATAAATAAATTTTTGAAATTTATTGTATTTTAGAACTCATTATGTGTGTACAAAATACTTGCCTCCTCTCAAAAGACACACTATTCAAAAATTGTAATTGATCCATTAATGGCCATTTGTTTTTTGGTTGTGCTGCTGCCGATCCCGTACTTTGTTTACTGCTTCTCTTCTTTTTCATATACGTGTCCCGTATATTTTTCCACCTCGTTCTACAATCTTTTTCTGCAATAATTAGATAATATATTTTTGGCATGTTCATTAATACTGCGGAAACATTAAGAGCGTTGTCATTTTTATTCAGAATAATATACAGACACATAAGTAGTGTTTCTGTTTTCTCGACATTTTTCATTTCCCGAAAATTCTCGAGAAATTTGTAAATAATATTGAGGAAGGACGCAGGCGGGGTCACGCGCACTCAGCGGACTACCATTTTTCTTCCCATGAAGAAATTACCCCAAAGACTGTACGCCTTGCGTTCAGACAGAGGAAGAAAAGGGGTAGGGTAAACTCGGGTAAATTGGTGATACAGGTTATTCGGTGATACTTTTTCATTCATCTGTAACTCGAAATTGTCAGACTCAATTTAGATGGAACAAAGGCTAACAGATAACCTTGATCTTCTATTTTATGTTTTTGTAAAATAATTATCAATTGAAGTTAGTGTGATAGAGTGAGAGAGCATTTTGTTCCAGCAGCGCATTATTCGTGCAATTTTTCTCGCTTGTTTATGTAATAAATGTGCTTTACAAGATAAATGAAGAGTTCAAACTACATGTAAGGGATGGCAAAAGGACACTTTAACAAGTCTTACTCTTGAAATTATTATACAATAAGGCATCGGTGTTATTTTTGCTTACGAAAAGTGACTAAATTCTTATTTTTCCTGTTCCCGAACCTGCGTTTCTAATTGTGATGTTCGAGAAATTCTAATGGCAATTACCAAAAACCATGTTTCCTTACGTCTCACACATCTAAAGATCATGAAACGATTAATTATATACAAAATAACAACAATATGAAATAATATGAAATAATATAAAATAATATAAATTAATGTAAAATAATTTAAAATAATGTAAACTAATGAGAACTAATCTAAACTAATGTAAAATTATATAAAATAAAATAAAAAAGTAGTCGATGGCCACATCAGGGGCTAGCGAGAACTATCACCGAATTACCAGAGTACTATTACCGAATAACCAGAGTATTTTATGACAACGTAATTTTGTATATTTTTAATTAATTATTAAAATTCTCTTAACCTATCATTTGTTTCTCTAATGTCTGGCCTATCATTATATCCTAGACTCACTTTCAGAATATGTAAATATTAGCAGTTATTAGAGAAATTCTAAAACTATCACCAATTTACCCGAGTTTACCCTAATCCTGTTGTGGCTGCGCGTGGTCCCGCCTCCATCGGCTTAGCTTCAAATTGGAGACGTATTCCATATCTCTTGAATATATACATGCGCTCGAATTTTTAAATAAATATATCCTATTTAATAATAATATTTTACTTAAATAAATAAAGAAGGACAATACACGTACAAGTAGCCAGAACTTGATGTTTGATTATTGTAATATTATGTTCTTCTGAATTTTCCAAACTGCATTGGAGGGATTGATAAGCAGCATGTTCGAATATTGGATCCACAAAATAGTAAATCACCATAATTTAATTACAAAAAATACTTTTCGGTTGCATTATTAGCCCTAGTTAGAGTTGCTGCAAATAAATATAATTAAACCATACTTTACCTGTTCTGTTCACTATGGTCGATATTTTTTGCCATACGTTCTCCTTCAACCCTTGATTTTTATAATCCTTGTCTTTAGAATCGTACAGAGCAGGATAACCTGCTACTGTCTGTACTAATTTTTCGTCCTCCTGCGCTGTGAACACCACCTTGATCACTTCACGGGCCATTTCAGATACACACAGAAACACACTGACAATTTGAAAAAAAAAAACACTACACGAGCACACGTCCGTACACCAAGCCGCTGGTGTATCTGTTCACAGCGATGTGAACTATCGCTGTAAGTTCTCACTTAAATACTATTTTCTTCAGGATATACATCCTCTTTGGGGGGGAGTTTTCTGCGATTCTCCAAATATGATTGATCGGGAAAAATCCCACCTTCGCAAATCGTATGCGTAGAGGTGGAAAAATACAGGTATACAAAAGAAGGCGATATTCTGTGTTTTCCCCGGGCGTGATTCCCATGATGTAGCCATCTGCATGATGCCCTAAAATGGATTGCTGGGGGGCCACGGTTTATTACCGCTTTATGACACTAGACATTTGGACTCCAAGACGCTATAAAGTAATTAGAAAACATTTGCCAAATGACTTGTAGAACTGCAGGACAGTTTTTAGGTTTAATCCTCAAATGCTAGAAGCTAATCCCTCTACGTTCGGCAGACAATATACCATGCTCCGCTAAACTGTAAATGAATTATAATGATGTCCTGAGTGCTGAGCGTGGCAAAAATTAATCTTGTGGTCCGCACGTTGGCCCAAAGAAGATGTTGTTCTGTTAGATCGAGGAATGTTTCCCTGCCAAGGGTGTAGGAAATGAAATTATTCTGAAGAAGTACCAGTACGCCTTGCGTTCGGACACAGAAAGAAAAGGGGTAGTCCTCTGACAGCGCGTGGTCCCGCCTGCGTCGGCTTCCCTTCAAATTAAATATGGATTCCTTATCACTGGAGTCTATACAGGCGAATTTCAAAACAAAAGGACGCGTGATGATTCAGTGCAAGAAGAGGTGGAACCTGCAAGGAATGCCGCTCCGATTGGTCATAATATAATCTCCTTGGTACGGTTTACCTTCTCTAGCAACACATACGACGAGCGACCTTTTGTTTTCATATTCCAACGCGTGTCTATACCCGAGAGATAAGGGAGCCGTCCTTAAGGAGGTTCGATACCGGAGAAATAATAGTGAAAAATATTTGAAAAGTGTTTTAATCTAATGTTCAAAGTGTAGGCCGCATTGTGTGAAAATTTCAAGTCGATTGGCCGCACGGTTTTTGAGAAAATTCAAATCAAAGTTGCGCTCTTATACACAGGCTGTTATAAGAGAAGCCATAAAATTTCTATAAAATGTTACACAGAGTCCTTAAAAATAGTGAGAAAGTCCGAAAAAATGTTGCAATGAAAAGCTTAAGTATCCCTGTTAAAATAAAAAAAAATCGGTCATGTACCGTATGGTTTATTAGATAATTGAATAAACAGGCAGCAATGTGCTCGTATTTTTATAACTGGCTGAAGGAACTGTTTGAAACGTGGCAACGCTGTACCCCGCGTAGTCATCTATATAATGTAAAATTGTAGAAAGCATACAGTAATAATTGATAAAAACACTAGCAAGCTGTAAACATATATTTATTAATTTGTTACGAACCGATACGAACACGCAAAAGGACGCCACAAGTGTGAGGTGGACATAGAAAAAAGATGGACGCAAAGCAACGTTGCCGCATTTCACTCACATGTTTTACGCTAGTTTTAATGAAAGTATTGTGTTTCTAGCTCCATTAAACATACTTTTTGTTTAATTGAATTCCAAAACAAAATATGTAGTAATAGTTTTATTAGGAATAGACATGTAAATAACATTTTTGTCTGCATAATTTTTTTTTATCTAAGATTGGTATCACTGCAGAGGTCCCATGTATAAGCATGTGTCGTCGCCTGCCCCGCAAGTGAAGTATCGGACCTCCTTAATTTGAAAGGACAACGAAGCAGGCGGATCCACGCGCGGTCAGCGGACTACCCCTCCTCTTCCTGTATCTTGCCTCCGCGAGGCGAATTGATTAGTGATGGGCGTGATACCATTCTTTTCTCATGAGTTTTAAACAGTTCAATACCCAAAGTAGGGGAGAGGTGGGATGAAAGGGACACTTGTGTTTAGGACCAGATAGTAAAAGAACTAAATAACGATGAGTATTTTACAACAAGGAAAGATCCCGAATCTGGAAATTCAAAAAAATTTTAAACTTTGTACATATATAGGGGATTTCCTCCTGATTATAACGCAATTTTTGTTTGCTGCCCAAATCCACTCGAAGGTGGTGAAATTAACCCCTGAAGATTCGGCTATTTTCCGACTTTGTGTTATAACTTGTCCACCTTTTTGACGAGAAAGGTAGACTCCACATTACAATTTTGAAGTACAACATAATCTTAATTGGCCTTTTCTGGAAGAGGAGGACCTTCCCTATGGGATTTCGACGGTGGTGGAGGAACCTTTTTCCTCTTGGCGACGTACAGAAGGAAAAACCGGACATCTGCCTATAAAACTTTTTGTTAACCAGGTAGATCGGCCAGAGTGTTTCGCCCCTGGCCGTTGTTTATGATCATATTGTCCTGCGATTTGGCGGTGGAAGTCGCCGTGTGTACCACCCGCCAACAGAGCAATCAACGGATTAACGCAGAGCGAAGAAAGTCGAAATCAATGAAAAACGGTACGGTGTCGATTGTCCCTTCACGACATTTGGGAGACAGATGTTTCCCGACGAACGCTTCGAGAACGAGTAATTGCCTATTTAGTCGTAAAGAAATGAAGAAATTCTGCTTCAAAGGTACTAAATTGCCAGCTGTAAAAGATAACTGAATTCGGATGCGCAGGTAGCGTTGTCACTCGCCTAGGTGCGGGACAATAGGGTAAAACTATACAGGGTCATCCGCGAACAGGTAAAATGGCAACAGCGCCTCACGAACACAATCCACTACAATCGTGCACCGGCCCAACGGAGAGCTGCCAGCGGCCGCTGGACAGCAGTCATACCCAAACCTCGAAAATTTTAGGATGGTCTCCTTCAAATTAACGTCGCAAAGTGCTAGGTATTGGGAATTCCTCGGCCCAGGTAATCGAGCCGCGTGCTCCGCTTTCATGATCGGTTTACTACTCGCACCCTAGATTACTGTAATGAGCTTTGAAAATAATGTCGACTGATCTCGTACCCGTCTGGATTTCAAAAATTTTACCAACGACAGGGTTGACCGCGGCGCTGTACCCTTATACGCAGAGATTTTTCGCCACCTGCGTGTAAGAACCAAAATAATGGCGTATTTGAAAAATGACATTAATGGAAGCCGGTATTAGCGTGAGTAGCTGAAAGGTTAAAACATTCAGACACAAAAATTCTAGAAAAAAATTCAAACACCGCTACAATCAAAGACACGTCCGATTAATTACCCTTTACGTCCGATCTGTACATGCACTGCATTAAGGATAAAATTATAAAAATGAAAAAAAAAACAATAGATTCTGAAGTTTGCAGAACTAACAGATAATTGTACAAAAATTTAATTTCTCAATTTATGAAAGTAATGATACAGAAGAAACTAGTCTATTATTTATCAACACCATAAATTTTAAAAAGAGCATTAAATACATTATCAAATAAACAGTTTGCAAAAATTATTCACAACAATTATGGTTAAGAAATTGATAAAAGAAAAATGAAGTGAACACAAAATATTTTGAATTATCCATCATTAAGTGGGAATAATTTTTCCTCATTTTTCGGCGCAGATTGCATTCTGATTTCTTTTATAATTAAAAAGTTATACGAAAACGACCCCAAACTCTTCAACCCGAGCAAGAAAATATCAAATAACTCTTTACGACGATAATTTGAAGGAGACAATCCTAAAATTTTCGAAGTGCAGGCGTCATTGCTGCCCAGCGGTCGCTGCCAATCCTCCGAAAGGTGAATGGTTGTAGTGGAATGCGTCCGTGAGGCGGTGTTGCCATTTTTGTCTGTTCGCGCTGGCGTAAATTTTTTGCTGGGGCATATTGTCAATTCTGGAGTACAAAACGCTCCGGCTTCAATTTAGCAACAACGTAGTGAAAAATGTTTGGGCAATAACGATTTAAAGAGATTAAGTAGTTTGTCTGCTTTCGAAATATATGTGTGTTTTACCCTACGCTCGGGACGAGATGCTCTGGTCGATCATCCTGATTAATTTTTGGGAAACAGATGTGGTAAGCGGCTTGTAGATGTTCAATATTATCGTGCAATAAATTGCACAATAGTTATGAGGGGGCCCCTAGACGGTCAATATCACGCAGTCAGCGGACTACCTCTTTTCTTCCTGTGTCTCATCGCGAGGTGTACAGGGTGATTGGCACGAAACGCCTGATCCGCCTCGCAACCGTGACGAGGTCAACCTCGGTGTCTCTCCGAAGCTATGGTTTTCGACCCTCGAAGGGGTTGGAGTACCTCTTAAGAAGTGAGAAATCTTCGAATTCCTCATTTCTCATCAGATCTTTGCGAAAGCGACGGCAATGGATTCCTGGCGTTCCGACGATTAAAATCATACCAAACATCATGCAAATCGGACTACTTTGACACAAGCTATTTGTGTTCCCTGTGTAAAAGTTGTCCGATTTGCATAATTTTTGTTATGATTTTCATCAGAAAAACATAGGGTATCCATTGGCGCCGTTTCTTACCCAATTGCCAGTAAAACATTCTTCAATTTACGATAAGAACATCTTCTTTTGGTCATTGCGCGGACCACAAGATTAATGTTCGTCACGCTCAGCGTTCAGAGACATATTAGCATAGGGAGATTAGCTAGTAGAGGAGGAAAATGTCACATCTGGTTGCCCAAAATTTACCTGGGCTGATCGGCCGGCCCGTTTGGCTAAGGTCATAGTTTATGGCCGTATTGTCCCGCTGATCGACGTGGCGATTAACAACAGTACCTACGTGCGGGTCCGAAACCATCGTACGTACTACCCGGTGACAGAATAATATACGGATTAACACGGACTGAACAATGTCTAAAATTCTTGAAGACCCCATAAAATTGATTGCCCTTTAGAAATCTGACAAACAGATGTTGTTGAGACCTTCTTGGAAAAATAAGAAATTACCCATCGTAAAGAACGAATGAATTTCTGCCTGGTTCTGAGGCCGTTTTTGTCCCGACGCCCGCCAGAAAAATGCCACCAATACCATATAGCAATTATGTAAAGAGTATTATCTACCATGAACACGCTTCGCGAAGTGGCAGAGGAAGAAAAGAGGTAGGCCTCTGCCTGCACGTGATCCCGCCTGCACCATCCTTTTTTCAAATTGGAGCCGGATCCCTTATTGTTTGAGTAGGTATTGTATAAATACACGTGCTCGAATATAATAGTAGGTGCCTAAAAGATCAAGCTACAATATCCAATAGTCACTTGTGTTCAAATTAGTAACAAATATGAAATATAACTTAAAATGTCTTAAGTGGTACGATATAAGCAACCATCCCCTATCACGTGTAAAGGGCCCTATGATAATTTCCATGTGCAACGATGCATTTGTCACAGATATCGATGCACATGTTTGTGTTATGTTTCTTCGCACATCACGAAATGTAGAACTGTTGGAAAAAGCCTTATCAACATTTGTCCGCAAAAATTAAAAAAAAAACATACTTTCCAGCGCTGTAGATTGCAAGAACTCCCTAAAAGCAATGAAAATTGATTTTGGCCAGGACATAGCGCAATTCTAGGGATGTTCGCAAGGGAGTTTTACGATAGTTTCCATTTCTCTTAAAATTCGAAGGGGGGGGGGGGGGGTATCGCAGGTACATATTACACCCGCCGCAAATGTACCCTTCAGTTCATTTGAGAGTAAACTAAAGTCAGTCCAATGTGAGTATCATGGGTGACACCCTGTGTTTAGAAATTTTAAACAAATAGGAAAGACAAATGACCGAATCGCTAGTCCCTAAATAAAGCAACGTCACTGCCAATCTTGTTTGAGGTGAAATACACCACCTAAAGATTGCATTTGTTTTACTTATTTGTGGCCGTATTAAATTCAACAAATTTTCAAAATCTGTGCCACTCATCCGACCAAAAATATGATATTATCGATCGTAAACAAGGAATGAATTCTCGCTTGGTTCTTAGCCCGGTCGGTTTTGTCTCAACGCACAAATGACGTCAATCCCAAGAATAGAGAAAAAATTCATCATGCTATTTTTTCCAATCAAGATGTCGAATCGTATGAAGCTACGTTATAACAAAAAGTTTTTTTTTTGCAAAGATGCCTATAAAAGTATGTAGTACTAGATCTGAAGAAGTCGATGAAAAGTTTAAAACATCTTCGTGTGTATTGCAATGAGAATATTTTTTGAGCGTACAATCTTTTTTATAGGGGAGACCGGGCCAGTTTATTAATTTTTTACATTTCAAATTTTTATAAATAGACGATTAGTATTTTGTTGACTTACTGCATACCAAAAGTTTACAAATTTCATTAGGTATACAGGCTTAAATTTTAAAATCGTTTTAATTGATTCTAAGTTGTATTTTTTATTGTATTCAGAGTAGTGAGACGAATAAGTCAACAAACCCCGGCTGCGGGGTTAGTTAAAAAATATATATTTATTGTTATATGCCCCTATCGGTTCATTTTCGTGCTCGTTGTCCACGCGCCGCCTTCCGTTCCGACAGCGCCGATTCAGCGGAATCGCACCGCGGACGAGAGCCCGCTCGCCGAACCAAGGACACATCATCGTAAGCATAACGTGACCGCCGATGGTCCGAGCTATGAATCTCCTTATAAGGAGCGGTCGACGAATGCCGACGGGGCGGTTTCCCCTACCGACGTCAAAACGCGAGGTACGAACAGGGACCGGGGAAGTTCTAGAGAGGATTCGTTTTTGAGACAGGGAGTTAGCAAGTTGCGACGAGCCAGCGGGCCGTCTAGTATCGCGACCTTATCTCCGCGCTTAAACTCACCCGCGTAAACGCGAGCGGCCGAACAGGTATAGCAAAAGTGTTTCTCCATCCGACGCACCGAGAACGGCCTAGCAGGGAGAGCACATACGCGCCGATCCGAGCCACCGCGATCGCGAAACGTGAAGTACAGCAAGCGAGCAACCGAGTGTTCGAGAGAGAGAGCGAAACATCATATGTTAAGCGTGCCGTACGTTATCGAAGGATCCTCCGGACGGCCGTGACCGACTCAAGGTCCAGCGACACGCGAGCGCCTAGCGATAACGGGGACGTGAACGCCGTTTCTGTGGTATGTTTGGTTTAGTACGTTAATTATATTTTCTCCCAGAATATATCTCATCCTATTGTTTTTCTCTTATAATTTCGTATATTAGTTCATTCAACCCTTTCCTCCCCATCCTTCCCTGGTAAGTATAGTCAAGGTATGCTTCAGCATTTAAATAGAGCAAGAACCCGATAGATCATTCCAGCCGCTCGGGGTGATTTATAGGAAAGTCCCTTCAGGACGTAACAAACTGGTGTCAGAAGTGGGATATTTTTATCCCTTATTATTATTTTTCCCTTATTATTATTATTTCTTATTAGAGAAAGTGGGCGTGTTGTCGTCACATAACGTGACCCACCGCAATCTTATCTGCTCGTAACTTGACTACACTTCCTACTACTCGAAGTTCCTTACAATTACAAAGTCATAATGACAGGTGGTATTTTGAGATCACCCCCTTCACATAATTTTCCTAACTCACAAACCTCTGAAAATGCTTCCTCTATAAATGCCCCTACTGTAGTTCCTCCCCCTTTACCGCCATCATCGAGTGGCCGGCCGTCCCTTGGTTCCCGGACGAACGACCTTGAAATGTCTGTATTAGACGTATGGCGTTCCCGAGAAGACGAAGAGAGAGTTTATAGGGCGCTTGACAGCATTCCCCGTTTTGATCCTGATTTCGTAACTTTAGAAGATTTCGCTGCCGCGATACAGCGTGCTTCGAAGCGCGTACCATCCGGTCAAGAGGAAAGATTTCTGACCGAATTGATATACAAACTAAAAGACCCTATTAGATATTATGTAGAAGGGAAAGGTTGTCAAAGCGTGGCCGATCTGCTCTCCCTTCTAAAGGTCCGATATTCCCCATGTCGCGGTTATGAGGAGCTCCGCCTAGAACTCGAACGTATAAGCATGCATCCCCGGGAACGATTGATAGACTTTATCCACCGCGTGGGCCGCTTATACAGACAAGTAATCGTAAGAGCGAAAGAATTAATCGGAGAAAACGTAGAGAGGACCATAAAAGAGGTGGGGCGCTTGGCGCGAACTTCGTTTATTACGGCCTTACCCCAAAGAATTTCAACTAAAGTAGCATTATCTACCCCCGAGTCATTGGATGACGCGTTTGATTTGGCATTACACATACAAAGACGAGAACAAGAATTGTCAGGGTTGCCGCGCGACGACACGTATGGATACACACAAAACGCGCGTCCCCCGTCCCCGTATGACCCCCAACGTAGATGGAACGAATGGAGACAGCCTCATGAAGATGACTCGTATCGCGAATATCATTCTGCTTATTCCGGCTATAGTGCCCCTCGCTATCGAGATGTTTATTACCAAGAGCCGTATTATCGAGATCCGTTGACGGAGCGCCGTCCAGCGGCCTTGCTGACGAGGCAAGGTGAACGCCCGTTGGACTATGAACGCCCACCGTATGTTCCCCGCGGGAGAGGTGGACGCGGAAGATATCAAAACGATAGACGGAATCAATCTCGCGATGCTCCTCACGAACCCCAAAGATACGACACCCGTGAATCACAAGGTTACCAATCACGCGATCCCGGGAGATATGAAACACAAGAATATCAACAACCGACAGCACTTGGAACAGCGCCGGCCCAAAATACCGGTCATTTAAACTCCCAGCGTGCCCGCCCGTGCAACCAGAACGAGGCGGGCGGGTCCTCTTCGCAGACCCCAAGATTGCCCCAAAATCAGAACCAGCTACGGGACTCGTACGCGCAGATTCCCCCCGCATCCGAGTCAAGGCAGAACAATTGGAGAACGGTGAGGGAGAATTCATCATAGACACAGGATCTGCATTGAACCTCTTAGAAATCGGATCCGCAAGCTCAAAAGCCATGGTCCTGAGCACAACTCCCATTGAAATTAATGGTTTAAACGGAAAGGTCATGACCCTGGGAACGACTGTTGTAAAAATTAATGGCAGTTGGGCGCTCTTCTACGTCATGCGTATGCCCAATTTACCAAAAGGAATTTCAGGCCTCGTAGGGAGCCCGTATCTGCTCCAGGAAGAAGCCATCGTTTCCTACCACCAACGCACTATGGTAACTGCTAAACATCCAATTAGCCCGGTAATTTTCTCAAACTCTAAAGAGCTAGAAGACACGTTGGCGGCATGTAAGCAGAGCCATGAGGACTTCCTGGCTCATTTAAACAAACCAATAAAATCCGAGACGAATGAAAATGTAGTAAGCGTTTGCCTCCCTGAAGACTGCAATTGTCCAGATAATGTGGAGATAGATACCCCTACCCCCTTCGAGGAAGAATTCGACGCGAACGAAGATCAAGATTTGGGAGACTATCGTGTGGATCAGAAACCCCCAGAAGAACGGTTACAACATATATTAAAGACTTTGAAATTGGAAGAATTAGATCCGGAACCGCGCCGGCCTATTGAGGATTTGGTTGCAAAGTACTCAGACAGGTTTTTCGTACCAGGAGATCCGCTTGGCGGAACGACGTCAGCAGAACACACCATCCCGATGACCGATTCGACGCCCGTGTTTGTACGACAATATCCGCACTCACCATTGATGGACGAAGAAATTGCTAGACAAATGCACAATTTAGAAGAATTAGGAATAATCACCCCTTCGTCGTCACCACATAATTCACCTCTGCATGTAGTCCCGAAAAAGGAGGATGAAGAAGGAAACAAACGATATAGAGTGGTGGCTGACTTTAGAATTGTCAACGCGAAAACTATCGACGACCGATTCCCCTTACCGCGAATTACTGACATTCTTGATCGATTAGGTGGTGCCAAATACTTTTCAGTCTTTGACTTGGCGAACGGTTTTCATCAAATTCCTATGAAAGTCGAGGACCGTGCAAAAACCGCGTTTACTACTCCAGACGGACACTATGAATACCTCCGCATGCCTTTCGGATTGAAGAACGCTCCGGCAACTTTCCAGCGTTTAATGAACAACGTGTTGAGAGGGCTTATCGGTAAAGAATTATACGTGTATCTAGACGACGTGGTCATATACTCGCGTACACTTGCAGAGCATGAACTCCGACTCGCGAGATTCTTCGAACGCTTACGCGAACATAACCTGACTCTACAGACGGAAAAGGCCAAGTTCTTAAAGGACAAGGTCATATACTTAGGCCATATCATAGCAGCAGACGGAGTACGACCCAATCCCGAAAAGATTAAGGCCGTTGCCGAATTCCCTGTACCGAAGACTCGGAAAAATTTGAAGCAATTCCTAGGCCTAGTCAATTATTACCGTCGCTTTATACCGGACATGGCAAAGCGCGCTAAACCACTCACAAACTTAACAACCCCGAAGATTCCATTTTATTGGTCCGAAAACCATCAGGAAAGTTTCGAAGACCTACGCCAGGCACTTTGCAAAGAACCAGTGTTACGTTATCCGAATTTCGACGAACCGTTTATCATTACTACCGACGCTTCCGACGTAGCAGTCGGCGCAATTCTAAGCCAGGGCAAGATAGGCGAAGACCCGCCCATAGCATACGCTTCACAGGTGCTCTCACCGTGTCAAGAAAATTACTCGACTACCGAAAAGGAATGCTACGCGATAATTTATGCGGTAAAACAATTTCGAACTTACATTTATGGACGAAAATTCTCCTTAGTAACTGACCACAGGCCACTTCAATGGTTATTTTCGGTAAAAGATCCGGTATCGCGACTCGCCCGTTGGAGAATTACGCTTGCCGATTACAATTACGAAATCATATACAAACCCGGCAGAGTAAACGCAAACGCAGACGCGCTATCACGAAATCCGGTCTCATACGCTTTTCCGACGATTCCGAAGGAGACCGCCCCTAATAGCGAAAATGAGGGAATAGGAACGCGCGTATCGGAGCGCCGACAAGGCCAGCCGCGGCCGAATTACGAAGAACCACCGTCGCTTATAGATGAATCCACACTATCGAGTGTTGACCCAAACGATATAGAAAGCAGGGCCAATTCTACTGTTCTGGATACGGAGGGAGAACGAACGGGAATGCCTGAATTCCTGGAAGAGGACGAGGACTTGGAATTGACCAACGAGGAACCAACCATCCTGAGTGATGGCTCGGTCACAGGTTCGTTCACACAGGAAGAAATCACTTACTTGAAAAGCCTGGACGAGGAGGATCCAGCCCAGAACAAGCAGATGACTGAAGGCCCGGACGCAGGGCATACGGAGGATGAATGGGAGTATATAGAAAGAGATGACTTGGACCCCACCTCCGAGACCATTAATACCCCTGAGGGTGCAGAAACAGAAAGGAAAATTATCGGTCTCGGAAACCCCACGTGTGAAAGGGTGGAAACATTAAACACTCATGAGAATAGACTACAATCAGGCCCTAGGAAGCGAGTATCGTGGGGAGTTCCTCTTTATGAAGAAGTTCTGGACATCCCGCAATCGACCATGATTGATCCCACAGATGAGATCCTAGAAGAATTAAATGATCAACCGCCACCTAGACGAGATTTTAGTATAATAGAAACACAGGACTCAACGGAACGTTATGGCGCAGCCGTGGGGCCATTTAAATATCCTCCCTATTCTCAAACGGTTGCACGGGAATCGCCCGAATATAGGAGAAACGGGACAGACGATTCCCCAATTACACCCATTTACTCCCCAGACGCCTCGTCATTCAAAGATCAGCCAACGAAATGTGCTATAAAAATTGTAAAAACCACACTTACATCCTCGCAGGACAACTATGCACATTTTATATCATCCGACAGGATATTAACTAGTCCAATTTGTAAAACCTTAATAGCCACCGGTCTCCTTGACGAAACTAAACTATTATCCAACGCATTCTTTCAAAATCGCGTAATAGTCACTCATAACGAAATAGGGAAAATCTTTAGTATTGTGGGAGCACAAAATTTCTATCATGAAATCGGGGCAAAAGAGCTAGTGACTGCATTAAGGTTTCTCCGGGGCGTCGTAGAGAACGAACGTGTCAGGTCGTTTAGAATAGCGGCGCATGGAGAAACTCTGCACCGATTCAACGCCGAAGCGCTCCGAAAACACTGCAAGATTGTTTTTCAACACACGCCTGTCTCAATTACAATTTGTTCCGGCGAAGTAAAATTACCGCCAGAAAACGAACGAGAGAATATCATTCGTCACTACCATGAAACCATGATAGGAGGGCATAAGGGCGTAACAAAAACGTACCGACGTATACGTCACCTGTTTGACTGGCCTCACCTACATCGGGATATAGAAAATTACATACGTAGTTGCCAGAGCTGCCAAGAACAAAAGCTCGTGCGAATCAAAACTCGGGAACCGATGTTAATCACGGATACACCCGCTAAACCTTTTGATAAAATAGCCCTAGATACTGTAGGACCGCTTCCCCCTACCCCTAGTGGAAACCGTCACGTACTTACAATACAATGCCAATTATCGAAATTCTGCATGGCCGTACCTCTACCCGATATAAAAGCCGTTACCATCGCCGACGCATTCTCGCGCTATTTTATTGCAATTTTCGGCGCACCGCGTGCTATACTAACGGATCGTGGCACGAGTTTCATTAATAACACAATACAGGGGATAGCCAAAGTCTTTAAGGTTCAACATGTAACGACATCGGGATACCGACCTCAAACTAACGGTTCCTTAGAGAGAAGTCACATCGTCTTAACTGAATACCTAAAACATTATTTGGAAAAATACGAGGATTGGGACTTACTCCTTCCGTTTGCTATGTATGCGTACAACACTTCGGTACATGAAGCCACTAAATTCACTCCATATGAAGTGGTTTTCGGACAATTAGCTCGCGATCCGTTCACACCTATGTCCCAGGAGGAACTCCTTACGTATCCGACTTATGTTCAAAATTTGGTGGAGCGCTTAAATGAAATCCGAAAAACCACACGAATAAATTTGGACACGAGTAAATTGCGTTCAAAAAATATTTATGACCGGAAAAGTAATCAAGTTATATTCGCGGTAAATGATCTCGTTTATGTACTTAAAGAACCTCGACTCCATAAATTCGATCCTCACTACATAGGCCCCTTCAGAATAAAAGCAATTACCGATCAAAATAATGCAGTATTGATTTCGGAAGAGGGCCAACAAATCATTAAACATTTCGATAAACTAAAGCATGCTTATACTAAAGATAAACCACCCTGACGCCAATGCATGATAGTCAGTGGTTTAAGTTACAATGAACCGGCGGGAGAGCTCCTCTAACCGACTCTCCAACTAAATTCCCACACACTCCGTAAATCTGATCCCTCCCTTATCTTACTTATTACAATCAACCGGCGGGAGAGCTCCTCTAACCGACTCTCCAACTAAATTCCCACACACTCCGTAAATCTGATCCCGACCTTATCTTACTTATTATTATTATATGTATTAATGTGTCGCTTACGTGAAACAATAGATTCCCCTTGAGGAACATTTATCAAAAAAAAAAAAACCTCATACTACAGCCACCATGGACAAATATGGCCTGCTCACATTCACGTTCATTTGGGCGAGTGCTATTGGTACTATCATGGAAGGGGACTACCATATATCACCTTTGAGCAATAATCCGGGCTTGTATTTCGAAAAAATCCGACCTCTCCGAGTTTTTCACACCCAATGGAGATTGGTTACGGGTATCGGAGTCGCCGAAGTATTGACTTCAAGACCACAAATCCAACCCCAAATCAACAGGATAAAAGCATTATGTACGACGTATAATTGGACATCTTGCCCAGCCGACGATCTCAATACGGCTCTCCAACGAAAACTCCTCGATGGCAAACGATACGAAGAACTCCTATTAAATATATTAGGGAAGCCACAGCTTCGACGCACCAAGCGAACGGTACCATTGGGATTCATCGGATCGCTGAGCAGAGCTTTATTCGGAACCCTAGACAGCGACGACGCGCAATATTATAATAAAGAAATAGATAAACTTTATAAGGATCAGAATCACCTCGCGGAATTATTAGGAAACCAAACGCATGTTATAAGATCGGAATTCCAAGACATACACGACTCACTCAAATCCATAACGGGATCCGTGCGAACAACAAGCGATAGAATTAAGGAAATTGCGACGGGCATCCGACAATTAGACGATCGTGAAACAAAAATCGAATTAGAATTAGCTTTTTCGTCGTGGACATTCCTAATGACCAGGCACGTGGACGAATACGTGACCGCGTTAATTGTAATTACAGACGCGCTCACATTCGCGAAGCTTGGAATCTTACACCCGGCCGTTCTTTCTCCGAATCAGCTAGCACAGACTTGCGAACGAATTCGCGAAACTACTCCATATGAATTCCCGCTGACTCTGGAAGAGTTAAATTCTGAGCAGCTACAAGGGGTGACCAAATTAAACGTAGTTTATTCACAGGGCCGGATCATCTTGTCTCTTGACATCCCTTTACTCGACCAAATTCCTTTTGACCTCTACTACCTCCAACCGTGCCCTTCCTTTCAAAGTGTATCGACCAATGTCTCTACTCCTATATTCATAAAACCAAGAACAGAATACTTAGCAATCAGTCAAATTAATTCTCAATACTTCATGCCCAACGAAAACTACATCACCGGATGCAGAAACCACCCTCGAACGTACATGTGCGAACTCAGTTTACCAATCCAGGACTTGGAAAAAGCCCCAAGCTGTGAAACGGACGCCTTATTGAAACCACAAAACATCAAGTGGTCTAGCTGTAACATCCAAGCTCTCCCCGGAAGCAGAACCTTTCTCAAGAAAATGATTACACCCAACACCTGGTTATATTCCGTCAAGAGCACCCTAGCACTGCAGGTACGATGCAACAAGCACGCGGCCGGATATGAAGTGCTTCAGGGGGCCGGAATTCTACAACTACGAAGGGATTGCGAGGCTAAAATTGGGACAGACCAGATATGGGCATCCGGAGTTGACACTGAGACATTAACATCCATCTACAAGCCATCTATCGGTATAAATATTTCGGAAATACTGCCAACTCTCACGGAACACCATGTAAAAATTCTAACTGACTATCAAGAAAAGGAATCACAGGGAACCCTTCAAAACGCCCATGCCAAAGCAAATTCGATCGCATTGGAGGACATAGAAAGACAAGCAAGGGAAATAGCAACTCATCATCGGACTGAAAATTTATCGACTTATGTTACTTATGGACTACCAGGACTAGGAAGCATGTTTGTAATTATCCTCGTTATATGGATTGGATACCGTTTTTTGAGGGCACGCCGCAATCAACATCGTGAACCCTTAAGGAAAGAGACAAAGGTTAATATAGAAATGATACCTCACCGCCCCTCTCCTCAAATAATTTCTAGACCCCGTCCTCTGACGATTACATCCTTTCCTCCTGATTTACCTGTTATATCACCCATGAAGACAAGAGAGATAGCTCACGTAGGACGAGCGAATAGTTTCGCGGCTTCCGAGCCATACTTCGAAGTATTCTAAGAAGTACCTTGCTGATAACAGCAAAAAACCCCGCGCGTAGCCTTAGTACCCACCCCGCGAGGCGCTCTGCTGGGAAAATTAGTTGGTAGGGATATTAGTATATAAGTTAGCGATTAAGACATGCGAGGGAGAGTCGTTACGAATTTAACGCAAGCAAAACACCACCATGTGTGACCCACGTTTTAACGATATAAAGTTTACACGTACAACCCTCGCGGAGGCAATTCTGCCCCGTCATCTAATCAACCCCTTCGGGCGGAGATTGTGCGTGCGGCCCGAACGTAGCATCACGGGGGAAGACGGCCGCGTCTGGGCCAAGGGAACAGAGACAATATGCGCGGCATGTGCGTGGGTGAATCCGCCGGCGAACTTCAAAGAATTTCGGAAGATTCCAATCCACTGGCTCGCAGAAGAGGTAAGGGCGGTCGCCCTTACGAAGTGCATTCAATGCAAAGGACGACACCTCCGGTGGTCAATCCCCGGAAATTGCACAGGGTGTATTCGTGCAATCCTCGATATGAAGCCGCGGTATTTACCAGCTTTCCCGATTTTACAAGCGCCGCGTCCGTTGGAGCCCCCGAAACCCCGGGACGTCCCCTGGATTCTGCCTGCAGGAGCGGAGTAAGGAAACGCTACCCCTCGCATTAGGTAAATACGCAATAAACTGTAAACACTTCAAAGTGTCGCGACAAAATTGTAATTGCATCCGTTTTTTTTTTATTCACAGCAGAGCACCGACCTTCTAAGGGCCATTACCAGGACCCCCTCCCTTTTTAATTTTTTTTTAATAATCTTTACCTTTATCGCTTAATTTTTTGTTTTTTTGCTTATTTTCAATTTTCAAATTTTGATTTTCAATTTTCACTTTCTATTTTTTTTTACTATTATAATAACATTTGTAACAATATATATAATTATCTAATGTTCATTTATGATTCATTTATTGTATTCCTTTGCGACCCCATAGTGTTAGTAGCGTTAACCGTAGTTTTAAGTCATTAGGAAGGTGCACGCGTGAACAGCTACGCACGTGTTAGCGACGAAACGGACTCGCGAGGCCGTTTCGCGTCTAAATGGGGAGCTGTTATATGCCCCTATCGGTTCATTTTCGTGCTCGTTGTCCACGCGCCGCCTTCCGTTCCGACAGCGCCGATTCAGCGGAATCGCACCGCGGACGAGAGCCCGCTCGCCGAACCAAGGACACATCATCGTAAGCATAACGTGACCGCCGATGGTCCGAGCTATGAATCTCCTTATAAGGAGCGGTCGACGAATGCCGACGGGGCGGTTTCCCCTACCGACGTCAAAACGCGAGGTACGAACAGGGACCGGGGAAGTTCTAGAGAGGATTCGTTTTTGAGACAGGGAGTTAGCAAGTTGCGACGAGCCAGCGGGCCGTCTAGTATCGCGACCTTATCTCCGCGCTTAAACTCACCCGCGTAAACGCGAGCGGCCGAACAGGTATAGCAAAAGTGTTTCTCCATCCGACGCACCGAGAACGGCCTAGCAGGGAGAGCACATACGCGCCGATCCGAGCCACCGCGATCGCGAAACGTGAAGTACAGCAAGCGAGCAACCGAGTGTTCGAGAGAGAGAGCGAAACATCATATGTTAAGCGTGCCGTACGTTATCGAAGGATCCTCCGGACGGCCGTGACCGACTCAAGGTCCAGCGACACGCGAGCGCCTAGCGATAACGGGGACGTGAACGCCGTTTCTGTGGTATGTTTGGTTTAGTACGTTAATTATATTTTCTCCCAGAATATATCTCATCCTATTGTTTTTCTCTTATAATTTCGTATATTAGTTCATTCAACCCTTTCCTCCCCATCCTTCCCTGGTAAGTATAGTCAAGGTATGCTTCAGCATTTAAATAGAGCAAGAACCCGATAGATCATTCCAGCCGCTCGGGGTGATTTATAGGAAAGTCCCTTCAGGACGTAACATTATATATTTAACAAATTATTTTATTTTTATTGGAATTATGCTGTTATTTTTTTATATAACGTCAAACCTTCGTATGAGTTGTATATTAACAATCTTTTATGAACTTCCTTAATAATATTCGGCATTTTCAGTACGAAAAATGGGATGTTGCATTTTTCCTCTATTTCTTGGGATTCAGCTCCATTGTACGATATAGAATGCAGGTAATTACTTCATCATTAGCAAATATTTCCAAATACAAGGACAAATATATATTAATTATACAATAGAAAAAGCTTGGAAGTTCCCGGAAAGTAACTAAACAGACAATACTAATATTTCTTCAATGAGTTTGTTATGGAAAAAGAACTATATGGAACTAATTATTCGCTATTACTTTGCAGTATCGATAGGTACTATTCATTTTGGTTCCCAAAAAATATTTTTCTTTTATATCACCGAAATTTCAACGACTCGATTTAAAATTCTGCACAAAAAAAACTTTGACACATGTTTACACATACAGCAGAAGTAGCTCTGCCATGATATTTTTACGTTTTTAAGACCTTATATTATTAGGTTACAAAAATATATAAAAACATAATTCCATAACTTTTAAATTCTGACTTGTTTCCTTATTTCTGGGGATTCTGTCCCATTGTGGCGATGGGCCGCGGGGCGGTCAGCCGCGCAGCACTGCTTCTGAAGCAGTGTAGCGACTGGCAGCCGCGGGCCGTCGAGCGGCTAGTAGATTCTGCCAAAATGGCGGAAAACAGACACTCGTCCCATTGTGTTGCTTCTCCAGTAGCCTAGGCTGCTCCTGGAGCAGACTTGCATACACTATAGCAATCTGCCGCAGCCGCGCGCGGTCGAAGTCGCAGATAGGAGAACAGATGAATGCTTTCCCATTGTACCAGTGTAGCGCGGCGCGCCGCGGCCGCTCGCCGCCGCGGCGAGCCGCGCTTAGGAAATGCCACCTTAATCCGCCTCGCAACTGTGACGAGGTCAAGCCAAAAGGTATGAATCCTGGGTCCTTTTTCCGAAGAAAGCCATAAAATTCGATGGGCATTGCGGGGTGTTGTCGTCCCAGCCACGGGATGAAACGCAGAATTACCCTGTTTCTGTTTCAGAAATAAAATAATTCTTTACTCTTTATCGCATGGATATGGAAGTGACGCCAATGGATTCCTTGTGTTTTTCTGATGAAAATCATACGAAATATCATGCAAATCGGACTACTTTGACACAAGCTATTTGTATTCCTTATGTCAAAGATTTTCATCGGAAAACCACAAGGAATTCATCGGCGACGCTTCCATATCCATACGATAAAGAATAAAGAATTATTTTATTTCTGAAACAGAAACAGGGTAATTCTGCGTTTCATCCCGTGGCTGGGACGACAACACCCCGCAGTGCCCATCGAATTTTATGGCTTTCTTCGGAAAAAGGACCCAGGATTCATACCTTTTGGCTTGACCTCGTCACAGTTGCGAGGCGGATTAGGCGTACCGAGCCAATCACCCTGTAATCGGTCTGCGCGAAGTGGGGCGCAAGTTCGATCATTTATTATAGCACATGTGTGTTTTGTAATAAAGTGTTTCTATCGTCTCCTGAATTCAATAACTAGCATCCCAACATCTACGCTCCTACAATCCACCGTTGATACTTCTCGTGGAGAGACACAGGAAGAAAAGGGGTAGCCCGCTGTCGACGCGTGGTCCTCTCGAGTATAAACACGAGCTTCAATATTAAAAGAAAAGCATGCGTTGACGTATTCCATGCGAGAGAAGGTGGGCATTGGGGTGGAGGTATTGCTGTGAAGAGGGCCTCTTCAAGAGAGCAGCCGTTTGTGAGGGATGCAAATCCGATTGGTTCTAATACAATCTGCTCCCTATAGTTGAAATTTAGTCTAGCAACTTTCACACCTCCTAACCTAACCAATCGAGCTTGCATCCCTCCAAGAAGAACCGGCCATCCGAGCGTAGAAGCAAGTGCGAAATAAAAGTAACGGTGCGCTTCTCGATACCGCAGATGTACCTACCTAAGTGGCATTTCTGGCGGAAAAGAATTGTCCAGCCTTTGGGCCTGCCATTTCTGACGTAGACCTTTAGCAGGTAGGTATAGGTTTCAACAGGCAAGGCAACCCGTGGCGTCAGCTAGACTGTCCACTGTCCTTGCTATTTCAGCAGGCTTTTTTCCAGGGAAAATCAGTGAATTTGCAAGCGCAATATCTCAAAAACCAGTGGAAATCAAGTGTATACATTAATGCTCATTGAATTTGTCTTGGAACGCACTATCAACTCAGGTGTTCAGAAAAAATAGTTCCATTTGAAAAACAGAACTTGACCATCGTATCTTTTAAAATAATAATCGAAAAAAAAATTCGTTCGCGCTAATAGATCAGCCCCTTCGAACCATGCGATGCCATATTTTTTTTCATTTTTTTATCTCCAATACGTTCGGAGATATCCCGCTGTCCAGTCTTAGATGGGACACCCTGTACAGGGTGTCCCAGAATTGATGTACATCCCGGAGCATGCAATATCCTGATGGAAAAAGACATCGAAAAGTCCTTAACCGTTTTGGGATCCGGGGTTTCGTTTTCGAGATATTAAGAAACAACCCCGACCAATCAGAGCGCGAGCTTTCCGCTGGAGCTCCCGCG
This sequence comes from Andrena minutula, assembly GCA_929113495.1. Classification (NCBI taxonomy): domain Eukaryota; kingdom Metazoa; phylum Arthropoda; class Insecta; order Hymenoptera; family Andrenidae; genus Andrena; species Andrena minutula. The sequence goes on along the minus strand of OV815993.1, from coordinate 46,131,737 downwards.
CTAGCGTGGCCGCGCGCCGGGCCGCGCCACAGTGGTCCGAATCGACGAAAACGTGAAAAAAAATCCTTACGCTCACATTTCACCATTTATTATTATGAAGATGGTCATTCCAGGGGTTTTTGGGGTCGCAGAATCTGATTCCGAGGTCAAAATTGTTATTAAATTAAAACTGAGCCCTGTAGGAGGGGGGAAATGTTGATAAAAAAATATTATGTTTTTTTTAACAGTCCTGTTTGATTTAATTACGTTATTTGAACATAATTACGACATCAAATTTTGAAAAATTAACATGGATAGTGTTTTTAAGATAGCAAAACGTATTGAGCGCGCGGAAACTAAAAGGTCAATAATTTGTATAAATTCACACTTCAGATATTGAAAATGCTTTCATTTATCCATAATATGAAATTGTGCATTCATTCGATGTTATTAAAACACATAAAAAGTTATAAATAACTGAAATACGAGATGGTCGTTTTTAATCGCATGTAACATTTTTCGGAATCGAGAGGAATCTTTGAAACTTACATTATTTAATAGTCTATAGTTTAAGGAATATATGTGCAAAAGGAGAAGTTGCACTTTTTTGCTATTCCCGAGTAATCATCAAATGTGTTGGCAGAAATCAGGCCGTTCGTGCGGCACAAGTATCGCCGGGACGAGAACACTTACTTGTGCCGCGCGAGCGGCCTGATTTCTGCCTACATAATTGATGATTACTCGGGAATAGCAAAAAAGTGCAACTTCTCCTTTTGCACATACATTGCTTAAACTATAGACTATTAAATAATGTAAGTTTCAAAGATTCCTCTCGATTCCGAAAAATGTTACATGCGATTAAAAACCACCATCTCGTATTTCAGTTATTTATAACTTTTTATGTGTTTTAATAACATCGAATGAATGCACAATTTCATATTATGGATAAATGAAAGCATTTTCAATATCTGAAGTGTGAATTTATACAAATTATTGACCTTTTAGTTTCCGCGCGCTCAATACGTTTTGCTATCTTAAAAACACTATCCATGTTAATTTTTCAAAATTTGATGTCGTAATTATGTTCAAATAACGTAATTAAATCAAACAGGACTGTTAAAAAAAACATAATATTTTTTTATCAACATTTCCCCCCTCCTACAGGGCTCAGTTTTAATTTAATAACAATTTTGACCTCGGAATCAGATTCTGCGACCCCAAAAACCCCTGGAATGACCATCTTCATAATAATAAATGGTGAAATGTGAGCGTAAGGATTTTTTTTTCACGTTTTCGTCGATTCGGACCACTGTGCGCGCTGCGACTACGAACAAGCAAGGCGGCATGCATCGCAGGAAATTGCGTAGAATGGCAAATGAAAAAGACGTAACAAACAAATCTAACTTCTTGCCATGGTTTGTTTGCCATTTAAAGTGAATAATGAATGAAGGATGAATGGATGAAAATCATATGTAACGTAAAAGGACGAATACACAGTTGTTTTTTTTTAGAAGAATCGAAAATACTAATTATTTGGAGTGAGAGGATAAAGAACATGTAAATTTCCTTTTCTAATAACGTACACTCGAAAAGGTAAGGCAACAGGGAAAGAGTGAAAAGTGATCGTAGTTCGTTATTGTGACAAAAATCCGTAGTTCAATAACGGCCAACACTGGTTGTTGATAATGAATAAGTGCGTTTAAAAACTGGGAAGAAAAATTTGCGTATGGAAATTTGGAGAGTTATCGCCGGAAATAAACCATAGCCTGCGTTAAATTTAAAAAATATTAGTCGCCAATAATGTAATTAAAACTCACCCGTTCGGAAATTCACCTGCAGCTTGAAAACCTGTGTCATTAGGTCACTGAACCGATCCTGGTCATCGACAGACGCGCCGAGTGTACAGCTGATTTCAGGTACACGACACCATCCAAAGTTAAGGTTCGAAACGTCAAGTGCGTCCGGGCCGCACATGTACCGAAGTCACTTCACTGTACGCCTACTAACACTGATCACTTAATGTATTATTAGAACGTGTTCTTTCTACGTTATAAAAATTGATGGAAATGAATTTTTACTTGGCGTTGGGAGCCGTGAGTATTCCCGCGCACATTCTCACGCTGCTGCACTTGCGTCCCCGTTGCTTGGGGGGTACACCCAGAACATTTTCCACACCCCTATCGAACGAGAATCGTACCACTCGGAACGCGTATCGAACGTCTTCCATACCACTTTGATCGTGCATCGAACGTGAATCGAACGGCTTGGAACGTACATCGAACGTGAATCATACCACTCGGAACGTGCATCGAACGTGAATCGTACCAGTCGGAACGTGAATCGAACGTCTTTCATACCACTTTGAACGTGTATCGAACGTCTGCCGTACCACTCTGTACGTGTATTGGACGTCTATCGTACCACTTTCAACGTCTATTGTACCACTCTAAACATGTATGGTACCACTTGTGGTTATAATAATTATAACTGTCGTCTTAATCTAGCGTACATCAAACGCAGGAGGTTGGTTTGGAGAGGATGAAGAAAATTATACGCATTAAAAATTGATTATATTTATTTATGAATTTCTCTCTGGCGTTTAGTCCACCAGTTGAATATTTTAAATACATTTTGCAAGGCACAGTGCTTTGCATGTCTGCCACATCGCAGAGTATCAACTACATTTCGCTTATTTAGAGATTGTATATCCTCGTAGTCAATGTCCAGCGCCTCGATGACCACGTCCGCTCTCGTAATTTCATCGAGGAAATCCGCAAGCCATTCGCGTTTCTGCAGCCCTTTAACGTACACGACATGGCACGTGTCATCTTCTTCGTCAATCGCATCAGCTACAGCTTTCGTAATTAGCTGTTTAGCCATACTGTATGAAACTTCTCCATCGTCCCAGCGTAGCCCATGATGTTTCGTCGTCAACCACCGGATGCTTGATTTGTCAGATTTCGTAAGAAGATATTGTGGCATCGAACTCCGAAAAATATAATGCGAGAGAATTGTTCCCTTTCGCAGGACAGCCACTTCCTTGACGACAAATCTTCAATCGACGATGAACCCTTGCAGGTCAACAAATGTTGATGCGGACATTATCGATATAATTTAGAGGCCCGCTCGCTTCCAAGACAGATGGGGGAATGCAGTCTTTCTCATAAAGCATTCTCTTTCATTTCTTTTGGTACGAATTTAACACAGGAGAGGGCAGGCAATTTAATTCATTTTGCGCACCACGTTTGTCAGCGGATTGTATTCAACCACCCGATCGTGCAGAATCAGACAATAGGCCGTAGTATTTGCCGGTACGTTCTCTTTACATTCGAATTCTATGCGCACATCCACGGTACCGCTTTTAACCGACTCATTTTGTCGCGAACAATCAATCACCACAAAGGGACCAAATTCTAAAAATTTGGCCACGGTGAATAATCCATCGTTGCAGTTGTAATATAATTTACGGAATTGCGTGTACATGTGAAACAAGATGGCATGCTTATCCATGTCAAAGTCCACCTGCATGTCATCATATGGGTGAAAATCCGAGTTGAGAAAAGCTTTTACATTGGTTAATTTGCATTTGTCGAACATAGTAACATCTTTGGACATATCATTCTTTCGATCAGTCTGTAGAGCAAGGATAATCACACGCGAATTCCCCAACTGTGCAGATGCCTTCACGGCCCATGAGTGCTTGGTAGTGCTCTGTAAGAGAGGATACTCGTACATATCCCACGATTGAAAACAAATGCTCAGGTTTCGTCCACTGTCCAAAGTGTGTAGCAACGATAGCTTATTAACATCGTTCAGCGTCACATGAGGCATCCGCCATTGTACTTTAACTAATTGAATTTCTGGTTCCAACATCGGCGATCCAATTAGAACATTGTTATCGTTGCGCGATCGTATTAAAATCAATTCGTGACGCCCATTAATAATAATGCGTTTGTAGTCCTCGCAAAATCCCAGCCAATATTTCAATGGGATACAAAAATTGAAATGATTTTTCACTTTGTGCCCATCGCGTCGTTTCAAGCCCCATCCGGCATTCTCCATATTTTTGTCTTCGCCAGATGTCAGCGATACATAGTTTTTAAGTGTGCTAGTTATTCCGACGTTTCTGTTACGGTCAATCTCTGCGCCATTCAGCTCGTATCGAATCTCATCGAATAAGAACGCCATGCAATTATTTCCCAATGTCACCGTTAGTGCATCGTTTGGCTTATTTGTCTTCAATTTTCCCTCCACATAGAGGAAACTTTCACACGGCAATGTGTATAAATCCTGCTGTTGTATGGGTATTCTTATCTCATCGCTTTACCCAGACGTTGTGTTGACATATGGGTTGTATGTGTGAGTCTCGAGCTTGACGATGCGATCATCAAACGTCGGCTTCCCTCCAATGCTTAGAATGTCAACCATTTTTTAATTTAATTGCGCACGGTGAATCCCAGCGATCTCAAGAATGCAATGTTCGCAGCAGTGAGTCTCTTCTTTTTAGCGTGATCGGAGCTGTTACAGTTGTTGTTGTTGTTGCTGTTGTAAACAATTTCGTTTGGAAAAAATCGAGTTTTTGGTGTCGTTCAACACAAGCATCTCTTTCATTCGCACGCGTATTATCACCGTCGCCGTCGTACGTGCAATCTGATGGTATATCTTCACCTCGAAAATCGAGCAACCGTCCGTTTTGATCCACAACGCGTATCGTTAGATCCGTAACGACCCGTGCGGTGATTGGAAGGTAAATGATCTGCGCGGGCGTTTCCGATATCTTATATCCTGGTGGGACTCTCGGAGAAAATTCATGTATCGTATGTACGCGCTTTCCATTGTTGTACGCGCCAGCGGTAGCGCTGCATTCAACGCGAATAATGTTCACGTATTTGATATTAATCGGATCGACTGATTCGTGCCACCGCCCTGGTTCCAACACCCGATTCGTCGAGAATCCTAGTAGCGATCCAATGTTATTGCGCTTCGTAAAGTCTACGGTGAACGAGCAGTACAGCTCGCTTTTCATGGTATTGTTGTTGGGACGCAACACTATAGGATACACATCACCATCGTTAGCATCGGTGCCGCCGACATTTTTAGGATACCGCTCAAGTAATCGCTGCCTCAAATACTTGGCAATGGTGTCTAGTTCCTAGGAGCCGTGGGGAATCGTAATGTATTCAGGAGTGGTGTGGATGCTGTTGCTGATGTCATAATTTGCGGTGAAGTAGAATTTATCGTTGCTCGAGTCGATGTTTGGTATTGTATGAAAAGTTTCAAAGGTTGTTAGACCCAGCTCGTAATCATCGTCGCTCAAATCTATCGGTGGAAAGTAGCTCACCGCGAGGGTGCTACTCTTGCCGCTTAGAGTGAATGTTAGCGACATATTCCATGCTGTACGACTCGATTAGTACTGAATCAGAGTGGTGGGAAGTCAATCCTTAAATTTGGTGCCGATCGTTTATAGAAATCGTAGACATAGTTGCCCGCAATTGCTCTGATCGTACTTCTGATAAGCCGTTCGATTGTATTCGATTTCCACAGCATCTTTGTCCAGATATTGTACCAATTCCTTAGGCGGCCGAAGATTCCCGAAGCTGTCGAAATATATAGCTCGACACCCTCTCTTCGCATACGCTACCCAATGAGTTCCCAACTCCTCGACATTGTCCAAATTTACGATACCGCTCTCGTTTCGGCGTACTCCTCCGGCTGGTAGCGCGTTACGCATAAAAACACCTCTAAAGAATGGAATACGCATACGTTTTGCCAACTCAGCCAATTGTGCATCAGTAGTTACACCCACAGGCATTTTTATTTTCTTTTCGACGTTTTTTTTTTCGTTTCGGTATTCCATGTCCGCGCTGGTACGGTGCGAGATAAAGTCCGCGACCTTCCATGGAGCGATTATGACGTTGCATTTCCGACGGTGGACCAGGTCTGGAGAGGCCTCCGCGGCCGCTCGGCCCGGACTTATCCCCTCCATCGTCGCGGCTTCCCCCACTCCGCGGCGCGTACGCGCGCAACCAGTCTTCCTCTCCTCGCAGGCCCCACGCCCAGGTTTCCCTCCGCCGCGCTCTCCCGCGCGCCCTCACTTTCCCCCGTCGGCGATGAATGATTTTCTCATGTTTATTCGAACTTTAGTCGAGAATCATATATTTAGTCGAGGAAGTACGAATAAATACAAGAAAATGATTCATGGCCAACAATTGAATTCCCCATGGTTAAATTAATTCAATCATAAAGCTTCAAATAAAAATTGGCTCGGGTTATTTAACTCTTTAGCGCCCACTGTGACGTATACGTCAAATCATTTTCAGACGTATAAACAAAAAAGATAGTCGATAATTTTGGGTCTCAAAACGGTTCAGTTCTCTAAATGGCTCCGATATGCAAGCCACTGATACGTTTACCGCTGTAAATAATGTTTACAGTAAACAAGAAAACGTTTCTGGCGAATGCAGGTTGGACATTTTTAGATAACTCTTTTTTTAGATTGCTCTTGTTTTCTTTAAAAAGTTGAGAGTAAAATTATTTTTCTTACATTTTATTTGATAGATACGTGTAAATTGATTGTTATACTATAATTGATTGTAATAGAATATTACTTATAAAGTTTGATTTGATCAATTTGTAGTTTGTAAATACCAGAGATGGGTTACGTAATGCCCATCTCTGGTATTTTGCCATATAATTGAGGCAGTTATAGCAACAACGCACTAGCCACATTTTTTTCGGAATTTATTTAGCTAGCAATAACGTATTCCAATAGGCTTTACTAATCATATCGATGGCTTAGTGCACACATATTGTATGTCCACTTTTTCTGAAATTTGAGTTTTTATATGCAACAAATAGTGCTTGACTGTTTCTTTATGCTGTATAAAAATCACATTTGTATCTTTTCTACAAATTTATCAAAAATAATATTTTTGTTTATTGTATGTCCATGCCAGAGGACGAAAATATTCTTGGAAAATGTGACAATAAATTAAATTTTTTAAAAAAGTCTTTCTATATCTATCGCGAAGAAAAAAGATTTTCTGTATCTTCCAAAGGAATTATTCCTCAATACTACAAGGCATTTATCAATAGCATACCATTAGCAAAATCACAACATCATGTAATTCCAATCCCCATGGACATTGACAAAAATGAAAACTACGAAAATGACAACTGCGAAAATGAAAACGAATAATTACTTTTCTATTCCTGCTACTTTAAAAATAAATATATAATATTGAAGTGAGATTATTTCCAGTTATTATTCCTTTCGTTCATTTTTATAAATATCATTCAGTATCGTATTTCCTCCTCTGTACTTGGTTACATGTAGCATGTCCATCTTCCAAGTATTATTATCAAATTATTATTATAATTTTGCAGATTCTAACTTATACTACTAATTACATATTTTCACTGATACCTACATTACATATATATGATAGTACAATAATGCAAAAAGTATTTATTTAATTATAAAGTACCATTGAATGTTTGAACCTTTTTTCTCAAAAACGTTAAAACTGGACATACAATATGTGTGCGCTAAGCCATCAATGTACAATAGAAAAAATTTATTTGCAGGTTATTCCGTTGTTGCCCTAACTGTCTCAATTATTAAATAAGTACGACAGCGATTTCTAGTCAATGTATGCCTAAAATGCATATAACCTAACCTAGAATCGTCCGAAAATGCATGCATTGACAGCATCACGCTTTTACTGTGGCTCGTGTATACAGCTAACACTTCAATTTGCTATGATTCCACGTTGGCAGTCCTCCCGAGTAGGTGCCATCTCGTGTGCACTAACTCAACTAAATTTGTCACGTGACTTGCATAATCGTCAATATGGCGGAACTCTGATTTGGGAATGCAGTCACGAGGATACGCTTAACGTCATTATATGAGCGAATTTTGGGCTGGGCGAGGTGTCATTCGAAAGAGGAAGGTTCAATGCAACACGCTCTGGCCATCGTTTGAGTCACAAAACTCTTATAGTGACCTAAAAATACTTGGAATCTGCGAGTGTATTTTGTCCATTTTTCTCTACTTTGGTCACTCATATTATTACATATCAACAAAATCTCGTCGAACCATGGCCAGAGCGTGTTGCACTGAACCTTCCTCTTTCGAATAAGACCTCGCCCAGCCCAAAATTCGCTCATATAATGACGTTAAGCGTATCCTACTAAACCCATGTTTTGGGCAAGATTGTGTCGGTATACAGCGCGCTGCATTACCCGTGTCTACCCCCTTAAACCTTCCATGGTCGCTCAGCGTGTAAGATTCAAGATCCTCGCCTAAATTCCCTCTACCCCAGCGTGTAGGATTCAAGATCCTCGCCTAAATTCCTTCTACCCTCAGCGTGTAGGATTCAAGATCCTCGCCTAAATTCCCTCTACCCTCAGTGTGCAGGATTCAAGATCCTCGCCTAAACTCCCTCTACCCTCAGCGTGTAGGATTCAGGATCCTCGCCTAAATTTCCTCTACCTCAATAATTTCAGATTTAGGCCTAAACCACCTAAAACGATCAGTGTGTTGGATTTAACATTCACGCCTAAACCTCCTAATACGATCAGTGTGTTGGATTTAACATTGACGCCTAAACCTCCTTATACGTTCAGTGTATTGGATTTAACATTGACGCCTAACCTCCTTTTACCTTCAGTGTGTTGGATTTAACATTCTCGCCTAAACCTCCTAAAACGATCAGTGTGTTGGATTTAACATTCACGCCTAAACCTCCTAATACGATCAGTATGTTGGATTTAACATTCACGCCTAACCTCCTTTTACTTTCCCCGAAATATAGTGTGCAGGATTCTAGATCCTCGCCTGGACCCCATTAATTCCCCTATGTCATTGTCCCCTAAGACCTTCACCCGGGACGTGACATTACTCCGAAAAGTGTCCGATTGCGCGTGGAATGGCCCTGCTTGAAAGTTGAGAATACTGTAGAGAGAGAGAGAGAGAGTTGGTAATAATATAACTGAAATGGATATAAATGTTATCGGCGCACAGGTTCGGTCCTCAAAAACCTATCTTAATTTATCATAACACAATTTGCTTTAAATTAACTGAAAATTTTCCAACGTTTCGGTCTACATTTAGACCCTTATCAAGGAAAGTGATAGAATTTCAGAAAAATAACGCGAGTGAAATTTATCTGGTCGGCACGTTAAAACACGTCCGACACCGAGAGCCGGTTGAATAGTGACTGAAGTAAACATAGGACAAACCAACGATCATCTCGAAGGTGAACAAAGCCGTTTATTCGCAGAGACCGTTAAATATTATGAAAATATAAATACACAAACCCTCAAGTCACACAATCAAATTAATATTAGTAAAAGATTAATTGGAGCAATACATCATAAGACATTACTTCTTCAGTAATGTTGCGTAATATTCTTGTATTTTAGGCGTTTCATACCTAAGATTTACGCTAGGCTGTTTAATCATATGTAACGTCTCCAAAAGAATCCTCCGGTTCAAATTAGTTTCTCTGTCGACAACTTTAACGTTGTCGAAGTCAAATCTGTGATCAAACTCCAGTGAATGTTTAGTCAAAGCAGTGTGTTGAAGGGGAGATGAAAAAATATTTCTTTTGTGTTCATAGACGCGTTTTTCCAAAAGTCTCGAAGTTTGTCCTATATAAACCTGGCTACAGTCCATGCAAGGGATAGAATATACAATGTTAGAGTTTTTTACCAAAGGTATTTTATCCTTGATTGAAGGGAATAATTGCTTCGTATAGAACGGTAATTTGAAAATCGTGTGTATTCCAGCTTTCCTGAAAATTCTTCTGATATCATTTGATATGTTGTTACAAAAAGGTAACACTGTTGTGTTCCTCCAGCTAATTGGTCCTAATAATAGATTTCTCTCTTCCTTTCTTTTCTCAATTAGTGAGGGATGGTAGATTTCAAAAATGCGATCTTTAATAATTGCACAAATCATTCCCATAGGGCAGGGGTGCACAAGGGAGCTGTTTTAGCGCCTAGCTGCGAGCAACCCGTTTGTCCCGTTGCTAAGGTTAGAATCGGTGAGGACAACTGCAGTAGTGTACGTGCATTTGGTATGACTTGAACCCAGCCATATATACTTACGTTACGAACATACGAGCATGCACGTACACTACTGCAGTTGTCCTCACCGATTCTAACCTTAGCAACGGGACAAACGGGTTGCTCGCAGCTAGGCGCTAAAACAGCTCCCTTGTGCACCCCTGCCCTATGGGAATGATTTGTGCAATTATTAAAGATCGCATTTTTTAAATCTACCATCCCACCCTAAGGCCGGCCCGGGTTACGCCGCAATGGAGTAAACTGTGCGGGGCAGGTGGATTGGCTTTTTGGGATCGAGGAGGAAAAGAAGAAGTGTGTTTCGTCTTGGGATCGTCAGCCAGACTGATCAGTAGGGCTATAGCTGACGACCCCTGCCCTAAACACGCACGGGGACACAGAGGATATGATTTTGGAACTTGTATATATACGAATGATATTGAGAGTTAGGACTAGTGAGAAAGATTGATTGGAGACCTCTGGTGACGCTCGTTGACACTAAGTCGCGTGGTGGGGTCGGGACGTCACACCTCCCCCCCTACCGGGAAGATCCGTCCTCGGATCGCAGCACAATCCACCGACATCCCACCGCTGTCACCAAAATTATGTCACGTCCCGGGTGGAGGTCTTTAGGGACAATGACATGGGGTTTAAAATGATACTCAGGCGAGGATTTTGAATCCTGCACACTGAGGGTAAGAAGGATCTCAGGCGAGGATCTTGAATCCTGCACACTGAGGGCAGAAGGAACTCAGGCGAGGATCTTGAATCCTACACGCTGAGGGAAAAAGGGGTTCAGGCGAGGATCTTGAATCCTACACGCTGTGGGCAGAAGGAAATCAGGCGAGGATCTTGAATCCTGCACGCTGAGGGTAGAAAGGATCTCAGGCGAGGATCTTGAATCCTGCACGCTGAGGGTAGAAAGGATCTCAGGCGAGGATCTTGAATCCTGCACGCTGAGGGCAGAAGGAAATCCGGCGAGGATCTTGAATCCTGCACGCTGAGGGTAGAAAGGATCTCAGGCGAGGATCTTGAATCCTGCACGTTGAGGGTAGAAAGGATCTCAGGCGAGGATCTTGAATCCTGCACGCTGAGGGCAGAAGGAAATCCGGCGAGGATCTTGAATCCTGCACGCTGAGGGTAGAAAGGATTTTAGGCGAGGATCTGAAATCCTACACTCTAATCAGAGATGGCTTTTCAGGCGAGGATCTGAAATCCTACACGCTAATCGACCAGGGAAGGTTTAATCTGGTACTTTCCGTGGGGACACCCGTTAGAGCACTTGTTATGATTTGGTTTTGGTAATCGGATTTACCGTTGCATCGAGGTAAAAGACACTCGTAATGATTCAGCAAAATCAGCTAGTCATACGGTTATACGCGAGCTATGTAAAAGTAAGTTGGTAAACACCGCGATGCTTTCCGCGGTCGTTGCCCGTAATCAGCTGTTCCGGCAGCTCGTGTGGATTTAGGGATCTTCGCAGCCGAAGGATTAACACAATGACTCGAAACGTTAGTTAAGCAAAGCGTTTTATTAGTTTAGGCAAAAATATAGGCACTGGTTGTGAAAGTGCTTTGTTGAATATATATATTATGCGTTTAGACATTAATCATTAGCACAGAACATTAATATGAATGATTATCAATATATATAATGTGATTATGAGAGTGACATACAGTATATGTTTGAGATAGAATGATATAAGTAGTAAGCATTGATAAGAACATGAAATATGATTTAGATGAGCGTTAATAACGCAATATAATATAGAAATACCGTAACAAGACAATATAATATGAAAGCAATTAGAATAGCTATACAAAATAATAGATGAACGCAATACGCGTAGAAATACGAAATAATATGAATATCGATTAGAATAGCAATACAAAATAATATGTGAAAGCAATACGAATAGGAATACACAATAATATGTATGGATATGATATGCAATATTTTTAAATGGTAATATAATTTCTTACGGTAGTTGCCGTTGAACACTGAATTTATGTTTAAGCGGTGACAATTTCTTGATTTTATTACACTTTAAGTAACTTGTATAGATTTCCGTAGAACGAGCTTCATAGATTTCTGCAGAACGAGTCGTTGATTGATTTCCGTAGAACGAGGACGAGCTCTCGCGGTTCCTCGTATTTATACTGATTACAATCCTTTCGGCTTGAAGGGGGGTGTGCAGTACGCACCTTGACATAGTTACGCATATGCGTCGCAGTAACATTTCCGGGGTTTTTGTAAGGACCAAAGGTTGGTCTATATTTGGACTCGCATTTTCGGCACGTACGCCAAATAATCCTCGCGATTATCCTTTAGGGGTTTTTCTACACGTAGTTTCGTACTGCTCAACTCCTCGAGTGGATTTTGGGTGTTTTGATAGGAAAGGGGTGATAGTGGCGTTGACTGCTTTGGTCATTTAAAGGGTATGAGACGGGGTCTCGATTTAAGAGATATAAGAGGCGAGGGACTTGTTTAGATTTGATAGGAGGGAAGAGTTTGTGCCGCGTTGGGCGAATAGGTGGAGGAGTTTCATTGATTGACCGTCTTGAGATGGGGACCGCTAAGGTACATCGCTAAGGCGGTCGAGGTCATGGAGAAGGGGTATTTTGGTGTTTGGGGAGATTTACTGATTGACCGTCTTGAGATGGGGACCGCTAAGGTACATCGCCAAGGCGGTCGAGGTCATGGAGAAGGGGTAAGAATTGAGGTTTGGAGAGATTTAAGTGGAGTTGTATAGTGGTTTATGAAGGAATGTTATTTTATCTGCGCGCGAAATTTTGTGGGACGTCACACCTCCCCCCTTATATGAAGAAATGCCTGCATTTCTTCCCTGTAAGGAGCGGGGTGTTTTGAAGTTACTTTTTCCTACCCTTTGCAGCGTAAAAGAAAATAAACAGTATAATTTTTATATAAAAAAAAATAAAATATAATGATTATTGAAAAGGAAAAAAAAACAAACTTGTTTGGCCAAAAGGGCCTTTTGGTAATAAAATAAACAAGCACTTATATATAAAAAAAAATAAAAAATAAGTATGGGGTATTTACAGGGGACTATTTACAGGGGACTATTTACAGGGGACTATTTACAGGGGATGAATAGGGTTTAAGGGGGATAAGAATATGAAAGGTATTGGAAGGAGGGATCGTCCAGGATAAACGTGAGGTCGTAACCTCCCTGATAAAGGTCATTGAACCATCTCAAGAACTCGGGCGTCAGTTCTTTGTGGTCTGGGACCTTCGTGGCTGACCCCGTATCTAAGAATTCCACGACTCCTGGACAAGGAGGGATGGTGGAAGGTATTGGGGCTTTGGGAATGTGTGGAGGAGTGTGTGTTCCCTCTTTTGGGGAACTCTGTTTGGGAGGGCAGTCCGGGGGCGGTGGTGTAGTGGCCTCCATTAATGTTTCCCAGTCTATGGGCGATGATGGGGGGGAGTCATCGATCGTGATGATCTCTGGGGCGGCGGTGGCTGGGCGGATGATCTCCGTTGAGGTTATCCGGGGGAGGAGTGGTGTTAAGCTCCTTCCCTCCCTCAAGGCCTCTCGGCGCAGCCACCTCAAGCGGGAGACCCTTCCTTTTAGGCCTGGCCTCACTCTTTTTGGCCCCTTGAGGTGAGGTTTCCTCCGGTGCGCCATTGGATAGTTGTGATCTAAGATATATTGTATTAATACACTGTTTTTATGAGGGGTGGTCAACCGGGATTCTCGTGCATACGACCAAGACGCGCTTTATTCGCGTGTATAATTTTCGTCTTGCCCTTCCACGAGATCTTTAAATTTTGAGAAGGAATTACTTCTAATATAGTATGGGGACCAGAGTATTGGTCGCCAAATTTTCCTTTTTTTGGTTCTATTAATACAAAGACCGGGTCACCCGGTCTGAATGTCTCTTCGTTCATATGTCTATCGTAATATTTTTTATAACGAAGTTTTGATTGGTTCAATTTTTCGGCTGCAGCAGTTTGCAGTTCTTGCATCTTTGTATTTAAATTCGAAAAGTAATGATTATACGTTTCGTTTTCAAAATCTTCGGGCACCCTTTTTTGACTGGGTACCCGGGCTATTTTCCCGAATACTAACTCATGTGGAGTATAACCAGTGCCCTCGTGGACACTGGTGTTATAAGAGAACGCGGCCATCTCAGTCCATTCGTCCCAATCACTGTACCTACTTATAAACATCTTTAAATATTCAATTAAAACGAGGTGTGATCGCTCTAGAGAACCGTTTGTTTGTGGGTGAAAAGCTGTGGTTCGAAATTGTTCGATTTTAAATTTCTGCGCGATAGCTTTCATGAAATTACCGGTAAGATTTGCTCCTTGGTCAGTGAGGATGGCTCTAGGAGCTCCGAATTGACAAATAAATCGTTTTATAAATGCGTCTGCAATTTTTATCGCCGTGGATTGTTTAAGGGGCTCGCACACGAAGTATTTTGTTAGTAAATCCTGCATTGTTAGGATGTAGGTATTCCCCGTTCTTGTAGTAGGTAATGGTCCTACTATATCCAACGCAACTTTATCGAAGGCGCGTCCAGGTGTATCGGTAAGGATCATTGGTTGCCTGGTTTTTACACGCACGAGTTTCTTCCGTTGGCAGTCCTCGCAGTTTCGGACGAAATCTTCTACGGCTTTCTTCATACCTTTCCAAAAGTAATGATGACGAATGCGATTATACGTTTTGGTTACTCCTTTATGGCCGGCTAGTGCGGATGCATGATTCTCTTTAATAATGTTTCGTCGTTCCGCATCCTTCGGGATGCGGACTATTTGTAAACATATCGTGACACTAATGTCTTCCTCGTCGAGGGCTTCGAGAATATCTGTAATAATATCTTGCCAGTTTAACTGATCGATATTTGTAGTTTTAGCTATACTGAAGGAATATATTATGAGCTCGCGGATTACGTTTCTAAGGGAAGAAAGGGTTTCGCCCCATGTGGTAGTGGTTAAAGGTGTACTTTGCGTTTCTTTAATAACTAACCCGAGGAGAATTTGTCCCTTGTTGAATGTTACGTGTGCCCTGCCTAGTGTGAGGTTATTTGTTATTGGCAGGATTCCCGCTTCCTGCAGCTGTTTCGCTCCATCGTCGCAAGTTTTCCCATCGGCGCTTAAAAAGAATACGAGCGTTTCCTTTTGTAGGGACAACGGGTCGCGACTGATTATAGGCTTTATCCTGAAGTCCTTATCAGGGTCTGCTTCGTAGGCTGTTTCCGGAGGATCGTTTGTCTCGATTATCGATGATTCGGAGTCTGACGTTGATTCGTGCGAAGTGTTTGATGCCACATCGGAATCTGAGTCGTCTTGTTCCGGCGGTGCTGGCGATTCCGGAAGCGAAATAACCGAATACGGCTCCTCTGCAGGTTCTTCTACTACCTGGGTTTCTTCTTCTATAGTATTTCCTGTTTCTGGTAGGTTTAGTGACGGGGAATCCGGTGGCGTTATTGTAGGTGTCGAGGTTTCGCGTACCTTTCGGCGCGGTTGAATTCTCGTAGGCGCATTTCTTGGGCGAATTTCAGCTGTGGTTTTTCCCGCAGAGGTGGGTGCTTTGGAGCCCCGAGGCCTCCTTGGGCCTCGTTTAGAAGGGGGTTGATCTTCCCAGTCTTCGTCGACTTCCTCTCGTGGCCGTATAGGGTACGCTTCCACCGTAGGGGGGTTACGAGACAGGGCGTCAGCAAGTCTATTGCTTTTTCCTGGCTGATAACGAATTTCGTAATCATATTCAGCTAATTTTAGGCGCCACCGAACGAGGCGCGACGTTGGGTCCTTTACCTTGTGTAACCAAATCAGAGGTTGATGGTCGGTATATAAAATAAATTTCCTTCCATAAAGGTAAGGACGGAAGTACCTAACGCAATAGACAATGGCTAAGAGTTCCTTTTCTATAGTTGCATAATTAATTTCCGCTTTATTTAGGAGACGGGATGCGTAAGCGATCGGTAACTCCTTTTCAGAGACAGCCTGACTTAATATTCCTCCTATTGCATATTCGGAGGCGTCAGTAGTTACGTGGAATTCCAGCTCAAAATTTGGGTATTGCAGGATAGGTTCTTTTTCTAATGCTAATCTCAAATGATCAAACGCGGTTTGTTGGGACGGTCCCCAGTCAAATAACGTATCCTTTTTCAGTAGTTGGGTTAGTGGACGAGCAACTTTAGAAAATTCTGGGATAAACCTACGATAATATCCGGTTAATCCAAGGAATTCTTTAATTCCTTTTTGTGTGTGAGGTGCTGGGTAGTTCCGGACAGCTTGAATTTTTTGTTGATCCGGTTTTACGCCTCCCTCGGTGATTATATGGCCCAAATATGCAACTTCTTTATGTAAGAATTTACATTTTGAAGGTTGTAGTTTTAGGTTCGCCTCTCGTAGTCGATGGGCGAGTTTCTTGAATTTTATCAAGTGTTCGGTAAGAGAACTTGCGTAAAGGACGATATCGTCCAGATACACAAACATTTCCGTGCCTTGGAGTCCGGTAAGAGTGTGATCCATCAGACGTTGGAACGTAGCTGGTGCATTACAAAGTCCAAATGGCATTCTTACAAATTCATAGTGTCCATGGGGCGTAGAAAATGCTATTTTTGGTGTGTCTTCTGGCTTCATAGGTATTTGGTGAAATCCTGAAGCGAGGTCAAATACGGAGAAGTATTTCGCTCCTCCTAATTGGTTCAATATCTCGTTGATATTTGGAAGTGGATATGCGTCATGAACAGTTATTTTGGTTAGGTCCCTGAAATCAATTACCATTCGCCACAGAGGTTCCCCATTTGGTCCAGGCTTCTTGGAAACGATCCAGATGGGTGAATTGTAAGGCGATAATGATGATTTTATGATTTCGCTTTCTAACATCTTATGTACTTGCTTGTCGATTTCTTTCTTGTGTATTGGAGGGAAGCGATATTGCTTTGCGTTGACAGGTGCCGGGTCCGTTGTTTGGATCCCATGTTGAATAGCATTAGTATGACCTAACTTCTCGTTTGGTAAGTGAAAAAGGTCGTGATTTCGTTGTATTATTTCTTGAACGTGGCTTTTTTCCTCAGGATTCATGTGTTCCGTGGAGATTGATTTTAGCACTTGTTCCACCCTTGATGGGGTTTCTTCAGAAATTCCTATTGATTCCGCAGAAAACGTTGCCGCGTGAGACGTAAAGGGTTTAAGGGGAAGGGTCGAATTAGTTGGATGCGTAGGGTGTGGAAGTGAGTGCACTTTCGTAGGTGCCTCGAGTTGGTGGATCGACGGATCCAGGGTTAAGAGGGACTTGTTTTTTATTAGGTCAGGAATGGGATTGATACCCGAAGGCGTTTTTATCTCTTTTGGTCGTTTTTGCTTAGGTTCTGGAATTATTCTGTCGAATTCCTCTAATTCAACGGTGGGTATTGTAACTATGGAATCTTTCTCGTTAGAATTTACTATTTGTAAGTATGCTTTTCCATTTTGATTGCGAACAAGCGCGTTACCGGCGTGTATTCCCGCGCCCAGGTTCAACCGGGGTAAGTATCCTTCTTCCAGATCTGGGTTAGACACATACACGAAGGAAGTTACTTTTGACCTTGCGGGTAACGTGACTTGATTTCTTTTTACAAATGGAATGGAGTTTCCGTGAAAATCTAATTGATTTTTTAGATAATTAATTGTGGCATTCCTCCCTGTCAGGAATTCAGCTCCAAGTATTCCTTGCGGTTTAATGGGGAAGTCATTTTTTACTACATGGAACGTGGCATCATTGCCCAAAAGGGTTATTTTGATTGTTCCAAGGGTGGGGACAGGGTCCGGAGAGATCCCTTTAAGTAGTAATTTTGTTTTTATGTCAACATCCTGAATTCTTCTTACTGCTTGAATCTTTAATAAGTTCAACTCGGACCCGGTATCGATCATTAGTTCGGGGTCTTCTTCGAAATCCGGGGAGTGAAGGATTACGGACGGGGCTTCGCTGATTGGGTTTAACCGTGCTGTAGCGATTTTGTTACCGGCAAATTTGAATTCATTGGTATTTACATCGGACGCCCTCCCGCTTGGCCCGATCCACGGTACGCGTCCATAGTTGCCCGTGGCGGCGGGGCGTTTCCCGAATTCGTCTCCTGGAGAGTTCCAGGATTTCTTATATTATAATTATATGTGCGCTTCCTACATTCTGAAATCAGGTGTCCAGGTTTTTTACAATACCCACAAATCCGCAGCTCCGTAGGTTTGGTAGGTGGAGGTCGAGTCTTGTCCCAGTAGGGGAGCAGTGAGTTCGGTGGTTGGCTTCCATGTCCAGCATCAAAGGTGGAGGGTTGTCTTTCGGAAGATTGAGCCATCGGACCTTGATTGCTGCGACAGACCCGCGCGTCATGACCGGTCTTGTTGCAGAGTTGGCATGTAAGCTTTGGAGTTTTTGATTCTGAGAACCTGACGCGGTCCCTTTCGATTTTCTTGTCCACCAGGACGGCCAAGTTAAACGCTTCATCGAGCGTTTCAAATGGATGTTGGAACAATCTTGTCCTTGTATAGGGTGGAAGGCCATCGACGAAAGAATCCAGCGTTAATCGATCTAAGTCCTGAGGGTGGTTCCTTGCAAAATCGCGGTAATATTCCCTGTCCTCTTCTAATATGGCGAATCGGAGGTCTTTAACGCGAGAGATATATTCTAGTATATGTTCGTTGGACCCTTTTATAACGTTCGCGAGCTCCCCACGATAATGGTCAGACGTTTTTGCAGGGGCGAATATTAGTTTAAGTTGCTTGACTAGTTCGGTTACGGTATCAAAGACCCGATCCTCAACGGCCAAGCATGCATGGTCCTGCAATTTATTACGCAACAGCCTAGCCAACTGGGGTTCGGCTTGCGAGGGAACCAGCGCTTTTGCCCTATTACAAGCTCTAGCAAATTGTACAATGGATATGTTATGCCCGTTAAACATAGGGACTGTTTCTATAGCGTCCTTTAAAGTGATTTGGGGCAATGTACTGTGATCGGAAACTTGAGTTTGATTTGTATCTGGTTTTCTATCAAAACGGGAAGAACCGGGGGTGGCAAAATTGTTTGCCATTGTCGGAGGTGCAAGAAGTTTCCCTATCATTTCGCGTATTTCTCGCATCTGACCGGAGAGACCTCCCGACGCGGGGCCGTCTGAACCGGTGGCAACGTCTGAACGTATTTTAGGTTCCGGATTTATTTCGTACTTCGCGCATAATTTTTCGACTTCGGCTTGTTTTTGTCGTAAAATTAGCACCTGTCCCTTTAATTCTTCTATCTCAGTATCCATGTGATCGGTGAAAGGGCTCGCGTCTTGGTTTATCACGCACGAATCGTCGGTTTCTCCGTACACAGACATGTTTAATTCGCCCTTTTGTACTTTATTCTATAATTTTAGGGGTTTTCCTAAGATTAGGCTTCCGGCAGCCGTTATCTAAACCTCACGGCGTTCTCTACCCTGGTAGACGTTAATTTCGTTACGTCTCCTATTCGAACGACGATATTTTTCTGTGCACGCAGCACAATTACTTATGGGACGTGCTCTTAATAAGTGGCCTCTACAACGGGGGCACTCGGGGAATATAGCGTTTTGCTGATAACAATGTACTTGATATATTTCATCTACTTCTACCGGATCCAAATTAAAGCATTTTAGACAAATATCTTCGCCTTCCGTGGTCGTAGCTACTCCTCCGGAGGTACAAACTAACGCATTAGAATCTAACAAGACGCCTCTAAATCTACGACTTGGGTAATACAGTGTGTCTTGGTTTCGTTGCTGATCACACATACTAGTCAAAAGAATATTACTGGTATCTAATATTCGAAAAATCTATCTCTGGACAATATTAAACAAACGTTCCACCTTGGGCGACTAGGATTACGTCGCGTCGTTTAATAATCTAGATCTTCTGGTTCATCAAATCCGTCGTAGGTTTCTCCAGAAAGGAGATAGAATTCTACGCATATGGGGCAACTATGCATGGGGCGAGTATGGTATAGTTGATTGCCACACCATTCGCAAGGGGAAAGCGTAGAAGGCGCTTGATAATAATGAAGGAGCCGCTCCTTTTTTACTTTTTCTGGGTACAACCAGGAGCAGGGCAAGCAAATATCTTCCTTGTTGTAAGTTCTAGCTGAACGGCCTCTAAGACAAACTAAGCTCTGCATGCACGCAATGGTGCACAAAATGGTGCTTTGTAACCTTTGGCGTCGTTGACCTGCTATGATCACTTGTGAACGCGTAATATACATAAGTTTTAATGAAACTTAGTACTTCAGAATTTATTATAAATTTGAGATTGTACGTCTAGGGTTTTTATAAATTGCTGTTATCGAACCTTAGGTAACTTTTACCCGTGAGAAGATAGCTTGCCGTGCACTCGGTGCAATCTCTTATGGGGCGGTTTGGTAATAGTGATTCCCTACACCGCGGGCAATTAACAGGAGTCCTATAAGTATAATAATAATGCGTCCAATATATTTCTATGGTGTCTGCGGGTGCTAGGTCAGAACACTTCAAGCAGACCTCGTTTCCGTCTCGTGTGGTAGCGATCCCTCCAGAAACGCAAGTAAGAGCGTTCAAATAGGCCGTTAGGCTCTGTAGTCTGCGGCTTCTGTATGAGGGTGCACACCGATTTGGGTGCTCAATGCACATGCTAAATGTAGGGACCTTGTGGGCACCGTAATAAAGAATATCCTTTTAACAACGGTTGACGAAGATCCCACCGCTGTCACCATTTTTATGTCACGTCCTGGATGGTAAAGGGGTTAGGACGATGACGAGAAAGGAGTTCTTGCCCCGTCGCCTCCAACGTACCGTCGCGCCCTAAGGCCGGCCGGGTTACGCCGCAATGGAGTAAACTGTGCGGGGCAGGTGGATTGGCTTTTTGGGATCGAGGAGGAAAAGAAGAGGTGTGTTTCGTCTTGGGATCGTCAGCCAGACTCATCAGTAGGGCTATAGCTGACGATCCCTGCCCTAGACACGCACGGGGACACAGAGGATATGATTTTGGAACTTGTATATATACGAATGATATTGAGAGTTAGGACTAGCGAGAAAGATTGATTGGAGACCTCTGGTGACGCTCGTTGACACTAAGTCGCGTGGTGGGGACAAAAGAAATATTTTTTCATCTCCCCTTCAACACACTGCTTTGACTAAACATTCACTGGAGTTTGATCACAGATTTGACTTCGACAACGTTAAAGTTGTCGACAGAGAAACTAATTTGAACCGGAGGATTCTTTTGGAGACGTTACATATGATTAAACAGCCTAGCGTAAATCTTAGGTATGAAACGCCTAAAATACAAGAATATTACGCAACATTACTGAAGAAGTAATGTCTTATGATGTATTGCTCCAATTAATCTTTTACTAATATTAATTTGATTGTGTGACTTGAGGGTTTGTGTATTTATGTTTTCATAATATTTAACGGTCTCTGCGAATAAACGGCTTTGTTCACATTCGAGATGATCGTTGGTTTGTCCTATGTTTACTTCAGTCACTATTCAACCGGCTCTCGGTGTCGGACGTGTTTTAACGTGCCGACCAGATAAATTTCACTCGCGTTATTTTTCTGAAATTCTATCACTTTCCTTGATAAGGGTCTAAATGTAGACCGAAACGTTGGAAAATTTTCAGTTAATTTAAAGCAAATTGTGTTATGATAAATTAAGATAGGTTTTTGAGGACCGAACCTGTGCGCCGATAACATTTACATCTAAAGAATACGGTCGATATTTCCTATAACTTATTGTTATAACTGAAATGGTACAACATTGTATCGCTGGTTGGGACCACGTCGTCTCTCTCGTACCGTCCTCGCTCGCTTTCAGTGGCTCTCGCTCGCTTTCGTTCCATCTCGCTCTTGCCTTCGCCAGACAAGAGTGAGACAGAAGTGGTGGAGATAGCGACAAAGCCGTACCGTGTGCACCAAAAAATACTGTATTGCTAAACAAACATTTTATCCTTTCGCGCTTTCAGACATTAGTTTCCGAGATATTAATAAAAAACTTTTAGTATTTCGGTAGACTTATTCCGAAATAACGCATTCCAGTTTCCAACTTGTTCTGGATATTAGTATTGGCCTTAGCTAGATCAACGCGGGGGGCGCGCCTCGCGCTTGCAGTCGCGTAAATGGCGAAACTTCCGAAAACCGGTCAAACCCGATTGGGCTGAAATTTTGCAAATAGCTTTATTTTGCATAAAAATAACTTTTGCGAGAAGGATTTTTGGCGACTCAAAATTTTTTTTTTACCATTTCAATGTCGTTTCCTACCTTACCGACAGAGTCGAGAATAGGATACAACAGTTATTCAATGCATTCTCTTTATTATTCTCCTGTATATACATATTTTATATCGTTTAATAGTGCTTCGAATGGGTCTCTGCCTGACTTCTTCACTTCATACCGCCATAAATATTCACAGATGTGATCAATCATGGTGTCATCCTTAATTCCGCCCCTACTCAAACGAGCCCGCAAAGCCCGCCACGACGCTTCAATAGTTTGGGTATATGCTCCGCTGTCTGGATCCACAAAATTTGTGGAGTGATTCACTGTCTCATGAACATATCCATATTTTTCTAAATTCGTATACCCCTTCCAGCAATCTGTGATAATTTTTGTTCCCGCCGTTACATGTTTTTGTATAAGTGAAATAAGCGTATTTTCATCTCGCTTATTTCCTGGACATATTTCCAAGCGGTACTTGCCTCCGCCACGCTCTATCATCCCTTTTGAAGGATAAAAATTAATAGCGAAATTTCCAAAAACCCCCTAAACTACATAACTATCTAAAAAATGTATAAAGTAACAGTAACATATATCTATCATACCTAGAATCCATTTGCCTTCTCTTAAACGCCCTCTTTCAAATTTTCTTCTACCAATTTTGCACTCGTCGATTTCGACAATAGTATCAGGGCCCCCAATTAACCCATCTGCAATATAATCTCTGTCGAGAGCCAGAGTACACACCTCTCTGCAGAAAGAAAATCGGTCTGCTACAGTTTCTGAGGAAACTGTTTGACCCTCAACAATACTGCATTCATGCCGTAGGTGGAGTTGGGGCACTTTGGTGCAAGGGGCACAATGAAACATTAATATTCTTTTGATATCTAGAAACAGTCAGAAGTCCGAAACATGATTACAAAACAGTATAAGCTCTCATCTTGACGGATGATATAAGATGATAAGATGACACCGTATAGATATCAAGATAATATTAATGTTTCATTGTGCCCCCACATAATGTTCAAAGTGCCCCAACTCCTCCTACTTGCTCAAATGTAAATCGCCTTGCAAAAGCGTAAGTGATTATTATGCACGTCTCAAGGCTGACATGACAAAATTCGAACCTATTTTCACATAAAATAAACAACAAGGTATAATACAATATAAACTAGATGATGATGATAATAATAATAAGAAGAAGAAGAAAAAGAAGAACCATGTATTATGCGCTGCAGAAATACTGTGATTGTATTTCTGATGCTTGCGGCATCGGAAACGGCCTAAACCTTCCGGTTCTTCAATATAATCCATTTCTCTTTTGTGTTTGTCACAAAACTTTCGAGTAGGAATCAATTCAATTTCCCTAAGCCATTGAATCGTGTCCTCTCGGGTATTTAATTTTTTTGATAAAGAAAATAGATTCATGGCACTTAAAATTTAGACTACTATAACACTTCCAGATACGTTCCGAATGCTCTGAAGGCACAGTTTTAACTGAATTTTGGATCCTAACTTAAATGGCTAAAAATGTTTCTTGCAACATTGTTTCTATCTCTGGAATAGGCGCACGAGTCACGGGCCCAGCGACCGCGACTGTCAACACTCACAAGATAGGTGTGATAAAAAATAAAACAGCGCCTTCTCATCCTGATCCAGGACCTTCGATTCGTACATGTGTAAAAAAAAAAGCTGTACGCAAAATTTAAGTCAAATTAAACTGCTCTCTCTACTAGCTAGACGCCTTACGCACGGGGCTTGGCCCCGTGCAAATTCACATCAGTTCGCTACCATGCTTTACGCGCCCGCGGGCGGGCGCGCGCCCCCCGCCCCATTCTAACCCAAACCAATACTAATACCGAGTATCAAGCTGATATCTCTTTCTAAGTTGATCTCTGTTTTATAGATTTTAGGAGATTAATAAGGAGAATGCATTGAAGCTTGGCCCCGTGCAAACTCACATCGGTTCGCTACCATGCTTTACGCGCCCGCGAGCGGGCGCGCGCCCCCCGCCCCATTCTAACCCAAACCAATACTAATACCGAGTATCAAGATGATATCTCTTTCTAAGTTGATCTCTGTTTTATAGATTTTAGGAGATTAATGAGGAGAATGCATTGAATAACTGTTGTATCCGATTCTCCCCTCTGTCGGTAAGGTAGGGAATGACATTGAAATGGTAAAAAAAAATTTTCGAGTCGCCAAAAATCCTTCTTGCAAACGTTATTTTTATGCAAAATGAACCTATTTGCAAAATTTCAGCCCAATCGGGTTTTACCGGTTTTCGGAAGTATAGCCCAATTTTTTAATATCGCGCTTCGTTTTCGAGAAAATTGGCTTTGAATTTCAGGTAAATACGTGTGTCATTTAGCCACCTAATGGGCACGCGGAGGTAAGGGGGGCAGGATGGATCCCCGTTCAGCGGCCTGTAGACGGTCGATATTATTGTGCAATATTGAATATTCAATAATATTCAATACTATTGAATATTCAATATTGCACAATAATATTGACCGTCTACAGGATGTTTTAGGACTACGTGTATGCAGTTAAAAAAATTTGTAAAAAAGTTAATAATGGGGCCCTTCGGAATTATATCCCAACTCATTATCATATTTGTAACGTTGTATCTCTAAAAATTGAACGATGGACTGCAGGGTGGTATTTCGCTTTATGGAACGTTGTAAAATAATGAAGAAACGAAGCGTCCGATAAACACGTTGTTATGACACGATACGCAACCATAACACCTGGTGTAACAAACACCAGCAAGCTCAGCAAGATGCGCAATCAAAAGTAAACCGCATACGCAGCAAGACCCAGATCCACTGGCGAAGACCATTAGGCCTTCCCCCGCGGCCACCAAACCGCGACCCAAAATCTTGTATATAAACTAGGGCTCTTATTATCCGGATATCCGAGTATCCGGATTGCTGGTTATAACTCGAAATCCGGATCGAAATCCGGATCTGAGTATCCGGATATCCGTACTTGGATCCGAGTAACCGACTACCCGGTTTCGGATATTTTATCATCATGGTTGGATAAAGCTTTCTTTATATCGATTCCAATTAAAGAGAGCAAGTTTAACTGAAGTGATTAAGAGGTTATACTTAGTCAGGCGGCCAAAAAGAAGCAAATGTTTGTGAATTTTTTTGACAAAGCGGAAGTATATATTTTTACAGAACTTTTTGCACTTAAAAGAGCAACATTTAAAGAACATTTGGTATTTTTTTCACAGAAAAATATTTATGTTTATAATAAAGTAACAACCGACATCCAAGAAACCTTTTTAATAATTTGGTTTTGCGGTGAGCACTGCCATTCGGAACGAAATTATTTATAATCAAAAAACAAAAAAGATTTCGTTAGTATATTAATGTATCTTCCGCTTAACGGAGGGAATTTCCGAGATATTAATTTAAAACAAAATGGTTTTTATTTAAAGTTGAAATCCTGATTTTTAATAGCCGCCATTTTGTTTTAAATTAATATTTCGGAAATTCCCTCCGTTAAGCAGAAGATACATTAATATACAAACCGGTGACAAACATGATCTTTTGGTGGTTACAATATCATCCGCTGTAAAGAAGACCCTCTCCGAAGTTACTGATGTTGCAGGTATGCATACATTAGAGCTGTTTCGAGACTCGAAACATTCGAGTAGCTTGAAGTTCGAACCGAGCGGGACTCGATTTTTCGAGCCGAGCCGAGACTCGAACGGTTTCGGGTAACCCGAATGTTTCGGGTAGCTCGATTTTTTCGAGCCGCTCGAATGTGTTCCGGGTAGCTCGATTTTTTCGAGCCGCTCGAATGTGTTTCGGGTAGCTCGATTATTTCGAGCCGCTCGAATCTGTTTCGTTTAGCTCGATTTTTTTCAAGCAGCTCCTATGTTTCGGGTAACTCGAATGTTTCGAGCCACCCGAATATACTTATTTTAGGTAGTCGACTGTATGGTGCAGTGTGCTAGCTTGGTGTAGCTGGAACGTTTTGTGGGGACCGAGTATAAATTAAATTAGATGTATAATATGAGATGTATAGATATGAAAACCATATCAAGTTATTTAACCCTAAGTTCCCGCAGGAAAGAAGTCGACTCAACATGAGAGAGAATTTGAAATTAAACTTGAATAAGTTTGAAAATATCCTAAATGTGATTAAATTTTTCAAAGAGAGAAATTCGCTTGATCTCTTGTAATGGAGCACTAGGTAGCTCTAGGTATGGTCGAATTATGTTGTGATTTATATTTTACACCTTCTGGGAAACCAAATTCAATCCAATAACTGCTCTTGGGGATATAATAAAGTCAACCCTTATATTATATATAGAAAACTTTACTAAAGTTTATTTCGTATGCAAGAACAAATGCGACAAAAGTGAAAACATATATGAGAATATATTATTATTATTTTTATTATTATTATAATATAAACGGGACAAGATCCCATATTTTAAAAGTACATAAACAACAACGCATTACAAAGAATAGTACTTATTGCACAGAATTATCATGAAAGATGCCACACGACAGACTGTATAACGAGGGACGGAACGAACTGCGAGAACAATTAAAAGAGTCAATGTCATAGTATAATATATTGCATTATTTACAGTAATATTCACGCAAACGTAAAACTATATACATACACTATTTAACTATAAACTATATACATACACTACATTAAAATATATACATAAAACATCAACGATGCCGGGAATGTTCTTGGATGGACAAGATTATTTGGGTGAGGGAACACTTATAGGAGTGGTGGTAATCTGTGCATCATGCATCACGTGTGCAGGTGTTCCCCCACCCAAATAATCTTGTCCATAGATTATAGAAGAACATTCCCGGCAACGCTGATGTTGTATGTATATATTGTAGTGTAGAAAGAACTTCGCACAAAGAACTATACATTTTAGCTATGGTTAGCTCTTAAATTTGCTGATAAGCAGCAAATTTGCTCCACTTTCTCGCATAAAAGGGAGGCGCGTTTATACGTTACAATATTTCCAGCTGTTGAAAACAGTCTCTCACTATATGCTTGGCTAGCTGGAATGCCCAAAACATTCTGTGCCACAATGGCCAGATTCGGCAACCGTGCTGAATTTTCCTGCCACCATTTGAGAATACATTTATCGGCTGGTAGGACCTTTTCATTGTAATACCATTTACATTCGTTGTCTATGGTACGTAGTGGATTTTCGTTACTTTGGTCCTCCTCCTTCGAAATATTGCAGAACTCTTCCATTAAACTTCCCGCCGACGTTGATGCTGCAATGAAAATATATAAAATACGTTATTTTGCATTGTCACATAATATTAATTTTTTTTCAAGCATACCTAAAGTCTCTGACATGTCATTTGTCGTTGCCACATTTGTTTCTTGGATTCCTGCGTACTCCATAATTTTACCCTGTAATAATGCGCACGCCGATTCCCTTTTTTCGTTCAGTAACAGTCTGTCCTTAAAACGAGGGTCCAATATCATGGCCATTATTAAAATTTCACACTCGTCAATAAAATTGAACCTGATATTTAGGCCCAATAGCAGGTTATTCTGGAGATCTATCGCAGGATTAGAGACCTGCCGTTGCGATAAACTACTTAACAGTTTTTTCAGCATATGTACGGTCGGTATATACCGAGATAAAGTGGGTGCTTTATCCATTGTCATGATTAATGTCGCTTCTTTAAACATTTGTAGCGAATCAGAATAATATTGAATGTGAGACCACTCGGTACGGGTGAGGTTTTCGGGCATTCGCGAATCGCTCAATACTGCACTTATTGCACGCCGTACTTGAAGTAGGCGCTCCATCATGTCGTATTGGGAATTCCACCTAGTTGCCACATCACGAATGAGACCAAGTGGTTTCGATTTGGGGGAAACTTTTCTCTGTTCTTTCTTCAATTGTTGTTCCGCCGACGCAGAATGATGAAAGAACCGAACAATACCTCTGCACTTTTTTAAAAGTGTGGTCATATCCTTGCAACTTTCAATTGCGTCCTTTACTACGAGCTGGAAAGAACATCAAATCAAATTTAACATAAACCAAAAATAATTTTTAATTTATTTCTAATGTCGACTTTTTTGTACATTTACCTGCAATGTATGGGCAAAACAGGGTATGCGTTCCCATTCGCTACACAATTTTACGGCTTTCACAATATTTGCCGCATTATCCGTGGTAAAATATATTTTTGTGTTTATTTTGTTCAAACCCCATTCCTCAATGCCGTTGCGCAATACCTGGTTTAAATTTTCACCGGTATGGGATTCTTTGACAGGTTTTATGCGCAGGGTATAATTTTTTAATTCAAAATTTGAATTTATATAGTGGACAGTCAGCGACACGTAACTGTCGTTGGCACGTGAGGTCCAGCCGTCTGTAGTGAAGGCCAAACTTTGTACATTTCCCTACAAAATTATAATAGATTTTAAACATTTTACTTATAGCGAAAAAGATATTATAATACAGATTTAAGTACTATTACACTTATGGATCAGGTGATGCTGGTAACTATTACAACTAATATTATACAAACTTTACTTACATTTGCGACGTCACTATTAATAATTTGTTGCAGTCTCTTTTTCTCTTTCATGTACATATTCGGAATTATATGATCCGAAAAAGTGGTTCGAGTTGGAAGCTGATAAAGTGGCTCAGCCACTTTCACGAACTCTCTAAAACCCTTATCCTTCAAAAGTGAGAATGGTTGATAGTCTAGAACTATCATTCGCGCAATTGCGTTCGTCAATTCTTGGGCCCGAGGTGAATCTTTATCTAACAAAGGCGTATTGTTATACTGCACAGGCACACTAGTCGATGGTTCCTCCGCGTTCATTTCCACATTATTTCTGCTGTAAACCTCCTTATGATAGGTCTCCATGTGTCTTTTTCAGACATTTTTGTTTCCAAAGTTAAAAGTAATAGCGTAGGTGTACGTCAAAGAGCAAACCGATCGCAATCGTTAACGAAATTATTCGTTTTCGCACTCGATTGTTCTTTCCGTTGTTAAGTGGTCGCTAGGTTGGCAAACAAGAAACAAACAACACAACGGTTTGCTCTTTGACGTACACCTACGCTATTACTTTTAACTTTGGAAACAAAAATGTCTGATGTGGTAGAAGTTAGTGAGAATAGCGGGGGCGAAAATGAATTTCGCGACATTCCAATATCTGCAAGTGCGGGTACGGCCTCGGAAACGATGAATATCGAAGTGGAAAGCGCGGGGCCATCATCGGCTACGAAACGAGCGCGAAAAAATGTAAGCCCCGTATGGAAATTTTTCACGAAGCTGAGTCGTGACGAGTGTTGTTGCACGCAGTGCAATAAGAAAATGAAAATGACCGGAGGGTCTACCTCCTCATTAAAAAGACACATGGAGACCTATCATAAGGAGGTTTACAGCAGAAATAATGTGGAAATGAACGCGGAGGAACCATCGACTAGTGTGCCTGTGCAGTATAACAATACGCCTTTGTTAGATAAAGATTCACCTCGGGCCCAAGAATTGACGAACGCAATTGCGCGAATGATAGTTCTAGACTATCAACCATTCTCACTTTTGAAGGATAAGGGTTTTAGAGAGTTCGTGAAAGTGGCTGAGCCACTTTATCAGCTTCCAACTCGAACCACTTTTTCGGATCATATAATTCCGAATATGTACATGAAAGAGAAAAAGAGACTGCAACAAATTATTAATAGTGACGTCGCAAATGTAAGTAAAGTTTGTATAATATTAGTTGTAATAGTTACCAGCATCACCTGATCCATAAGTGTAATAGTACTTAAATCTGTATTATAATATCTTTTTCGCTATAAGTAAAATGTTTAAAATCTATTATAATTTTGTAGGGAAATGTACAAAGTTTGGCCTTCACTACAGACGGCTGGACCTCACGTGCCAACGACAGTTACGTGTCGCTGACTGTCCACTATATAAATTCAAATTTTGAATTAAAAAATTATACCCTGCGCATAAAACCTGTCAAAGAATCCCATACCGGTGAAAATTTAAACCAGGTATTGCGCAACGGCATTGAGGAATGGGGTTTGAACAAAATAAACACAAAAATATATTTTACCACGGATAATGCGGCAAATATTGTGAAAGCCGTAAAATTGTGTAGCGAATGGGAACGCATACCCTGTTTTGCCCATACATTGCAGGTAAATGTACAAAAAAGTCGACATTAGAAATAAATTAAAAATTATTTTTGGTTTATGTTAAATTTGATTTGATGTTCTTTCCAGCTCGTAGTAAAGGACGCAATTGAAAGTTGCAAGGATATGACCACACTTTTAAAAAAGTGCAGAGGTATTGTTCGGTTCTTTCATCATTCTGCGTCGGCGGAACAACAATTGAAGAAAGAACAGAGAAAAGTTTCCCCCAAATCGAAACCACTTGGTCTCATTCGTGATGTGGCAACTAGGTGGAATTCCCAATACGACATGATGGAGCGCCTACTTCAAGTACGGCGTGCAATAAGTGCAGTATTGAGCGATTCGCGAATGCCCGAAAACCTCACCCGTACCGAGTGGTCTCACATTCAATATTATTCTGATTCGCTACAAATGTTTAAAGAAGCGACATTACTCATGACAATGGATAAAGCACCCACTTTATCTCGGTATATACCGACCGTACATATGCTGAAAAAACTGTTAAGTAGTTTATCGCAACGGCAGGTCTCTAATCCTGCGATAGATCTCCAGAATAACCTGCTATTGGGCCTAAATATCAGGTTCAATTTTATTGACGAGTGTGAAATTTTAATAATGGCCATGATATTGGACCCTCGTTTTAAGGACAGACTGTTACTGAACGAAAAAAGGGAATCGGCGTGCGCATTATTACAGGGTAAAATTATGGAGTACGCAGGAATCCAAGAAACAAATGTGGCAACGACAAATGACATGTCAGAGACTTTAGGTATGCTTGAAAAAAAATTAATATTATGTGACAATGCAAAATAACGTATTTTATATATTTTCATTGCAGCATCAACGTCGGCGGGAAGTTTAATGGAAGAGTTCTGCAATATTTCGAAGGAGGAGGACCAAAGTAACGAAAATCCACTACGTACCATAGACAACGAATGTAAATGGTATTACAATGAAAAGGTCCTACCAGCCGATAAATGTATTCTCAAATGGTGGCAGGAAAATTCAGCACGGTTGCCGAATCTGGCCATTGTGGCACAGAATGTTTTGGGCATTCCAGCTAGCCAAGCATATAGTGAGAGACTGTTTTCAACAGCTGGAAATATTGTAACGTATAAACGCGCCTCCCTTTTATGCGAGAAAGTGGAGCAAATTTGCTGCTTATCAGCAAATTTAAGAGCTAACCATAGCTAAAATGTATAGTTCTTTGTGCGAAGTTCTTTCTACACTACAATATATACATACAACATCAGCGTTGCCGGGAATGTTCTTCTATAATCTATGGACAAGATTATTTGGGTGGGGGAACACCTGCACACGTGATGCATGATGCACAGATTACCACCACTCCTATAAGTGTTCCCTCACCCAAATAATCTTGTCCATCCAAGAACATTCCCGGCATCGTTGATGTTTTATGTATATATTTTAATGTAGTGTATGTATATAGTTTATAGTTAAATAGTGTATGTATATAGTTTTACGTTTGCGTGAATATTACTGTAAATAATGCAATATATTATACTATGACATTGACTCTTTTAATTGTTCTCGCAGTTCGTTCCGTCCCTCGTTATACAGTCTGTCGTGTGGCATCTTTCATGATAATTCTGTGCAATAAGTACTATTCTTTGTAATGCGTTGTTGTTTATGTACTTTTAAAATATGGGATCTTGTCCCGTTTATATTATAATAATAATAAAAATAATAATAATATATTCTCATATATGTTTTCACTTTTGTCGCATTTGTTCTTGCATACGAAATAAACTTTAGTAAAGTTTTCTATATATAATATAAGGGTTGACTTTATTATATCCCCAAGAGCAGTTATTGGATTGAATTTGGTTTCCCAGAAGGTGTAAAATATAAATCACAACATAATTCGACCATACCTAGAGCTACCTAGTGCTCCATTACAAGAGATCAAGCGAATTTCTCTCTTTGAAAAATTTAATCACATTTAGGATATTTTCAAACTTATTCAAGTTTAATTTCAAATTCTCTCTCATGTTGAGTCGACTTCTTTCCTGCGGGAACTTAGGGTTAAATAACTTGATATGGTTTTCATATCTATACATCTCATATTATACATCTAATTTAATTTATACTCGGTCCCCACAAAACGTTCCAGCTACACCAAGCTAGCACACTGCACCATACAGTCGACTACCTAAAATAAGTATATTCGGGTGGCTCGAAACATTCGAGTTACCCGAAACATAGGAGCTGCTTGAAAAAAATCGAGCTAAACGAAACAGATTCGAGCGGCTCGAAATAATCGAGCTACCCGAAACACATTCGAGCGGCTCGAAAAAATCGAGCTACCCGGAACACATTCGAGCGGCTCGAAAAAATCGAGCTACCCGAAACATTCGGGTTACCCGAAACCGTTCGAGTCTCGGCTCGGCTCGAATGTCCGAGCCGAGCCAGGCTCGGCTCGGTTGTTTCGAGTCTCGAAACAGCTCTAGCATACATGGGTATTTTTTTCTTAAGGAAGTCATTTTTGGAAATTTAGTTTCTCTTAATTCCCCTTAAATACATTTCAAATTCAGTAAATGAATGTTCTTCGGTACTATTTTTAGCAAATAAAAAATCTAAAGCAGTTTTTTTATGTTTGCTATATTCTGGGACCGTATATCGTCATCTACCATATGACGTAATATATTTTTACTGCTTCATAAATTGATTTTTTGCCGTTTTCTGACTCGAAATCGAGATCCTTGTGTCAAGGATCCAAGAATGAAGCCAACTGAAGAATACTAATTTTAGGTGTCAGAAGGAACAGAAGTAATTACGGACCTACTTTTAAGCACTCTTTCACACATATAAAAAGTGCAATTCCATCGAGTTGGACACTTCTGTATTGGCTGCAAGCGAGGGAGATCTAAATTATTGATCTTGTTTTTTTCGAGTGCACTTGTAGCTATAGCAGAATGCCGAAATCAACCGACTATTTTACTGCTTTTGGTACAAACTTCTTCAATTTCATGTATATTAAGTCCCTTGTGTGAGCGGCACAACATACACGTCTTCAATATCCTGTTCCATTAAACCCTACTGCATTAATTGTGTTATGAGCATTGTCGTGAACGATTCCTACAACTTTATTCTTCAAACCATAATCGTCTATACAACTTTCAAGTCTCCTCGCTTGATTCTCAGCAGTGCGATTTTCTTCCATTTCTTCTGTTGTTAAAGTAAATGCTTTATATATCCAATTTTTATTTATGAAATGAATCGTAATGATCAATAACGACTCGTGAAACCGAGATGTCTGACAATGTGTCGTCACGGATAGTATCGGCAGCTCAGTATTAAAACTATTAAGTTAATCTTGTATCTGTGATTTCGGAATAAGGATACCTGCTTAATTTAGATTCAGATATCAATCACTTTTTTGATTTGCAACTGAGTATCTCTGCAGGCTAAACCCATATACTATGTGTGACTGATGCAAAAGACAATCGACCACACATTCGAAACAGACAACCACTGTGGTTTCTCATACAATGTATGCATGCTATCGCTTTTTGTTTCTCAAGCGATCGACAACGAACGATTCTCGACAATCAGTCTTTGTCGTCTCGTCGTCAGCTACGTTACGTACTGAGAGAATAAATTTGACATTAATATTACATATAAATTATAATGTCACAACGCAGTTGGGTGTGGCGATTTTGCACCAAAATAGAAAATTATAAAGCAAAATGTGACATTTGTGATCGTATTTTTTCAATCGGGAGTTCAACGTCATCCCTGAACAAACATTTGACAAATATACATTCCATCAGGACGGAGGATGAAGCTGTACAAAACAAACGAGGGTAAGTTTTTATTTTGAAACGGCATAATGTAATATGTTCATATTTAATCTCCTATTTATTATAATTAGGCGATATAATACTTCGACTAACGAAGATAATCCCTCAGAAGAAAATAATGTGACCGCACAGTTTGATAATAGGGAGATTAATGGACAAGCGTCTTCTAATTCACGAAGAGTAGAACAGAACTCAGAGATAATTTCTCAAACATTAGCGAAAATGATATCGATAACGCAATTACCTATATCTTTTGTATCGAGTAAAGGATTTCGGAATTTTATGAAGATAGTTAATCCAACGTACCAAGTTCCATGTTCGGAAACAATTTTGAAAAGAATTAAATTGCTATACACAGAAACAAAATCAAAGCTACAAGATGAATTTAATAATGAGCCAATTGTATCTTTGACGACAGATTGTTGGACATCTCGGTCTCAAGAATCATATTTGACTATTACGATTCATTTCATAAATAAAAATTGGATATGTAAAGCATTTACTTTAACAACAGAAGAAATGGAAGAAAATCACACTGCTGAGAATCTGGCGAGGAGACTTGAAAAGTGTATAGACGATTGGGGTTTGAAAAATAAAGTTGTAGGAATCGTTCACGACAATGCTCGTAACATAATTAATGCAGTAGATTTAATGGAACAGGATATTGAAGGAGTCTGTTGTGCTGCTCACACAATACAATTAAGTGTTAAAAAGGGACTTGATATCAAAGAAATTGAAGAAGTTTGTACCAAAAGCAGTAAAATAGTCAGTCATTTTCGGCATTCTGCTTTAGCTACAAGTGCACTCGAAAAAAAGCAAGATCAATTAGAGCTTCCTCGCTTGCAGCTAATACAGAAGTGTCCAACTCGATGGAATTCCACTTTCTATATGTGTGAAAGACTGTTTAAAAATAGGTCCGCAATTACTTCTGTTCTTGCTGATCGAATCACGACGAAAGTAGATATCGCTAGAAAATTAGAAATGAGTGAAAATGATTGGTCTCTTCTTGAAGATATAATAAATGTTTTGAAGCCTATAGAGGTCGCTACAGTGATATTTAGTTCTGAAAAAAATGTGAGCATATCGATAATTCGACCCATTATTCATAGTCTCATTGATAAACATCTAATAATAGACCCAGATGATAGTAATATAATAATACAACTGAAAACAATACTTGCTGTTGATTTATCTGCAAGATTTCAATTGCAACCTAATATTGAGACATCTAAAATTAGTGTTCTTCAGTTGGCTTCATTCTTGGATCCTCGACACAAGGATCTCGATTTCGAGTCAGAAAACGTTAGAACATTAATTCACGAAGCAGTAAAAAACATATTACGCGACATGGTAGATGACAACATAGGGTCCCAGAATATACCGAAAATAAAAAAAACCGCTTTAGATTTTATATTTGCTAAAAATAGTACTGAATAACATTCAGTTACTGAATTTGATATGTATTTGAGGGAACAGCAAATTGGTCACAACCTTGATCAGATAAGTTGGTGGAAATTACGGGAACCTAAATTTCCAAAAATGGCTTTTTTAGCAAAAAAATATTTGTGCATACCTGCATCATCAGCAAGTTCGGAGAGGGTCTATTCCACGGCAGGTAATATTGTAACTGCCAAAAGATCGTGTTTATCGTCGGAAAATGTAAACAAACTTGTTTTTTTATACCAAAATCGGAAGTTATTATCGTAGTGATATATGTACGTACAACTGCAAATAAAATATTAATATAATACTCTTCCCATTTGTGTTTTAATCGCTGTAGTTAAACCTGGCCCTCTTTAATTAGAATCCAAATAAACAGAACTTTATTGAGTCATTATGATAAAATATTCGAAACCGAATACAGATCTTATCCCGGATTTCGAGTTGTAATGAGTAATTCGAGTACTCGGATATATCCTGATACACGGGTACTCGAATCTAAATTAAATAAGTATCCGAATATCCGAATATACATTTTCTGGGTATCCGAGTACTCGGATACTCAAAACTCGGATAGTCAAAAATCGGGTACTTCAGACTCGGATACTCAAGACTCGGATACCCAAAACTCGGATATCCGTAAATCCGAGAAATACTGAGAGCCCTAATATAAACCCACGCCCGAACAACCAAAGTGTAACATTGTAATTCGAACAGTAACGCTCAAAATAAACCTTTATTAAACCTACGGTGAGTTCCAACTCTTAAACCGGCAACGATCCACTACCTCTCGGCTCAACCCGAGAATCCCGTTCCCGGCACCTTCACCCGAACTATCGGAGCCCGAGGAACAACCCGTTCGGGGATAACCGCGGAGTGCAGCCAGATTCTCATAGAGAATCTCCACACCGGTAAACCTCGCAACAAAATTGGTGGCAGCGGTGGGATCCAGCCAACGTAGGGGACAAGGTGAGCCTGACCAACAGAAGCAAGACAAGTTACCACAACCGAGTGCTGTCAACTGACAAAAGAGGACGCCAGCGAAAAATTCTCCATCGCAAAACCACCGGCAGTCCAGCAGCGGCAACAATGATGACGATGCATCTTCTACTACACGTGCTGTAAGTGGAACATTCGATATTACAAAATTCGAGCATCGCGCCGCGAAAATTTTTTCATGCGACGAGCAAACTCGCTAGGAATCAATCTCGAGCGAAATTTAGGCCTAACAGAAGGGCAAAGATTGACACGACGTAGGGCTGAGTGGCAAAATACCCAAAGTAGGGCACATAGCATTCCCTCGATCGTACAGACCGACGAGGAACACGAAGCAGCAAACGATCAGAATCAATCATTAGGGCACAATAGCTCAATAGCCGAGATCCTACAAAATTCTTTAGGGCCTGACGGATATATAGTCCGGGAACGATTTTTCCCTTTTGAGGAGATAGATACGAGTCTACTCCCTCCTGTAAGACTACACCCTTCTGACGAGACGTGCTTAGAATCGAGAAGATTTTACGATAGTGAAACTCTCGGCATCGCAGAAGCCATGGTGATCCATAGCCCAAAGACATCAAGACCCGAAGGAACCTCAAGTGGAGGACCTTCAGGGGAAGATACCACAAACGCGGAACTCTTAATTACAAGAGACGAAACTCTAGGAGACGAATTAAATTCGGGAAATGCACGGTCTGATGATAGACAAGTTAGGTTAGAACAAACATTAAATCTACTTCAAGACACCGTGCAGCAAAATTGGTCACTTTTGCAAACATTAGCCGAAAGAATGACTGATCTAGAGGTAGCTAATAGAGCAGGAATAAGAGCGCAAACTATTAGTGAACGCGACCGAAGGATGGATAGAGAAGTACATAGGATGCAATCATCAATGAACGGTTCCCCGCAAGCAGACAGGAACAGGACCATGGTACACTTCGAGGACCACATGGACGAAGAGGACATACCCAGACAATCCAGCATCTTTGTACCCCCTACATACGGGATAGATGAAGCACCTGACATTCCAACAGGATTAGAGGACAACAAAGTCCTCAACGCTTTAAAACTTATACCCAAATTCGACGGGAATCCTAAGGAATTAGTATCATTCCTGGAGACCTGCAAATACATAATAAAGGGTTTCAGGATACCTGAATACAAGGCACAAATAGTACGAGGAATAAAAGCAACAAGGATTACAGGCGCAGCCCAAACAGAAGTAAGGAATCGTCAAATACAGACATTCGATGACCTGGAAAATGTGCTGAATTCGCTGTATAAGCCAACACGTACGACCGCGGCTGTACAAATGGAACTTTTGCAATGCAGACAAGGAATGCAAGAAGATGCCCATGCATACGGGAACCGATTGTCCCAACTGCTTAATGAATTAATTGAGACCGGTTTAGATGAAAAAGATACATTGGTAGAAAAAAACAGCGGCCATCAAGATATTCAAGAAACAGGCACATTGCATCTTCCAAGAAGGACTTCGTAACGACCTGAAAATTCTAGTTAAATCACGAAGATCGGCTGATCTGCCAGAGGCCATATCAATAGCCATAGAGGAGGAACGGTCAAGTAAGAAGCGGCCAGCGACGAACGGGACAAACCACAAGGGTCAGACAGGACAAAAATACTGTCACAATTGTAAGAAGCCAGGGCACACCACCAAGGAATGCTGGAAAGGCACCGGAAATGGTCCACGACAGCCCGGCACAGGAACAGGAGACAAAAGCAATCCAAATGGAGGCAATACGCACTCCAATGAAAAGGGGACATCTGATGCCCAAAACGGGAATCGCCAGTCAAACAATGCGCAGGGACGGCGACCCTATAATGCTTACAAAGCAAAAGCACAAGCACGAGGATCACGAACTCTGCCGACGGCAACAACGAGCACCGAGGACTCCAATACAAATCAAAAACAGGTTAAAATAGCCAAAAGGATCCAGCAGGAAATTGGAACACCTAACTTTGGTTCAGATGAGGTACAAGTACAGATAAAAGAATCAAGAAACGATGAAGTCAGAATGTTAATAGATTCAGGAGCCGAAGTATCCCTAATAAATAAAGCATGTATCAAGGACAACGTAGTATGGAAGGAAAGTGAATTACAACTGGTAGCCTTATCAGGAGGAACCATAAAAACATTAGGAGAAATTGAGGCGACCTTCCCGGTTGGAAAACAAGAAATCAAGCATCCTTTATATGTGATAGAAGACGGTACATTGACAGATTACCAAGGGATATTAGGCATAGATTTCCTGAAAAAACATGAAGCAGGAATACAATATAGGACGCGAGAAATCACGATCCGAGGTGAGCATTGGAAAACTCTTGAATCAAAAAATGAAGTAACGGTTCCCCCGCGCTCCCAAACTCTTG
Source organism: Andrena minutula (assembly GCA_929113495.1). Classification (NCBI taxonomy): domain Eukaryota; kingdom Metazoa; phylum Arthropoda; class Insecta; order Hymenoptera; family Andrenidae; genus Andrena; species Andrena minutula. The sequence goes on along the minus strand of OV815993.1, from coordinate 46,092,654 downwards.
TAGAAGTAGAAGTAAAAGGCAAGAAGGAAGGAATAATAGAAAAACAAGAGTTAGGGAAAGAAGTATTCCTAGGCGAGTGTCTGGTAAAACCCAAAAAAGTGAAAAACATAGCTTGTGTAGTAAATCTATCAAACACAGCACGCACTGTAAAATTACCACGCATACAGCTGACCGAATGGCAAAACAAGGAGGCAGACGAAAAGTATTCCGCTGCCGCAGCATTTCGCGCAACTGTAGGGAAAGAACCGCTGACCACACGTGCAAACCATGTCCTGAAATTAATGGAATTGAGCCACCTGAACAATGAAGAAAGAAGCAGAATGGAAGAAATAGGTAGAGAATATTGCGATATCTTACACCTAGCAGGTGATCAATTAACCACAACACATGCAACCACGCATCAAATACCTATAAAGGAGGGAGCAAACCCCTGTAATGTTAAACCATATAGATTGCCATATACCATAAAGCCAATTAAGCATAACGCGAGAATCCACTTTACCCACGTCGGCGAACTACACACGGTCATCGATAATTGGAAAATCGCAACTCGATTAGACACAAAACCACTAGATAGGATAATAAAAAATCCTTCAGTAATAAAATATTATTACGATAATAAAATATACCATTATGGCACATTGTATACCCAAGTGCCACTACAATACTAATAATAGTTATAGTAATACTCACAATCGTGATATACATTGTACATCGCCGGAAGAAAACAATTAGCGGAACTCCGAGCGGGACAACCTAGGAAAATAGGCTAAGAAACGATTGTAAAATAAAAATGTAATCGGGAAAAACACATGTAAAAGCGAAAATTCTACCCGACAACGCCACCTCTTATGAGGGGGGGAGGATGTTATGACACGATACGCAACCATAACACCTGGTGTAACAAACACCAGCAAGCTCAGCAAGATGCGCAATCAAAAGTAAACCGCATACGCAGCAAGACCCAGATCCACTGGCGAAGACCATTAGGCCTTCCCCCGCGGCCACCAAACCGCGACCCAAAATCTTGTATATAAACCCACGCCCGAACAACCAAAGTGTAACATTGTAATTCGAACAGTAACGCGATCACGTCCGTGATCGCTCGGCTCAAATAAACCTTTATTAAACCTACGGTGAGTTCCAACTCTTAAATCGGCAACGATCCACTACCTCTCGGCTCAACCCGAGAATCCCGTTCCCGGCACCTTCACCCGAACTATCGGAGCCCGAGGAACAACCCGTTCGGGGATAACCGCGGAGTGCAGCCAGATTCTCATAGAGAATCTCCACACCGGTAAACCTCGCAACAACGTGTCGTGTGCCTTTCGTGAAGTAAATCCTACTTGACCGTGCCGGTAACAGAAATTAGACCCACTCCATTGTTTGAAACATTTTCTGCAAGCAGTTTATCGAACTGTTCACAATTGTGTAAGAAATTTATAACGCCCAATGCGAGAATATTGAAAACAGCACTGGGTATCGCTCGCCGTCTTGGAAGGCAAGGCCCAGGAAGATGCATAAGTATAATGTCGTTTCGACGCACAAACAAGGCCGATGATGTCAGGGTCATCGACGAGGGTTTCAGAGGGATTCGTTTCGACGACTCTGCGTAGTACGCATCGGAAGTCAGAGCCATTGCTTACAATCAGAGTTGGGCTCTATTAGAATAAAATATCGAATAAATTCTGCTTCGAATAATTTTCAAATAAATGTTACCAATAAATTGAAGTTATACGATAATAACGAATAAAAGTTTATTCGGATAAGAATTTATTGGAATAAATTGTCGAATAAAAGATGGTCGCTAAATCAGACAATCTGCTAACATATTAACCCTCTAGGGACGAGTGGGACTCCAGAGTCCCATTCAGACTAACACATTTTTATTTACGTTCTATCAATAAGATCGAGATTTGATAGGTATAGTGACCTTTAGAAGGCCGGGAAGAAACTATCTGCACGATCAGAACCAGAAATTAAACTTTTTACTGTTATAACCAATTGAAAGTAGTCGACGCTATTGATCGTGATCTGTGCCTGCTGCAATTTGTCGACTATTTTTATAAATTAAAGTAAGTAAATCAACTTTTTATAGTAAAATAAGCATATATATAGTAAAAGAGAGTTCTAATTGACAAAATACTGTATGGGCACTGCACTCTATTTACGTTATATATAGGGGCTTTCGGGTTAAACTTATGGGACGTGTATGTCCCACCAGGACTTACGAGTAAATATTTATGAAAATTGTGGAGTACTTATATGTAATTCCTATTTTTTTAAATATTCGTACTATTCTATATTATTTGTTAAATCGTACATAATTACATATTTTTATTAGTGTTTATGTTATTTATCTAGAGACGCGGCAGCGTCCCGACGCCAAGTACATGAAAGACACCCTATATATCGCTGCCGTATACCTTTACTCGTCGCGGAGACACTCTAACCTAATTCTGACATTTATACATTAATATCTCATCACGCCTGCAATATTTTGTAAATTTAAAGTCATTTTTCTTATGTAAACCGCGTATCGGCTTTCGAACAAGACCAATTTCAATACATCATTCGGCTGCGGACCGTCGTACGTATCAGTCGTGTTACGCGAGTGCCGCGAGTGTTTACATTGAATACTGGTGATTCACAACGTGTGAATGTGTATGTGTTCTCTACACTGTTTACTTCTGAAACGTTACCAATTGAATCCAGCTTATTAACTACTGATAGCGCAAACCTTATTTCAATACACTTAAAATATCTGCACGATTGTGCAGTATATTATATATAAAACCAATTGAAATTATGGAGAACGGAACAGCGAATGCTGCCTCTCCAGCAGTCCCAAACAGTTACGCGAAAGCAGCACAGAATGTTACATTCCCCAAAAAAGACCAAGCCATCGTATCAGACGCAAAAGACGGAATCTCAATCGAAGATTATGTAGAAGCCATAGGCAAAATCGTCAACCCAGCAAACATCCGCTTCATCTCCAGAATTTCTAATAATAGAATATGCACATTCCTATCATCTAAATCTCTCGTTGATGAAATAACAGAAAAACATCCTACAATCAAGATTAATAGCATCGAGCTTGGAATTAAACCTTTAATTAGCAGAATGAAAAGGATAATTTTATCGAACGTCTCTCCGATCATCCCACACACTGTTATATCTGATGCACTACGTAAATTAGGGCTAAAATCATTCTCAGCCATATCGTTTTTAAGAGCCGGCTTCAGCAAGCAAGGTACGTCACATATCATGAGCTTCCGAAGACAAGTTTTTATACAACCCGATGACACTGATAAACTCCCCGAAGCTCTACAAATCCAATTCGATGACACGAACTACTGGATTTTCATTTCTTCCGGGAACCTTACATGCTTCCTCTGCAAACAAGAAGGTCATACGGCGAAACATTGTACCTTAACAACTGGAGAACCAAATAATACGGCACCAAAAAGCGCAGACAAACCTCACACTGATAGTGAGATAAGTGACAAACCTACAAAAAAAATAAACTGTCAAACGGACAAGATCTCCCCCTTCATTCCTCCTATGACACCTATATCTACTAAAATAGGAACCAAAAGAGCACTACCCTCCACTTCTGGCTCATCAGATATTCTCGACCAACCGACTACTAAACCAATAGTTGGATTTAAGGACGATGCTAAAGACCTACCAACCAAACAAGTATTATCTAAACCCTCCACAAAGAAACTCAGAAGCAATTCCCCTGCTTTACACTCGAGACCAAGTATGGAAGAACTACTCAGCCCAATCATGCCAATGATGTTAAACAAACCAGAAGACTTTCCAGTAAATTTTGTCCAATTATGCAGTTTTTTTAGAAAAATCACATGGCTCCAACAAGGTACCTGAAATAGCCAGAGAATATATAGAAGATACAAAATCGATGATCGATCTGCTACACCAAATCTACCCACATCTCAGACAGAGCTCCATCAAAAACAGAATAACTAGAATTATCAAAAAACTCCAACAAACAAACAACATCAGTGATATGGAAACTGATTCCGACGCCACATTTGAAACAGACGAAGAAACAAAATGAATAATATCATCCATTGGAATGTCAACGGATTTTGGCCACGGCTTGAATCCATTAAACTCTTAATTAACGAATATAATCCTTCTGTGTTATGCGTCCAAGAAACCAATTTCAAGAAAGATTATACGAGTAGCCTAACCAATTTTAAACATTTCTATAGAAATAGAGACCAATGCTCCCATGCCAGTGGGGGAGTAGCGACCTATGTCAATAACAAATTCCACAGCGAAGAAATCCCAATAGATACTGTCTTCGAAGCCATAGTAATTGAAGCATATATTCCACGGAAGATCCACATAGCCAATATACAGGGTGTTACTCTACCTATAGTCAATATTTTGGGGGGTGATTCTACAGGCATATATAAGTCGAAAATCAAGAGTGACGAAATTGCGGTAAATGCTTCGTTTATTAATTATCGATGGTTAAAGATTGACGTCTGGATCGCCTGAATCAGCCTGAATGACGGCAACTCGACGCACAGCGGGCCGCGCGAGGCAGGCCAGCCAAGGGGCATGCAGTGGCGGCGGATGCGTGACGGATTTGCCATGTAGAGTGCATACTTACTTACCTACCTCGCCGAAACTGTGACATACGGTACTTGCGATAATTTATCAAAAGACGCAAACGTTGTTCGGCATTAAACCTTCCTACTCGTAAAAATCCACAAGGGCATATCAAAACCCGCCCAACGGGATTCTCAAGTAGAGAGGGTGAATGCCATTGCCTTTGAAAATATTGCCCTCAAAAATCACCCACACGGCCATCCAAAGCACCGCGATTGTCCCGTCCGCGATTGTTCACTTAATTACACACACGCACCACGATCAATTTTTTCGCGAATGTCCATGTCTTCACGCACCGCGATTGTCCCGTCCGCGATTGTCCACATAATTACACACACGCACCACGATTAGTTTTCTTGCGAATGTCCATGTCTTCACGCACCGCGATTGTCCCGTCCGCGATTGTTCACTTAATTACACACACGCACCACGATCAATTTTTTCGCGAATGTCCATGTCTTCACGCACCGCGATTGTCCCGTCCGCGATTGTCCACATAATTACACACACGCACCACGATTAGTTTTCTTGCGAATGTCCATTTCTTCGCGCACCGCGATTGTTCACTTAATTACACACACGCACCACGATTAGTTTTCTCGCGAATGTCCATGTCTTCACGCACCGCGATTGTCCCGTCCGCGATTGTTCACTTAATTACACACACGCACCACGATTAGTTTTCTTGCGAATGTCCATTTCTTCGCGCACCGCGATTGTTCACTTAATTACACACACGCACCACAATTAGTTTTCTCGCGAATGTCCATGTCTTCGCGCACCGCGATTGTTCACTTAATTACACACACGCACCACGATTAGTTTTCTCGCGAATGTCCATGTCTTCACGCACCGCGATTGTCCCGTCCGCGATTGTTCACTTAATTACACACACGCACCACGATTAGTTTTCTCGCGAATGTCCATGTCTTCACGCACCGCGATTGTCCCGTCCGCGATTGTTCACTTAATTACACACACGCACCACGATTAGTTTTCTCGCGAATGTCCATGTCTTCGCGCACCGCGATTGTTCACTTAATTACACACACGCACCACGATTAGTTTTCTCGCGAATGTCCATGTCTTCACGCACCGCGATTGTCCCGTCCGCGATTGTCCACATAATTACACACACGCACCACGATTAGTTTTCTCGCGAATGTCCATGTCTTCACGCATCGCGATTGTCCCGTCCGCGATTGTCCACATAATTACACACACGCACCACGATTAGTTTTCTCGCGAATGTCCATGTTTTCACGCACCGCGATTGTCCCGTCCGCGATTGTCCATGTTTTCACGCACAAAATATTGTCTTACAGGAGATGTTCAACGTGACCACCATTCTCCTGAATACACAGTTGCATTCTTCTGCGAAAATTTTCGCGTACTTGTCGGAAGTCGCCCATCACATTCTGCACTATCCCCGACGTAAACTGGATTCGTTGCTCTAATTCGTCCACCGTGGCCACGGGCGTTGAGTAGACCAAATTCTTCATATGTCCCCAGTAAAAGAAATCAAGGGGATTGAAATCTGGAGACCGAGCAGGCCAAACGATAGGTCCTTCTCGTCCAATCCATCTATTTCGGAAGTATGCATTCAAATGTTGGCGTACTATTACGGCGTAATGTGGTCCTGCACCGTCTTGCATGTACCACATGTCTCTTCGCACAATCAATGGCACGTCTTCTAATAGAGCAGGCAATTGTGTCTGCAGGAATTCGAGATATCCTTGGCCTGTTAACCGACGAGGGAGAACAACAGGACCAATAATCTTGTCGCCAAGAATTCCTGCCCAAATATTTGTTGAAAATTGGCGCTGAGTATTTCTTTCTGACAGCGCGTGTGGGTTTTCTTCTTCCCAGACGTGAGAATTACGTGTATTAACGGTGCCATATCGGTTGAAGTTTGCTTCGTCGGAAAACAATATCTTCGATAGGAAGCCTTCATCGGCTGTAATCATTTCCATCATCCATGTGGAAAAGTGAAAGCGGTTCTCGAAATCACCCTCTTCTAATTCCTGCACCCGTTGCAAATGATACGGGTACAGTTGATTGTTTTTCAGAATTCTCCAGACAGTGGTACTGCTTACACGTTCCTCTGCCGCGATTCTTCGTGTGCTGGTCGAAGGGTTTTCCTCGATTCGCTGCATCACCCTCTCTTCGAGGTGCGGATCTCGTTGATCACGTCCCCCCGATCTGTTACCCGTAACAGAACCTGTATCGCGTAATCGTTGATACAGTCTAGTAAATATCCTTCTATCGGGCACATTTCTCCTTGGATATTTTTGACAATAAATGCGAAGTGCTTCAGGAGTACTACCCTTCGCTTCACCGTAGCACATGAGCATGTCTGCGAGCTCCATGAACGAATATTGTCCTTCCATCGTAGAAAATTCGTCCGTACACACCACTTCATACACTACTACACACACACACCGTCACACACCACTTCATACACTACTACACACACACACCGTCACACACCACTTCATACACTACTACACACACACACCGTCACACACCACACGCAGAATAAAACTTATAAAAGAAAAGGAAAGAAATTTAAAAGGCCTAAGCTAAAGCTAAAACTGAAACTAAAACTGAAACTGAAACTAAAACTCTGACTAAATTCAAAAACACACTCTGCTTTCTACAATAGAAATACAGTAAAGTCTCGTTAGCCGCTCGCTGGGCAGGACTGACATTGAGCACGTATCGTGACAAAACCTTAATTCCGGGTGTGAGTTTCTCGCTTCTTTCTGGCCGAAGGGGGGAGCGAGATGGAAGACTGCGTGCGCGGCCGGCGTGCGCGACAGACGCGAACGCTCCCATGTAATCGTAACTGCTTAACGCATGCGCGCGGCGGTCAGATAACCACGCACGGATCCAGTCTTTCTTGCGCCATAGGCGAACTTGTCAAATTGAGCCCTTTATTATAGTACATTTATTTCAGTTTATTGATGTCCTTACTCTCAATTTTTATTCGTAGTTTAAAACCGTTGTAGTACAATGTGTAGTATTTTATTTAAAAATTTATTTTCAGCAATGCCAGCAATGAAAATACCATTTTGCACCTCTTGTCCACCTTACGCCCTAGCAGTTGCCTAATTATGCAGAGTAAAGTCATAAATAATCTCAAATAAATGTATTATAATAAAGGGCGCAATTTGAGAAGTACGCCTACGGTGCAAAAAAGACTTGAGCCGGGCCTGCGTCAAGATTTTGCGAAACGGTTCTCGTTGTCATCGTAACCGCTTGCGACCTTCGCGCACGCCCGTCACGCACGCAAAGGACGGAGTGTTGTGGCGTCCGAAAGACGGAGCGAGACAAAACATCAACGCGTCGTCTGTCTCGTAACTTTCCACGCTCGCTTTCAGTGCCTTCGCTCGCTCTCGTTCCATCTCGCTTTCGCCTTTACCGGACAAGAGTGAGAGAAACGTGGTAGGGAGAGCGAAAAGTCAGTATCCTGTACAGTACATCTTCTTATACTTCTCGCCGATTGCAGCCTGTGGTCGCGTTGACGACAGTCGTCAAACTGAGGAGACCTTGGCCAAATCCCTGCGCGACGGAAACGAAAAATGTTACGAATAAACAACCTACATACAATGTATCGCTACACCTTCGCCGAGTGGCTCAAGCGATGATACACAGCTTATGCAATAAATTAAATTCTTTATTCTTCATGGAATCGATAGGTATGGCAGTGACGCCAATGGATTCTCTATGTTTTTCCGATGAAAATCATACCAAATGTAATGTAAATTGGATTACTTTTAACGAAGCTAATTTTACATGAGGCCTGCGTGTGCCTGTGCTAGAGAATCACAGCTGTTTTGCACGGCCAGTCAATGCCCCCGCCATACAGTGTTGCGCACTAGAAAGCGACGAATCTGAAATTATTCTGCATTTCTCATCAGATCTTTGCGAAAGTGGCGTCGATCGATTCCTTATGGAAAAACATAGAGAATCCATTGGCGTCACTGCCATACCTATCGATTCCATGAAGAATAAAGAATTTAATTTATTGCATAAGCTGTGTATCATCGCTTGAGCCACTCGGCGAAGGTGTAGCGATACATTGTATGTAGGTTGTTTATTCGTAACATTTTTCGTTTCCGTCGCGCAGGGATTTGGCCAAGGTCTCCTCAGTTTGACGACTGTCGTCAACGCGACCACAGGCTGCAATCGGCGAGAAGTATAAGAAGATGTACTGTACAGGATACTGACTTTTCGCTCTCCCTACCACGTTTCTCTCACTCTTGTCCGGTAAAGGCGAAAGCGAGATGGAACGAGAGCGAGCGAAGGCACTGAAAGCGAGCGTGGAAAGTTACGAGACAGACGACGCGTTGATGTTTTGTCTCGCTCCGTCTTTCGGACGCCACAACACTCCGTCCTTTGCGTGCGTGACGGGCGTGCGCGAAGGTCGCAAGCGGTTACGATGACAACGAGAACCGTTTCGCAAAATCTTGACGCAGGCCCGGCTCAAGTCTTTTTTGCACCGTAGGCGTACTTCTCAAATTGCGCCCTTTATTATAATACATTTATTTGAGATTATTTATGACTTTACTCTGCATAATTAGGCAACTGCTAGGGCGTAAGGTGGACAAGAGGTGCAAAATGGTATTTTCATTGCTGGCATTGCTGAAAATAAATTTTTAAATAAAATACTACACATTGTACTACAACGGTTTTAAACTACGAATAAAAATTGAGAGTAAGGACATCAATAAACTGAAATAAATGTACTATAATAAAGGGCTCAATTTGACAAGTTCGCCTATGGCGCAAGAAAGACTGGATCCGTGCGTGGTTATCTGACCGCCGCGCGCATGCGTTAAGCAGTTACGATTACATGGGAGCGTTCGCGTCTGTCGCGCACGCCGGCCGCGCACGCAGTCTTCCATCTCGCTCCCCCCTTCGGCCAGAAAGAAGCGAGAAACTCACACCCGGAATTAAGGTTTTGTCACGATACGTGCTCAATGTCAGTCCTGCCCAGCGAGCGGCTAACGAGACTTTACTGTATTTCTATTGTAGAAAGCAGAGTGTGTTTTTGAATTTAGTCAGAGTTTTAGTTTCAGTTTCAGTTTTAGTTTCAGTTTTAGCTTTAGCTTAGGCCTTTTAAATTTCTTTCCTTTTCTTTTATAAGTTTTATTCTGCGTGTGGTGTGTGACGGTGTGTGTAGTAGTGTATGAAGTGGTGTGTGACGGTGTGTGTGTGTAGTAGTGTATGAAGTGGTGTGTGACGGTGTGTGTAGTGGTGTGTGAAGTGGTGCGTACGGACGAATTTTCTACGATGGAAGGACAATATTCGTTCATGGAGCTCGCAGACATGCTCATGTGCTACGGTGAAGCGAAGGGTAGTACTCCTGAAGCACTTCGCATTTATTGTCAAAAATATCCAAGGAGAAATGTGCCCGATAGAAGGATATTTACTAGACTGTATCAACGATTACGCGATACAGGTTCTGTTACGGGTAACAGATCCGGGGGACGTGATCAACGAGATCCGCACCTCGAAGAGAGGGTGATGCAGCGAATCGAGGAAAACCCTTCGACCAGCACACGAAGAATCGCGGCAGAGGAACGTGTAAGCAGTACCACTGTCTGGAGAATTCTGAAAAACAATCAACTGTACCCGTATCATTTGCAACGGGTGCAGGAATTAGAAGAGGGTGATTTCGAGAACCGCTTTCACTTTTCCACATGGATGATGGAAATGATTACAGCCGATGAAGGCTTCCTATCGAAGATATTGTTTTCCGACGAAGCAAACTTCAACCGATATGGCACCGTTAATACACGTAATTCTCACGTCTGGGAAGAAGAAAACCCACACGCGCTGTCAGAAAGAAATACTCAGCGCCAATTTTCAACAAATATTTGGGCAGGAATTCTTGGCGACAAGATTATTGGTCCTGTTGTTCTCCCTCGTCGGTTAACAGGCCAAGGATATCTCGAATTCCTGCAGACACAATTGCCTGCTCTATTAGAAGACGTGCCATTGATTGTGCGAAGAGACATGTGGTACATGCAAGACGGTGCAGGACCACATTACGCCGTAATAGTACGCCAACATTTGAATGCATACTTCCGAAATAGATGGATTGGACGAGAAGGACCTATCGTTTGGCCTGCTCGGTCTCCAGATTTCAATCCCCTTGATTTCTTTTACTGGGGACATATGAAGAATTTGGTCTACTCAACGCCCGTGGCCACGGTGGACGAATTAGAGCAACGAATCCAGTTTACGTCGGGGATAGTGCAGAATGTGATGGGCGACTTCCGACAAGTACGCGAAAATTTTCGCAGAAGAATGCAACTGTGTATTCAGGAGAATGGTGGTCACGTTGAACATCTCCTGTAAGACAATATTTTGTGCGTGAAAACATGGACAATCGCGGACGGGACAATCGCGGTGCGTGAAAACATGGACATTCGCGAGAAAACTAATCGTGGTGCGTGTGTGTAATTATGTGGACAATCGCGGACGGGACAATCGCGATGCGTGAAGACATGGACATTCGCGAGAAAACTAATCGTGGTGCGTGTGTGTAATTATGTGGACAATCGCGGACGGGACAATCGCGGTGCGTGAAGACATGGACATTCGCGAGAAAACTAATCGTGGTGCGTGTGTGTAATTAAGTGAACAATCGCGGTGCGCGAAGACATGGACATTCGCGAGAAAACTAATCGTGGTGCGTGTGTGTAATTAAGTGAACAATCGCGGACGGGACAATCGCGGTGCGTGAAGACATGGACATTCGCGAGAAAACTAATCGTGGTGCGTGTGTGTAATTAAGTGAACAATCGCGGACGGGACAATCGCGGTGCGTGAAGACATGGACATTCGCGAGAAAACTAATCGTGGTGCGTGTGTGTAATTAAGTGAACAATCGCGGTGCGCGAAGACATGGACATTCGCGAGAAAACTAATTGTGGTGCGTGTGTGTAATTAAGTGAACAATCGCGGTGCGCGAAGAAATGGACATTCGCAAGAAAACTAATCGTGGTGCGTGTGTGTAATTAAGTGAACAATCGCGGACGGGACAATCGCGGTGCGTGAAGACATGGACATTCGCGAGAAAACTAATCGTGGTGCGTGTGTGTAATTAAGTGAACAATCGCGGTGCGCGAAGAAATGGACATTCGCAAGAAAACTAATCGTGGTGCGTGTGTGTAATTATGTGGACAATCGCGGACGGGACAATCGCGGTGCGTGAAGACATGGACATTCGCGAAAAAATTGATCGTGGTGCGTGTGTGTAATTAAGTGAACAATCGCGGACGGGACAATCGCGGTGCGTGAAGACATGGACATTCGCAAGAAAACTAATCGTGGTGCGTGTGTGTAATTATGTGGACAATCGCGGACGGGACAATCGCGGTGCGTGAAGACATGGACATTCGCGAAAAAATTGATCGTGGTGCGTGTGTGTAATTAAGTGAACAATCGCGGACGGGACAATCGCGGTGCTTTGGATGGCCGTGTGGGTGATTTTTGAGGGCAATATTTTCAAAGGCAATGGCATTCACCCTCTCTACTTGAGAATCCCGTTGGGCGGGTTTTGATATGCCCTTGTGGATTTTTACGAGTAGGAAGGTTTAATGCCGAACAACGTTTGCGTCTTTTGATAAATTATCGCAAGTACCGTATGTCACAGTTTCGGCGAGGTAGGTAAGTAAGTATGCACTCTACATGGCAAATCCGTCACGCATCCGCCGCCACTGCATGCCCCTTGGCTGGCCTGCCTCGCGCGGCCCGCTGTGCGTCGAGTTGCCGTCATTCAGGCTGATTCAGGCGATCCAGACGTCAATCTTTAACCATCGATAATTAATAAACGAAGCATTTACCGCAATTTCGTCACTCTTGATTTTCGACTTATATATGCCTGTAGAATCACCCCCCAAAATATTGACTATAGGTAGAGTAACACCCTGTATACTTGCCAAATTCTCAAATATTCACTTATGACGATTTTTTGCACTTCATAAACCAAATACCCAAACCATTTGTCATATGTGGAGACTTTAATAGCCATAATCCCCTATGGGGATCTAACACACTCGACAGCAGAGGAAGAATTATTGAAAAAATCCTACTACTCAACGACTTAACTCTACTCAACACAAAGGAACCTACTCATTACAATCTATCATCCAATTCTTACTCTGCAATAGATCTCAGTCTATGCAGCCCGGACATTACCCACCTTCTTGACTGGCAGGTTCTCGATACTGCCTGGGACAGCGACCACTTTCCATGTAAAATCCACGTTGAAAATCCTAATTCTTCACAAAGAACCAACTCCAATGATGCCACACACTCCAAATGGAATCTTAAAAAAGTAGACTGGCAACTATTCAGAGACGAAATCAATAATAAAGTAACAAATATCAACCAACAAGATGATGATATGGATATAAATACACATCTAAACACTATAGTCCAAATTATATATGAATCTGTCGACATAGCTGCCCCCAAAATATCGAGCAAACCTGGACACAGGAAAGTTCCTTGGTGGAATGAAGATTGCAACTCTGCCAAGAAAAATTTTCATCATGCACTCAACATACTTAAAAAACGTCCTACCACTGAAAACAAAATAAATTTCAAGAAGCTCCGAGCAATCTACCGCAGAACAATGAAATTAAACAGAAGAGATTATTGGATTGATTATCTCTCTACTATAGACTACAAAACCGACCCTAAATTGGCCTGGTCTAAAATTCGAAGAATTAATGGGTGCAGAAAACGCTCGGAAATCACTTCATTAATAACACCTGATACGAGATTAGTGACTGACCCATTTGATATAGCAAACTGTCTAGCTTTAAAATTTGCAACCAACTCCAGCGATAACAACTACACTCCAGAATTCAGAAAACTAAAGAGTAGCAGTAAAGAACTATTGCTATCCGATATCCCTCCACCTGTGAACAGCCCTATGGAAGAACCATTTAAATTACAAGAACTTACCACAACTCTTAAATCTGTGAAAAATTCGAGCCCTGGACCTGATGGAATATCGAATCTACTTATTAAAAACCTCCCGTTATCAGGCACTACTGCTCTTCTCAACCTGTTTAACCGAATTTGGATTCAAAGAATCTTCCCTACAGCATGGAGAACGGCTATCGTAGTACCTATATTAAAACCAAACAAAAAGAAGCTAGACTGTACATCTTATAGACCAATTGCCTTAACCAACAATCTCTGTAAAATTCTAGAAAGAATGGTAAACTGTAGACTAATATGGAATCTAGAATCAAGAAATCTACTCTCTAATATCCAATACGGATTCAGAAAACTGCGATCAACAATAGATCATCTCACAATTTTACAATCATTAATCTGTAAAGCTTTTAATAACAACGAACATCTCACAGCCATAAGCCTTGATATAGAAAAGGCTTACGAAATGGTGTGGAGAACGAGGATTTTCAATACCCTCCTAAAGTGGGAAGTGGGAAACAACACTATTGCTTTTATTCTCAATCTGCTCACTGATAGATATATACAAGTTAGAGTACAACAAACATTATCCAATCCAGAATTTATACAAAACGGCCTACCACAAGGATCGGTCATCAGTGTTACTCTATTTCTCATTGCTATTAACGATATCTCGATTAATCTAGTTTCCCCAGTCAAAGGATGTCTGTTCGCAGACGATTTTACTATTCTATGTTCAGGAAAAAACACTGATTCCACCCAAAAATTACTGCAACAATCTCTCAACAAACTAAGCACCTGGGCGTCCCGAACTGGCTTCACCTTCTCAAGGACTAAATGTCAACACATCACATTTTGGAGAGGCAGAAAGATATTACCCCTTTTAAACCTTACGTTGGATTCATCATCAATCAAGGAAGTGGAATATCTAAAAATACTTGGACTTACATTCGACAAAAGATTAACATGGGCCCAACATCTTAAAAATCTTAAAACAAATTGCTCAACTAGAATAAACATTCTTAAAAGCATAGCCTGCAAAAGCTGGGGAGCAGAAAGTAGTGTCCTTCTCGCCACATATAAGGCTCTAGTCCGCTCAAAATTAGATTACGGATCTGTGATATATGATTCAGCCTCTCCTAAACTACTAAATATATTAAACCCTATCCAGAATTCCTGTGCAAGAATAATTCTAAATACCTTCTGTACTACTCCTGTATCTAGCATTCTTAGCGAACTAAATGAACCACCTTTGAACATTAGACGTAAACAATCATGCCTACTATATGCTCTGTCTGTTGCAACTACTCCTCAAAATCCGGCAGCTAACTATATGAAGATTGATAACACCACCACAATCCCCAACAATAGGAAAAAGAAAACTCCTAAACCCCTTGCCACTAGAGTAAAAAACTACCTCCAGGAACTCAATATACCTCTCCCTAATGTAGAAGAACGCTACCCTTTCCTTTATCCCCCATGGGCTTCTTTTGAATTCCCTTTAGAATCAATCTGCGATAATTACAAGAAAAAAGAAACCAACTGTCAAGTATTTATAAACGCATTCCAGGATTTCATTAACCACACAAACTCCAACTTCATCTTCACCGATGAATCTAAATCTCCTGAATCAGCTGGTTGTGCTTTCGTCACAGAAAATTCCACATCAACATACAGGCTACCTAACACATTCTCATCGCTTTCTTGCGAAATAGAAGCTATCAAGCAAGCATTAATATATGCAAAAGACGCAAACTCCAATAACTTCACTATTTTTACGGACTCCAAGAGTGCAATTCAAATCTTAAGCAACAGATCTCAATTCTCCTCCATCCAAACCATACAAAAACTTATTACAAACCTCAAGAATATAGGGAAAATCATCAAAATAGCATGGATCCCCAGCCACATAGGAATCATCGGCAATGAAACAGCGGATAAAGCCGCCCAAGAGGCATCGAAACTACCCATCATTGAGGATCTCAGAACAAACCTTCCAGATTCAAAAGAAATTATTAAAGAAGCCATTCATAGACTCTGGAACTACGAATAGCTCAACATCATCCAAACGAAGCTGCATAAAGTTAGATCAAGTGTCCAAGAGAAACCAAATACATCAGAGCTATCCAGAAAAATCAAGTCTCTCTTACCCGCATTCGTACCGGCCATTCGCGACTAACCCATGAGTACTTAATAACTAAACAGCCCCCTCCCGAATGTGAGTCTTGTAAAATAATTTTAAGCATAGAGCATATTTTGCTGGCGTGCCCTAAGTTTTCCCAGGAAAGGAATAGATTCAATGTTGAGACAAACTTGAAGGCTAACTTGAACAAACCTGAAAGCATCCAGAATGTATTACAATTCTTCGAAGCAACCAATTTACTTGACCTCTTGTAATTGAGCATTACGTAATTCTAATTCAGATTCTAAGTATGTAATTATTTTTACGAAGGTGGGTGGTCGCTAAGGACTCTCATTGTTAATGCGACCACCTTAAAATAAAGCACCACACAAAAAAAAAAAAAAAAAATTCAATAAAATCAGTCCACACATAACAGAGATATCATAATATCGTTTCATGGATCTGCCAGAATTTTAAATTTTTCTCCAAGAAATTTTTCGTCAACATAATACGTATACAGGGTGTCCCAAAAATGCTGCGTTTCCTTAAAGGGGGTGATTCTGGGGGTGATTGCAAACAACTTTTTCCTTTGCGAAAATGCTCTCCGATGTTTCGTTAACGAGATATTAATAAAAAGCACCGACCAATCACAGCGCGAGTCTGACGGCCGAGTTCCCGCGCTAGCGTGGCTACGAGCCGCGCTGCGACTGCGAGCAAGCAACTCGCTCGGCATGCATCGAAGAAACTTGCGTAGAATGGCAAATGAAAAAGACGTAACAAATAAAATCGATTGGTCCCAAACTAACCAATCGGGCCTGCTTATCTCTCGTGTCTAAACACACGCTCGAATTTCAAAACAAAAGCACGCGTCGACGTATTCGGTGCGAGAGACAGTGAGCTTGAAGTCCGATTGGCCCTAATCTAACCAATCTGCCCTGCATCCCTCCCAAACGGCCACTGTTCTGAAGAGGCCCTCTTCACAGCAGTATCTCCTCCGCAAGGCCCACCTTCTCTCGCACCGAATACGTCGACGCGTGCTTTTGTTTTGAAATTCGAGCGTGTGTTTAGACACGAGAGATAAGCAGGCCCGATTGGTTAGTTTGGGACCAATCGAATTTCAAGCCTACCTTCTCTCGCACCGGATACGTCGACGCGTGCTTTTGTTTTGAAATTCGAGCGCGTGTTTATACTCGAGAAATAAGGGATCCGTCTTTAATTTGAAGGTAGGACGAAGCAGGCGGAACTACGCGCAGTCAGCGGACCACCCCTTCTCTTCCTGTGTCTTTCCGCGAGGCGTATTGATGTTGGATAATACTCTGTAATTTCTAGTTCTTCAAAATTAATCAGGCTGATCAGCCAGAGTATTTCGCCAGGGTCGCGGTTTATTGTTCGGCGAGTCGGCGGTAGAGAACGGTTTCCTACAGTTTCGGATAATTTATGACTTAATTGGTTCCGCCTCGTAGCAGTCGTGTACTCAGGGTATCGGAAAGGGGAAACAGGAATGGTACGCATTTTCTTCTTTATAGCAACTCGAAGACTGTCTCTTCCCTTCGGACCCTTTCGAACCGATACACGTGGTGTCTGTTTTCTATCTCGAAGCAATGGGTACATTGGCAGTAGAAGGACTGAGCGCGGGCTTTTGTGAAAGTGTCCGTTGCACTTCTGCAAAACACGTGTTCCGAAAATGTGCTGGCTTCTTTTTACCTAAAGCCTCTTGCCCTGGTGGGAGTTAACTCATAATGGAACCAGAGAAGCTATTTGGGGGTAGCGGAAGTTGCTTGGAAAAAATCCTGTCAGTCAGCTAGCAATCGCGTCACAGAAATGTACACGGCCCAAGAATACTTCAAGATGATCTGGGTGTACGCCCGGAACAACGGGGACGCAAGTGCTGCTGCCCGAGAATTTGCGCTAGCATATCCTGACATAGAAACTCCAAGCAAGGATACATTTCGCCGGGTAGCGTCGCGGCTATACTCGACGGGGTCCATGATGCCGCGAGGCAGCGAGGTGGGCAGACCCGCAACAGCGCGAAATCTGGGCACCATCGAGCGAATCCTCGATGCCGTTGAAGCCGACCCAACCATCAGTGTGCGCGTCTTGAGCCGTCGCCTAGAGTAAGTGACAGTTCAAAATAACTGCAGCAATTATTAATTAAGAAAAAATGTTATCTAATAGTGGATGTTCTTGCATTTTGTTCTAGTGTCAGCAGGACGACGATACACCGCATCCTCACGGATCGCAGGTTGCATCGGTACAAATATGTACAGGTGCAACATTTGCACGCCGGGGATTACATCCTGCGGATTCAATATTCCAGGTGGCTGTTGGGAGAAGTGCTAAGGAATCCGTCGTTCACCAAATACATATTGTGGACGGATGAAGCAATTTTCAACAGAGAAGGTTGCTTCAATTCCCACAATATGCATGTGTGGAGCGACGAAAATCCCCTAGCGCTTCGTCCATGTGCAGCACAAGTTCGTTGGTCGATCAACCTATGGGCCGGCATTTGTGGCGAATTTATCGTTGGGCCGTACATTCTGCCAGACAGGCTGGACGGCCCAGCGTATAAATGTTTTTTAGAACATCTTCTGCCGGATCTTATGGACGATATTCCATATGAGATCCGACAGAACATGTACTACCAGCATGACGGAGCTGGGCCACATTACGCCGATAATGTCCGCGCTTATTTAGGTGAAACCTTTCAGGACAGGTGGATCGGCCGCGGCGGGCGAGAGGCCCACGTTGCGTGGCCCCCACGGTCACCGGATATGAATCCGCTGGATTTTTTCTTCTGGGGCTACCTGAAGGTAATTTCATTATTGCTGTTACTCTTTACTTATTCTTGTTGTAGGAATTATTTTTTTTATTTACGTTTTGTATTTGTTGTACAACAATCATTTCAGAATGAAGTGTATCGTCAGCCGGTGGATACCCCTGAAGAAGCCGTCGCGCTTATTCACGCAGCGGTGGCGAACATAACGCCACAAACTTTACAGGGAGTCCAAAGGCAGCTGATTCTCCGCGCTGAAACGTGCATCGAGAATGACGGTGGACACGTGGAACAGTTTTTAAATTGAATACAACCGGCCCCTTTCGGGGCCACCAATTTTTAAAACGTAGGAACAACACGCTCTTGAAAAGCAAATAAAGTGATCAGTGTTATTAGCCGTGCAGTGAAGTGAATATTCGGTACGTTGACCTGGACGCACCTGACATTGCGACCCTTAACTTTGGGTAGTGGGAATGTAAGGATACCTGGGACCAGCTGTGCACGGAGCACGTCCATCGATGACCAGGATCGGTTCGGTGACCCTGTGACACAGATTTTCAAGCTGCAAGTGAATTTCCAACAAGGGTGAGTTTTAGTTACTTTATTAGTGATAATTCATTTTTAAATTTAACGCAAGCGATGGCTTATTTCCGGCGATAATTCTCTAAATTCCCGTACGATAACATTTATTCGGGCTTTTTAAACAGACTTATTCGTTACCACCAACAGTGCTGACCGTTATTGAATTACGGATTTTTATCACAATAACGAACGACTATCACCTTTCGTTAATTTCCTGTTACATTACCTTTTCGTGGCTACGTTATTAACACAAGGAAATTTACGTATTCCTTATCCTCCCACTTCAAATAATTATTATTTTCGAATCTTCTAAATAAAAAATTGCGTATTCGTCTTTTTACGTTACACGTGATTTTCATCCATTTATCCTTGATTCATTATTCACTTTAAATAACGAACAAACCATGACAATATGTTCGATTTTATTTGTTACGTCTTTTTCATTTGCCATTCTACGCAAGTTTCTTCGATGCATGCCGAGCGAGTTGCTTGCTCGCAGTCGCAGCGCGGCTCGTAGCCACGCTAGCGCGGGAACTCGGCCATCAGACTCGCGCTGTGATTGGTCGGTGCTTTTTATTAATATCTCGTTAACGAAACATCGGAGAGCATTTTCGCAAAGGAAAAAGTTGTTTGCAATCACCCCCAGAATCACCCCCTTTAAGGAAACGCAGCATTTTTGGGACACCCTGTATGTTTTTTATATTGTAATGGAGTTGTAAATTATTAATACTAAGGCAATTAACATTTTTTCGGTTGCGCAGCGCCAAGTATTTTGAATCAAATATTTATTCGTATTAAAATATTTATTTGTATAAAAATATATCTGCATATTATTATTTAATACATTTTTTCTTTGTATAAATAGCCATTATGAGTAATGGAATTTTAGCTGTGCATATGTAGTTGTGTCATCTAAAGCGCAGTTGGAAAGCATCTTTCTTTCCGTCAGTGGGAATAGGGTAGGCGTTATCGAATTCGTTGTAGCTCCTGTTTGAAAGGAGGTACCACTCTGTGCACGCGACACAACGGTTTGCGGGACGCGTTTGGAGTAAGACAACGTCGCACCGAGGGCAATTGGGAAATGTGTAGGGCGTTTGGCAATAGTGAATTTGGTATACTACTTCAGTGTCCGTTGGATCTCGCTGTGCGCCCCGATTTGGGTATTTAATGCACATATTAGATTTCGGGATCTTTGTGGGTACCGTATGCAAGAGAATTTAATTTTATTAACAGTGGACGTATCCCACCGCTGTCACCAAATTTATGTCACGTCCTGGGTGGCGGGACTTTGATCGTAACATATATGGGGTAGAGAGGTTGCTCGAAGACTCTGCTTCGTAGGAAGATCTGCTTCACTATGAAGGCTATGCTTCGCGCTCGAGGGGTGGCATAGGTGAGGTCGAAGACTGTGCTTCGTAGGAAGACCAGCTTCTCTATGAAGGCTATGCTTCGCATTTGAGGGAGGGGTGTAGGAGAGCTCGAAGACTTTGCTTCGTAGGAAGACCTGCTTCGCTATGAAGGCTATGCATCGGAACTTGTGTCGACCAGGGAAGGCTGTATGGTGATTGTACACCCGAGTGACGCACGTGAGAGTACTGGCTTTAATTTATGGCTCAATAATTGGCTTACTAACTGCATCGCATGAAAAGAGGCGTAAATAGTAGGTTTTTACTATAGGTTTGAGAATAGCCATACGGGACTCTATATGAAAGAACGTTAGTAAACACGGGCAAGAACTCCCGACGCTCGCGGAGACCGATCCAAGTATTCCAGGTATTCCAGGCGAAATAGCGAGAATTCACAGTTAAAGGTAAAAGCGAAAGCGTTATTTATTGGAACGCGTAACAGATAGCAATAAACACTTTATAATTATGCGTTAGACATTCAGCATAGGCACATAACATTTATATAAGGTAAATCATAGATAATTAACGTTAGGCAAATTTGTATTAATAATAGCAAAAGATGCGAGGCAATGGAGTTAAACAATAAGGTGATTATATGATAAAGATAGCAATATAACAATATGAGGCTAGAGCCTAAGCAAGAGTGACCGATATAAAGATAATTAAACGATATAAGTGTAAAGCTATAAGCATAAGTCTAAGCACAGAAATTAAAACAAGAGAAATGGAAACGCTTACAGTGATGTAGACGCTGGTTGATGAACACTGAATTTAAAGATAAGTAAATACTGATCGAAAATACTAATATGATCGTGACTGACTGACTGAACATACTAAAGAATAATGAAGCGTGGGCCACGCGGCACCGGTATTTATACAAACTGATGGAATGTGAGGTATGCGAGGAATTTGCGGTATGCGTGATGACTCATGCCCAAAGTATGCGTCGCAATAACTCTGGGGTTTTTGTACGGGGCAAAGTTTGATCTATAACACTAGTTTACACTGAAAATGTACATTTGATGAGAGGTGACTTTTCTTATGGATTTTCTCCCGCTGAATTCGAAAATCAAGGTTAAAATTTTTTTCATGGAACAGTTTTTAAGATATTGTGATTTTTTCAATTTTTATACATCTTTTCATTTTAAAAACCATATGTGGAGCTAGATGTGCCAGATTTGGTCGTTCCTGGTACCAAATGAAAGACATTGAAATGATGAACAAATATGTATAATGGGATCTTTAATTGGTTAAGCGGTTTAAAAGATATTGATGAAAATAGTCCACATTTTAAGAAAAATTAAATTTTTGAGCTTATTCTGTGGCCACGGAAAAATAGACACCGATAAAAAACGTCCGGTTTCTCTTCATAAGCGCAAACCTGATACTTTTACGCAAAAAATAACACCCACCAGAAGTAAATCGATCGATAAATGACAAAGTTATTAGCGATGGAGTAAATTAATCCAAATCCCACATTTTAACAAGTGGCCATGCTGGCAACGTTTTTTTTTGTTCTCGCGTTGACGCCACTGCTACAGCGAAAACTGACATTTCGTTTTGAATAAAACATCACAATTTTGATTGTAAAAAAACATACGAAAGAACCCAACTTTATTCTTTAGAATATTTTAGAAATATAGTTTTGGCTCTTGCTCTGTCTTCGTTTGGTTTTGGGAGCCGTTTCTCTCACGAGGAACCATATGTAGCCTGCCAACATTTAGGAACTGCACTTCTCGTATTCTTTTATCCATTTCGGTGAAAGCAATGAAATAATTTCACTCAAAGTTATAGAGATGTATAACTTTATAATATAGTAGATGTGTAGAGATGAGCGAATTTCGATGATTTGGGCGAAAAAAATAGGGATGAAACTGATTTCGTCCTAGATTCAAGCGAAATCCTGGCTTCGTTTGACGTTCTTTATATGGTGAAACCCTTTCGATTTCGCCTGAAATCCCAAAAGTGTCCGAAACCCTCAGATTTGGGCTTAGTGAGAACCTTTAGAGTAGTGATGGGCTCAAGACCGCAACTTCGAAATCGATTCGAAGTTATTCAATCCTGTAAAGATTCCGATCGCCGATCGTCTCTCGTTTCGAGGCTCGAGAACCCGAGCATCGGAACGAGTCGGAAAAATTCGGGGAGGATCAGGTGAGATCTCGATACTCGAGACTCGAGAGTGATGTGAAATATATTTCTTGTCTAAAATTGAAACATACATCAATGAGATCTCCATCTATATATGCTCTAAGGTGAGAACATAGTAATATAATCAAAATTGTGTTATTTTATTCAAAACGAAATGTCAGTTTTCGCTGTAACAGTGGCGTCAACGTGAGAACGAAAAAAACCGTTGCCGGCATGGCCACTTGTCAAAATGTGGGATTTGGATTAATTCACTCCATCGCTAATAACTTTGTCATTTATCGATCGATTTACTTCTGGTGGGTGTTATTTTTTGCGTAAAAGTATCAGGTTTGCGCTTATGAAGAGAAACCGGACGTTTTTTATCGGTGTCTATTTTTCCGTGGCCACAGAATAAGCTCAAAAATTTAATTTTTCTTAAAATGTGGACTATTTTCATCAATATCTTTTAAACCGCTTAACCAATTAAAGATCCCATTATACATATTTGTTCATCATTTCAATGTCTTTCATTTGGTACCAGGAACGACCAAATCTGGCACATCTAGCTCCAGATATGGTTTTTAAAATGAAAAGATGTATAAAAATTGAAAAAAACACAATATTTTAAAAACGGTTCCATAAAAAAAATTTTAACCTTGATTTTCGAATTCAGCGGGAGAAAATCCATAAAAAAGTCACCTCTCATCAAATGTAGATGAAATATATTTAATTTTGTAAACTAGTGTAATTAGACTATAAGACAATGGGGTTTCGAAAAGGGGCACTCAATCCGTTGGGTGGATTTTTGTGGTTTTCATTGGTAGAGAGTGGGGGAAGGGAGGTTTCGAGTTAGAGGGTTTGGGGCGAGGGACTTGTTGCAGTTTGTGGTTGAGGAGGGAAATCATGCCTCTAAGGCGAAGAGGGGAAGGGGAATTTCGTGTATGATCAGCTGGAGATGGGGACCGCTAAGGTACATCTTCCAAGATCTGGGGATTGATAAAGGGTTAAGAGTTGTGGTTTTGTAGATAGTAGTAGATTCGTGGGTATGTCATATAAGGAGGAAGCTAGTTAGGACCGCGCGAAAATAGTGGGACGTCACAGGACTACCAAAATTTCCAAAAGTCGCAAGCAGATACCCACGAAAGACATAAGATTTGATTTGACATTATTTTCCATTATTTAGTGAATTTAGACAAAGATGCACTCTTTTCATTGTAAATAAATCGTTTTCATTTTGTGAAAAGTGTTGCCTATATCTGTGTTGTAATAAAAGCAATAGTTGTTTTTACAATTACCATGAAAAAAAAACAGAATACGCAGATATTTAAAATTATAACATTATTTTTCATTACTACTTAGTGTTCAAATATGATATCCCATATTAAAAAAATCATTTAAGTACATATTTATGTTGTTTTCAATATTTTCGATCAATGTTCGAAAAATTACCCGTAAGTCCGGGTGGGACTCCTACGTCCCATACCATAAATCAATGATTTTCACTTTATCAGCATTCCAACCGTGTAGCTTCCAAATCCGAAGTATAAAATAGAACATTTTAACGCTCAAAAAAATTCTACTGCAAGTTTAAAACATCCCCGTACCTAGAGGGTTAATTAAAAAACTAGGGGTTTCTTGGAATTGCAGAAAGCCAATATGAACTGTGTTTTGTAGAGAACAATTATTTACAACCACGTTATTTTGAATGAATTACATATTTTAGCTCCTAACATCATCATTTTTGGAGATAGAATTATTTTAATTATGTATAAAAATTATGTAGAGTTGCAAATATTTGTCGCTATAACTTTTGAATATGTACTCTATAAAGCAAATCGAATAAATAGCACAAAAATCTTCAGGTTCCATGAGGTTCCTGAATATCTCGACCTTTTCCACCGAAAGTTATTGAAAAAATATATTTTAATTCTGTTACTTGGAAATTAAAATACTCATGGCTGAAGCTTGATTTACTACTTATTTATACCTCTGTCACGTCCCGGGTGAAGGTCTTAGGGGACAATGACATAGGGGAATTAATGGGGCCCACGCGAGAATCTAGAATCCTGCACACTGTGTTTCGGGGATTGTCAGGCGCGAATCTTAAATCCAGCACACTGAGGGTAAAAGGGGTTAAGGCGTGAATGTTAAATCCAGCACACTGAGGGTAAAAGGGGTTTAGACGTGAATGTTAAATCCAACACACTGATCGTATAAGGAGGTTTAGGCGTGAATGTTAAATCCAACACACTGATCGTATACAGTGGCGGATCCAGAGGGGGGCGATCGCCCCCCCCCTCCTCTAAGAATAATAAATTATTCAATAACAGGTAAGTACTGCAATTATTCTGATTTCTTGTGATGTATAAATAATTAATGTGTATTTAATTATTCAGGCTATAGTATCAGATAGATATATTAAAATATAAATTACAAGCAAATTTTAAATCTCGTAAAAGAAAATTAAAAAATGTAGGTATGTACTTTTACACGTTTCGTTTCATTATACTGGTATAAATACCGGGTCGCCGGCAGCAGTAATCAGACTTGGTTCTGCCACCGAACCTACACGACTGAGGTCGCTTTAACTAGCCCCTCAGTCTCGCTAGAAGTATTCTTTAAACTTCCTTATCCTTCCGAGGTCGCTTTCGCTAGCCCCTCAACCTCCTGTCCGAGGTCGCTTTAACTAGCCCCTCACACCGTTCCGAGGTCGCTTTAACTAGCCCCTCACACCGTTCCGAGGCCGCTTTAACTAGCCCCTCAATCCTTCGAGGTCGCTTTCGCTAGCCCCTCAAAATCCTTCGAGGCCGCTTTCGCTAGCACCTCAAACATCCTTCACGTGTCACTTTTCACTAACCCTTCTAACTCTAAAGCGTGGGCCAGCTAATAGGCACCAGAAGAAATCCTTCC
Organism: Andrena minutula; assembly: GCA_929113495.1. Classification (NCBI taxonomy): domain Eukaryota; kingdom Metazoa; phylum Arthropoda; class Insecta; order Hymenoptera; family Andrenidae; genus Andrena; species Andrena minutula. Next base: position 46,067,123 of record OV815993.1, on the reverse strand, counting down.
ACTATATCATCGACCTAGCGTCGCGATCAAACTCACTAACTCGACCAAGCGTCACTCTCTGTATCTCGGACTTAGGTCGTAACCAAATCAAATTCACGTACTAAATCGACCAAGCGTCACTCTCTGTATCTCGGACTTAGGTCGTAACCAAATCAAATTCACATACTAAATCGACCAAGCGTCACTCTCTGTATCACCGACTTAGCGTCGTAACCTAAATCAATCTATATTCGTAATTAGCGAACAATACGTCGTTACGTATCTTATATTAATTAATTATAATTATTCATACGACTTCGTGTCGCAACTTATTTTTGAATAAACCTTGTTATGATTTACTAAAAGAAGGACTCTTGGATCGTGAAATTCATTTCTTAATCGCACGTCACCCGAACCCATCCCACAAATTCACGGGTAACCGCTCTATTCGTGGATAACCTGTAAGGAACGGCAACGTCTCGTTCGAGAACGTTACACACGTAATAACTCTGCGAAATTCGGCTAGTCATACGGTTGAGCGAGAGCTATACAAAAGTAAGTTTGTAAACACCGTGATACTTTCCGCGGTCGTTGCCCGTGATCAGCTGTTGCGGTAGCTCGTTAGGATTTATGGATCTTCGTAGCCGTAGAATTGACACAATAAATCTAAGCGTGATTTAAAGTAACACTGTTTATTCCGTTAAAACACGGGTAAGCCATGCACTGTAAAGCGATAGTGGTTGGGCTTTATAACAATACGTGACACGTTAAGCAATAGCACATAATGGTTATATAAATGGTTATTACAATGAAATAAGAGTATGAATATGAGATACAAGTATATAAGCCAAACATAGAACTGAGTAAAGCATACAGATTTGCTACGCTAGCAATATGAGCAATGAACGTTAGCAATAGTAATAGCAATAATATGAATAAGAAAAGTAATAAGAATAGCAATACACAATATATGATGATGGTGATGTACAATAGTATTAAAGATAATTATAATCTCTTACAATGATTGATGGTAGTGGTTTAAATAATCTTTTCGCTGGTTTGAATAACGACAACTTCCGTCGAAAACGACTGTCTTTTCGGTCCTGGTATTTTGGCGAAAGAGAAGCGTGTCCCTTCGATCCTGGTATTTCGGCGAAAGAGAACTTCTGTCTCGGAGCCCTTGTATTTATATGATTTTACAATGGGTTGCGGGGGTACGCGCGGTATGGACTTTGACCCGTTTATATAATATTTTACAGTATGAAAGGGGGTGCACAGTATGCACCTTGACCTAATTATGAACATGCGTCACAGTAACACTTCCGGGGTTTTTGTAGGGACCAAAGGTTGGTCTATATTTGGACTTGCGGTTTTTCTTCTGGGGTTTTTATACATGTGAATTTGAAATGCTCAACTCCTCGAATGGGTTTTGGGCGTTTTGATAGGGAACGGGTGGTAGTGGCTTTGACTTCTTTGGTCATGGAGAGGGTGTGAGACGTGGTCTCGATTTAAGAGATTTGTGGGGCGAGGGACTTGTTTAGATTCGATGTGAGGGAGGAATTTGTGCCGCGTTGGGCGAATAAGGAAAGGGGATTCACTGATTGACCGTCTTGAGATGGGGACCGCTAAGGTACATCGCCAAGGCGGCCAGTGGTCAGTGGTAAAGGGGTAAGAGTTGAGGTTTGGGGAGATTTGAGTAGAGTTGTAGAGTGGTTTATGAGTGGGAGTTGTTTTAACTGCGCGCGAAAAATCGTGGGACGTCACACCTCTGCAATCCATTATTCAAAATAAAAAGAAATAAATCACGATACAATTGAGCAAGTTTTGATATATAGCTGATACTGACGCATTCTAACAATCAGGGTTACAATGTAAGCGGCCGACTCACGCTCGCCAAGCTGACTCACCGAGTCTGGGCGAGCCGAACCTAGGGATAAATCGATACCACGAAGGTATCGATACTTTTACTCATGGCTTGTATCGAATAAAAGTATCGATACTTTTACTCATTGCTTGTATCGATTAAAAGTCTCGATACTTACTTGTATCGAATCACAATGAATACTTTTTTATTCATATATAGAATCTGACTTTTTTGTACTATAGGTAGAGTACGTGTCCCTATTACGGCGCCCTGTCCCAATTTCGGTGCCTTTATACTTAAAGAAGCCGTACAAAAAACTCGCATAAATGAATAAAGAAATTTTTTTTAATTAAGTTGAACTATTAATGTATGTGTTGCAAATGACAGGGTTGCATTTTTAAACAATTAAATCATAGTACAAAAAATTAAGAAAAGAATATGAAGATTTCGATGGATTTACTCAAATCCTTACCGGAAACAGTAATGAGCACGTATTTTATAAACGTAAATAAATTGATAATTGTCATGATTTGCATTTATGTAAAGTGTTAATTATATCATAAAAGGTTCCAATTTAATGAAAAATGGCAAACTGAGCACATTTGAAACGTTTTCGTATTTTTTAAAGTGAAGCCAGTAATAGGGAGAGAAATTTAACGCTTGTCCCAATTACCGTACCCCTCAGCGCCCACTGGCTCCCTCTGCAACTGCTAAATCTATCTTGGCGTTGATTGGTTTGACGTCACGGCGTCTTCATGCGCATGCGTGGCGTGTTCCTCCTCCACCCGGAGACTCTTCGTCCGGGGAGAAAATTCCCCAAAAAGGGCACCGTAATTGGGGGCATCGTAATACGGGCAACGCACTTTTCAAGGCACCGTAATTGGGACAAAAACATGTATTTTTATTTCAATTAAAACAATATGAAAAATTAACATTTTTTACCAGAAAAAAAATGGGATGAGGAGGGAGAATGGACATATACAGGAGGGAAGGGGGAATTCGGTTATAGATTTTGTAGTGGGGAATGAGGAAACAAGGGAGAGGGTAGAAAGGATGGAGGTGGCGGAGAGAATTGAGTCAGATCACCATCCGGTAGTAGTATGGCTGAGGGGGGAAATGGAGGAGAAGGGGGAGAGGAGGAAGAAGGGTGTGGGGAAGAGAGGGGGAGAGGAAACTGGACGGCGGAGGGAAGGGAGGAATTTGCAAGGAAGTTTGGTAAAAGAGACGGGGGAGGGAGAGGAATAGAGGAGGAATGGGCAGAGCTGAAGGAAAGAGTGAAAGGAGCAATGAGGAAGGCAGAGGAAGGAGGGCAGAGGGGAAACAAGAGGGGATGGTGGGACAGAGAGTGCAGAGAGGAGAAGGGGAGGGTGAGGAGAGAGCTTAGGAGGTGGAGAAGGGGGGGGGGAAGGATTATAAGGAGGGGAAAAAGGAATACAGGAGGATATGTGAGGAAAAGAAGAAAAAGGAGGTGGATAGGTGGCAGAAGGAGGTGGAGGGGATAAGATCGGAGGAACAGGTTTGGAAGGTGGTAAATAGGGAGAGAAAAAGGAGAAGGGGGTAAATGAGGAGATAAAAATAGAGGAATGGGACGAGTACTTCAGGGAGTTGTTAGGGGGGGGGGGGGTGGAGTGGAGGGTGAGAAAGGGGGCAGTAACAGAGAGGGGTGAGGATGAGGAAGGGGATATAGAAAAGGAGGAGATAAAAAGGGTAGTGAGGGGGTTGAAGGATGGGAAGGCGATGGGAGGGGACGGAATACCCAATGAAGTGTGGAAGTATGGGGGGGTAGAGGTGGAAGAATGGTTGGGGGAGGTCTGTAATAGGGTGTGGAAGGGGGAGGGTTGGCTGGAAGATTGGAGAGTAGGAGTGGTGGTGCCGGTGTTGAAGAAGGGGGTGGGGAAAAAAGTAGAAGAGTACAGAGGATGACGCTGACACAGACTGCATATAAGGTATATGCGTCTGTGTTAGCTGAAAGGTTGAGCAAAGAGGTAGAGGAGAAGGGGATCCTACCACCAAGTCAGGCGGGGTTCAGGAGGGGGATGGGATGTATAGATTGCATATACGTTTTGAATTATCTCATCAACAGACAGGTGGAAAGGAAAGGGGGGAAGCTGGTAGTGCTGTTCCTGGACATGAAGGCAGCATTTGACTCAGTGGACCGGGAGGTGTTAATTAGGGCAATGAGGGAGAGAGGAGTGAGTGAGGGGTTAGTGGGAAGGTGTGAGGAGGTGCTGAGGGAGACGGTAAGTAGGGTAAGGGCGGGAGGGGAGGAAGGGAAGGACTTCTGGACGGCAAGGGGGGTGAGGCAGGGGTGTCCGTTAAGCCCCAGCCTATTCACCTTGCTGTTGGCGGACTTAGACGAGGAGTTGGAGAAAGGGGGGTGGGGAGGGGTGAAGGTGGGGGGCAAAAAAATATATACATTGGCATACGCTGATGATATTGCGGTGCTGGCGGAGGACGAGGAGGGGATGAGAGGGATGATGGGAAAGATGGAGAGTTACTTGGATAAGAAGGGGCTGCAGGTGAACGTGGGGAAAACAAAGATGATGAGGTGTAGAAAGGGGGGAGGGAGGTGGAAGAAGGTGACGTGGAGGTGGAAGGGAAAGGTGGTGGAGGAGATAAAGGAATTTAAGTATTTGGGGAACACGCTGATGAGGAATGGGGGGCAGGAGGCACACGTAGGGGAAAGGGTAAGGAAGGGGGCAGCAGTGATGGGTCAGGTGTGGGGGATAGGGAAGAGACGGTTTGGGAACGATTGGGGGAGGAGAGTATGGCTCTTCGAGAAGTTGGTGTGGGCTACAGTTAGCTATGGAGTGGAGATATGGGGGTGGAAGTGTAGGGACAGAGTTGAGGGACTGCAGGAAAGTTTTTTGAAGTGGGTGTTGGGGGTGGAAAGGTGTACCCCAGGATACATGGTAAGGGAGGAGATGCAGAGGGAGATGTTAAGAGGGAAGGCGGGGATGAGGGCATGGGGGTATGAAAGGAAGCTGGAGGAGGGGGGTGGGGGGAACTGGCAAGGATGTGTTGGGAGGAGATTAAGGGAAGGGCGAAGAGGGGGAAAGTGTTAGGAGGGTGGGAAAAGGAAAGGAAGGAGTACTATGAGGAAAGGGGGTGGACTATAGAGGAGATAGAAAGAGCGAGGGGAGTGGGGGAGCTGAAGGGGGAAGAATTGGTGAGTAGGGAAAGAAGAATGCAGGAGGAGGAAAGGTGGAAAAGGATTAGAGAGTCAGAGTACAACAGGTGGTACAGGATGGTGAAAGGGAAAGGGGTGCCAGGGTACCTGAAGAAGGGATGGGGGGAATGCAGGTGGCAAAGGGTGGCGAAATTTAGACTGGGGAATGGGATGCGGGGAGGGAAATATTGGGAGGAGGAAGAAAAGAGGAAGTGCAGGGTATGCGGGTGGAAAGAGGAAACGTGGGAGCATGTTTGGGAGGAGTGTATGGGTTGGCAGGAAGGAGGGTGGCAGGAGAGGGTAGGGGAGGTACTGGATGACGAGGGTGGGGGGGAGAAGTGGATGAGGAGTGTGGAAGAAAGGAGAGGGGAAGGAGTGGAGGAATGGGTGAGGAAGGAATGAGAGTGAGTGGCGGCGTGCGGAAGCGGAGGTCAAAGGATAGGGAAGGGGGGTGAGGGAGGCGTACGTGACGGAGGAGAGCGGGCGAGCGGGCGAGGGAGCGAGCGGGCGAGCGGGCGAACGAGGGAGCGAGAAAGAGGGCATAGGATAAGAAATAGATATAAGGAATAGAATAAGGTTTAGGTTAAGGTAAAATGTACAGAGGGGAAAAAGGATTGTAATCCCCAAGGGGAAACAAATAAACAAGATTATACCACAAAAAATGCCTTAATAAAGAGAAAGGTTCAAAAAACCAATATAAATTTTCATTAAGCAAAATTAAAGTAAGGGAAGGCAGTAATTAATTCGTGAGCAAGTCGGCTTCAAAGCACCGTAATACGGACGCGTACCCTAGGGTTACATGGCATTCCGTTATCTCCTTTATTCCGTTATAACTCTTCCTTTTGTCTGCTACCAAGAAGGTATCGCAACCGAAAACAGTGCTATTAAAAATATTTGATATCGAGAATTGAAACCGTTATCGATATACAGGGTGTCCCATCTGAGACTGGACAGCGGGATATCTCCTAACGTATTGGAGATAAAAAAATGAAAAAAATATGGCATCGCATGGTTCGAAGGGGCTGATCTATTAGCGCGATCGAATTTTTTTTTCGATTATTATTTTAAAAGATACGATGGTCAAGTTCGGTTTTTCAAATGGAACTATTTTTTCTGAACACCTGAGTTCATAGTGCGTTCCAAGACAAATTCAATGAGCATTAATGTATACACTTGATTTTCACTGATTTTTGAGATATTGCGCTTGCAAATTCACTGATTTTCCCTGGAAAAAAGCCTGCTGAAATAGCAAGGACCGGTGGCGGTCATACTGGCGCCACGGGTGGTACTGCCCGTTGAAAGTGATACTTACGTGCCAAAGGTCGATGCCGAGACTGGCAGGCCCAAAGGCTGGACAATTCTTTTCCGCCAGAAATGCTACTTAGGTAGGTACATCTGCGGTATCGAGAAGCGCACCGTTACTTTTATTTCGCACTTGCTTCTACGCTTGGATGGCCGGTTCATTTTGGAGGGATGCAAGCTCGATTGGTTAGGTTAGGAGGTGTGAAAGTTGCTAGACTAAATTTCAACTATAGGGAGCAGATTGTATTAGAACCAATCGGATTTCCATCCCTCACAAACGGCTGCTCTCTTGATACCTCCTCCCCAATGCCCACCTTCTCTCGCATGGAATACGTCAACGTATGCTTTTCTTTTAATATTGAAGCTCGTGTTTACACTCGAGAGGACCACGCGTCGACAGCGGGCTACCCCTTTTCTTCCTGTGTCTCTCCACGAGGAGTATCGACGGTGGATTGTAGGAGCGTAGATGTCGGGATGCCAGTTATTGAATTCAGGAGACGATAGAAACACTTTATTACAAAACACACATGTGCTATAATAAATGATCGAACTTGCGCCCCACTTCGCGCAGACCGATTACAGGGTGATTGGCTCGGTACGCCTAAAGGTGGTCGCCCACTAGGCCGAAAGGAACCGAAGCGAAGTTCGTCGGCGCTCTTCTATCATATGGGCGATGCATAATCGCTGCTGTTCTATCATATGAGCGATGCGTGGCTGTCGCGCGTCGCTTCGGTTCCGTTCGGCCTAGTGGGCGACCACCTTAATCCGCCTCGCAACCGTGACGAGGTCAAGCCAAAAGGTATGAATCCTGGGTCCTTTTTCCGAAGAAAGCCATAAAATTCGATGGGCACTACGGGGTGTTGTCGTCCCAGCCACGGGATGAAATGCAGAATTACCCTGTTTCTGTTTCAGAAATAAAATAATTTTTTATTCTTTATCGTATGGATATGGAAGTGTCGCCGATGAATTCCTTGCGGTTTTCCGATGAAAATCATGCCAAATCTCGTGTAAATCGGACTACTTTTACATAAGGAATACAAATAGCTTGTGTCAAAGTAGTCCGATTTGCATGATATTTCGTATGATTTTCATCAGAAAAACACAAGGAATCCATTGGCGTCACTTCCATATCCATGCGATAAAGAGTAAAGAATTATTTTATTTCTGAAGCAGAAACAGGGTAGTTCTGCATTTACGCCCCTCACCACGTGGGCAGGGACAACACCCCGCAGTGCCCATCGAATTTTATGGCTTTTTTCGGAAAAAGGTATGCATCCTTGGCCGAACGCAGCGAGTGGAGGTCGACCCCCACAGTCGAGGGGTGACATCTGTTTCAGAAATAAAATAATTCTTTATTCTTCATCGTATCGAAGGGAAGTGACGCCAATGGATTCCTGGCGTTCCGTCGATTAAAATCATACCAAACAACATGCAAATGGGACTACTTTGACACAAGCTATTTGTATTCCTTATGTAAAAGTAGTCCGATTTACACGACATTTGGCATGATTTTCATCGGAAAACCACAAGGAATCCATCGGCGACACTTCCGTATCCGTACGATAAAGAATAAAGAATTATTTTATTTCTGAAAGCAGAAACATGGTAGTTCTGCATTTACGCCCCTCAACACGTGGACAGGGACAACACCCCGCAGTGCCCATCGAATTTTATGGCTTCTTTCGGAAAAAGGTATGAATCCTCGGCCGACCGCGGCAAATCGGGGTCGGCGCCTCGTAGTCAAGGGGTGACATCTGTTTCAGAAATAAAATAATTCTTTATTCTTCATCGTATCGAAGGGGAAGTGACGCCGATGTATTCCTGGCGTTCCGTCGATTAAAATCATACCAAACATCATGCAAATCGGACTACTTTAACACAAGCTATTTGTATTCCCTATGTAAAAGTAGTCCGATTTGCACGACATTTGGCATGATTTTCATAGGAAAACCACAAGGAATCCAACGGCGACACTTCCATATCCATACGATGAAGAATAAAGTATTATTTAATTTCTGAAACAGGTAGGTACAGGGTAGTTCTGAAGCTACGCCCGACGAAGGATGCGGCCTGGTACCCCATAGAGCCTCACCTCATTTCTATGGCTTTTTTTCGGAAAAAGGTATGCATCCTTGGCCGAACGTAGCGAGTGGAGGTCGACCCCCGCAGTCGAGGGTGAAATTGTGAAATATTCATTTAAGCGGATTAAGAAATTCTTTATTTTTCATCGTATGGATATGGAAGTGTCGCCGATGGATTCCTTGTGGTTTTCCGATGAAAATCATGCCAAATATCGTGCAAATCGGACTACTTTTACATAGGGAATACAAATAGCTTGTGTCAAAGTAGTCCGATTTGCACGATATTTGGCATGATTTTCATCGGAAAACCACTAGGAATCCATCGGCGACACTTCCATATCCATACGATAATGAATAAAGAATTATTTTATTTCTGAAGCAGAAATAAGGTAGATCTGCATTTACGCCTCTCCACTCGTGGGCAGGGACAACACCCCGCAGTGCCCATCGAATTTTATGGCTTTCTTCGGAAAAAGGACCCAGGATTCATACCTTTTGGCTTGACCTCGTCACGGTTGCGAGGCGGATTAAGGTGGTCGCCCACTAGGCCGAACGGAACCGAAGCGACACGCGACAGCCACGCATCGCTCATATGATAGAACAGCAGCGACTATGCATTAGAGCTGTACGAGTACTTGAATATTCGGGTAGCTTGAAATCCGAACCAATCCGGGACTCGGTTTCCGAGCCGAGCCAGGTACCCGAAAAAACCGAGCGGCTCGAATAGAACCGAGTACTCGAATTTTTTTCAAGCGGCCCGAAAGAAACCGGGCGGATCGGATAGAACCGAGCGGCTCGAATAGAACCGAATACTCGAATTTTTCCAAGCTGCCCGAAAGAAACCGGGCGGATTGGATAGAACCAAGCGGCTCGAATTTTTCCAAGTAGCCCGAAGGAAACCGGGCGGCTTGGAAAGTAAGCGAGCGGATCGTAAGAAACCGGGTGGCATGGAATGAAACGAGCGGTCCGATAGAAGTTCGAGCAGATCAAAAACTATTTGTCCGATTTATTTCAAGTTTGGTATATATGTTCTTAATGATATTATCTAAAACGTAGCCTATCATTTTTTTTATACGATAACCCATTCGTATGTAATAAATGTTTTAAGTTTGCCTTGTTAGGTAAAAAAAGAATAGTGATATTCACCTTGCTCTCATTTGTAGAATAAATTTTTTCTTCTCAAATCCGTATGCTACATTGTATATATTTTATTAATGAACACTAGAATCATGGTCTTTCTCATGTTAGATAAACCTGGGTATCATAATTTGATACATAGCTCGCGCGCATAATATTTATACAACATATGCCTTAATACATGCTCTGCACATAAGAATTAACGAAATAATTTTCAATCTCATAGTTTCTGTAAAAAGAATTCGTCTAGTTTAGTATTGTTTCGAGCGTCTCAGATTGGCGTAACACCTTAATAAAGGGTGTTGCCTGTTAATGGCTAAATAAGTATAACTGAATAAAAAAAAGAAATAGGTATAATATAGACTGCGGAATTTTATGCAAATACATGTTTTTGTAGTAATGGATTAAACAAGTGGGACTTTGACCGATCTATATTTCAACATTAAGAGGATTTTAAAAATATATTTGTAATTTTGCATATTTCGGGTATTTTTCATGGTTCTCGCATATACGGAATTTGTTTACAAATTAGCTCAAGTAATTGTTAAAAGTTGCTGAACCTCGCTTTTAAAGTTTAATAGCTTCATACCTATGTTAAAAATTTTATGTAAGTGTAATAGTTACATTATATTCAAAAGTTTAGTAATTTGTATTGAAGGGATTAGGGTTGTGCTCTGGAACGCGGTATATCATACTTGCATTAACTTCCGCAGTCTAGGTGTAAATAAATAAACGAATAATTCTTAAACAATAAACAACTAAAACAACGTCCATTTTTTTATTTAATTAATACAAGGACGCAATACCAATCCGTTTGAATGAGGATGGGGAATACTTCTGCAAGAGCGTATGAAATTACAAGAAATAAAATAATTGTATTTAACCAACATTTGCACAGCTTAATTATACGCTGTAGCTTATTTCGTACATTGGATTACATACATACTTCATACATGATGCACGCATACTATGTACATACTACATAACACTATATTCATGCTATACATATACATTACTTATTATATACATGGAACATACAGTATAGGCATACAATGTACTGTTAGCCCTACGCACGTACTATACTCGAAGTCATGTAAGAAGGATCTTTTTCGCGCATGTAGAATAATCTCTTCAACTGTCGCGAGGTCTCTGTTCCCCCACTTTACCACCCAGGTAACATGCACCGGGTAACCAAATAAAACGTGTATTCTATTAAATTTGCAGTAAAAAAGAGACAATCAAATCCGACAAAAAGTCGAAACACGCGGTATATACAAAAGTGGCACCACACCAATGCTTTCGGCGCAGCACGCATCCGCAGCCGAAAGACCATTGGTGGTGACATAGCCAATGAGCGCCAACATGCGCAGAACCGGTCTAAACTCGTCGGTCGCCACAATCCTTCTTACATGACTTCGAGTATAGATGCTACTATATACTATTACATTATATTACATGAGGGGGACATATAGTATTGGTATTTGTTTCACTTTCCGATGACTTTTTTAAATTATAATTTCGACCGTAATATTTAGTACGATTATTTGATTTCGGCGCACAGGTTCGGTCAATTTTAAATCATTAAAACACAAGCTATTTAGCAATAGATAATAAAAGCTTTCGACTTATTAAAGGACTAATTGATCGTGCGATTTTACTTTCGAATCCAGAATTCCGACTAGCTAATTTGCTTCTTCTAAAAAACACCTTAAAACGTAATGGATATCCTATAGATATGGTTTCTTCTATTATTAAAGAACGTACTTTCGAAATTTACCATCCATTATTAACAGAAAGACAGAAAGAACTAAAGAAAAATGAAATAGGATCAATTAATTGGAGAAACACCGTTGTTTTACCATTTTGTAATAATATCTCCAATGACATAAGAAGAATCTTTAGAAAAGTTGGAATTCATAATATTTTTAAATTACCGTTTTACACGAAACAATTGTTCCCTTTAATTAAAGACAAAATACCTCTTTTAAAACAATCTAACGTTGTATATTCTATCCCTTGTTTGGGTTGTAATCAAGTTTACATTGCACAAACATCTAGACTTTTAGAGAGACGAGTTTATGAACATAAAAGAAATATTTTCGTATCCCCTATACAACATACTGCTTTAACTAAGCATTCATTAGAGTTTGATCATAGACTTGATTTCGACAATATTAAAATTGTTGATAAGGAAACTAACAAGGGAAGGTCCCGAACCCGGAAATTCAAAAAATTCTGAAACTTTGTGGATATGTAGGGGATTTCCTCCTGATTACAACGCAATTTTTTGTTGCTGCCCAAAATCACTCTAAGGGGGTGAAATTAACCCCTGAAGATTCGACCCTTTTTCGATTTTGTGTTATAACTCGCGAACTGTAAGAGATAGAAAAAGAATCTCAAGACGAAAGTTACTTCTTTTAATTAGATCTATCAAATAGTAAAAGTTAAATCAATTGTTTAAACAATTAGAAAAAAGTTATAAACAAAAATATTAATAATGTTTTTTACAATTCGTTGTTTCGCGTGAAATCTGAAAAATATAGCCGGCACGTAACAGTGGTTTAAATAATTATGAAACAGCATAATCCAATTTTTTTCAAACAATTTCAACTATTGTTGTATCGCGGAACTGTGCTCCTCGACAATCGAAGAACTTTTGGATCCCATTGTAACGTGCCTTAAGCTGCATATCGAACAATGTTTTTCTAACATTTATTAGAACAATTTTTTATTTTTTACAACAATAGTTCATGTGTATGAAGTTAGCCCCACATTTTCTGAGAAATTAAAAAATCATTGTTGTACTAGTTTTGTACCGCATTGTACTGTCGAGAATTTTCAAAAATTTGGAAATTTGGAAGGTAGCTCCCTTTTTGAAAAAAATCATTTTTTTTTCGATTGTACAGCACTGTAATAGTTGCACCGAGCATTGTACCGTTCAAAGAAAGGGTGTATCAGTAGTTTGCAAAAGAAATAAAAAAATGTAGTCTGTCCCAAGTCACTTGTTATTTCCTAATAAATGTTAGAAGAACATTGCTCGTCCTGCAGCTTCAGGTACGTTACAATGGGATTGAAAAGTTCTTCGATTGTCGCGTAGCACAGTTCCGCAATACAACAATAGTTGAAATTGTATGGAAAAAAATATGGATTATGCTGTTTCATAATTATTTAAACATCCAGTTCAGATTTCACGCGAAAACCCGAATTTTAGAAAACATTCATATTTTTGTTTATAACTTTTTCTAATTGTTTAAACAATTGATAAAACCTTTACGCTTTGGTAGATCTAATTGAAAGAAGTAACTTTTGTCTCGAAACTTTTTTTCTATCTCTTACAGTTTGCGAGTTATAACACGAAATCGAAAAATGGCCGAATATTCAGGGGTTAATTTCACCCCAGTAGAGTGATTTTGGGCAGCAACAAAAAATTGCGTTGTAATCAGGAGGAAATCCCCTACATATTCACAAAGTTTCAGAATTTTTTGAATTTCCGGGTTCGGGATCTTCCCTTGTAAATCAAGATCGAAACGTCGAAAGCTTTTATTATCTATTGCTAAATAGCTTGTGTTTTAATGATTTAAAATTGACCGAACCTGTGCGCCGAAATCAAATAATCGTACTAAATATTACGGTCGAAATTATAATTTAAAAAAGTCATCGGAAAGTGAAACAAATACCAATACTATATGTCCCCCTCATGTAATATAATGTAATAGTATATAGTAGCATCTAGTACGTGCGTAGGGCTAACAGTACATTGTATGCCTATACTGTATGTTCCATGTATATAATAAGTAATGTATATGTATAGCATGAATATAGTGTTATGTACTATGTACATAGTATGCGTGCATCATGTATGAAGTATGTATGTAATCCAATGTACGAAATAAGCTACAGCGTATAATTAAGCTGTGCAAATGTTGGTTAAATACAATTATTTTATTTCTTGTAATTTCATACGCTCTTGCAGAAGTATTCCCCATCCTCATTCAAACGGATTGGTATTGCGTCCTTGTATTAATTAAATAAAAAAATGGACGTTGTTTTAGTTGTTTATTGTTTAAGAATTATTCGTTTATTTATTTACACCTAGACTGCGGAAGTTAATGCAAGTATGATATACCGCGTTCCAGAGCACAACCCTAATCCCTTCAATACAAATTACTAAACTTTTGAATATAATGTAACTATTACACTTACATAAAATTTTTAACATAGGTATGAAGCTATTAAACTTTAAAAGCGAGGTTCAGCAACTTTTAACAATTACTTGAGATAATTTGTAAACAAATTCCGTATATGCGAGAACCATGAAAAATACCCGAAATATGCAAAATTACAAATATATTTTTAAAATCCTCTTAATGTTGAAATATAGATCGGTCAAAGTCCCACTTGTTTAATCCATTACTACAAAAACATGTATTTGCATAAAATTCCGCAGTCTATATTATACCTATTTCTTTTTTTTATTCAGTTATACTTATTTAGCCATTAACAGGCAACACCCTTTATTAAGGTGTTACGCCAATCTGAGACGCTCGAAACAATACTAAACTAGACGAATTCTTTTTACAGAAACTATGAGATTGAAAATTATTTCGTTAATTCTTATGTGCAGAGCATGTATTAAGGCATATGTTGTATAAATATTATGCGCGCGAGCCATGTATCAAATTATGATGCCCAGGTTTATCTAACATGAGAAAGACCATGATTCTAGTGTTCATTAATAAAATATATACAATGTAGCATACGGATTTGAGAAGAAAAAATTTATTCTACAAATGAGAGCAAGGTGAATATCACTATTCTTTTTTTACCTAACAAGGCAAACTTAAAACATTTATTACATACGAATGGGTTATCGTATAAAAAAAATGATAGGCTACGTTTTAGATAATATCATTAAGAACATATATACCAAACTTGAAATAAATCGGACAAATAGTTTTTGATCTGCTCGAACTTCTATCGGACCGCTCGTTTCATTCCATGCCACCCGGTTTCTTACGATCCGCTCGCTTACTTTCCAAGCCGCCCGGTTTCCTTCGGGCTACTTGGAAAAATTCGAGCCGCTTGGTTCTATCCAATCCGCCCGGTTTCTTTCGGGCAGCTTGGAAAAATTCGAGTACTCGGTTCTATTCGAGCCGCTTGGTTCTATCCGATCCGCCCGGTTTCTTTCGGGCAGCTTGGAAAAATTCGAGTACTCGGTTCTATTCGAGCCGCTCGGTTTTTTCGGGTACCTGGCTCGGCTCGGTTTTTCGAGCCGAGCCAGACTCGGCTTGCTTTTTCCGGGTACTCGTACAGCTCTACTATGCATCGCCCATATGATAGAAGAGCGCCGACGAACTTCGCTTCGGTTCCTTTCGGCCTAGTGGGCGACCACCTTTAGGCGTACCGAGCCAATCACCCTGTAATCGGTCTGCGCGAAGTGGGGCGCAAGTTCGATCATTTATTATAGCACATGTGTGTTTTGTAATAAAGTGTTTCTATCGTCTCCTGAATTCAATAACTGGCATCCCGACATCTACGCTCCTACAATCCACCGTCGATACTCCTCGTGGAGAGACACAGGAAGAAAAGGGGTAGCCCGCTGTCGACGCGTGGTCCTCTCGAGTGTAAACACGAGCTTCAATATTAAAAGAAAAGCATACGTTGACGTATTCCATGCGAGAGAAGGTGGGCATTGGGGAGGAGGTATCAAGAGAGCAGCCGTTTGTGAGGGATGGAAATCCGATTGGTTCTAATACAATCTGCTCCCTATAGTTGAAATTTAGTCTAGCAACTTTCACACCTCCTAACCTAACCAATCGAGCTTGCATCCCTCCAAAATGAACCGGCCATCCAAGCGTAGAAGCAAGTGCGAAATAAAAGTAACGGTGCGCTTCTCGATACCGCAGATGTACATACCTAAGTAGCATTTCTGGCGGAAAAGAATTGTCCAGCCTTTGGGCCTGCCAGTCTCGGCATCGACCTTTGGCAGGTAAGTATCACTTTCAACGGGCGGTGCCACCCGTGGCGCCAGTATGACCGTCACCGGTCCTTGCTATTTCAGCAGGCTTTTTTCCAGGGAAAATCAGTGAATTTGCAAGCGCAATATCTCAAAAACCAGTGGAAATCAAGTGTATACATTAATGTTCATTGAATTTGTCTTGGAACGCACTATGAACTCAGGTGTTCAGAAAAAATAGTTCCATTTGAAAAACCGAACTTGACCATCGTATCTTTTAAAATAATAATCGAAAAAAAAATTCGTTCACGCTAATAGATCAGCCCCTTCGAACCATGCGATGCCATATTTTTTTCATTTTTTTATCTCCAATACGTTAGGAGATATCCCGCTGTCCAGTCTTAGATGGGACACCCTGTATGTACAGTATTGTCTCCATATGTACCCGATTTGGCGTATACGATATAGGCCTGTCGCTATCCCCACCTGGCATCTGTCTCACTCTTGTCCGGCGAAGGCGAGAGCGAGATGGAACGAGAGCGAGCGAGAGCCAGTAAAAACGAGCGAGGACGGTACGAGACAGACGACAGCGTTCATGTTTTGTCTCCCTCCGTCTTTCGGGCGCCGTGACACTCCGTCCTTGCGTGCGCGACGGGCGTGCGCGATGGTCGCAGGCACATACGGAAGCACGAGACCGCAACGCAAAAACTTGACGCAAGCCCGGCTTTAGTATTTTTTGCGCGCTAGGCCAACTTTTCAAATTGTTGCTATTGCTGAAAATAAACTTTAGAATTAAATATTACAAGTTGTACTATAAGTGGATTAAACTACGAATAAAAATTCAAAGTAAGGTTATTAATAATCTCAAATAAATGTATTATAATATAGGGCAGCGCTGTTCAAGGTCGCTCCCGCGGGAGATTGGGGTTCTCCCACTCTCGTCCGCGTTGTCAGGGATACCGCGCGACGCTAAAGAGGCGACCATGACAGACCAGCGTGTCCGGCGCCGAGCGAGCTCGGACGCCCGATACGACATGTGATTAGTGACACGCGGCGTCGCAGCCAGCCAATGCTACTACTTCCCGGTATAAGTTGTCAGTCTTGGTGACCTGTACTTTTCAAACAATTCTGAAACTAGAAATATCATAAACAAGCCTGACACATAGGTACGAAAGTCAACGAATTAACCTGAAATGACCCATATCCAAGTGACAGACGGCTCGCCGGACGTGCAGCCTTCTTAGCGTCGCGCGGTCTCCTTGACGACGGAAGGCACGCTATGCGAGAGAAAGATTGGAAGGGGAAGCAGGCGCGTGAGGGGCCCCTACGCTGGACAGCGCTGATATAGGGCGTAATTTGAAAAGTTTGTCTAGGGCGCAAAAAAGACTTGTGCCGTGCCTGGCTATCTGACCGTCGCGCGCATGCGTTGGGCAGTCACGATTCCATCTGAGTGCTCGCACGCCCGCGCGCAAGAAAACCGGTCCATCTCGCTCACTCCTTCGGCCAGAAAGAAGCGAGAAACGCACACTCCGAATTAGCGGGGAAAACGCGGGGACATATGGAGACAATACTGTATTTTAATATTAAATATATTTTAAAAGATGTCGAAAAGAACAGTTTAGGAAGGCCTGCGAAGCCGAAAGACTGGTGAGCCAAGTGTATCTATGTTTGCTTTCATCTTTCATGTAGAATGCCGATACTCGCCCATTCGATACGAGTACTTTTAATCGATACCTACTTGGTATCGCAACCCTAGGTATCGATACTAAAATTACTTGGATCGAAACGAAAGCCTCGATACTTTACTTGTATTTACTTGTATCGATTCATCCCTAGCCGAGCCGAGCTGACTCGCCGTCCGACTTCACCTGAAGACTGGGCTTTTCAATGAGACAATTTCGCTAAAGGTACACATATTGACGTACATATTGCGATCAAAAATCGACAAAAGAAGAAGCAATGTGTACATATTTCGTATTCAACAAGTAACTACATATGCTCAACATCGAATCGCATAACATCGATGACTGTTGCTAATTTACACAGTTCGACAGCAATCTGAACTTGTAACATTCAATAGCCGTTTCCTATTGGTTTTCGTGTCTTGAAAATGAATCCGCAAACCGTTTGTCGCTATCACCCTCAGTTTTTGTGAAATTCGATTTTGAAAAGAACTGAAAATTTTCAACTTTGAAGATCTTTTGTGTCGAAACGGTCATAGTTAGTCGGTTGCTCGTTGCATCATATTATTCTATGAATCCTCCCGAATACAACGATGTAAGTTATTATTGCATTATGAACATTTAAGTATGTTTAAACAACGATCAAAAGGAAAAAGACCCGAAATGCACCAATTTTTGCAGATATCTTTCAATTTATTTCCAAATCTAAGGGTCTCGGAGAAAATGTGACCACTCCACGCGATGCAGCAAACAATTTTCCTTCGGAAAGCATCAACAGATGTGATATGTCACATTTCGTTTTCAATACAGAAGCGAAATGGTTTGGCAAAACACGCGGTGCCGACAGTGGTAGTCACGCGTGTTGAGCGATTGTGTTACGCTGAGCGGCAGCGGTTTGCGGATTCATTTTCAGCACACGAAAACCTATATGCAATGCCTATTGAATGTTACAATTCCGAAAGAAAGTCAAATTTTGTCGAACTGTCTTATCTTCTACATCACAGAAATAAAATCTGAATTACATTTTTTATCCATTGAAAATTACGTACAAGGATTGAAATAATCACAACAGCATTATAAAGGAAGCATATCTAACGAAACGCGTATGGGACATTCCACGCGAACTCAGACACTTTTTGGAGTAACATTTCGGAAGTGGCTCAAATTTGAATATGTTGTAGTCTTTAGGGATGCATAAACATGTGTAGAAGGATTTTTGAAAATGTTGAAAAATATAGATTTTACAGCTGTTTGAAGGTAAGTGCTAACTTTTTCTCAATAAATTATAACTATGGAAGTAGTAAACGGATGGAGATGAGCTTTACGGGGATTTGTAGAGAAGACATTGAAGTTTTAAGGAAAATTTATTTCAATTTTTAAAAAAAAATATTTGAACCATTTCTGTGCAATTATTATAAACAAATGCATTTTTTTAACATGGGGCGCGATTTTAAAAATCTGAAAAAATCAGAATATAGCCCTATCCTTCCCCTTCATGGTCTAATTGTCAAAAATATGGACATTTTAAAATTGGCCCTGTAAAAATTGCCGAAAGTTGACGCTGCGTCAAAATCACACCGATTCAACTGCCTGAGCCGTGCGGTACTCGCAGCGGCCAAGCGGATATATCTGCTATTCTTATACAATGTTCTCGAATATGGTAAGTATTTGTAAAAAACTGAAGAAAGACAACTTTTACTGTTTTTTATACACAACATAATACGGTAACTCAATTTTTGGTGTTCGCAATATTTTCCGCGAAACGAAGGTGACCCTCAGTTTTTTAAATGGAATGCTATATATTTGATTATCCAATATGAAAGCGACTGTCAAGCCAAATTCAACCATATGGTATACTATGACCATCAAGACTACACATGGTTAGAAATGAAATTCATGAGATATGAAATTCAATCTACTAGATAGATAGTTCGATATATTTATTTAATTCCTAACCATGTGTAGTCTTGAGGGTCATAGTATACCACATGGTTGAATTTGTCTTGACAGTCGCTTTCATATTGGATAATCAAATATATAGCATGCCATTTAAAAAACTGAGGGTCACCTTCGTTTCGCGGAAAATATTGCGAACACCAAAAATTGAGTTACCGTATTATGTTGTGTATAAAAAACGGTAAAAGTTGTCTTTCTTCAGTTTTTTACAAATACTTACCATATTCGAGAACATTGTATAAGAGTAGCAGATATATCCGCTTAGCCGCTGCGAGTACCGCACGGCTCAGGCAGTTGAATCGGTGTGATTTGACGCAGCGTCAACTTTCGGCAATTTTTACAGGGCCAATTTTAAAATGTCCATATTTTTGACAATTAGACCATGAAGGGGAAGGATAGGGCTATATTCTGATTTTTTTTTAGATTTTTAAAATCGCGCCCCATGTTAAAAAAAAATGCATTTGTTTATAATAATTGCACAGAAATGGTTCAAATTTTTTTTTTTAAAAATTGAAATAAATTTTCCTTAAAACTTCAATGTCTTCTCTACAAATCCCCGTAAAGCTCATCTCCATCCGTTTACTACTTCCATAGTTATAATTTATTGAGAAAAAGTTAGCACTTACCTTCAAACAGCTGTAAAATCTATATTTTTCAACATTTTCAAAAATCCTTCTACACATGTTTATGCATCCCTAAAGACTACAACATATTCAAATTTGAGCCACTTCCGAAATGTTACTCCAAAAAGTGTCCGAGTTCGCGTGGAATGTCCCGTATACTGGTTTGAACGTTTGATACTAACAAAACGCATATAGTTTGTGTAACATATATAACGAGATTTCAAATTCCTACATTTCGTCTCATCGGCACGAAAGTTGCAGAAACGTGCTGGTGACATTTTTCACATGAAAATGAGTCCAAACAGATGGTTCCAAAACCAAAACCGGAGCCGGGATATGTGGGAAGAGGCCCAGGGTGGAAAGATCCATCGCCCTGGGCCCACATGTATCGGTCTTTCAGGCGGAGGTGCAGGCTATCAGGAGCTGTGCCAGATTGAATCTGGACAAGGGGTATGAGGGCAAGCACATCTATATTTGTAGCGACAGTCGGGCCGCACTGGGGTCTTTACACAACACAGTGGTGAGATCCAGTCTGGTACTAGACTGCGTGGATACACTGACGCAATTGGCTAACAGGAACCGCGTCAGTCTACTATGGGTTCCGGGGCACGCCGGAATCAAGGGAAACGAAGGGGCAAACGACAGGGCTCGAGAAGGAGCGCGAAATCCGAATCGGGACCCGTCTTGCACCGTAGGTGTCTCCATGGGGACTGTGAAGGAGTGGACGAGGTGCTGGATCAGACAGCAACTCGAACAACTCTGGGAACAGACCCAACAGATGAGACACGCGAAGGCTCTGCTGAAGCAGCCTTCAAAAAAGTTAGGGGCGACACTCAGCCACCTAAACAGGTCGCAGT
The DNA here is from genome assembly GCA_929113495.1 of Andrena minutula. Lineage (NCBI taxonomy): Eukaryota > Metazoa > Arthropoda > Insecta > Hymenoptera > Andrenidae > Andrena > Andrena minutula. The sequence goes on along the minus strand of OV815993.1, from coordinate 46,046,517 downwards.
TGCGACCGCTTGTGGGGATGCTCACAGGAAACTGGCACACGAGGAAACACCTGGCGCGCCTGGGGATCGTCGAGGGACCTAGGTGCCCGCGGTGTGGGGAGGACGACGAAACGCCGCTCCACCTAATGACGCAGTGCGTGGATATGGCGGCCCAGAGACAGTTATTCCTGGGAGCTGCCTTCTGTCGCACGGCAAACCTGGAGGACACACCCCTGAGCGTGCTTCTCGGATTTATGCGAGAGGCCGGCCTGGCGGAAAGCCCTCCTAACTAGGACTGCCCGTACGGGCTCGGGCACAATGGTCCAGCAGGACTGAGCGCCCGGTTAACGCCCCAATTAAAAAAAAAAAAAAATTTTTTTTTATATATTTTCTGTTTTATATTATATTTTTTTATAATGAATTTTTATATTTTTTCTTTTTTCTTTTCATATTATATTTATTATTTTATTCTATTCCTTTTATTTTATAATGTTTTATATATTTTTTATTTTTTTATTTTATATTTTTATATTTATTTATTTATATTCTATTTTCTTTTTTCTTTTCATATTATATTTATTATTTAATAGTATTTTCTTTTATTATTTTATTTTATGTTCTTTTATATTTATATGTTTTTATATTGTATTGTGTTTTATTTTCTATTTCAAGTGTATTTTTATATTTTTATATTCACTTATATTTATATATTTTTATATTTTTATTGGTGAAGATGTGTGAACCAAAATAGAGCAGATAAGTAAATACATTCAAGAAAAAGAAAGAGAGATGAAAATAAAAGAGTCAAAGTTCTTAAGAGAATTAAGGGAGGTGGCAAGGAAACCAGGAAATAAGCCGAAATACTTATGGGTGAAAAAAAAAGAAAAAAAGGAGAGGAGAATTGGAAAGGATAGGAAGATTCATATAGGATAGTGAAACAAGGGGATGCAAATATTGGCTAATGAACGAAGAAAGGATATGTAGGCTTTGTAAGAAAGAGGAAGAAACAGTGAAGCATGTGATTGAAGCATGTGCAGTAAGTGGAGAGAGTGGGAGGAATTGGAAAGAGGTAATTAGAGGAGAAGGAAAAACTTGGCTATTCTACGGGAGATAATAGGGAGAAGGAAAAGATGGGAAGAACAGGAAAATGATAAAAGAAGATTATGCAACATAAAATAGATTAGGAAACACTTGTAAAATAGAAAAAATTGTTATGACCCAGCAGGATACATTAGAACGGTAGGACTTACATTGACACAATCACGGGAATGAAATGGAAAGAGTATCGAAAATCGCGGAAATTCCCGAAATCAGCGATTTTCGACCTTATTACCAATATGTGATGGAAATTATGCGAAATCAGCGATTCCCGAAATCAGCGATTTTCGACCTTATTCCACGATCTTTAAACGTTTGTAACTCAGAGCAACGTTAACCAATTTTGATGAGATTTTAGGCATGTATATAACTTACTTCAATCTACAAATGAGTTTTTTTGAATTTTCATTACAGGCTCACAAAAAAAAGTTTAAAAAACGACCTTTACTATTTTCTTCGCTATTCCGACCAATTGCAATTTATTCCAAAACGACGAAACACGTCACTTAGAAAACTAATCCTTCTAGGTCCTCAAAAAAAAATCAAGTCGTTTAGACCAATTCTAAAAGAGTTATGCGATTTTAAAAAGTGTCCAAATACTTTTTTTACTAACTGTATATATATATATATGTCTTAAACGTATATTATTTCTCAATTTTATTCACCCATCATCCTCCTCTCTTTGCCACCTAATTCTGAGATTCGACGTTTCCGAAAAAAGTATTATATTTTGTTCGTGCCTTCATCTCGCTGCCAAATGATATCATCCCGCGCGGCTGCTCCAGAGGAGTCAAATTACACACGATCGTGCGATACGCTGCAACGTTAAATCAGAACGCTTTAAAAACTTGTTAGCTTTAGAATGCTGGCTACATAATGGTTCGGAAAAAAATATGTCTGTTTGCTACATAATAGTTCGTTATATATCGGTGATTAAAAAATGATTATTTCTCTGTGTTGGGGAAAAAATTTCCATCACATATTGGTATGGAAAAAAATTTCTGCTGACACCACATACTTTCTTTCTATGATTCGAGCGATCTTCGCGCTGTCAAATGTCGTCACCCTGCACGGCTGCTCCAGGAGACTCAAGTTACATACGATCACGCGAGACGCTGCGACGTTAAATCGGAACGCTTTAGAATACTGTTAGCTTTAGAATAGAATGTGATTGTACTCTCAATCATATTGTGGATGATGCTCGTAGTAAAAAATGTTAAATTATATTCTTTTCATTTTATGATTTGTAACAATATATATCATAAACGTATATAATTTCTCAATTTTATTTACCCATCATCCTCCTTGCCACCTAACTTTAAGATTTGCTGACGCTGCATAATTCTTTCTATGATTCGCGCTGCCAAGTGACATCACCCTGCACGGCCGCTCCAGAGGAGTTGAATTACGCGAGATCGCGCGATACGCTGCGACGTTAAATCGGAACGCTTAATACTGTTGGCTTTAGAATAAAATGCGATTGTACCACCAAGTATTGCTGTCTCTTTCCCTCCTAGAATTTTAGCTTTAAAATGCATGCTCCGTCTCTTATGTAGTGGTGTCTCTTTCCCTCCTAGAATTTTAACTTTAAAGTAATGCTCCGTCTCTTTCCCTCGAAGACACGGTGTCGAAAAACGCCGATCTTTCTCGACATCGTCCGATAAAAATAAATTATTTCTCTGTGTTGGAAAAAAAAATTCTAGGACAGTTCCCACCCTGGGTTAGGTCTGAAAAAATTTTCGGGTGGGCCAAGTTCTGAACGAGATTTTTTCGGGGGTCAATGCCTCCCTCTGAAAAATTTCCGACAGTGCGCCAGGTCTGGAGAAGCCTCCGCGGCGGCTCAGCCCAGACTGATCCTCCCTCTATCATCGCGGCTTCCCCCACTCCGTGGCTCGTGCGCGCGCAACCGGTCTTCCTCTCCCCGCAGGCCCCGCGCCCAGGTTTCCCTCCGCCCCGCTCCCCCGCGCGCCCTCACTTCCCCCCCGCCCCGCGCCGGTTGGGGAGTCGGGGAGGGGGAAATGGCCTTGAAAGTGAATTAGAACCCGCCTTGTATTACTACTAATGGGAAAATAAACAAAACCGCAGCAATGTAGATTAAATTTTGTGACAGGACTGCGCGAACATCATCCGTTAACTTCACGCTATATCTGTCACTCTCTCCATGCGAGCGGCGGACGCGGGCTCTTGTTGCACAATAACAACAACGGACAAAATTGAAATAAATTAAAAAAGGTAGTAAAGTCACTTTGTCGCAATTATGAAGTGACATTACAATGCATGGAACAATTAAACAGAAATAAATAAATTATGAAGTAACGTACAAAATAAGTAGGAAAATAAAAATACTGATAAAATAAAAAAATAAAAATGCTGCGGTTATGTTTATTTCCCCGTTGTTAACATAAAATAACGGATAGTAAATTTTGAAATAAATGCATATTTCTTTGCTCTACACATTTCCACTAATAATGAGCGTCTTGGATTTTAATCTATGAGGACTGCTAGGAATAAAATACCACAAGACTTTATACATATCAGTATTCTGGTTTCCTTGTCATCTCTACGAGATATATAACATTCGTTTCCATTCTATTCTTTATTACCCCACCATCCCCCTCTATTTATTTGTGTCTTCCATTATAAATCCCTTGATTTATTTACTTTGGACAAGACTTTATTCATCTGAGTATTCTGGTTTCCTAACCCTTGCCATCTCTACGAAATATATAACATTCGTTTCTATTCTATTCTTTATTACCCCACCATCCCGCTCTATTTATTTGTGTCTTCCATTATAAATCCATTGATTTATTTATTTTGGACATTACAAATTTATCGTTTACAGTCTCAAAATTATTATGACTTTTTTTGAGGTTCATTGTAATAAAAGTCATTTGACATTTATTTTTGGCGTCATTTACGCTACAGCCTCGTGAACAGAGCCGATCGCGCAGATTTATATAATTATGACAATCATAGGCAGATGTTGCCACAGTGGTGTTTCATCATGAATTAAAAGTGTTCTAGACGGGAACCTGTGGATTGGTAGTGCCCTCACCATGTTCATGAAATACTGTAGAATATTAGCGATGTGAAAAAGCGGACCCTGGTAAGCTCGAATGCAATCGAATATCGAACGGCCACAATCGTTTGAGCTGAGTGTCCATTCCATTACTCATATTGCGGACATTATAATTAATCCATAAAAAAAGAATCCCATTTAAAAACATTGTCTTAAATTAATAGATTTATTACCAAATTAATGATCCGATATACAACAATTGCGCCAATTATAACAATGGCTATTTATTCGAATAAAAAATATATTAAATAATATTAAACAGATATATTTTTATAGAAATAAATATTTTAATACGAATAAATATTTTATTCAAAATACTTGGCGCTGCGCTACCGAAAAAATGTTAATTGTCTTAGTATTAATAATTTACAATATCTCTCTTACAATTTAAAATACATAAACAAATACATACACATATTGGAAACGCAGTCAGATTTATTCTACATATATTCTAGTATCATACATAGCATATTCACATGCACACATACAGACGAACGCACTAGAAAGTTTGTTATATTATACATGTTTATTCAGTATAGCAACACCAATTCGGGTCGCAGCGCCAAGTACTTTGAATAAAATATTTTGTTTGGGATTGGCCCAAACGGCCACGGGCCAAGCCGGCGCGGATTCACTACCGAAACCGCGCGCATTTTTAAACTCACTAAACGCGACCCGATCGCGGAATGATCGCGGTGATGCGATCGGTCGGGCCATCTGTTGACGCGCACCTCACCTAATTAGACAGCTGTCTCGGTTTATCGTGCGAACGGCTTTGTTCGCCGATGCGGTCCTCGTCCTGCTCAGGACGAGCGACTGTTGAGTGGGGTGCTGACGTCACAGAATTCGGCGAAACGGCCCGATCCATCACCGCGATCTCTCTTGCTCGAATCGTCGACTTGACGACACGTACCGCTTTTTATCTCGCGTGCTCGCGCTCTACTGGGACGTTCCAGCAAACTTTTCCGAACTGCTCGGTTCAACCGCTAATTCGCGCGGACTTTCGGGTTAGAATAAAGAAGTATTACTTCTGCGATTAGTTTAGTTAAAGCGACGTGTAATATTGTGCTAACGGTTTGTAAATATACACTGGTTGTGACCTTAGTTTTTAAACGTAACGGCTACTCTTAACGTCTATCCTTAACGTCTATCTTACACGCTAAATTAATCATAATTCTTAATCTAACACGCGAACGTTGAAGCTTCGTCGTTTCGATCCGGAACATATTTATTCGTATTAAAATATTTATTTCTATACAAATATATCTGTTTAATAGTAGTTTTATTTTTTATTTTATCGATCCTCTCAGGGATACGATCTTCCTTATCCTCGCCTCCATCCTTACATTTTCCTCTACTTAACTTAACTTAACCTATCCTACTTAGCCTACCTTAAACCTACATCGCTATTTACATATTTATATTTATATTTATATACATATTTACAAAATTCCCCGCTCAAACCTCTCCTCTCGCTCGCGCGCTCCCTCCCCGGACCTCCGCTTCCGCTCAACTCTCCGTCCACTCCAATCTCTCATTCACTCCCCCGTTCCCCCACACACTCGTCTCCTTTCTTCCAACTTCCTCATCCACTTCTCTCCCTCTCCTTCATCTCCTAGTACTTCCCCTGCCATCTCCTGCCACCCCTTTTCTTCCCCCCACCCCATGCACTCCTCTCAGACATGCTCCCACGTCTCCTCCCCCCTCCCACAAACCCTGCACTTCCTCTTCTCTCCCTCCTCCCAGTATCTACCCCCCCCCCTCATTTCACTACCCAGCCTGAACCTAGCCACTCTTTTCCACCTACTTTCCCCCCACCCCTTCTTTAAATACCCCGGTAGCCCTTCTCCCTTCACCCTTCCGTACCATACTTTATATCTGGCGCTCCCTATCCTTTCCCACCTCTCCTCCTCCTGTACTTTCCATTCTCTGCTCACTAATTCCTCTCCTCTTAGTCCCCCATCCTCCCTCATCTTCTCTATCTCTTCCAGCGTCCATCCCCTCCCCTCATAAAACTCCTTCCTTTCACTTCCCCCCCCCCTCTAGCACCTTTCCCCTCCTGAGCCTCCCTTTCACCTCCTTGCTAACTCCCCCCCCCCCCTGTCCCTCCTCCAGCTTCCTCTCGAAAGCCCACGCCCTCATCCTCGCCCTACCCTTCATCATTCCCCTCTGCATCTCCTCCCTCACCAGATACCCCGGCGTACTCCTTTCTACCCCCAACACCCACTTCAGGAACCTTTCCTGCATCCTCTCTATTTTTTCCCTTTCCCTCCATCCCCACACCTCCGCCCCGTACCCCACCACCGGCCATACCAATCTGTCATACAGCCACAATCTCTTTTCCCAGTCTCGCTTAAACAGCCTCTTTCCAATCCCCCATACCTTTCCCATCACCGCGGCCCCCTTCTTCACTCTTTCCTCCACGTGTCCCTCTTGCCCCCCATTCCCCATCATCGTGTACCCCAGGTACCTAAAACTCCTCACCTCTTCCAGTTCCTTACGCTTCCACCTCCAAGTCACTCTCTTCCACCTCCCTCCCCCCTCCTGCATCTCATGACCTTTGTTTTTCCCACATTCACTTGTAACCCCTTCCCATCCACGTATGTTTCCAACTTCCCCATCAATCCTTTCATTCCTTCCTCGTCCTCAGCTAGCACCGCCACGTCGTCCGCGTACGCTAATGCGTACACTTTTCCCTCCCCCAACTTCACCCCTCCCCATCCTCCCTTTTCCAACTCCTCATCTAGGTCCGCGATTAACATTGTAAAAAGGGTCGGGCTTAGCGGGCACCCCTGCCTCACCCCTCTCGCAGTCCAAAACCTCTCTCCCCCCTGTCCCCCCACCCGCACCCTACATATCGTTTCCCTTAGCACCTCCTCACACCTCACCACTAGCTGTTCTCTCACTCCCCTCCCCCTCAATGCCCCCACTAAAATCTCCCTGTCCACCTGTTAATATAAAGTCTTTTTGGATAATCAGTACTAGTATATGATCGGTGTGTGAGTAAGTGGTTTATTTAAGGTCTAAAGAGCTTAACAGCTATCGTTATTCTTTTACGATCGAACTCCACGAACGTTTTAATTTTGGTAACTATAAACAAGTTAGTCAAGCGATTAGTCCGATGATTTAGTAAGCGTTTCTATTATTTAACTTATAATTTAAATATGTACAAGAGTCACACAATTAAACAGTCATTAACACTTAATTTAAACAATAAATAAGTAACATTAATTTACAGGTAACAATTGTATTTAATCAAAGAATTCGAAGCAAATCGAATTAAAACGCAAGCAATGTGCGTAAGCAAAGAGTTATAAGAAAGCGCAAGCAATGTGCGTAAGCCAATAATTCTTATAAAGCGCAAGCAATGTGCGTAACAAAAGCGTATTTACCCAAGGTGATGTCAGGAGCAAGTGGGCGATTCCCTGCAATCGACCTTGATTTCTAGGAAGGCAAGCCTTCCCCTTCCATAGATCGCGAGTCAGTGGAAGGGGACGCGATTCGCGCTCCACGCGAGTGAGCAGGCCTGTGCCACCAACTTAAGTATACCTAATTGTCGAGAGATGTCCTTAGTTGGACACTTTCCGCGTACACCACCGAGTCAAACGCGGCCTTCATATCTATAAATAATACTACCATATTTTTTCCCTTTCTTCCCACCTGCCTATTAATCAGGTAATTTAATACATATATATTATCTATACACCCCACCCCCCGCCTGAACTCCGTTTGACTCGGTGGCAGCAATCCTTTCTCCTCTACCTCCACCTTCAGCCTTTCCGCTAACACAGACGCATACACCTTGTATGCCGTCTGTGTTAGGGTTATTCCTCTATAGTCTTCCACCTTTCCCCCTCCCCCTTTTTCATCACCGGGACTACCACTCCCTCCTTCCATCCTTCCGACCACCCTTCCCCCCTCCACACCCTATTGCACAGCCCCCAGAGCCATTCCTCCACTTCTACCCCTCCGTACTTCCATGCCTCGTTCGGGATCCCGTCCCCTCCTCCCGCCTTCCCGTCCTTTAAATTCCTTATCACCTTTCCTATCTCTTCCCTTCCTATCTCTGCCTCTCCATCATCCCACCTCCTCTTCTCGCCACCCCTTCTCACTCTCCATTCTACTCCCCCTAGCAAGCCTCTAAAATACTCGTCCCAATCTCCCATTGCTATCCCTTCATTTACCCTTCCTTTCCTTTTCCTTCCTCTATTAACCACCTTCCAAACCTCCCCCTTTGTTCTCACCCCTTCCACCTCCTTACTCCTTTTTTCCTCGCACAACCTCCCATACTCCCTCTTCAACTCCTTATATTTTCTCCCATCCCCTCCTTCCCTCCTCCATTTTCTCAGTTCTCTCCTCACCTTCCTTTTCCCCTCTCTACACTACGAATCCCACCACCCTCCCCCTTTTTCCTTCTTCCCCTCTTTACACATCTGAGCCATCGCTCCTTTTATCCTTTCCCGCAGCTCACTCCATTCTTCCTCCACTTCTCTCTCCCCTACGCCCCTTTTTCCAAACTTTCTCATAAACTCCCTCCTTCCCTCTTCCATCCAATTTCCTCTGCCCCTCCCTTTTCTCCTCCCTTTCTCCCCCTCCCTCCTCCTCCCACCCCTCCCATCTCAGCCACACCACCACCGGATGGTGGTCCGACTCTATCCTATCCCCCACCTCCATCCTCTCCACCTTTTCCCTTGTAGCCTCATTCCCTATCACATAATCTATTACTGTGTTCCCCCGCCCCCCCCCCCCCTGTGAAGATCCATTCCCCCTCCTCGTCCCCCTATATATTCCCATTCAATATTCCCCATCCCATTTCCCCTAGGTGCCTGCACAATCTCCTCCCTTCCCCATTTACCTCCTTATCCTTGGATCTCCTACTTCTCTCCCCCTTCCCCTCCTCCTCCCCCCCTTCCCATGCTTCTCCCCCTTCCTCCCCCGTACGCGCGTTAAAATCACCCCGTATAACTACCCTCACCCCCCCCCCCTTCCCTCTCCTCCATCCATTCCCCTAGCTCCTCTAATTTCTCCTTCAAGTCTCCGTTAACATAAACCCCTACCACCTTCCACCACCACCCCCCTATTTTCACCTTCTTAGCCATTATCCCCTCTCTCCCTCCTCCTCCCCCTTCTCCCAATTCCAGTCCCTTTCTCACACCCATTAACATTCCCCCTATCGCTCTCCCCCTCTTGTTTTCCCTCCTGGCCCATTGCTTCTCCCATACATATACCCTGGACAGCCTCCTTTCCACTTGCTCCCAATCTTTCTCCTCGACCCAGGTCTCACTCATAATCATAACGTCCTATTCCATCAATCCCCTCCAAAAATCTTCATCCTTCCTCCTCACTCCCGCCACATTCCAGAAAGCCACCTTCCAAATCCCCCCTTTTTCTTTCCCCCTTTTCTTTTCCACCTCCTTTCCCACCTCCCCTCCCCCTTCCCACTTCACTCGTTTCCCTGTTCCTCATGCCATTTCTCCCTTATTTCGTCCCACCTCCTTACCTTCCCATCCAACCACATCTTCATGTATCCCACCTGCACTCTCCTACCCCTCTCTCTCTCCCTTTGAGCCTCCCTCTCAATCATCCACCTTGCCCTCCTTTCCTCCTCTGTGAGGTCGTCCTCCACCCTTTCTCTTCTTCCTCTTAGTTTGCTTTTCGCCTCCATTACATTCCTCTTTTCTTCTCTTCCTTCCAGGCTCACCAGCGCGAACCCCCTCCTTCCCTTCCTGTCTTACTGATACAGAATGAGTAAGAAAAATTGTACCGGCTCGCGCTATAGAAAATTGACTTTGTTTAACAAAACACAAAATATATATTTTAATGAAATAAAGATCACTTTACGCTATGTACAACTAATTACAGGTCGCAATTAAATTATTCATTTACTGAACAACTCCTGAGTTCACTACCAGCGATCTGGCCACTTGTTCGGGTCGAAGTACCGAATTGAATTCTCGCGCGATCGCGATACATGTGCTTCGTTCGGCACGTGAAACGAGAAGAACGACTCTCGTCTCCCGGAATCCTGACGAGGATTCCAGGAAGTCACGTGACTCCAAGTTACGTCATTCGCGGATGAGTGGGCCACGGTAATTGTCTAATTACCTCAGAGATGGCCCACTCAGTATCTTTATATCGGCCCGCGGCCGAGCTACAGACCAAGTGTCGCCTAGCGTGTGACGTCAACGACCCCCTCCTCATTCTGTCTCCAACATTTCCCGCCCGCCTTCGTCGAGGAACTTGACGAAATAGTGCACTCTCGAAAGCACTGGTATACTCCCGAGTCGCGTGAGTTCCATCATGGGCCTTCACCGCAACCGATGTGAGGGGGCGCCGCCGGCGTCCACGCGGCAACACTGATCGTTTTGGCGCCAAGTGCGCAGAAACGCTCTACAAAAAATAATGCTGATAAAGCACAAAAGAGAAAGTTTTGACATGGTGCTCGTGTGTGCAGTGAACTTAACGAATAAAACAACCATCACCATAACCCTATAGGACGGACAACTCTCTCCCATTCACGGTAAGTAAACGCAAGTATGTATAAAATTTTTGAGGTTAGCTTCACGAGTCAGAAGAAGGGGCCACGTCCAGACTGCTTCCTGCCGCTGTGGGTAACGGAATGACCTTGTTAATCGGTCGTTTCATTTCCGTTTTAGCAGTTTTCACAGTGACGACCCGTGTGAGCCCGTCTGGGCTTGGATGTACAGCCGTGATGCGAGCTAAGGGCCACCGCGTCGGTGGAAGAAGTTCCTGTTTCAACAGGCACAGGGACCCCTTTTTTATTGTGGGTCGTACATGACACCATTTACCTCGCGTTTGTAACGTGTTCAGGTATTCCTTCGACCACCGACGCCAAAAGTGGTGCTGCATCTGTTGCACCAGCTGCCACCGGGAGAGTCTGGACGTTGGCACCTCCTCTAAGCATGGTTCAGGGATGGCGATCAAGGGCCCTCCGATTAAAAAATGACCGGGAGTCAACGCTTGGAAATCCTCAGGGTCGTCAGTCAATGGCTCGAGCGGTCTGGAATTCAGGCACGCTTCAATACCGGCTAGGAGCGTGGACAGTTCCTCGACAGTGAGCCTTTGCTCGCCGATCTGTCGTCGAAGGTGGTGCTTGACAGACTTGACCGCTGCCTCCCACAGACCGCCAAAGTGAGGAGCAGCGGGTGGATCGAACTTCCACTCGATGCCCTCCGAGGCAATGGCCGTGAGGAGGTCACGGCCATCAAGCAGGGCAGCTCGCAAGAGGGAGCGTAGCTCACGGTTGGCTCCCACGAAGTTGGTGCCACAGTCGCTATATATTTCGGAACAAATTCCCCGTCGAGCCACGAATCTCCTGAGTGCGGCCAAGAATGTCTCCGCACTGCCATCGGACACTAATTCTAAATGAACGGCTTTTGTTGACAGGCAGATGAATACGGCGATGTATCCCTTGACGGATTTCTGTCCACGCCCCAGCCCAGCACGCACCTGAATCGGCCCGGCGTAGTCCACACCGGCCTTCATAAATGGTCGACAGGGAATGACGCGCGCACGGGGAAGATTCCCCATTAACTGTACAGGAGGTTGGTGTCTCCACCTAAAACATACAACACATTCCCGCAGACATGACTTTACTAATTGACGACCCCTCAGAATCCAGCACTCCTGTCGCAATGTCGCTAGCGTGAGCTGAACCCCTCCGTGAAGGCATCGCAGGTGGGCAGCTTTCACCCACAGGACGGCCAAGGGAGATTCGTCTGGCAGGATGAGCGGATGAGTCCTGTTGTAAGGCAGTGCAGCTTCTTGAAGTCGTCCTCCTACTCTCAAGAGTCCTTCTGTGTCCAGGAAAGGACTCAACTTCCGTAGCCGACTCTTAGCTGAAATGGCCCGCCTCGCCTGCAGATTGCTGATTTCCATGGGGAAGGCCTGCTGCTGAACCATCAGGACCAGTCGTCTTCGTGCCGCATGGATCTCCTCTGATGTGAGGTAAGCTGCACGACTACCCTTCTTCTCGGGCAACCAACGGCAACACCAAGCGGTTACCCTGAGCAGACGACGGAAATTAGAGTACCTCGATACGTACAGGCTCACCTCGTCCTCCCCCGAAAGCTGAGTGTGGAGACTCCTCGTTCGCTTCTCCAGGGTTGGCTCCTGGATGGACGTCTCCGTCTTGGGCCAGCGGTCGGGGGTGCTGAGCCAGCTCGGTCCCGTCCACCAAAGGGAGAACTCGGCGAGGCGTCCAGGTGAGAGCCCCCGAGACGCACAGTCTGCGGGATTGTCGGCTCCTGGAACGTGATGCCACACTGCAAGTGGCAGCTTTTGCTGGATCGAGGACACACGGTTGGCCACATATGTCTGCCATTTAGTCGGGTGTCCTTGGACCCATCCCAAGGTCACAATGGAGTCGCTCCAAAGATGCACGTCCATTTCCTCCAGTTCTAAGACGGTACGTACAGTGGGTAACAAAAGTAAGTAAGCACTCGAACTTTCAGGAATAAATTAGTGATAACAATAAGATTTATACATTTTCCATGTAACTAATTTATTAACATACCTAATAACTAAGTAAGAAACAAATGTAAGTATAACATCTGCAGTAGTTGAAAATTTAAACAAAATAATGACTTCTGCATAACTTTTATGCAAGATTACACAGTACAAAAGTATGTAAACGCACAGTTTAATGTCCACAATGGTAGCCTTTTCTGTGTGACATTTTAGAAATTCTATGTGGAAGAGATAGAGCATATTTTGTACATTCTTCTGCGGTAAATGTTTGCCACGTTTCCATTATAAAAAGTTTCAATTCATTAATATTTTTTGGTTTCTTCTCGGTTATTTTTAATTTGAGTAAAGCCCACATATTTTCTATTGGTGGCAAGTCGGGACTTTGCGGTGGCCAATCCAATACATTAATATTATTATTTTTTAGATAATTCATGACAATTTTCGCCTTGTGAATAGGTGCATTATCCTGCTGGAGGATAAAATCGTCCCGTATTAAACGTTTTCCTTCCGGTATTATGACTTCTTGTAATAATTTTAAATAAACTGTTGAATTTATTCTTCCTGATATTGGAAGAATTTGTCCAACGCCATATGCCGAAAAGCATCCCCAGACCATTATACCTCGAGCCATAGATTTTAATGATGGTTTTACGCAATGATACGATAATTCGTCGCCACATTTTCTCCACACATACATCCTACCATGACTGTGTTTCATACGAATCATAGATTCGTCAGTCCACAATATCCTTTTCCAAAATTCATCTGATTTTAACACGTGCCTTTCATAAAATTGCAAACGTTTCTTCAAATTTACTTTGCTTATATACGGCAATATTCTTGCCACACGCCCATGCCTTCCCGCTATGTGTAATCTTCTTCTAATAGTTTGTGTGGACGGAACACTTTTACCTTCTTCTATTAATTTTGCTCATATCTTTGTTGCTGATAAGTGTGGAGAGGATGTCGAAATATTTACAATCCTCTTATCTATACGATTTGTAGTAACTTTTGGACGTCCTGATCTACATAATACAGAAACTCGTCCGTCCCTTTTATAAGCAGATACTATTTTGAAAATAGAAGCTGGTGTTTTATCAAAAAATTTAGCTATTTTTCGGTAAGAATCGCCTTCTTTATGCATTTTGATAACAATTCTACATTCTTCACATCTTAGTTGCTTGAATTTGGTCATTTTTCTATCAAAAAATTATATAAATATGAGAGAAACATACTCATGATTTAAAATACACATTAAAATATATATACATATAAATCTTCACACATACCTAGGTTTTAAATGTTTAAACACAATAATGTTTCTAATATTTTATGAAAATATTCAAAACAACAACTTTGTACCAACAAATACTTAAAAAACTGCAACTGTTAACTTAGTTTTGTAATGCTTATTAACTATTCACCACAAAATGATTGTAATGTATGTCGACACTTGTACGAACTGAACAAGACTAAATATTTATAATGTACAAGAAAGTCTCAACCTTGAATATACGTGAACATAAACAGAATTCCTTCGCGCGTTTTGTCACAGTGGTATTCGTATATAGTATAAGCTTCATGTTTACATACTTTTGTTACCCACTGTACATGGGCCGACAGGCGCGTCAGCAGCCACGCGGCGCAGAGCTCCAGCCGTGGTATGGAAACCTGTTTTAACGGCGCCACCTTGCTTTTGGCAGTTACCAATGTGGTTCGTGAGTTGCCTGATGCGTCGACGACTCGTAGGTAGACCACAGCTGCATAGGCTCGTTCTGATGCGTCTGCGAAGCCGTGTAGTTCCACGACTTCGCTGGAAGGGAGCCACCCTAACCAACGTGGAATCTGGATGCCGGCTAGAGATGGGAGCTCCTGCTCAAACTGTGTTCAGTGGTGATCTTCCCTTGGTGGCAAAGGCGTGTCCCAATCACTCTTCTGTAGCCACAGTTCCTGGATCAGGATTTTGGCTACAATCGTCACCGGGGCCAACCATCCCAGTGGGTCGAACAGCTGGGCCGTCTTGCTCAGGACGGTTCTCTTGGTGGCGGTTGATGCATTGGGGCTGCTCGCTGTTGTAATCTGAAAACAATCAGCAGAAGGCAGCCACTCGATACCTAACACGCTGTGTGTGTCGGCAGATGTCCAGCTCCGAGTCGCTGTGTCGTTCGAGGTTACCCCGCCCAACAACTCTCTGGAATTGGACGCCCATTTTCGGAGCGGGAATCCGCCCGCCATAAGGAGACTGTACAGCTCGCTTTGGAGCTGTTGGGCTTCTGCCACCGTGGAGCCTCCAGAGAGTACGTCGTCCACGTAGATGTCGCGCTGGACCACCTTTGCTGCTGCTGGGAACTTCTCAGCTTCCTCTGCTGCCAGCTGGTGAATACATCGGATCGCCAGGTACGGAGCACATGCCAATCCGTAAGTGACGGTACACAGGTGATATTCTTGAGGAGCCTCACCAGTGTGTTTGCTCCACAAGATTTTCTGCCATCGCCAATCGTCCTTATGTACGCGAATCTGGCGATACATTTTGGCTACATCAGCCGTGAAAGCGACTGCGTGCTTTCGCCAGCGGAGGAGCACCTCCGCGAGAGGAGGGAGTAAATTTTGACCCGTATGGAGAAATTCGTTGAGAGACCGCCCGTTGTCGCTCTTCAATGAGCCATTGAATACCACCCTTAATTTAGTGGTCGTACTGGTCTCTTTCCACACTCCATGGTGAGGCAGATAGAAATCAATACCCCTGGTGAGGCTCTCACCTGAATTTGGCGCGCGAATCATGTGCCCCATGCTCTCGTACTCAGTCATGAAGGCGTTGTACGCCTCTTGTAGTTTCGTCGATCGTCGAAACCTGCGCTGCATCGCCTCCAGAGTCCGCAGTGCTGCACGTCGGGAATCGCCCAGGTTCGGCGATGCTTTGAAGGGAAGGGCGACTACGAAGCGACCATCGTCCTCCCGTCTGTATGTTTGCAGGAAGTGCTGCTCGCACTCTTCATTCTCTGGCGTCGGTGGCACGACTACAGAGATTTCTTCCTGTTCCCAAAACTTGGTTAGCATGCTTACCAATTCCTTGTCCACAGCGCAGTGGTGAACAGCGGGAGAGGACGACAATGGATCCACCTGATTCGGATGGCCCTGGATGCCTCCGTTGAGGATCCATCCCAGACATGTTCCCTGGGCAACTGGAGCGTTAGGACCTCCAAGACGGACCCCACAGCGCAGGATCTTGTTATACACGTCCGCACCCAGGAGCAGCTCCACAGGATCATTTCTTTGGAACCACGGATCAGCATGTGGTAGTCCCTGTAAATGGAGCCAAGTCCGTTCTTCGGGAAACTTCCTAGGTACGTGTCCCGAAAGCTCTGGCAGGATCAATGCTGCCACCTCATGACTACACTCTGTGCCACAGTGGGACGTGACAGTGACGGTCGTGTATCCCCTCGTCGTACGAGACCGAGCGCCACCTACCCCAAGTAGAGGGATTCGAGCAGCTCGTCGACTGAGTCCCAGTCGTTGCACCAGGGACTCTGCTATGATGGACACCTCACTTGCTGGGTCGATGAGTGCTCGCACGAATTCCGCTGGTCTACTGGGCTCCAGTAATTTTACCCTTGCGGTACTGAGGATCACTCGAGCGGAACGAAAACCCTGTAACGCGGCATGATGCACCGCTAGCTTTTCGGGAACGCAATATACGTCGTGAAGAGACGTATGGTGCTTCTCGTCACAGATCCTGCACTTCTTCACTGATTGGCACGCATCATACTTGTGTTTACCCAAGCAGTTGAAGCATAGATTTAATGACTCAGTGCACGTCTGCCTTTCTGTGGGGGTTTTCTTATGGTAAGTGGGACAGAACGCCACATAATGCTTTCCCTTACACAGACTGCAATCCTTTGCAGGATTAGCGGGGGTAGACACCTGGTGCACTCGGGCACCTTTCTCGTTTTTCTTCTTCTCGGACTGTCCAGTACCTCGCTGCTCTTCGAGAGCCTCCACGGTGTCAATTCTTTTTTCCAGAAATTCCTTCAGTTCGTCGAAAGTTGGCACCTCATCGGACGAACCCAAGGATAGTTCCCAGTCTCGACGCGACTGGCGATCCAGTCGTTCTACGGTGATGTACACCAACCAGTCAGTCGCGTTGGTGATGGGACGACCGAGTTTGCTTAGTGCTCCGACCACGTCGACGGTATCGTATAGTAGTCGCTTCAACTCGGAGGACGATTCCTTTGAGACTGGAGCCAACTTCGCTAGCGTGGCTATTTGTACCCGCACAAGCTTGCGTTTATTTTGATATCGCTCCTTAAGAGCTTGCCAAGCCAACGCAAAGTTGTCTTCGGTTATAGTGTAGTTTTTCAAATGTCCCGCGGCTTCTCCTTTGAGACACGTTTTCAGGTAGTGAAGCCGATCCACCTCACTGAGCGACGAATCCTTCACTATCAGCGACACAAACAGATCATGGAAGGACGGCCAATCACAATACCGGCCGTCGAATTCTGGCAAGGGGATTCGAGGCAAAACAGCGCGTGACCTTGGTTCGGCACTAGCAACCGTTACGTTTGAACTCGTGCCTCCTACAGGTAACGATTGTCCAACTGGTTTTAAAATGTCTAATAATAAGCCCCGTTGTTCCAAATATGAACCCTCCGCTTGATCAAACAGATCTTTGGAAAAATAAACATCTGCCTTGAGTGTAGTGGTCTCCTTAGCGGCCTTGACGATACTCCTGTGCGTGGTCTTGAGATCTGACCACATGTCCTCGAGCGCGTCCAGTCTCGCGCGCACGGCACCTTCGGTAATTTTTGCTGCGCCTGTTTTTTTTAAATTCTCCACCACTCTGGAAATTCTCCTGATGGTGTCCTTCTGTTCCTCGATCAGGTCAGCCATCTTGAGCAACGGACTATGGACGCACAACGGCCGAGCACGTGCGAAAACCACTTCAAGGCTTCACCACTTGTTCACTATTAACTGCACAGGCGGAGATCCGGCTCGAAGGACCAAATAATATGATACAGAATGAGTAAGAAAAATTGTACCGGCTCGCGCTATAGAAAATTGACTTTGTTTAACAAAACACAAAATATATATTTTAATGAAATAAAGATCACTTTACGCTATGTACAACTAATTACAGGTCGCAATTAAATTATTCATTTACTGAACAACTCCTGAGTTCACTACCAGTGATCTGGCCACTTGTTCGGGTCGAAGTACCGAATTGAATTCTCGCGCGATCGCGATACATGTGCTTCGTTCGGCACGTGAAACGAGAAGAACGACTCTCGTCTCCCGGAATCCTGACGAGGATTCCAGGAAGTCACGTGACTCCGAGTTACGTCATTCGCGGATGAGTGGGCCACGGTAATTGTCTAATTACCTCAGAGATGGCCCACTCAGTATCTTTATATCGGCCCGCGGCCGAGCTACAGACCAAGTGTCGCCTAGCGTGTGACGTCAACGACCCCCTCCTCATTCTGTCTCCAACATTTACCTATTCTCTTCACCTCCTTTATTCCCTCCACCCCCAGCCCCATCCTTTCCCAAAGCCTCCCCACTTCCACCTTCACCTCACTTCCCCCCCCCCCCAACCCCCTTACCATCACGTTATTTCTTCTCCTCTCTCTCTCTCCTTCTTGTCCTGTATCACCTCTATCTTTCTCACTTTCAATTTCCACTCCCCTTCATTCCCAGATACCTCAATGCCCCCCCCCCTCCCCCTTCCGTTCCTTTTCCCATCTCTCCACCTTCTCTATCACCTCATCCATCCTTTTCTCTCTCTCTTCCATCTTTCCCAACATTTCTACCACCCCTTCCCCCCTTCCCCTCTCCTCCCTCATCTCGTCCTCCCACCTCCTCCTCTCCCCTCTCCACTCTTCTTCCAACCTTCTTCTCTCCTCCCTCTCCTTTTCCATTTCCTCCCTATCCTATCTTATTTCCTCCCTTAGCTCTTTCCTTTCCTCTCTGTCCCTTTCCATATCCTCCCTCATCCTCCTGATCTCTAACATCATTTCTCTCATCATCCCTACTATTCCTCCCCCCCCCCCTCCTCTTCTTCCTTCCCCTCCCGCTTTTCGACTTTCTCCGGCGACCTCCTTGTCTTCCCGCTCGTATTAAACCCTCCCTTCCCCACCAACCATTCCTCTGTCCCCTCCTCTCTCTCCCGCTTTTTTCCACAATAATTTTCTGAACTCCCCACACTGCTCCCTACACTACTTGTGCTGTCCCTCCTCTTTTTATCCTCACCTCGTAACCCCCCCTTCCATTTCTCACCCTCCTTTCCCTCCTCCATCCTTCCTGTACCTGTTCACTCCCTTCCTCTTGCCTATTACCCCTCTTCACCCTCTTTGCTTACTTCTCTCTTCTCTCACCTTCTTTTCCTTCCTACCTCGCGCCTTGTCCCCCACTTGAATTTCCCGCCTTTTCGGTCTTCTGATTTACTTCTCTCCTCTCCCGCACTGTGTCGCCACTTACCACTTACCGCTCTTCGCTTTCCTTCCCGCCTTCTTTCACCTACCGGCACACCTAACCTCTAACCTGCCCCTATCTCTGCTGTATCTCTAACCCACCCTACAGCCCGCCCTTCCCTTATACCCCTCGCCTTTCCTCGCTACCCCAACTCTCTCTCACATCCACTCTCCAGCCCTTCCTCGCCACCTCACTCGCCTTTCCTTCTCACAATCACTCGCTCACTCTCACACAGCACTGCTAAGCTCGTGACCGGAAACGGAAGTGATATCTGTTTAATATTATTTAATATATTTTTTATTTGTATAAATAGCCATTGTTATAATTGGCGCAATTGTTGTATATCCCCACACAGCACACAACATCCCGAGGACGTCTGTTTTAGGTCCGTTCTAGGACTGTAGGTCTGAATGTCCCGATTAGTAACAAAACGTCCCCAGGATGTCTGTGGACGGCTCTGGGATGTCTATAGATGGTTTCGGGACGTTTTTGGGACATTGTGTAACTACAGTGGCGCCATCTGTACAATGTCCTAAGGAGGGCTTGGGGATGCGTATGGGACGTGTCTTTGCGGGGTGTATAATTCCTCAAGCTCCACCAGAGGGCGACGCGGCTCGAGAATTTCTCGCCGGTGATCGTGGACCCAGTTAGTATATATACAAATTAAGTCGGAGTCCTTTCCTTTTCTAAGGTGGTGACCCACTGCATAGACGGTCCAGTTAGATCACCTAATTTATAGATAAATAGGTCTTAATTACGTCTTTTGAATGCCTGTTTCAGTTCTAATCCAGGCCTGTTTAAGACGTCGTTTAAACGCTTGTTCAGTCCGAATCCAGGCACCTTAAAAGACATACCCGAGAAGACTGTTTTGGTAACATTCGTCATTCAGAGGACGTACGTAAGCCGTTCGTGGGACATTCGGGACATCCCCGGGACGTCCGGTACGGCTGGGACGAACGTCCCCGGGACGTTTTGGGAACGATTGTGTGCTGTGTGGGTCGGATCATTAATTTTGTAATAAATCTATTAATTTAAGACAATGTTTTTAAATGGGATTCTTTTTTATGGATTAATTATAATGTCCGTAATATGAGTAATGGAATGTATAAACACAGCATTTTAGCTGTGTATATGTTATTATATATAGTTTTATAATCTTAGGCGCAGTTGGAAAGCACCTTTATGTACTTGCAGCTCATTTTGATTTCACTTTTTTTTATTTTGTTATTATTATCTTCAATTTTTTGTGATTATTATTATCTTCAATTTTTTGTGATTATTATTATCTTCTATTTTTTGTGAATTATTTGATTTTTCATGTACTTGGCGTATTTTTTTACTTTTTTGAAGTTTTTTTATGGGGATCTCACTTCTTTTTACAAAGATAATTCGCATAGGGACTGACTTTAGATAATTTTTAATATTATAAATTACAAATTATCACGCGACAGAATTAAGGATAAATTCTATATTCTACGTAAGTTTAACAACTACAAACAGAAACCATGTGCACCGGATTGCCAATCTATATGTATTATATTATATGTAGGGTAGATGTCCCAATTACCGTGCTTTGATGCCGAGTTGCTCACGACGGAATTAATTACTGACTTCTCTCACTTTAATTTTGCTTGGTGAAAATTTATATTGGTATTTTGAACTTTTCTCTTTATTAAGGTATTTTTTTCGGGTTGAAAATGTTAATTTTCCATATTTTAATAATTGAAATAAAAATACATGTTTTTGTCCCAACTACCGTGCCCTGAAAAATGCTTTGTCCCTATTCCCGTGCCCCCACCCAGATAGCACAGGACGTTTCGAAAACATCCAGTTTACGTCCATTTTAGGTCTGAACGCCCACGGCTTGATTTGTGAAAATGTACGTTTTTAAAACATTTTCTGGACTTTTTCTGGACATGTTTGGAGCATTTCCTGGATGTTTCGAAAACATCCATAAAATGTCCAGAAAACATCCAGAAAAAGTCCAGAAAACGTACTTTGCAGACGTTTTAAAAATGTATTTTGCAGACGTTTTAAAAAGCTTTGATTGCGTCCGAACCAGGCGTTCAAAAGAGGCTGTGCGCCATGTGAGAAATGTGTTCATCGCAATCAGTTCATCGCAAGCAAGGATTGCAACCGCTGTCTAATCTAAAGCATCCACGAAATATGGATAGATCGCACAGGTACATACATATATATATATCCCCACAAAAAAACTTCGAAAAAGTAAAAAAATACGCCAAGTACATGAAAACATGAAAATCACAAAAAATAGAAGCTATTATAATAATTACAAAATTAAAAAAAGATGTGAAATCAAAATGAGCTGCCAGTACATAAAGATGCTTTCCAACTGCGCTTTAGATGACACAACTACATATGCACAGCTAAAATTCCATTACACATAATGGCTATTTATACAAAGAAAAAATATATTAAATAATAATATGCAGATATATTTTTATACAAATAAATATTTTAATACGAATAAATATTTGATTCAAAATACTTGGCGCTGCGCAACCGAAAAAATGTTAATTACCTTAGTATTAATAATTTACAACTCCATTACAATATAAAAAACATATACATACACATATTAGAAACGCAGTCAGATTTATTCTACATATATTTAATTCTAATGCCATACGTAGCATATGCACACGCACGCACACACGCATACACGTACAAGAAAGAAAGAAAAGGATTAATGCAATTTATACATATTTATTGAGTTTAGCAACACCAATTCGGGGCGCAGCACCAAGTATTTTGAATCAAATATTTATTCGTATTAAAATATTTATTTGTATAAAAATATATCTGCATATTATTATTTAATATATTTTTTCTTTGTATAAATAGCCATTATGTGTAATGGAATTTTAGCTGTGCATATGTAGTTGTGTCATCTAAAGCGCAGTTGGAAAGCATCTTTATGTACTGGCAGCTCATTTTGATTTCACATCTTTTTTTAATTTTGTAATTATTATAATAGCTTCTATTTTTTGTGATTTTCATGTTTTCATGTACTTGGCGTATTTTTTTACTTTTTCGAAGTTTTTTTGTGGGGATCTCACTTCTTTTTACAAAGATTATTATTATCATCTATTTTTTGTGATTTGTATATTTTCTTTTTTTTTGTGATTTATTATTATTATATTATATTTTTTGAGATTTATATGATTTCATGTACTTGGCGTATTTTTTTACTTTTTTGAAGTTTTTTATGGGGATCTCACTTCTTTTTACAAAGATAATTTGCATAGGGAATGACTTCAGATAATTTTTAATTATAGCTTACATATTATCACGGGACCGAATTAAGGATAAATTTTACTAAGTTCAACAACTACGAAAAGAAACCATGTGCACCGCATTGCCGATCTATATGTATTATGTGTATAATACTTTGTGTACAATACATGGTGCGCGAAGCAGCTTATGGCGCTGAACGTCTTTAACATTGAAGTGTAATAACAACCACAATTAACACCTTTCGAAGAAAAATATGTATGCATCTTTAGCATTTCGTGGCCAAGCTTTTTTTTCTACTCGTAAATCATCAACGGATACCCACGTTGTGCCCTTACCCCTTACCATAGTCGTGTAATGACCATCGGCAATATTTTTACCGTGGTGGAAAATCGCTGTCTTAAGTTTATAACAGTGATCTCTCATTTGTATTTTAGTAGTAGGTATTGCTTTGATGGAGAAATTTTCCACTTTCGTTGTTCCACTACTATCGTGATCGAACAAATGTAATTTTGCAATAAGAATTTGTTTGGAAGCAGTTATATCGATTTTGAAAATGAATGAAAAGATTCAATATTCTTATTGGTGTCGGTTTAGTATAGTATAAAAAAAGGAGATGAGAGCATACGATAGAAAGTCTTGTAGCAGAAATTTAAAAAATGTTAATGGTAATTTAGCGAAAATGAATAAAGAGATTCAATATTTTTATTGGTGTTGGTTTAGTATAGTATAAAAAATAATATTTATTGGTGAATTGAAATATTGTTAATGGAAAACTAGTAAAATTAATAATGAATAGCGTAGCAACTATATAGAAATAGAGTGACATTTTGTTAAAGTAAGTGTAGATTATAAAATGTGTTCAAAGGAAATGAGAGCGTATGGCAGAAAGTCTTGTTGCTGGAAATTTAAATGCTGTGGTAATAATTCAACGAGGATGAACGAAGAGGTCCAATATTTTCAGGACACAATTTATTGGTTTTGGAATAAAGTTAGTTTAGTATGTTTATAATTTTGTCGATTTACCTTATTTGACTTTCCAGAAGCATGTGCGAAGCAAGATGCTTTGTCTTTCTATTTATTTAATCTTCTCCGGACAACTTTCAAGCCTGTGCGTCCCTTTCATTTTTATCAAAGTCCTGTGCGTCCCCTTCATTTCTATAATATAATAAGCTTTACATAAAAACTCTAAATTGCTGGTATATACAAGTACAAATATCAGGCAATTTAAATGCAATGCAATTTGTTGCAATATATATTATAAAAACTCTAAATTGCTGGTATATTTATAATTTTGTCGATTTACCTTATTTGACTTTCCAGAAGCATGTGCGAAGCAAGATGCTTTGTCTTTCTATTTATTTTTTAATCTTCTCCGGACAACTTCCACGCCTGTGCATTCCCTTCATTTCTATTCATTCAAGCCTGTGCGTCATTTTTATCGGAGTCTTGTGCGTCCCCTTCATTTCTATAATATATAATATAAACGTTACATAAAAACTCTAATTTGCTGGTATAAAAATATCTAGCAATTTAAAAGCAATGCAATTTGTTATAATATATATATATTATTTTGTACATGCATGGTACAAATATCCAGAAACTTGTGTGAAAGGAGATGCTTCTCAGTCGAACCATCTCCGGACAACTTCCAAGTCTGCGACTCTACATAAGAAACCTATTAAAAATTTTGGCGACTTACCTTATTAATTGAGACAATAATTCAGTCTCCTACGTAGTGTAAAAACTCGTGACAGTTCAAATTGGGACAATTTACTTTATTTGACACTTAGCACTTAGGTTATAAAATTCAAAATAGTATATATATATATATGTACGTACAATGGCGGACGACGAACGAAGAACGATACATGTGTTGTCTGAAGGTGTGTGTGTAACGCGTATATACGTATATTGTGGTTGACGAAAATATATATACAGGGTCATCCGTTAAAACTGCAACCTACGCGCGCGCGAACAGGTAAATTTGGCAACACCGCCTCACGGACGCATTCCACTACAACCATGCGCCGATACTTCCGCCATCTATGAGCCAATGATGAAAGTGTAGAGTCTTTTAGGTGCCAGTAGAGAGCGTGGGTGCTTTTGGCTTTTGCCTGAGAATATTAAATTTGACGTAGCAGACGGGTAAGAGAACGGTAGCCATTTTAAGAGTGCAACCGCGCCGATCCCGTTATCTACGAATGCAATGGTCCAGCAGCGATATTAGCCCAGAGTTGGGCAAAATGTAATTTAATTACAACTTACAAATTGCGATTTAAAATGTAATTGTGTAGTTGGTTACACATTATTTTGTGTAATCGTTAATGTAGGTGGTTGACCACACTTTTATCAACCAGATAAATTGATGATTACAGAAAATAATGTGTAATCAACTACACAATTACAGTTTAATCGTAATTTGTAAGTTGTAATTAAATTACATTTTGCCCAACTCTGTACTAGACCGCGCTGACGCGCGTTAGTGGCCCTGGTCGAAGAATTTGGGGCTGTTTTCACATAATTTTTGAACTACAAAAGATATCGGAATGCAATTTGCGCCATAAAATGGGGACAAATTATCCCTTTCTAATGGTGGAAAATTTGCCAAATTTTACGTTTACTTAATTTTTTTTCTCAATTTTTTAACCTTGATTGTTGCGAGAAGCTTTTGCAAACTGTTTATTAAATACTTTGTACAATGCTCTTTTTAAAATTCATGGCGCCGATAAGCAATAGGCTAGTTGTCCCTGTATCATTACTTTCACAAATTGAGGAATTAAATTTCTATTCAATTATGTATTAGTTCTGCAGCCTCAGAATCTAATACTCCTGTTTCCTTTTTCGTGATTTTTATCCTCAATGTAGTGCATGCACTACAGATAGGAAGTAAGAGGTAACTAATGGGATGTGCCGCTGTTTCTAGCAGTCTTTGAATTTTTTCTACAATTTTTGTGCCTGAATGTTTTAACCCTTTAGCTGTTAAACGCCACGCCTGTAGTGGCTTCTGTTTATGTCATCTTTTGGAATGGTACATGAAAATGCGCAGGTTGGATGCGCGTGATTATTATGTGCTCCCCTCCTCGAAGTGACAGAAAATATAACCTATACTATTCTATACCAGATTTCATAAAGATACAGTTGCGGCGTAATAATAATTTTTTTGGGAAGGATGTTAAGTCATACAAAGTTCACAAATATAGCGTAGAAGAACGGAATAGCCAATAAACATTTATCGTCATGTAGCATATAGGTTATATTTTCTGTCACTTCGAAGAAAGGACCGCATAATAATCACGCGCATCCAGCCTGCGCATTTTCACCAGACCGGGCGGCCGCATGGAAGGGTACCTTCCCCAGCCTGCATTAGTGGTAGTTGGAATCAGAGATGGGCAAACAATTATTTTAAATAAAAAATTGGTTTCGAATAAAAGGAAGAAATTTTAATTGAAACTCATCAAATATAAATAACCCGGAGTTATTTGTTATTCGAAGCGCTGTAAATAATGTTTTCATTCGACGGGAATTCATCCGAAGCTTCGAATAATGCTCTCCCTTTCATTTATATTCATGTCCGAAAGTTATTTCAAGCTTGGCGAGCCTTGAGCGCCTTTGATCGAAGCCGTCGGCTCCTCGAGCCGAGCGACATTGTATCGTTCACCCGACTAATCTGCAGCGCGAGAATGCTCGGCGATGTGTCATCGATTATGCAGAAACGGAATTTCTTCATTTTTCATCATATCAATATGAAAGTGAGAGTAATGGATTCCTTGCATTCTCCCGATTAAATTGACAAAACAATTTAAATCGGACTACTTTTAACGAAACGTGCTTTCAATCCTGCAAACTAATTTTATGCGTAATATCGTTAATTGAGACAGTGAGAGCAAACAACGGACTAATCCAAATTCTTTTCGAAATTGGGGTAGTAGCAATAACGTATTCCAACTTGGAATCATATTCTTGAGCCCGGTGTGCGCCACTATGGGCTTACTTACGTTAATATCATCTTTTGAAACGATACGCCACTATTGTGGCTTTCACACGCAGGTGGCGAAAAATCAAGCCAACCCTGTTGTGGCTAAAATTAGTGAAATTGAGAGGGGTACGAGACCAGTCGACACATTGTTTTCAAACCTCGTTACAGCGATCTGGGGTGCGAGAGGTAAACCAACCGGCCATAAAAACGGAGCGCGCGGCTCGCTTACCTGAGCCGGGAAATTCCCAATACCTAGGCTCTTTGCGACGTAGTAACGTCTTTGAAAGAGACCATCTTAAAATTCTCGAAGCATCACCGCTGTTTAGCGGTCGCTGGCAGCTCTGAACGCCGGGCCGGTGCGAGAAATGGATTCGAGAAGTGTGCCTCCGTTTGAAAGTCGAACTTCGGTCACAGTCGGGCCTCGTGGCGGGCAGACACCCGTTGCCTGGTTCGTTCGCGCTCGGTGTTCGGCCACGTTCGGAACGCGTCGCGTCACCGATCGTGGGGCGTCGTTCCAGCGCGAACGTCTTCAATAATAACATGAATAGAGGGTGGAAGTAGGAACTGATTCTTGCATAATTGTTTTGGGGAAAAATTTAACATGTGAGCCACACGATTTGCCACATAGCCACCGTTTCTGTTCAAATGCTTTGTTCATGTCCTTGACATGTTTTTTTTATGATTTTATCCTTAACGTAAATATGCGTAGATCGGACGTAAGGAGTAACTGAGAAAATGTGCCTTTGTTTGTAGCGGTCTTTGCATTTCATTCTACAATTTTTGTGTCTCAATATTTTAATCTTTTAGCTACGTAACGCCACGCCTACACCGGCTTCCGATTCTGTAATTTTTTGGAACGATACGCCATTATTGTGGCTCTTACGCCTAGGTGGCGAAAAATATCTTCGTACTAAAATTAGTGAAATTGAGAAGGGTACAGGACCAGTCGACACATTGTTTGCAAACATCGTTACAGTGATCTGGGGTGTGAGTGGTGAACCGGCCATAAAAGCGAAGCGCGCGGCTCGCTTACCTGTGCCGGGAAATTCCCAATACCTAGGCTCTTTGCGACGTTACTTTGAAAGAGACGCGCGTTCGTAGAGTTTTTCACTCAACTGTCATTGAGATTTTCTGGGAGCAACATTGTATTCCATATTCTTAAAAAATTCTAACATCTATTAATTAAAATCAGGCATAAATCCTTTGGTAACTGTAGTTAAGGGGGGAGGCCTACCTACAGCGGGCGAAACAATGCGCTTCTTTGGGATTTTTAACGCAAAAAATACTAAACTGTCCTTTAGATGTACTCTTAACAATAGACTAATAATTATTAATAAAAGTGTAACAGTTTTTCTAGAAAAAAATCCCAAAGAAGCGCATTGTTTCGCCCGCTGTAGGTAGGCCTCCCCCCTTAACTACAGTTACCAAAGGATTTATGCCTGATTTTAATTAATAGATGTTAGAATTTTTTAAGAATATGGAATACAATTTTGCTCCCAGAAAATCTCAATGACAGTTGAGTGAAAAACTCTACGAACGCGCGTCTCTTTCAAAGTAACGTCGCAAAGAGCCTAGGTATTGGGAATTTCCCGGCACAGGTAAGCGAGCCGCGCGCTTCGCTTTTATGGCCGGTTCACCACTCACACCCCAGATCACTGTAACGATGTTTGCAAACAATGTGTCGACTGGTCCTGTACCCTTCTCAATTTCACTAATTTTAGTACGAAGATATTTTTCGCCACCTAGGCGTAAGAGCCACAATAATGGCGTATCGTTCCAAAAAATTACAGAATCGGAAGCCGGTGTAGGCGTGGCGTTACGTAGCTAAAAGATTAAAATATTGAGACACAAAAATTGTAGAATGAAATGCAAAGACCGCTACAAACAAAGGCACATTTTCTCAGTTACTCCTTACGTCCGATCTACGCATATTTACGTTAAGGATAAAATCATAAAAAAAACATGTCAAGGACATGAACAAAGCATTTGAACAGAAACGGTGGCTATGTGGCAAATCGTGTGGCTCACATGTTAAATTTTTCCCCAAAACAATTATGCAAGAATCAGTTCCTACTTCCACCCTCTATTCATGTTATTATTGAAGACGTTCGCGCTGGAACGACGCCCCACGATCGGTGACGCGACGCGTTCCGAACGTGGCCGAACACCGAGCGCGAACGAACCAGGCAACGGGTGTCTGCCCGCCACGAGGCCCGAATGTGACCGAAGTTCGACTTTCAAACGGAGGCACACTTCTCGAATCCATTTCTCGCACCGGCCCGGCGTTCAGAGCTGCCAGCGACCGCTAAACAGCGGTGATGCTTCGAGAATTTTAAGATGGTCTCTTTCAAAGACGTTACTACGTCGCAAAGAGCCTAGGTATTGGGAATTTCCCGGCTCAGGTAAGCGAGCCGCGCGCTCCGTTTTTATGGCCGGTTGGTTTACCTCTCGCACCCCAGATCGCTGTAACGAGGTTTGAAAACAATGTGTCGACTGGTCTCGTACCCCTCTCAATTTCACTAATTTTAGCCACAACAGGGTTGGCTTGATTTTTCGCCACCTGCGTGTGAAAGCCACAATAGTGGCGTATCGTTTCAAAAGATGATATTAACGTAAGTAAGCCCATAGTGGCGCACACCGGGCTCAAGAATATGATTCCAAGTTGGAATACGTTATTGCTACTACCCCAATTTCGAAAAGAATTTGGATTAGTCCGTTGTTTGCTCTCACTGTCTCAATTAACGATATTACGCATAAAATTAGTTTGCAGGATTGAAAGCACGTTTCGTTAAAAGTAGTCCGATTTAAATTGTTTTGTCAATTTAATCGGGAGAATGCAAGGAATCCATTACTCTCACTTTCATTTTGATACGATGAAAAATAAAGAAATTCCGTTTCTGTATAATCGATGACACATCGTCGAGCAACCTCGCGCTGGAGATTAGACGGGTAAACGATACAATGTGCCTCGGCTCGAGGAGCCGACGACTTCGATCAAAGGCGCTCGAGGCTCGCCCAGCTTTAAATAACTTTCGGATATAAATCTAAATGAAAGAGAGAACATTATTCGAAGCATCGGACGAATTCCCCTCAAATGAAAAGATTATTTACGGCGCTTCGAATAATAAATAACTCCGGGTTATTTATATTTAATTGATTTCGAATAATGCCAAAAATTTCTGGCTTTTACTCGAAACCAATTTTTTATTTAAAATAATTTTATATCCATCTCTAGTTCCAACTACCATTACTGCAAGGTGGGAAAGGTACCCTTCCATGCGGCCGCCTGGTCTGGTGAAAATGCGCAGGCTGGATGCGCGTGATTATTATGTGGTCCCCTTTTCGAAATGACAGAAAATGTAACCTATACGCTACATGACAATAAATGTTTATTGGCTATTTCGTTCTTTTACGCTACATTTGTGAGCTTTGTATGACTTAAGATCCGTCGAAATATTATTATTACGTCGCAACGGTATCTTTATGAAATCAGGTATAGCATATAGGTTATGTTTTCTGTCAGTTCGAGGAGCGGATTTTCTGTCCTCGAAGTAGGCTTGCCACCTTTTTTTTTTACAGAAAAACAACGTACATTTGCTATTGTGGAGTATACAACAAAGTACGCTCAACAAATTAAAAGTACATTTTAATCTTATTAGTTTTTATTTCTTCCAAACATATTTTCTATTGCTTTTAACATTACAGAGTAAATTTTTATTATTTTCAAATATCTCAATGACATCGTTGCACTCAATATTCATATTGAAATATATAAATAATTCGTTTTTTATATATCAATGCAAAAGTAATGAATTAAACTACGTAAAGCATTATAAATATTTTATATAAAAAGAGCATTTCAATATTTACGCCCCACGCTTTTATGTTTGGTCATATGAGGGAATCTTTTAATTCAATGTTTAATTATTAAAAACGAGGCATAAATCCTTTGGTAACTGTAGTTAACAAAATGCGACGATTTTTTCGTCGATGTTTTCAACGATGCATCTTTTAATTGAAAATATAGGGGAGAGTAGCCTATATTGGACCGGCTCCTTAATTGGACCATTGGTGTATCTCGATAAATAAATATATTTGTAGTGGTTATTTCGGCTACACTGCTTTAGGAAGTGGAGATGGAACGTGTGAGAACAGCGAGACGGTTATTCCTTAGTTTCTTGTTCACCGTCGTCGAAATATAGAAATACGTGTTGTGCAATCATTATTTTTCGTGCTATTTCAAGTGAATTTCTTTCAACAACTTGTAACTACCATAATTTTAAACGACACTAGTGTAATGTGTGCTGTCTTAGCTGTAATTTCATGTACTTACTTTTCCATATTCGTATAAGTACAACAATGAAGAAATCTCAAATTTTACGGTTACGCAACGGTGATCATGTGTGAAATTGTGGGCGATTTGGGTTGCAATGGCTGATATGTTTATTGAATCGGATATGTTTGTTGAGATGATGTTTGTTGTTCAGAGTTATCCTCGTTAACGTTTCTGGTGGCCCTAAAAAGAGCCGTTGGTTGCTGCTGGCTCTGAATGAAGGGCCAATGATTAATACTTTAAAAATGTTGCGGGACGTGGCCACCGTTGTGCCTTAGACAGGCGTGTGTCCTCTTCACCTTGTTTTTGAACACTCGATTCAACGTTCTCGGTGTAGCGTTGGCGATCGAAGCGGTGTTATTATTACGCAACTGCTCGATGGTGCGTGTATTACTGGCATTCACCTCGCCCTTCTGTGAAAAATCGCCCACAAAGAAAAATCGTGAGGCGTCAAATCTGGCGATCGCAGTAACCACAAATCCTGAGAAGTTACGCGTTCATCGAAAAAGTCTTCTAGCATCGGCCTCGTTGACCGTGCGGTGGGTGCTCATGCCCCATCTTGCTGGAACCAGCACCCCCTTCCCTCGTGTTTCAACAAGGAAATGACCTGAAACAAAGGTCTTGACACCTACCTGCCTTGTTCTGATTGGCTCTGGCCGCGGAAGCATAACTCCTATAAAAGGGTGAACTTTGCGAAATGAAAATGAGTACTGACTCAGCACAGAAGCAGAGCACATCGTGCAGTGACGCATCAACGCAGATCATCAGTACTCTTCAGTGTTACACTGAGCAGCAAATAGCACAATCAGTACTTTTCAGTACTACCGAAAACTCAAATTTAACATAACTACTTATTAAGTAGAAATGCAGTATTCTGCAGAGCAGCGAACGTGTCTCGTGCACCATTATTGGCGCACGGGATCATACGTGGGAGCCCAGGTAGCCTTCCAGAACAAGTACCCGGACACTCCAGTACCACACAAGAGTACTGTTGCGGCCGCGGAAAGCGAGCCGCGTAAAGCGAGCCGCGCTGATTGTTCAAATGTGTGCCCGCTGACTAGTAGCAACCGCCACGGAGTCAGCGTAGGCCTATGACTTGTATTGTTTACGCCAACGGTCTTTTCGAAGCGCTCGCCCGGCAGCCGTTAGTTCGAAAAGATAAGCGCCGTGACACGCACGCACGCAATTTCGTCTCTGCGCCCATTGCGCCTAACAAAGTTTACCACTGCGACCCACTGTCGCACAACGCCCACGCGTCTGTATTATAGTGTACTGTCTTAGTGTATTGGTGTTTGTGACGTCCAGTGGCCGAATTGACCACTGGAAAATATATTGTGCCAGTCCATACGAGAGT
Organism: Andrena minutula; assembly: GCA_929113495.1. Lineage (NCBI taxonomy): Eukaryota > Metazoa > Arthropoda > Insecta > Hymenoptera > Andrenidae > Andrena > Andrena minutula. Next base: position 46,014,482 of record OV815993.1, on the reverse strand, counting down.
CGTGCTGCTTCATATCCTTCCCACGCATCCATCTGTTGCCGGCATATTTTAATTTTCGCACCTGGCGAAAACATTGGTCCTTCGAGCCGGATCTGCTGAAGAAGAAGCAAGCAATCGACCTCATGGCTGGTGGAGGCGCTAGAGACAGCGAGGGTACCGCGGACACCGCTCCGTGGCTGGCCCACGTCACCAGTATCCGAGCGCTCATCGCGTCGGGGCAGCGCGTGTTGCCCAACTACAAGAAGATGGGTCAGGCGAAGTTCACAGTCGAGAACGCCCAAGCGAGGATCGACGCGCTGGACCGGATCTGGACCCAGTGCCAGGAGCTCCACTTGAAGGTGGAAGTGGGCGTCCCCCCGACCGAGCGTCCTGACTGCAAGTATCTGGCGGACGACGAGTTCGCCCTAGCCGAAGCGGAGTTCTGGGAGGCCAAGGATTTCCTGCTGGAGGTCCTCCGTTCCATCAGAGGCCCCAGCGTCGGCGGATCAACCCAGACCACAGCCGCCACTTCATCTGGAGCAGCGAGGAGCCGAGCTAAGCTCCCACGCCTCGACTTTCCGCGTTTCTCCGGTGAGTACCAGGAGTGGCAGGCATTCCGCGATCTGTTCTCGTCGCTCGTTATCAAGGATGCGGCTCTCGACGACATCGAGCGGTTACAATATTTAAAAACGTCGTTGCATGGCGCCGCGCTCAATGTCATCGCGCACATCACAATAGCAGGCTCGAATTTCGCAACCGCCTGGGCGGCCTTGACGCGGCGTTTTGACAACAAACGCGCTCTCGTCGCGACCCACGTCCGCGCGCTAATAACAATGCCGCCGATGTCAAACGACTCTGCCGCGGAGCTCACGCGGGTGTGTGACACGACTAACCGGTCTCTCTCACTCCTCGCCAATTTAGGCTGCCCCACCACTCATTGGGACGCGCTCGTCATCGGTGAGGTCTGTATGAAGCTGGAGTCCGGGCTCCTGGAGGAGTGGGAGAAGTCGCTCGGCGCGAGGACCGACCTCCCGACGTACGACGAATTAGATCGGTTCCTCGAGTCGCGCATCCGCTCACGGGAGGCCACGCAAGCACACGAGGAGGCTAAGGTTCGCGCTCGCGGCGAGGTGTCCGAATCCTCGAAGCCAGCCCCCTCGTCGAAACCAGCCCCCTCGGCGAAATCAGCCGCTTCATCGAACGCTCGGGTGTGCGCCACAAACGCAACGTCTGACCCCATTCAGGCCGCGAGCAAATCGCATTGCCCCATGTGCCGGGCGCGCCACGCCGCGTACCGTTGCAATGCGTTCCGGGCACTGCAGCCCGAGCAGCGTCGCGATGTCGCGAATAAGAAGCATCTATGTTTCAACTGCCTCGCACTTGGACACATGGCGTCGTCGTGCCCGGTCTCTGCCGTGTGTTCCAGGTGTGGGATGCGGCATCATTCACTGCTGCATCCAGCCGGCGCCGATGCGAGGGCCGATGTCCCTCAGACCTCGGCCCCAGCGGCCCCAGCGCCCGCGACGGCGGGCGGCGCCGCGCCCGCGAATGCAGCCCTCCACGCGTGCGTGACTACCGACGCTCCCGATGTCGGGCCGGTGTTGCTGGCCACCGCGATCGTTCGCGTTGGGTCGGCGAGTGGAGGAGATACCGCTGACATCCGCGTGCTGCTGGACCAAGGATCCCAGACGACCCTCATTTCCGAGTCGATCGTGCAGACCCTGCGACTCCCACGCCAGCCGGTACGGACATACCTGACGGGAGCTCTGGACGGGAAATTGGGAATTTCCCGTGCTCAGGTGCATATCTCGCTGAGGCCGCACCTCGGGGACCAAACCGGCATCGTCGTCAAGGCTAAGGTCGTCCCGCGGGTATCATCATACCTTCCGGATTGGTCGTCTGTCCCGCAGTCGCAAGCCGCGTTCGCACAGCTCCCGCTCGCCGACCCGGACCCGTCCACGCGTCGCCCTGTCGATTTGATTGTCGGGGCCGACTACTTCGGCGCTATTTTACTGCCAGGGCTGCGCCGCGGCAGCCCCTCCGCCCTTATCGCCCAAGAAACGATCTTTGGGTGGATCGTGTCTGGGCCGACCGGTCGTTCGCCTTCCTCGAGTGCTGTGAATCACGTCGCAACCCAAGCCGCAGCCGACGACGATCGTCTCCATGAGCTGCTCAAGCGTTTCTGGGAGCTCGAGGAAACGCAAGCTCCGGCATCGCTCTCACCGGACGACGAGCGGTGCGAACAACATTTTCGGGCAACGCACTCGCGGCAGGCGGACGGTCGGTATGTCGTGCGGCTTCCGTTTAAAGACGGGCCTCTTCTCGATGTCGGCGCGTCTCTCCCACGCGCAACCGCAATGCTCCGATCCCTCGATCGACGGTTGGCGCAGAACGCGCCGTTGGAAACGGCTTATCGGGCATTTTTAGCTGAGTACGAGCACCTGGGCCACATGGAGGAGGTATCGCCTGCCCTCGCGCCCGGAGCTAAGACCACGCGCGTGTATCTCCCACACCACCCGGTGGTGCGAGCGTCGGACGGGAAACTACGCGTGGTGTTCAACGCTTCGAGCCCCACGTCCAACGGGACATCGCTCAACGATCACCTGCTGATCGGGCCGAAATTACAGCAGGATATTGTTACCATCCTCCTCCGGTGGCGCCTCCCTCGATTCGCGCTCAAGGTACATCGAGAAGATGTACCGTCAAATCCGCGTGCACCCGAGCGACGCGGAGTCCCAATGTGTGTTGTGGCATCGGCACCCCGGAGCCGTGCCGTCGACCTTTCGACTGCAAACTGTCACTTATGGCACTGCCGTCGCGCCCTACCTCGCCCAGCGTGTCCTGCAGCAGCTCGCCATCGACGAAGGGGGGGAGTTTCCGCGCGGGCGGCGCCTCCTCGAGAGCAATTTCTACGTCGATGACGTGCTATTCGGCTCGGACGAGGTTGCGTCGGCTCTCGCGGAACGCGATGAGCTCTGCGCTATGCTCGCGCGCGGCGGGTTCGTGTTGCGGAAGTGGGCGGCGAACCACCCGTCGTTAAGCCCCGAAGTTGGGCTCTGTGATCCTGTCGCGTCTGCGGTGCCCTCTGCCCCGGACGGACAGGAATCCTACGCCGTCTTGGGGATACAGTGGTCCCCCCAGGACGACGTCTTCCATTACAAAATAGCGCCCCCTTCCGCCCCCGCGACAACGAAGCGCACCGTCCTGTCGGTGGCGGCACGCCTGTATGACCCGCTCGGCTGGGTATCGCCGGCGGTGGTGGTAGCGAAAATCATGCTACAGGACCTGTGGCTGCGAGGTGCGGAGTGGGATGCTCCTCTCCCGTCGGATTTGTTGGAAAAGTGGACGGATCACATCGCTGCGCTCCCCCTTCTGGAGTCAGCGCGCATTCCCCGATGGTGCGGGCTGGACGCCTCCACCGTCGGATGTGAGCTGCACGGGTTTGCCGACGCGTCGTCGAGAGCATACGCCGCGGTGGTTTACGCTCGGATCGCTCGTCCGGGCCAGGGGACGGCCCACCTGACGTTACTCGTCGCCAAGACTAAGGTCGCGCCGGTCAGGACGGTCAGCATTCCGCGTCTCGAGCTATGTGCCGCCACTTTACTTGCCCGCCTTTTGCAGCGGGTGGCGTCCGAGGCCCCGTGGCCTTCTGCGGTGCTGCACGCCTGGACGGACTCGCGAGTGGTGCTCTATTGGCTGCAACGGCACCCCTCGCACTGGAAGGTGTTCGTCGCGAATCGGGTGGCGGAGATCCAGTCCCTGATTCCAGCGGCCACGTGGAGGCATGTCCCGACGCTCGACAACCCGGCCGATTGCGCCTCTCGGGGCATGCATCCCCGCGACTTGCTGCGTCACGACCTCTGGTGGGGGGGGCCTGTGTGGCTTTCGGGGGCACCCTCGGAGTGGCCGGCGTCGCCTGAGCCGGACAACTCGCGGCCCTTGGAGGAGGAAGCGCGAACGGCGGCGGCCCACGTTGTCGCCGCGCCCCCACCCAGTCCGTTAGATCCGCTTCCATATTCTTGCTCCTCCTGGCCTCGACTTCTTCGGGTCACGGCGCGCATCCAGCGCTTGGCGCGCCGAGGGCGTGGGGGGGTTTCGGACACCGGGGATTCGCGCGTACCGGAACTGCGGGGGGCCCGCGTCTGGTGGATTCGATGGCTCCAGAGCACGGCGTTCGGCGACGACATCGCCGCGATCAAATCCGGGCTACCAGTTCGTCGTTCGAGCCCACTTCGCCAGCTGACTCCGTTCGTCGACGACGACGGCCTGGTTCGCGTGGGGGGGAGGTTGAGCCATGCTTTGCTTCCCTACGACGCGCGACATCCGATCGTTCTCCCGGTGCACCACATTTCGCAGCTGATTATACAGCACGCGCACCTCAGGGCACTGCACGGTGGGCCCCAGCTCACGCTCAGTGTCTTGAGGGGCAATTTTTGGGTGTTGCGCGCGCGAGACTTGGTTCGCGCGACGGTGCACCGCTGCACCATCTGCGTCCGCCATCGGGCGACTACCGGGAGGCAGATCATGGCCGACCTCCCTGCTGCGCGAGTATCGCCAGCCCGGCCGTTTGATCAGACCGGAGTCGACTACGCTGGTCCTATAATGACGCGTCCGGGAAAGGGCCGGGGGTACCGAGCCCACAAGGCATACATCGCGTTATTCGTGTGTCTGTCGACTCGCGCCGTGCATCTGGAGCTCGTCACGGACTACACCTCGGCGAGTTTCCTCGCCGCGTTTCAGCGTTTCGTGTCCAGGCGCGGTCGGCCCAGTCGTATGCACAGCGACAACGGCACGACTTTTAAGGGCGCCGCCCGGGATCTCGGAGCTGCGATTCGCGGCGCAGTGGAGTCCCCGGAGGTTACGGCGTTCACCGGCGCGGAAGAGATTCAATGGTCCTTCATCCCCCCCGCCGCTCCGCATTTCGGGGGTTTGTGGGAAGCCGGAGTCAAAAGCGCGAAACACCATCTTCATCGCGTCGTGCAAGACCACACACTCTCGTACGAGGAAATGACCACGGTGTTGTGCATGGTCGAAGCGTGCCTCAATTCGCGCCCCCTCGGGCCCGCGCCCACCGAGGACGACGACTTCGCGTTGACTCCGGGCCACTTCTTGACCGGCGCCCCTCTTCTTGCGCTTCCCCCCTTGACCTCGTCCAGCGGTCCAGCGTCGCTTCGAGGTCGCTGGCAGCTCGTGCAGCGTATGCGCGATCACTTCTGGAGGCGGTGGCAAGCCGACTATTTGAACACTCTCCAGCCCCGGCGTAAGTGGACCAGCCCCCAACGCAGCCTCTGCGTCGGCGACGTGGTCGTCCTCAAGGGCGAGGATTCGCCGCCGGCACAGTGGCGGCTAGGCCGCGTCTCGCAAGTTCATCCCGGTCCCGACGGCCGGGTCCGCGTGGTGTCCGTGCACACCGCTCACGGCGAGATCACGCGCCCCATCACCCGCGTGGTGCTCCTCCCGTGCACCTCCGCGACAGACGAGAGCCGCGTCCCGACGAGAACAGACCACCTGTAACCAGCCTCGAACCTGTACGCCACCACTCTGGTACTCCGTCGCGATCCCGGGTGTCACGACTAATGGCCGTCGGGCGAGCGCTAGTTTATTTTGAATTCGGACCGTGACTCGGTCCAAGGCGGGCGGTATGTTGCGGCCGCGGAAAGCGAGCCGCGTAAAGCGAGCCGCGCTGATTGTTCAAATGTGTGCCCGCTGACTAGTAGCAACCGCCACGGAGTCAGCGTAGGCCTATGACTTGTATTGTTTACGCCAACGGTCTTTTCGAAGCGCTCGCCCGGCAGCCGTTAGTTCGAAAAGATAAGCGCCGTGACACGCACGCACGCAATTTCGTCTCTGCGCCCATTGCGCCTAACAAAGTTTACCACTGCGACCCACTGTCGCACAACGCCCACGCGTCTGTATTATAGTGTACTGTCTTAGTGTATTGGTGTTTGTGACGTCCAGTGGCCGAATTGACCACTGGAAAATATATTGTGCCAGTCCATACGAGAGTCGTGCTGCTTCATATCCTTCCCACGCATCCATCTGTTGCCGGCATATTTTAATTTTCGCACCTGGCGAAAACAAGTACTATCAGCCGTTTGTCACGGAAATTACGCGAGGCTGGCAGCGTGCACAATCGGAAGCACAATCGGAAGGCAACTGTGCTGACGAACCAGAAGCTGGCCGAGGTGCAGCAAGTTCTGGAGGAAGCGCCCCATACGTCATTGGCGAAGCTGCGACAGCAGTGCGATTTGTCGTATGGAAGCGCTCATCGAGCCACGCAGCAGCTACACCTACATCCGTACCGACACCAGACGGTCCAGGAGCTCAAGGAACCGGATTACGAGGCAAGGCGCAGGTACTGTAAATGGTTCCTCAATTTCCTGGAGGTAGAGGGTTTTTCTGTTTCAGACAAATTGTTTTTCACTGATGAAGCCTGGTTCCACCTAGACGGCCAGATAAACAACCAAAACAGCAGGAGCTGGTGCACGGAGAATCCGAAGGAAATCCGGGAGAAGCCTCTTCATTCGGCGAAGATTGGTGTTTGGTGTGCGATCTCGCGTAAGCGAATTGTTGGACCACTTTTCTTCAACACCACCGTAACGGCATGTAAGTATCAAGAAATTGTATATGAATTTATTTCCCTGTTGGAACCCGAGGAAAGGAGATGTTGGTTCCAACAGGACGGGGCACCAGCACACACAGCGCAGTCAACGCTGACAATGCTGGAAGAATTTTTTGGCGACCGGGTCATTTCCCAGGGTTTGTGGCCGCCGCGGTCGCCAGATCTGACGCCACCCGATTTCTTTTTGTGGGGTACCCTGAAGGGCGAGGTGTACGCCACTAAACCGGACACCATGGAGCAGTTGCGGGAAAACATTACCGCTTCGATCGCCAACATTACGCCAGAAACGTTGGATCGAGTATTCAGAAACAAGGTGAAGAGGACACAAGCCTGTCTACGGCATAATGGTGGCCACTTCCAGCAACATTTATAAAGTATTAATCATCGGCCCTTTTTTCAGGGCCAGCAGAAACCAACGGCCCTTTTCAGGGCCACCAAAAACTTTAACGAGAACAACTCTGAACAACAAACATATCCGATTCAATAAACATATCAGCCATTGCACCCCAAATCGCCCACAATTTCACACATTTATGCTGGCTTATCGGCGGCATTGCCTTTAACTCTTGAAGACTCTAGCGAGAGGATAACCCGTTACCTGCTTTCCTGATTCCATAACCGGGTTGGAGACATGAAAATATTGTATTGTCATCTGAACTACGTATGTGTGACAAATTTCAAGTCGATCGGACATGTGGAAGTGGGTCAAAATTAGCTTACAAGATTTCATCCTCACAAACTAACTAACAAACTCACAAGTGAAGCTAAATAAAAGCTTGTAATATTAGCTAAAGTGAATTAGAATTTCGACCGTAAATTTTTCAAAATTTTAAAAGTAAATGATATCGGCGCATTGATTCGGAAAATTGACCGAATCAATGCGCCGATATCATTTACTTTTAAAATTAATATTAGCATTTTGGAAGGATATTGTAATACAATAATTTTGGTCCCACAAACTCTCAATGAGACAGTTGAGCTAAGAACTCTAGGAACGCGCGACCGACGACGTGACCGGGAGTTGGGCTATCGGGCGGTTCGTAGCACTCAGTCATCGGAGGGCTTGGAAACCGGAGCTTCGGAGCGGGCTGGCAAAATACGGACGAGATCTCAATACCTCCAGATTCTCTTCAAATTCCCGACGAGAGTTTTGAATTTGCTTCGACCTTTATTCGAATTAAGATGTTCTGGAAAGACTTGAACAGTTTAGTCAGTTTAGTTAATACTTTTAAAATAAAAGTATTAATTGTTGAATAAAATTATTTTCAGTGTCCCTTTTATCGCGGAATCAATTTAAGGAAAATATAATGATAGGCTTGTAAGAGAAATTGAATGTTGAAACGTGCGAGAAGCCACTTCTCGTATCGGCCCGGCGTTCGAAGCTGTCAGCGAGCGCTGGACAGCGGTGATGCCCGACCAGCTTCGAGAATTTTCGGATGGTCTCTTTCAAATTAACGTCGCAAAGAGCTATTCGGAATTTCCCGGATCAGATTACTGTAACGAGGTTTGCAAACAATGTGTCGACTGGTCTCGTACCCGGCTCAATTTCACAAATTTTTGGCGTGTGAAAGCCACCATAGTGGCGTACATCGGGCTGAAGAATGTGGTTCCAAGTTGGAACACGTTATTTCATACGTTATTACGCTACTGCTTCAATTTCAAAAAGAATGTGGGTTAGTCCATTGTTTGCTCTCACTGCCACGATCAACGATATTACGTATAAAATTAGTTTGCAGGATTGAAATCCCGTTTCGTTAAAAGTGGTCCGATTTAATTTTTTTTTGTCAATTTAATCGGGAGAATACAAGGAATCCATTGCTGTCATTTTCATATTGATATGATGAAAAATGAAGAAATTCCGTTTCTGCATAATCGATGACACATCGCCGAGCATTCTCGCGCTGCAGATTAGTCGGGTGAACGATACAATGTCGCTCGGCTCGAGGAGCCGACGGCTTCGATCAAAGGCGCTCAAGGCTCGCCAAGCTTGAAATAACTTTCGGACATGAATATAAATGAAAGGGAGAGCATTATTCGAAGCTTCGGATGAATTCCCGTCGAATGAAAACATTATTTACAGCGCTTCGAATAACAAATAACTCCGGGTTATTTATATTTGATGAGTTTCAATTAAAATTTCTTCCTTTTATTCGAAACCAATTTTTTATTTAAAATAATTGTTTGCCCATCTCTGATTCCAACTACCACTAATGCAGGCTGGGGAAGGTACCCTTCCATGCGGCCGCCCGGTCTGGTGAAAATGCGCAGGCTGGATGCGCGTGATTATTATGCGGTCCTTTCTTCGAAGTGACAGAAAATATAACCTATATGCTGCATGACAATAAATGTTTATTGGCTATTTCGGTCTTCTACGCTACATTTGTCAACTATGTATGACTTAACATTCCTCCAAAATATTATTATTACGCCGCAACAGTATCTTTATGAAATCAGGTATAGCATATAGGTTATGTTTTCTGTCACTTCGAGGATAGAAAATCCGCTCCTCGAGGCCAGAAAATCCGCTTCTCGATGACAGAAAACCGGCTCCTCGAAGTGACAGAAAACATAACCTATATGCTACATGACGATAAATGTTTATTGGCTATTCCGTTCTTCTACGCTATATTTGTGAACTTTGTATGACTTAACATCCTTCCCAAAAAAATTATTATTACGCCGCAACTGTATCTTTATGAAATCTGGTATAGAATAGTATAGGTTATATTTTCTGTCACTTCGAGGAGGGGAGCACATAATAATCACGCGCATCCAACCTGCGCATTTTCATGTACCATTCCAAAAGATGACATAAACAGAAGCCACTACAGGCGTGGCGTTTAACAGCTAAAGGGTTAAAACATTCAGGCACAAAAATTGTAGAAAAAATTCAAAGACTGCTAGAAACAGCGGCACATCCCATTAGTTACCTCTTACTTCCTATCTGTAGTGCATGCACTACATTGAGGATAAAAATCACGAAAAAGGAAACAGGAGTATTAGATTCTGAGGCTGCAGAACTAATACATAATTGAATAGAAATTTAATTCCTCAATTTGTGAAAGTAATGATACAGGGACAACTAGCCTATTGCTTATCGGCGCCATGAATTTTAAAAAGAGCATTGTACAAAGTATTTAAATAAACAGTTTGCAAAAGCTTCTCGCAACAATCAAGGTTAAAAAATTGAGAAAAAAAATTAAGTAAACGTAAAATTTGGCAAATTTTCCACCATTAGAAAGGGATAATTTGTCCCCATTTTATGGCGCAAATTGCATTCCGATATCTTTTGTAGTTCAAAAATTATGTGAAAACAGCCCCAAATTCTTCGACCAGGGCCACTAACGCGCGTCAGCGCGGTCTAGTACAGAGTTGGGCAAAATGTAATTTAATTACAACTTACAAATTACGATTAAACTGTAATTGTGTAGTTGATTACACATTATTTTCTGTAATCATCAATTTATCTGGTTGATAAAAGTGTGGTCAACCACCTACATTAACGATTACACAAAATAATGTGTAACCAACTACACAATTACATTTTAAATCGCAATTTGTAAGTTGTAATTAAATTACATTTTGCCCAACTCTGGGCTAATATCGCTGCTGGACCATTGCATTCGTAGATAACGGGATCGGCGCGGTTGCACTCTTAAAATGGCTACCGTTCTCTTACCCGTCTGCTAAGTCAAATTTAATATTCTCAGGCGAAAGCCAAAAGCACCCACGCTCTCTACTGGCACCTAAAAGACTCTACACTTTCATCATTGGCTCATAGATGGCGGAAGTATCGGCGCATGGTTGTAGTGGAATGCGTCCGTGAGGCGGTGTTGCCAAATTTACCTGTTCGCGCGCGCGTAGGTTGCAGTTTTAACGGATGACCCTGTAGTACTATGGTTGACGAAAAATTCCTTGAGGAATCAGAAGAAGAATCTTACCATTTTCGACAGATTCATGAGACGATATTACGATATCTCTGTCATGCGTGGACCGATTTTATTGAAATTGGTCTTATTCGAAAGCTGATATGCAGTTTACATGAGAAAAATGTCTTTAAATTTACAAAATATTGCAGGCGTGATGAGATATTAATGAAATAAATGTCAGGTTAGCCGCGCGACGCGTAAAGGTACACGGTAGCGACAGTCGGCATATACAGGGTGTCTTTTCTTTCATGTACTTGGCGTCGAGACGCTACCGCGTCTCTAGATACTGGGACATATAAATGTTTTTTCAACACCTGCATGAAAATGTGTGTTTTTTTACGCCTGCTGAGCGGGAGCAAAATGATTAATTTCAGACGTATTCGCGTAAAGTCTATCTCCCAAGGGAAAAAGACTTTACGCGCATGCGTATTCGCAATTTCTTACTTTCCTCCCAAAGAAACTGGAGTTTGACGTTACCCTATGGTATGAAGATGCAGTTGTTCGACTAATCGTTAGCGATTTGTTGGAAAATAAATACACGTATTTATTAATTTTAACAGTATAAAAAAGCAATCGAACATGCATATTTTTTGCGAATCGCTCAGCAGGCTTTCAAAAACACACCTTTCATGCAGGTGTTGAAAAAAATATAATGCGTGACACGGGAGAGAAGCGATTTCGCCTCGCGTGAATTGCTGCCCTCGCTGCGCTCGGGCAGCAAACTTCACGCTCGTCGGAATCGCTTACTTCTCTCCCTTGTCACGCGATATACTATTATCTTAGAGCTTATAAACATGGAGGAAGCATGCAATAGGAAAAAATGTAGACGGCGATAGAAAGAGAAAGATATACAGGAAGGACAGACCCTCTCTTTCTAGCGCCAGGGACTAGAAAGAGAGGGTCTGTCCCTCCTCTATATCTTTCTCTTTCTATCGCCGTCTACATTTTTTCCTATTGCATGCTTCCTCCATCTTTATATGCTCTAAGACTATTATGAACATTTGCTCAAAGAAACATTAGAAAAAAAAAAAACACAAAGGCATATGTTTAAATGTTTCTGATCGAATGTTTGTAAACCGGTTTTATACAGTTTTTATATTGTTTTCATACAGTTTTTATACAGCTTTCATTAACGTTTTTGTATATTTGTTTCAGTATTTACGATCAAAGGTATGTAGTTCTAGGTTAGGGTTTGAATAATTTTTAAATTTTAGGTTAACAAATTGGCAAATTTTGATGGTTCCAATCATTACCCAGATAGCACTCGACGTCTTTAAGACGTCCATTTCACGTCTGTTTTTGGTCTGAACGTCTTAGACCATATTAAGACGTCTTTAAGACGTCTGCGCGCAGACATTTCGAAGACGTCTGTCTATAGACGCCTTTAAGACGTCCTTAAGACGTCTGTAACAGGATGTCTTTTATACGACTGTGTTAAGACGCCTTTAACCCTTTCGGTACGGCGTGCATTTCCACGAAAGTGCTTATAACTAATTTTTTTTTTTTTTTTTTTTTTTTTGTTTAAACTGTTGGAGGTGCCGACTAAAGCCGGCGCTAGGAACGACGGCTCGTTCCGTGCCGACGGATATATCCGGCACTCGGCCAGGCAGGGCGTCAGATGGCTGCCGGATATATCCGGCATTCGGAGCGAAAGGGTTAAGACGTCTGTCCTGAGATGTTTCTACGGTCGCCCCGCCGCGTGTCACCAATTTCACAGAAATTAAAGTTCTTTATTTTTCGTCGTATCGATCTGAAAGTAACATCGATCAATTCCTGGCATTCTCCCGATTAAAAGGACAAAATATCATGTAAATCGGAAAATTTTTAACGAAGTAGGCTTTAAATTCTTTACCGCTAGACAGCAGTGATGTCCGAGCTTCGAGAATTTTGGGGTAGTCTCTTTTATATTAACGTTGCAAAGAACTGTTCAGAAATTCCCGGCCCGGGTTGAAAAATTTGGGGCCTTTTTCATATAACTTTTGAACTATAAGAGATATCGGAATGCAATTTGCGCCGAAAAATGAGGAAAAATTATTCCCTCTTAATGATGGATAATTTAGCATATTTTACGTTTACTTATTTTTCTTTTATCAATTTTTTAACCATAATTGTTTAAAAAGCTTTTACAAACTGTTTATTTGATAATGTATTTAACGCTGTTTTTAAAATTCGTGGTGTTGATAAACAATAGGCTAGTTGTGTCTGTATCATTACTTTCATAAATTGAGAAATTAAATATTTATTCAATTATGTGTTAGTCCTGCAGACCTCAGAATTTATTGTTCTGGTTTTATTTTTTATGATTTTATCCTTAATGCGGTGCATTCCTAGATCAGACGTAAGAGGTAACTAAGGGGTCATCCTAAAATTACGTAAGGCTTTTTGGGGTGGGAGGGGGTCGCGAATTTCTTATGTTTTCTTACAAGGGGAGGGAGGAGTTAGGTAGCGTCTTACGTAATATTTTTTAACAAATTAATACAATAAATGCAAATTCTATCATTAATGGTCCAGAAAAGTTGTTTTAGTTTAAATTTCCCCAAACTGAGTTAAATGAATTATGTAAATGTTTAAAAGAATTTTAATAACTGAAAAATTTAATGTAAAAAATATTACGTAAGAAGGGGGTTGCAGTATCAAATCTTACGAATTCTTATACTGGGGGAGGGAGGGGGTAAGAAATCGTGAAAATTACCCTTACGTAATTTAAGGACGGTCCCTAATGGGACGTGTCTTTGATTGTAGCGGTGTTTGAATTTTTTTTCTAGAACTTTTGTGTTTGAATGTTGTAGCTACGCAATGCTACGCGTATACCGGCTTCCGTTAATGTCATTTTTTTGAACGATGCGCCCTTATTGTGGTTTTTACAAGCAGGTAAAATTGTTTAAATTGAGACGAATACACCATCAGTTGACATTATTTTCAAATCTCATTACTGTAATCTGGGGTGTGAGTGGTAAACCGATCATAAAAGCGGAGCGCGCGGCTCGAATACCTGGGCCGGGAAATTCACAATACCTAGCTCTTTGCGACGCTAAAATTTTCGAAGCTCGGGCATCACTCTTGTCCAGCGGTCGCTGGCAGCTCTCCGCTGGGCCGGTGCATGGTTGTAGTGGAATGCGTCCGTGAGGCGGTGTTGCCATTTCACAATGACCCTGCATTGTCCCGCATTTCGACAGTGGGCAACGGTGGGTACGGGTGCGAAATTACCCTGGGCCTATACCTACCATCCCCTAACAAAACAATATACGGATTAACGTAAAGGACGCTCTTTATTCTATTTTCAAATTTTATATTTAAGCCGTTATATTGTGTTCTGAATTTTGCCTTTATGTTGTGTTCTTAATTATCCCAAACGAAGCGGACCCTGGAAGGTGACAATTGAGAGCGATGCGAAAATTCATATATCGTTTATGATTTTCGTTTAATTACATGCATTAGCGGTCATCTGTAGTGGAAAGTACGTACTTTAAGTGAGAGTCATTAATAGTATTGAATATGGAATGCAACAAAAATTAAAAATACAAAACTAAAAATGTCACAACTAGCCCCGGTCTCCCGTATTACCGGAACACTGAACGACAGGGTCGTAAACCCACACCGTCGCAACGGTGTGAGATTCGCGACAAAAATCGCCCGACAGCACAAATCTTGACCGAATCCAATAATTTTTCTTTAACATAATCTTAAAGAACTCAGCAATGACGAAGCACTGCAATAAAGCCAGTGTCTGTTGATCTAATCTGTAGAAAACACTATTTAGCATAACATAAAAACATAAATTAATAAATTTTGCAGATTAAAGATATTAAAAATTAATTTTGTTGTAAATTAATATTAGCTATAAAATTAAAATTTTAATTTAAATTTACAAAATTTATGTTTTAAATAATCTGTACAGATAATTTAAATCATATATTTTTAAATTATAAATTTTTTAACAATTGTAATTCGGAGTAATTACAACTGAATATTTTATGTTAAAAAAGTATTTATATGGAATTGCATGATTCGATGGAGCAAAGCCATTGGTGTCACTTCCATATCAATACGATAAGGAATAAAGAATTTCTTACTACGCTGAAATGAATATTTCACATTTTCACTCCCAACTGCGGAGGATCGACCTCAATTCGCTGCGGTCGGCAGAGGATTCATACCTGTTTCAGAAAAAAATAATTCTTTATTCTTTATCGTATCGATATAGATGTGATGCCGATGAATTCCTTATGTTTTTCCGATGAAAATCATACCAATTACTAAATCATACTAATTACTACCCCCCGGATCGAGATACAAAGTTGAAACTTGACAGAAATCATTCTTTTTTTATAAGCTTTCGAATGACTCATCGCGATTTGAAGTTGGTTCAGGGTCACATATGACCATCTTAACCAGGGCTGCGGAGTCGGCAGTAAAAACTCCCGACTCCGACCCCGACTCCGACTCCTCTTTTTTTTTACCAGCGACTCCGTCTCCGACCCCGACTCCGACTCCTGCATTTATATTATATATATATATATATAATATAAATATATATAATATAAATGCAGGAGTCGGATATATATATCGCGAGCGTGTATAAACACGTAGAGCTCAACAGACTCGGATTTTTATAAAATTTACTAATATGGAGTCGGGGCTAGTGGAAAGATGTGAGGAGGTGCTGAAGGAAACGGTGTGTAGGGTGAGAGTGGGAGAGGAGGTAGGGAAGGAATTCCGGACAGCTAGGGGAGTTAAACAGGGATGTCCGCTGAGGCCGAGTTTATTCACATTGTTGCTGGCGGATTTAGACGAGGAGTTAGAGAGAGGAGGATGGGGAGGGGTGAAGTTAGGAGGAAAGAAAATGTATACGCTGGCATATGCGGATGATGTGGCGCTGGTAGCGGAAGAGGAGGAGGGAATGAAGGGGATGATGGCTAGGCTGGAAAGATATTTGGATGGGAAGGGGTTGCAACTAAATGTGGGGAAATCAAAGGTAATGAGGTGTAGGAGGGGGGGAGGGAGGTGGAAAAAGGTGGTGTGGAGGTGGAAGGGAAAGGTGGTGGAGGAGGTGAGGGAATATAAATATCTGGGGTATACGTTGATGGCAAATGGGGAACAGGAGGCACATGTGGGGGAGAGGGTGAGAAAGGCGGCGGGGGTGACAGGGCAGGTGTGGGGTATCGGAAAAAGGAGGTTTGGGAGCGACTGGGGAAAAAGGGTGTGGATGTTCGATAGGTTGGTATGGGCGACGATGGGATATGGAGTGGAGATATGGGGGTGGAGGGAAAGGGAGAGGGTGGAGGGGTTGCAGGAGAGATTCCTAAGATGGGTATTGGGGGTGGAGTGGTGTACACCGGGGTACATGGTGAGGGAGGAGTTGCAGCGGGACATGATGAAGGGAAGTGCGGGGATGAGGGCTTGGGCTTATGAGAGGAAGTTGGAGGAGGGACAAGGTGGGGAATTGGCAAGGAAATGCTGGGAAGAGATAAAAGGTAGGGCGAAAAGGGGGAAGGTGCTGGGAGGATGGGAGGAGGAAAGAAAGGGGTTTTTTGAGGAGAAAGGGTGGACAGTGGAAGGAGTGGAACTCATGAGGGGAAGGGGGGAATTGAGGGGGGAGGAGTTGGTATGTAGGGGAAGGAAGTTAGAGGAGGTGGAAAGATGGAAGAGGATTGGGGACTCAAAATATAATAGGTGGTATGGGATGGTAAAAGGGGTGGGGGTGCCGGGGTATTTAAAGAAGGGGTGGGGTGAAAGCAGGTGGAGACGAGTAGCAAGATTTAGGCTGGGTAATGAGATGAAGGGAGGGAGGTATTGGGAAAAGGAGGAGGATAGAAAATGCAGGGTGTGTGGGTGGGGGGAGGAGACGTGGGAGCACGTGTGGGAGATGTGTACTGATTGGGGGAAGGATAGAGGGTGGCAGGAAATGGTGAGGGAGGTGTTGAGTGATGAGGGAGGGGGGGAGGAGTGGATGAGGAGGATAGAGGAAAGGAGGGGAGGTGGAGTGGAGGAATGGAAGGCTAAGGATTGAGAGTGAAAGGAAGGCGAGCGGAAGCGGAGGTCACAAGATAGGGAAGAGAGGGCGAGGGAAGCGTGCGTGGCGGTGGCAGGCGAGCGAGCGAAGGAGATTAGGTTAAGTGCGAGTAGTTTGTAAGGATAGATGTAAGAGAAGTAGGTGTAAGAATTGTAAACCCTGAGGGGACGCAATAAAGACTATATAATTACTAATATGGAGTCGGTGTTGGAGTCGGCATATACTTTTTCGACTCCGACTCCGGTAATCAGAAATTCCTTCTGAACTCCGACTCCGACTCCACGACTCCGACTCCGACTCCGCAGCCCTGATCTTAACCGGCTATACCCTTTCATGTAAATCGGACTATTATTAACGAAATTAGCTTGAGATTATGGAAATGAATTTTTCATGGAATTTCCTTTGTTATTTTCCGAATCACGTCGTTCTTGGTGTCATTTTCATCGGCGAAAAATAAGAAATCAATTGGCGTCGTTTTCGCAAAGATCTAATGAGAAATGCGGAAATCGAAGATTTCTCACCTCTTAATAGGCACTTCAACCCTCTGGGGGTCGAAAGCCGTAAAATTCGGCGAGACACTGCGGATGATTGTCTTCGCCAGGGGGTACCAGGCCGCATCTTTTTGGCGGACGTAACTCCAGAATGACCCTTTACCATTAAGAAGTGGATTTCCACATTTCTCATCAGCACTTTACGAAAGTGTCATGAATCGAATCCTTGGGTTTTAATGAAAATGGTCCCCATGAAAATGGTACCAAACCCGACATATTTCGGGCTGTAATTAACAAAGTTACACGAAAAATTGGTCTGCAGAATTTTAAGCCTACTTCGTTAAAAAATTTCCGATTTACATGATATTTTGTCCCTTTAATCGGGAGAATACCAGGAATTGATCGATGTTACTTTCAGATCGATACGACGAAAAATAAAGAACTTTAATTTCTGTGAAATTGGTGACACGTCCCAGTAAACAAACTGACTGCAGTCTGACGACAGATTGATGTCAGATTCGAGTATATTCTGACGTCAGATTCGGGTCCTACTATGTCCGCATTTGACTATGGTTTTGTGGTCAGAGCCTGACATCAGGATCTGATCGCAGATTGATGTCAGATTTCGATCAGATCTTGCTGCCGTGGCTGACCGCAGATTGAGAGCAGAAATCGAGCAGATCCTGCGCAGCGCGATCTGACGGCAGATTGGTGTCAGATACAGAGCAGATTCTGACGTCAGATTCGGTGCCTATTATGTCCGCATTTGACTATGGTTCTGCGGTCAGAGCCTGACATCAGGATCTGACCGCAGATTGATGTCAGATTTCGATCAGATCTTGCTGACAAAAAACCGCCCGCAAATTGGCGGCAGAAATCAAGCAGATCCTGATGTCGGCCATAGTAGGCAATTTTATATAATAGTATAGATTTAAAAACAGTGCGAAAGTCTTTAGCGTAAATAATATATAGAACACGTTTATAAGACCGACTTGAAAGATCTGATTCCTACCATATTTTATGGAAGAAAGAAAAGTTGGTAAACCATGTATTTAAACGGGTATTATAACATTTTTAATGTTTTACTTAGCAAGTTGTTAGTGAATTGAATGCCAGGTCGGCTCAAAATAATGATTTAAACTTTGAAAGACAGTTCTTCCAAATAAAAAAGAATTAATGGTAACTATTATTTATTCAGTCGTCTTAGGGCGGTATTATCATCAATAGGTTTTTAGTTTTTAGCATGCGGCATCTTCTACTAGTCTAGTAGATTAATAAAGGATGCCGGATGCTTAAGACGATCTTCGTCTTCAGCAACGACTGATAATACCGCCCTTACAGACGGGTATACCAAATATATACTCCGCAGTGGAATGCCGGCAAATACGAGTCGTACTCGAGAGCCCTGAATGATCAAGCCCTCGGCCACTTATTCCCGCGACGGTGCTATTTCGCAAGCGAGAAACGCTCGCCCAATCGCGCCCTGGCGGGGTCGTGTCGTGAACTATGTCAGCAGAATCTGCTATATTTCTGCTGCCTATCTGACGTCAGATCGCGGAGCGCAAGATCTGCTCGATTCCTGCCATTAAATTGTATCAGCAGACTTTCCTTACTTTCTGCCGCCAAACTGCTCGCAGGCTATGTAAGCAGAATCTGCTGTATTTCTGCTGCCTATCTGACGTCAGATCGCGGAGCGCAGGGTCTGCTCGATTCCTGCCATTAAATTGTATCAGCAGACTTTCCTTACTTTCTGCCGCCAAACTGCTCGCAGGCTATGTAAGCAGAATCTGCTGTATTTCTGCTGCCTATCTGACGTCAGATCGCGGAGCGCAAGATCTGCTCGATTCCTGCCATTAAATTGTATCAGCAGATTCACTGCAGTGTCTGTCGCCAATCTGCTCGCAGGTTAAGGCAGCACAATCTGTCGGCTTTCTGCTGTCAGTCTGCTTTCATCATCGAATATAACAAATCCTGTATCAAATCTGTAGTCTTTCTGCCACAAACATTTGTACTCAGGCGTTGAGCAAAATCTGCAAATACGGATGTGGCTGACTGGAGTGGCGGGCGACCGTAGCAGAGGACCACTGCCTCGCTCGCCTCAGCCCTTGAGCGACCCAGGCGCCTGCCGAAAGTATTCGAAACCTTCGAATAAAGATACAGGTAAAGTAGGAAAAAGTATTCGAACCTCAGAGTGGAAGACCTTCGAATAAAAAAAGTAACTTTGCATCGTCGAATGAATTTCCGTCGAAGAAAGGGCTCTTCGAATAAAGATACTTCGGGTTTTTTTTTTATTCGACGGCGAACGAATAAAATTTTTCTCTTTTATTCGAAGTTGAAATTTTTTTGAAGATAATTTTCAGCCCATCTCTGCAGTCGTACCGGACGTTCCGGGAACGGCCCGAATTTCCCACGAACGGCTTATATACGTCCTCTGAAGGACGAATGTTACAAAAAAAGTTGTCCCCAGTACGTCTTTTAAAGCGCCTGGATTCGGACTGAAGAACCGTTTAAAAGACGTTTTTGGGACGCCTTAAACAGGTCTGGATTAGGACTGAAACTGGCGTTCAAAAGACGTAATTAAGACCTATTTATCAATAAATTAGGTCAAATACAGCTCTTTAAAGGGTTGTCAAAATGAAATAAAAATTTATTTCTATTTACGATATTTATTTATTTAAAATTTGACTACCACTATAGGCGATCTGAATGGACCGTCTATGCAGTGGGTTACCACCTTAGAAAAGGAAAGAAGGACTGCGACGGAACTTGTATATATACTAACTCGGTCCACGATCAGGGGCGAGAAACTCTCGAGCCGTGTCGCCCTCTGGTGGAGCTTGAGGAATTATACACCCCGCAAAGACGTATTTAACACGTGTCATACGCGTCCCAAACGTGTCCCACAGACATCATTAGGACTTTGTATACATGGCGCCAGGGTAGTTACACAACGTCTCTAAAGCGTCCCAAAAGCGTCTATAGACGTCCCAAAGACGTCTTGTTACAAACCGGGACATTCATACCTACAGACCTAAAGGTCGTCGCCCACTAGGCCGAACGGAAGCGAAGCGAAGCCGGTAACCAACTTCACGTCGGAAGCGCGGCGAATCAAGCAAAATTTTCGTTCAGAATATTTTCGCGTCGCTTCTGTTCTGTCATATGAGCGATGCGTGGCGACGGATTTGTTGCATACACAAAATATTCCTGAATCCTGATACAAACGTCTGTCTACCGGTACAATGTCCGCATAAGATGAGAGATTGGTGCTTTCTTGTGCGGACGTTCTCGGGACATCGCGTGCTGTGTGGGGCGCGACCGCCAGGCGGCGACCAGGCCGAGCGATTCTCGCAGTTGGGATACAGCAGTCATGCCTATAAGAGAGCCGGGCAGATCATATACCGTCACTCTCGAATACATGTGTTTTGATGAAGGAAATTTATATTTTTCACTTGAATTCAAGTGAGTATGCCAAAGAATGTCTCGGTCATTCGCTATTGAAAGACGTTTTTTATTTTTTAAGAAGAAATGAAAATATTGACCAGCATGATATAATTAATTTCATTAAAAGATATTAATTCTAATAAACACGAATCAAGTCATGCTTAATATCTCTAATATCTCTTTAAAGAGCTGCGGTAGGCCTAATCAAGTCCTTACGAAGACGTCTTTGAGGCGTCGTGAAAGTCTGAAATGGACGTCTTTCAGACGTCTTCACGACCACTTATAGACGTGTACAAGGTGTTTAAAAGACATCTACAAACTGTTCAAAAGACGTCTTAAAGACGTACGGTTTCCTGACTCAGGACATTCAAAAATGTCTATAGACGTCTTTCAGAAAATATCAGACGTCTTTAAGACGTTTTGAAAGTCTGAAACAGATGTCTACGCGACGTTTAAAAGACGTCTACAGGGCGTTTATAAGACGTGCGACAGACGTCTAACAAGACGTTTTACATACTGTTCAAAAGACGTCTTAAAGATGTACGGTTTCCTGATTCAGGACATTCAAAAATGTCTATAGACGTCTTTAAGACGTCTTTCAGAAAATAGCAGACGTCTTTAAGACGTTTTGAACGTCTGAAACAGATGTCTTAAAGACGGCTCATAGACGTCGAGTGCTATCTGGGTATAATTTTGTGAAACGGGCGCTAACGTCGATGATGACCAATGGATGTTGCATTACTATTTAGTTGGCCTTGGCAGAAAAGGGAAAGAAGATTTCCATAAATTAAAGGTAGCAACGGTTTTAATATGTAACTATGGCCGGTATTCATAGTCGCTACTTATTCTTAAGCAAATGCTTAAGCATTCGGCATCCTTTACTAGCTACTAGGATAGTAGAGCATTTGCTTAAGAATAAGTAGCCACTGTGACTACCGGCCTTAAAGATATCGCTTTCGATACTCATTGTCAGCGGCTCAGCACCGATATTTTCACCTATTCACAACGGTGTCTTTTGGTGCTGGACAGCGCCGTGAATGGGTCCAGCACCAGTTCACAGTGCTCACTTTTCGAGCACCGTTGCCAACGGTGCAGACCTTTTTTCGTATAGAATGCAACGCATTAATTGTATAATAAAGTTATTCAGAATCTATTTGTATTTGAATTCAGGGCGCAGTCCAGCACCGAAAAACACCGTTGTGAATGGGCTCAGCACCGATATTTTCACCCATTCACAACGGTGTCTTTTGGTGCTGGACAGCATCGTGAATGGGCTTAGCATCGGCTTTTATGGTGCTGACCTTTTTCCGTGTATACCTCAGCCGCTTCCCCAGATAGCACACGTCGTGTATAAGTTGTCTTTAAGACGTCTTTCAGACTTTCAAGACGTCTTATGGCCGATTTCTTCACCTCCGATTAAAGTCCTGGTCAGTGAACGACCAATTAGATGCTATCATGTGGCACCCGTTGGCCAGGTGGATGCTATCATTTGCCAGTTATATGGAACATAACTCTAACTGGAAGATTACTGAAGGTGAAGAAATCGGCCGCTAAAGACGGCTTATAGACGTCGTGTGATATCTGGGTCTACTCGCGTCAACATCTTAACGATATTATCGATATATCGAAATATAGATAACATTTCGATATTGTCCACATTTATCGATAACTTTATCGATACTCACACCTCTACCTTAAAGTGACAGAAAATACAACCTATATGCTATACCCAATTTCATAAATATACCGTTGCGGCGTAACAATAATATTTTCGAAGGATGTTTAGTTATAAAAAGTTCACAAATGTAGCGTAAGGGAACGAAGTAGCCAATAAACATTTATTGTCATGTAGCATATAGGTTATATTTTCTGTCACTTCGAGGAGGGGACAACATAATAATCACGCGCATCCAGCCTGCGCATTTTCCCTAGCCTGGGCGGCCGCATGAAAGGGGGAAATCATCAGTGGTAGTTGGAACGATATTTTTGAGCCTGGGTACGCGGAAAATCGACTTGTGGTCCAAAGCGGGGGAAAAGTTATTTTATTAAATTCTTTATATTTAGTGGGATTATTGCTAGGGACTGTAGCCACAATTAATTCTTTTATATTTCGCAGAATTGCAGTCTTTAAGTGTTTAAATAATTACTTTAAGCCACCCTAACATTCAATTGACTAACCTGTCAAGAAAACTGTTAAAAATGTTGTATTACGCGGCTAAATACATGCTTTTCTGACTTTCTTTCTTCCATAAAATATGGTAAGATCGGATTTCTCGAGTCGGTCTTATAAACATTTACAACATTTACGCTTGAAACAACGCAATACAGTATTTCCTCTACTTCCTATCACTCTTCTATATAAATATGGAAACAGGTATCAGGCTTACATAGATTTCTAAAATTGTTCAGAAGCTATAGACTCTTTATAACAATATATTTGTCGGCGCTTGGAAGGAATACAGGGTATTAATATGCAGTATCCCCTAATGGAAAAATAATTTTTTAATATTTTTATCATTATGCTAACATCTATATTTTATGTGAGATGTTTCTATTAAAATGAAACCAATTACGGCGCAGTATGGCATGAGGAAAGTACGGAAAAAGATTGGTATAGAAAGAGGAAATATTATTGAGGTCAAGGCCCCCGTAAAGTTCGTCTTTTTTTTTAAACAGATGCCGTTCCCAGAAACGTGATGCCCCTGAAGGCAAAAATCGATGCGACTTGAAATGTCTTGCAAGCAGAGCTCGCTAAATCAGGCGTTTGCTTTTAACGAATCTTTACCAGTTCGTAGCACTTGTCAAACAAAATATGCCAATAACACTTTTGCAAGCAAATGGCTAAAACTTGATAGAATGTTAACAATTGAAATTTCACCGTCTCTAACATTCTTAAGTATGTACATCTGTATGTATGTATGTATTTCCTAATGATGAGTTTGGTGCATCGGTTGAGTGCTGATAGACGTGAAACAGACAATGCGTTAATACTTTGTCTCGCTCCGTCTTTCGGACTTCTGATACTGCATCCTTTACGTGCGCGGCGGGCCTGATCGCTTATTTATACGAAAAAATTATTCGTGCCACAGTTAGCTCGCGCGGCCAGCTAGTGATCAGTAGCCAAAGGCGGGAACGCATGTTAGACGAAATCATCTATACTATTGAAAAATGAAATTTTTATATTTTTTGTTTTATTTTCATCACGGTATTTGTAACATATTGTATGAAATTTTCCGTATGAAAGGAAAGCCAAACACGATGCCCTTCCTACAATTACTCCGATTGCGCATGAATCCGTAGCTTATACATTCTCCTCCTCTTTGTGCTATAAAATGATAATGTAAAAATTTATTTAAATAACTTACAATTAGAATTTAAAGTACATTTGGAGACTAGTAAGAACGGTATCTCAAGAACACATTTCTGCTTTGTTTGTATGCTTGTTGTTGATATAGGTACATTGAACAAAAACAATTAAACGGTAAAAAATTAGTTTAAAGAGTAAAACCAATGATAAAATTAAACCGTGCAACATGAACGCACACCCCAGGAAAACGAAGTTAGAATTTTTTAGAACTTACACACTCATATCGCGGAAATTCCCGAAATCAGCGATTTTCGACCTTATTCTACGATCTTTAAGCATTTATAGCTCAGAGCAACGTTAACCGATTTTGATGAAATTTTAGTCATGTATATAACTTATTTCAATCTACAAATGAGTTTTTTTGAATTTTCATTACAGGCTCACAAAAAAAAAGTTTAAAAAACGACCTTTACTATTTTCTTCGTTATTCCGACCAATTGCAATTTTTTCCAAAACGACGAAACAGGTCACTTAGAAAACTAATTGTTGGGTGAATGTTAGTTCGCCCGCGCGGCCACGAGGGCGCGCGCCGGGGCCGGCACGCATGTGTTGCGTGCACGGGCGTGCGAGGCAGTTCCGTCTCGGCACGTGTGTATTACAGACAGACGCTTAACCTATGTAACAATATACTACAGCAGGCCTGGGATTTAAGTGAACGCGGCGGCCGGTTTTCAGAGGCAACGCCTCCTTCCTCCCGCCTCGCGTCTTGGCCCCCGCGGCGGCCCAGGAGCTTCCATCGCCTCAGGCCCGTACCATATGAACCGCGCGTAGCTCGGTTGATATGAGCTACGCGCGGTTCATATGGTACGGGCCTGAGGCGCTCGAAGCTCCTGGGCCGCCGCGGGGGCCAAGACGCGAGGCGGGAGGAAGGAGGCGTTGCCTCTGAAAATCGGCCGCCGCGTTCACTTAAATCCCAGGCCTGTACTACAGTATTATTAGGATATCGTGTTTAGTTATTTTCTCACAACCCACGCGGGCATAACAACTGGCGCTGCGGCTGAGTGACTTAAAGAGTGAACCTGGATACGAGGAAAAGAAGAAAGTAATGTCTGACCCAATGGACGCCATAAAAGCCCTCACGGCTACCATCAACGCGCTTCTCCAGCAACAACTTCGTCCCGAAGGCGCTGGAGAACAAACCGCTGGTCCATCAACGGCAAGGTCCATGTCGCATTTCGACCTCTACAACCAACTCATCGCTCGCGTGGAGAAATATAACTTCGGTACTGGTGACGAGACGAGGCCATTTGTAAAATGGCTGCAACGACATAGTTACACCGTCGTCACCGAAGCAAGTCCGCTGCCACCGGAAATGAGAACTCGCTTAGTATTAGACAGACTCGGTCAAGTCGAGTTCGATCGACTGGTCGATCACGTCGCACCCGTCGATCCGTCGTCAATGGAGCAGAAGGATGTGATAGAGACTCTAAAGGAACTATTTAGAGACAGAGTGCCGATTACTCGCCGCCGAATCGAGATATTGAACCATCGCTACGATAAGTCGATGCCAATTACGGAGCATATCGACCGAATAAATCGCCACGCGTCGGATTTCGAGCGTGCAAATTTTTCGGACGATAATTTGCGTGTTTTGTTACTGCTGCAGTCCTTCTGCTACTCAAGCGAGAACCAAGACCTGAAGCGAGTGGCGCTACGCGCGGTGGAGAAGAATCCAGACGCATCACTGAAAATCATCGCTGCGGAACTCGAGGCCCACATGAACGTCTCAACGGGGTTGAAGATTTTGGAAAATCCGACGGGAAGCTCTCCCACGGCAACCACAAATGCCGTTCACGCGAAACACAAAAAGAAAAAGCCAAGTAAGGAAACCACAAAGAAATCTGGTGGAGAAACCACCAAGAAGCCAAGTGGGGAAACCGGAAATTCCCAGACACCTGTGCAAGCGGATCTCAAATGCAAGGGCTGTGGCGGTGCTCACTACCGCTCCAAGTGCATGTTCCGCGAAGCAGTGTGCCATACATGTGATAAGAAAGGGCATATTTCTAAAGTGTGTCGTGATGCCCAGAAGCAACCGGATGGTGCGTGCAAAAACAATAGGTTGACGACGCAATCTATCACCGCGGTCGGTAAACGTCGCCGAAAATTCGTCGCGATCTCAGCGCTCGGTAAAACAGTGCGTTTGCAGCTTGATTCGGGGTTCGACATTACCTTAATCGGTAATGATGAGTGGGTTCGGCTCGGTTCGCCAAGACTCAGCAAAAGTGAAATAGTCGAGCATGCCGGTGGTAACGTGTTGGAGATTGTTGGCAGATTTCGCTGCGCCATTCGCGTTCTCGATCGCGAAGCCGAAATAGACATTGACGTCGCGAAGCGAAGCGGCATGAATCTTTTCGGGCTGAATGCGATTGATGATCTGGAATTGTGGTCGGTGCCGTTGTCTGCATATCAGAAACCAGACGGTTCGCGGGACGCGGTGTGCGACAAACGCGCGGGGTTCGCGCGTGCGATGCATCGAGCTGCGCATACATCGTGCAGTCGGCCGTACTCGAACGCGATTCGCTGCGACAAACAGTCGGGCATCGCGGCCACTGGCGTGGCTAGGAGCACCATGGAAGATTTTCCTAACCTATTCACCGAAGAATTGGGTACGTGCCGCGACTATAGGGTCGAGTTTGCGCTTGTGAAGGACACTCAACCGGTTCGGATCCCGGCTCGGTCGGTTCCGTACGCCATGGAGGCCTTACTGGAGGCGGAGTTGCAGCGACTGGAAGCTAAGGGAATTATCGAACGCGTCGAATTCTCTGTCTGGACAACTCCGATCGTCATTATGCGAAAAAGTGACGGCAAAATACGCGTGTGCGCGGACTATTCTACGGGCGTAAACGCGGCTCTGGTCGACAACCGTCACCCTTTGCCTTGCGTCGAGAGTGTCATGACTAGGCTTAATGGCGGTTGCTTCTTTAGCGTGCTGGATCTCAGCGACGCATTCTCCCAAATAGAGATTGCCGAGGATCACCGTGAGATCACCACGATCGCGACGCCTAAAGGCCTTTTTAGATTCAGGAGGTTGCCGTTTGGCATCAAAACGGCACCTGCAATGTTCCAGCAAGCGATGGATGCCACGCTGACTGGATTGGAGGGTGTCTACGCCTACCTGGACGATGTCGTGGTCACCGGTGCTACCCAAGAGGAGCATGACTCGCGCCTACGAAAAACACTTCAACGTCTCGAAGATCGGGGGTGGAGACTCCGGATCGACAAGTGCAAGTTCAGCTTGGAGGAAATCAAGTTCCTCGGCCTGATTGTAAATTCGAAGGGGATTTCAGCGGATCCAGCGGCTACCAGTGCCGTAGCAAATCTCCCCAACCCGAAAAACGTGTCGCAAGTCCAGAGTTTGTTGGGCATGGTCAACCATTATGGCAAATTCGTTCCACACTTGCACCAGATAAAGCAACCACTGGAAGAGCTCACACGGAAGAACCATACCTGGGAGTGGGGTCATCGGCATGACCTCGCCGTAGAGAAAAACAAGAAAACCATGTTGAGTCCTCTACTGCTGGAGCATTACGACCCCAAGAAATCTCTGGTCGTGGCGGCTGACGCCTGTTCAACCGGAATAGGTGGCGCACTGCTCCAGCGCGATGCAAACGGCCGCGAAAGAGCTGTGTACCACATGTCGCAGAGCTTAACGGACTCCCAAAGAAACTATTCTCAGCTGGAGAAAGAGGCTCTGGCGCTCGTTACCGCGGTCGAACGTTTCCACAAGTTCGTATGGGGACGGAAGTTTATCCTGCAGACGGACCACAAGCCGCTGGTCGCGTTGTTGCGGACTAACGACACCAAAGGTCTTAAACCCACAACCGCTGCGCGTCTCAAGCGCTGGGTGATAAGGTTGCTGGGCTACGATTTCAAAATCGAGCATGTCCGAACTCAGGATTTTGGACAGGCGGATGCATTGTCGCGCTTGGTGGAGGAATTTCGCCGCGACAATAGCGAGGAACTTCAGGTCTCGTGTGTGCGGGCAGTGGAGACGGAAGTGGAGGAAATCAGGAATTTCTCCATTGACTCGTTCGGAGCAGGCCTAAGGGAAAAGCTGAAGTCTGCGACCAAAGCAGACAAGGATCTGGCCGCCGTAATGACTGCCTTGAGGAATGGCTGGGCCGAACCTACGGATAAATCGGCAACCGTACAACATTTCAAGACGCGTCGGGACACCCTGAGCATCGTCCACGGGACACTGATGCTGGGCGAGAGAGTGGTCATTCCTCGACAGATGACACCTGAAATTTTAACCGCTCTACACAAGGGTCATCCGGGAGTCAGACGGATGAAACAGTTGGCCCGAGAGTACGTTTATTGGCCAGGTATTTCGAAGGAAATAGAACGTCTCGTGCAACAGTGCAATCCTTGTGCACTAACAAAAAAATTGCCGATCAAGGTTCCACTAAATCCTTGGCCCATCGCAACCAAGCCGATGGAGCGTATGCATATTGATTATGCAGGCCCAGTCGATGGCCATTATATACTAGTGTTTGTGGACGCGTACTCCAAGTTCCTTGACGTGGGAATCACACCGACGATTTCTGCGAATAGAACTGTGGACATATGCCGGGAGATCTTCTCAAGATACGGTCCGCCCGAGGTACTGATAAGCGACCATGGCACGCAGTTCACTTCTGCACAGTTTGCAGGTCTATGTATGGACATGCAGATCACCCACCTGCTATCACCGGTGAATCATCCGCAATCGAACGGACAGGCGGAGCGAATGGTGGACACAATCAAAAGGGCGATCGCAAAGGATCCGAGCAACTGGAGGAAACAATTATTCGAGTTTCTACATAGCTACCGCTATACGCCCTGCACATCTGCTCCAAACGAAAGATCGCCAGCAGAGCTGTTTTTCGGTGGGCAGGTGAATTCCCCATTTTCCAAGTTGACGCCAAAACTTCGGGAGGAAGAGACCACCCTGTCTGACGCTGCAAAAAAGAGGAAGAACATGGAGGATCAGTTCACGAGTCACCATGGCGCTCGACGGCGACACTTTGCAATCGGGGCTCGAGTGGTGGTACTGCTAAGGAAAAACGTGCGACAAAAGGGTAAGATCGCGAAGATTTTGTCCGCAGCTCGCTACGCGGTACTACTGGATGGCGGCACGGAAATCGTGAGGCACGTCAACTACATTTGGAAAGGTGGTTCCAACACGCCTCACCCAGCTTCTGGAGACGACGGCTCATTGACCTGTTTCGATGACGACCCGATCCTCGATCCAGCCCCCAGCGTAGGGGAGTCTCGCCAAGAAATTCGCGAGGAACAAACTTCAACCACTGAAGACCATCGCCAACCTCATCGCGAAGACCGTCCTGAGGATCACTGCCAGGGTACGCCCAGGAGATCAACGCGACATCGGGTTCCACCTCGCAGACTGGTGATGGACCCAGGGGCGACTACTTATGCCCGATGGTGACTTTCCAAGGAGGGAGATGTTGGGTGAATGTTAGTTCGCCCGCGCGGCCGCGAGGGCGCGCGCCGTGGCCGGCACGCATGTGTTGCGTGCACGGGCGTGCGAGGCAGTACCGTATCGGCACGTGTGTATTACAGACAGACGCTTAACCTATGTAACAATATACTACAGTATTATTAGGATATCGTGTTTAGTTATTTTCTCACAACCCACGCGGGCATAACACTAATCCTTCTAGGTCCTCAAAAAAAAATCAAGTCGTTTAGACCAATTCTAAAAGAGTTATGCGATTTTAAAAAGTGTCCAAATACTTTTTTTACTAACTGTACATGTTTTCCGCTTTTAGCTATTGATTACGGCTTTTGCAGAATTTATAGAAGAAAGTGAAATCTGCTTCAATAAGGGCATTTTGGCATAGCTCGTCCGTGGGCCGACATCGACATGCGAAAATCAGGCTCACGGAGAATGCAAGAAGACAATGTAGGTACAGTAAAAGTTGGATAACTGCCCGAAATTCGGGACCGGAGGCAGGCAGTTATCCAGCAGAGGTAAATATTCTCGACCTCCAAACTATTCGAGCCGAGCTCGGAGTTTGTTTACGTTTTTTATCGAGCGTAGAGAAGGACAGCGAGAGAAAGAGAAAGAGGGTCGGCACTCGAGCTGAACGAAACAAACGCGTCGATGACACATTTACTAATGCAACAAGAAAATTTTCTTATTTTTGATTTCTGGTAAACGCAACTTTTACCAATGTACTTGTGAGGTTCCCCCATTTAAAAAAAGACCAAAAATGATATAATTCGGATCATATTTGCATATTTAATGAGTGATAATAATGTTGGATTCCGAGTGAGAAATGAAGTAAATATTATCCAAATTATGTCGTGTTTTGTCTAATTTTAATCAGAAAAACCTCAGAAATACGTTCGTAAAAGTTTTGTTACAAAAAGATCAATAATAAAAAAAATTTCTTCTTGCATTAGTATTGGCTCACGGATATTCGAGCTCGGATCAGGTTACATTACTCGACGCTCGCGACGGTCCAGCTTCGTGGTGCGCCAGAGGAGTCCCCACCCCCGGTGGTGGGGATGACTACCGCGCACTTGCGCTGTAGATCGTTCCGTGCAGTCATCAAACTTTTACTGTATCATACTTTGTTGCCGTTGCCAGACTGATCGTTTGTCGCGTGAAGGACCTCCGCGCCGTTTTCCTCCCATTTTATCTCACTCGCGGGTCGCGACATCCGTAAGACAAAAACTTTTTTCACTTGTGCTTTAAAAAGCACAATAACTGTTTTCTCATATGTACATATCTAGAAATAATGACAACAGGCCTTAACCCAAGCGGGAATTTACATCGTACATGTGTTTTACAATTTTTAAATCCATACAATAGTTAATAAAGAAAGGGCCGATCAATTTGTAAAGAAACGTACAGTTTTAATTACTAATCTACCGTTCCCAAATAATAAATAAACTATTGCAAAATGTCCTCGGGTCCCGAAAACTACGAATATAAATTTTATAAAAATGCTTGGATTCCTTGTTCTCAATGATTTATACGCGTCGTATGATGGGCACCGTCTATTTAGACATACGGAGTGCAGAGATTTGCGGGAATGTTAGTAACAGCGTCAATTTTTAATATTTTTCGACTTACGACACGTTAACTGTTCCACTACACGCAAAGTACTAACAATCAATGTCATCTTGCAATTTATAGCTTGTATAAGTTTTCAAGAAGATAGATAATTTCGGCGTCATATAGTCTCCAAATCACCGAAATAGATTTTCGGAGAAAAATGTACGTGAATCCACGTGAGTCGCTGACAAACCAAGCCAAAGCGTAGCGTAACGAAACCCTGCCCTCTATGTGAAACTCTCACTCTAAACAAGTCACACGTATACAAGCACGTACACACCTTTCAGCATTTCAACACATTTCAGAGTAGTTCCGGAGTTGGACGCTGTTCATGAACAGAGGCCGCTAAATTCAGTCATCGAATTATGGGTCGGTAATACAGTTTGGATGGTGACACGAAGTCCCATAAGGTGATAAGTCTAATCTATACTTCGTCGATGGTAGTACTGAAGTTCTCGACATATCAGAAACGGAGCTATAATCCAGATGTTTTATTTATTTATATTAACCCTACAGATCTTTATTTTTGTGGGTAGCACATGTATTTAATACAATCTGTAGCATTTTTGGACATTTTGATTTACATAATTTTTTGTTACAAATTTCACGTATTCATTAAGAGATAAGAATAATAAGATAATAATAATAAGGGAAATTAATAATAATAAGTTTATTTGTACTACAGGCTCACAGCCTATTATAAAAGAGGTTGTTTGATTCTCACTGCTTCGCTTCCTCGATGTTCTTAATATTTAATATTTCAGGGAACTCTTTTTCCCTAACTTTTTGTGCATGCCTTTGTTGATATTGGGGACATACAGACAGAACAAGCTTTGGAGTCTCCCTTCTTCTCCTGTTGCATAGTTGACATTCCTCTGCGTCGCTTATTTTTACGCTTCCTTCCTTTCCTTCTGCCATACTGAATTCATATCTTCCTGCCAAGAATTGCATGGGAAATTATAATGGTACTTTAAAAGTTAATAATATAATTCCATATTTTTATTCCCAAAAGATGAGGAATTACCAAAAAAAAAATGGTTGCTAAACCTCGTAAAAATTGTACACCAACAAAATATTCTGCCGGTTGTAGATGATTCCATTCAAATTTACATATCCAGTTATGGGTCCCAGTCTGTTGCTAAAAAAATTAAATTGCAATATATGTCGATTATTAATTGTGGATGATAACGGTAAAACTGTAGGCGACGGATATTTTGATCACTTACAAAGAGGGGTTCTTTCTGTCCTCACTGAAGAAGTGATAAACTCATTTATTTATGTATATCCAATAATGTAAGCCATAATAGGTGATGGTAATTTGGAATCTCAACATTTGTAATCTGAAAATCATAAACATATTTTATATAGGTTAACTCATTATAATTAAGAAAAGGGTAATACGCCATGGTAAATACCCGTAGGGTGGTGAGAAAATTGTTCATAATTATAATACTGTCCTCTAACACGATTTTATAATTAACTGCATAATTGTTCCTTTCAATAGCTAATTATGCTAACCTCTTTACTACGGGCACTTAACCTGTTTGGCTTCGTACCAACAATTTTGTCTACACATATTTCAGGTCTCTATTAACTTATACATACCTTTATCAAATTTTAAATCCTTCAATATGGTTCAAAGATGGTTTTAACTTGTTTCCCACTTCTTGTTTCTTGAAATCTCTGTAAATATTTCAAATATAATGCATCACAACACCAAACTATTCCGAGAGTCCACAAAATATATACCACATTTATAAATATTAATATACTTCTGTATTACTTCTACTTACTATAGTTATGATATTTACGTATTTCTTATACATAGTTAATACAAAATACTGTATATTAGTATAGTTTTATACTGTAAAATCACGTTAATTACAATGCTGAATACAAAACTCCACCATTGAAAATAGGACTCCCGATCCGCACATGAGCGGTGTTGCCACGTTGTATAGCACGGCTAGTAGTAGAGTCGGCTGT
Organism: Andrena minutula; assembly: GCA_929113495.1. Lineage (NCBI taxonomy): Eukaryota > Metazoa > Arthropoda > Insecta > Hymenoptera > Andrenidae > Andrena > Andrena minutula. The sequence continues at coordinate 45,981,588 of OV815993.1, read as the reverse complement.
GCCTGAACGTCTGACCTGGACGTTTTAAAAACGTTTTTGTGCTATCTGGGCAATTACCGTGCCCTTTTTTTTAATAGCTTTCTTGTGGTTAGGTTATGTCTTTAAACTTTAAACTGTTCAAAACATTTTTTTGCTCTACGAGAGATGTTTTTATGTAATTTTAATATGACCTTTTCATTACAAAAGCAAAATATGCAAATATAAATTTCTATTCACTCATTCTGAGAAACAAAAGTAAGGTTAGGTTTAGCAGTTACAGAGGGAGCCAGTGGATTTTCTAGGGGCACGGTAATAGGGACAAGCGTTAAATTCCTGTCCGAATTACCGAATTCACTTTAAAAATACGAAAACGTTTCAAAAGTGCTCATTTTCCTATTTTTTCATAAAATTTTAACCTTTAATGATATAATAAACACTTTACATAAGTGCGAATCATTATAATTATCAATTTATTCACTTCTGTAAAGTACCCTGATAACCAGATCTGAAGCGCAGAGCCTGACGTCAGATCCGTAGTCATCTGTGTCCGCATTAGGCTGCGGTCTGAGGAACAGAGCCTGACATCAGGGCCTGACGTCAGATTGGCAGCAGATTCACATCAGATCCTGCCGTTCGCCTGACACGTGTAACAGCGCCATCTGTGGGCCAGAATTTTCAATCCATTCGCTATCCGTGACGTCACATGCCCGTCCCTTCCCTTACATAACCATCAAGCAGATTCCTATATTAACCTGCCGGCGGGCGCTGGCGTGTACTCAGTACACGGAGTTCTATTTTGGCTGAAAAAACCGTTTTACCGTGATGTATTCTACTCAGCACGGGTATGTATGTTGTCAGCGAACATTTTTGCATCATACTACATACTTGTCAGGTTCAAATTCAATTTGGAAGTGTCTTTGATTGAATGAAATCGAAAGTATGCCGCGAATCCTGCGGCCAACGCGCTCGTGTACTCACAAGTTTTCCAGTTATCCGCCTCCGATTGCTTTGATATTTGGATATGTTTTAGAGGTCCGAAAAATAACAGATACGTATTTTTTTATTTTGGCCTGTTTGCAGGTTTAGGGGTTAAAACCACCCCTCAATGATTTTCCAGGTATCCCTGCCTCCGATTGCTTTGATTTTTGGATATGTTTTAGAGAACAGAAAAATAAGATATACGTGTTTTTATATTTTGGCCTGTTTGCATGTTTAGGGGGTGAAACCATCCCTCAATGGTTTTCCAGGTATCCCCGCCTCCGATTGCTTTGATTTTTGGATATGTTTTAGAGAACAGAAAAATAAGATATACGTGTTTTTATATTTTGGCCTGTTTGCATGTTTAGGGGGTGAAACCACCCCTCAATGGTTTTCCAGGTATCCCCGCCTCCGATTGCTTTGATTTTTGGATATGTTTTAGAGAACAGAAAAATAAGATATACGTGTTTTTATATTTTGGCCTGTTTGCAGGTTTAGGGGTTGAAACCACCCCTCAATGATTTTCCAGGTATCCCTGCCTCCGATTGCTTTGATTTTTGGATATGTTTTAGAGAACAGAAAAATAAGATATACGTGTTTTTATATTTTGGCCTGTTTGCATGTTTAGGGGGTGAAACCATCCCTCAATGGTTTTCCAGGTATCCCCGCCTCCGATTGCTTTGATTTTTGGATATGTTTTAGAGAACAGAAAAATAAGATATACGTGTTTTTATATTTTGGCCTGTTTGCATGTTTAGGGGGTGAAACCACCCCTCAATGGTTTTCCAGGTATCCCCGCCTCCGATTGCTTTGATTTTTGGATATGTTTTAGAGAACAGAAAAATAAGATATACGTGTTTTTATATTTTGGCCTGTTTGCATGTTTAGGGGGTGAAACCACCCCTCAATGGTTTTCCAGGTATCCCCGCCTCCGATTGCTTTGATTTTTGGATATGTTTTAGAGGACCGAAAAATAACATATAGGGGAAGGTGGGGCAAGACGGGGTGGGGGGCAAGACGGGGTACCCCCCGTATCTCGTGATACAAACGCACTAATCAAAATTGAGCATACGCGTTAAACGTGTCGTTACTGACACCGTCAGTGAGCAGCAAGTCAGTGCAACACGTGGACGCGTGACAAAGATAGATCAGAATTTATAATTTGCGAATAAATGTTTTGTAATAATATAATAGGCAAATCAAAATATAGCCATATGTATACTTCGTGTACGGCATACTTTCGTTTTCATTCAATCAGAGACACTTTCTAACTGAATTTGAACCTGCCAAGTACGTAGCATGATGCAAAAATATCCACTGGAAAATACACACGATTGCTGCATAGAATATATCACGATAAAACGCGTTTCTCAGCCGAAATAGACCTCCGTGTACAGAAAGTTATAAGATTTTCAGCTGTTGCTTTGGTTTTTGGCCGAAGCAATCGGAGGCGGGGATACCTGGAATACAATATATAAAAACACGTATATCTTATTTTTCTGTTCTCTAAAACATATCCAAAAATCAAAGCAATCGGAGGCAGGGATACCTGGAAAACCATTGAGACGTGGTTTCACCCCCTAAATATGCAAACAGGCCAAAATAAAAAAATACGTATCTGTTATTTTTCGGACCTCTAAAACATATCCAAATATCAAAGCAATCGGAGGCGGATAACTGGAAAACTTGTGAGTACACGAGCGCGTTGGCCGCAGGATTCGCGGCATACTTTCGATTTCATTCAATCAAAGACACTTCCAAATTGAATTTGAACCTGACAAGTACGTAGTATGATGCAAAAATGTTCGCTGAAAACATACATACCGGTGCTGAGTAGAATACATCACGGTAAAACGGTTTTTTCAGCCAAAATAGAACTCCGTGTACTGAGTACACGGTGCGCCCGCTCGCGCGACTCAAGGGGGGGCGCCCGCCGGCAGGTTAAATAATTAATTCTACTTATGAGAAAGGAACGGAAAAAAGATGGCGGCCGGGATGGAGGCGCGATAGTGAGTAGTGTAATAATTGTTGGAATAGAGGATCTAAGAAGCAGAGAAAGTCTGTATAAAGTAAGGAAGGGTAGTGAGAGAAGAGGGTGTAGCAAGAATATAAGAGGGAAGGAACAACAGGAGGGAAAAACTATAGGAAGGTAAATAGAGGTACATAACCCCAGTGGTCTGGACAACGAAGTCCAACCAACCAAGTCCAACCCACTGGGCGGTGTGATACATGAACACGGAAAGGATAATAAGAAAAGATGCTGGAAGATAATGGAAGAAGAAGAGGATAAAGGAAGGATTAGTATGGATAAGAAGGAGAAAAGAGAAAAGAAAAACGATCATATGAGAAACATAGAAGAACGGCAGGAAAACAAAAATATGAGTGGAAGAAATAGCATGAAAATACAAGAAAAAAGATTTATAGGAGAGAATAGATGGGAATTGTTAAGAGGGATAGGGAGGGAATATAAAGGAAAAAATGGGAGGACCAATAGGGATACGCGACAAGAGGGAAGAATGGAAGATACGGAGGAGAATAGTGACTGTAGTGACGCCGCACGGAATGAGGAGGGAATTGCATCACACGAGGACGTAATAACGACAACCGGGAAACAAAAGCCCACACTAAGAGACACAAAGGAGTTCCAAGAGGGTAATAAGGAAATCAAGAGAAATATAGAAGCAGCGAAAATAGATAAAGAATTGGACAAGGAAATACAAAAAGGAAATAAGGAACAAAGAGAGGATAAGAGAGATACAGGGAAAGATAGCGTTAAAAAGGTAAGAAAGATAAGTAAAAATGACGAGAACATGAGGGAGGGAGAAACAAAGGAAAGGTACGAATGGGATACTAAGAGAAACGAGTACTTAGTGACGGTAGAGTTGAATAAGGATAAAACCACATCGAAGAAAAATAATAATTTGATCAAACTATATAGGATGCTTGTAAAGGAAGGAATACAGTTTCAGGGAATAAAAATGGTGGGTTTTAACAAAGTGGAGGTTACGTATAAAAGAAAGCAGGACGCAAACAGCATTCTTGATAAAGGCAGACTTAATCCGGAGGACTATAGGGCATACATCCCTAACAGATGGAAAATTAGAAAAGGAGTGATTGGGTAGACTGGGTAGACTCGATCGAAGAATTATATGAAGAGATCGTGCCAGGCCAAGGGGTCTACACACTGGAAAGATTGAAGAAACGAAGAATGAAGGACGGGAAGGCGACCTGGGAGGATAGTAATTCGATACTGCTAAAAATGCAAGGGGAATCCTTGCCAACAAAACTAGAAATAGGATTTGGGCACATGTGGGTGAGGGTTGAACCGTTTATAGAATCGGTAAAACAATGCTATAAGTGCTTAAGGTTTGGCCATGTCCAGACAGGGTGTAGGGCTAATGATAAAAGATGTTTTATTTGTACTGGAGTTTATCACGGGAGGTGCACGGAAAAACAAAATGTGTTAACTGTGGGGGGGGGGGGGGGGAAGGGCATAGGAGTGTTGCAAGGGAGTGCCCGCTATATCAGAGAGAGTTGATCATTAAGAAAGTAATGGCATATAAAAATATTTCGTATAAAGCGGCAACGGAACAGATAAGAAGAGAGGACCCGTATGGGTCGAACATAGACAATAGCATGGGAGTATTTGATGTGAACGAGGAAGATGTATGGAATAGGGATTTTCCGACGCTAAGAAGGAAAAAAAAGATAGATTATTGGGAAAATTTTGAAGTACCAATAGACAGTGATATGGACAAAATGAAAAAGGCATGGGGACGCAATAAAGGACAGAATGTATATCGGGGGGGGGGGGGGGGGGGTCAGGAACAAGGGACAAGCGATGAACATAAAGAAAATACAAGAATAGAGGAGAGAGGTAATAGAGTAGTCGATAATAGAAGACCGGAACAGTTCAAATGGGGACACAGTAGCAATGTAGTAGGGATGAGAAACAGGAATACGAGAGTCAGGCAAGCAGGACAAGAATCATACAAGGGAAGAAGAATCACAAACGAACAAGAGGAAGAAAAAAGGCTACATTTTATACCAAGAACGATCAACCTAGCTAACGAGGAAGCGACCGCTCCGTACCAGGAAGGAGCACAAAGAAGATACTTAACCAGTTATAATGCGAAAGAAAACGAGATAAGGAGAGTGGAGGAGGAAAAAGGTAGTAGAATGAATATGGAAGTTATTAACAAACTTAACAATCAGAGCGGAGAGGATCTGCTGGAAGAAATAATTAAAATATTAGAAGAAAAGGATTTACTGAAAAAAATAGGGGAAAGACTAAAGGAAAAAGGGAAGGAGAAGGAGGAACGAGACGCAAGAATAAGAATTGAAGAGGAGGAGGAAAGGAATGGGAATAACCACCCGGTGTATGATATGGAATTACACAGTAAAAGTAAGAGAAGAATAAACAACAAGAGGGAGGAGGAAAAAGAAAAGAAAATGGAAGAGAAACCAAACAATAGGGACAAACATGATAAACATGAACAAAAGAAGAAGGGGGAAGAATTAAAGGAAAATGAAGCGGAGAGTGATGGGAGGAAAGAAAGACAGGAAGGAGAAATTATACAAGTACAGAATATAGAAGTTACAGAAGAGGATGGCGAAGTGGATAGCATGGAGGCGGAGTACGAAAGCTTCGGCACGGAAGAATGGTTGGAAGACGTGCAAAATGAAAAAGGAGAATCTGAAGAAGATATAGATATGAATGTGGAAAAGAGTAATACAACGGATAAGAATTTGATAAAGATCCCAGAGGACAAAGAGAATGAAGACGTAATAATAGAAACCAGTACAAATAGGGGAAAATATAACAGCTTAAGTCATGGATAGAGACTGTAACGTTCCGCTACGAACCGCCCTACATTTTTTCAATACTTTCTATATTAATTATTAATTTCACCATTCATTCTATTCCTTATTTTAACTAGCATTAAGAATACTGTAAACATTCGCGAGCGAACTCCCATACGACGGACAAACAGCAGACTCAGTGCCGCGCGTGAGACAAGGACGCATGCGCACACCATACGGCAAACCGGACGCCGAATAAACCAAGCGTAGTCCGCGAGTGGCGCGAACCGGATGCTAATAATCATTGGCGCGCAATATTCGCACAGCCAGCGATTGGCGGGCTGAGTACGCCGAACTAGTATAAATACCGGGTCTCCGGCAGCAGCAAGCAGACTTGGTTCACATTCACATTCGCTGTCTTGCAGCCGTTCGGTGTGGACGTATCGCCTAGTGTCGTTTTGCGTTTGCGAAGGATTCATAGTGTCAGATTTCGATAAAACGCCTGGTGGGGAGTCGCGCGAGGCGGTGTCCTCCGTCCCCCTGACTCAGCGTCCTGCCGCTGATTTAGTTTCTCCTGGAATTTCATGCGTTCTGCAAGACTCAAGTTCTCAAGACGCAAGTCCCAAGAGACAAGCCCAAGTACCAAGTTCACAAGACCCTCGACTTAAGGACCGGACTCCTGGAAACAGGAAACGCACTCAGTGTACCCTGCAGCGCACAGTGTAACGAGTATATAGGAAAAAGAATCAAAAATCAATTTTCAATTAAGATACAATTATTTACATGTAATTGATATGTTAATCATATTTATACACAAAAAAATTAATTTTTAATGTAAAATAATTCATTAAAATATATTTTTCAATATAATAAAAGTAAAACAAATAAAATATTGTCACGTCCCGGGTGGAGGTCTTTGGGGACAATGACATGGGTAATAAAATCAGGCGTGAATCTATAATCCAACACTCTGAGGGTTTTGAAGGGAGAGTCAGGCACGAATCTAAAATCCAGCACACTGAGGATTTTGAGGGAATATCAGGCGCGAATCTGTAATCCAGCACACTGAGGATTTTAAGGGAATGTCAGGCGCGAATCTGTAATCCAGCACACTGAGGATTTTAAGGGAATGTCAGGCGCGAATCTGTAATCCAGCACACTGAGGATTTTAAGGGAATGTCAGGCGCGAATCTGTAATCCAGCACACTGAGGATTTTAAGGGAATGTCAGGCGCGAATCTGTAATCCAGCACACTGAGGATTTTAAGAGAATGTCAGGCGCGAATCTGTAATCCAGCACACTGAGGATTTTAAGGGAATGTCAGGCGCGAATCTGTAATCCAGCACACTGAGGATTTTAAGGGAATATCAGGCGCGAATCTATAATCCTGCACACTGATCGTTTTGAAGGGAGAGTCAGGCGCGAATCTATAACCCTGCACACTGATCGTTTTGAGGGAATGTCAGGCGCGAATCTGTAATCCTGCACACTGATCGACCAGGGAAGGTTTAATAACTTATACCTTTTGTGGAGACACCCGTTAGAGCACTTATTATGGTTTGGCTTTGGTAATCGGATTTACCGCTGCATCGAGGTAAAAGACACTCGTAATGATTCAGCAAAATCAGCTATTCATACGGTTAAGCGAAACCTATACGAAAGTAAGTTAGTAAACACTGCAATGCTTTCCGCGGTCGTTGCCCGTAATCAGCTGTTCCGGCAGCCTGGTTGGATTTCGGGATCTTCGTAGCAGAAGGATTAACACAATGACTCGAAACGTTAGTTAAGCAAAGCGGTTTATTAGTAAGTTAGGCGAAAATATAGGCACTGTTTGTGAAAGTGCTTTGTTAAACATAGAATGCGTTTAAACATTAATAATTGGCACAGAACATTTATATAAATGGCAATATATATATATAGAGTGATTATGAGCGTGACATACAGTATATGTTTTACGATGGAATAATATAAGCAATAAACGTAGTTAAGAACATGGAATATGGTCACAATGAGCGTTAATAACACAATATAATATGAAAAGCACTTAAGCGTAATGAGACAAAATAATATGAAAAGCAATAAGAATAGCAAGACAAAATAATGTGAATAGCTATAAGAATAGTAATGCAAAATAATATGAAAAGCAATAAGAATAGTAATGCAAAATAATAGGAGAACGCAATAAGCGTAGAAATACAAAATAATATGAATATCGATTAGAATAGCAATACAAAATAATATGTATGGAGGTGATATGCAATAGTTAAATGGTAATATAAATTCTTACGGTAGTTGCCGTTGAACACTGAATTTATAGTTTAGACAATGATAGATTTCTGCAAGATAGAATCGTTGATAGATTTCCGTAGAACGAGAGTCTTTGATTGATTTCCGTAGAACGAGAGTCTTTGATTGATTTCCGTAGAACGAGGACGAGCTCTCGCGGTTCCTCGTATTTATACTAATTACAATCTTTTCGGCTTGAAGGGGGGTGCGCAGTACGCACCTTGACATAGTTACGCATATGCGTCGCAGTAACATTTCCGGGGTTTTTGTAAGGACCAAAGGTTGGTCTATATTTGGACTCGCATTTTCGGCACGTACGCCAAATAATCCTCGCGATTATCCTTCTGGGGTTCTTATACATGTGATTTGGTAATGCTCAACTCCTCGAATGGGTTTTGGGTGTTTTTATAGGAAAGGGGTGATAATGGATTTGACTTCTTTGGTCATTTAGTGGGCTTGAGACGTGGTCTCGATTTAAGATATAGAAGGGGCGAGGGACTTGTTTAGATTCGATAGGAGGGAAGAGTTTGTGCCGCGTTGGGCGAATATATGAGGGAGATTCATTGATTGACCGTCTTGAGATGGGGACCGCTAAGGTACATCGCCAAGGCGGTCGAGGTCATGGAGAAGGGGTATTTTGGTGTTTGGGGTGATTTGAGAGGAGTTGTATAATGGTTTATAAAGAAATATTATTTTATCTGCGAGCGAAATTTTGTGGGACGTCACAATATACATTTTTTCAATACATTTAAACACACATTAATAACAAACATATGAAAAAATTATAAAAACAATCAAATTAATTTTTTAAATAATTCGTGTTTATAATAGATTTTAAATTATTCATTCCTATGATGCATATTCATCATTATCAGTTGAATCTGAAGGAATTCAAAGCTCGGTGTCTTTAAAAAAAAAATATTTGAGCACAGATTTGTCAAGTTTTTTCGTTTTATTATGTGTATTTTTCTTATGTGGGAGCACTCGGGGGCAGATAAAATTTATACCAAATTAAAGAGCAAAAATAAAACTAATTGTAGGAAAAAAATGAAAGAACCGATATGTTTCGTTTTTTTTTTAATTCTCTCCAGAATGTAGAAGATGCAACAAAAAAGTAATAATTTGAGCCGCTGGTACGTATCCATATCTTTAAATACAAGAATTTTTAATTAATAAATCGAAAAAGGATACATTTTGCTTATTTTCAAGAAATAAGAAAAAAATGAATTTATAAATGCAACAAAAATGCAATGGGTAAATATTTCCTACGCGCTGTCTGTGGCAGCTTGCGTTTGGTTATTCAACTTTGAATGTAATTACTAACCTTAAATCCGTTATTTATGTTAATAAATTATGACGTTCTTATATCGAAGGACTGTTTACTATCAATTCTATGCAACGAAATACAAAATTTCAAAACTCTAATTTTTTCTTTTTGAACACGTACCGCGACACTGTGCAGCGGCTGGACTGGGCTTCCCACTCACAGGCACGTCTTCCTCGGAGGAGTTTCGTTATACGGCGTCCGGTGGGAGGGCGACGTGTCCGATTCGGGGACGGAAATCCCCCAAAGGTTAGGAGACTTCTCCCTGGTGCTCTGAGGACTCTTGAGGAGGGATGCGTGGACTCTGGCGAGGTCAATCCATGCGAGGTTAACCCTAGGAATGTACGGTCCTCCAACAGTGGGGGGGGGCAAAGTGTTCGGTAAGTGCTACAATAACTGAGTCTTGTGTGCCTGCTGCCTCATCCAGTGGTGCTGGAAACCTGGGCGAAATGCCTTACATGAAACCCTCGGGTTCATCGGGTGCCATTGTGGCGCCTTCTCCTCCTGAATCTTCTCGGACCGTTCTCCCGAACGGTAAACCTATTCCGGGATTAATAAATGTCCCTGCCTCCCAGCAGGGTTCCTCCCCCCGTCCGGATCCAAGTGTGACCTCCTTGGAGAATAGTGAAATGGAGCTGGAGACCTCTCCAAACGTCGCGGTCAAGAATAGGTTCGCGATCCTGTCCTCCTTTTCTCGTGACACTCTGCATAATTCAGGGGCTGCCTCTCAGGCTCGTGGCACTGCTTCCCGAGCTCCACAGGTTGGATCTGGTTCTCCCAGCAAAACTAACGTTGGCCCGGGAGCGTCGGAGGACCCGACGGTTCCCTCTGGAGCGGCGGGGACTCGTCCCCCTCCGCTTTATGTACAGAATTTTGATGGGGATTTACTCAAACTGTCTAAGTCTCTTGAAGACAACTACGGAAAAAATTTCAACTTAAAGTTCCTGGGAAGCAGGGTGAGAATCCAGGTTTTCAAGATTGAGGATTTCAATGACCTCAAAGGTAGATTACTGACTGGAAACATGGCGTTTCATACCTTCACGTTAAACTCACAGAAGGCATTAGTAGTGGTCCTCAAGGGATTGTCTAAGGTTCCATCAGAAGACATACTTAATGAGATTAAATCTCATGGACTGGCTCCGATTTCTTGTGCACCGTTAAATTCTGGCAATAAGAAAAACTCGCTATTTTGCTCGTATAAAGTAGTTTTCCCGCAGGGTACGACACTAAATTCTGTCAACAAAATTGGCCATATCTTTTATACTAGAATCTACTGGGAAAAGTTTTTGTCACAGAGACCTTTTACTCAATGCTTTACATGTCAGTCCTTTGGTCACTCTTCAGCAAATTGTAACCACCCTCCGAGGTGTGTTAAATTTTCTGGGTCACATCAGTCACGTGAGTGTGGAAAAACTATTGATGTTACCCCCACCTGTGCTAATTGCGGGGGTCCTGATACGGCTAACTATTCCAAATGTCCGTCCCTAGAGAAATATCTTAAATCCAGAAACAAGCCGGTTATAGCTCCAGTCGTGTTGCCTTCTGGTGATCTGAACAATAATGGACCTCCCTTCCTTCCTGACCTCCCAGTGTTTCCGCCCCCTCCCCAGTTGAAGGGACCTAAAACTTCTTATAGGGACGTCCTCTTGGATACCCACGGGGACTCTTCTCGCAGAGGGTTGCATGGGTTAGGGTTAGGTGGGGTTGCTTCTCACGATACAGATGAAACTGCTCCAGTTATGGAGACTCTCAGTGTATGTAGGGAAATAGGTCAAATCTGTGACCTTTCTCAAATTCAGGCAGCGGCAAACCGCCTTCTTGTAAAGTTAAGAAGTTGCTCCACCAAGGGTCAGCAACTTGCTGCATTTCTCGAAGTTGCCCAATCTTTAGATTAAATGGCGCCGTTCCCTAAAATTATGCTTTGGAATGCTGGCTCGGTTGCCAAAAAGAGAAGTGAACTTATAGTTGTTCTGCAAAAGCATGGAGTGCATATTGCCTTAATCACGGAAACCTGGCTTTCTGGGGGGGGGGTCGATTTTGCTGTCCCTGGGTACAGAACTGTCAGGACTGACCGGGTGGGGGGTCGTTGTGGGGAGGGGGGGGGGGTGGCCTTACTGGTCCACATGTCCCTCCGGTTTTCGGTTTTGCCTTTTGTGAGTGGTAGGTCGTTCGAGGGGGCCTTCATCAGGGTTGATCGTCCTTCCGTCTACATTGGGGTAATCTACAATCCTCCGCTTAACGTGCTGAGGGGGGCTGATTTTGACGCCATCACAGGTGTCGGTAGCCCTTTGGTGGTTGGTGGTGATTTCAACGCCAGGCACACTTCATGGAAGAATCTTTCTAACAATGCTTGTGGGGTGTCGCTTTTTGGGCACTCCATGAGTAACACATATCGTATCGTGTCTCCAGATGATTTTACTTTCTTTGGTACCTCTAGGCAGAACCCCTCAGTGTTAGATATATTTTTGATCAACAGTGGGCTGAGGTTTGACTGCGAGACCACTGGAGACTTTGGTACCAGTCACAGGCCGGTCGTGCTGACTGCTTCTGGTGATGTCATGCATCCTCCGGACTGGGTACGATCCACTGACTGGGAGGAGTTTCGTAGGCTTACTGCTGGCTTTGCCTTGAGGACCAGATTCGCTGGAGTGGATGAGCTGGACGATTGTGTCCTGGCCATGAACACCTTATTGAGGACCTGCTTTCGCAGATCCTCCAGATACGTCCCTCCTGCGAACCCTAACCATTACCTCCAGGATTCATTCCTGCAGTCGTATGTGAGGAGCAGGCGTAGGGCTCGCAAAAATTGGCAGCATACTGGGTTGGATTATTTCAGGCAGCTTGCCAAGAATCTCACTTATGAGATAGATGTACGATTGAGGGGACTCCGTTGTAAAACGTGGCGAGACCGTTTGTTATCTCTTGATAGGACTGATCACACCTTCTGGCTCAGCTACAAAAGGCTAACTAGAACTCCTGTTGTCCTTCCTCCGCTGAGAGAGGGGAACGGCTTCCTCTTGGCCGATCTTGATAAGGCTGAGGCCTTCGCCCGTACGTTCGCTGCTGTCCACGACGGGGTGGCGGGTAGGGTCTCTCCTAACGAGGATTTTGTTAGAGAGGGCATTGCTGCTATGGAGGGGTCTCCTGATGATCAGCCCCTGTCTTCGAGGCCGCTTATTTCGCTCGAGGAGGTTGGTGCTGCCATAGAGCGGATGGGTAGCAACAAGTCCCCTGGCTTCGATGGGATAACCTCTGAAATGCTTAAGAGAGCTTCTGGTAAGGCCAGACTCCAAATATACTATATTTTCAAATATGCACTGGAGTTCTCTTACTTCCCGTCCTGTTGGAAGTTGGCGAGGGTTTCTCCTATTCCTAAGCCGGGAAAGCCTAAGGATAGGGTGGACAGTTACCGACCAATCAGTCTTCTCCCGGTGTTGGGGAAGGTGTTTGAGAGGTGTGTTCACCAACGACTTTTGGACTTTCTCGAAATGAATAAAGTAATAATAGCCCACCAGTTCGGGTTTCGGTCTGGTCACTCGACCATACATCAGTTGGCTCGTGTTTCACAGGGTGTAGCGCATGAGTTGAACGTTAGGAGATCGGCGGCGATGGTCTTGCTTGACCTGACTAGGGCTTTTGACACTGTCTGGCATGATGCTCTGCTGGTTAAGCTTTGGAGAATTGGTGTCCCGATTCGCCTGGTGAAGCTGATTCAGTGTTACCTCGCTGATAGGCACATTTTTGTTTCGATTGGCGGGGCTGAGTCGACGAGGTTCTTGGTTTCCGCTGGAGTCCCTCAAGGTTCAATCCTGGGACCGATTCTTTTCAATGTCTATATTAACGATATTCCTATGGTTGACAACTGTTCCCTGGCCCTTTACGCGGACGACACCACACTCATTGCGTCATCTTGGCATGTCAAGACTCTTGTGGTCAAGCTACAAATATATCTTGATTTGGTTCTGTAGTTCTTTGCGGGCTGGAAGCTTATGGTAAATCCTGCAAAGACCCAGGCCATTTTCTTTAATCGTTGGAAGCCCGTTCCCACTCAGCTTACGTTGAAAGTGGGCGGAGTGGATATTCCATGGTCTGGGGAGGTCCGATATCTTGGCCTGGTATTTGATAAAGGACTCACGTGGGCCCCGGCGGTGGCTGATAGGGTCGCGAGGGTCAGGGCGGCGGCAGGAGCCATTCATAAATTCATCGCTCCTTCCTCCTATTTGAATCGGCGGCTTCGCATAGCCACTTATCTGATTTGCCTCCGCCCCGTGCTCACGTACGGATCTCAGATCTGGTCTTGTGCAGCGAAGACCACAGTTTCAAATGCCCGAGTCTCACAAAACAGAATCCTCAAAATTATCACTGGACACCCTAATAGATTTTCTTCTGTGCAGCTACATCGTGAGACCGGTGTCGAGCCGCTTCTTGAGTATATCAGGAGGCTAAATGAGCGGTACAGCGTGGGAGACCACGCGAATCCCCTGGTGAGGGTCACTGGCTCTCTTGACATAAATAAAATCCCGTATCGGGTGAAAATTAATTTCCCCCTTACCCATGGCAGGGATCTTACTTGAGGCCCCTGGACATCCAGTCCAATGTACCTTTTGTGCTTGAACGGCCCTGATCGGCTTTGGTCGCTCTTTGCCTGTACGGAGTCTCATCCGTGATGGTTATCTCCACCGAGAATGATCCTCTCCATGCATGCATCCTGCCTAAAGCATGTCAGCCCACCAGCTTTGCTTTGACGTCGGGCCCAGGAGTGGGTTTTTTTGAAATTTTTCCCCTCAACGACTCACCTTTTTATCCCAACTCATGCAGGTTATACCATACCCAAGCTCACCCTGGCTGGTAAAGGGGCTTTCGCTCCTAGGAACAGCCCTCATCAACCATAGGAGACACAAAAAAAAAAGCAGCAAGCAGACTTGGTTCTGCCACCGAACCTACAAGACTGAAGCCGCATTAACTAGCCCCTCAGTCTCGCTAGAAGTTTACTTTAATTTCCTTATCCTTCCGAGGCCGCTTTCGCTAGCCCCTCAATCTCCTCTCCGAGGCCGCTTTAACTACCCCCACAATCCTTCGAGGCCGCTTTCGCTAGCCCCTCAAAATCCTTCGAGGCCGCTTTAACTAGCCCCTCAAATATCCTTCACGTGTCACTTTCACTAAGACTTCTAATTCTACAGCGTGGGCCAGCTAATAGGCACCAGAAGAATCTACAAATCTGAGGGAAGGAATCCTCTCACTGTATCATCGACATAACGTCGTTATCACAGACCAGGTATAGAATAGACCTTCCACCCTATTGTCTTCTGTGTCACTCGATTTTGGGGCTCTAGAGCCCCATTACCATTTCCGTGTCGCATCCAACGTTAACGGCTAAGCATGAAATAAGAGTGCAGCGCTATAAGCGGTAGGAATGAAAGTTATAATAGCGGTGAGAATTTACATACAGGGTGTCCCGATGTCAAATTAATGCAGCATTTTTAAAAGGCAAATAAAAATTTCTTCATTTCTTTATCAATCAGCAACTCTACAGACCCATACAACGGAGAAGCATTGTATAACTTCGCTTACGATGTAAGGAACCTCTGCTATCTTATAATTCCCTAATCAATTATTTGCAGACATGGGTTTATATTAACTTTTTCAACTTTTTCAATTTTTTCAACTGTATACCCGGGATACTCTGTGTACAGACATACACTTTCATTTATCGTTTTGAACACTTCCTATAATAACTAATTAAAAAATGATTAATAAATTATGGTAATCTTATGGTGTGTCTCGTATCAAGCAGCAGAGTAGTGGTGGGCCCCTGCCTACATATATTGATTGTGTAATTCTACACAATCAAGTCATTCCGAAATCTTTAACAATTTTTACTAATCAAAGCTTCATTCAAACATTTTTCCTTTCCAACACGCAGAATACGTTGATATAAAAGAAAATTGGTAAATTTGTTGAAAAGCTACCTCCTCATCGATTTCAATGACCTTCGCATATGTTGTCAATGTCGTCATTCTGAACAACATTTCCTTTTAAACTTTTGGACGGTCGGCCACAGTTTTGGAGACATTAATAAACAACTTTCGGCATAATAAATTGAAAGCTACCTGCCTACCGATTTCAATGATCTTGCCATGTTATAAAAAACATATGAAAAACTTTTGGCATAATATATTTAAATTTGTTTCATAGCTGACGGTATATCGGTTGGGGCTAGATTAGGGCCGGGGCGCGTGGCGCGCGCGCAACAGATGACCCGGGGCCGGGGGACGCGGTCCGGCGACATTGTAAGTCGCCCGCTCTCCCGGTATTGGTCCCGGCCGCGCGCCGTCGTTGACTCCCCCCCCCCCCCCCCCCGACAGTGATGGGGGGAAGGGAGGGAAGTCCGGGGGGATCGAAGGTAACCCCCGGCAAAGGTGCCCTCTGTGAGAGAGAGGAGAGTGGGAGGAAGAGGTGGAGGGTGGCACCCTAGTCGGGCCACCACGGTCTTCGTCGCGAATGCCGCCGTGGACGCGCAGTGGCAGGGCGTCAACTCCGCGGCGGCGACGAAGGGTAGATGTGCGGAGGGTCCCTGCGAGGAATGGACCCTCCAGGGGGGCGACGAACAGCTGTCGCCCCCTCGGAAGCGATCGACAGCCCCGGGGGCGGGTGGGCCACCGATGGGCCACCCAGTGTGTGTTCGCTGACGGCCCTCGTGGCCAAACACATCTTAGCCCTCGAACCGCTTCGGCCCGTCGTTACATCTCTGGGCCGAGCGGCGGGTTGCTCGATCGCGGGGCCGTGGGGTGAGGGTGTCGGGGGGCACCACTCACCCTAGCAGCAACGGCCCCACATGGCGGCGCGGGCGTATGGCCCGTCGCGCGTCGCCGAGAAGGAGCTGGGGGAGGAGTCATCTCCCCCAGGGATGACCCCGGCGCATCACACGCGCCGGGGCTGGCGGGCGGTGTCGCTCACAAGCGCATGGGGGGGGGGGGGGGAGGCAAACGAAACTATCGCTAGTTTGATCTCGCCAAAGTCCTCCCCCTCAGGCGCGCGACACCGCCCCTGAGGAGGCCATCTTGGTGGTTTTAGTGGGTTCGAGTCCCACATAACCCTCCGTCCGCCCCCGCGGGCGGAGGGTATCCGAGGGGATTTCCACCAAGTAAAAAAAAAAAAAAAAAAAAGGGCCGGGGCGCGTAAAGCATGGTACCACAGAGTGCAACATGTGTTAAACTCGGTATTAATTCTTGTATTAAGTAAAATTTTTGCGAATATTTCGTAAACCAAAGCCAACCGCCAAAAAGGTTAAAGGGAAATGTTGTTCAGAATGGTGACTTAGACAACATATGTGAAGGCCATTGAAATCGGTGAGGAGGGAGCTTTTTGACAAGTTTACCAAAAAATTTAACATTAATTTTCAATGTTATAAAAAATTTCACGTACACTTTTTTTACAAATGTCCACCGATTCATAGGTGTAGATTCACCCCCTAAGAGCAACGACCAATAATTGTTCTACACACTGTACAATGAATGTGAAGAATGAGCAAATAGGTGTATTCTATAGGAGCGAGTACTTTTTGAAACAGTGACGTGTGACTGATTTTTGGGGTGTGCGATCGTGGCAGGAGTCAGTGTTGTCAGCCAACGCGCAAAGACTGGTTGAGGGGGTCGCGTCGCGGCAACAATAACCTGGGTAGACGGACATCGGGTAAGTGGTTGGGGAAAACCCAAGCGGTGTAAACGATACTCCCGCAGGTCAAGATACTAAATGTGATTTTCGCTTCTCATTTTGGAACCATTTTAGCTTCTGACCTTTTGCCTGTCTTCTAGCATCTAGACATCGAGAAATAGTTTGGAATGATTTTAAGAAAAAATGCTTCCAACAAAAGTTGCTTGTTTTCTAACGTGGATTAGGAAAATAATTGGTTCCACCCCTGTTTCAAATACAAGGAGAGATGAGTGCGAGCCTGTATCAATACATATCTATTTAAAAGCATGAGATGTATGGAACTCGAGACCAGAACGATTAAAAGTGATCGTGTGCGTAATTCTGGATATATTGAGGTATTAAAACTTATGCGTGTTAACCTATATAATTAGGGAAAACATAAGCGAAATGCGGATATGCTTTTAATAATCTTTGATTTCTGTATATACAGTATATATATTTAACCCTCCGAGTATGGGACGTCGAGTCGTGTACCTGGGACTTGACGGACCCACCCCGATAGTTCACTAATAAAAAATCCACGCTCGAAACCCTCACCGATACAGTATAACTCAGGTAGGGATTGTCGCTCACACTCGAATAATATTAACCGCTCTGTCACTGTGTGCGTGAGCTCTAAAATGATGGGTCTAAAAAGACACAGGCTCAGGATACGGAGGGTTAATATTATATTTATATTATATTTTATATTATATTATAGTTTCCCAGAAATCAAAGATTATTAAAAGAACGGTTAATCCGATTCCCGAGTGAGCCTATCTTTTTTTCGACCCGTCACGATGCTCATTACGGAGTCCTTAACCCGTAATCTTACATCATAAGTAGCACGTATTACATTATTGGATAAAAGAGTTTGTTTGTGTACAAATGTAATTGTCGCGCTCACTTCGTGATGGAAGAAGCAAAAGACGATAGCTGGCACTAAACCATTGAAAGGAACAAAAGCAGGATCAGAGGAAGACCAAAACACATTAGCCTTACATGACAGCAGCTAATAAATGAATAACGAAATCTGCATTCATGAAAGGAAACAAAAGGTTCCTTGCTCTTCGTTAATCCATTTTACAGAGTTTACCAGCTTAAGGGGAGGTTCTGCTCTAAATGCCGATTTTTTTTTTATTTAATTTTTCGAATGTTCAACCCTTTAGGAAAACGTGTTTAAAAGGATTTATTGAAATTCGCAAAATTCCCGAAGTTATAGGCATTTGAGTAGCGGAAAATGCATGGGTGACAATCGGCCACTCGGTGCTCACGTAAAATTTTAAACGCGTTTTTCTCGAAACAGTGTTCTCAAAACGGTGGGACCTGTATCTCTAAAAGTTATTATCCGATTCGACTGAAACTTTTTTATTTTGAAGATTATTCTTTTTTTCTAGGGGGGGAACTAAAAAAATTACAAAAAGTTGAAAATTTATAATTTTCAAAGGCGATAAAAGGACGAAAAATACAGGGAAAAGTGATTTCAAACGTGAAGTGTCGTTATTTTCTAAAAAAAAATGTAATTTTTGTATTTTTTTTAGTCCCCCCCCCCCCCCTAGAAAAAAGAATAATCTTCAAAATAAAAAAGGTTTCAGTCGAATCGGATAATAACTTTTAGAGATACAGGTCCCACCGATTTGGATCAATTTTTTGACGCTTTAACTTTAACGACTCCCCAGGGCTGTCTGCACTGATTAATTATAAAACAAAAAATATATTTCTATAATTTAAGACATCCTTAATACAATGCAACAAGTCCCATTAAATTATACACACTAGTTTTCCTTTAATTAATTCCTAAAAATCACCTATTTTTGGGGGCTCTAGACCAGAACCTCCCCTTAAGCGAAAATTGTGGTCATTTCTCGAAGAAGAGACCTCAGGACTCGAGACGGGACTCCCGACAGAGAAAATTTAGGCTAACTGCACTCGCGCTGGTTCGAGTCGATGATGGTCTTTAATCGTCCCATTGAAAGGCTGGCACACCGACATAGCGCGAACTACTGTACTGGTACATCCCTACCACTTACACAACTATGACTTGCTATCGCCCTTCACCTTGAAGCTGTGAAATAGTTAAAAGAAGCAAGACAGGTAGCTGAAAAACAAAGTCGCATCAAGTTCGATATAATATGTACTCTCCAAATGCTTCACATACTTCTAAAAAATTGTTTCAACTGGTTGGAATATTCATTATATTCTGCTGCGTGATAAATTTAATTATTTGTTTAATTTCTGTATCATGTTTTAATAAATATATCAATATGTTTGAATTTATATTAAGTGTCGTTCATTTGGTTTATTACACACGCGTCACATGGCATGTGTATATGTACTTTCAAGAGTCAAAAAGCGCCCTTTGGCGTTCGTATTTATTGTTTTATTTTATTATTTTCGCATTCAACGGCCGGCTATCCGAAATGAACTGAGCATAGTTACAAATTTCTTAATCAAAGTCATAGGATGGAGAATGTTGAATATCTCAGAAACAATAAGTTTTAAGATTAATACACGAAATTTAGTACTTCCATACTCAGAATTCGCTATTCTCCATATCTAATCTATGTCTGTAAAGAAACTAGTTTCACCGTGTTTCGCTTAAGTAATAACTTCAAATAATAGATATTTGAGGTGAACCGATTTAGTGGGACACCCTGTATAATATAGCTTCTTTAGTTTCCTCGGCGGTACCGGCAGCTTTACCTGTGTCAATACTAGAAACACATTATGTTTCCGGCACCCACCGCTCGAAAATTGGAGAGGGCGCTCGAAAACCAGTGGTTATTTCAGAATATCGGTACTTCAGACCTGTGACACTGAAGACAAAAGGATGAGAGGTCTATTCTATACCTGGTCTGTGTCGTTATCATATTATATTTATCGACTGAGCGTCATTCTTAAAGTCTAACTCGACCAAGCGTCACTCTCTGTATCTCGAACTTAGGTCGTAACCAAATCAAATTCACATACTAAATCGACCAAGCGTCACTCTCTGTATCACCGACTTAGCGTCGTAACCTAAATCAATCTATATTCGTAATTACCAACTTAGGGTCAAAACCTAATTATAAGCGAACAATACGTCGTTACGTATATACATTAGTTAATTATAATAATTCATACGACTTCGTGTCGCAACTTATTTTTGAATAAATCCTTGTTATTATTTACCAAAGAAGGACTCTTGTATCTTGAAATTCATTTCTTAATCGCACGTCACCCGAACCAATCCCACAAATTCACGGGTAGCCGCTTTATTCGTGAATCTCCTGTAAGGAACGGCAACGTCTCGTTCGAGAACGTTACAAGACGAAAAACAATGTAGAGTGGCTGTGTGGAACGCAAGAAGCGTCAGGAATAAAATACATGAAATAAGGGAGAAAGTGAGGGAATACGATATAGTGGGCATAACGGAAACATGGGTAAGCGAAAAGGATGAATTGAGGGTAAACGGATTCAATATACAGAGGAAGGACAGGGAAAAAGATCAAAGAGGAGGAGGATTATGTCTGTTAGTTAGAAATGGTATAACGATGTGGCGCAGGGATGATGTAAAATGGATCCGTAATAAAACGGAGAGTTTAGCTATAACGGTAAGGGTAGACAACAAAGAAATGGACATTATATTGATATATAAACAACCAGAGATACAATGTAACGGTAGAGAATGGAGAAAGTTGTTTGAGAATAGAAAAGACAGAATCGAAACGTTATTTATGGGGGACTTTAACGCGAGAAATAGGGAATGGAATTGTGAAATGACTTGTCAAGATGGTATAAAATTATCGGAAGCCATAGAGGAGGCTGACATGTTTGTTAAAAATACTCAAACGACATCTAGGATAGGATCGAGAAAGTATAGACCGTCGAATATAGATCTAATAATAGCCTCATTTGACATATACCAGGATTCGGAGGTAATTGAGGAAGGAGAAACGTTGGGATCTGACCACCAAATGATAGGAGTAAACATATTCAAACAAATCGAAGAAGTAAAGAGAAACACGTTTTCAACAAAGAAATTCAACAAAGATAAAATCAAGTGGGATGAATTCAGAAAACATCTATCGGATAATATGGAGGAAACCAAACAAACATTCATGAGTGCAGAGAGCGTCCAGGACAAGAGTGACATAATTAAAAACAGTATCTTAAAAGCAATAGAAGGATCAATGGAAAAGGAGGAAAGAGGAGAGAGGAGTATAAGACACAGAAGGAGAAACGAGAACAATGGAGAGATGGAAGGAAACGGTGAGGAATATTTGGGAAGGAAGAAAAATGGGGGATTGAGGAAGCAAGGAGAGCTGAACAGAAGGAGAAAACACCCATGGTGGGATGAAGAATGCAACGAGGGAAAGAGAAAGAGGAAAACAGCAGTTATTAAATTCGTGAAGAAACCCAATAGAGAAAATTGGGAGGAATTAAAGGAAAGAGAGGAAGAAATGAGGGAGATGACAAGAATTAAAAAAGATAAATCGTGGGTAACAATGGCTAGTTCAATAAATCACCAAACAAATGGAAATGAAATATGGAAAAAAATAAAAAGACTACAAAGAGGGTTTGAAGGGAACACGAAAAATAGTATCACAACGGTAGAGAGGAGAGAAATGGAAAATAAAGAAATCGAAAAAATTATTCAGAGGAGAAAAGAGGATGAGGAAGAAGAAGAATCGGAGGAAATGGACGGAGATGAAGAGAATACTGGAGAGGAAAGTATATGGGATCAAGAGATAGGTATGGAGGAAATAAGGATAGCGGTATTAACCGCCAATACAAATTCAGCACCGGGAGAAGATGGAATAGACTACAATGTGTATAGGAACCTCACTAGAGAACATGCGGAACTTTTGAAGGAATTATACAATGAAGTATGGATAAAGCAGATAATCCCCAAGGATTGGAAGAGAGCAACAATAATATTTCTGGATAAGCCCAATAAAAAGGCTATAAGACCAATAGCACTTACAACATGCATGGGTAAAATAATGGAAAAAATAGTAAACGGCAGAATAAGAAAATGGGCGGAAGAGAATAACATTATGGACAAGCACCAGAATGGTTTCAGGAAGGGTAGATCTACAATAGACAACTTAGCAATACTCACATCGGACATTAAAAGAGGGTTTGAAAGCAGAAGGGAAACGCTGGCTGCATTTATAGACATTAAAGCAGCATATGACAATGTGGATCATAAGACTCTAGTAGAAACACTAAAACGAAAGGAATGCCCAAATAGAATACGAAAGTATGTGAAGCAATGGATTAAGGGAAGGGAAATGATATGCAGAAGAAGTCACGACGATCCGGTAAGGGGTAAACAAAGTAAAGGTTTACCACAGGGGGCCATAATCAGTCCCATATTGTACAACATCTATACAGCGGATATCACGAGGAATCTAAACACACAAAGAATAAGGACACTGTAATATGCGGGTGATATAGTGGTATACACCACTAGTAATGCGAAGCAGATAAACTCCAAGAATATCACAGAAGCTATAGAAGCAATAATGGGTAACCTGAGGGAATTAAAACTGGACATAGCGGAAGAAAAAACCAACTTAGTTAACTTTACGCAGAAGAGAAACAGGAGGAATAGGATGAAAATAAACAAAAGCATTAAAGATAAATTAGTATACGAACAAGATAGTGCAAAATTCTTAGGGATAACTATGGACAAAAGACTGAACTACAAGGAACACATAGAGATTATAACACATAAAGCCAAAAAAAGGTTGGATATGTTGAGGTATATTGGACACATTAAGAAAGGAGCTAACCCCGAAACAATGTTAATCTTATATAAAGCATTAGTAAGATCTGTAATGGAATATGGAATACAGATATATTATGACAAGGAAGGGGAAATAGTAGAGAAAATCAAGAAAATACACAATGCTGGAATAAGAGTGGCTATGGGTTATAGAATGTCCACGCCTACAAACGTTATGACAGTGGAGGCTGGGATAATGGATATGAAGAGCAGAGGAAGAATGATAACAAGGAAATATATTACTAAGCAAAGAAGAAGGGCGAGTAGCGAAGTATTGGAGGCAGTAAGGAAATTGGCGGAGGAAAGGAGTGACACGGACGAAGGGGATGAGACAGAGGGTGGATTGGTGAAAACTTGGAAAGATACGAGAGGAATGGAAGAATTTATGGAGGGGGAGGATGAGATGGAGGGTGAAATGAGGCAAAATTATGGGAGAACGGGAGAGGGGGATCTCGGGGTTATTGGGAATCTTATGGATTGGGAAAGCGGAAGGAGTATACACGATACAAGTATAGACAACAAAACATTTATCAAGGAAATAAAAGAAAAGATGAACATGAAGAGAGAGGATACAGTGGAAATATACAAGGTCATCGTTTAATCCTGCAACCCGCGCGCGCGCGAACCTGTAAAATGGCAACACCGCCTCACAGACGCATTCCACTACAACCATGCACCGTCCCGGCGTTCGGAGAGCTGCTAGCGACCGCTAGACAGCAGTGATGCCCGAGCTTCGAGAATTTTGGGCTGGTCTCTTTCAAATTAACGTTGCGAAGAACTATTCAGAATTTTCCGGCCGGGGTTGGAAAATTTGGGGCCTTTTTCGTATAACTTTTGAACTATAAGAGATATCGGAATGCAATTTACGCTGGTAAATGAGGAAAAATTATTCCCTCTTAATGATGGATAATTTAACATATTTTACGTTTACTTAATTTTTCTTTTATCATTTTTTTAACCATAATTGCTTAAAAAGCTTTTGCAAACTGTTTATTTGATAATGTATTTAACGCTGTTTTTAAAATTCGTGGTGTTGATAAACAATAGGCTTGTTGTTTCTGTATCATTACTTTCATAAATTGAGAAATTAAATTTTTTTGAATTATGTGTTAGTTCTGCAGACCTCCGAATCTATTGTTCTGGTTTTCTTTTTTATGATTTTATCCTTAATGCGGTGCATACCTAAATCAGACGTAGGGGGTAACTAATGAGACGTGTCTTTGATTGTAGCGGTGTTTGATTTTTTTCTCTAGAATTGTTGTGTTTGAATGTTTTAACTACTCAATGCCACGCCTATTCCGGCTTCCGATAATGTCATTTTTTTTAATGATGTGCCATTATTGTGGCTTTTACAAGCACGTGGCGAAAAATCTCTCCGTACAAGGGTATAGCGCCGCGGTCAACCCTGTCGTAGCTAAAATTTTTTAAATTGAGACGAGTACGAGATCAGTTGACATTATTTTCAAACCTCATTACAGTAATCTGGGGTGCGAGTGGTAAACCGATCATAAAAGCGGAGTGCGCGGCTCGATTACCTGGGCCGGGAAATTCCCAATACCTAGCTCTTTGCGACGCTAAAATTTTCGAAGCCGGGCATCACTCTCTCCGCTGGGCCGGTGCATGATTGTAGTGGAATGCGTCCGTGAGGCGGTGTTGCCATTTTACAAGTTCGCGCGCGCGCGGGTTGCAGGATTAAACGATGACCCTGTATACGGACGGATCTAAGAAAGAAGAAGCCGAAGCCAATGGCATAGGTATTATAATAAAAGAAAGCGAACAGGATGAATGGGTGGAGAGGGGTTTCTGTATATGCAAGATGGCAAGTATTTATACAACGGAGATAATTGCTATAGAAGAAGCGGTAACGATAGCAATACGGGAATATAATGACAAGGATGTGATTATATTTACAGATTCCATGAGTGCAATGATGGGCATTGAGAATAGTGAGGAGGAAGAGAGAGGATCGAAGAGAGAGAGAGAGAGAGAGAGAGAGAGAGAGAGAGAGAGAGAGAGAGAAATAAAGACACAACTGATGGAAAGGGAGAGAACAAGGAGGCAAACTCTGAGGGAGACGGGGCGTGAAACTGGAAGATTAGGGATAGTATGGATCCCGACTCATATAGGCATCGAGGGGAATGAGAGAGCGGATAGGAAAGCGAAGGAGGCGACAGAGGGAGTACCAGAAGATAACGTAAAGATTCCAATGGGTGATTTAATGAAAAGTATGGAAGAAGAAGCATGGAGAGAGTCGGTTAGGGAAATGAGAGGGGAAGGAGAATATAAAGGCATAAAATACTTCGAGATAACGAACAATAATTTAGGGAAGAGAAAACCGTGGTTTCAAAAATTAAAAAGACTGGAAAGGAAATCAATTAATACATTAAACAGAATAAGAGCAAACCATTATAATTTGGCAGCGTCACTGTACAGGAAAAATATAATCGAATCGCCGGAATGCGACTGCGGAGAGGGAGTAGAGGACATAGAACATGTGATTTGGAGATGCGGCAAATATGAAGAGGAAAGGGGGACCTTGAGAAGACTACTAGGAGAGAAAGGAGTAGAAGAGGAAGTCGACGTGCTGAAAATGATTAGTGAAATGGAACCATGTGTTGCAAGGATCATCGTGGGTTTCTTACACAAAATTAAAAAGGAAATATGATACTAAAACGAAACGGAAGGGAGAGGAAAAAGAAGACACGGAATCGGACATATAGCATGGATGGAGGGAAGATAAACATGAGGGAAGGACCATGACGGTGGAGATAAAGACTGACAAATAATGTGATAATGTGATAATGTGATATTGGAATACTAGAATAGAGTTAAATAGCCCAGATAGCACAGGACGTTGTTACGAAGTAGAGAAGGCACTCGTGCTTTCTCAGTAACTTTAGAGTTGGTTATGAATAGACTTTTATTTATAAGAAAGAAAACCGTGCTTAAGGTAACTAACGCGTACAATGAATATAACTCGGTTGTCCGTTCTGGAGTGACTGGCGTCGGGTCGAGGTCCAAGGGTTTTATACCCTTTGAGGGCACGACGCTTTCCTCTGTTTGTTGGCGGGAAAATCTGGTGGGAAAGTCTGGCGGGAAACTCTGGCGGGAGGATTTGGCGGGAAGATCCACTTTAGAGATCTAGCGCTAAGATCTACTGCGAGGGTCCGGAGAGATCTGGCGCTAAGATCTATCGGGAAAGGGTGTAGCGAGTGGACCTATCGAGAAGTTATCGTGGTCCTTTGTCACAGGTAGGGGTGAGCCTTGTCTATCGGCGCCAGCCTGGCGCATAGCGTAACACCTCCCCCCTTGGACTGAAGTTCGTCCTCGGACTTTGAAGTACTGGTGGTCCTCAATTCAGCTCGTATGATGGGGCACCCAGCTTCGGTCGTCTTGCCCTTCCTTTCGCCTTATGGGTCATTTGAGAGGTGGTCGGTTTTGTAGCTGCTGCGTAAGTCGGTGGACGTACCTCTGATTCTCCCGAAAAAACAACAAGTCGCGGCGAGGGTACTTCTTGTAATAAACTCTCGCGTTGAGTTATCGTATTATGATTGCTTGAATCATTATTCGTGTTGTAACAATTTACGTAGTAATGTGTACATGGTTTACATAAGCAGAGCGCCAACTTATAAATTTTAAATTTATATATTCCGTACATCAATACGCAACCAGACAATATCAGTAGACCTAATTTTATCGTGACCCATCGTGACTCTGAGGTGGATAAGATTCGAACTCGATTCTCCATTGATTCTGCTTCTACGCGAATGCTATCTAAGCTTCTTAGTTTTCCATGTAAGGTATCCGAGTCAAAAGAAATCTCCTTGATTTCGGGGATAAAAGCAATCGTGAGGTTATCTGGTAGCGTATGATTCATCTGCGGTAACCCTAGGTCTAGCGAAACGCGGGATGTCTTTTCAGCATTTGCTGCGTACAGTGTCGCTGCAGTCGATACCATCGTACAACCGGGTTTGAGGTTTAGTACAAATACCCCAGTTCTAGAAATAGTGTCGTGAAACCCGTTTTTGCAAGACACCTGCATATAGTCATTGAAGGGTACGATCCCTATCCAAGCATTAGGCTCCTCTAATTGATGCCAAATTGAATGAGAACTCTTAGCTAATGCCATTGGGCAATACTTTGACGGATCGTCATGTAGATTTTTTGTTCCAATTCGAATGCAGGGGTCTTGCAGGCTTATTGAATAGCGAGGAATGTGTCGTTTACAAATTCGTTTATCCCCTAGTTTCTTACACGAATCAAGTTCACGCTTAGAGGTCGGCATGTAAGAATGCGTGGTGCGGTCCATTATAACATATGGGATTGACAACTGAATATATTTTAATCCAAGTTGTGGTTGATCAATTGCGGGTACTGGTACCAAGTGATGTGCCATAAAATCGTTTTCCTCTAGGATGGGAATTCTAATCTCGAAACAGATTTTTTTATTGTTGAGTGTCGCGATGTTAATTGTACTGACTCTTAGCACATCGAAGTGATGTTTAGCTTTAAAGGGAAGGACCATTTTATTCTGGCCGTACATTTGTATAATTTCCTCTAGAACTGCGTCTAATTTGTCAACACTTAATAAGCTAGGATGGATTTGGCCTTGTTCCGCGTGTATTACAATGGTTCCTAGTAACGAGAGAGAATCGGCAAATTCGCTGATTAGATCACTAACTATCATTACTTCTTCTAACGAGATAATTTCCGTACGTACTTCCGCGTTAACCTTATTAATTTCCCGAATTAAGCTATTAGTATGAAGGTTCAATTTCTTCTCGAATAAATCTGCGTCGAGCGCGGATGTCTTCAAAATGTGCGTTTCGTTCGCGATAAGTTTTGCGAGGCTGTTTTGGCTGGATATAACCTTATCTATTTCCCTATTATAGTACTCGGCGTCTTCGTTCGTCATCGTTCCAAATAGGGTCTTGCTAATTTCTCCCACGAAGTTAAACCATCCGCGTTTCTGTCTTTGTTCACTTTCTGAGGTGCCCACGCTAAGGAGTAGATTAGCGGAATATTTTTGCCATCGGTGGAATCGATCTACTTGTGATCCTAATAGTGGACTGATCGTTTCGTTAACCCTAAGTTGGAATGTCGACAGTCTGTGCGCGAGAGCTGACTCAATTTGAATGAGTTCCATCAAATCATAATAAATAACTATTTTCCATTCCTCGTGGAATACCCTAACTGGTCCCATGTTGTCGAAGTAGATGTTGGGAAGCTGCGTTAATTCGGTGATTCGATACCCCGATTCGGTTAATGGTAGAACCTGAATTGCCATATTGGCTATCCTGTAACAGAAGAAAAGTTAGCGAATTTGACTCTATTGATGTGTACTATTTCACGTTTATTGGGCCTTCTAATCATTATGTTGGTGTCGCTGAGAATATCGACAATTTCATAAGGGCCCTCAAATTTAGGATGCAGCGGATTGCTTATCTTCCTATTCTCGTGTGCACGCAACCACACGTAGTCCCCGATCTCGTAATTTCGATGGTTCGCTGTTTTATCGAAGGTCTCCTTGACCTTTCTTTTGTAGTCCGTGTTTACTTTCCGGGCCATTACTTCACCCTTCCTAATTCTCAGACGCAGGCGATGGAGATAATCGAGGTAGGATTCGTTTCCGTCTTCCAGTAAATCATCAAGTACCGTGGGTTGTCGCCCAAAGACGAGTTCATAGGGTGAGAACCCGGTACTGCTGTGTTCCGTGCCGTTGTAGCAGTTGACGAAGAATGGGAGCAGGTCGTCCCAATCCCGGTCCGTTGTTCGGTTTGCCCTGAGGTATTCCTTTAAGCTCGCATGCATCCGTTCCAAACTTCCGTTGGACTGTGGCCTGAATGGTGTGGCTGTAACGTGCCGAATTTTAAACATCGAAAAGAATTGTTCCGTTAATTCGGCGATAAAGTTTTGTCCGTTATCGGTCAGTATTGTGTGCGGTATTCCGAAATGAGAGATATATTTTTCGGAGAGGGCTTGAACAGTGGTTTCAGCGGTTGCCTGCCTGATAGGGTAAGCTTGCACAAATTTAGTCAGGTTGTCCTGGATCGTAAGGATGTATGAATGCCCTTGTTCGGTGGTTTCGAGTGGTCCCACGATGTCCAAGGCTATCTTCTGGTTGAACGCGGTCGCAGTGTCCGTGATCTGCATAGGTGCCCTTTCCCTCTGTCTATGGATCTTCTCTCTTTGACACTCTGCGCAGCTCGCTATGTAGTCATGCACTTCCTGGTGCATTCCGGCCCAGTAGTAACGTTTGCTAAGAAGTTTGAGGGTTTTGGTTATTCCCTGGTGTCCAAACTCTAAAGATTCATGGAATCGCTGTAAAACCTGTCGTCGTTCTTCTCCGTTTTCTGGTTGCTTCAGTAGCTCCGCTCCTAATTCCACGGTAATTGCGGGGTCATTGAAGATGTCCCTCAAGATCGTCTTCAGCTCCCTTTTATTTCCTTCGTACAAATTCTCGAATTTGGCCAGGTTCATATAAATGCGGTTGATGCCTTCGGATATCAGGTCTTGCAACACCTCGGTCAGGAAAGTTCGACATGTTGCTTCGTCGAATTTTTCATACATGGCTACCGCCAGTAAAAGTTTATCTTCCTCGAGCATCTTGCTTAGTTGGTTCCTGTTACTTAGCTCGAATTGGAGGGGAAGCGCATCCTCGGACACCTCTTTTACAAATACGAAATTCTTTCGCCAGCCTGGTGGTTGTACCTCGGTAAAACACACTGGGTTACGGCTCAGAGCGTCGGCCACAAGGTTCTGCTTACCCTTTATGTAGCGGATCTTGTAGTCGTATTCCTCCATTGAAATTCTCCAGCGCATGAGTCTTGATGAAGGATCTTTCACGTTCATCAACCACGTCAGCGGTTGATGATCAGTTTGGATTATAAATTCTTTCCCCAATAGATAAGGTCTGTAATGTTTTAGGTTCCAGACGATGGCGAGCAACTCTTTTTCAGTCGTCGAATAATGTTTCTCCGCCGGGTTTAGGCTCCTGCTTGCGAAAGAGACTGGCCTCAGCGAGCCTCCTTCATCCTCTTGCTCCAAAACGCCGCCAATTGCTGTGTTGCTGGCGTCAGTGGTTAAAACGAAGGGTTTTGTAAAATCTGGAAATTGTAGCACGCAAGAATTCTTTAAATCTAGTTTCAGGGTTTGAAGTGCGTCTCGTTGATCTACTCCAAATTCAAAGGGAGTGCCCTTTTTCAGTAGGCGGTTGAGAGGGCCTGCTTTTCGGCTGAAATCCTTGATGAACCTCCTGTAGTAACCTGCCAATCCGAGGAACTGTTTCACTTGTTTCTCGTTCTTGGGCTCTGGAAACTCATCCACTGCTCTGAGTTTTTCGGGGTTAGGCTTTACACCATTTTTCGTAATGATGTGTCCCAGGTATCCAAGTTCCGGCTTCAAATACTCACACTTGTTGGGCTGCAATTTGAGGTTCTTGTCGCGCAACCTATCGAAGAGCTGACGAAGTTTGTGGTTATGCTCTTCCAAGGTTTTACCAAAGACAACTATGTCGTCGAGATAAACGAAACATACAGTCCCTATAAGGCCAGTCAAGGCGTTATCCATGGTTCGCTGGAATGTTGCCGGTGCATTTTTTAACCCGAAGGGCATCCTACAGAATTCGAAGTGTCCGTCGGCCGTGGAGAAGGCGGTTTTTTCGCGATGTGGCTTATGAAGTGGAATTTGGTGAAACCCGCTTGCCAGGTCGAACGCAGAGAAATAGCGAGCCTGTCCCAGAGAGTCCAGAATTTCTTCCATATGTGGAAGGGGGTAATTATCCAGTGGCGTTTTTATATTTAGTTCTCTAAAATCGATCACGATGCGCCATTTCTTTACTCCTGATGCATCCATCTTTTTTGATACTACCCATAAGGGAGAATTATAGGGAGATTTGCTGGGTTGGATTACACCATTTTCTAACATCTCTGTAACCTGTTTTTTTACTTCTGGCTTGTGTACAACAGGATACCGAAATTGTTTCACGTTAACCGGTCTATCGTCGCTCGTATCTATCCGGTGTTCCGCAATATCCGTTTCTGGGAGCTGGTCGCCGGGGAGAACAAATATATCTGAATAAAGGCGAATAATGTCCCATATCTCGGCCGCATCTTTTTCATTGACATGTCCTAACCTCGTATTTTCGCGTAGGAGTGCTTCTCTCGCTGGGCAACTGTTCGGCGACGCGGTTCGTGCCATGAAAATGATCTCTTGCTTCTCCGTGTCGAGTTTGATACGCTCCGATCTCATCATCCCCATGCCGATCAATCCGTCGTATTGCCCGAGAGTTCCAGTTCTTACTATGTTGAACTCATAACCGTGTAAGTCGACGCAAAATTTTGACTCCCCTTCACTTCCGTTGGATGTTGAATACTTACAGGTTTTGCGTTTTAGCGGGCACCCCAGTGCAGCTTCTTCAGAAATGAGGTTAATCGAAGCTCCGGTGTCAAGCAAAAATTCGCGAGGGCCACTAGGTGTTTTAACCGTTAATGTGGCTAGTTCGGTTGATTCTCTAGCAGTGTATGCCCGGTGTCGTGTATTGAGGCTGTCGGTCGAAAATTTCTCTCATCGCGGCGATTTTCGCGCGGTTCGTCGCGTCTTCTTGGGTCCCTACGTTCAGGACACTCGCTTGCGTAATGAGGTCCGTTGCAATTGTAGCATCGCAGTGGAGGACGAGGTTCATCGCGTCTCCGCTGGTCTCTACGTTCAGGACACTCGCTTACGTAATGGGGTCCGTTGCAGTTGTGGCATCGTAGGGGGGGGCGCGATTCTTCTCTACCCTGCTGTGTCCTAGTCGTGGATCCGCGTCGCGCAGGTTGGCCTCTGTGGCTTCTATCGTATGCATGTCTAGGGTCTTGATATTCGCGATCGCGGTGTGGAGTGAAGCCGCGGTTTATTTGTTGCCCTACCGATTCTTCCTGATCGAACTGAATAGCAAAATCGGTGGCTTCACGTAGTGTCGAGGGCTTCATGGCCGTACTCAGAAGACGGGTATTTCCGTTTAGCCCACGGAGGAATTGAGTGCATGCTAATCTATCTTCGTTACTCTGTATCGCTTCTTTATATATTGCCGAATGAAGAGGGTCGTCAAGTACGGCGCGACGCACTTCGCGCTGGCACTCAGTGAATCGTTTTATGTAGTCGAGGACGGGATCCCGGCCTTGCCTGACTGACATTCGTTTTTGCACCGCTAATTCGTAACTCTTAATACTCCCGAATTCTTGTCTTAAGATTCGACATAATGAATCGATTGTCGTCGGAATGCTACCATCTATTGCTCTACGAGCATCGCCAATTATTTTTTGGGTTAGGAGTAACCGAACGTAGAAGTCTTCCGCTGGTGCGGTAGTGTCGAATAGGCTCTTGATCTCTCCGATAAAGGTTTCGACGGAAATATTCTTGCCGTCGAACGTAGTAACCAACTCGAGGCTCTGACGAATATTTTTAATTTCCCTACTTGTATCTCTACTAATATGGTTACCCCTGTCAGAAATTCCTGCTGCAGAGGCAATTCGTGGCGCGGACGCGGCACTTATTCCCGGTTCGTTGGACTCGCGCTCATTACCAGACTCGGCACTTCCAGCCGGTAGGTTAGTTTCGTCTTCGCGCTCACTATCAGATTCGTCGGTCGAGATAGTAGTTTTTGGCTCACGATATCCAGTGAACGACATTGTTATATAATTTATGTTGGTTACTTACAGGGTAACTAGAAGATGTACTCGCATGGATTCCTCGGAGTCGATGCTTTATGTCTTCCGTTGATCACCTCGGTGATCTTGGCGCTTCCCAAATGCACGGATCCTCGGATCGAATTTTCTTCTTATGGATCGTCTCGACGATCGTAGTCTATCCCACCGCTGCCACCAGAAATTGTTGTTACGAAGTAGAGAAGGCACTCGTGCTTTCTCAGTAACTTTAGAGTTGGTTATGAATAGACTTTTATTTATAAGAAAGAAAACCGTGCTTAAGGTAACTAACGCGTACAATGAATATAACTCGGTTGTCCGTTCTGGAGTGACTGGCGTCGGGTCGAGGTCCAAGGGTTTTATACCCTTTGAGGGCACGACGCTTTCCTCTGTTTGTTGGCGGGAAAATCTGGCGGGAAAGTCTGGCGGGAAACTCTGGCGGGAGGATTTGGCGGGAAGATCCACTTTAGAGATCTAGCGCTAAGATCTACTGCGAGGGTCCGGAGAGATCTGGCGCTAAGATCTATCGGGAAAGGGTGTAGCGAGTGGACCTATCGAGAAGTTATCGTGGTCCTTTGTCACAGGTAGGGGTGAGCCTTGTCTATCGGCGCCAGCCTGGCGCATAGCGTAACAACGTTTCGAAAACATCCAGTTTACGTCCATTTTAGGTCTGAACGTCCACGGCTTGATTTGTGAAAATGTACGTTTTTAAAACATTTTCTGGACTTTTTCTGGACATGTTTGGAGCATTTCCTGGATGTTTCGAAAACATCCATAAAATGTCCAGAAAACATCCAGAAAAAGTCCAGAAAACGTACTTTGCAGACGTTTTAAAAATGTATTTTGCAGACGTTTTAAAAAGCTTTGGTTGCGTCCGAACCAGGCGTTCAAAAGAGGCTGTGCACCATGTGAGAAATGTGTTCATCACAATCAGTTCAAGGAAAGCAAGGATTGCAACCGCTGTCTAATCTAAAGCATCCACGAAATATGGATAGATCGCACAGGTACATACATATATATATATATATATATATATATATGTTTTTTTTTCTAATGTTTCTTTGAGCAAATGTTCATAAACATTTATATGTCCCAGTATATATATATATATATATATATATATATATATATATATATATACTGGGACATATAAATGGTTATGAACATATATATATATATATATATATATATATATATATATATATATATATATATATATATATATATATATATATATATATATACTGGGACATATAAATGTTTATGAACATTTGCTCAAAGAAACATTAGAAAAAAAAAAAACACAAAGGCATATGTTTAAATGTTTCTGATCGAATGTTTGTAAACCGGTTTTATACAGTTTTTATATTGTTTTCATACAGTTTTTATAAAGCTTTCATTAACGTTTTTGTATATTTGTTTCAGTATTTACGATCAAAGGTATGTAGTTCTAGGTTAGGGTTTGAATAATTTTTAAATTTTAGGTTAACAAATTGGCAAATTTTGATGGTTCCAATCATTATAATTTTGTGAAACGGGCGCTAACGTCGATGATGACCAATGGATGTTGCATTACTATTTAGTTGGCCTTGGCAGAAAAGGGAAAGAAGATTTCCATAAATTAAAGGTAGCAACGGTTTTAATATGTAACTATGGCCAGTATTCATAGTCGCTACTTATTCTTAAGCAAATGCTTAAGCATTCGGCATCCTTTACTAGCTACTAGGTTAGTAGACGATGAGGCATGCTTAAGCATTTGCTTAAGAATAAGTAGCGACTATGAGTACTGGCCTATCACCCTTATTTTACTGTTCCTAATATTGATTACTGTAAAATTCAATGTAATGTTTCCTCAAAATTCTTTTTTAAGGTGCAGCAGAACACAGGAAAATGGCAGAGAATAGAAAAAAAATCACAAAAAATAGAAGATAATAATAATTACAAAATTAAAAAAAGATGTGAAATCAAAATGAGCTGCCAGTACATAAAGATGCTTTCCAACTGCGCTTTTGTTAGAAATTTAACCGGGTGAGCACGCTGGAAAGTTAGGTTAGGAATCGACGGTGGGAAAGTACGACGCAGTGCACTTAGTTCTTAGTCAAAATTGACCGAGTCACTTTATTATAAAGTCAATGGAGTCACGGTGAGCACAATATTTATGAGCTGAGCAGAATCGCGCACAGAACAATTGCAAATGCACAAACACGCGGTCACGCGAGACACGATGCGCACACGTGTTGAGCAAAAATCGCAATAATAATATTCGCGTGAGCAAAACTAAAACACTGAGCACAGAAACTGAGCAGAGTACTGAAAAGTACTGATTTGAGAATTCGTACGTTGCGCAATAAAAACAAGTAAAAAGAAACACGTCTATCGCGACAAGCGGTATGAACAAGAGTGGGCAAAGAGAACGCAGGAAACCGTTGAGCGTCTTCTCGAACAATCCTCGAGAATCGACCAAGAAAGTACGCTCTCTGATTGGGCCGCCAGTTTCACGTGGTGAACGGCGATTGGCTGAGCAGGGGACTAGGAGAATCGATCACCGGATCGATCGTCGATCAGCGGTGTGTTCCGCTGCCCAGGAGGTGCTGCGACGAGCATTGGCACGGCGGAACGCTGAACTAATGGAATCTCAAACAGCTTTAGATGACCCAACTACATATGCACAGCTAAAATTCCATTACTCATAATGGCTATTTATACAAAGAAAAAATGTATTAAATAATAATATGCAGATATATTTTTATACAAATAAATATTTTAATACGAATAAATATTTTATTCAAAATACTTGGCGCTGCGCCCCGAATTGGTGTTGCTAAACTCAATAAATATGTAATAAATTGCATTAATCCTTTTCTTTCTTTCTTGTACGTGTGTGTGTGTGCGTGCGCGTGCATATGTTACGCATGGTATTAGAATTAAATATACGTAGAATAAATCTGACTGCGATTCTAATATGGGGTATGTATATGTATTTTATATTGTAATGGAGTTGTTGTAAATTATTAATACTAAGGCATTTAACATTTTTTCGGTTGCGCAGCGCCAAGTATTTTGAATCAAATATTTATTCGTATTAAAATATTTATTTGTATAAAAATATATCTGCATATTATTATTTAATACATTTTTTCTTTGTATAAATAGCCATTATGAGTAATGGAATTTTAGCTGTGCATATGTAGTTGGGTCATCTAAAGCGCAGTTGGAAAGCATCTTTATGTACTGGCAGCTCATTTTGATTTCACATATTTTTTTAATTTTGTAATTATTATTATCTTCTATTTTTTGTGATTTTCATGTACTTGGCGTATTTTTTTACTTTTTTGAAGTTTTTTTGTGGAGATCTCACTTCTTTTTACAAAGATAATTTGCATAGGGATTGACATCAGATAAATTTTAATATTATTTTTTATAACTTAAAAATTATCAAAATTAAAAATTATATTTTATTTTATTATTAGTATCTTCAATTTTTGTGATTATTATTGTCTTCTATTTTTTGTGATTTTTCATGTACTTGGCGTATTTTTTTACTTTTTTGAAGTTTTTTATGGCCCAGATAGCCACGTCCGTATTTGCAGATTTTGCTCAACGCCTGAGTACAAATGTTTGTGGCAGAAAGACTACAGATTTGATACAGTATTTGTTATATTCGATGATGAAAGCAGACTGACAGCAGAAAGCCGACAGATTGTGCTGCCTTAACCTGAGAGCAGATTGGCGGCAGGGTCTGCTGATTCAATTTAATGGCAGGAATCGAGCAGACCCTGCGCAGCGCGATCTGATGGCAGATAGGCAGCAGAAATCGAGCAAATTCTGTTGACATAGCCTGCGGGCAGTTTGACGGCAGATACTGCGGCGAATCTGCTAATCCAATTTAATATCAGAAATCGAGCAGACCCTGCGCAGCGCGATCTGACGGCAGATTGGTGTCAGATACAGAGCAGATTCTGTTGACATAGCCTGCGGGCAGTTTGACGGCAGATACTGCGGCGAATCTGCTAATCCAATTTAATGTCAGAAATCGAGCAGACCCTGCGCTCCGCGATCTGACGTCAGATAGGCAGCAGAAATACAGCAGATTCTGCTTACATAGCCTGCGAGCAGTTTGGCGGCAGAAAGTAAGGAGAGTCTGCTGGTACAATTTAATGACAGAAATCGAACAGACCCTGCGCACCGCGATCTGACGTCAGATAGACAGCAGAAATGCAGCAGATTCTGTGTACACAGTCTGCGAGCTGTTTGGCGGCAGACACTGCAGAGAATCTGCTGATACAATTTAATGGCAGAAATCGAGCAGACCCTGCGCTCCGCGATCTGACGTCAGATAGGCAGCAGAAATACAGCAGATTCTGCTGACATAGTTCACGACACGACCCCGCCAGGGCGCGATTGGGCGAGCGTTTCTCGCTTGCGAAATAGCACCGTCGCGGGAATAAGTGGCCGAGGGCTTGATCATTCAGGGCTCTCGAGTACGACTCGTATTTGCCGGCATTCCACTGCGGAGTATATATTTGGTATACCCGTCTGTAAGGGCGGTATTATCAGTCGTTGCTGAAGACGAAGATCGTCTTAAGCATCCGGCATCCTTTATTAATCTATTAGACTAGTAGAAGATGCCGCATGCTAAAAACTAAAAAACTATTGATGATAATACCGCCCTAAGACGACTGAATAAATAGTAGTTACCATTAATTCTTTTTTATTTGGAAGAACTGTCTTTCAAAGTTTAAATCATTATTTTGAGCCGACCTGGTATTCAATTCACTAACAACTTGCTAAGTAAAACATTAAAAATGTTATAATACCCGTTTAAATACATGGTTTACCAACTTTTCTTTCTTCCATAAAATATGGTAGGAATCAGATCTTTCAAGTCGGTCTTATAAACGTGTTCTATATATTATTTACGCTAAAGACTTTCGCACTGTTTTTAAATCTATACTATTATATAAAATTGCCAACTATGGCCGACATCAGGATCTGCTTGATTTCTGCCGCCAATTTGCGGGCGGTTTTTGTCAGCAAGATCTGATCGAAATCTGACATCAATCTGCGGTCAGATCCTAATGTCAGGCTCTGACCGCAGAACCATAGTCAAATGCGGACATAATAGGCACCGAATCTGACGTCAGAATCTGCTCTGTATCTGATACCAATCTGCCGTCAGATCGCGCTGCGCAGGATCTGCTCGATTTCTGCTCTCAATCTGCGGTCAGCCACGGCAGCAAGATCTGATCGAAATCTGACATCAATCTGTGATCAGATCCTGAGGTCAGGCTCTGACCACAAAACCATAGTCAAATGCGGACATAGTAGGACCCGAATCTGACGTCAGAATATACTCGAATCTGACATCAATCTGTCGTCAGACTGCAGTCAGTTTGTTTACTGGGGGGGATCTCACTTCTTTTTACAAAGATAATTTGCATAGGGACTGACTTGAGATAATTTTTAATATTATAAATTACAAATTATCACGCGACAGAATTAAGTATAAATTCTATATTCTATGTAAGTTTAACACCCACGAACAGAAACCATGTGCACCGGATTGCCAATCTATATGTATTATATTATATGTATAGTACTTTGTGTACAATACATGGTGCGCGAAGCAGCATTTGGCGCTGAAAGCAGTCTTTGGCGCTGGACGTATTTAACATTGAAGTGTATTAACAAACACAATTAACACCTGTGCGTGCGTGTGCATATGCTACGTATGGCATTAGAATTAAATATATGTAGAATAAATCTGACTGCGTTTCTAATATGTGTATGTATATGTTTTTTATATTGTAATGGAGTTGTAAATTATTAATACTAAGGTAATTAACATTTTTTCGGTTGCGCAGCGCCAAGTATTTTGAATCAAATATTTATTCGTATTAAAATATTTATTTGTATAAAAATATATCTGCATATTATTATTTAATATATTTTTTCTTTGTATAAATAGCCATTATGAGTAATGGAATTTTAGCTGTGCATATGTAGTTGTGTCATCTAAAGCGCAGTTGGAAAGCATCTTTATGTACTGGCAGCTCATTTTGATTTCACATCTTTTTTTAATTTTGTAATTATTATAATATCTTCTATTTTTTGTGATTTTCATGTTTTCATGTACTTGGCGTATTTTTTTACTTTTTCGAAGTTTTTTTGTGGGGATCTCACTTCTTTTTACAAAGATTATTATTATCATCTATTTTTTGTGATTTGTATATTTTCTTTTTTTTTGTGATTTATTATTATTATATTATATTTTTTGTGATTTATATGATTTCATGTACTTGGCGTATTTTTTTACTTTTTTTAAGTTTTTTTATGGGGATCTCACTTCTTTTTACAAAGATAATTTGCATAGGGAGTGACTTCAGATAATTTTTAATTATAGCTTACATATTATCACAGGACCGAATTAAGGATAAATTTTACTAAGTTCAACAACTACGAAAAGAAACCATGTGCACCGCATTGCCGATCTATATGTATTATGTGTATAATACTTTGTGTACAATACATGGTGCGCGAAGCAGCTTATGGCGCTGAACGTCTTTAACATTGAAGTGTAATAACAACCACAATTAACACCTTTCGAAGAAAAATATGTATGCACCTTTAGCATTTCGTGGCCAAGCTTTTTTTTCTGCTCGTAAATCATCAACGGATACCCACGTTGTACCCTTACCCCTTACCATACTCGTGTAGTGACCATCGGCATTACTTTTACCATGGTGGAAAATCGCTGTCTTAATTTTATAACAGTGATCTACCAATTGTATTTTAGTAGTAGGCATTGCTTTGACGTAGAAATTTTCCACTTTCGTTGTTGTTCCACTACTATCGTGATCGAACAAATGTAATTTTGCAATAAGAATTTGTTTGGAAGCAGTTATATCGATTTTCTTTATTGTGTTTGAATTATCACAATTATTGCAGGTATCTTTCAAATTTTTCCATCCTGTGAAATTGTATTTTATTATATCTTGAAATTCGAATGGTTTACTTTTTAACATCTTGGGTAGTGCAAGATCTACCACACAATTTGTACTGATAGTAGTACTTGTGTAATTACAACTTAAACATCTTAATACCGTTGTAATTTCGTGTTGTACTGCATTCTTAATAAGAATCTCCTGATCACAAAGAGAGGTAATAAACTCAGCTGCATCATGTAGCTGATTGTTAGCATATTTTTCTCCTGCAAATTGCTGTAATGATATTATATTTGGATTTTGATCCGATTTATATTGGTCCATAAAGACTTTTATTATATGATCATCTTTTTCAATCGAAAATAAGTTTTCTCTTATGGATGAGAAATATAACATACATTGGATTGTGGCATTCGCATAACAAGACACACCATCAGAAATCGGGAGACCTCTTACGTAGTATTGCATGGTATCCACGATGTGATCATCAGTATTCTGACATTCGGATATATTTATAATCGTTAGCGTTATAAGTTATTAGAATATGCTTCGACGTGTCTAATATCTTCTTGT
This sequence comes from Andrena minutula, assembly GCA_929113495.1. Classification (NCBI taxonomy): domain Eukaryota; kingdom Metazoa; phylum Arthropoda; class Insecta; order Hymenoptera; family Andrenidae; genus Andrena; species Andrena minutula. The sequence goes on along the minus strand of OV815993.1, from coordinate 45,941,550 downwards.
TTTACTACTAGTTATAAGTGCGAATCGTTCACATAATAAAGTTAGATTTACGTTCAACTCAGATATCTATGATATTTATGCTTCAACGTGTCTAATATTTTCTTCTTTTACTGCTAGTTATAATTTGCAACTGAACAATGCGTATCCTTGCGCTACATGTATATCTTCTATCATACGCCGCTTTTATGAATTTTTTATTTTTTTGCTAATTAATTGTTTTTTTAATTTTTATAGAAAAACGAGGAAGAACTACTTTCATTTGGTAAGTTTTATATTAACTTATAGAAAAGTTAAAATAAAAAATAATACAAATTTATATACACTTATTCCAATTTATTTTTTCAGATTTGGATGATGATGAAGATATTGCAATGAAAGATCTCCCGCCGCCACCATCACGGCCACAACCACCACCATCACCACCACTACCGCCACCACCACCTTCAGAGTGTAGAGGGACGCCGGCTACGGCAAACGGTAAATACACTAGGCGGCGAAATCGGCTTCCCTCCGGAAATTTGGCAACGTTGCATGTCGGGTCCCCCTGTGTCGAAGAACCACTGAGTTATGCCTAGTGACAATGGTGACAATTCTACAAGTTATTATTTAGTTAGCTAAAATGAATTTTGCTTGATAAAACATTATATGTAAGATGATGTTGGGCTCGATTCCTCATCTATTTGGCAAAGAAGTAGCATGTATCGTAGGTAGAAAGTTTTTAGACTCCCGTGCAGCGAATTGCCGCTGTTGCGTGGCCGGCTGGTTCTCCTGGATCCCTCGTAGGGAATTCGGCGAGGTGTCGATGCCCGTGGAGTGCTAAGGCACTCTGCTCCTAGGACGAGGATTGTTCGAGAAATAAATGTAATTAGAACGGATAATAAATAAAAGGATAATACAATAAAAGAACAAAAGGAACTCAAAACTTGTAACTTTAATGAATGAAATAAACGTTTGTAACACAATCTCGATTTCTAAAGAACTCCTTTTCTATGCGACTGCTCGTTACAGCTTTTGGGGCTCGAGTGACGCTTCCGAAAAACCCTTCGCTTTTGCTTTTTGTTAATTTCAAAATGGCTTGGTTACCGAGAGCCAATCGCAAATTTACTATTTAACTAGCTAAATTCTTATTCGTTGATCCGATTCCTTTCGGTTATCAACTTTTACGAAATCAAGCGTTTAACAACGTTGCGCTGGAATCGCACACCTAGGAGAAAGGAGGAAGGAGAAGTTCATTTATTCAAACACCCGTATCCAAGTGGGTATCGATTAGTATCGACTAGTATCGATTAGTTTATAATCTTGAGGTTCCCTTATTAAAAGAATATTTAACTATTTTCAAACCCCTCGGCCTTGTGCGAACTTCACCTAATCTCCCTTTCCTATTACATTAGTGTGATCCGATTTGAACTTCGCGCATCTAAAGCTTAAACTACACGCCGCTAGACGGGAGTCGCAACACTTCCCTCCTTATACAAAAGATGTTTTCCAATGGAAACAGCTTTTTCAATAATACATTTATCAAATTTAATTTTAATTCTTAATTGAAACTATAAATAAACTTCTTACAGTGAAGATTCCTGAGCCTCCCCTCCTCGCCTCCCCCACGGTAGCCGAGCTACTCGGTCCACCCGGGTTCCCGCGAAGAATGCGATTCGAAAGACGCTACAGAATGTTCACTGTGTTACTATTTGTTACAATTTTGTCTACTAGACACGATGTCTCCAGATTGATTCCGGGTAATACATGAAATTTTAATTATAAACTAACGCGGCATCGAATTCACAAACAAATGGAATAAAGTTGATCTTAACTTATGCCAAGGTAATGTAGCACATTCCAACAATAAAGGAATATAACAACGGTACCACGATAAAGGTAAGTATCCATAAAGTGTCTAATCTTATGCAGGCTAATTTTAATTAATTCACATAAACTACTTTGAATTTATTAACTCTTATGCCTATTCCTGCATTCAAATTATCAAATATTCTAACAATTTTGTAAAGTGCTAACCAGCTAGAATCGAGTTAGATGTTATTGGTTCTTTCAATACATATATATTATCATCTACTAAGAATTTATAAGAATTGACCCTTCTGTCGAAATCTAATTTGCTTTTCTGCTTTATTCTTTCCAGATTTGCCACTGCTACAGCCTGGGTTGTGCTTATTTTTTTAAAATAAGTCATCCAAATGATTAACAAACATTCATAGAATTGTTTAATGAACTCCGGGGGAATATAGCCTTTTGCACCAGATACAAATTCACGTGGAAGAATATACGAATACTTGATGACTACCGATGGTGAATTCATAAAATTCTTTATGGAGGAATTAGAGCCTATTGTAAGTGCAGCTATAACTTGATTGGTAGGGACCTTAATTGCTTATTTTAACCCATTTAATTCTTGTTTTAGAATACATTCAATGAAATCCCAACTAACAGGCTCGATATTATTATCATATTCAGAGATACTGACTGCTTTGATGACCAAAGTATTTATAAGGTGTTTGAAGGAAATTACCGAAAATTTAAGATGGTTCTGACTTACTGATTCTGCTAGACGTGACTCTACAAAAGATGAAGGTAAGAGATGTTATGTTGAGAAAGTCCATTGTTCCTCTGACATTGTGTTATATTATTTAATCTATCCGAATGAAAAAATCATTATAGAATAACAAATCTTTAATGGCTTGAGAGGATTTCATAATCGAGGAGAAGGAGGGAACAAAAATGAATAAAATTATCCTTGTACAGATAGAGGTAATCTCCAGAGTAAATAACATTAATAAGAAAAGACCGATGAATGATTGGCATTAATGAAGTAGTCTTTGTCATTAAAACTACTATTACTTTGTTCAACTAGGTCACTGTTTCCTGAGGTCATTTCAACGGAGGATCGTGTCTCATCATCAACGAACTTGGTCTCAAATAAAAGCCGGCATCTTTCAGCCTCTAAATTTGGCGTTTCAGCCCCTAACCAGACACAAGCCGCGGGTGCCAGGCCGTGGACCTGGGCGGGGTGCTTAAAGCCTATCCGATGTCCCAGGTCAGACGTATCCTGCTCACCCTGAGGTACGTGGGCTGCCCCTAGCGGGTTCTGTGGCGGGGTGCCTTTAAAATCAGCCTATCCGATGTCCAACAGACAGCCGGGTCGAAGCTCATCCACACGACCTCTCAAGAACGATCCTCCAACCACTACATTTTTAGTTGGGACTCCGCCTCTTTTAGATATTTCTGTCGTAAGAGAAGGTGACATCTCTTCGTCTGCAGTAAAGTAAGCGTCGCTGTCAATTGAACTATCGTCTGAATGTTCAGTTTCAATAGGGACCTCAGGTGGACCATCAAAAATTGTTGCATGGGTGAGAAAAATAGTAGCTATTAACTTCTCATTACTTTCCCATAATCTGTCTCATAGTCTATACCCTTTTCCTTTTCAGAATCTGCAAGTGATGCGTCGTTGGCGCCTACGACTACCCTTTGCAGACGCTTAGAGGGAGGGGTGTCAGTATAGTCTGTCTTAGTACAGTTAGATGTGTGATTTATGGATTTCAAAAGATTTTGAAGATGGAGGGGCCTTGAATAATCAACCAATTCTAAGTTTAACTATCTTTCTGGCAACAGTTTCGAGATCGAGTAAATTGTTAGCGTCCTTTAATCTATTCAGATAGAATCGCGCGGTTTCGTTCTATAAGCCCTTAATGAAGGAAATTATTGCCGTATTTTTTTTTACAAATCATTAACACCCACTACTTGTCCAGGGTTATAAGTGTCCCTGGCAGTTTCTAAACCTCCATTTAAGGTTTCGTTAACTCAGGCTCCAAAAACCTCAACCGGTTCGTTTCTGTCTTGACGCAGAGTCATTAATTCGGCATTCAAACTACGTACATTAAATGATTGCGCGATTTTTTTTTTTTTTTTTTTAGAAGACTAATCAATTTCTTCTAATGTTTCAGGTTCTCGACGATTTAACAAGAGTAAATGGGCGTATCCCTCGATCCTACCCCGAATGAGGAAATGAAGACTCTTCTGATCGTCAGGCCTTACCTTGCACGTTAGTTAAGTTAAGTCGGACTTTAACCAGTCGTAAGATTTAAGAAACAAGATTTACTAATTCCGACGATTTTTATTTAGAAACTACACTCGAACAAAGCGACTCACTATTTAATTCGGACAAATTAAGGACAGGAGGATCCAATCGCGTCGGCAAAAGTTTAGTTCGCGCAACTGTGACTCATCACCGGGAATTTATAAATTAGCAGCAACAACCGTGGCTGGGCAGGGCAAAATACTTCATGTTTGAGATTGTGAGAACGTAATAGGATGCTCTATTTGCATCATTTCAGCAAATACATCCTCGACTTCAAAACCCTAACGATCATAAGCAACCCTAACGTGGTTGTCGTCTTGCTTTACGTTTCAATAACTTTTTGCTTTTACGCAACATTTTCGTAGTGTAAGTACGGAACTCTATCTTATCAAGTAATAACTAACTCAACGTAACGATAAATTACAACACCCTAATTTAACAATTGAACCGTAAATTGGATAATTTAAATAAACTTCGATCTCTCACGCAATTACAGACGAGTGTTCGATGTCGCCCCGTTGTCCTGGTTCATCTCAGCGAAGGTCCTTCGGTCGAGTGCATGTGGCTTCAGGAAAAACTGGTACGGTCGTCCGAAGTCACTTCCCTCTGGTATTCACCCGTGTTCCGGGGGAAACCGTCCAAAAACCCAGGAAAGAGGGACTGCACGAATTGGCCGATGGCTGCTCTTTGAATCCTGCGTCCACGAGCCGGCGAATTTGAAGAATCCCACCGCTGTCACCAAATTGTTGCGTGGCCGGCTGGTTCTCCTGGATCCCTCGTAGGGAATTCGGCGAGGTGTCGATGCCCGTGGAGTGCTAAGGCACTCTGCTCCTAGGACGAGGATTGTTCGAGAAATAAATGTAATTAGAACGGATAATAAATAAAAGGATAATACAATAAAAGAACAAAAGGAACTCAAAACTTGTAACTTTAATGAATGAAATAAACGTTTGTAACACAATATCGACTCTAAAGAACTTTTTATGCGACTGCTCGTTACAGCTTTTGGGGCTCGAGTGACGCTTCCGAAAAACCCTTCGCTTTTGCTTTTTGTTAATTTCAAAATGGCTTGGTTACCGAGAGCCAATCGCAAATTTACTATTTAACTAGCTAAATTCTTATTCGTTGATCCGATTCCTTTCGGTTATCAACTTTTACGAAATCAAGCGTTTAACAACGTTGCGCTGGAATCGCACACCTAGGAGAAAGGAGGAAGGAGAAGTTCATTTATTCAAACACCCGTATCCAAGTGGGTATCGATTAGTATCGACTAGTATCGATTAGTTTATAATCTTGAGGTTCCCTTATTAAAAGAATATTTAACTATTTTCAAACCCCTCGGCCTTGTGCGAACTTCACCTAATCTCCCTTTCCTATTACATTAGTGTGATCCGATTTGAACTTCGCGCATCTAAAGCTTAAACTACACGCCGCTAGACGGGAGTCGCAACACTACCTACGATACATGCTACTTCTTTGCCAAATAGATGAGGCATCGAGCCCATCATCCTCTTACGTTTAATGTTTTATCAAGCAAAATTCATTTTAGCAAATTAAATAATAACTTGTAGAATTATCACCATTGTCACTAGGCATAACTCAGTGGTTCTTCGACACAGGGGGACCCGACATGCAACGTTGCCAAATTTCCGAAGGGAAGCCGATTTTGCCGCCTAGTGTACATATACATTTTAAGGAATTACATACATTTCGAGTGCTTGGAAATAGATCTAAATGAACAATTTTTTTATTATGCATAACATTAGATAGTATATATATCTTGTACCGCAAAATTTTAACAAAATTTTTGGACATTTTCTGGAGAAAAGATATTAATTCCGATCTTTTTATCTTTGAACACTGTAAAAATTGTTCATTTTAGCATATATCTAAACGTTCCAAAGGTTTTTGAATTATAAATAAAACACTTTACTAATAATTTTTTTTTTACTAATTACAGGAGAGTATGTGACTCGTCGACATGCAAGGAGCGGCGTGTCAGTACGTGCGAATCAGAAACAATGGGCCATCCTGCGGGCTGTTCGCGCGCAAGCGAACAGCCTGCAGGCGCAGGCCGTAACTCTGCGTGATATTGTTACTTCCGAGTACCGTGGCCGTGGCCGTGGCCGTGGCCGTAGCCGTAGCCGTGGCCGTAGCCGTGGCCGTAGCCGTGGCGGCGATGGTCGTGGCCGTGGCGGCGATGGTCGTGGCCGTGGCGGCATTGGTCGTGGCCGTGACGGCGATGGTCGTGGCCGTGGCGGCGGTGGCCCAGATTATGTGTAATACTCTATAATACTCTATAGAGTTATAATTTTTAATAAATAGAGTTATAATTTTTAAATAATAAACTTTGAATATTTAAGATTGGTGGAATTGGTTTATTTAAATTTGAATATTCAGATATAAAGCAAGCATACAAGAAGGAAACAGAGGATCGAAGCTGAATAAACTCATTTAATTAATATAATAATAATAATGCCATGTTTCAATAATTTTTTTCTGACGTAGATTGCACTGCATCATCTTCTGCTTCGATTATCTGTAAATAAATAAATATAAAAGCCACATTTTAGTTATATACAACTTGACATAGAACTTATTATTTATAGAAATAGAGTGGCCTTTTGCTATAGTGATTGTAGAGACTACATAATGTATCAGAAAATGTTGCAGGAAATTTGAATGCTAATGGTAATAATTCAGCGAATCAGCGAAAATAAACGAGATTCAATATTTTTAACGCACAATTTATTGGTGTTTGAATAAAATTTAGTATGTTTATTGGTGAATTGAAATAATGGCAATCTAACAAATTAATGAATTAATGAATAGCGTAGCAACTACTGTGGATTTTATTAATTAAAGTATTAGGAATGTCTATCACAAAAGATTGAAAAGCATCAAGAGAGATAATAATTCTTAATGCTATGTCTTTATACAAAGTTTGTCGATTTACCTTATTTGGGAAGTTTTCAAAATTGTGAGAAAGAAGATGCTTCTATCGAAGCCTCTGCGTCCCCTTCACTCTTATCCAAGTCTCTGCGTCCCTTTCATTTTTATCCAAGCCTCTGCGTCCCTTTCGTTTATATACGTAGGCTTTACATAAAAACTGTAAATTAAAATGTTATAAAAATAAATATCTGACAATTTAAATAAATGCAATTTGTTACAATACATTACTTTGTACATATGGTTCAAATTTTCAGAAACTTATGCAAAAGAAGATGCTTCTCGGTCGAATCGAACCTTCTCCAGATAACTTGCAAGCCTGCAATTCCACATAAGAATTGCAGGCTTACAAGTTATCCGGAGAAGGTTCGATTCATTGTACAAATTTCCAGACATTTATGTGAAAGGAGATGCTTCTCACAATCAGTCGAACCATCTCCGGACAACTTCCAAGTCTGCGACTCTACATAAGAAACTTATTAAAAAATTTTGGCGACTTACCTTATTAATTGAGACAATAATTCAGTCTCCTATTTAGTGTAAAAACTCGTGACATTTCAAATTCGGACAACTTACTTTATTTGACACTTAGCACTTAGGTTATAAAATTCAAAATAGTATATAATATATATATGTATATACGTACAATGGCGGACGACGAACGAAGAACGATACATGTGTTGGCTGAAGGTGTGCGCGTAACGCGTATATATATATATATTGACGATATATATACGTAATGTTTGTTTAAAGATGACGAAAAATTTCTAGGAGAATCAGAAGAAGACAAATCGTACCATTTTCGACAGATCCATTAGACGATATTACGATATCTCTGTCATGCGTGGACCGATTTTATTGAAATTGGTCTTGTTCGAAAGCCGATATGCGGTTTATATAAGAAAAATGCCTTTAAATTTACAAAATATTGCAGGCGTGATGAGATATTAATGTATAAATGTCAGAATTAGGTTAGAGTGTCTCCGCGACGAGTAAAGGTACACGGTAGCGACATCGACATATAGGGTGTTCTTTTTTCATGTACTTGGCGTCGAGACGCTACCGCGTCTCTAGATACAGCGCTATCTGTTTAAGTGCACATCCATATCTATTTTAAGTGTATATCCTGCATAGTTTGTATATTCTGTATATTGGACGTCGTACTAACATGTTCTTGTATCTATTGTAAGTGCATATGTTCTGTATTATTTCTGAATTAAATAAATGAAATAAATTGTTTTCCAGTTTGATCTTCTTTTGAAAACGATTTACTTCCTTAAATTTTTATTAAATCGAACCAGTACCGTCGAACGTCCCAAAAATGCCTGTTTCGGACCTAAGCAGGACGTTTTAAAAACGTTTTTGAAACGTTCAGAAAATGTTTCAAAAACGTTTTACAAACGTCCTACAAAACGCCTGGTTTGTGAAAATGGACATTTTTAGAACCTTTTCTGGACGTTTTCAAAACGTTCTGAACGTCTGACCTGGACGTTTTAAAAACGTTTTGAAAACGTTTTTGTGCTATCTGGGAGAGTATAAGTAATGATAAGTAATGATGGATATGACAGGGATAGTAGAGGCCCTGATAACCAGGTCTGCCGGCAGATCCGGCGCAGTTTATGTCCGCATTCAACTACGGATCTGCCGGCAGACCCTGACAAGGCAGAATCTGCTGCGGATCTGCCGTTCATCTGCCGGCAGATCCGCAGCAGATCCAGGGGGGCCAAGCTTCCCTCTTACGAAAGGTGAAGCAGAGTTTGTAGCGCCTCCTACCGATAAGGCGCTAACTAAACTGTGAATGTGTGAATTGGTGTGAATCGGGACGTATGTGTATGTGTATACGTGTAATGCACCGCTTACTTTAAAACCTGTCCACGGATCGTCGCGCCAGCGACACGTATGCAGCAGATAGAAGGATAAACATTGAAATTGAATATTTCTTCTTTTCATAGGAAAATAAAATATATGTAGCTAGGAGTGCAGTTATGAGTGCAGTTGGGGAACTGCATTTTGTTCAAAAGATCGTGACTTCTAAAAGCCTTATTTTTCATGTTTTTCTGAAAGCGGTCGACTACTGATACATGGTCGAGTACTGGTGGCTTCACCCTATATATATATTTTTTTTTTTATTAAATGTGGATATATATTAAAATTAAATATATAAATCCACATTTTTAAGTTACAACTTAACGTAAAACTTATATAGTACATAGAAATAGAGTGATCCTGTGCTATGGTAAGTGTAGAGACTACAAAATATCCGAAGGAGGTGAGAGCATATGGCAAAAAGTCTTGTTGCAGGAAATTTAAATGGTAATGAACGAACGGAAAAGGAACGAAGAGATCCAATATTTTTAACGCACAATTTATGGGTATTGAAATAAAATTAATTTAGTATGTTTATTGGAAAACTGAAATCTTGTTAATGGAAAACTAATAAAATTAATGAATAGCGTGGCAACTACTATGGATTTTAAAGTATTACGAATGTCTTTCACAAAAGATTGAATTGAAAAGTATCAAAGGAGATGTGTCGTCGGCGTACTTTGTTCACTAATGTGACTTGCTCCACATTGCTAAATTTAAACTAAATTTTGTTCATTTACCTTATTTGAGAAATTTCCAGAAGCTTGTGCGAAAGAAGATGCTTTTCTGTCTATCTAAAATAAAATAATAACTGTCTCTGGACAACCTCCAAGCCTCTGCGTCCCTTTCATTTCTATCCAAGCCTCTGCGTCCCCTTCATTTCTATAAGCTTTACATAAAAACTCTATATTATATTGTGACGAAGTCACGTCACGCGCCGTGCGAGCGCCCGAGACCGAAACAAAGGGGCCTAGTTCGCGCCGCGCCCACTGGGCGGCTACGGCCCCGCGACGGCTCTCGCGTGTGAAACTGTACGGGCTCCGCTTATAAGAGCCGCGGCGAGCGGACTCTGGAGCCCTTGTGCATGTCGCTATACCGCTTCACGCAATACAAGGCGCTCATTTTTTAACCACGGCACGAGATTTCTCTCGTACCATCCCGTGAGGTGTGTCAGTGTCGGCCATAGCCATACTGTACCATTACCAGCCTCTTTCCGAAATAGGCCAAGATTGTCTTGCGCCCTGCCACCGTCAGAGAGGTACCTCCGCGCCCATTAGGCCGGAACCCTATTGCACTCTGAACCTCTATTGTACGACTCTCGATCGAACGTGCCTTGTAAGGCCATTCCGAGCAGAACGTTCCACAACTCCGAATCCTGCTCCTTGAAACTTTCGCCGTCAAACCGCCGCCGCCGCGATCACCGACGCGCCGCTACGCAACTCTTCCGCCGCGCACGGAAACCAATGTAAAAACAACCCACAGCTTTTGACAATAAACACTGTTATTGTTACTAAACGCAGTCTACTCATTCGCCGAACCTGGCCATACCGACTGAGTCGGCATAAATCCCTTCTCCGTCCCACCGGTAATCGTGCCGCTACCAAACACGATTACAATATATATTATATATATTACATATATATCTGACAATTTAAATGCAATTTGTTACAATATAATTATTTTGTACATGCATGATACAAGTTTTCAGAAACATATGCGAAAGAAGGTGCTTCTCTGTCGAATCGAACCTTCTGCGGACAACTTCCAAGTCTGCGACTCTACATAAAACGTCTATATTATTATTACTTTGTCCATGCATGGTACAAATTTTAAAAAACTTATGTGAAAGAAGATGCTTCTCTGTCGAATCGAACCTTTTCCGGACAACTTCCAAGTCTGCGACTCTACATAAAAAGTTTAAAAGAAGATGCTTCTCTGTCGAATCGAACCTTCTCCGGACAACTTCCAAGTCTACAACTTTACATAAAGAGTCTATATTATTATTATTTATTTTTTAGTCCCTGCATGGTACAAATTTTCAGAAACTTATGCGAAAGAAAATGCTTCTCTGTCGAATTGAACCTTGTCGGGACAACTTCGAAGTCTGCGACTATACATAAAAAGTCTATATTATTATTATTTTGTTTATGCATGGTACAAATTTTAAAAAACTTATGTGAAAGACGATGCTTCTCTGTCGAATCGAATATTTTCCGGGCAACTTCCAAGTCTGTGACTCTACATAAAAATTTTAAAAGAAGATGCTTCTCTGTCGAATCGAACCTCCTCCGGACAACTTCCACGTCTGCGACTCTATATAAAAAGTCTATATTATTATTACTTTTTCCATGCATGGTACAAATTTTAAAAAACTTATGTGAAAGAAGATGCTTCTCTGTCGAATTGAACCTTCTCCGGACAACTTTCAAGTCTGCGACTCTACATAAAAAGTTTAAAAGAAGATGCTTCTCTGTCGAATCGAACCTTCTCCGGACAACTTCCAAGTCTGTGCCTCTAAATAAAAAGTCTATACTACATTATTATTATTTTGTCCATGCATGGTACAAATTTTAAGAAACTTATGCGAAAGAAGATGCTCCTCTGTCGAATCGAACTTTCTCCTATTAAAAAATTTTGGCAACTTACCTTGTTAATTGAGACAATAATTCAGTGTCCTAATGTGGTGTAAATACTCGTGATATTTCAAATTTCGATTTGGACTACTTACCTTATTTAATACTTCGCAGGTTATGAGTGACTAACGCTTGACAGGTTATAATTTGGCGACTTACCTTGTTAGTTGAGACAATAATTCTGTCTCCTATTTAGCGTAAAAAAACTCGTAACATTTCTAATTCGGATATTTAGCGTAAAAAAAAACTCGTGACATTTCTAATTCGGATAGCTTACTTTATTTGACACTTAGCACTTTAGGTTATGCATGTATGTACACTCGGCTCAAACGATTGTGGCCGATCGAGTTTCGATTGCATTCGAGCTTACTAGGGCTGACTTTTTTGCATCGCTAACATTCTACAGTATTTCATGAATATGGTGAGAGCACTGCCAAGCTACAGGTTCCCGTCTCACCATATTCATGAAATACTGTAGAAGGTTAGCGATACAAAAAAGTCAGCCCTAGTAAGCTCGAATGCAATCGAAACTCGATCGGCCACAATCGTTTGAGCCGAGTGTACAATGACGGACGACGATCCCTGCCGAATGATCCCGAGAGTCTATGAACGACGAACGAAACATGTGTTAGTCCCTCTTTTGGGTGAAGGTGTGCGTATACGTATTATGTTGACGAAAATTTTCTTGACGACGGAGAAGAAAACGGAAAAAACGGACCGTTTCTGACAGATCCATGAGACGATATTACGATATCTCTGACATGCGTGGACCGATTTGATTGATTTTCGTCTTATTCGAAAGCTGATATGCGGTTTACATAAGAAAAATGCCTTTAAATTTAGAAAATATTGCAGGCGTGAAGAGATATTAATGAAATAAAATGTCAGGTTAGGTTGGAATAGCCGCGCGTAGCGTAAAGGTACACGGCAGCGACAGTCGGCATATTCATGTACTTGGCGTCAAGACGCTACCGCGTCTCTAGATTAAGAATGATTTCCTAAACTTAAAATTTGTATTTTTGAAATGCACTCGTTAAATGCTATTAAAAGACAGAGAAATGAATTTTGTTAGCTGCAGGGAGAGGACGGAGAGGACCAACAGTACTCTGCCCTGATGGAAAGAATACTTGAGAATACTTGAGAAACTGTAGGGTCCGAATCAGGGCCCGAATAGTATATCCCTATTGGCTGGCACGACAACGTTGACGAATACAAAGTAAGGAAATGGAGCACAGACAGCGGGAGCCAATGCGTGCGAAAAACCCCTCTCGCCCCCTCGACATTTCGAGCATCATCTTTCCATCGGAGCACAGTACATTGGCGATGCGTAGTGCCAAGTTGTACTTCGAACAGCAATATGGAGACACAGCTTCTGTAAGAACATGATAAGGAGTGAACAACGGTTGAACTGAATACAGTTCAGTCAAAGTGCGCCAGGCTGGTACGGGCGTCGCAGGTATGCATGATGTAATAGCAGTAATAATTTTGATAATTACGATAATAATAAGTAAAATATCCTTTATGTTGTATATAGAACTTGTCGGTTCCTGCTTGGAGTGAAATCTAGCAATGATGTATCGGTCGGCAGTATACTGCCCGTAGAACATTCCGCTGACCGTCACGTGCCTCTCAAGCACCTACGATGCACGCATATTGAAAGGAATATATATGTACATTCACGAACAATGTGATATAAGTAATTAATATAAATACTTAGCACTATAGCATTTAAGCAAACTGTTAAATTGAATACAATGAACATTTTTCAAAGAAAAATCTGAGCCACTCACTAATCCTTACCTCTACTTGTATGTATGTTTATTAAACCCATCCCTCCCGGGTTCGGGTCTTCTTCCTCCTCTTTCCTCTCATCTTTACAACTTACCTACCTCTACTTGTATTTTTTATAATTAAGTATCTTATACAAAATGTAGAGTAAGAGATACATTTGTTGGCATTATCAATTATTGTTTGCAAAATAATGTCCAATTATGCCAATAATAATTGAAGAAATAGAGAAGGTTCAGGTAAGAAACTTAACCCTTCGTTGACACACCTCTTTTTTCGATCAACTTTGACACACCTGGGTGGCTCACACCCAGAGCAATTTTTGAACGAGTGCCATTCTCATCCAAAGAATCCAATTATTATGAAAAAAATCATGGGTCAATTTCAAGGTCTCTAGAGTGTATTCCAATAATTTTTGGATTGAAATTTTGTCACAGCTTTTGTAAAATAATACTAGATTACCACATGTCGAGAAAAAGCCAAGAAAATTTTAAAAAAATTGTAGCTTTTACAAATGTCGATATTAGAAGCTAAAAATCTACAGAGTTGATGTTCGAATATAATATTTTAAGTGGAAAAATAGTTTATAAGCCGGTGTTGAAAAAAGGTATTTATTTTGCATATAGAAGGTTTAGAGCGTCAAAATCTGCTTATGGGTGGCTCACACCCAGAGTGTCAACGAAGGGTTAAGGCGAATCAGAAATATTCAATTACAGTCAATTATGGCAAATTTAATTAAATATTTCTCGCTAATACCTGAATTTGATATCAAAATCTTCTTAACATGTCAACATATATATCTCTTATTCTACATTGCAGTACGCAGATTCTGAACGAATTTTAATTTTCCCGGCATTGGATCGCCATATTGAATTTTAGTTCCAAGCAGAATCCCTACAAATTTAGATGGCACTAAAATAGGGATCTGTAACTTCTGCTGGAGTTTCTACCCCCTGGATTCTGCATTGATACCAGAAAATGACTTGGATTGGTTGATTCTTATAGAGCTATCTTCGTTTCTATCAGAAACATCCAATCCAAATCATTTTTTGGCAGCAGTGCAGAATCAGTGCGAGATAATTCGTTATTACATCATTATAAAGTGTTGTGTTACTTATTTATGATTGAAACAAAAATTGGGTCAATCCAAAGAAACTTATTATCAACAGTTTCAAAAGAAACAATTAATTAACAATGAAGCTGGAAGTATACAACGACATCGTGACAACAATTCGAAACTTCCAAGGTTTACCGAAGGACTACAGAAATGCGTTGAAACAAAAATATAGGAAGTAAGATTATTTCAATTTGAAAACATATACTTCAGTTTAATTAATCGTTACGATCGAATATATACTTATCATCCTTTTTTCAGTATTCCAGTAAATACACTGTACAGCATACTATCCTTAGAAATACAGCATAAAATGAAAGTTAATCACAGCAAATTGTTGGGTAACAATAGGGATTATTATGACATGTAAGTGTACATTCTGTCATTTATTTTTATTGTCTCCAACTTTACGTCATATTATTGCAGTATTTAAATAATAGTTACGTGGAAGCTGTGCAAAATGGGAAACATATGGGAGTTATAATGGGTATGGCGAAGGACAGTAGTCTACCACCTGCATTATTAGCTAGGCATATTCTTGAGAAACATTGTGACAGGGATGATCCTAATGGTACTATATATTTAATTTGGAACAATTTCTGTGAAAATATGATTTCTCCAAACTTATGAAGCATAATATGTTTCTAGTTTCTCGGAACGAAGTTAGTAAATTATTTAAGGATACCACCCTCATTCAGGACGCTCGCCTCTCATGTGAAGTTCAGCTGGTAATAATATGAAATCTTATACTTACCTAAGTTATAACTTATACTTACATTGTATTGTGCTCCGATGAAAAGATCCAAATGGTATATCCCTATTGGCCGATGCTACAACATCGACGAATATAAAGTAAGCAAACGGGACGTAGCCTTCTTGCCCCTGTACCACTCGGGTGACTTCTCACCGGAGCACAGTATTGTGCCCCGATGAAAAGAAGCTGGTCGAAATGTCACAGGGGCAAGAGGGATTCTTCGCTCGCATTGGCTCCCGCTGCCCGTGCCCCGTTTGCTTACTTTGTATTCGTCGACGTGGTCACGCCAACTAATACTATACTATTCGGACCCTAGAGTTTCTCAACCGTCTTCTTTTCATCGGAGCACAGTAGATATACTCACATCAACTACATATACACTTTTGTTTACAGTGTATATTGTATGATGATTTATATGGGCCTCTGGCAGACTCTATGGGAGTGTATGTATCCTATTATCGAATGATAAATATAGTAACAAATATAGTTACATATGATTTTATAAGCTACATTTTTAGTTCCATAGGGAAGGTGCATGAACGGAAACTACAAGATTATTTGACAGAACGTGAGATTGCGTTTTGTACCGAGGAACACTTACGATCAAGGGGATATGACAAAACTCCAGACTTCACACTGGAAGTGCCAATTGCAGTAAATGGTTTTGTAATTAATTGGATAGAATCTAAGGCACGATTTGGCAATACGGAGATACATCAGAAGTATATTAAAGAACAATTTCTAAGCTACTGGAACAGATTCGGTCCAGGGCTCGTGATTTATTGGTTCAGATTCTTAGACAACTTGAGCGAACCTAGTGAGAAGAGATTCATAATTATGGATCACTTTCCCGAAAACATTACGTACATGGATCCTACTTGCATGTAACCTACGACACGATTGTAATAACCAGGATTATCATCCACAAGTAATAGTAACAGTTATAATATTAGTATTACATGACCCTTATACAAAACAGATTGTTAAATACAGATCAGTACTTTTGCTTTTTTATATCAGCTATCAACAGTTTTATATTATATTTCAAACGAGTGGGCGTTTGTCCGTGTCCTTTCCATTCGAACGACACTGTCGGTGTGAGTATTAAGAAATACGAGATCACACTGAAAGTTTGCAACAAGAATTTAAAAACAAAAGGTGGAAAGGGGTGAACCTCGAAAGTTTCACCACAGACGAGGTATGGAATAGACTACTCACCTTATGGGACTTCGTGTCACCGCCCAAACTGCGTTACCGACCCATAATTTGAGGACTGAATTTAGCGACCTCTGTTCATGAACAGCGTCCAATTCAAGAACTACTCTGAAATGTGTTGAAATACTGAAAGGTGTGTGCGTGCTTGTATACGTGTGACTTGTTTAAAGAGAGAATTTAACGTAGAGGGCGGGCTTTTGCTAAGCTATGCTTTAGCTTGGTTTGTCAACGACTCACGTCGGATTTCTCTCTGAAAATCTATTTCGGGAATCAGGACCCTATATGGCACTAAAATATGGCACTTCTTGAGAGCTTATACAAGCTATAAATTGCAAGACGAAATTAATTGTTAGTATTTTACATGTAGTGGAACATTCAACTAATATTTTCACGTGTTGTACGCCGAAAAATATTAAAAAATGGCGCTATTACTGACATTCCCGCAAATCTCTGCCCTTCGCGCGTGTCTAAATAGACGGTGCCCATCCTACGATACGTAAAAACCATTGTAAATAATTAATTGAAACGTTTTAGTAAAATTTATATTCGTTGCTTTTGGGACCCGAGGCCCCTAAATCCTTACGTTTCATTACAAATTGATTGGGTCTGTCCTTATTAACTATTGAATAGATTTAAAAATTATAAAAAACATCTACGATGTAAGTACACGAGCATACCCAGTCAGCCACATCCGTATTTGCAGATTTTGCTCAACGCCTGAGTACAAATGTTTGTGGCAGAAAGACTACAGATTTGATACAGGATTTGTTATATTCGATGATGAAAGCAGACTGACAGCAGAAAGCCGACAGATTGTGCTGCCTTAACCTGCGAGCAGATTGGCGGCAGGATCTGGTGATACAATTTAATGGCAGAAATCGAGCAGACCCTGCGCTCCGCGATCTGACGTCAGATAGGCAGCAGAAATATAGCAGATTCTGCTGACATAGTTCACGACACGACCCCGCCAGGGCGCGATTGGGCGAGCGTTTCTCGCTTGCGAAATAGCACCGTCGCGGGAATAAGTGGCCGAGGGCTTGATCATTCAGGGCTCTCGAGTACGACTCGTATTTGCCGGCATTCCACTGCGGAGTATATATTTGGTATACCCGTCTGTAAGGGCGGTATTATCAGTCGTTGCTGAAGACGAAGATCGTCTTAAGCATCCGGCATCCTTTATTAATCTACTAGACTAGTAGAAGATGCCGCATGCTAAAAACTAAAAACCTATTGATGATAATACCGCCCTAAGACGACTGAATAAATAGTAGTTACCATTAATTCTTTTTTATTTGGAAGAACTGTCTTTCAAAGTTTAAATCATTATTTTGAGCCGACCTGGCATTCAATTCACTAACAACTTGCTAAGTAAAACATTAAAAATGTTATAATACCCGTTTAAATACATGGTTTACCAACTTTTCTTTCTTCCATAAAATATGGTAGGAATCAGATCTTTCAAGTCGGTCTTATAAACGTGTTCTATATATTATTTACGCTAAAGACTTTCGCACTGTTTTTAAATCTATACTATTATATAAAATTGCCTACTATGGCCGACATCAGGATCTGCTTGATTTCTGCCGCCAATTTGCGGGCGGTTTTTGTCAGCAAGATCTGATCGAAATCTGACATCAATCTGCGGTCAGATCCTGATGTCAGGCTCTGACCGCAGAACCATAGTCAAATGCGGACATAATAGGCACCGAATCTGACGTCAGAATCTGCTCTGTATCTGACACCAATCTGCCGTCAGATCGCGCTGCGCAGGATCTGCTCGATTTCTGCTCTCAATCTGCGGTCAGCCACGGCAGCAAGATCTGATCGAAATCTGACATCAATCTGCGATCAGATCCTGATGTCAGGCTCTGACCACAAAACCATAGTCAAATGCGGACATAGTAGGACCCGAATCTGACGTCAGAATATACTCGAATCTGACATCAATCTGTCGTCAGACTGCAGTCAGTTTGTTTACTGGGTAGGATCGCTTACGTTAAGATCTGGGCACACATATCAGTTCCGTGTCAGCTCACGTAGAATTCAAGTGCTCTTCATTACTTTCCTCAATTACTTTACTCCAAGTACTTTCCATTAGTCAGTAAAAATAATCGGAATTATATCATATTTGGTGTCATTTTCGTTAGCAAAACACCTTAGTATTCCATTTGTGATACTTCTATGATAGAAATTGACATATCCATTACAATGGCCTATTGCTGACTTTGTCTTTATGCCACTACTGTAGCGTTGACCCCCCAAGCTGTGTCGTTCGAGAGCTTTTACCTAAGAACCCATCAGGGTCGTAAAAAAAGGTACGCGTTACCGTTCAACCGATTTCAACAGAGCGTGCAGTGAAAAGGCCAGAATGTCGTGGCCATCGAATTTTAACATTCTGAGTACGAATACAGATCCGACGCTGAAGGAGAAAGATGAATGAGCATAATGGTCTTGAAACGCTGCGGATTACTACATACATCTGAAGTATTTACGAGTTACATTTCTTTGGAAGGGGCTGGATGAGGTGTATTTTGCGAACAATCAAATCGATTGAAAATTGTTTCTCAATTTATTAATTTTATTAACAAGAACAGCAATAAACAGAAGAGGGATAAACATTTCTAACATAATCATTATCGATTCACTGCTCTATCATTTCGTTGTTTGGGATGAAATGCCTTGCATCTGTTGTATTCCATTGGTATAAGGATGGAAAATTTAGAAAATTAACAATAGTAGAAGAAATGTACAGGATCATCATTTAATGTTGCAACCCGCGCTCGCGCGAACAGGTACGCCTTCCACTGCAACAGAGATAGGCAAAAAATTATTTGAAATCAAAATTTCGCAAACAAATTCTTATTTAAAATAACTTTCTGCCCATCTCTGCACTACAATCATGCGCCGTCCCGGCGTTCGGAAAGGTGCCAGCGGCCGGTGGACAGCAGTGATCCCCAAGCTTTGAAAATTATAGGATGGTCTCTTTCAAATTCACGTGGCAAAGAGCTGTTGGGAATTTCCCGGCCCGGGTAAGCGAGTCGCCCGCTCCGCTTTTATAGTCGGTTTACAACTCGCATTCAAAACTTTTAGCAACGACAGGGTTGACCGCGGCGATATATTCCTACACGGAGAGATTTTTCGCCACCCGCGTGTAAAAGCCACAATAATGGCGCATCGGTCCAAAAAATGGAAAATCATAATTAAAACCGACTTCATAATATTAAAAATTTGGTTCCTTATTTAATCTACGACACTCATTTTTTTATATCGACGCCTCATTATTTGCACTGTGTAAATCTGGCGCCGACTTAAAAAAAATGAGTGTCGTAGATTAAATAGGGAACAAAATTATTTTGTACTTTTTAGCGGATTTTTATTATTTTGAAGTCGGGAAAACCAGAACAATAGATTCTAAGGTCTGCAAACGCATTGTTGGACGTGGCCGAAACTGTGACGTCGAGCCCGTCGACATCGACAAAAGAACGAGACGATCGGCGGACGAAGACAATCTCCTTAGCAGATGGGCAAAAAATTATTTGAAATAAAAATGTCGTACACAAATTTTTATTTCAAATAATTGTTTGCCCATCTCTGACTGTCTCCTGCAGTCGCTCGCATAGGACGGTCGTATCGAGCACTTTATGTATTCCAAACCTTAAATATATTTACTTCTTGCATTCTAAATACCATACTCCCCCACCCCCTATACTATTCAGTTTCCTCCATCAAATACAAAAACTTTCATATGAAACATTTGTTTGCTTTTTCAATAGCTATACAAATAATAGCGTGTGAAAAATAATATAAGAACAAATCGGATATACTGTATAAACTTATTGAAATATCCGAACATCAGTTAATATTAGTCAGTTAACGTCGGTTAGTACATAGTTTAAACAAATGAATTTTTCTAATAGTTATGGAATAGAATGAATTATTTTTTAAAAAAATATGTATCGAATATTTTTGGTTACTCCGCAGACTTGCAAAATTGCACCAAAATCGGTGTGTACGGGTTCGATATGTTCTTATTAAATAATAATATAGTACAGTAGAAGGATATTATTATTATTGTTATTGTTATTATTATATGTCTGTATTATATCGTATAGGCCAACATTAATGTATGCGTAAACACATGATGAATGGGTGGGGATCAGCAACACGTGCTCTTAAAAAACATTAAAGTACTCTTTTTACATATTACGTTATTGCAAGCGAATGAAATTTGTTTTGCTTTAAATAAACCGGAATAGGACAGTAAGGTTAAAAAGTGAATGTGATATCGTTTTATTTTCATCCGCCTTTCTCTTCTGTTGAACGGAATATGTTCATATTACGATTTTTAAATCGTTACTCTAACAGAAACATTTGTAAATCGCGGGCTTCGGCTCTCAAAAAATAACCTAGTTTTACCCGTGCTGAATTCTAATTCCTACCACGTGTAGCGTTACAATCTGTTTCGAGTCTTCACCGGTAACGTTGCATGCGACACTAAAATGGTAAGGGGGTCCTAGGACCCCCCAAACCGGTGACACAAAAATACATTGGGTGAGTAGTCTATTCCATACCTCGTCTGTGGTTTCACATACTTAAGGGGGTAGACACGGGTAATGCAGCGCGCTGCATACCGATACAATCTGGCCCGAAACATGGGTTCGGGATTTTTCGTTTTTCGTCCTTATATGAACAGATTTTGGGCTGGGCGAGGTCTCATTCGAAAGAAGAAGGCTCAATGCGGAGCGCTGGACTCATAGTTCGACGATATTGTGTTTATATCTAATCATATGAGTGTTGAAAGTAGAGCAAAAGTCGACAAAATACATCCGCATGAATTCAAGTAATTTTAGGTCACTATAAGAGTTTTGTGACTCAAACGGGGAGCCCAGCGCTCCGCGTTGAATCTTTTTCTTTCGAATGAGACCTCGCCCAGCCCAAAATCTGCTCATATAAGGACGAAAAACGAAAAATCGTGACTGCATTCCTAAATACGAGTTCCGCCATATTGGCGATAATACAGAGCAAGTCACGTGACAAATTTAGTTGCGCTAGTGGACACGAGATAGTGCCTATTCGGGAGGACTATCAACGTGGAATCTTAGCAAAACTGGAGCGTTAGCCAGCGTAGCGTGGAAATCTACTACGGCGGTGTCGGACGAGAGTGTGGCCGACTACGCACGTCTGATTGGTTCAGCGCCAAGAGGAAAATTCACCGACGCCAGCGCCAAGCCAAGTGAGGGCGCAGCCAATCAGCGTCGCCGGGGACTCGTTGTCGACGCTGGTTGGCTGCGGCCAGAGAGCATGCGGTAGACAGGGATGGTGCTAAACAAGGACAGGGCTTTGTGTGCAAGTGAGAGGGTCTTATGCGGGCGGCGACTACCTTGGGGTCGCGGCGGACAAAACGCCTTCCCTTGCCTTCCCGTGCTGGAACACCGATATAGGGATTTCGTGCGTCTACCTAGACTTCGGCCTGACAGTCTAAAAACTTTCTACCTACGATACATGCTACTTCTTTGCCAAATAGATGAGGAATCGAGCCCATCATCCTCTTACATGTAATGTTTTATCAAGCAAAATTCATTTTAGCTAACTAAATAATAACTTGTAGAATTGTCACCATTGTCACTAGACATAACTCACAAGGGAAGGTCGCGATCCGGACGAGCGCTTTTTGAACGAGATCGGGCTCAAATTATGGGGGCCGATGGGCATTCAAAAAGTGCAAAACATTAGGGGTATCTCGCCAGCCGTTTTTATAAAAAATGGCTTTAAACATTTACAGGTTACTAGATATAAGAAAACAATTAAGTTCTTAACAGAAGCTGTTGTAGCTGCGAGCGTTACGCCGCAGGTTCATGTTCTCGAGGTCGTACGTTCTCGAGACTCTGCAATGGAAGTTTTATTTTTTTATTTTTTTCCAACTGCATTTCTATTTCTTATTCCTTTTTTTACTCACTGCTATATAAATAATATATAAGAATTTTAAAGTATAGGATATGGACTACAATTTTTAATAACACGTTTTTTATTAATCAATTTATTTTTTTATTAATAACAAGTGTGGCTAAAGCGTTTATTAAAATAAAATTCGTTTCTTAATAATTATGTATTTGGTTACTGAATATATATCTACTAACCTGTAAATGTTTAAAGCCATTTTTTATAAAAACGGCTGGCGAGATACCCCTAATGTTTTGCACTTTTTTAATGCCCATCGGCCCCCATAATTTGAGCCCGGTCTCGTTCAAAAAGCGCTCGTCCGGATCGCGACCTTCCCTTGTCAGTGGTTCTTCGACACAGGGGGACCCGACATGCAACGTTGCCAAATTTCCGGAGGGAAGCCGATTTTGCCGCCTAGTGTACATGTAGGGAATCGTGATTCCGTTCAAAATAATCGATACGTAAGAATCGATTCTAATGAAACATCGATGCTTTAGAATCGATTATTTCTAAAAAGAATCGAAGAATCGATGAAAGGAATGATTAGGAACCTTTGAGCATATAAACATGGAAGAAGCATGCAATAGGCGAAAATGTAGACAGCGATAGAAAGAGAAAGATATACATGGGGATCATGACGTAAGGACATAAGGTGTGCTCGTGCGCACCCTTTACAAATTAGCCAATAACGTGCCCTTCCCAAGATCGTCCATATTGGATTGTCAACCAATACGACAGTTGCATTATCTTATTCAAACTTCGCACCTTTACAGTTTGCGCTACACGAAGTTAGGTAGTACATTATAAACCCCATAATGTAACTAGGCGGCCATATTTTAACATGGCGGAAAGTGGGAAGGCGCAGTAGAAGGCGAAAATGAGCCGCTGCGCGAGCACACCTTATGTCTTTACATCATGATGGGGATCACCCCCTCTCTTTCTAGCGCCAGCGTTTTTTATGTTAGAAAGAGAGAGGGTATTTTTTCTCTTTCTACCACCGTCTACATTTTCGCACATTACACTAAGTTAGGAATAGAATCAATTAACTGTGAGATAAAATGAATTTTTATTGAATCATTTTTTGTAGAACTTTTCATTTTCATTTGTAGAAACTGAAAAATAAATAAACGTAATTCAAAATGTTAATTTACTGATAAATAAAAATTAAATTATTAATAAATAATACTCACCTAGTAAATATTATTATTAAACACCGAAAGGCAAACGACCCAGATAGCACAATGTCTGATAAACTCTTAGAGACGTCCAAAAGGCGTTTTAAAGACGTCTTATAGACGTCTTGTTACAAATCAAGACGTTCAGACCTAAAATGGACATAAACTAGACGTCTCTAAGACGAAGTGTGCTATCTGGGGAGCCACGAGGAAAGCAGTTAGGACAATGGTGGACAATGCTCAACAATGCTATGGGGAGTGTCGACAAGCTGCGCGGAGGAAGTCCGTTCCCTCGTGGAAAAATATTGATTTTTTCGCGATTCTTAGTTAGAAAATAATCGAGTTACCGAGAATCGATTCCTAGAATAATCGGTAAAATAATCGATTCTTCAGAAAGAGAATCGATCGATTCTAGAAGAATCGAGTAGAATCGCCCTTCCCTAGATACATGTGCCACAGTAAAAGCGTGATGCAGTCAATGTATGCATTTTCGGACGATTGTAGGTTAGATTATATGCAATCAGAGTTGGGCAGAATATAATCTAATTACAAATTAGAAATTACAATTTACAATTAAAATGTAATTGTGTAATTGATTACATTTTTTTCTGTAATCGTTAATATTTGGGTAGTTGAGAAAATTGTGGTCAACTACCAAAATTAACGATTACAGAAAATAATATAATCAATTACACAGTTACATTTTAATCGTAATTTGTAATTTGTAATTAGATTGATTATATTTTGTCCAACTTTGTATGCACTTTAGGCACACATTGACCAGGAACTGCTAGGAACTGTATACATTTACTAAATTAACGCTTTTACCGTGACACATATGTACATACATCATTTGAAATTGCGGTTGAATTTATGCTACAATTGAGACAGTGAGAGCAACAACGGACTAATCCACATTAAAAAAAATTTCCTATTTTATATGATTAGTAGAGCCTATTGGAATACGTTATTGCTACTAACTCAATTTCGAAAAAAAATGTGGGTTATTCCGATGTTGAACTCACTGTCTCAATGATATGGCAAAATATCAGAGATGATCATTATAACCCAAGCCAATTTTTATTTGAAACATGGGGAATTCAATTGTCGGCCATGAATAATTTTTTCGTATTTATTCGGACATTCGCGACTAAATATATTGGGCGGTATTCATAAACGTGTCTTAAGATTAAGCAAATGCTTAAGCATTCGGCATCCTTTACTATGCTACTAGGTTAGTAGAGGATGCCGCATGCTTAAGCATTTGCTTAATTTTAAGACATGTTTATGAATACCGCCCATTGATTCTCGACTAAAGTACGAATAAATATGAGAAAATTATTCGTGCCCAACGGATGAAAGGCCTTTAAGTAAAAAAATGGAATAAATATACGTTTTTTTTATTAATTAAAATAATAATTTTTTATTCCTCCTTCTCCACTGCCTCCTCTTCCCCCTCTTCCTCCTTTTCCCCCTCTTCCACCTCTTCCCCCTTTTCCCCCTCTTCCTCCTCTTCCTCCTCCGTATTGCAGCCTCCCCACCTGTTTTTTAGGTCGCTGCACTGTAATATAAAAACTAAATATAAATCTTATGATTACTGCAATAATAATATATATGTTTATTTGTTTCCCCTTGGGGATTACAATCCTTTCTCCCTCCTCTCTTCTGTACATTTACCTTAACCTAAACCTTAGTCTACTCCTTAAATCTATTCCTTAACCTATACGCCTCTATTCTCGCTCTCCCGCTCGCTCGCTCGCCCGCTCTCCTCCGTCATGTACGCCTCCCTCACCCCCTTCCCTATCCTTTGACCTCCGCTTCCGCACGCCACCACTCACTCTCATTCCTTCCTCACCCATTCCTCCACTCCTTCCCCTCTCCTTTCTTCCACACTTCTCATCCACTTCTCCCCCCCCCCCCACCCTCGTCATCCAGTACCTCCCCTACCCTCTCCTGCCACCCTCCTTCCTGCCAACCCATTCATTCCTCCCATACATGCTCCCACGTTTCTTCTTTCCACCCGCATACCCTGCACTTCCTCTTGTCTTCCTCCTCCCAATATTTCCCTCCCCTCATCCCATTCTCCAATCTAAATTTCGCCACCCTTTGCCACCTGCTTTCCCCCCATCCCTTCCTCAGGTATCCTGGCACCCCTTTCCCTTTCACCACCCTGTACCATCTATTGTACTCCGACTCTCTAATCCTTTTCCACCTTTCCTCCTCCTGCATTCTTCTTTCCCTACTCACCAATTCTTCCCCCCTCAGCAGTCCCCTTCCCTTCGCTCTTTCTATCCCCTCTATTGTCCACCCCTTTCCTCATAGTACTCCTTTCTTTCTTTTTCCCACCCTCCCAACACTTTCCCCCTCTTCGCCCTTCCCTTAATCTCCTCCCAACACCTCCTTGCCAGTTCCCCCCACCACCCTCCTCCACCTTCCTTTCATACCCCCATGCCCTCATCCCCGCCTTCCCTCTTAACATCTCCCTCTGCATCTCCTCCCTGACCATGTATCCTGGAGTACACCTTTCCACCCCCACCTTTCCACACCCACTTCAAAAATCTTTCCTACAATCCCTCAACTCTGTCCCTACACTTCCACCCCCATACCTCCACTCCATAACTCACCGTAGCCCATACCAACTTCTCGAATAGCCATACTCTCCTCCCCCAATCCTTCCCAAACCGCCTCTTCCCTATCCCCCACACCTGACCCATCACTGCTGCCCCCTTCCTTACCCTTTCCCCTACGTGTGCCTCCTGCCCCCCGTTCCTCATCAACGTGTACCCCAGATACTTAAATTCCTTTACCTCCTCCATCACCTTTCCTTTCCACCTCCACGTCACCTTCTTCCACCTCCCTCCCCCTTTCTACACCTCATCATCTTTGTTTTCCCTACGTTCACCTGCATCCCCTTCTTATGCAAATAACTCTCCATCTTTCACATCATCCCTCTCATCCCCTCCTCGTCCTCCGCCAGCACCGCAATATCGTCCGCGTATGCCAACGTATAAATTTTTCTTCTCCCCACCTTCAGCCCTCCCCACCCCCCTTTCTCCAACTCCTCGTCTAAATCCGCCAACAGCAAGGTGAACAGGCTGGGGCTCACGGACACCCCTGCCTCACCCCCTTGCCGTCCAGAAGTTCTTCCCTTCCTCCTCTCCCGCCCTTACCCTACTTACCGTCTCCCTCAGCACCTCCTCACACCTCCCCACTAACCCCTCCCTCACTCCTCTCTCCCTCATTGCCCTAAGTAGCACCTCCCGGTCCACTGAGTCAAATGCTGCCTTCATATCCAGGAACAGCACTACCAGCCTCCCCCCTTTCCTTTCCACCTGCCTGTTAATGAGGTAGTTCAATACATATACAAAATCAATGCATCCCATCCCCCTCCTGAATCCCGCCTGACTTAGTGGTAAGATCCCTTTCTCCTCTACCTCTTTTCTCAACCTTTCCGCTAACACAGACGCATACACCTTATATGCAGTCTGTGTCAGCATCAGTCCTCTGTATTCTTCTACTCTTTTTCCCACCCCTTTCTTCACCACCGGCACCACCACTCCTACCCTCCAATCTTCCAACCAACCCTCCCCCTTCCACACCCTATTACAAACCTCCCCCAACCATTCTTCCACCTCTACCCCCCCCCCATACTTCCAAACTTCATTGGGTATTCCGTCCCCTCCCATCGCCTTCCCATCCTTCAACCCCCTGACTACCCTTCTTATCTCCTCCTTTTTTATATCCCCTTCCTCATCCTCACCCCTCCCTGTTTCTGCCCCCTTTCTCACCCTCCACTCCACCCCCCTAGCAACTCCCTGAAATACTTGTCCCATTCCTCTATTTTTATCTCCTCATTTACCCCCCTTCTCTTTTTTCTCTCCCTATTTACCACCTTCCAAACCTGTTCCTCCGTTCTTATCCCCTCCACCTCCTTCTCCCACCTATCCACCTCCTTTTTCTTCTTTTCCTCACATATCCTCCTGTATTCCTTTTTCCTCTCCTTATAATCTTTCCCATCCCCCCCTTCCCTTCTCCACCTCCTAAGCTCTCTCCTCACCCTCCCCTTCTCCTCACTGCACTCTCTGTCCCACCACCCCTTCTTGTTTCCCCTCTGCCCTCTTTCCCCTGCCTTCCCCATTGCCCCTTTCACTCTTTCCTTCAGCTCCGCCCATTCCTCCTCTATTCCTCTCCCTCCCCCGTCTATTTTACCAAACTTCTTTGCAAATTCCTCCCTTCCCTCCGCTGTCCAGTTTCCTCTCCCCCCCTCTCTTCCCCACACCCTTCTTCCTCCTCTCCCCCTTCTCCCCCATTTTCCCCCTCAGCCATACCACCACCGGGTGGTGATCTGAATCTATTCTCTCCGCCACCTACATCCTTTCTACCCTCTCCCTTGTTTCCTCATTCCCCACTACATAATCTATAACCGAATTCCCCCCCCCCCCTGTATATGTCCATTCTCCCTCCTCATCCCCCTCTACATTTCCGTTTATAATTCCCCACCCCCTCTTCCCCAAATATCTACATAGTCTCCTCCCCTCTCCATTTACCACCCCATCCTTCGACATCCTGCTCCCCCCTCCTCTTCTCCCTCCCCCATATCCTTCCCCCTTCCCTCCCTGTCCTCACATTACAGTCTCCTCCAATTACCACTCTCACTCCCTCCACTCTCTCCTCTATCCACTCCCTCAGTTCCTCCAGCTTCCTTTGCAAGTTCTTGTTTACATATATCCCTATAACTCTCCACCATTTCCCCCCCCCCCCAATTTCACTTTCCTCACCATTACCCCTTCCCCTCCTTCCCCCTGCCCTATTTCGATTCCCCTTCTCACCCCCATTAACATTCCCCCTATCGCTCTTCCTTTCTTGCTTTCCCTGCTGGCCCACTGTTTTTCCCACACATAATCCTTTGGCAATCTGCCCCTTACATACTCCCATTCCCTCTCCTCTACCCACGTTTCAGTCATCACAATCACCTCCCATTCCTCTAAACCCTTCCAAAATTCCTCGTCTTTGTTTCTCATCCCCGCCACATTCCAAAATGCGACCTTATACCTCCCTTTTCCTTCTTTTATTTCCCCTCCCAACTTCCCCTCCTTCTCCCCCCTTTCCCTTAACATTAGTTTCCCTGTTCATCACACCACCTTTCCCATAATTCATCCCACCTTCTCATCTTCCCGTTTACCCACATTTTCAAATATCCTACTTGCACCTTTTTCCCCCCTTCCCTTTCCTTCTCCGCCTCTCTTTCCACCTTCCACCTTGCCCTCCTTTCTTCCTCCATTAAGTCGTCATTTATCCTTTCCCTCCTGCCCTTCAGTTTTCTCCTCGCCTCCATCACTTTTCTCTACTCCTCCCTCCCCGCCAGCTTCACCAAAACCAGTCCTCTCCCTTCTTTTCCCGTTCTCCATACCCTTCTCACCTCCCTTATTCCTTCATCCTCCATTCCCATCCTCGCCCACAACTTCTTCACTTCTTTTTCTAACTCTTCTCCATCCCCCACCCCCTTACCACTACGTTATTCCTTCTCTCCTCCCTCTCTTTTTTGTCCTGTCTTAATTCCATTCTCCTCAGTCTCAACATACACTCTTCCTCATCCCCTCCACCCTCCTTCACCCTGCTACCTATCCCTCCCTTTTCCTCCTCCCACCTCTCTACCTTCCTTATCATCTCTTCCACCCTCTCATCCCTCTCTTCCAACCTCTCTAACTTCTCCTCCATCTCTTCCCTCCTCTTTTTCTCCTCCCTCCTCTCCTCCTCCCATCTCCTCGTTTCCTCCCTCCACTCTTTCATCACCTGTCTTCTTTCTTCCCCTTCCTTCTTCATCTCCCCTAACATCTCCGTCATCTCCTTCCACATTTCCTCTTTCTCCTCCCTCACCTCCTTCATCAGTTCCCTCATCATCTCCATCATCTTTCCCATCTCATCTTTTTCCCTGCCCCCCCCCCTCTTCTTCCTGTCCTCCGGTGACCGCATCGTCTTTACGCTCTTTTTGAACCCTGTACTCTTCCCCTCCTCCTCCGTCCCTTCCTCTCCATCCCTCTCTTTCCTCTTTTTCCCCCAATAACTGTCCAGATTCCCTGCATTGCTCCCCACACTACTCATACTACTCACGCTCTCTTTCCTTTTTCTTTCCTCGTTTTCCAACTTTCCTTTTTACTTCCCTATTCCATTCTTCATTCCCTTTCCCCCCCTTCCCTTCCCTCCTCTCCCTTATTCCCCTCCATTTAACCTCTCCCTCCTGTTCTACCCTCCGTTGCCCTCCTATTCTTATCACTTTATCCTTTCTTTTATTTCCTTCCTACTCCTTTTCAAATCTCTCGCCTTTTTCCAGCTTCTAATTCCTGTCCTGTCCGACAGAACTCTCTGCCTCCTGTCTTTCTCTTCCCGCCACACGGCGCCTATCTCCCCTCCTAACCTCCAAATCGATCCTTTTCTCCCTTGTTTCCTCACACGCCCTATTCCCTTTACACTCCCCTTAACCGCCTCACTTCTTCACCTCTGCCCCACCTTCAACACTCACTCCCTCTCCCTTCCTCCACTTCCTCACTCACTCTTCCTTCACCCACCTCACAGCACCAAACACAACCTTTCTCGCTCGCGTCCGGAACCGGAAGTCCGATTACTGCAATAATGTTTTCACACTTTCGTGAGAATGTAAGAAATGTTTGCGCGAGGTCGCCTACGTTTCTACATACCTGCTTCTTATACTGCAGTGACAACCGCATCCGTATCATCTCGGTGTAGCTCGAACTCCGTCGCGAGGACGGAGTCCGGCTCCTCGTTCGATGCCGTCTTCGCGACGAAGTGCTCCTTCGATGCCGTCTTCGCGACAAAGTCCGACTCCTCCTTCGACTCCGTCGCGAGGACGGAGTCCCGCTACGTGTTGGACTCCGTCTTGGGGACTGAAGCTGTCTGCTTGGACTCCGTCGTCGAGACGGAGTCACCTCGTTTCTCTCCCCCTGCTGGCGGACTTCATTTCCAGACATCTAAAAAATAGTCGAAGAAACAGTGAAACTATTGATCGTAAATGAATTTGAATGGGCAGTAGAAGAGTCAGAGTTGGCCAAAATGTGCGGTCGAAATTATAATTTCCTTATTTAAAATGTAATCTAATTACAAATTACAAATTACGATTAAAATATAATTGTAATTGATTACACTTTATTTTCTGTAATTGTTAATTTAGGTAATTGACCACAATTTTGTCAAGTATCTAAATTAACGATTGCAGAAAATAATGTGTAATCAATTACACAATTGAGGGCTTGGATGCAATAAGGGGACTAGCGCTCGAAAATGCGAAAAAGTATTGTCCAAACGGTAAGAAATATTGGAAAATTAAATGTTGTTAAACTGTATTTAAAAAAATATAATGTTATAAAGCTCGTCACGACACATATTTTTTCTATTTACAGTTTTTTTATCGAATCATTAGTATTCGAGATAAAAATTATAAACAAAAAAAATTTCTTCGACCAAAATCATTATTTCTTTAAACATAAATTGCGGTAACTTGAGTAAATATTAACGGATCGTTATGAGACTTGAAACATAAAACTCAGAAAACTCTAGCGAAGCCGTAAAATGT
Source organism: Andrena minutula (assembly GCA_929113495.1). NCBI lineage: Eukaryota > Metazoa > Arthropoda > Insecta > Hymenoptera > Andrenidae > Andrena > Andrena minutula. The sequence goes on along the minus strand of OV815993.1, from coordinate 45,910,438 downwards.
ATGCACAAAACCCTTATGTTAAAAAATGTAATAATATTTAATTTAAAAGTAATACTGGACATAACCCATGTCTTTCAACGTTCGCCGTTAAAAAGTATCGAGGGAATTTTGAGGTACATATAACTTGCAGCGACAAAGTTTTTTCTTAATATACAAGGAAGTTTTTCACCAATTTTCACACTGATTAATTAATAATTATAGAAGATATGACGATATATATAAATCCCGCGCGGCACCAACAGTCAGCAGCTGCGTACAATCGTGTCACACTGCAAAGACATGACGTTCTCACTATTATATGATTATATATTACAAAAAAATGTTGCGATGTTATTTTCAAAATATTTAGTAACATTTTTATTATACTATTTACACGCAATATTTACAATATTTACACTGTTCTATTTACAATATTCTGTTCTTTTATAAATTTTTCTTTTTCTCCTTTTTCCTATCTTTCCTTTTTCATTTTCTTTTTGTTTATCTTTTCTTCTTTATCCAATTTATTTTTTATTGATGTTGTACTTAAAAATTTTTTACCAAAATCTTGTCCACTGGAGGTACAATACTGCAGTAAATTTTCGAAGTCTTTACGTTTTTCAGCAGTCACTCCTACTCCGCCTGCCAATGACGCTTGTTTCAAATCTCCCCCTCCAATAGATATTTTAATATATACAGTAGTAGGTTCCCCATTGTAACTATAATAAAAATCTACTTGCCCATTGGAAAAATAAATTATATGTACTATTAGACTTATTTTAATTTTCTTTAAATCTTTGTTCGGCGTCAATAAGCTTTCGTAATTTTTTATTGCAATTTTTGTGGCATCTATCATCTCGAAGGGGGGATTTCGCGCCGTTCTAATTAATTCCACGTATTCTCCTTCGGTTTCGATTCTTTCCCGCATCTTTTTTTTCTTCCCATATAATCCAAAATTCCTATCACATTGGCAATACGAGTGACCTCGCACCGGAAAGAGATGCTGAATTTGTACTTGCAATTCCGTAGATATCATTGAAAAAAATTGGACCATCGTAAAATTACGATTTTGTCCTCCTGCCGCGTCCGAATACAAAAAAAATTTGTTGAAACAGTCCAAGTCGAATTCTTTTTTAATCGCATAATGTACTAAATTGCACACAGTATTTGCTCCTTTCTTTAAACTGCCTTCCATGCAATGGAACATGTAGCTTCTATCATTTTTATGTACGTGTACATTAAATATGTACAACCAGATCAATCGACGAAAAAACTGCGCATTTACAGGAAGTTTCGGTAGCGGAAGATTTTGGCCAAAATCAAATTCACAATGCAGCACATTTGCGGTCGATAATTTTAATTTCTTTAATTTATTGTACTCTTCTACTGCAAGCTTATGTTCGTCGTACTTATCTTTTTGTTGTCCATTTGTTTCGTACGCGTAGCAAAGATCACAAACATCGGATCGTGGCGATTTGAACGAAAAATTTACGTGACAGTTAAAATATTTTCTGTACGTCGATTCATCGATTGGAATATAATTATTTTTTGTCACAGACTTGTAATAATATAAAAAGATAGGCTTACAAGGGGACCGCATAGGTTATGTAATCGGTTCTGGAATGAGACTGGGTGGACATTTTAGTGCACACCTAGTGTTAAAAAACCGTAGAGGGATTTTGCAAAATGGGTCTTCGTTTTCGAGAAATTTGAGTTCAAAGTTTTGCGGGACACATAGTATTTCAGTTGCGGCCCCCTTGTTAGCCGACTAATTCTTATTATATTGTAAAAACATAAAAAGGTACCGTGAACTGGGGGAACATTGGTAGCAGGGGGTAACATTGGCATACGTTGGAATTACGTTCTTTTACGTCAGATTAGTAAAACTTAAACTGTTAATGCTATTTATATGATGTGCCAATGTTACAAATTGGTTCTAGTTAAGAAGTTAAAAATAAAATTAAAAATAAAATAAAATTAACAAATTTAAGTTTACGTATCTCAGATAACCCGTTAATGCTATCTATATACATGATGTGCCAATGTTACCCCGGTACACTAACATTTATAACATGTATTAAAGAACGAAAGGGCACAAATTTTATGCAGTTTGTTACTTTTAGTACAATCACAAAAGGTGCAATGTTATGACAGGATACTTAAAGCAAATGTAAACATTAATATTTACATTATACATCAAAACGTTTCAGAAACCCGCCAATGTTCCCTCAGTTTACGGTATTTAATTAAATAATTAAGAAATAATACCATCTGCCGTGGCCGGGTCCTGCATATTTTGATGCGGTGGACGTAGCGGAGGCGGCGTATTTAAGGTTGGCAGGGGCGGCGGCGGAGGCGTCGTATATACGACTGGCAGCGGCCGCGGCGGAGGCGCCGTGGATACGGTTGGCAGCGGCGACGGCGGCGGCGCCGTGGAACAAACGGTATTAATTCCTAATATTATTATTAATTAGTATTTTTTATCTTTTAACAATATAATAAAAATTGTTGACTTTAGCTTATATCAGGGGAGCCCAGGCCGGTTGGCTGTCGCTGGCAGTCGCTGGTTCCTCACTCTCGAATAAATATTTTATTCAAGATACTTGGCGCCCTGCCTCCAGATGCTCCTATTATGACGCTTCGACGTGTATCCTCCTGTAATCAGTAATAATAATAATAAACGTCAGCAAGTATATTATTATAATAATTTATACGTTGTTGGCACGCGCAGATAAAAATGTTATATAAGAAATAATACCATGTGCCGTAGCCGGGCCCTGTGGTGGATATGGTGGCGGTGGTGGTGGTGGCAGTGGTGGTGGTGGCGGTGGTGGTGGTGGGGGAGGGGGCAGCGACGTAGTTGCGACTGTCAGCGACAACCAACCGGCCTGGGCTCCCCCTGATATAAGCTAAAGTCAACAATTTTTATTATATTGTTAAAAGATAAAAAATACTAATTAATAATAATATTAGGAATTAATACCGTTTGTCACCGGCTGCTGTGGTGGTGGTGGCAACGCCGCCGTTCTATAGGTACCTTGTTCGCTGTCGGCATCATTCGAGTCTGGAAAAAATGAGTTTGAATAAATGTATATATAAAATTTTTTATTATTTAATTCTTCTGCAAGCTTATTGTTAATAAAACTCACCATCAAGTAGGGCGGCCTCCCGCATTTTCTACAAAAATTAATAAACAATTAATTAACCAAAAAAATCATCCAGAGTTCATAAAAGTGGCGTAAGATAGAAGAAAGTCATCCGTTAAGTATCAGTGGACATAGACCGTAACTGTATAACAAAAATAATATAGCGACTTACCTTGTTAATGGATTGAGCCAATAATTCAATGTTCTATATGGTGGAAAAACTCGTGACATTTCAAAACTTTTGATAACTGACACAGGCAAGTTGTGATTGATTGACAGCTAAGTGACATTTACTAGCGAACCGAAAGCAGCGGTTTTTTGCCTTTTTTGTAAACTGCGCAACCGCATTTTCAGCAAAACCATCCCGGATAACTTCAGCTTACGAAAGGCGACATCTACCCGCGTGAATTGGAGAAGTAAAACGAGAATGGCGACATCTACTGGCGTCAAGTACAAGCCCTACGTGCGGACTGACTGTCTCGTAAAAAAAGTGTCCTTTTCCTAAATAAAAATTTTGCATAACTGTTTTATCTTTTAGAAAAACAGCTTGATGCATTAACTAAAACGACAAATGGGTTCGAAAAAAAATAATTATTCGCTTAATCACGTTAAAACACCGGGACTATGTCATAAGACAAGAAAAAAAGACCAAACTAGCTACGGAGACCTGTCAATTTCGCTGTCATTCGTGTATAGATACGTGGTCGCTCGGGGTGGCTGGGGAGAGGGGAAGGGGGAATTAGCTTCCAGACGCGACCGCGTCTGTTGATTTTGGTCGAAGAAATTTTTTTTGTTTATAATTTTTATCTCGAATACTAATGATTCGATAAAAAAAACTGTAAATAGAAAAAATATGTGTCGTGACGAGCTTTATAACATTATATTTTTTTAAATACAGTTTAACAACATTTAATTTTCCAATCTTTCTTACCGTTTGGACAATACTTTTTCGCATTTTCGAGCGCTAGTCCCCTTATTGCATCCGAGCCCTCAATTACATTTCCATCGTAATTTATAATTTATAATTAGATTACATTTTGTGCAACTCAGAAAGGAGTACACGTTTATTAAGTTGGTACGTTTGGGTACAATATAGGCTTCTTTAACCAAGATTTAACGCAGCAGAAGAATCTTAAGATTTATAAATGCTGGAATTTCCAAGTTGGAAAGCATTGAAATTCAAAGATTTCCAAAATTTGTGATTTTAAAATTTCCGATTCTTCCACTTCTGATGTTTAGAAACTGTTTAATTTTCATCATTTGTCTTCAGTTTCAACTAAAGGAAGCCTATGTTGTACCCGAATGTATATACCTTTTCTAGACATTTCGCGGGTAAATTATAACATAACTTTCTTATTCTACGTGAGAATGAATACACGAATCTCTGAGCGTGAAGCTGCGTCTCAATATTGCGAGGATGCCGCGCGAGGCACACTTCGCGAAGTGGAGAGTCTGGTGACTACCTCGATCATGATCACTTAGCGAGGCTGCCGCGCGAGGCACGCTTCGCCAAGTGGAGAGTCTGGAGATTACCTCGAGCATGATCCCTTTGCGAGGCAGACTCGTGCGGCGGTCTCGCGCTACCTCCAGCATGATATTTGCGTCGCCCGAGCCATGCGTTTTTGATCTTGGTGCCGCGACGCACCACTGAGCACGTCAAAAAATCGACGGCTGATGCCTCGTAAACTAATAATGGTCGAGGTAGTCTCCAGACTCTCCACACCAAGAGGTGTGACACGCGAGGCAACCTCGCAATGGCGATACGCAGCTTGAGAAACACGCGGACACTCAAACAATCACAGCTCACACGATAGATTTTGCAGAAAAAATTACAACAATACTAATGAAACTTCATCCGAAATATGTCTAAATACAGTCTTAGGTTGGAAATGAAATGTAGAAGTGTGCCAGTTAGTTTGAAAGTGGCGTCAGTCGAAATTTTAAAAAAAGAAATTGAACTTCACGTTTATTATGTATCATGTTGATATATTACGTAAAAAATAAGTGAAATGTGATAAACGATTAATTTGGACTTAGTCCATTTTCATAATAACCGGCACATATGGTGAAAAAGACAGGAGTAGTAAGCGTGAAGGTACTTACGATCTTTACTGTTCGGCAGTCACGCGTATTTCTGACGATCCAGCCTGATCGCGAAATGTTCTTCAGTCGCGAAGAATTAATTTCGTTTTCATTCAATGTTAGAAAGAAGACTCGGTTTGTTACATGTTCGACACGTGTTCAGGGAACTGTATTTTGTTATTTCATTTACAAGACACAGATAGTCTCGTCGAGATCCCAGTTTGTCCACTCGTACAAGAAAGGAATCGTAAACGTTAATTATCGCGAAGCGCGAACAATAAGAATACGTGACGAAGAAATCGGCTCGAAGCCCGAGGCCGAAAGCGTTTCCAAGCGGAAATCGAGGCACGTGTTTACTTGCGCGCATCACGAACAAGAAGAAGGAAATCGCAACCTAACTCGCGGAACAGTGGGATGGGCCACCGCCCCCCGTCCCGTCGCGCCCGCGGCCCAAGCTACTCGGTCCACCCAAACCACGGGAACGACGAGATCGGCCGGGCCGAGACCCCATTGGTCGCGCCAGCGCGCGTAATCCAAAGTTTTATGTACACTATATACAGACTTACAAACTAATATGTAAAACGAACTATGTACAATAAAAATAAACAGATATAGTAAACAAGAGGGGAACGTTATTGTCCTGTCATCGCGAACACAGCCTTTGCTAGCCTCAAGGGCCAGATTTGCCAGAAAACAATCGCCGGCGCGGTTCACACACACATTGCCACCACTCCCGTAGGTGATCCTACTACACAACTTGCGATTCTCTCCTGAAACCGCTGGGCAGAGCGCAAACTGTCTTTCTCACTCACTCAATATTTTGTATTTCACTTCCACCAAGGACCGAGCGACACGTCTCGACCCGCGTAAAGGTTCAAACGCGCAAAAATGATACGTCAAAAGTATATGCATAGGATAATCAAAAATCCTTTCCTGTTCACATTTCTACACCAAAAAAGTATTCCCGGAAGTACATATTCTATGTAAATGTATCAGCATACACCAATCCTAATGAGAAAGAGAGGAACAAAACGTATATATTCGTCCTTTTCCTACTATCTTTTGTCCTGCTTCTCAGCATTTGTAACGAAGTGACAATGTTAGCTGATCCGTTTTCTTTCGTTTGCACTACGGTGAAAACGCAGAAAGCAATCGGGTTTAGTAGTAATACAAGGGGGTTTCCAACTCGGGTGTGCTGAGGGGAGCGCGGGGGCGGGGGGTAAGTGAGGGCGCGCGGAGGAGCGCGGCGGAGGGAAACCTGGGCGCAGGGCCTGCGCGGTGAGGAAGACAGGTTGCGCGCGCACGCGCCGCGGAGTGGGGGGAAGCCGTGATGATGGAGGTGATCAGTCCGGGCCAAGCCGCCGCGGAGACCTCTCCAGACCGGACCCACCCGAAAATCTCTTTCAGGACCTAACCGCGAGAGTGAAGAATATATATATAAATATAAAAAAATATAAAAGAGGATATGAATATAATAATAAGAAATATACAAAATAGAAATAATAGAAATAATGGAAATTATGTGACGAACAGGAAAACGGAAGATGGGCAAATAAATGTAGAAATAAAATACCTTTAAGAATATATATTGTTACAAAAGAATATAATTATAAATAGAATATAAAAACATGATTAAAATTGATTTGGTTTAATTATCCCACTTGATAACATCTTTAGTAAATAGTTCACTTAATAATAAATCTATAGGAACTTGCGCAGAGTCAGTTTGAACTCCAACAACGCCAGCCCAAAGCCCTGATACTTTATTCCTATAAGTATCAAAATCAATACTTTTAGCTTTGACGTTTCGCCAAGCCATACTCTTTGGAGGACGCGCAAGGTTCTTCTAAGATATAGTTATTTGCACATTATCATCATCGTCGAAATAGCCTAAAAACGTTTGTTGTTCATATCGATGCATCCAATATTCCTCATCATAATCACCATCATCATCATCATCCTCTAAGTAGTCGAGTATTGGATTTTTGATTTTTTGTTTTTTAAAAACTTTTAAAAAAATGTCGCCATCCTGAACAACTTCCGCCTCATAAAGTTTTGCACCTCGAATTTCTTCGGTTTGAACCGCAACATTTTGACAGGCCACATACACTTTCGGGCTGGATGGATGGATAATTGACGCAGCAGCAGCGGTGATCGTAGCAGTAGCCGGATGTTTCAAATTAATGGGTAATGACATAATCTGAAACCGATTTTTCTTATAATTCTCACCGTTACTAACACTACGATTCACTAAAAATATGATAATGGAAACTTACGGTATTAATCGATTGTATTTCCATGTGTTGAACGATTGATAATATCCTTCAAAAGCAATTTCACTTAACTCAAAAAATGAAAAGTGTTTCAAAAAAACTGTTAAAGTGGTTGCACGTTGACCACGATTTGAATACAACTGGTCTCGCTGCATCTCATGGCTCTCGGATGTTAAAACCCCATCCTATCATGAAATCGAGAAGTGCCTAGGTTTGCAAAAGTACGATGCCTTTGTTCTTCATTATCTTCGTCACAGGCCACCCGTGTCCTTATCTTCTTCTTCACTGACCATCCTCTCCTTATTCACACGTATCTTCTTTCCCTTCTTCGAACCATATGCATCGAACGGCTTTTAACGGCTTTGATCGTGTATCGAACGAGTGTTGAAGAGACCTAACCCAGGGTGGGGACTGTCATAGAATTTTTTTTTCCAAACCAATAATTTAGCAGAAATTGTTTCAGACGATGCTGGGAAAGATCGACGTTTTTCGACACCGCGTCTTCGAGGGAAAGAGATGGAGCATTACTTTAAAGTTAAAATTCTAGGAGGGAAAGAGAGAGTAATACATAGGAGATAGAATCGCATGCATTCTAAAGCTAACAGTATTTCAAAGCGTTCCGATTTAACATCGCAGCGTATCGCGCGATAGCATGCGTAATATGAGTCCTCCGGAGCAGCCGCGCGGGATGATATCATTTGATGGCGCGAATCATAGAAAGAATTATGCAGCGTCAGCAAATCTTAAAATTAGGCGGCGAGGAGGATGACGGGTGAATAAATGGAGAAATAAAATATGTTTAAAATAATAATTTATTTAAAATTAAATGAATACAATTTAACATTTTTCCTACGCGCATCAGCTAAAATATCATTGATGGCACATGCTACCAGTTCGCAATCTATATAATAATCCTCACAGTAATGTTCGCTATCGCGTATGATTTTAGCAGCATGACATGTATCTAATTTTTCGCAGGCAACATCGCTCTGCTGTAGCACGTTAACAAAAGTTTCAAATTTCGTCTGCACATCTCCTACAATTTGACACAGCCGCAGATATACATAGTCTATACATGGCTCAAGATTTAATAAAAATGTTACTGTCTCCGGTTTGAAATACAGCGGCTTATCATGTAACGTCATCTTTACAATCGAAGAATTATAGATCTCACAAAAATCCATCGTTAGTTGATCCATCTGCATCGAAGGTGATCCTGGTAATCGTGAACGTTCTTCGATGGTTGTACGATTGTTGCATAGCGCATGCCATGTATATGATGGTAACGTGAGATACATCCCACGATTGTCGCCGAGAACAAATTCTACATCGATCTTAGGCCGTACGCGGATTCCAATTTCCAGATATTTACTGCCCATGGATGTTAATGCGTATCTTCTGACCATCATACGCGATGTTCGTTGCGAGCTATTAGAACAATCAAAACTATGAAATTGTCACCTCGTATTAGGAATAAACATAAAAAAAAATTTGAGAAGATGTGAAAATTAAGCCTTACCAAACACCTGTAGTGTCCCCGCATTGAGCTACGCCATCATCTTGCACAATCGGAACGTAATAATTCATACGTTTAGCGTTCCCTTCGGCACTGGTACTATGCATTATATGTTTTCAGAGCACTATTTGTTCCGTCAAAGTAACTGAGGTTACTGAGCGTTTGATGGAATAGCGTCCGAGAGCTCGGCTTAATTAGAGGTGCAATTGCCTCCCCCGCCACAGCATATTATTCTAAAGCTACCAATTTTTCCATAATGTTTTTGAATCTGAACGTAGCATGTAACTTGAGTCCCACCCTCGAGGATAAAAGACTCCACACGTGTTGAATGTAATATAATACCTGTGGAAGCGTCGATTTCGCGCGCTAATTCGTCATACGTGTGATTCATAGTATTTTGCTGTATCAGCAGAAACTGCATAGAACCATGTTGGAACGAATCATCGTTTTTGCATGCAATGCATTCGAGAGAGAGGGAACATCGAAAGAGTTAGACAGAGATAGCAAATCGTGGTATCAGTCATAAAGGCATGCTCCAACCTGCACGAAGCCTCAAATCGTTGCAACGTGTTGCGTGGAAGGGACGTTACATATACATTCCATTTACAATCATGGGAGAATTCGTGCAAGTAGAACGCCAATTATTGGATCAATCTGCACGATTGATTTCGCGGGAAGAGTACCTCGCGTGGGAAGAACGGTGCAACGAGTGCATAGAATCGTTGGAAGAACACAGCCGAGTGAAACGTCCCCGATTATCGATCAGCGTTCGACAATCGTTGGTTGCTCGAATCGCGCGACTCGAAGGATTGAAATATTCGTTGCGCGGACGTTTCGTGCGCGAAGGTGCCGGACATTCTAGCACAGGACTTTTGTGGCGCGAAATAGACACTGCGTTCGATACCCGCGTATTAACTGGTGCCGTGCTAAATTCGAACTATATCGAGCCGCGCAACTTCCTCCAGGATGCGGGGACCATTGTGTTGGAGCATGTGCAGGACGCTTTGAGGAAACATCGAAACCTCAAAGTGAACACGGTGTTCAACGGTGAATTTGTGGCGGGTGACAAGCGTGCTTGTAAAAGCATCAATACCCGGAACTGCGAACTCTTCCGCACATCCGATCTGCAGGAATGGTACCAACGATGCGTCGTCGAACCCACCCTAGCATCGCTGGAAGAGTTCCAGGAACGCGACAGCGCATGGGCATTGACGAGAATTCTCAATCTGACAGTTAATGTCAACAAGTATAATCCACTGCGCGCCGGGTGCCACTACAAGTTGCCGCGGGAATTAATGCTGAAGAACGCGACCATCAGTGTGCAATCCTCAGACAACGCCTGTTTCGGTGGGCAGTGGTCGCCGCTCTACATCCTGCGGAAAGAAATGCCAATCGTCCAAGTTCGTACCCCGACTATGCTTCCACGCTAAATCTCCAGGGCATTGAGTTCCCAATGTCTCTGGCACAGATTGCGAAGTTTGAACGGCTGAACAAAATCTCCATCAACGTGTACACCTTTGAGATGGAGAAGAAGAAGGGGTCAACGGTCTTTCCACAGCGTCTCACCAATCAAAAGAGGGATAAACACGTCAATATGCTCTACACAGCTAATCAAGAGCACGATGATGTAGGGCACTTTGTGTGGATCAAGAACTTGTCCCGACTGGTGAGCACGCAGCTGAGTAGACACAAAGAAAAAAAATTCATCTGCGACCGGTACGTATATAAACTTATGAAATGCGTCGCGAAAAAAAAATTAAATAAAAAAAAAATTTGTTTTTACAGCTGCATGCATTACTTCAGCTGTGCCGAGAAGTTGGAGGTTCATACAGTGGACTGTGGACAGCTGAACGCCTGTGCCATCCTCCTGCCCGGCAAAGACGACAATCTCCTCAGCTTCAGTAACCACTGCATGAAGGAGCGGCTCCCCTTCGTGGTGTACGCAGATTTAGAGTGTATCATCGAAAAAACGGAGGATAATCGAATGGGTGATAATAAATTACACACGTACCAGCATCATAAAGTGCACAGCATAGCATATTATATGCATTGCTCGTACGATACATCGTTATCGATGTATCGATGTCGCCGCGGCGCGGATTGTGTTTCATGGTTCGTCGACGAACTTAACAATGTTGCAAACTTCGCTAAACCCATCTTGACCAGTAATGTTCCCATGCTGGATTTAACCACCGAACAGTGGACCACATTTCGCGATGCTTCACATTGTCATATTTGCGAAGAACCATTCGAGGCTAGCGATGTACGAGTTCGCGATCACTGTCATCTCTCCGGACGGTTTAGAGGCCCAGCACATTCGGAGTGCAATTTAAATTATAAAAATGCGTTTTACATCCCCATAGTTTTCCATAATTTATCAGGCTACGATTCGCATTTCATTATCGAGGAAATAGCGACCGCTTTTGAAGGCAGCGTTGATGTGTTGCCCATAACTAAAGAAAAGTACATTTTATTCACAAAAAATGTCGAAGATACGGCTGATTCAGACTCGCGAAATTGTATTAAATTGCGATTCATCGATTCGTACAAATTTCTCAACACCAGTCTCGACAAATTAGTATCTTTTCTTAGCACAGATCAATTAAAAATTTTACGATCCCAATTTGAAACATTATCCGCCGAGGATTTTAATTTATTGACGCGAAAGGGTGTCTTTCCGTACGAATACCTTGATTGCGCGAACAAGCTGCAGGACCCATGCTTGCCACCGCGCGAATCATTCTACAGTTCGTTAACGGGTGAGACTGAATATGAGATCGATTACGCGCACGCCGAGACTGTCTGGCAACGTTTCGAGATTAGAACCTTGGGTGAATACAGCGATTTGTATTTGAAGACAGATGTCTTGTTATTGGCAAATATTTTTGAAAATTTTCGCGAAAGTTGTATCAAGAGCTATGGACTAGATTCAGCGCATTATTACACTTTACCTGGTTTCACGTGGGATGCTATGTTAAAACATACCACAATTACGTTCGAATTGCTCACAGACGTCGATATGGTCATGTTTGTCGAACGCGGTATACGCGGTGATTTAAGTCAATGTTCCGGTATATACGCACATGCCAATAACAAGTACATGTCATCTTACGACGCATCGGAAGAGTCATCGTACTTGATGTACTTTGACGTGAACAATTTGTATGGATGGGCAATGTGTCAACTAGGCCGTCCCGAAAAAAATGAAAATGACTGTAGCGTTAGGCCTTAGTGCGGGAAAGTTGTGTCTTGGGATCAATAACAACTGTGCAAAATTTCAGCCCTGTGAGTTAATATCTTCTGTTCCGGCAAGAGCCTTGAAATTTCGAAATTTGAGTAAAAAGTGTAAAAATTGCTTATAAGTCATTATCCGTATTGTTGTTAACTTCAGTGTTGTCAGTATTGAATGTAAAGTATTCTTCAAAGCCGTTTATACGATAAGAAAAGTTTTACAAAATTTACAATGTTGCGCGAAGTGCGATTGCGCAATAATAAGTGACTTTTATTACTTGTATCTACTGTCGTTTGCTGAGAAGATTGCGTACGAGGGCGCGTCCCGTTCGGTTTCTTCGTCACGTGAGGCACGTGGTGCTACTTACCGATTCATAGATGTCGCGTCGGCTAATAGGGAAGAGAGAGAACGAGACACAAGCGGTGCGAGCCAATGCGAGCGAAGTGCAAACGTCGACACCAGCTCTTGCCTGTCTGCTCGTTGGACACAATCTTCTCACCAAACGACAGTACCTCCTTAACCGTGTCACTTGTCAGCGTAGTTCTTCCACCCTCAGCCCACGTCAGTCTTAGTCCTGCTTTTGTCTGGAGACGTTTCTGGGGTGCTGGATTGCGTCTGCCATCACAGCGTAAACAATGAGTCTCAGCAAATCGTCAAAATTTGCCTTCAGGCGATCTGTAAATTGCCCCTTTTTTAGTCCTCCAACTGATTTCAGTTCTAAACGTGTCCTCCCAACATACAAGGATGTAATTTCTTGTTGTTTACACGAACGGTGGGTTATAGGTTTTGAATCAGGTGGTAATAGGGAACCACATTTCTCAGCTATTGTAGAGAGAGTTGCTACAAAGCTTGAACAGATCTATGAGGTAGCATCTATCCCCACCGTTTCTCGACAGCATATTATTGCGATAATACAATCGTATCACAAAAAGTACATTAGTATTAAAGATGTGATTAAACGAGAGAATGAAAGTCAAACTGTAAAAGCTAGAATTGCAGTATTCAAACAAGAAGCTGAAAAATTGTTTGATGTCACAGCATGCAAATGCTTAGGTTTTAATGAACTTTGTCACTGTTCTAAAGAAAAAAAGGTGCCTAAAATTGAGCAACAATTTCTTATTGATCAAATAACTGAGAGAAAAATGGGCGTGGGCAGGGTAGATGCTGTTCAATCATTAAAACTTAATAAAAGACTAGAGCGTAAGTATAATAACGGATCTACTCTAAGTACTTCCGCGGGTACTCCTTCGTCATCTACCACTTCACAGATGGTTCAAGAAACCGATTGCAGTGATGACGATAATTTGACTTTTGACAAAGAGTATAAGCCAACCACATCTGCTTCTAATAGTAGTCAAATGAGATTGAAACTCACCAACGCTGTAATTGTTGCTCAGAGATACAATATTTCACACAGAGGAGCTGCGGCTTTCGGGTCAGCTCTTCTTGAAGACATGGGCTTCATATCCGAAACAGACAGAACACGTATCATTGATAAGAACAAGATCTCCCGAGAAAAAACACGCACAGGAAAAGAACTTAAAGTAGCAGCTCAGAAAGATAATAATGGTCATCTAACAGGTTTGTATTTTGATGGCCGCCATGATAACACCTTGTTTAGAGAAAAGCACGGCGCCAAATACTTTCAAAAAACTATAAAGGAAGATCATTATTCACTGGTCAAAGAACCAGGATCTAAATATCTCGGCCACGTATCGCCAAAGTCAGGCTGTAGTGCTGACATTTCAGAAAGTATTTATACTTACTTAGATGAAGAAGGTCCTGGTGGTGTAGCACATATTCGCGTCGTAGGTTGCGACGGAACTGTTGTAAATACAGGTATTCATGGAGGTGCCATCAGACTCCTAGAAGTTAAATTGGGCAGGCCACTTCAGTGGATTATTTGTTTATTACATGTCAATGAGCTGCCTTTCCGGCATCTTTTCTCTCATGTCGATGGGCACACTTCTGGACCAAGGGCCTATTGTGGTATCATCGGCCAAAATTTGAAAGGATGTGAGAACCTTCCAGTGATTTGCTTCAAAGCCATTGATTGTGAGCTTCCTGGTATTGACCCATCCATTCTCAGTAAGGATAAAAAATATTTGTTGAGGATTGCTTCTGCCATTAAGGTTGGTGTGGTTCCCGAAGATCTTCTGAAGTCAGAACCAGGTGCACTTAATCTTTCACGATGGTTGACCACAGCCAATAGAATCTTGAGGCTTTACGTTTCTCACCCGACAGCCCAGTGCACATTTGAAGTTGCTTGTTAACTTTATTCTCAAGGTTTATGCACCATCATGGTTCAGAATCAAAGGGAAACATTCTGTTACGTATGGTGCTCGTCATGTATGGCAATTTATTCAATGCTCGCGTTACTTAGCCAAGAAATACAGGTCAATCATTGATAAGGTAATTTCAAATAATGCATACTTCGCCTTACCAGAAAACGTCCTTTTGGCTATGTTAACTGATGACAGAGACAACATCAGAAAACTTGCTATGCGTAGAGTGCTGGCAGCACGTGAGAAACCAAAGTCGGTAGAAATCCGAAAATGTTCTCCACCTTCGTTGAATTTCGATGCTACCGATTATGCCGACTTGATCAATTGGGACGAATGTGCAATAACTTCACCACCTGTACTGGACTCTGTTGAAACCATTTCCCTGAAAAAAATGCTGGAGGAGGGAAAGATCCCCAAATCCTGAGACTTTGAGGCATACCCTTGCCACACTCAGGCTGTGGAGCGTATGGTAAAGCTCGTAACAGAGGCATCCAACAAAGTCATTGGAGTCGACGCAAGGGATGGCTTCATTCGAACCACACTTGAGTCGCGCAGTCATATGCCCGCCTTTGAGTACAAATCCCATTTTTCCACTACATCAAGTCTATAAATTCCGTCTTCTAGTCCACAAGGTAGGGTGGTTGGGTGGGCTAGGGAGGAACTCGACATGCAGCCACCTTCGCGTGGTGAGTTCTGAGTCACTCTCTTGTCATAGGGTGGGCGAAAAGCTGCATATACCTCTCGCACAAGCATGTTACATTCTCTATTTTCGGAATCTTAATCTAAGAATGCTGTATAATAAAGTGTGATTCACTATCAAATCATTTTTATACTTTTTGATCAAATTTCGAAATTTCAAGGCTCTTGCCGGAACAGAAGATATTAACTCACAGGGCTGAAATTTTGCACAGTTGTTATTGATCCCAAGACACAACTTTCCCGCACTAAGGCCTAACGCTGCAGTCATTTTCATTTTTTTTCGGGACGGCCTAGTGTCAACCTCTGCCGTACGCTAAATTTCAATGGGTCGAAGATGTCGCAAATTTTAACGTGTCCTTAATCCCAGTCGATTCGCCCACGGGATACATTCTCGAGGTAGATCTGGAATATCCGCAACGTCTGCACAACATTCATGCCGATCTACCGTTCTGTCCGACGCGTGCCAAACCACCGGGCAGCAGACAGGACAAGTTACTCGCGACGGTATACGTTAAGCAGCGTTACGTTATTCATTATCGCAACCTGCAGCAGTGCATGCGTCACGGTCTTCGTATTACAAAGATACACCGCGTGCTTCAATTCGCTCAATCCCCCTGGCTCCGCGATTACATCGAACTCAACACACGGTTTAGAACAAGCGCGACAAACGACTTTGAAAAAAAATTGTACAAATTGATGAACAACGCGGTATTCGGTAAAACAATGGAAAATGTGCGAAATCATGTGGATGTAAAACTCTTAACGCATTGGGATGGGCGATATGGCGCGGAGGCAATGATCGCGAAACCGAATTTTCACAGCCGAAGTGTTTTTTCGAAAAATTTAATAGCTGTTGAATTGCGAAAGCTCGAGGTGAAATTCAACAAACCGATATACGTGGTGTAGGGATCCGTTGTGGGCACCGACGCTCCACCAGAGGGCCACGAGGCATGAGAGTTTCTCGCCGGTGGTCGTGGTCCCTCCCGGTTTGTATATATACAAGTTCCGTCCTAGTCCTGATACCCAGCGTGTCTAAGGCAGGGTCCCGCCAAGTAAGCCTTACTGATGAGTCCTCTGGCGGGCCCGGGACGAAACGCACTTTCCTTTTCCTTCTCCATTGAAGGTGGTGACCCCTTTATCCGGGTAGTCACTACACTGAGGATCTGACGGTTGGTCGTGTCATAGATCCCCCAAAGTGGGTATGTGCATTCTGGACATATCAAAAATTTGTTTGTACGAATTTCACCACGAGTACATGTCGCCCAAGCATGGAACAAATTGTAAAATTCTATACCCAGACACAGACAGCCTCATTTATCACATTCGATGCGACGATATCTATGAATCTATAAAGCACAATATCGACAGATTCGACACCAGCGATTATCCCATCGACAATGTATATAATATGCCGCGCTTGAATAAGAAGGTTCCAGGGCTGATGAAGGATGAAAATAACGGTGCAATAATGACCGAATTCGTAGGTCTTAGAGCGAAAATGTATGCACTTCGCGTAGATAGTAAAAAAGATACGAAAAAGGGGATAGGCATCAAGACCAACGTCATAGCCAGAACGATAACTTTCGACGACTACGCACAGTGCTTGGAAAGGGAGATCGAAATGGTTCGCAGACAATCGTGCATATGGTCTAAATTGCACAAAGTGTACACCATTTCGGAATCCAAAATCGCTCTAAGTCCGCACGACGACAAGCGGTATATCGTACCCGATTCGACCGACACTCTGCCCTGGGGACATTATAATATACCCTTGTGAAATAGAAACTATTGTATTTATTGTATAATATTCTTCGCACATGTATGGAAATAAAAAAAAATTATTTGCACATGTAAAGCCGGGTCCAGACCTGAATGCGTATACGCTGAGCAGGCTGAGCGCGGCACGAATATTCTGATGTGGACGGGTGAAACGGTAGCCAGGGCCGCATGCTTCTACGTCAGAAAGGGTGAGCGTGAACGCATATGCTAGTGTGGACGGGTCATTCGTAGTGACTCGGCGCATGCGACCCGACTGGCGAATGCCGGCGCAGGCACATGGCCTGAGCCGACCGTTGTCGGTTTTCTTCCACACATCAAAGGAAGTTTGGAGTGCATTGCGTTCAGCGTGGAAGATAGGGGCAGATGTGATACTTTTCTAAAATCCTCGATGTCTCGGATTTTCATGATATTGAAATATATATATGGTAGCCCATATGAAATTAGGGAGGGTTAAGTCCTCATTTTTGCAGATTCGAAATTGTTTAAAAAATACAAATTTTCTAAGTTGCCCGCTTTCGGTAATTTTTACGAAACGCCTGCACAAATTAATTTCAATGACTTAAATTATTGAAGGCATAGACTAAATAAATTTAAAAATTACATTTTGAATAATAATAATGCAATTTTTCGGTAATTTTTACGAAACGCCTACACAAATTAATTTCAATGACTTAAATTATTGAAGGCATAGACTAAATAAATTTAAAAATTACATTTTGAATAATAATAATGCAATTACCATATGATAGACTTTAAAGCTCTATTTTACTGAATAATTTGTCTTTCTTTTCTTCACTACACCCTGCATTGTTCTTAATTCATACAGCCAGGCCAACTCGCTGTTGTGTTAAAAAATCACACGAGATTACTCGCGGGGGGCAGCCATACGCCTCGTGGAGGGACGCAGGTAGAAAATGAGGTATCGGCTGACAGCGCGTGATCCCGCCTGTGACGTCTTCCCTTCGAATTGGAGACTGATCCCTTATTTCTTCAGTATAAACACGTGCTACAATATCAAAACCAAACTACGCACTGACATATGCGGTGCGAGACAACGTGGACCATAAAGAGAAAACATTACTATGATGAGGTGAAAACGTTGCGTCTGCAACGAATGCAGATCCGATTGGTCATAATATAATCTCCCTCCTACGCCTCATCCTTTCTCGCAGTACATACGCCGGTGCCTGTTTTTGTTATGATATTGGAGCGCGTAGTTACTCGAAAGATATGGGATTCGTCTTCAATTAGAAGGGAAAACGACGCAGACGGGAACCAGGCGTCCCTCCAGCCTGCAGGTGGCGTATTGATGGTGGACCATACTTTTTAATTGCTATATTGGTAACATCTTTTTCATATGCATGAAGTAATTGTAGTTTTAATATAATTATGAAACACACATTGGGAACACCGCTCCTCGAAAAGGGAGGACCTTCCTTCAGTGAATTCGTTCGTAGAGGAGCAACCCTCTCATCCTTGACGAAGTAGAGGAGGGAAATGCCACATCTGGTTGCCAAAAACTTAGCAGGGTCGATTGGCCGGACCGTTTCACTAAGCTCGCGGTTTATGGCCGTATTCGCCCGCGCTCGAGTCGGAGTGGCGATTAACAACAGTACCTACGTGCGGGTCCGAAACCATCGTACGTACTACCCGGCGACAGAACAGTATACGGATTAACACGGACTGAACAATGTCTAAAATTCTTAAAGACCCCATAAAATTGATTGCCCTTTAGAAATTTGGCAAACAGATGTTGTCGAACCGTTCTTGGAAAAATAATAAATTACCCATCGTAAAGAATGAATGAATTTTTGCCTGGCTCTGAGCCCGCTTTTATCTAGACGCACGTGAGAAAAGTGCCACCAATATAGCAACTACAAAGTATTATCCACTATCAATACGCCTCCTGCAGAGACAGTAAGGCCCTGTGCAGACGAGCGGTTTGCGGCAGTTTGCCGCCGCGGCAATCTACCGCGCGCGTTTTGGCAGAACATAGATTTATATGAAGCAGTTCACACGGGACGCAAATTTCACCGGTTATCATTTAACGCAAAAAATAATTTATATAATAAATAAATAAAAATTAAGCGCAGAACGCGAATCGTGGCGTTACAAAACCGCTCATGTGAACTGCTAGAAAAATTTCACGCGCCTCTCGCTGCGGTAATTTGCCGCGGCGGCAAATTGTCGCAAACCGCTCGTCTGCACCGGGCCTAAGAAAATGTATTGTCCGCTGACTGCACGTTCAAATTAAAAACGGATCCCTTATCTCTCGAGTATAAAGACGCGTTCGAATAGGCCGACGTGCTGTCAGGCGTGCACGCGGATGCTTGACGCGCACGTCGAAAGGTGGATCGGTCATGGCTCGGCTCGCCCAGCAAAATTGACGAGCTAGACGAGGCGAGCCGGCTCGCGGAGCCACGACCCGTCTGATTCCACCTACAGATAGTGGAAATATTAGCTTCCTTTTCTACATATTGTTTTCTTTATCTAAATAAAGGGTGAAAAAATTATCTAGTCATCAATAAACACTACAAAATGTGTGAAATCCCCCACAAAATTACCTTTTTTTAAAAAAGGTACAAAAAAGCGCCAAGTATATAATCCCATCAAAAAGAATCCCATTTAAAAACATTATTTTACTACGTCGCGGTCACCGATTACTGGAAACTGTGTTTCAAATGAAATGAAGGAAGTTCTCTGCCGTGGCTTCCCTGACATAGTATGTATTATGGTCATTTTTGTACATCACAATAGACGGAGAAGCAGTTCTGTAAATTGTTTTAGGGCCGGCAAGAGTATAATAAACCTCGCTTGCTCAGCTGCGTACCAAATGACCGCGGACCAGGTTTGGGTGAAATTTTTACCGTTCGGCACCGTACGCGGTTTTCTGATCCACCGGAACCGCGGATCGGGAAAAACCAAAATTTTTCCCCTACCTTCTGCGACCGACAGTTCTTCTTTCCTCATCCCCTCCTTTCGGAACTGACAAATCAGAAAGCTCATTTCAACCCCCGATTTTTGTATGCAAACCAATAGCGTCAGTTTACTGTCAACGCGAAGAAGATTAGTGTCATCGCAAGATCAGTTCATCGCAAACAGTGCACCACACAGTTCGTATTCAGTGCGTGTAGGATTTCTTACAAGCTTCAGTGCAGAACAGAAGTTCGATATTTTTTGCTGAAAGTGCGATCAACTTCCATCGTAAGTATTAATAGTTACTTCTACATATCTCTACATCCTTTGTCAATTTATAATTATCGATTCTAACTTCGTGTACAGTGAATTATACTTGTGTTGAGTGTTTTCTTGTTCAGTTATTAAAAATTTTCAACGATGTCCATTGGGGGGGGGGGGGGGCGGGGCGTTGACTCCCCATAGCCGGAACAATATCATGCAAATAATACTTTCTATTAACTTATTAAATAACATTTACAAAGATATTATGAAAAACAGATAAACTTGTAGAAATGGATGCGCAAAAAGTATTCGTACAGTTGAATAAAGACTTAATAAACTGTGGACATAAACTAAATATTTAATGTGTTGATAATTTGTGGGATTGCCTTTTGATTATACAAAAATGTTGCGTTTCCTTAAAGGGGGTGATTCTGGGGGTGATTTCAAACAACTTTTTCCTTTGCGAAAATGCTCTCCGATGTTTCGTTAACGAGATATTAATAAAAAGCACCGACCAATCACAGCGCGAGTCTGACGGCCGAGTTCCCGCGGTAGCGTGGCTACGAGCCGCGCTGCGACTGCGACGAGCAAGCAACTCGGCATGCATCGAAGAAACTTGCGTAGCATGGCAAATGAAAAAGACGTAATAAATAAAATCGAACATGTTGTCATGGTTTGTTCGTAATTTCAAGTGAATAATGAATAAAGGATAAATGGATGAAAATCACGTGTAACGTAAAAAGACGAATACGCAGTTTTTTTTAGAAGATTCGAAAATAATAATTATTTGAAGTGGGAGGATAAGGAATACGTAAATTTCCTTTTGTTAATAACGTAGCCACGAAAAGGTAATGTAACAGGAAATTAACGAAAGGTGATAGGCGTTCGGTATTGTGATAAAAATCCGTAATTCAATAACGGCCAGCACTGTTGGTGGTAACGAATAAGTCTGTTTAAAAAGCCCGAATAAATATTATCGTACGGGAATTTAGAGAATTATCGCCGGAAATAAGCCATCGCTTGCGTTAAATTTAAAAATGAATTATCATCAATAAAGTAACTAAAACTCACCCTTGTTGGAAATTCACCTGCAGCTTGAAAATCTGTGTCACAGGGTCACCGAACCGATCCTGGGCATCCATGGACGTGCTCCGTGCACAGCTGGTCCCAGGTATCCTTACATTCCCACTACCCAAACTTAAGGGTCGCAATGTCAGGTGCGTCCAGGTCAACGTACCGAATATTCACTTCACTGCACGGCTACTAACACTGATCACTTTATTTATCCTGAAGTATTCTTGGGCCGTGTACATTTCTGCGACGCGATTGCTAGCTGACTGACAGGATTTTTTCCAAGCAACTTCCGCTACCCCCAAGTAGCTTCTCTGGTTCCATTATGAGTTAACTCCCACCAGGGCAAGAGGCTTTAGGTAAAAAGAAGCCAGCACATTTTCGGAACACGTGTTTTGCAGAAGTGCAACGAACACTTTCACAAAAGCCCGCGCTCCGTCCTTCTACTGCCAATGTACCCGTTGCTTCGAGATAGAAAACAGACACCACGTGTATCGGTTCGAAAGGGTCCGAAGAGAAGAGACAGTCTTCGAGTTACTATAAAGAAGAAAATGCATACCATTCCTGTTTCCCCTTTCCGACACCCTGAGTTCACGACTGCTACGAGGCGGAACCAATTAAGTAATAAATTATCCGAAACTGTAGGAAACCGTTCTCTACCGCCGACTCGCCGGACAATAAACCGCGACCCTGGCGAAATGCTCTGGCTGATCAGCCTGATTAATTTTGAAGAACTAGAAATTACAGAGTATTATCCAACATCAATACGCCTCGCGGAAAGACACAGGAAGAGAAGAGGTAGTCCGCTGACTGCGCGTAGTCCCGCCTGCTTCGTCCTACCTTCAAATTAAAGACGGATCCCTTATCTCTCGAGTATAAACACGCGCTCGAATTTCAAAACAAAAGCACGCGTCGACGTATTCCGTGCTAGAGATGGTGGACCTTGGGGTCCGATTGGCCCCAAACTAACCAATCTGCCCTGCAGCCCTCCCAAACGGCCACTGTCCTGAAGAGGCCCTCTTCACAGCAGTATCTCCTCCCCAAGGTCCACCATCTCTAGCACAGAATACGTCGCTTGCTTATCTCAAGTGTCTAAGCACGCGCTCGAATTTCAAAACAAAAGCACGCGTCGACGTATTCCGTGCGAGCGATGGTGGACCTTGGGGAGGAGAAACTGCTGTGAAGAGGGCCTCTTCAGGACAGTGGCCGTTTGGGAGGGCTGCAGGGTAGATTGGTTAGTTTGGGACCAATCGAATCTCAAGGCCCACCATCTCTAGCACGGAATACGTCGACGCGTGCTTTTGTTTTGAAATTCGAGCGCGTGTTTATACTCGAGAGATAAGGGATCCGTCTTTAATTTGAAGGTAGGACGAAGCAGGCGGGACTACGCGCAGTCAGCGGACTACCTCTTCTCTTCCTGTGTCTTTCCGCGAGGCGTATTGATGTTGGATAATACTCTGTAATTTCTAGTTCTTCAAAATTAATCAGGCTGATCAGCCAGAGCATTTCGCCAGGGTCGCGGTTTATTGTCCGGCGAGTCGGCGGTAGAGAACGGTTTCCTACAGTTTCGGATAATTTATTACTTAATTGGTTCCGCCTCGTAGCAGTCGTGAACTCAGGGTGTCGGAAAGGGGAAACAGGAATGGTATGCATTTTCTTCTTTATAGTAACTCGAAGACTGTCTCTTCTCTTCGGACCCTTTCGAACCGATACACGTGGTGTCTGTTTTCTATCTCGAAGCAACGGGTACATTGGCAGTAGAAGGACGGAGCGCGGGCTTTTGTGAAAGTGTTCGTTGCACTTCTGCAAAACACGTGTTCCGAAAATGTGTTGGCTTCTTTTTACCTAAAGCCTCTTGCCCTGGTGGGAGTTAACTCATAATGGAACCAGAGAAGCTACTTGGGGGTAGCGGAAGTTGCTTGGAAAAAATCCTGTCAGTCAGCTAGCAATCGCGTCGCAGAAATGTACACGGCCCAAGAATACTTCAGGATAAATAAAGTGATCAGTGTTAGTAGCCGTGCAGTGAAGTGAATATTCGGTACGTTGACCTGGACCCACCTGACATTGCGACCCTTAAGTTTGGGTAGTGGGAATGTAAGGATACCTGGGACCAGCTGTGCACGGAGCACGTCCATGGATGCCCAGGATCGGTTCGGTGACCCTGTGACACAGATTTTCAAGCTGCAGGTGAATTTCCAACAAGGGTGAGTTTTAGTTACTTTATTGATGATAATTCATTTTTAAATTTAACGCAAGCGATGGCTTATTTCCGGCGATAATTCTCTAAATTCCCGTACGATAATATTTATTCGGGCTTTTTAAACAGACTTATTCGTTACCACCAACAGTGCTGGCCGTTATTGAATTACGGATTTTTATCACAATACCGAACGCCTATCACCTTTCGTTAATTTCCTGTTACATTACCTTTTCGTGGCTACGTTATTAACAAAAGGAAATTTACGTATTCCTTATCCTCCCACTTCAAATAATTATTATTTTCGAATCTTCTAAAAAAAAAACTGCGTATTCGTCTTTTTACGTTACACGTGATTTTCATCCATTTATCCTTTATTCATTATTCACTTGAAATTACGAACAAACCATGACAACATGTTCGATTTTATTTATTACGTCTTTTTCATTTGCCATGCTACGCAAGTTTCTTCGATGCATGCCGAGTTGCTTGCTCGTCGCAGTCGCAGCGCGGCTCGTAGCCACGCTACCGCGGGAACTCGGCCGTCAGACTCGCGCTGTGATTGGTCGGTGCTTTTTATTAATATCTCGTTAACGAAACATCGGAGAGCATTTTCGCAAAGGAAAAAGTTGTTTGAAATCACCCCCAAAATCACCCCCTTTAAGGAAACGCAACATTTTTGGGACACCCTGTATAATAGCTTCGAGGCTACTTGGTATGGAATTTACTAGGTTGGATGTTATATTTTACACTACTCTTCTGGCGGAGTGACTTTTAAACGTTCTTTAGGCCCGGTGCAGACGAACGGTTTGCGACAGTTTGCCGCCGCGAGACGCGCATGAAATTTTTCTACCAGGTCACATGAGCGGTTTTGCAACGCTACGATTCGCGTTCTGCGCTTTCTTCTTCTTCTATGTTTATGGGTTTGAGGGAGACATTTTCTTGCGTTAAATAAACGCAAAACGCTCGTGTGAATTGCTTATATATAAAACAATGTACTGCTTCGCCGCATCGCGGCAGCGTTCATTCGTGGTGAAGCGGTTCGCAAAAATTTGCGTCCCGTGTGAACACCTTGATAGAAATCTATGTTGTGGCAAAACGCGGCCGTAATTTTCCGCGGCGGCAGACTGCCGCAAACCGCTCGTCTGCACCGGGCCTAAAGAACGTTTAAAAGCCACTCCGCCAGGAGAGTATAGTAAACTATAACATCCAACCCAGTAAATTCCATACCAAGTAGCCTCCAAGATATTATATAATCAAATGGCAATCCCACAAATTAATTAGTTTATGTCCATAGTTTATTAAGTCTTTATTCAACTGTACGAATACTTTTTGCGCGTCCATTTCTACTAGTTTATCTGTTTTTCATAATATTTTTGTAAATGTTAAAGGGAATAAAGTTTCGGTTATACAAAATGTATTATAAAAACATCGAAGAATATTTATTAATCATTATTTTCCGTTAAAATTTATTACTGACATGGATATACAACGTTTTACTTTAAATTGGTTGCTGTACGAATACTTTGTACACCGTCTGTACATCAATTCATCGTATGGAATTTGAGCATTAAATATTAAAATTATTATGAACTTTAATGAATTTAATTAATATACATATAATAAATATTAATGAAATTAAAAATCGTATAAAACTAATTCTTAAATATTCACATATAGATATTGAAGTCTCTAAAATATTCAATATTAATTGTTGAAACTAATTGTGACTGCCCCCTCAACTAGAGCAAAAGGAAGTCGATTTAATTCTATTAATAGAAATATACACATCTTTATCTACAGTATACAACAATGGAATTGGAGTGGTCAGAGGAGCAATGCTTAGAACTAATAGGGGCATATGAAAGACAGCCCGTTTTATGGAAACCTTCACACCCCAATCATTTCTCCGCAAATAAAAAAAAAGACGCGTGGCAAACAATTTCCAAAGAAATTGGCATAGACGAGGACAACCTACGTAAGAAGATGACGAGTTTATTAGGATCCTTTCGTCAACAGAAGGCTAAAGGAAAACGTTCTATTGGCACTGGGAAAGGTACGTCGAAAAAAACTGTTGTTTTTCTACAATGTATTGTAGTGTATTCTGTATTCAAATAATACATTATTCACAATCTATATTTGATTATTCAAATAATTGTTACATTTCAGCAAGGAACGAGGTTTATAGGTCCAAATGGTTCGCATTTAAACAAATGCATTTCTTACTGGACAAAAATCAACCCAGGCGAACCGTAAATACACACAATGTAAGTAAAATGGGTGTATTTAAATAATTTCCGTTACGCATAGTCATTCTGCCAAGGGACAGTTCCGTTGGTAACAAAATAATTAGTAAATTCTTCTCTAATGTTTTTTGATTTTTGAGACGGTCTTCGAGGTACATTATTAAGAGGCAGAAACGACGAATTGTTTACAGTAGTTTGTCTCCTCCAGCTACCTGCTACTAATTCTCCATTACTGTCATTGTCCAACATCCCTGATGGACAGTAGGATGCTCTTGAACTTTTCGACTTTCTCAGAAAATTGTGTAGATACACAATTGTTAGTGCAATAATCTCAGCTTTTTCCGGCTGCAACAGCATAGGTTTTCTCAAAATACGAAATACTGAAGAACATATCCCAAATACATTCTCTACCACTCTTCGTGCCCTACTTAGACGATAATTAAATATTCTTTCTCTGCTTCCTTTGCTGTGAGTTCCCGAGTACGGTTTCATGATGTTTTCTGTGAGAGGAAACGCCTCGTCACCCAGTATAACGTACGGCATGTTAATATGCCTTCCAGGCAGTGGAGTTTCTTCGGGCAAGGCTAAATCTTTTCTTTCAATTTTTTTGTACAAATCGGTGTTTTTGAAAACTCCACTGTCCGAAATTCTACCTTGGCAACCAACATCCACAAATAAAAAATTATAGTCTGCATCTACAAGAGCAAACAATACAATGCTAAAAAAGTTTTTGTAGTTGTAATATTCACTGGTACTGTTAACGGGACATTGTAGCATAATGTGTTTGCCATTCATTGCCCCAACGCAGTGGGGAAAATTCCATTTTTTTTCAAATTGGGAAGCTATGTTTCCCCACTCTTCCGTAGTTGAAGGCATCTAGAAAAACACATAACTATATAAAAAATGCGATATATGTATGTGTACAGGGTAAATGAATAACAACTACCATCTGAAATAACTCATTATTTAGTGGTTTCAGCAAAAATTATCGATTACAACATAGTACTTAGAAAACTGAAGGCCACCATGATACCCCACACAATATAAAATTTTAAAAAAATGTGACTGCTCGACCAAATACAATATATTCCGGAAAAGCAATAACCAAGTAGTTATTTCAGGAGATAGTTGTTATTAATTGACCTTGTATAAAGATCTGGAAGGATCAATATAAAACTGGTGTATATGACCAAAAAAAGGAAGAACACAAATTTTAAGAATACGAATTGAGATTGAACAAGTAATTTAATTCGATATATTTTTTTTGCAGGAAACATTTTTGAATACGGAGACGGCGACAGAGTGTGGTGAAACAATAGTATCCACTCCGCCAAATGACGATGGCGAAATTGCTGGACCGTCCAGAATGTATGAAAACAGCAACGGAGAAATACCACCAACACCACCACCACCACAACGACCATCACCACCACAACAACCATCACCACCACAACAACCATCACGACCACAAAGACCACCACCACCAGCACCACTACGACCACCACCACCAGCAGCAGCAGCAAGAAGGTCAAGAAACGAGGAAGACCCTCGCATCGAACAAACATTCGACATACTTCAAGAGACATATAATCAATTGAATATGTCGACGAAAGGCGACAGGTTCGGGTCGTTTGGGGAGCATGTAGCCCACAAATTAAGATCGTACTCCGTCAAGGTCGCATCCATCGTGGAACACCACATTAGCAACATCATGTTCGAGGCGGACATGGGTCAATATGATCAATATGTAGTTAATAATTATATCCCTCACACAACCCCTTTCCCATCACAATCCACACACAATTATCCCCCGACTATGTTTTTATCCGACAACACAAATGAAATGGAAACTGACACATTCAATAGATACACCCCAGAACCGCAATAAAAAGTATTAAACTATAATATCTTTAATGTCTATAATCTTTAGTTTTAATGTGTTACTTAGGTTTAAGTTTTAAATTTTAAGCATTAGTTTAATCCATACTTATTCCCCTCGCTTTTTTCTCTTTGAACGTCATTTCAATAATAATAATAATAATAATAATAATAATAAAATGAAATTTGTAGGTTGGACTTACCTTTACATGACTTCTTAAACTTTCAATTAGCGCAGGACAAACTTCCATTACTATAGTGGATATTGCTTGCTTTGAAACTTTAAAAACATATTGTAAGCTCGTATAGGAATCGCCTGTTGCTAGAAAGCGTAATGTTATCGCCAATCTCAGTGAAACGGGAATAGCGTCCCTGAACCGAGTATCTTTCTTCATCACTTTTGGTCCGATCAACTGAATGAGCACTTCGAAATCCTCACTGGACATGCGCACAAAATTTTTAAACTGTCCCGTG
Organism: Andrena minutula; assembly: GCA_929113495.1. Lineage (NCBI taxonomy): Eukaryota > Metazoa > Arthropoda > Insecta > Hymenoptera > Andrenidae > Andrena > Andrena minutula. The sequence goes on along the minus strand of OV815993.1, from coordinate 45,882,401 downwards.
CCAAGCTCAACTTTTAATTCGTTCAAGATATTGTGTCCCTCTTCATTTCTGCGTTTATATAGTTCCGTTATCCACCATCGTCTGTCTACTTTTGGTTTAGTTTGCTTCTCTTTTAATAATTTGTACGTTAACAGAAAAGCTGCGCTCGCAATAATGAGTTGCTCCTTCGATGTCATTGTGACGGTCTGGGTGTGAGGACGCACAAGAGTCGTAGATCGAGCAATCTTAGATTCTCACGATACGTTTTAGTCACCGAAAATATCGAAAGACAACACTTTTGGAATACGATATGTATATTTAATACAAGTAGAGGTTCGTCCGTTGACCAAAGACTAAACTGAACTGGCCCTGCGGCTTACCGACTTCTATATATATACGGTCTTACGGTGTTAGGCCTAAGGTACTAGCTAGAGGTGGAGGGGTTGATGCGTAAGGGTGCAAAGTTTGAAGGATGTTGTGGAGGATTGCGCGGATGACTAGTTGGAATGACTAGACAGGGTGATTCACCAGCAACGCCCGTCAAATGATGCCGCCTCGTATCCCCTGGCCAGGATAACATCCCGAGGTATTAATGAGGACCGCTGCAAGGTTTAATACCGTTAATAGTTACTGGAAACTCTCTCTCTAGCGATGGCACTTATTGTTTGAAACATTTAAGTTACTATTGTTCAATGGAAACCACGAGAAGGTGGTGAGTATTCTTCCATCGGGAGAGGACGGGATGTGATGGGATTATGTTAAAGGATAATAATTATTTTTTCGTATTTTTGAGCGTCTTTTGTTGTTTTTTTTTCAACACCTGCATGAAAGTGGGTGTTTTTTTACGCCTGCTGAGCGGGAGCAAAATGACCAATTTCAGACGTATTCGCGTTTTCTACTTTTCTCCCAAAGGAAAAAGACTTTACGCGCATGCGTATTCGCAATTTTTTACTTTGCTCCCAACGAAACTGGAGTTTGATGTTACCCTGTGGTATGAAGATGCAGTGTTCGATCATCATGCATATTTTTTTGCGAATCGCTCAGCAGGCTTTCAAAAAAACACCTTTCATGCAGGTGATGAAAAAAATATAGTGCGCGACAAGGGAGAGACGCGATTTCGCCTCGCGTGAATTGCGTGAATCACTTCACGCTCGCCGCAATCGCTTACTTCTTTTCCTTGTCACGCAATGTACTATTATAAATGAATGAAAGTTTCGCGTTCCAGAAATTGTTTTTGCAATCTATTCAGCAATAGAACAATATCAAAAACATTCACGATTATTACTAGAGAGACGTGGACTTGCAAAAACAATTTCTGGAACGCGAAACTTTCATTCATTTATACCAACGGATACAGTGTCTCATTTAAAAGCTAAAGTCTATTCATACAGTGACAAATCAAAAGTTGTAGCAATTATCAAATAAGTAATTACATAACCGGTCATTTATTCCAAAAGACGCTCAAAAATGCGAAAAAATTAATTATTATCCTTTAACATAATCCCATCACATCCTATCCTTTCCCGATGGAAGAATACTCACCACCTTCTCGTGGTTTCCATTGAACAATGGTAACTTAAATGTTTCAAACAATAAGTGCCATCGACAGAGTGTGATTTTCCAGTAACTATTAACGGTATTAAACCTTGCAGCGGTCCTCATTAATACCCTATATAAAAATGGCAGGTATAGACGCTCAGCCGCACTGCAGGGGGTTGTCCTAGCCACGGGGTACCAGATGGCAACTCTTTGACAGGCGTCGTTGGACAATCACCTTGTATTGGTAAACGGGATGACTCGGAGGGTTGAGCTGTATGTTTATTTAGCTAACTATGTATCACACCATCTTTAAGACTGCGGAGTGGGCTAAGTTAAGCACAGAAGTTGGTGAAGAAAGACACAATGGCACTTTCGACCCCTCCGCATGCGTCATTCGTGCGCGCATAGCCTGCTCAGCGTATACGCATTCAGGTCTGGACCCGGCTTAATGTAATTTGCATATGTATCATTGTATTTATTGAATCATGTATTATTATTTTTTAAAATACATTATTTTTATTTATCCAAGAATTGTGCGATTTATCAAACCCCAACCACTTGACGTACACCTTATCCCCCTTCCTACGTAAGACTTTTTCCACTAGATACACATCAGGATCGGTGACGCGTTGCAGCTCGTGTTCGTAGAATCCTCCAGCAACAGGTTTTTCACAGGAATCGACGAGCAGATACGTCGCGGGATCAGTTGCTTGTACTTTGGCTATCTTAAACACCTCCGTTGTCCATTTCGGCGTATAGCCTTTATCGAAGATGGTTTTAAATTTGCTCACGCGCACAAACTCGCCCAACTTGAATCTCGCTGGAGCGGCGATCTTTACGTTGTTGTACACGGTGGCTAGCAGCTTGTCGGCGATCGCAGTGGTAACATCGCAAGGACGCATTTTGATGGTTCTATGTTTTCGCGCGTTATACTCTGCGAGAAGACTTGATAGCAAATCGATCCATCTGTAGGTTCCATTGAGCGTAAACATTTTCCACATATTGTTCTTCAAAGTTCGATTGAAACGTTCCACGATGGAGGCTTTCATCACCGAATACGTCGAATTAATGTCATGCTTTGCCAATAGTTTCTTCCTATCAGCATTGAAAAATTCTTTTCCTTGATCGGTGTGCAAATTTTTCGGATATCGCTCTCTAAATATCTTTGCAAACGCTTTAGTCACCTCAGCGCCACTTTTAGTCTTCAACGGCATCGCCCAGGCATACTTGCTCAGCACATCGATGACGGTGAGTATGTAGTGGTGACCTTGGTTGAATCGCGAGTAAGGACGCATTTCTACAACGTCAGCTTGCCACAGATCGTCGTATCCGTGCACTATGACGCGCCTCCGCGGGAAATGTCTTCGAGCTGGAGCGTGCAATTCCTCAACGAGTTGTCGCTTCTTGCGACCATGGTTTTCTTTACTCTTGGATGTCGATAATGGTGGCATGTTTGATCGCAGAGGTGTCTTCGACACGAATGATGCGATAATTATCGTGTACGCGCATTATGTGCTCCCCATCGGTCGGAGGAAATTCTGGACAAGATCAACCGTCTCGCACGATTCTCCTTCGCAGCGTTGCTGTGGGATAGAATTCGACGCCTGCGATATCTTTTGAACGCTGTTTTGCAACGTCAGCATATCTCTCTGAAACACGACCAGCTTCCACTCTAATTCTTCCTGTTGCTCTCTCAAAAGTTTAATGCTCTTTTCCATATACAGTTTATTGACAGCATCGGTGTCAGCCGTGGGTTGCGCTACCCGTCGTATCTTGCGTGATTTTGCATCAAAGTCGACACCGGTCATGCAAAGAGCGTTATCTCGCATGTAATTTCGAAGCAAACCGTTCCATTTGTAGTAGTCCATTCCAGCTGTTCCACTCTTCTCGAGCGACACCCCAAATTTGTTGATCGGCATCTCGATGCATACAGTGCGCGTCATCGGTGTGCGGTTTAATTTATACAATGTGGCCCGCCTCGCGAAGTTCCTCCTCGATGGATGCGTTTTCGTTATCGAGACCCGTGTGACCTGTCGCGCGCGATGCAATGAGCAATATAAGTCTATCGACCAGCTCGTTGGGATCGTCCCAGTGCACGTAATCGATCTTGTTATCGTTTACCGTCATGAGTCGTGGTGTCCTTAGACCTTTCCCTGCCCTTCTAGCCGATGAACTGGGAACTAGCGGCGCAATTACATGTTTGTACTTGTATCCCTTGTTGCTCAATATGCGATTGTGATCACCATGTTTGTGTCTGTGAGCGTTCGTCGCAAGCAGTATACTTTTGTATTTTTGTTTATCGGCCTCGGTGTATACAGCATCATTTGGAAGTTTCTTGAAAATCAGTTCGTAAAGGCCGGGCGTTCCCTTGTATCTTACACCATCGATGAGTATATTATCATGCTTGTCGATATCGAAAACCTTATTCCCAAGCATCATCTTATTATTATCGGTAAAGTATACACCGTATACATAGTAGTAGTAGTGTTTTTATTTGATCCCCTAAGGGTTACAAATTCCCGACACTCCTTCTCCATACAATCTTCCTTACATTATCTTTCTTTTTCACTTAGTCTAACTTAAGCTAATCTTAAACTAATCATTTAAATATATATATACAATAGCCTACTCTCTACTCCCGCTCGCTCGCTCGCTCTCTCTCCTCCGTCCCCCGGACCTCCGCTTCCGCTCGCTTCCCTTTTCACTCCCATTCTTCCACTCTCACCTCCGCCCCCCCCCTCATACAACAGTCTTCTTTCCTCCAGCCTCTTCATCCATTCCTCCTCCTCACCCTCATCTCCCAACAGCTCCCTCGCTACCTCTTGCCATCCCTTCTCAGTCCCCCAGCCTGTGCATACCTCCCACACATGCTCCCATGTCTCTTCTTCCTGCCCACACATCCTACACAATCTTCTATCCTCCTCCTCCCAATATCTCCCTCCTTTCATTTCGTTCCCCAGCCTGAACCTCACTACCCTCCTCCACCTATCCTCCCCCCACCCTTTCTTTAGATACCCCGGTAACCCCGTCCCTTTCACCCTCCCGTACCACTCATTATATTTCGCCTCTCTAATCCGCCTCCATCTCTCCTCCTCCTGCAACTTTCTCTCCCTCTCCACCAAATCCTCCCCCCTAATCCCCCCGTTGTCTCTCTCCCTTTCTACCTCCTCCACGGTCCATCCTCTGTCCTTAAAGTATTGTTCCCTTTCCTCCTCCCATCCCTGCAGCACCTTTCCCCTCCTCCTCCTCCTCCTCATTTCCTCCCAACACTCCCTTGCTAACTCACCCCCTTCCCCTCCTCTAGCTTCCTCTCGTATCCCCATGCCCTCATTCCTGCCCTTCCCTTCATCAAACCCCTCTGCAATTCTTCCCTTATCAAGTACCCTGGGGTATTCCTGTCCAACCCCAACACCCACCTCATATACCTCTCCTGCAACCCTTCCATCTTTTCCCTTCCTTTCCACCCCCACACCTCCACCCCATAGCTGACCACCGCCCACACTAACTTGTCAAACAGCCATAACCTTTTCCCCCAGTCTTTCCCAAATTTCCTTTTACCAATCCCCCATACTTGCCCCATCACCGCAGCCCCTTTTCTTACCCTCTCCTTTATATGCTCCTCTTGTCCCCCATTCCCCATTAGGGTGTATCCCAGATACCTGAAGCTTTTGACCTCCTCTAACTCCTTTCCCTTCCACCTCCACACCACCTTGCTCCATCTGCCCCCCCCCCCCTTCTACACCTCATCACTTTAGATTTCCCCACGTTCACTTGTAGCCCTTTCCCCTCTATATACCTCTCTAATTTCCCCATCATTCCCTTCATTCCTTCCACATCCTCCGCAGGTACCGCCACATCGTCCGCGTACGCTAGGGTATATATTTTCCTCTCCCCTAGTTTAACCCCCCCCCCCAACCTCCCCTCCCCAGCTCTTCGTCTAAGTCCGCGATAAGTAGTGTAAACAGGGTTGGACTTAATGGGCAACCCTGTCTTACTCCCCTTGCCGTCCAAAACCTTTCCCCCTCCTCCTCCCTTTTTTTTTTTTTTTTTTTTTTTTTTTACTTGGTGGAAATCCCCACGGATACCCCCGGCCCGCGGGGGCGGGCGGGGGGTTATGTGGGACTCGAACCCACTAAAACCACCAAGATGACCTCCTCGGGAGCGGCGTCGCGCGCCTGAGGGGGAGGACTTGTGCGAGATCAAACTAGCGATACTTTCGCTTGCCTCCCCCTCCTGCGCTTGCGGTACGACGCCGCCCACGCCCCCGACGCACTTTGTCGCGTCGGGGTCTTCCCTGGGGGAGAAGTTACCTCCCCCAGCTTCTTCTTCTCGGCGACGCGCGACGGGTCATACGCCCGCGCCGCCATTTGGGGGCCGCTGCTGCTAGGGTGAGTAGTGTCCCCCGACACCCCCACCCCACGGCCCCGCGATCGAACAGCCCCCCGCTCGGCCCTGAGATGTTGTACGGGCCGGATTAGTTGGGGGACGAGTGTGAACTGGCCACGAGGGCCGCCAGAACAGGAACACTGGACGGCCCGTCGTGGCCCACCCGCCCCCCCCCCCCTCCGGGGCTGTTGATCGCTTTCCAGGGGGCGACAACTATTAGTCGACCCCCTGGAGGAGGGCCCACTCCTCGCCGGGACCCTCCGCACTCCTACCCATCGCGAGGACTGTGGTGGCCCAACGCTAGGGGGCCACCCTCCTCTCCCTCCCACACCCTCTCTCCCACCGAGGGCACCTTTGCCGGGGGTTACCTTCACCCCCGGACTTCCCTCCCTTCCCCCCAACACTGTCGTGGGGGGAGTCGACGGCGGCGCGCGGCCGGGGCCAATACCGGGGGAGCGGGCGACCTATAATGTCGCCGGACCGCGTCCCCCGGCCCCGGGTCATCTGCGTCTCGCTCGTCGTCTGCCAGGAGGCCGTGGGATACGGCCCGGATGACCGGACCGTTCCCTGTCCCCCTCCGCCTCCTCCTTCTCGAGCATAATCAGCTCCGCGAAGAGGGACACGGCCTCCCAGCAGCCCCGATCTTCAGCCATCCGACGCACGACTGTCGGAAGACTGAGATCGGGGCCCAGCTGCGCCTCCAGGACTCGGCGGTCGTCGACCCACTCCCGGCAACGCGCCAGGGTGTGATCCGCCGAGTCCAGGTCGCCCGAGTCGCAGCTGAAGCACCGCGACGTCTCCTCCCGCCCTATGCGGCACAGGTAATCACCGAAACAGCCATGTCCGGTGATCACCTGCGTCAGGCGGAAGGTCAGCCAACCATACCTGCGTCCCGCCCATTCTCCCAGGATGGGTAGGAGCGCCCCGACGACGCGTCCCTCCCGATGTTCGGGGAGGGACAACCACTCGACCCACTTGTCGCCGGTGCGTCGTCGGGCCTGGCCCCGTACCTCCACTTCGCGTCCCATGGCCGCAGGGTCCCCCGCCTCGCGGAGAGCGCAGACGGCGGAATAGACTTCCGCCTCCATCTCCGCGAGAAGATCCCCTCCTCCTCCCCTACCCTAACCCTTCCTATCGTTTCTCTCAGGACCTCCTCACACCTCACTACCAGCCCTTCCCTTACTCCCCTGTCCCTCATCGCCTTTACTAACACCACCCTGTCCACCGAGTCAAACGCGGCCTTCATATCGACAAACAATATCACTAACCTCCTCTCCTTCCTACCCACTTGCCTGTTTATCAGGTAGTTCATCGTGTATATGTTGTCGATACAACCTACCCCCCTCCTAAACCCCGTTTGACTCGGTGGCAGCAGCTTCTTCTCCTCTACTTCCACTCTCAACCTTTCAGCTAGCACTGCCGCATAAATCTTGTAAGCCGATTGTGTTAGGGTAATCCCTCTGTAATCATCCACTCTTGCCCCGGCCCCTTTCTTCATAACCGGCACCACCACCCCTTCCTTCCGGCCCTCCGGCCACCCTTCCCCCCTCCACACCCTATTACAAAGCACCCACAGCCACTTTTCCACCTCTTCCCCCCCGTACTTCCACACCTCATTCTGTATCCCATCCCCACCCCCCGCCTTCCCTTCCTTCAGTCCCTTTACCACCCTTCTTATTTCCTCCCTTCCTATCTCCCTCTCTTCGTCCCCCTCCCTCACTCTCCCTTCACCTTTTTGTACCCTCCACTCTACCCCCCCCCCCAACAGTCCCCTAAAGTATTCATCCCATTCCTCCATTTTTATTCTCTCGTTCACCCTCCTTCTCATTCCCCGCTCTCTATTTACTACCTTCCATACCTGTCCTTCTGTCCTCACCCCCTCCAGCTCCCTCTCCCATCTCTCCGTCTCCTTCTTCTTCTTTTCCTGACACATCCTTCCATACACCCTCTTCCTTTCTCTGTAATCCTTCCCGCTTCCTCCCTCCCTTCTCCACTTCCTCAACTCCTTCCTCACCTTACTCTTTTCCTCCCTACACTCCTCGTCCCACCAGCCTCCCCTCCTTTTCCTCTCTCCTCCCCCCCCCACTTCCGATTTTCCCCCCGCAGCCGTTATCCTTTCCTTCAACTCTCTCCACTCCTCCTCCACCCCCCTATCACCCTCCTCCCACCTACCAAATCTCTTAATGAATTTTTTTCTCCCTTCCTCTGTCCAGTTTCCTCTTTCCCCTCCCTTCCTCCTACCCCCTTTCTTCCTCTCTACACTACCCTCTCCCCTCACCCAGACCACCAATGGTTGGTGGTCTGAGTCCACTTTCTCTCCCATTTCTACCCTTTCCACCTTCTCCCGTGTATCCTCATTCCCAATTACATAATCTATTACTGTACTAGACCTCCCTCCTGTAAACGTCCACTCCCCCTGCTCATCCCCCTCCACACCCCCGTTTAGGATGCTCCATCCCTTTTCTCCCAGGTAGTCGCATAACCTCCTCCCGTCCCCATTTACCTCCTTGTCTTTCGATCTCCTACTCCCCCGCCCCCTCCTTCACCCTCCTCCCACCCAAAAATCCGCCCCCCTTCCTCCCCTGTCCTGGCGTTAAAATCCCCCCCTATCAACCCCCTCACTCCCCACTCTGTCTCTTCGATCCACTCTCCCAAGTCTTCCAGTTTCCTTTGCATGTCTCCGTTCACATAAACCCCAACTATCCTCCACCATTCCCCCCCCTATCCTCACCTTTTTCGCCATGATCCCTTCCCTTTTTGCTTCCCCCTCCTCTACAACTTCCAACCCCTTCCTCACCCCCATCAACATTCCTCCTATTGCTCTACCCTTTCTTCTCTCCCTCCGTGCCCACTGTTTAAACCAAATATATCCCCTAGGCAGCCTCCTTTTTATGTTTCCCCACCCCCCCTCCTCCATCCACGTTTCAATCATCACTATCACGTCCCACTCCTCCAAGCCTTTCCAAAACTCCTCGTCTTTATTCCTCAATCCCGCCACATTCCAGAACACAATCTTGCACCTCCCTCTTCCTCCCTCCCCTTCCACCCCCTTACTCTCCCCCTCCTCCCCCCTGTCCCTTATCTCTCGTTTCCCTGCTCTTCCACCCATCTTTCCCTCAACTCATCCCATCTTCTCATCTTTCCGTTGACCCACATCTTCATATATCCTACTTGTACCTTCTTACCCTCATCCCTCTCCCTCATCGCCTCTCTTTCCACCTTCCATCTCGCCTTTCTCTCCTCCTCCGTCAAATCGTCATCTATCCTCTCCTTCCTTCCTCTCAGCTTTTTCCTCGCCTCCATCACCTTTATTTTCTCCTCCCGCCCCACCAGCTTCACCAGGGTCAAACCGTTTCTTTCCTTTCCCCTACTACCCACCCTTCTCACCTCCCTTATCCCCCCCTCTTCCAGCCCCAACGCTGTCCACAGCTTCTTCACCTCCTTTTCCTCCTCTCCTCCCTTTACCCCCAGTCCCCTTATCACCACGTTATTCCTTCTCTCTTCCCTCTCCTTCTTATCCTGCTTTAACTCCATCTTTCTCATTCTTAGCCAACATTCCTCAACATCACCCCCCTCCCCCCTTTCCGGACTTTTCCTCCCTTCCTTTTTCTTTTCCCATTCCTCCATCCTAACTATCATTTCCTCTACCCTCCCATCCCTCTCTACCAACCTCTCTAGCTTTTCTTCTATCTTTTCCCTCCTCCTCTTCTCCTCCTTCATTCCCTCTTCCCATTTCCTCCTTTCTTCTCTCCATTCCTCCATCACCTTTCTTCTTTCCTCCCTATCCTTCCGCATCTCCTCCTTCACCTCCCTCATCTCCTTCCTCCTTTCCTCCTTCTCCTCCTTTAGCCCCTTCATCAACTCCCTCAACATCCCCATCACACTCTCTGACTCCTCCCTTTCTTCCTTCTCCTCCATTTTCCTTCCTCCTATCGGCGATCTTAGAGTTTTTCCACTCTTTTTGAAGCTTGCTCTTTTCATTTCCTCCCCCGATCCTTCCTCCTCCTCCCTATCCTTCCTCTTTTTCCCCCCGCCGCTATCCACACTACCCGCGTAGCTGCTGACGCTACTCCCACTATCGTTCCTACGTCTTCCCTCACTTTTCTGCCTTCCTTTTTCCTTTCCTGTCACACCCTCCCACCCCTCTTCTTTCTTCTCCCCCACCATTTGTCCTCCACCTCTCCCGCTCATCTCCTTCCCCGTCTACCCGACTCTTATCCGACTCTTATCCTAATCTCTCTATTCCTACCTCCTTTTCCTTTTACTCTGTTCAAACTTCCCGCCTTCCTGTCCTCTCTCCCAAGTTCCTCACCTGTCCGCTAGATTCCTCTACTTACTCCTTTGCCTACCTTTTCCCGCCAACTGAAACCTATCCTCCTACCTAACCTCCAAACCGCTCCCTCTTCCTGCTTCGCACTTCACCACCCACTATTTCTGCCCTTTTCTTTTTTAGTCTCCCCACTTCTTCACCTCTTCCCTACCTCCTCCACTCACTCCCTGTCCACTCGTACCTCCCTTCACCCAAACTTCCTTCCCGCCACTCGCACCACCAAACACACACTCCTGCCACGCTCGCGACCGGACACGGAAGTCCCACCGTATACATAGTCTATGGTCTTATCTTTATCCTCACTTAGGATTACATCTATGTATTTTTGCCCCAGCGGACCGAAATAACTGCGAAGCGCTTCTTGTCCCTCGGATGTTCGAAGTTGTTGTCTAATAGATGTCACAAATGACTCATTGGGAGAAGTTTCGAAAACGTCATCATCATAATCACCATCATCATCATCATCATCATCATCATCATCAATGGCTGAGAGCGATTGTACAGGAGGAATTGTATTTATTGGCGTGATAGGGACCGTAGGCTCGTTGAACGTAGTATTCCGTCGTTTCCGCTTCGATTGAACTGGCGTGGAGGTTACGAGTGATTTCCTCTTTCTCTTCAACGTCGACGTGTTCCCTTTCGGGTGAATTTTTGTTTCAGGCGTTAATGTTTCATTCTTTTCAACGTCAATGCTCACTGGTGATAATGTGTCTGCCTCTGTGGTATTTTTCACTATATGTTTCAAGGGTTCGACGATAGGTTTAAAGTATCTCTCCAACGCGATATCTTCCTCCATCTTGCCAGTCTTCAAAGCCAAGTGTTTCTTGCGAATGGCTGCACTAGTTTTTGCAATTTCCTTCGCTATCCTCTCGCGATCCTTAACCTCCAGACTATCGATATCAATCATCATCGTTGTACCGCAGACGTTGCTTTCTCATGGAAGTATTGACAGCGATTGACCATCTCACGGTATGACAAACTCGTTAAATCCCTTTCTATAACGTCCATTGGACATCGCGCTATCCTTGTCTATTACCACGAAACCATACTCTCGTTGCCAACAATTACGACACAACGCGCAGAAATCCTCGTATGACATATCGGTGTTTACGTGATCGTTGTACACATGTTTCAACTTGGTACCATCCTGCTTAAACAGAATCGACAGATTCGCATTGTCGCGTATAAGATGTTTGGGAATTTTTGCATACGTCTGACAGAGATAGAAGCAGTCAACTTTCGAGTGACGCCCCATTGCAAAGTACTCTCGTATCGTATTTTGCTTGTCACATGCCACGTCATCAAAAATAAAAATAGAATTCGGAAGCGATTCGCTCGGTGGGATGACGTCACTGTTATTCGAAAACGTAAAGTATCCAATTTCATCTATCGGAGTCAATAAATTCTCCAAATATTGATATTTCGGCTATTGCAGCGACTTGGAATACACGTACACGTTCTCGAAGCGGACACCGTGTGGACTTTTCAACAAGCTCACCAACACGTTGGTTTTTCCACAATTCGATGGACCGCAAATAACACAGCGGATAGTGTTTGGTAGCATGCTACAGTGTCTACGCTTCGAATTCGGTGACATCATTTCCGATTTATCGTCAGAATTTGTCACGCGTATCCTTACAGGTTGTCACACGAATCGCATCCTCGATGTGAACTGTGAAAACTGATTTTCGAAGCGATGACACGTCGTATTTATAGGTCCGTGCCGAAGCGAAAACACCTCAGTATTCAAAATGCTTCTGATCCTGTCGGATAATTGCGATATTCGAGACCTAACCTCTGAGCGGTTGAAATATATACCAAAGATTATTCTACTCAGAGAGTTTGAAAGACACATTGATCAGTTGTGGGACAGGCTCCCCGAGCATATAAAAGCCGATTCTGAGGTGTAGCAGTATCGTCGGTGCTTGGAACATTATAATCGCCCTTGGCAGCGAACGCATATCGACGGTCCAGCATCATTGATTAAAAACTGCAACGAATGTCGCCTACGAGAGTGAAGAAAGGTCGTGGTTTGTTAAATCGGGCGATAAACGCGCTACCTTTCGAATTGCATATTCCGGGATATCAGTTTTGTGGTCCAGGAACTCATCTGACAAAACGATTGGCTAGAGGGGATCAAGGTATCAATCCGTTGGACGCCGCGTGTCGCGAACACGATATTGCGTATACGCGTAGCATCGACCTCGACGAAAGGCACGTAGCAGATAACGTACTCGCTGACAAAGCGCGAAAACGCATCGTTGCGCGAGACTCGACTCTGGGTGAAAGAGGTGCTGCGACAGCTGTTTGGGCAGCTATGAAAGCCAAGACGAAAATCGGAATGGGGGTGAAAACAAAATCCTGCAAAACTATTACGAAGAGAGCATCGAAAAAAAGCGGATTCTTCCGGTGGCAAAACGGGGTGGTATATTACCACTTCTCCCGCTGCTAGGTGTTCTCGGATCATTAGCTGGTGGAGCGGCGGGGATAGCCAAGGTGGTAAACGATAGTAAGGCAGCGCAACATCAGCTGTAGGAAATGCAGCGTCATAATCGCTCCATGGAAGGTCGCGGACTTTATCTCACACCGTACAAGCGCGGACAGGGAATATCCAAACGAAAAAAAAAACGTCGAAAAGAAAATAAAAATGCCTGTGGGCATAACAACTGTGCAATTGGCTGAGTTGGCAAAACGTATGCATATTCCATTCTTTAGAGGTGTTTTTATGCGCAACGCGCTACCAGCTGGAGGAGTACGTCGAAACAAGAGCGATATCGTAAATTTTGACAATGTCGAGGGGTCGGGAACTCATTGGGTAGCGTATGCGAAGAGAGGATGTCGAGCTATATATTTCGATAGCTTTGGGAATGTTCGGCCGCCTAAGGAATTGGTACAATATCTGGACAAAGATGCTGTGAAAATCGAATACAATCGAACGGCTTATCAGAAGTACGATCAAAGCAATTGCGGGCAACTATGTCTACGCTTTCTACAAACGATCGGCACCAAATTTAAGGATTGACTTCCCACCACTCTGATTCAGTACTAATCGAGTCGTACAGCTTGGAATATGTCGCTAACATTCACTGTAACCGGCAACAGTAGCACCCTCGCGGTGAGCTACTTTCCACCCATAGATTTGAGCGACGATGATTACGAGCTTGGTCTAACAACCTTTGAAACTTATCATACAATACCGAACATCGACTCGAGCAACTATAAATTCTACTTCACCGCAAATTATGACATCAGCAACAGCATCTACACCACTCCTGAATACATTACGATTCCCCACGGCTCCTACGAACTAGACGCCATTGCCAAGTATTTGAGGCAGCGATTACTCGAGCGGTATCCTCAAAATCTCGACGCTACCGATGCTGACGATGGCGATGTGTATCCTATAGTGTTGCGTCCCAACAGCAATACCATGAAAAGCGAGCTGTACTGCTCGTTCACCGTAGACTTTACGAAGCGCAATAACATTGGATCGCTACTAGGATTCTCGACGAATCGGGTGTTGGAACCAGGGCGGTGGCACAAATCAGACGATCCGATTAATATCATGAACGTGAACATTATTCGCGTAGAATGCAGCGCGACCGCTGGCGCGTACAACAATGGAAAGCGCGAACATACGATACATGAATTTTCTCCGAGAGTCCCACCAGGATATAAGATATCGGAAACGCCCGCGCAGATCATTTACCTTCCAATCACCGCACGGATCGTTACGGATCTAACGATACGGGTTGTGGATCAAGACGGACGGCAGCTCGATTTTCAAGGTGAAGATATTACCATCAGATTGCACGTACGACGGCGATGACGATAATACGTGTGGTGCGAACGAAAGAGATGCTTGTGTTGAACGACTCCAGACACTCGTTTCTTTCAAACCAAATTGTTTACAACAACAACAACAACAACAGCTCTGATCACGCTAAAAAGAAGAGACTCACTGCTGCGAACATTGCATTTTTGAAATCCTTGGGATTCATTGTGCGCAGTTAAGTTGAAAAATGGTTGACATTCTAAGCATTGAGGGGAAGCCGACGTTTGATGATCGCATCGTCAAGCTCGAGACTCACACATACAACCCATACGTCTACACAACGTTTGGGTACAGCGATGAGATAAGAATACCCATACAACAGCAGGATTTATACACATTGCCATGTGAAAGTTTCCTCTATGTGGAGGGAAAATTGAAGATAAATAAGCCAAACGATGCATTAACGGTGACATTGGGAAATAATTGCATGGCGTTCTTATTCGATGAGATTCGATACGAGCTGAATGGTGTGGAAATTGATCGCAACAGAAACGTCGGAATAACTAGCACGCTTAAAAACTATGTATCGCTGACATCTGGCGAAGACAAAAATATGGAGAATGCCGGATGGGGCTTGAAACGACGCGATGGGCTAAAAGTGAAAAATCATTTCAATTTTTGTATCCCACTGAAATATTGGCTGGGATTTTGCGAGGACTACAAACGCATTATTATTAATGCGCGTCACGAATTGATTTTAATACGATCGCGCAACGATAACAATGTTCTAATTGGATCGCCGATGTTGGAACCAGAAATTCAATTAGTTAAAGTACAATGGCGGATGCCTCATGTGACGCTGAACGATGTTAATAACCTATCGTTGCTACACACTTTGGACAGTGGACAAAACCTGAGGATTTGTTTACAATCGTGGGATATGTACGAGTATCCTCTCTTACAGAGCACTACCAAGCACTCATGGGCCGTGAAGGCATCTGCACAGTTGGAGAATTCGCGTGTGATTATCCTTGCTCTACAGACTGATCGAAAGAATGATATGTCCAAAGATGCTACTATGTTCGACAAATGCAAATTAACCAATGTAAAAGCTTTTCTCAACTCGGATTTTCACCCATACGATGACATGCAGGTGGACTTTGACATGCATAAGCATGCCATCTTGTTTCACATGTACACGCAATTCCGTAAATCATATTACAACTGTAACGATGGATTATTCACCGTGGCCGAATTTTTAGAATTTGGTCCCTTCGTGGTGATTGATTGTTCGCGACAAAATGAGTCGGTTAAAAGCGGCACCGTGGATGTGCGCATAGAATTCGAATGTAAAGAGAACGTACCGGCAAATACTACGGCCTATTGTCTGATTCTGCACGATCGGGTGGTTGAATATAATCCGCTGACAAACGTGGTGCGCAAAATGAATTAAATTGCCTGCCCTCTCCTGTGTTAAATTCGTACCAAAAGAAAAGAAAGAGAATGCTTTACGAGAAAGATTGCATTCCCCCATCTGTCTTGGAAGCGAGCGGGCCTCTAAATTATATCGATAATGTCCGCGCCAACATTTGTTGACCTGCAAGGGTTCATCGTCGATGGAAGATTTGTCGTCAAGGAAGTGGCTGTCCTGCAAAAGGGAACAATTCTCTCGCATTACATTTTTCGGAGTTCGATGCCGCAATATCTTCTTACGAAATCTGACAAATCAAGCATCCGGTGGTTGACGGCGAAACATCATGGGCTACGCTGGGACGATGGAGAAGTTCCATACAGTATGGCTAAACAGCTAATTACGAAAGCTGTAGCTGATGCGATCGACGAAGATGATGACACGTGTCATGTCGTGTACGTTAAAGGGCTGCAGAAACGCGAATGGCTTGCGGATTTCGTCGATGAAATTACGAGAGCGGATGTGATCATCGAGACGCTGGACATTGACTACGAGGATATACAATCTCTAAATAAGCTAAATGTAGTTGATACTCTGCGATGTGGCAGACACGCAAAGCACTGTGCCTTGCACAATGTATTTAAAATATTCAACTGGTGGACTAAACGCCAGAGAGAAATTCATAAATTTAATATAATCATTTTTTAATGCGTATAATTTTCTTCACCCTCCCTAAACCAACTTCCTAAATATGATGTATGCTAGATTAAGACGATGGTTGCAATTATTTAGAAAATGGTTCGAAGAAGAGAAAGAAGATACGTGTGAATAAGGAGAGGATGGTCAGTGAAGAAGAAGAAGAAGATAAGGACACGGAGGAGGAGGAGGAGGATGGTCAGCGAAAATGCAGCTGGAGCACAGGTGGCCTGTGACGAAGATAATGAAGAACAATGGCATCGTACTTTTGCAAAGCTAGGCACTTCTCGACTTTATGATAGGAGGGGGTTTTAGCATGCGAGAGCCAGGAGATGCAGCGAGACCAGTTGCTTGTCAAAGCTTTGAAGACAACCGTTGTGACAGTTGTGATAGTTAACAGTTTTGATAATTTTTCAATATTTAGTTTCATTTTTAAAAGAATGGGATTATTGCGCATTGCGCCGGAGTGCGACCCCGAGGTATGTACATAACAATATTTTCAACATTTATCGCGTTTTAATAGTTTAAACCAAGTGCTCTTAAATCAAGTGGTCGTGTCATTATTAAATCGTGGATTTCTATCTTCTAGCGTTCGCCATCGCCTCCCCCGCCACCATCCCCGACGTGGTCGAGCGACTGGGGGTCCCCGCAGCCGTCGCCATCGCCGCCGCCTACGCCGCCGCCTTCGCCGCCGCCGCCGCAGGTATGTAGTACTTTACATTTTGTGCGTTTAATATTTAGTAGGTTTGATGTGTCATTATTATTATATCAATGTTTGTGTGTGTGTGTTCTAGGACCTGGTAAAGGTTATTGGCCCCGCGATGGCGCATCGGCTGCGGCGACCTTGGGTGCCGCGCCCGTTGCCCCAACCGCTGAGGCGACCGTGGCCGCAGTCCCCGTCGCCCTCACCGCCCCTCTCACCGCCCTCGCCACCTTCGCCGTCGCCGCCTCCAGTGGTGTGTAATACTTTGCATTGTTTTTGTTTATATGTTTCATATTTAATATATTTATTCATGTGCTTAATTATAATGACGTGTATGTGTGTGTGTGTATATATATGTTCTAGGACCTGCAACTGGTTATTGGTCCAGCGATGATGGCTAGGCTGCGACGGCCTTGGGTGCAGCGTCAGCCTTCTCCTGCTCAACAGCTGAGGCGACCGCGCTCCCCATCACCCGCATGGGTTGATGTTAGAAGGCCGCGACCTCCATCGCACTCATGGCGGGTTGAAAGGGTGATGGAGGAGGAGGAGGTGGAGGAGGAGGAGGAATGACTACTATCATCATCATCGTCATCACCGCCCCCTTCCCATTAATTTTTAATTTCTTTTTTATTCTTTTCTATTTTTTATTATTATTTTTCTATTTTTTATTATTCTTTTTTCTATTTTTCTATTTTTCTATTCCAGTTTTATTATATTGTGAATTTTATTATAATGTCAATCTCTTTTATAAATCAATCTACAACTCCACTCAAATCTTCCCCAAACCTCAATTCTTACCCCTTTACCAATGACCCCGACCGCCTTGGCGATGTACCTTAGCGGCCCCCATCTCAAGACGGTCAATCATTAAATCTCCATCCCTTATTCGCCCAACGCGGCACAAATTCCTCTCTTACATCGTATCTAAACAAGTCCCTCGCCCCACAAATCTCTTAAATCGAGACCACGTCTCACACCCTCTAAATGACCAAAGCAGTCAAACCCATCGACGTCCCTTTCCTATTAAAACACCCAAAATCCATTCGAGAAGTTGAGCATTTCAAAATCACGTGTATAAAAACCCCGGAAGCATAAACGCGAATCCAAATATAGACCAACCTTTGGTCCCTACAAAAACCCCCAAAAGTTACTGCGACGCATGTTCATAATTAGGTCAAGGTGCATACTGCGCACCCCCCTTCATACCGTAAAATATTACATAAACGGATCAAAGTCCATACCGCGCGTACACCCCTCAACCCCTTGTAAAATCATATAAATACATGGGCCCCGAGACAGAGGTCCTCTTTCGCCGCAATACCAGCTCCGAAAGGATATACTCTTTCGCCGAAATACCAGGATCGAAGGGACACTCTTTCTTTCGCCGCAATACCAGCTCCGAAAGAACACGCTCGCCAAAGTGTTATTCAAACTAAATTCACCCATCTTGAATCATCGAGAATTGTAAGAGATTATAATTACCATTAATACGACTGTATATCACCATCATCCATATCAATTATTCATATTCTTATTGTTTCATATTATTTCGTATTGCAACGCTTATTGCGCTCATATTATATTGTATTGCTATTCTTAAAGCTTATTAACGCTTATTGCGATGATATTATACTGTCTTATTGACGCTTATCGCTTAAATTATTCTAGCTTATTAATATATATTGTATTTCATGTTCATACTCATTTCCTATAAATCATAAACGCTATATAAATGTTATGTTCATCGCCAACCCGTTATTATAAGACCTAACAACCAGCACAATAACAGTGCATGGCATATTACCAAAAAGCTACAAAGTGAATAAACCGTTTCACTTTAAATCACGCTTCGAATTATTGTGTCAATCCTTCGGCTACGAAGATCCCTAAATCCAAACAGGCTGCCGGAACAGCTGATTACGGGCAACGACCGCGGAAAGCATCACGGTGTTTACTAACTTACTTTCGTATAGGTTTCGCTTAACTGTATGACTAGTCGAATTTCGCGAAGTTATTACATGTATCTTTTACAATAATGCAACGGTAAATCCGATTACCAAGGCAAACCAAAACAAGTGCTCTAACGGGTCTCTCCCCAATACAAATCAGTTCATTAAACCTTCCCTGGTCGATTAGTGTGCAGAATTAAACATTACTCGCCTGTCAGTCCCCAAACCCCTTAGTGTGTAGAATTTCACATTTCTCGCCCGCCTTCTCCCTAAATCCTCAGTGTGCAGAATTAAACATTACTCGCCTGCCGTTCGAAACGATTAGTGTGCAGAATTTCACATTTCTCGCCTGACGTTCGAAATGGTTAGTGTGCAGAATTAAACATTGCTCGCCTGATTTCCCCTAAATCCTCAGTGTGCAGAATTAAACATTACTCGCCTGCCGTTCGAAACGATTAGTGTGCAGAATTTCACATTTCTCGCCTGACGTTCGAAATGGTTAGTGTGCAGAATTAAACATTTCTCGCCTGACCTTCCCAAAATCTTCAATCTCCTGAATCCCACATTCTCCCGGCCGGTCGAAATGATTAGCGTGCAGAATTTCACATTTCTCGCCTGACGTTCGAAAAGGCTGGTGTGCAGAATTACATCCTTAAATACCTGATTTCCTCGCCTCCCAGTGCGCTGAACTATAGATTCGCGCCTGGATTTTATGTAAATAACCACCATGTCATTTGTCCCCTTAAATCCTTAACCCGGGACGTGACAATATTCATATTCATATGCTTTATTATATTCATATTCATATTCATTTTTTGTAACAATATATACAGGGTGTCACTCTACCTATAGTCAATACTTTGGGGGGTGATTCTACAGGCATATATAAGTCGAAAATCAAGAGTGACAAAATTGCGGTAAATGCTTCGTTTATTAATTATCGATGGTTAAAGATTGACGTCTGGATCGCCTGAATCAGCCTGAATGACGGCAACTCGACGGACAGCGGGTCGCGCGAGGCAGGCCAGCCAAGGGGCGTGCAGTGGCGGCGGACGCGTGACGGATTTGCCATGTAGAGCGCATACTTACTTACTTACCTCGCCGAAACTGTGACATACGATACTTGCGATAATTTATGAAAAGACGCAAACGTTGTTCGGCATTAAATCTGCCTACTCGTAAAGATCCACAAGGGCATATCAAAACCCGCCCAACGGGATTCTCAAGTACAGAGGGTGAATGCCATTGCCTTTGAAAATATTGCCCTCAAAAATCACCCACACGCACCACGATTAGTTTTCTCGCGAATGTCCATGTCTTCACGCACCGCGATTGTCCCGTCCGCGATTGTTCACTTAATTACACACACGCACCACGATTAATTTTCTCGCGAGTGTACATGTCTTCACGCACCGCGATTGTTCACTTAATTACACACACGCACCACGATTAATTTTCTCCCGAGTGTACATGTCTTCCCGCACCGCGATTGTTCACTTAATTACACACACGCACCACGATTAATTTTCTCGCGAGTGTACATGTCTTCGCGGACTGCGATTGTCCCGTCCGCGATTGTTCACTTAATTACACACACGCACCACGATTAGTTTTCTCGCGAATGTCCATGTCTTCACGCACCGCGATTGCAGTCTGTGCTCGCGTTGATGACAGTCGTCAAACTGAGGAGATCTTGGCCAAATCCCTGCGCGAAGGACACGAACAACGTTACGAATAAACAACCTACATACAATGTATCGCTAATATTGCGTTTCTAATATGTGTATGTATTTGTTTATGTATTTTAAATTGTAAGGGCTTTATTGTTAATTAATAATACTAAGACAATTAACATTTTTTTCGGTTGTGCAGCGCCAAGTATTTTGAATAAAATATTTATTCGTATTAAAATATTGATTTCTATAAAAATATATCTGTTTAATATTATTTAATATATTTTTTCTTTGTATAAATAGCTATTGTTATAATTGGCGCAATTGTTGTATATCATTAATTTTGTAATAAATCTATTAATTTAAGACAATGGTTTTAAATGGGATTTTTTTTTATGGATTAATTAAAATGTCCGCTATATGAGTAATGGAATGTATGAACACAGCATTTTAGCTTTGTATATGTGTTATTATATATAGTTGTATCATAGGGTAGGTTAGGTTTATTTTTTCTTTTGGTACAATCTTCACACAAGTCACCAAAAGTGGCGTTTCGTTCATTACATTTCATTATTACGTTCATTACATTATATTTCGCAGGTCATTACAATTGAAAATAAACCGACATTATGTCGATATACACCGACTGTATACGGACTTAAAAAAATACTGGCAACGTCGGCGTCGATAAAAAAAAACGCACTACTCCTGACGGAATACGGCTGCGTAATAATTTATTACTCAGCCTCAATACTAGATTTCAATTTATTGACGATAACAAAACTTTAGTGATCGCAATGCTCTTGGATCCTCGCATAAAGGACAGAATATTAACGGAGAAAAAAAAGGTATCGGCGCACATGTTGCTACACTCTGCGCTTATGGAATACGGAGGTGCAAATGAAATAGATACGGCAGCGTCAACTGTTGATGTACCACCAAAAACCACTTCAGGTATTTTTCTACAAATATTAATATTCCTCCTGCCACTACTAATTAGAACAATAATAAATTTACTTATTTTTCTTATAGTATCCACATCGCCAGTGTTACGTCCCGAAACTTCAAAATTTTTAAAATCATTGTTTAGTTGTGTTTTTCCTTTGTCAGTGGGAAGAGTGCTTCGACAACGCTTAGCGTTCTGGGAAATACCTAATCGAGCGCACTTCTGCTTACTGTATAGTATTTTATTATTTTATTTATGAAAACGGATACTCGGTACTAGGAACGTCGTCGTCGCCGCGACGTTTGGTCGCTGCGCTGTACCCTGAACGTGGGACTGTGCTGAGGCATCAGCGTAGTTCTCAGTAGTCCGTTCAAAATGAGCAGTGGTTCTCATACCTCGCGACACTGATTAAATGTAAGCGGCGGGGGTGTGTCTTGACAATGCATCTAGCATTCTGGTTTAACCTAATCGAGCGCATCTCCGACCGTCGAATCGTCGCATCGAGGAAAAGGAGTGATGTGAGCGTGAGAAGCGTGAGGATGAGAGTCACCCTGTTCTACGCCGGTAGCGCATAGGTGAAAAGTATGGAAGAATGAAAGTGAGAACATCTAATGAAATCATGCGACGGTTACTGGGGCATGATTGGGACTGCAGCGTCAGCTTTTCTGAGCGGGCCTCGCGGCCGGACGCTCTCGGGGGCGCGAAGCTGAGGCACTCTTTGTCGTACAGTCGCGGAGAGCGTGACGAGTGTCCGTGGATAGTAATTTCTTTTCCTTAACTTAATTTCTATTTCGAGCCAGAGATTCATAAATTTTAGTGAATGGACTCATCTTTCCACGTTAAATGTGTTTTAATCATCGTTTTCTCAATTTTATATATCTGCGTTTTACATTCGCTTAATAACCTTGTTTAATATCCTGTATTGCGTTGGGATCAACCTTCTGTTAGATCTCATCCTCTTTTGTGCTTTGAGCTATTTTATTTATCACTTTTAAATTGTTATCACAAGTATTGTGAGAGTGAGTGTGATTTTCTTGTTCTCAGGCATAGAACAGGTGTGTTTATAAAGCATAAACAAAAGGAATTTCAAACGTTGTAAAAAAAATTTAAACGATATACCGGGTGAGTGCGCATTTCTTTTCCTAAAATATTGTAATTGAAATAACGATTGGCGAGCGTAAACTCATGTAAAAGAAATATTATTCATGTTCTATTGTCAATTGGCGAATGCAGAGGTAACGGAGAATCAATATTGGCTTTAGCCAATATTTTGGGATTACCCTTGGCTCTTTAAGTCTTTTAACGCCAGAAAAGAAAAAGAATAAAAATATAATTATTCACACTTGAACCCTACATTAGAGCAGAAGTTATTTAATGATGAACTAACTAAATCCTCACAATAACTCAGTGCGGGGCCTGTATAGGACTAGATCTTGGATTCCCGATACCAAACAGAATTCTTTAAATTCTTAAATAATAATTTGTACTGTAACGCGCATAACATCCTTCCGATTAGACTGATTTAGATACCAATTACTCGGACTCCACGCTTACCTCGTAATTGCGTTAACAGAACTGGTGGCAGCGGTGGGATACTAGATCGTGCATTGAGTGATTGTCCATCTCACGAAGCGGTAAAATTACCTTATTTTGTTTTATATAAAATTCTTAAAAAGCTCAAGTGTGACGTTCAAGTGTCGGACATTTTGGTGGCGTTCCGGACTATATTTCGAAATTAATACTGTTATTTGTGTGTGATCTTGTGTTTGTAAACTTTGTACTAAAGATGCCGGAAACAGGACGAGCTAGTGCTTCGGGCACGAATGCGAATGTTTCTGGAAATAATACTGATCTAAATGTTTCAAACGCTATGATGACATCGATGGCGGAGTGCTTCACACTTCAGCACAGTACTTTAAACATTCCGTTTTACGATGGTAAAAACATACCTTTGAAAAACTTTTTACAAGATATCAGAAATGGAGCAGTCTTTGTTCCTCCCGCGTTAGAATCGTCGTTTTTAAAAGCAGTGTTAGGTAAATTGCAAAAGACAGCTAGAGATAGCACTTGGGGCAAGACGTTCAATAATTTGGACGAATTGATAAAACATTTAAAAGCCAGATTCGGATCGGATAAAACGTACCCTGATTATCATCATGAAATCGAAAATATTAGGATGAATCGCGGGGAAACTGTTAACGACTTTCATGACCGATTAAATATTCTGTTTAATGGTGCTAAAACCGTGTTAGAAGATAAATACCCCGAAAATGCGGGACAAATGTTAGAACCAATTAAAGAAGTAGCTCTGGAAGCATTCATTCGAGGGTTGCCTGATGAAATCACACGAGCGGTAGACGCACGTGATCCCAAAAATCTTGAGGAAGCTTTAAAATTTGCGCGTCGGGCGGAAATTAAAATCAGATCAGGAATATTACCGTCCGGTGAAACTTCGCGGGTAACGTTCGCGGAAAATAATTATTCATCAAATTCAAGACCAGTTTCTCCATCCTATTCGAATTCCAATAATTATGGCACATCGAGACACTACCAAAATTATTCAATAACCAGACGCGAAGGGAATCATTCGCGATCGCCATCCCCGAAACCAGTTGATACACAGGATGTTAAATTGAAATCACCTAAACCTACTCAATCGGAATACAAGAATTATCCTCGATACTCGGATCGCCAACGATACGAACATCAAGGGCATCCAACCTATCCGTTTTATCCACCTTATTTTTATCCTCAAATGGCACCATTTCCTCCATATTATTCACCTTATCCAGCATACCATCATGATTTGAATAATAGACCTCCAAACGCATCGAGTCGACCAAATTCGCCATATTCGAGTAGACCACCTTCGCCACATCCAAGTAAAATTAATTCGACTACCGACAGCAATAATTTAAACTCACAGACGACTCGTCGCGAGGACGCGGCGATGAGTCCTGCGTCAACAGAGCGTCATACAACCGCGAGAAATCTAAAGCGAGCTCAGTAATGTTAACCGTAAATACTGAATCCCCGGTGGTTAAGATGTCCGGAGACAAATTGCGATCCGGGCACGCACATTTCTTGGTAGATACAGGGGCAGATATTAATGTAATTAAATTAGATGCACTATTAGATGATGCAATCGTGGCATTTGACGAATCGGCAACTCTTTCAGGAATTACGCCGGGAACATCAGAAACATTAGGAACCACTTTCATCACGTTGCAATCAGAACCGATTAGATTTCACGTTGTAAAATCTTGTTTCCCAATACGAGCTGACGGTATATTAGGAAAGGAATTTTTAAGACAAGAACAAGCGGAGATATCATTTGCTCATAACACATTGGTTACTCAGTCAGATCCAATTAGACCTATACGTTTTGTGGGGGAGGAACCTTTAACAAAAAAACGATTGAATTATAAACCTCGCATTTTACGAATTAGTGCACGAGGCAGACAGCCAATTGCCATCGATGTCATAAATAGCGATTTGAAAGAGGGATATTTACCAAAGATCAATACAATAAACGGAGTCTATATCGGCGAAGCCGTTGTATCAGTAAATGATCAGGGCAAGTGCCATGTCCTAGCAATTAACACATTGACAGAGGATGTTGATATCGAAATTTCACCACAGGAATTAATTCCATTTGAGCACTATAGCTTGCCAGAGGAAGAAAATTTTGATTCGGATTCAGAATTCTCAGAAATTATAACGAACCGAGTAGATGAAATAATAAAAAGATTACGTCTGTCTCATTTGAATGATGAGGAGGTAAGTCACGTGATTGATCTTGTTGAGGAATTTCCTGAAATATTTCATTTGCCCGGTGATAACTTGCAAGCTACACCGAATATAAAACATAAAATTCCTACTGTCGATGATGTTCCAATAGACACGCGACAGTATAGATTTCCCCCGGTACATAAAGAAGAAATAGCTAAACAAATTTCGGCCAAATTAAGTAAAGGAATAATAGAATTTTCGAGTTCTCCATTTAACTCTCCACTTTTGATCGTGCCAAAGAAACCCGATCCAGATGGCAATCTACGGTGGCGAATAGTAATAGATTTCCGTAAATTGAACGAAAAAACGATTGGAGATGCCTATCCATTACCGAACATTACGGACATATTAGATCAATTAGGAGAGGCGCGTTATTTTTCTATATTTGACCTAGCAAGTGGATTTCAACAAATTGAAATGGATCCGGCAGATAGTTTGAAAACGGCTTTCTCGACGCCAAACGGTCATTATCAGTATAAACGCATGCCGGAAGGTCTTAAGAACGCTCCAGCAACGTTTCAAAGATTAATGGACCAGGTGTTGCGTGGATTGCAATGGAAGAAAAAGCCAAATTGTTACAATAGAGCACAGCGGAATACTAGAATTACATCCCGACTGCACCGCAAGAACACAGACAACTACGTTAACGGGAGTAAAGATCGTTCAAGATAAACACTATTATTATTATCAGCCAGATCTACGTTTAAATATCACGGAATTGGTACCATCTCTGGAAGAATATACGGAAACCCATGAAGTCACCAAGGAACACCCGGGACCAATGCCGTGGAAATTCGACACGGACAATTCACTCCGGGAAGTGGAGGAAAAACTGGAGATCATCGGACACCAAAGGCGTGAGAGGGAACATCATTTGCGATTGACATATGGATCATACCTCGCTCAAATTACTGTAGCTCTATTGCTCGTACTCTATCTGTCACGAACTCTTATTTACAACTTTATCATGAGGCTTCGGAAATTTTTCATAAAACAGAAATATTCTCCGTCAGAAGCTACTCGTGAGGGCAACGAGCACCCTTTAGAATCATTACAAATGAACAGACCTCCATTACCTCCGCAATGATTACTGGTTAACTGACCAGATTTATACTGTGTGTCATACCATAATGTTTTCTCTTACGATGCTTATACGTACTGTATTACCTTCAGGTTTATCATGGCTACAGGACTTAACTCCCGCAGGGTATTTGTGTCTCGATTGGCTCCTTATACAAAGAAGGAACACTTGCTAAAGGTGTTCGAGCCGTTCTGCCCGATTCATGCGGTGGTCCGGAGGAAGAGTACAGGAAACGTAGCATTCGTCACCTTTGCTACCCCGGAGCAGGCTGACCTAGTGGTGGAGTCAGTAGCGGCACAACCAATCCTGTGCCATAAGCGCAAGCTAAAAATATCTCTTGCGGACTCCTGGCATGAGGCGGTGCTAATTCCTCTCAGCACAGCGCCGGCTGATCCATCGGGTCCGGATCCATTCGGAGGCTTGATCATCAAGCCTTGGGGCGCATCCGTACTACCGGAGGAGTGCGTGGCGATGATTGCGGCGCTGCTTCCGTACCCAGACCGAGCAAGGATGGAGCAGGTCTCGCGGCTGTGGAGAAGAGCGAGCTTGGCGTCTCACCGGGGAACGACGACCGTCAACTTGGAGGACTGGAGGTGGGACAACGAATGGGGTCACCAGCCCATTTCCACGGAGGCGTTTTATTTGATGCTTCAGCGTTGCGGGCGATATGTATCACACGTTAGTCTTGACGACCGTTCCTTGTCTAACTCACTGAAACCGCAAGTACTAGCAATAGCTTGTGAGGGCTGCGTAAATCTCAGCACTTTAGATTTGAGAAGCGTCACGATTCGCCCATCAGCGCTGCGGGCTTTAAAGGGAAAGCTGACGCTGAGGTCACTGTCGTTGGGAAGATGCGAGGGACCCGTTGACCAATACTTATCGGAGGTAACGAGCGGATTGCGACGTTTGTCGATTCAGAATAATACGTTCACGGGGAGATCTATAGAGAAGGGTTTTAAATTAGAAACGCTGAAAATCGAGAATTGTCAAAACCTCAGAGATGTTTGCATCTCATCGGCACTAGCGTTGTGTTCGGGTTTATGCCAATTGCTGATATCGCGGTGTCCCGGGCTCAGGTCCCCCGGTGTACTTAAAGCTTTAACAGAAAACACAAAGGTGGCCGAAACTCTCGAGTGTCTGACGTTCGGTACCGTCAATTTTGATCAATCTCCACTCATCGGTGAGACGGAGGAGTTCGAGATGATATTTTTATCACCAGAACTGACCGTCACCGCTGTGAATTTTATTACTCACTACAAAAACATCACCTCGCTAAGCGTAGCCCTCTGTAGATGGGTTGACGGTAATGTCGTCCAGGCCATGGGAGCAC
Source organism: Andrena minutula (assembly GCA_929113495.1). Lineage (NCBI taxonomy): Eukaryota > Metazoa > Arthropoda > Insecta > Hymenoptera > Andrenidae > Andrena > Andrena minutula. The sequence continues at coordinate 45,854,811 of OV815993.1, read as the reverse complement.
ACATGAAGTCATTAAAACGACTAAATGTGAGCTCTTGCATGTCTATAAGAGGCGCAGAGCTTGCACCTCTTGGGGAGCTTACGCAATGCGAGGAGCTTATCATGAACTGCATGTACGGTGATGTCGAAGCCACATTTCTGGCCCGTTTAGACAATCTAAAACGATTGGACGCTCGAGACAATTTGGGGATCACAGATCTGGACATTCGTGGCTTTCTGGAAAACGCAGTTGATGTTGAGTTGATCAACATCGAGGGGTGTAACCGGATAACTCGGACTACCGTGATATCAGCAGGGACTACTATCCCTATTAGAGGTCAAAAATTGCACATGTACCTCGGCGAAACTCAAGCGTACCACGTGAAAAGGGACCGGAAAAACATCCTTCTGACAATAACCTATGATAGGATCACCCCGCGTGGGTATTTTCTGGTGAGCGATCCCTGATGTGTGACAGTGCGCATACTGCACTATGGTAAAACCTTGTTACACATTATGGGGTTGTTTCTCCGGCGTGCCGTCTCGGTGGTTGGTTCGGCGGTGCCCCGTCGCAGTCGCGTCGTCGGGGCGACGACGTTTCTAAGGAAGGAGGGGTGTTACGTCCCGAAACTTCAAAATTTTTAAAATCATTGTTTAGTTGTGTTTTTCCTTTGTCAGTGGGAAGAGTGCTTCGACAACGCTTAGCGTTCTGGGAAATACCTAATCGAGCGCATTAATTTCTATTTCGAGCCAGAGATTCATAAATTTTAGTGAATGGACTCATCTTTCCACGTTAAATGTGTTTTAATCATCGTTTTCTCAATTTTATATATCTGCGTTTTACATTCGCTTAATAACCTTGTTTAATATCCTGTATTGCGGGGCCTGTATAGGACTAGATCTTGGATTCCCGATACCAAACAGAATTCTTTAAATTCTTAAATAATAATTTGTACTGTAACGCGCATAACATCCTTCCGATTAGACTGATTTAGATACCAATTACTCGGACTCCACGCTTACCTCGTAATTGCGTTAACACCAGCAAGCTTAAGTGAATTGTTTTAAAATATTGTGAGAGATGAAAAACCCAGCATTAACGACGAGGTTTGTACCCTTGACAAGGAATTGATGTGGTACTACGAGGAGAAGCTCATTCCAACCACGTCGTGCATCCTCAAATGGTGGAATAATAATTCCCGAAGATTCCCAAATTTGGCAAATTTGGCCCAGCAGTTTCTGGGAATTCCGGCAACGGGAGTATACAGCGAGAGATTATTCTCAACAGCTGGGAACATAGTAACTGCAAAACGTACCTCTCTGCTGTCAGAAAAAATTGAGCAAATTTGCTTTCTCTCGGCTAATTTGAGAACGAAAAAAGTCGAATAGATATAATTTTTAGCATATAAATATTTATATTTATAATAATATTTATAAATAAACCTTACCCAAAAGTACTCATCATAATTTGTATTCATTTCCTTCTACATAATTCCCACAAAAACTTATATTTTTACCAAATTTGACTGCCTTAATATAATACAGTTTAATATCACAAACAAATTGAATCAATTGCTATTATAACTTATTTTGAGTCACGGTAATCTTCAGTTTTTTGTACTAAATTTAAAATACAAATACATTTCTACAATACAATAAGCGTTACTGGTAAGAATATAAAAACAATATTCAGATTTCACGAAAGCTGGCTTGATGTATTATATTTTAAATTCCATACCCAAAAAATGAGTAGATACTTGTTCAGCCATAGCAATTTTTCTAATGTTATTTCAAACCGAAATACGACAATTTTTGCTCCCGGTTAAGCCTAAGTTTCGTAGGTGAGAGATGTGACGCGAAATTTGATAACAAAGAACCTTTCAATTACTCCATACAGCATGGCGCATGAAAATGATCAATATACTAACTTTTAAAACGTCCCATCTACTCTAAGCAAGCAGACTGCCCGACACGTTCGAGTTGCCCGGAATACGTTCGAACTGTTCGAAAGAATCGGGCTCCCGAAAAAATCGAGCTACCCGAAAGAATCGAGATACCCGAAAGAATCGGGCTCACGAAAAAATCGAGCTACCCGAAACAATCGAGCTACCCGAAAGAATCGAGCTACCCGAAAGAATCGAGCTACCCGAAAGAATCGAGCTACTCGAAACATTCGGGTTACTCGAAACATTCGAGTTACTCGAAAGAATCGAGCTACCCAGAACATTCGGGTTACTCGGATCCGTTCGGGTCCCGGCTCGGCTCGAAAAATCGAGTCCCGCCCGGTTCGCACTTCAAGTTACTCGATTATTTCGAGTACTCGAACAGCTTTACTGTATACCAGATAAGTCCCCCCGGAGAGAGTAACTCCTTCTCGTTCTCTTCCCAGTCTTTCCTGCTTGGGAAGCGAACGACGAAGTTATGTTGGAAGCAGTAGGCTGGGTCACATTGGTCTCCCCCGCAGTCCAGAGCCTCGTACGAGTCCCTTACGTCCTGCAGGATTGCCGCGTGCCCATTCCCCGTGCCTTTCCATCTTCCCGCGAAGTGTATCCTCAGGGCAGCCTTCCCAGCCCCGGCCTCCGCAGCCAATTACGGCGCCGGCAGGTCCAGCAAGACCCCCATCGCCAGGGTGGGCGTGGTGGGAAACGCACCCGTTATCCCTAGCAGTGCCAAGCGATACACCTTGCTCAATGTCATCCTGTGGGTGTCCCTCCTCATGGAGGTCCACCATACCACTGAGGCGTATATTAGTTGGGGCTCCAGGATGGCTGTATAGATCCATTTGACCACCCATGGTTTTAACCCCCATGTGCTGCCGAACATCCTTCTGCAAGCCCAGTAGGTGACAAGCGCCTTCTGGGTCTGCTTCGTAATGTAGCTTTTCCACGTGAGCTTCGTATCCAGGGTCACCCCTAGATATTTCACCTCCGAGGAGGTGTGGATCTCCGTTCCGAAGATTGAGGGGGTCTTAAACTTAAGGTTCCGCTTCCTCGTGAACATTACCATCTGCGTCTTGCACGGATTGACCCTTAGGTCTCGATTATGGCACCATTCCTGCACCAGTGTGAGCGCCTTTTGCATTCTCCTGGCCATGCACGTCGGGCTCGTGCCTCTGACTGCGATCACTATGACAGCATAGCCCTGTACTATTACGCCTTCATCTCCGAGCCCACGCAGTAGCTCGTCTACCACCAGGGTCCACAGCAGTGGAGAGAGAACTCCCCTCTGCGGGCAGCCCCTGTTGGCCCGAGCCTTTATCGTGGTCCCTTCCCAGCTGGCCGTCACGGCTCTAGTCCGCAACATGTTGCGGATCCACCTTCTGATCGAGTCTTCGACCTTGAAGCTGTCTAGAGCCCTGTGTTACGTGCCGGTTATATTTTTCCAAATTCATTTCTAAATTCTACTAATTTTTATAGTCATTTCGCAGATGTTCTCTATTGATCCAACCGGTTAGCGTGTTATGGGAATCTCCCTCAATCAATAGTCGATTATCTGTAGATATTCTCAATAGTGCTTGACTTATTTCTGATTTAATTCTGTTTGAAGCTGTCACGCCACGGTATATTCTCATGAAAGATTATTGTCAACGATCTTTCAACGCTGTCGACGTTCTTGGAATGCGCGTTGTGATAAGCCTTCCGAGGCATTGTAGTAGACTACTTTATATTCGGTTTTTCTTTCCTTTCTTCCTCGTTAAAATTTTATTACAGAATCATTGACATCTGATCCAACCGCTTAGCGTGTTATGGGAATTTCCCTCGATCAGTTGTCAATGATCTAATATAGTATAATAACCGATTTATGATTGTTACGCCACTGCGTTACTTCCATAAGAAAACCTTTCGTCAGCATCAACGTTCTTGGAACGCCGGATGTGATAACATTCAAAACCCTAAGCACTGCGAGGCTGGGAACGGTCCGGGGTGACGACGGTTGGGCCCGTGTGTACGAAATGCATGCTCAGCAATTTGACTCTCTTTGTTCAAAGTCCCAAGTGCTCGGGCCTGCCCTGCGAACACTCGACACAGTCGGCTGTTAAGTCGCATAGTGCGTGGTCGATCTGTCCGAGGGACATCGCTATTATTATTAATAAGCGCTTGAGCTAGGGTTCCATCGTGCAATAATAACGTGGAAAGACTCAGTTCCCTCGTAGTTACTACATAATTACTTATCATTTTATTCAAAATTTACCATTTTACGACAGTCGGCTGTTAAGTCGCATAGTGCGTGGTCGATCTGTCCGAGGGACATAGCTATTCTCTAAAATAGTCTTGAGCCGGAGTTCCCGATTATCACATAGTGCGTGGAAGGACTCAGTCCCCGTAGAGACTTGTATATTCTTGCGTTTTTCAACAATACTTTTGCGTTTATATATTATTTGTTTTAACACCGTTTTATTTAGCCAAATATTAATATTCTCGCGCTTAATTATAATATATAGTGAACTATTTTGACAATCGTGTGTGTTGTGCGACACTCCTGCGCTTCACCATCTTAGACGCGGGACCCTCCAGGTCATACAGAGCCAGAGTGAGACAGACTTGAAAATACGAATTAGCAATCTCTTGTACAGAGTTGGTGAGTGATTCCATCTATTCATGGTATTGTACGGAAGCGGCAGCCGATTCAACCACTTAGTGGGTTATGGGTTTTCCCTCAATTAGCTGCTACTTTCCCTTCGGCGTGTGACGCGTTTTAAAAATTGGTTTGTTTCGCGTAGTGTAAATTGTAACCAAATTAATTATACAAATACCTCGAGCGAATGTACAAAATTAACAACAATAGACACGATTATTGATCCAACCACTTAGTGGGTTATGGGGTTTCCCTCGATCAATTATTGTTGATCCGTTATTTGTTCACCATACAACGTTGTCGTTCACATTCAATTCCGACTGAATTGAATCCTTATAACTAGGCGTAGAATTTTACACATCGTAATTGGACTTTTAATACATTATATTTGCATAACACAAATCCATGTAATCTTCCCAATTTTTGTACCACCCTTCTAAAATTTTCCTTTTGCTTATTATTTGTAATACATGGTAATATTTTACTTAAATCCGTCTCATTTTGTTTCGAACCACCTTCACCAAAGTACCACATCCCGATTGGACAACCTGTATAGGTTGTAGACAAAAGCCGCGCCCCAAAATAATCCTGATTTTTGCGTATGTCAAAATTATAAAATCTCTTTAAATTCGTTAAGCGTTACGTGAGTAAATCAGACTCAACCGCTCGGTCTCTTTTAAAAATTAACACCCTCACGTAACACCTGCTTATGGCATCCGAGGAAGTATTGTTAAACGCTCCTTCGATGTTTAAGAAAACGCTCAGGACCGACTGTTTCCGTTCCAGGGCCCCTTCTATCACCCCTACCAGATGGTGGAGCGCCGTCTCCACGGATCTGCCGGCCTGATACGCGTGTTGGGAGTTTTGAACTGGTCTTTCCAGCAGCGCATGTTCCCTGATGTGCCTATCCACCAGTCTTTCCAGCGTCTTCAGAAGGAAGGACGTCAGGCTGATGTTACGTATGTGGAATTTTCCCATACGTCGCTCTCAACCGTCTTTCGAGCTCGCGTCTGCGAAGGGAAAACGCCCTAAAAGCCTTCCGCTTATCAACCCCACTAATGGAGGTCAAGATCTCTACCAGCTGCATCGCGACCGTGAGAACAAGAGTGACACGACGACGACCCCGAAGGATTTTCCTTATATGGAAATTCATAACGCATCCCCACTCATTTTTGGGACTATATAAACCCTTCGGTTTCTACCCTCGGTGGTTAAAAGCTATAGAGTCACGCGTAACGTCACGTCGTGTCACGCTCGTACAGAGTTGGTTAGATTCAGTTCGATCAGGCTAAAGTCACTGTCGGAATCAAAGTTAATCTTGTAGAATCCGCGAGTTCGGTTTATATTCTATTTGGAACTTTGAAATATCCACTCGTACGCCCCGCATCGCCAGTGCGTCAACACCGTGCAATTAGTGGTAACATATACACATCTTTTATTTAACCAATTTATCGCGACACTTACATTTGTATTAATTGTTTATTCAATATACTTATGGTGTTCACGTCTAAATCGAGTCGATTTCGTTAAACTGTGACGTATGTCACTCAGGAGGTAAGGATCGGTGGAATTAGCTAGAGTCGGTAAGACAGGGTTCGTGTACACCGATCACTTAATAACGTAATCCTTTATTCATTGTCTTGTATTTCATAAACATCTACTGATAGCCGGCGGACGAAGCGGACAGGTGCTGGCTTGGCTTAATACTATTGACGGGTGCTAGATACGGCGTAGTCGTGGAGGTCGGACAGGGTCCTCGCACCTCTTACTCGGAACGGACTAGATAGAGACCGGGCGGTATCCCGGTGATTCTATGTGGGCGCAAAGCGCTTTGGAGACCGGGCAGCTTCCAGGCGTCTCGGTACGGGCGGCTAGAGACCGGGCAACTTCCAGGCGTCTCGGTACGGCGGCTAGAGACCGGTAGCATCCGAGCGTCTCGGTACGGGCGGCTAGAGACCGGGCAACTTCCAGGCGTCTCGGTACGATGGCTAGAGACCGGGCAGCATCCGTGCGTCTCTGTAACGGGGCAAGGGGGGCGGCGAGACCGGGCAACTTCCAGGCGTCTCGGTGCTAGGGCTAGAGACCGGGCAACATCCGGGCGTCTCCTGTAAAGGGGTGGCGGGCCTAGAGACCGGGCATCATCCGGGCGTCTCTGTGGCGGAGAGTTGTCGATCGTTTGATCGTGGTTACACGGCTGGTTTTCCCTATCACGCTGTCACCGGGCAACATCCAGCTATTCGCTTAGGGAGGGGTTCCGTAGCCCCACTCGAACTGCCTGTTTTGCGTCGCGGCGAGGCTTATGTCCCGATGTCCGGAGTATTTTTGCAGCGAGAAATCGACGCGATCTAGCGGCGCGGTGGGGAGTTATCGTCATCGCGTTGACTCGTCGCGAGCCTGGGGGCCTCGGCCCGGGTCGGCGTGGTTCGGACGCGGTCGGCCGGCCATTTGGCGTTTCCCTCACTCCCGGGCAGATTACCGCGCGCTCGATTCCTCACGTGCTGGGACGCTACGTCACAAAACCTATCTTTTACCCAGCGATCCTTATAATATTAGTAGCACTCACCCACAGATACAACTTTACCGCTCGAGTTGTATCAAATTAAGAGTTACGAGGCATTACTAACATTTCCCGCGACTCCTCGATTTAGCATCGGGTTCGTTCGCACCTCTTTACCAAAACAAGTCATCTTCACCAACCCAGTGGCTCCCTGATTTCGCATCAGGTTCGTCCACGAAACCTAACTCTTCCTACAGCTCCCTGATTTCGCATCAGGTTCGTCTGTAAATCTACCTACTTCCGAACAGCTCCCTGATTTCGCATCAGGTTCGTCTGTGAATAATCCAACCTCCTAGCAGCTCCCTGGTTTCGCACCAGGTTCGTCTGTGAACTTTATCCTAGTGACTCCCCGATTTCGCATCGGGTTCGTTCACGACGTTTCACCCTCCTACGGCTCCCTGATTACGCATCAGGTTCGTCCGTGTCTGACTCCATTCCTAGAGGCTCCCTGATTTCGCATCAGGTTCGTCCTCGCCGTCAATAATCCTAGCGGCTCCCTGATTTCGCATCAGGTTCGTCCGCGCACCTAACTAACAAATTCATATCCGTATTCCTGGGGAAATACCCCTCTCGCCGGCCTCTCGCGTTGCCGCAGCCCCGGCTCGTAACACTGATAGGCCTGAAGGATTTGGCAGAATCGTAGTCTTTCTTCCCTGGTTTGGGTATGAACACAACTCTAGCCGTTCTCCATGTTTTGGGTATATACCACAAAGCAAGACAGGATTTGAGGATCAGGTCCAGTCGTTTTATCAGGTCCTCCCCTCCTTCCTGTAAAAGAGCGGGGAAGATCCCATCTACTCCCGGACTCAAATAAAAGGAATAGAATAAAATAATAAATATAATATGAAAAGAAAAAAGAAAAAATATAAAAATTAATTATAAAAGAATATAATATAAAGCAGAAAAAATATAAAAAAACAATATAGAATTAAACGAATAGAATAAAAAATTCAGTATAAAAATAAAAATATAAAAATACAATATAAAAAGAAAAATATAATAATAATAATAATTTAATGTATTGCCCTCTTTTGTGTTACAATCTAATGATCATATACTCTTTCCATTTAAATCCCGTGATCGTGTCAGTGTAAGTCCTACCCTTCTAATGTATCCGACTGTGTGCTAACAATTTTTTCTATTTTACAAGTGTTTCCTAATCTATTTTATGTTGCATAATCTTCTTTTATCACTTTCCTGTTCTTCCCATCTATTCCTTCTCCCTATTATCTCCCGTAGAATAGCCAAGTCTTTCCCTTCTCCTCTAATTACCTCTTTCCAATTCCTCCCACTCTCTCCACTTACTTCACATGCTTCAATCACATGCTTCACTGTCTCTTCCTCTTTCTTACAAAGCCTACATATCCTTTCTTCGTTCATTAGCCAATATTTGCATCCCCTTGTTTCACTATCCTTTATGAATCATCCTATCCTTTCTAATTCTCCTCTCCTTTTTTTCTTTTTTCTTTCACCCATAAGTATTTCGGCTTATTTCCTGGTTTCCTTGCCACCTCCCTTAATTCTCTTAAGAACTTTGACTCTTTTATTTTCATCTCTCTTTCTTGTTCTTGAATGTATTTACTTATCTGCTCTATTTTGGTTCACACATCTTCACCAATAAAAATATAAAAATATATAAATATAAATGAATATAAAAATATAAAAATACAATTGAAATAGAAAATAAAGCACAAAACAATATAAAAACATATAAATAGAAAAGAACATAAAATAAAATAATAAAAGAAAATACTATTAAATAATAAATATAATATGAAAAGTGTCACGTCCCGGGTGGAGGTCTTTCGGGACAATGACATGGGGAATAAAATCAGGCGCGTATCTATAATCCAACACTCTGAGGGTTTTGAAGGGAGAGTCAGGCGCGAATCTAAACTCCAGCACACTGAGGGTTTTGATGGGAGAGTCAGGCGGGAATCTATAATCCAGCACACTGAGGGTTTTGATGGGAGAGTCAGGCGCGAATCTATAATCCAGCACACTGAGGATTTTGAGGGAATATCAGGCGCGAATCTAAAATCCAGCACACTGAGAGTTTTGATGGGAGAGTCAGGCGCGAATCTATAATCCAGCACACTGAGGATTTTGAGGGAATGTCAGGCGCGAATCTATAATCCAGCACACTGAGGATTTTGAGGGAATGTCAGGCGCGAATCTATAATCCAGCACACTGAGGGTTTTGATGGGAGAGTCAGGCGCGAATCTATAATCCAGCGCACTGAGGATTTTGAAGGAATGTCAGGCGCGAATCTATAATCCTGCACTCTGATCGTTTTGAAGGGAGAGTCAGGCGCGAATCTATAATCCAGCACACTGATCGACCAGGGAAGGTTTAATAACTGGTATTTTCCGTGGAGACACCCGTTAGAGCACTTGTTGTGGTTTGGCTTGATAATCGGATTTACCGTTGCATCGAGGTAAAAGACACTCGTAATGATTCCGCGAAATCTGTTAGTCATATGGTTGTACGCGAGCTATGCAAAAGTAAGTTTGTAAACACCGTAATACTTTCCACGATCGTTGCCCGGAATCAGCTGTTGCGGCAGCTCGTGTGGATTTAGGGATCTTCGCAGCCGAAGGATTAACACAATGACTCGAAACGTCTTTTAAGCAAAGCGGTTTATTAGTTTTAACCAGGGGCTTGTTCGCACTGTTTATGAAAGTGCTTTGTTGAACATAGAATGCGTTTAGACATTAAACATTGACACAGAACATTTATATAGATGGTTATCAATATATAAAATGTGATTATAAGCGTCACATACAGTATATGTTTGTTTGGGAATGGCATAGTTCCTCACGCCGCCACACTCACTCTCACGGCAGCACCTACTGGGCAGCTGAACGAGCGGTTGATCGACGATCGATGAACATCGATCAATCGATACTCACCATCGAACGCTCAGCCAATCACCGCGTAACACGTGAACCTAACAGCCAACCAGAAACCAGCGACGCTGCTCTCGAAGAACCGAGAAGAAGCGTGAGCGGAAGTCCGCCATATTCTCACTCTTGTGTGAAATCTCGTTGCAAGCGAAGCCTCGTGTACGCGTCGCGTATCTTTTTGTGTCCATTGTGCAACCAGTATACACATTCTGTATTCAATTCAATCACCTTAAAAACACACTCATTCTTTGAACACTCACACTCACAATCTAAACACTCAGTCCCCAATTAATATAATTGCAGTGAACGCCACGTGGTGAACCACCTCGTGGCCCTAATCATATTTTTACATTCACTCATAAATTCAATCGGCACCGGATTTAATACAAATCGCGTGAGCAGTTCACTCATTTACATTCACTCATTTACACTCACCACGAGTATTCGTTCTTGTTTTAATAAATCATTGACAAAGTGTTTTACCGCAAAAAGTGTCCACTCAAGTGTTACAATCATTTTCAACCAGTCTAAGAATCCTCTTCTCCACTCATCTCAATCGCAAACATTTTTTGGTCCTTCGAGCCGGAGCTTAGACTGGTAGTGCAGTGTTGTGAAAGACCAGTGCTACACAGCATCAATCATGGCCGGTGACGAGCCACCAAAGGCGACCAAGTCCCAGACGACGTCACGGGCAACCTCGCCTAACCTCACTACACTCACGCTGCTCTCGGAAACTTCGGGGAACAGCACTGTCGGGGACAAGAGGGAGACGAGAGCCTCGTCTCCTGGAGGTATTCCTTCGGAGCTTCTGTCTAAGGCAGAAACGCAATTCTCACGGATAGAGTCGCTGAAAGCGCTAAAAAACCGGCTTCCATCATGTGTGCCAGACGTCACAATGGACGATCTGAAAATCTATTCCACTCATCTGGAAGACCTTAACAAAGCCTTCCAGAAAGAACACTCATACTTTGAAGTAGCATGGCCCAGAAACCATCGGGACCATGACTACTTCAATAAGAAGATGCTCTTCAAGGAGACGGAACTCTGCTTCGACATCAGGCTGCAGATTGGAAGGTTGAAGCAGGAGCTACCTCCATTCCAGCCTCAGCGTTCACCTGAAGCAGCGAGATCGCCGCAACCAACAGGGAAACTCCCTGAGTTGGCGATACCGACCTTCAAAGGTGACTACCTCGAGTGGCCTGCGTACAGCGAACTCTTCGCTTCAATCATCGGTACCAGCAAACTGCTAACCGACATCGAGAAGCTTCAGTATCTGCGCACCAGCTTGTCAGGCGAGCCAGCCCAGAGGGTAGAAGCTCTACCCCTGAAAGGTGCCTCGTTCCAGCCCGCATGGGATCTTCTCAGGGAGACCTACTCCAACAAGAGGCTGCTGATCCGGGCGCAACTGGACAAACTGTTCACCACAAAAGCAGTGGTGGGAAAAAACACTGCTGCACTCAAGCAGCTGATCTCAACCGTTGAGACCGTGGAGACGGCTCTCAACTCACTCGGTGTCAAGGAGACTCTGGAGCACTGCATGCTAACCCACCATGTGGTTCGTCAGCTCGACCGAAACACAAGGGAGACCTGGGAAACCTCCATTGGGTCGACGACAGAATACCCCACTTTCCAGCAAGTGAGGGAGTTTGTTTCGAACAAAGTAAGGGCACTGGAAAGGTCGGAAACTCCGTCTTCCCAAAGTGCCTCCACCAGCACTCAATCGAAAAACACCTCACGATTCATTGCTCAGCGAGCCGCAGCCAATCAGGCGTCACAATCATCCGCAAAAAGAGTGTTCCAATGTGACTGCTGTGGAGCGGATCACTTTCTGATTGTGTGCCCAAAGTTCAAGGCAATGTCGGTGCAGGAGCGAAGAAAGGTTGTAGCCAACAATCTGTTGTGCTACAATTGCTGCGGGCGTCACTCATCCGCAAACTGCAAGTCACCGCACCGCTGTAAACAGTGTGGCATCCAACATCACACGATGCTCCACATCCCAGACCAGAAGTCCACTGAACCTCAGACTGAGGAATCAAGGCATGTCTATCAGCCCCACTGAAGTCTCGAGGCAGTCGTCAACCCGGAACACTCGTACACTCAACTCGCTCTTGCACACTCATCGCCTGCACACTCATTGCCTGAACACTCATCGCAGCTACACTCATCGCAGCCTCACTCAACGCAGCTTCATTCATCGCAGCTACACTCATCGCAACCTCACTCATCGCAGCTTCAATCATCGCAGAATCACTCATCATGCAGCCAACTCACACTCTTAGCAACTGCGCAAGCGCACCTTCTCACACCTACGTCAACTCATCAGCCCATGTTCTCAGATCAGTAACGTCAAGGATACCCTCAATAGAGGTGCCCAATCACAGGTGGCCACATCTCGCTGCACTCACTTTGGCAAATCCTGACTTTCTCAAACCTCGATCTGTCGACATTATCATTGGGGCAGACACATATAGACAAATCATAAGGCCAAACATCATCAAGGGCTCTCCATTCGCTCCGATCGCTCAACTCTCAGTCTTCGGATGGCTTGTACTTGGACCAATTACTTCTTCCACTACACTCACTCAGTCATCTCACCATACATCACTTGTACAAGAGGACGAATCGCCGGTACGTGATCTATTGGAGAAATTTTGGATTCAAGAGGAGCTTCCCAAAGAAACTCAATCAAAACTCACCTCTGAAGAGCAAGAGTGCGAAGACCATTTCAAATCAACACACTCAAGGGATTCAACTGGACGATACATCGTGCGTATCCCTCTCAAATCACCATCCAGCTTGTTGGGCAACTCGTATCACTCAGCGCGTGCATGCTTGAAACGCACACTCATCAAATTCACCAAGAACGATGAGTATCGTGAACTCTATCAAGCATTCATGTCAGAATATGAAAACCTCACTCATATGGTAAGAGCACCATCAATTTCATCTGATAATAATTCAATCTTTTATCTTCCTCACCATGGAGTACTCAGGCCCGACAGCAAAACAACCAAGCTAAGAGTTGTCTTCAATGGCTCATGCGCAACAATATCTGGGCACTCACTCAATGACCTCATGCACACCGGGCAGAATCTCTTACTCAACATCTCAGACGTGCTGCTGTGGATTCGATAACACAATTACATCTTCGCCACAGACATTACAAAAATGTACAGGCAAATCCGAGTCCACGAAGACGATCAAGATCTCCAACGCATTCTGTGGGTGGACGAGAAAGGAAAGGAAACATCATTCAAACTCACGACAGTCACATACGGAACGAAGGCTGCACCGTTTCTGGCTATCCGAGCATTGCTACAGCTGACCGAAGATGAAGGGCATCGCTTCCCATTGGCTGTACCATCTATCACTCATGCACGATATGTCGATGACATCTTTGGCGGCGCAGACACAGGTGAGCAACTCATCAAAATTGCACAACACCTTAAAGACCTGTGTCACGCGGGAGACTTTCCACTCGCCAAGTGGCATTCTACATATCCTGCATTACTCGAGGCAATTTCTCCCAACTCACGAGCTGACAGCTCAACAATCTCACTCGACGACTGCCATACCAAAATTCTCGGATTGCAATGGAACAGCTTCCAAGATAACTTCACATTTGTATCAAAGCAAATTTCAATCTCTGTCCCAACGAAACGACTCATTCGCTCAGAGGTCTCTCAAATATTTGATCCACACGGTTTCCTCTCACCAGTCATAATTCGCGCGAAAATGCTTTTGCAAGAGTTGAGGCTGTACAAACTCAGTTGGGACGATCCACTGCCACATCAAATCATATCTCGTTGGAACACCATCAGAGAAGAACTCACAAGCCTGGCCAGGCTCTCTATTCCTAGGTGGTTCAACACCTACTCCAACTCTACCGTGGAACTACACGGATTCTCTGATGCTTCTCAACTCGCCATGGCAGCGGTAATTTACATTACCGTAACTTCACCGTCCACAAACCTCAAAGTGTCGACACTCGTGTGCTCCAAAACTAAGGTAGCACCACTCAAGAAACTCACAATCCCAAAACTCGAACTCACAGCCGCATTAATACTGGCAAAGCTTGCCAAGTATGTTCAAGCAACTCTTCAACTCAACATTGCATCTACTCATCTGTGGACGGACTCTCAAGTGACACTTATATGGATCAATGCTCAAGCCTCACGCTGGAAGGAGTACGTCAGGAATAGTGTTACTGAAATTCAAGAACTGACCTCTCAAGCAAATTGGAGACACGTTCTAGGTACCTCGAACCCAGCTGATTGTGCATCTCGAGGCCTTACAACATCACAGCTTGAACGGCATCAGCTATGGTGGACGGGACCACCATGGCTCACTCAACCCAGTGACTCATGGCCATCACAATCAACTGTACTGGACAACTCAACTGAATTAGAAGCTCGTCCAGGAACTTCGACATTACTCAACATTCAAGAAATCAAATACCACTGGGACCTCATATACAAATTCTCCACTCTTATAAAACTCTTTCGCATTACCTCAGCTTGTTTCAGATTCATTTCAAGGCTAAGGAAATTGCCTGTCTCATTGCCACTCACTTCACTTACACCAAAGGATTTGGAACTGGCCCGCATCTTCTGGATAAAGGCCACACAGGCACTCTACTACAAGCACGAATTTAAGGTCATCAGCTCAAATTCAATTCTACCCTCGTCGCACGTTTTCAGTCAACTCACCGCCTTCATCGACGAACAAGGAGTCATACGAGTGGGAGGCAGACTTCGTAACGCTCATATCAATTACGAAGGTAAACACCCTGCAATCTTGCCTCGTCACTCACGTCTGTCCGATTTGATTATAGACCATTCACATAAACACACTCTTCATGGAGGAACTCAACTCACATCAGACAGACCTACTGGATCATCGGAGGTCGAGCTCCAGTAAAATCTCACATTCTGCGGTGTGTGGTGTGTGCTCGACAAAGGGGGATCCGTGCCCATCAGCTGATGGGCTAACTACCTCTTTCTAGAGTCACACCCTCACTACCATTCACCAACACTGGAATTGATTATGCTGGTCCAATCACACTCAAGACGTGGAAAGGGCGAGGAGCAAAAACACAAACGGGCTGGATTTGCGTTTTTGTGTGCATGACAACGTCAGCTGTCCATCTAGAACTTGTGACAGACTACTCATCAGAAGGATTCATTGCAACGTACCGGCGTTTCACATCCAGACGAGGAATTCCACACAACATCTATTCGGATCGTGGAACCAACTTCGTCGGTGCGGACACTACACTCAAGAGTATGTTCACTCAAGGCTCAAAACAAAATCAACAACTGGCTTCTTTGTTTGTCAACGACAACACCACATGGTGCGTCAATCCACCAGCGGCACCACATATGGGAGGAAAATGGGAAGCGGTTGTAAAATTCATCAAGTACCATCTGCGACGGACCGTTCATGAGACTGTTCTCACATATGAGGAGTTTAGCACTCTTCTCACTCAAATCGAAGCCACGCTTAACTCAAGACCACTCGAGCCCCCCAGCGATGACCCTGAGGACCTTTCAACACTCACCCCAGCTCATTTTCTCATCGGAAAACCGTTGACAACCTTGCCTGAACCGTCTCTGGAACACTCATCACTCGCACCATCAGCGAGATGGCAACTCATCCAGAAGAAGATGCAACAATTCTGGTCTCAATGGTCCACTCACTATCTACAGCGTCAGCAAGCCATTTCAAAATGGCATCACCCATGCAATGACATCAAGGTCGGGGCATTGGTACTCATCACCGATGAACGGTTTCCCCCAAGCAAGTGGCCACTTGCTCGGGTACTCACTCTGCATCCTGGAAAGGACGGACTCACGAGGGTCGTGACCATCAAGACGGCAACCACCACTCTAATCAGGCCAATCGCAAAGTTGGCAGTTTTGTCTGTTTCAGGTTAACATCATCAACTCTGTTGCTGAAGGCGGGAGAATGTTTGGGAATGGCATAGTTCTTCACGCCGCCACACTCACTCTCACGGCAGCACCTACTGGGCAGTGTTGCGCGTCCCGGCGGTGATTATCTGAACGGAACGCGGGTTGGTGCCCGTGGAATACTGAAGCATTCAGCTCGTTGGAGTGCGCGGGTATTTCAAATGATTTCACAAAGTAAAATGTTCAGAAACTATTTGTATATTTTCTACGTAAACTGTTTCAAGTCTGCTGACAAGTTTGATCTGATCTTTTACAAAAATAACGCCTCGCTTGTCACCTCCGAGTCCCTACTCCTTTAAGTTTGCAGTCTTCCTCGGACTCCCTCTCCGGATCCTTTCGCCCAATCAAGACGGTGTCATCCCTCTAGCTTCGTTAGTGGGCTGTCCTTCGCCCTTCCTTCATGCTTCCTCCCACTCTCCTCTGTTGATCAAGGTACGCTTCCCAAGTACATAGGGGTAGTACATAGGCTACGTACGGTATATACATATCTCGCAGGTAAGTAAGCGCAACCCTCGAGGTCAAGACGACGTCACTCGGAGAAAGTTTATGGCTTTATGACTTTCAGCCTTCCTCGACCGGAGTTTTTACCCTAACAGGACGTCGACAATTATTGAAAGGGAGGACAGAATTTTAAGTACTTTTACGAGACGAGCCGCTGCCGGCTCGACGAAACTTGGCACGCAGATGTGCAAAGGAAAAAGTAAAGCTATTTACTACCCTCGCCTGATCTAACGGTAACTTGAAACATTCAAAACTAGCAAGGAAAACCCCCCTAAGAAGCACAACGCGCTCTACAATAAACTCTTCCTTGTCCTCCGTTTCACATTTGCTTAAGATCTTAATGTTCCGTTCGCTTTGAATCTATATATATTATTCCTATCTTCCAATACAAAAGGATTTTGAATCTCGCTCTACATCTAGCTTCGATATCTTTATGACTTATAGCTAACTTCATATAATATATGGATTAACACCAGCGGATAACGCAACAGCAGCTGAACGAGCGGTTGATCGACAATCGATGAACATCGATCAATCGATACTCACCATCGAACGCTCAGCCAATCACCGCGTAACACGTGAACCTAACAGCCAACCAGAAACCAGCGACGCTGCTCTCGAAGAACCGAGAAGAAGCGTGAGCGGAAGTCCGCCATATTCTCACTCTTGTGTGAAATCTCGTTGCAAGCGAAGCCTCGTGTACGCGTCGCGTATCTTTTTGTGTCCATTGTGCAACCAGTATACACATTCTGTATTCAATTCAATCACCTTAAAAACACACTCATTCTTTGAACACTCACACTCACAATCTAAACACTCAGTCCCCAATTAATATAATTGCAGTGAACGCCACGTGGCGAACCACCTCGTGGCCCTAATCATATTTTTACATTCACTCATAAATTCAATCGGCACCGGATTTAATACAAATCGCGTGTGCAGTTCACTCATTTACATTCACTCATTTACACTCACCACGAGTATTCGTTCTTGTTTTAATAAATCATTGACAAAGTGTTTTACCGCAAAAAGTGTCCACTCAAGTGTTACAATCATTTTCAACCAGTCTAAGAATCCTCTTCTCCACTCATCTCAAGCGCAAACAATGTTTTAAGATAGAATGATATAAGCAGTAAGCATTGATAAGAACATGAAATATGATTGCGATGAGCGTTAATAATACAATATAATAAAGCAACAAGCGTAACAAGACAATATAATATGAATAGCAATTAGAATAGCAATACAAAATAATATGAAAGCAATTAGAATAGCAATACAAAATAATAGGTGAACGCAATACGCGTAGAAATACAAAATAATATGAATAACAATTAGAATAGTAATACAAAATAATAAGAAAGCAATTAGAATAGCAATACAAAATAATAGGTGAACGCAATACGCGTAGAAATACAAAATAATATGAATAGCAATTAGAATAGTAATACAAAATAATATGAATGGAGATGATACGCAGTATTTTAAATGATAATGTAAATTTCTTACGGTAGTTGCCGTTGAACACTGAATTTAAGGTTTTAAGCGGTGGCAATTTGTTGAAATTATACGTTGTAGTATCTAAGAGTACTTTCTGTATAACGAGATTCGACTATAGATTTCCGTAGAACGAGAACGAGCTCTCGCGGTTCCTCGTATTTATACTAGAGCTCTTACTTTTTGACCCGTCGGGTACCCGTCTACCCGAAACAACTTCATGTCATTGAATGTGATATTGTTCGATCATTTTTGGCTAACATCAAACTATGCCACAGACAATACAACATTCAATGACTTGAAGTGTTTCGGGTAGAGCTCTAATTTATACTAATTACAATCTTTTCGGCTTGAAGGGGGGTGCGCAGTACGCACCTTGACATATTTACGCATATGCGTCGCAGTAACATTTCCGGGGGTTTTATAAGGTTTATAATTATTAATATTTAATAAAAATTAGTGTTGTATTGTATTGTATTTACTCTGAGTTAACTTTTTTTAGGGTTCCATTATGGACCTTCAATAAAAAGCGCTGCCGCCCCTGGCGCTAGAGAGAGAGGGGGTGTCCCCAATGTATACCTTTTTCTTTCTATCGCCGTCTACATTTTCGCCTATTGCATGCTTCCTCCATGTTTATATGCTCTAAGGCGGACCCTGGTAAGCTCGAATGCAATCGAATCTCGAACGGCCACAATCGTTTGAGCTGAGTGTACTCCTTTGAATTACCACGTGCCATTAAAACTAACTTTGAACCTTTTTGTGCTTTCTTTTCACACTGAACCTGCGCAACCATTTTAATAATTACAACAAGATTCATTATGCAAAATATTTTTTGTTATTTTTTGATTCAGTATAAAAATTTTATTCTGTCGTTTGCTTTTCAGATTATAAAATGTCCACAATACAATCTTACAAAACTATCTAAGGGCGGTATTCTTAAACGTGTCTTAAGCAAATGCTTAAGATCATCTTCTAGAGGACGATCTTATTTCACATAAGACATCATGTATTTCTAAACGTTTCTTAAGATGATCTTAAGCATTTGCTTAGAATAAGCAATTGCTTAAGCACTTTCTTTATAAAGCATTTGCTTAAGACAATGCTCATTCACGTTCGGAAACTTTCGGAATAATTCTGTTAGAACAACCAATGAAAGAAGGATATTCATTGGTAGGCGACGGAGTAGGGATGCGAGATCACGTGCTGTAGTGATCGTCGAGCGTCACTTTTAAATTTCAAACACATTTCTGGTTACTGTCGTAAAAATGTCCGCAATTGCCGCAAATAAAGACGAAAAACGAGCTAAGCATTACACGGCAGTAGAAAAAAGTTATTTTTTGCAAATAATAGACAAGTACAAGCATGTAATAGAATCTAAAAAAAGCAATGTTATTACATTGCGGGACAAAAAATTGGCATGGTCATTGGACCTGTTAAGCTCATGCTTACCTGTTGCATTATCACTGAGGAGTTATTGAAATCCGCGCAAATATTGATTTGCGCGGATTTCCATAACTCCTCAGTGATAATGCAACAGGTAAGCATGAGCTTAACATGTTCAGGGCCAGATTCTCCAGAAATAAAAAGCACACATACTTATCATTTTGTGCTAATGTTCTTTTATTTTATAGATAAACATGCACCAACTCAAAAAACTGTGGACTAATTTAAAACATTCCCATCGAGAAATTTTAACAAGGGAAAAACAAAATAGGTTTGCTACTGGTGGAGGGCCAGAAATGCCCTTGTCAGAAGTTGACCCAGAGGTAGCAGCAATTGCACCAATGTTAATGATCAATGCGCCAGTTCCTTTTACATCTAATATGCTTGATCACGAATTAGAAGGTAAGTTCAGTTACCTATAGTTGTCAAATTTGATTATAAAATGTAATAAGAACTTGAGAGAGCAAAGAATAGTAACTTTTATAATACTGAATTTAGATGCAATAGAGAATACAACCGAATATCACAGTGAAAATTTCATGAACACAGTAACATATAACAATGACAGATTAATGGCAGAAGATAATAATCCATTGACTTCACGAGGTACAAATTTCTACGAACAACCCCAAAAAAGGCAAAAAGTCAAAGAAACTGAAGAGGAATTAAAAATAATAAGACTAAACAATATTATGGCACACGAAGAGAGAATGGCTAAGCTGAAAGAAGAGCATTTAAAAGAATATAATGAATTGGAGATAAAAGCTGCTTCAGCAAAAACTCAATTGGCTGAGTTGCTATTAGCAAAAAAGAAGGGTACTACATTAGACCATCTCTG
Source organism: Andrena minutula (assembly GCA_929113495.1). NCBI lineage: Eukaryota > Metazoa > Arthropoda > Insecta > Hymenoptera > Andrenidae > Andrena > Andrena minutula. Next base: position 45,834,546 of record OV815993.1, on the reverse strand, counting down.
TTTTAAGTACCTGTTGCATTGTCACTGACGAGTTATTGAAATCCTCGCAAATATTGGACCATGCCAATTCTTTGTCCTGCAATGTGGTAACATTGCTTTTTTTACATTCTATTACATGCCCTGATAACCACCCTGCCTGCAGTCTGTCAGTAGATGGACAGCAGGGTCTGACAAGGCAGGGTCTGCCGGCAGATGGACGGCAGATCCGCAGCAGACCCTGCCTTCAGATGGCGCTATTGGATGTGTCGGACTAGAGACACTATAATAAGAGTCTGGACACGAGTGACAGTCCGCCATGTTTGATCGAAAACCCACGAGAGAGAAGGAGATATTCACCATTTCACTCTTAACCACTCTTAACAACTCTTACGTTTATGGCGGTAACTCTTACAGCGCGAAGTTTGAACAGAAAAGAGTTAAGAATGAACTTTACTACATTAGAAATTTGTCTTCGCATTTGATCACCGACGTTGTCACAAACCGTGTTGAAATAAATTTAGCTTTGTTCAATTCCAAAAACCTCTTCGTTCTTTTTCTTGTTCCCAAATAGTTTCCTGTAGTTAGACAATTTACTTCCATTCTGTTTAATAAGTTTTATTGCGTTCTGAGTTAATTGATACAAGATATTTCGTTAATTTAACTTGATTCATACAAAATGGTTGGATGTGCAGCACCGTTTTGCAAAAACAGTTCAGAAAAGGGATACATTATGACTGTTTTTCCAAAATGTCCAGAACGTCGAGCTTTATGGCTACGAAATATTCCTTACGAAAATTGGACACCAAAGGAAAATTCTCGCCTCTGTGAGGTAAACCTATTTTTATGTGACAATCATGATTAAATTGTAAAATTGCACAATTGCTTATATCATAGGTACACTTTAGTGTAGAAATGTTGGAAGCACATGTAGCTGACCAAAAATGGAAATTAAAACCAAACGCTGTGCCAACAATATTTGGATTTAATATAAAGAAAACTGTAAGGGAGAATGAAACAGAAATACCACAAGTATCACCCGAAGTATTTATCGAACCGTTTTTGTACAAAAAATTCACAAAGAATTACCTATTTTTTACCTTTTTCCTGATCCCTTATGTTTTAATGTATAAAATGATTTTTTAGATTATAAATTATATTTCTGTGCCCAGTACATCAGTCGCATGTTTTTCACCTGAAGATATATCTGATAAAAATAAAAAATATCAACATGTAAGAACAAAAAAGATTGTTCGAAGAGAACAATTATCATTGATACAAATGAAAAAAAAAATTAAATCTCTGAGAAAGACAATACAGAAACAGGAAGATAAAATTAATACTAATAAGTACAAAAAAGCTTTAACTTCAGTTTTTACGGAAGATCAAATTAAAGCTCTCTTTACAAAAAGTCATAATGTTCGAAATTGGTCAAATGAGACAATCAAACGTGCTTTACATCTTAAATTTGTTTGTGGGGCTAATGGCTATGAAGAAATTATTCGCCAAGGAATACCTCTCCCCTGTTTACGAACATTGAGACGCAGATTGGAATATTGTAAATTTACCCCTGGGATCTCAGATCAAATGTTTCAATTTTTAAAACAAAAAAAAACCTCATTTAAAGAAGAAACTGATTACGAGTGTGGATTAGTTTTTGATGAAATGGCCATTATGTCAAAAAAGAGTTACGATCCTTCAACCGAACGGCTTATCGGTGATATAACATTCCCCCATGAAAATGGTAATGCAACGCATGCCCTAGTTTTTATGCTTGTTGGCATAGCTATAGTCGTGTTCAGATTTATTGGCCGGTGAGTTCGGTTTCTCGAGCAGCGCGCAAGGAGAAATCAGCCACCACCACCTGACGATCGTGGATTGGCAGTTGAAGTTCCTTAGGATCTTGGTGAGAAGCTAGAGAAAAGTAGCACCGAGGCAAGCAGCAGGTGGTGGGAGAATACCCTTCAGGAAACTCACCGGCCAATAAATCAGAACACGACTATAGTAGGTGGAAGCATGTCGTGGGATACCATTTCACAGGAAATAGTTTTAATTCTAAAACTTTGAAGGAAATTATTTTTAACATAATCGACAAAACTGAGAGCATTGGCTTACATGTCAATTTTATTACGTCTGACATGGGTTCTGGCAATATTGGGCTGTGGAAGTTATTAGGCGTAAGTACTGGGAGATTCAGTAAAATAAAAAATTCTATTGTACATCCGTTTGACTCCAGTCGATGTTTGTACATAATTGCAGATCCGCCTCATCTTTTAAAAAATATTAAGCAGGCGTTAATTAGCAATCATATAATTACAATTCCTGATAGTATAGTTTGTAAATATAATTTACCTTCAAATAAGATAGAATTAAGACATTTCAACGAACTGATGAGTATTCAAGAAAATTGCGAATTATTATTAACGCCTAAATTACAAAGGGATGACATTAATTCCACGAATACTTTCAATAAAATGAAAGTAGGCAAAGCTACAAATTTTTTTTCGAATGACGTGAGTAGCTCATTACAGTTATTAGCAACTTGCAAGAATATACCGGAATATCGTAGTACTGCATGGTTTGTTACGATTGTTCGTAAATGGTTTGCTATCATGACATCAAGAACTTGTAAATTAGCACTTGGTATAAAACATGCAAATATGTATAATAATAGTATTAGTTTTCTGCATGAAGTTATTGATATCTTTACAGAAATAAAAATAGGGAATGGTGAATTTAAACCAGTACAAAGAGGTATAATGATTAGCACTACATCAGTCATTAATTTAACCGAATATTTAATTAAGACGAGAAAATTTTCATTTATTTTAACTTCTAGATTTAGTCAAGATTGCGTAGAAAATTTATTTTCTCAAATAAGAAGAAAAAACGTCATACCTAATCCGTTACAGTTCTCAAATAATTTAAAATTAGTTTCTATAGCTTTGTATATGAAGCATGTAACCAATGGTAATTATGAAAAAGATGACCGGGAATTTTTATCAGGATTTCTTGAATACATATCGGTAAAAAAATTGGAAAAAAGCAAAGCCATAATGCTAGATAATATACCAAGTACAAGTACTAATAAAGTATCTGAATTAAATAATAATTTTACTGATATAAAATTGACAACTCTGGAATTAAATTCTTTATATAATATTGCTGGATATATTTTAAATTCTATCATAAAGACGTGTAAAGTGTGTAATAGTTGTTTAAAGACAATAGGATCAAAGACCCCATTACAACATTCGATTGCAAGATTTGTACAATTTAAAGCGTACATCACAAATTCTTTGTTTTATGTCAATGAAAATACGTTTAAAATATTTTTAAGATTAGAAAAAATATTCCGATATTATTCTAAATTTTTCTGTAATTTAAAAGATATTAATTTAAGATTATTTTTAATTGCAAAATGTAGACATATAAATGCAGAACACATATTGAAGTGTCACGATTTGTTTACTAAAATTATGAAAAGGTTTATAGTGTTTAGATTAAGGATTTTTAATAAGAGAGGTGTAAATCATGTTAACAAAATGTATGGTAGCAAATCCATGGCAATGCATTGCGCATTTAAATAAATTAAAAAAATGTATATCAAATAGAACACAAGATTTGGTTTTTTACTATATATCTTCATTATCTTGGTATAATTGACAGATTTAAAAATCAGCGGGAATAGATGAAAAATGGCGGGCCAATCAAAAACCCAAATGCACATTTTCAGATTAATAGATAGTAAAATATCGCCATAAACGTAAGAGTTGTTAAGAGTGGTTAAGAGTGAAATGGTGAATATCTCTTTCTCTCTCGTGGGTTTTCGATCAAACATGGCGGACCAATCAAAAAGTGGCCCCCTCGTGTCCAGACTCTTATTATAGTGTCTCTATGTCAGGCGGGCGGCAGGATCTGCCGCGGATCTGCCGTGGATCTGCCGGCAGACCCTGCCACGCAGACTCTGCCGGCAGATCCGTAGTCGAATGCGGACGTAGACTGCACCGCAGCTGCCGGCAGATCCTGCCGCCAGATCTGGTTATCAGGGTGTAATTTACATACAGTTAATAAGTTTAATACACAATAATAATAAATAAGTTGTCAAGATTTTACTCTCCATTCAAGGGGAACAATAAGTCAGAGTGAAAATCGAGTGAAGCGCGAGAAATGTCTCGGTAAAGAGCGGGCACGGACAGATCGGGCGTTTCGGGCGGGCATGGACGAGCTGGACAGCCGCGGGTTCTTCGGGCTAGTAACGATTCAAGTGCAGGTGGGTCGGGTACACCGATGTTACGTGAGGGTGTTAATTTTAAAAGAGACCGAGCGGTTGAGTCTGATTTACTCACGTAACGCTTAACGAATTTAAAGAGATTTTATAATTTTGACATACGCAAAAATCAGGATTATTTTGGGGCGCGGCTTTTGTCTACAACCTATACAGGTTGTCCAATCGGGATGTGGTACCTTGGTGAAAGTGGTTCGAAACAAAATGAGACGGATTTAAGTAAAATATTACCATGTATTACAAATAATAAGCAAAAGGAAAATTTTAGAAGGGTGGTACAAAAATTGGGAAGATTACATGGATTTGTGTTATGCAAATATAATGTATAAAAAGTCCAATTACGATGTATAAATTTCTACGCATGGTTATAAGGATTCAATTCAGTCGCAATTGAATGTAAACGACAACGTTGTATGGTGAACAAATAACGGATCAACAATAATTGATCGAGGGAAACCCCATAACCCACTAAGTGGTTGGATCAATAATCGTGTCTATTGTTGTTAATTTTGTACATTCGCTCGAGTTATTTGTATAATTAATTTGGTTACAATTTACACTACGCGAAACAAGCCAATTTTTAAAACGCGTCACATGCCGAAGGGAAAGTAGCAGCTAATTGAGGGAAAACCCATAACCCACTAAGTGGTTGAATCGGCTGCCGCTTCCGTACAATACCATGAATAGATGGAATCACTCACCAACTCTGTTCAAGAGATTGCTAATTCGTATTTTCAAGTCTGTCTCACTCTGGCTCTGTATGACCTGGAGGGTCCCGCGTCTAAGATGGTGAAGCGCAGGAGTGTCGCACAACACACACGATTGTCAAAATAGTTCACTATATATTATAATTAAGCGCGAGAATATTAATATTTGGCTAAATAAAACGGTGTTAAAACAAATAATATATAAACGCAAAAGTATTGTTGAAAAACGCAAGAATATACAAGTCTCTACGGGGACTGAGTCCTTCCACGCACTATGTGATAATCGGGAACTCCGGCTCAAGACTATTTTATCGAATAGTAACGTTCCTCGGACAGATCGACCACGCACTAGCCGACTGTGTCGAGCGTTCGCAGGGCAGGCCCGAGCACTTGGGACTTTGAACAAAGAGAGTCAAATTGCTGAGCATGCATTTCGTACACACGGGCCCAACCGTCGTCACCCCGGACCGTTCCGAGCCTCGCAGTGCTTAGGGTTTTGAATGTTATCACATCCGGCGTTCCAAGAACGTTGATGCTGACGAAAGGTTTTCTTATGGAAGTAACGCAGTGGCGTAACAATCATAAATCGGTTATTATACTATATCAGATCATTGACAACTGATCGAGGGAAATTCCCATAACACGCTAAGCGGTTGGATCAGATGTCAATGATTCTGTAATAAAATTTTAACGAGGAAGAAAGGAAAGAAAAACCGAATATAAAGTAGTCCACTACAATGCCTCGGAAGGCTTATCACAACGCGCATTCCAAGAACGTCGACAGCGTTGAAAGATCGTTGACAATAATCTTTCATGAGAATATACCGTGGCGTGACAAGCTTCAAACAGAATTAAATCAGAAATAAGTCAAGCACTATTAAGAATATCTACAGATAATCGACTATTGATTGAGGGAGATTCCCATAACACGCTAAGCGGTTGGATCAATAGAGAACATCTGCGAAATGACTATAAAAATTAGTAGAATTTAGAAATGAATTTGGAAAAATGTAACCGGCACGTAACACCCCTCCCCCCTTGGAATCATCGTCCCCGATGATAGTTAGGCGTAAGGACATTTGGAGTGCCGTGTGTAATTTAAAAAAACGTGGAATAGCTGCTTGTCACGCCTTCGGGATATCGCGCTCGTTCCCCCGACATGAATTTCGATTCGATGGTTGTGCGGATCGCCACGCGGGGCGGAGTACACGCAATCTATAAAAGGGCGTCCTATATTTACGCAACCCTCTAGGTCCATCATTGTTATGGTAGCGCTGTTTCTGATGAGGCCACAGACGTCCTCATCTGTTACTCCCTGGTTGTCCCTGCACGTCAACTCCCTGAGTGATGTCATGTCCTTGAGGAACTGGGTACCGACGTCCGGGTATAATAAACTAATTTGTAGTTCGATGCAATGGGTCAGACCGTTGAGTGACTCGAGGCTAAACTGCCCTCTAATGTTGGTGCATCCAGAAATGTCCAATTTTTTTAAATGCTTCATATGCCGACCCACTTCGCCGATGAAGGTGCTGTCCACCCAGCCACAGAATGCAACCCCGAGCTCAGTGACCAGAGGGTAACGGGATGGAAGGCTGACTGCCATCTCAACAGGACCAAGAGCGAATTCAAAGAAATCCGCTTCCTCCTGTTGTTCGGTTTCCTCATCTTCCTCCCGCGGTTCTCCGCCCCCAGACCGGGGGTTGCATCCCACGAGTTCCATCGACTCCATGGATCGGGGTAGTGTGGTGCTTTCGATTAATTTCTGCAAAATATTATTTTGAAAATTCTTGGGTCTAAATAGACAAAGGTGTGACAGGGATTTGAACCGTGAAATGACTGCAGCAATATGCTCTCCTCTAGCCGTACAGTCTTTTAATTCTAATTTTACTAGATCCCGTGTCATATGTAGCATGGATCTTCCAGAAAAATCGGTGCCCTTAGCGCTGAAACATTGCAAACCCTGGTTAGCCTCAAGAACCTTTCCCAGCTCAATGTCACTGCAATTCGTACATTGTCCAATTGACAGGTTCCTCAGGGAGGTGACGCTCGTCGCCAGCTCTCGAAAAGCTGATGGTCGAGCATTAACGGCAGTTACATCCAGCTCTTCCAGTGCGGGACAGTTCTTACAGATTAAAGCCAACAGTTGAGGACGCAGATCCTCAGCGGTTAATTCGTCTTCTATAACAATGCCTTTTAAGTAAGGGGCACATCGCGTCAACACCCAGTAGAAGGCTTCTGTTGTAATACGCCTCCATCCCTGCATCCCAGGCCATCTCCAATCGTCGAGATCAAGACGCTGTATTTTCCGGAAGGAATCATGTACCCCCGCTCTCCAAGTTCTCGATACCCGTTCCATACGGGCGCGATCGGCGAATGGCAGGAACGCTGCCATACGTGAGATCACCTCCACCGGCAAGAGCGCAGAGTAGACCGGCTCGTACCCTGGGAACGGATTGTCCTTCTCAGGGGCGGAAACAAACGGCCCAACACCTGTAGATGGAAGATTAAAGCCATGCCAGGCGTCAGCGACCAAGACTCGTACTTTCCTTTTATGAAGGATGATTGGCTGAGTAAGGGCGCTCCTCGCCACCCTAGCTGCTTGCTGCGGGGTGTTGAAGGTGACGAATGCCACGTTTCCGTTAGGCTGAACCCTTAGCACTGCCTGCTCGGCGCCATGTGGACCAAAGAGTTTTAAAAGGTCCTTTTGCTTTGTGAACCGCGCAAGGCGGCACACAAAGATCCTCCTGGATGTCCCGTGGTCGTTGCTGACAGGTTCTGACATTGCTATGAGACTGATAAACAAACAATAGGAGTAGTACAACACAAAAAAAAAAAAAAACAAAGAACTATGCGATTATTGATCGAGGGTTTCCCCGTAACGCTTAATGGTTAGATCAATCATTGTCCCTGTATTCATTGGCTAATTCACTATTGCCCGCTGGCATGGTAATGACGATGTGGTGGTAGCCGGTTTCGGTGGAACCCCGCGTATTCCCTCCTCTAGAACGTCTGCCGTCTCAGATGAAGTGCTCGGCTTCCTCTTTTTGCAGCTCCAGGTTGGTAACAATTTCCAAAGAATCCCTCTCATACAATACAACACCAGTCCCAGGGCGAAGACGGATGATAGCGTTAGTCCGCCATGTAGTAAATGATTGTTGAAATTTTTATTACGGTGGTGTCGTCCTATCTCATCAAGTTTTTCCTCTATTTCAGACATGGTGTCTTCCACGATTGGAGCACTTACATGTTTAGTATCCAATGGGCGAATATCATGATATTTGTGAATTTGGGGTAGAAGTTCCGAAACATTCAATAGTAAATTTGGCTGATAGAGGTACTGTTCTTTACTTTCCAAATGTTGAATTCCGACTAGGGTCACATAAGTGGTTTTCGCGATGCATCCCGGTCTAAGATGCAAAATTCCAGTGCCTTCCATGGTTATTAGATCGTCTTTCATTCCGCTACATATGATTTGCACTGATTCTGGTGTCTCCAAGGAATATAACCATCCCTGTGTTGATTTTAGTCGCGCCCAGAATGGAGTGTGCTGCGGTCGTATACGCACATCGCAGTGCTTAAACACTTGAATGGTTGGTCGCAATAATAGCGATACCTCACAAGCGTCAGTGGACGAGACCTCAAACAATGGTTGGTTCAATGGGCAAAGGTGCGCGTAAGAAGTTCTGTGGCAGCTATTAATATATAATTCATCTGCATTAAAGTAGAACCGATGATCATCACTTATCGCCAGATATGGGAACTTCGGATGTACATAGCTTGATCCTGTCGAATTTCGAGTAAATTTTTGTGGGATAGGCCAAGAATACGAGCGGTAAAGGTGGTACAATACTCCATCTACCAAAGGCAGGTGTAGTACTAATAATAGCCTGCCATTATGGTGTCCAATTTTTATACTAGACAACCTAATTAATTCCTCCATTCCTTGATATCCTTGAGGCATCGGGAGATCGTATGAAGTTTGTGTGCTTCTAATGTCCGTTATTATGCGGCGAAATTTTGATCTATCTAAAATCAAGCCGTGTACCTCACCTGCTCTTGCGGCGTATATTGCAGCAAGAAATTTCTCGGTTACTTTTATATATTGATCCAAAGACAGTTCCAAGGAATGAGCGTAATGTGACAGCCAATATGTCACCCGAGTGTAATTCAGAAGTTCATTTACATCTTTTACTGCTGCAGAGAGCTGATTGATTTGAATTCTGTTTTCATTCATCAATTTTGTGTTTCGATCCAATGCTTCATGGAATTTATGGAGCCTACTGGTAATAATGTGAGTTTGATTCTTTATAACTTGTGTTATCTCGTGCTGTTCCTGATATAATTTATCAATTTCCGAATTAAAATATTCTGCGTCTTCTGTTGTTAGTGTACCAAAGAGCGTGTGGCTCAACGATCCGATGAACCCAAAAGGAACACTTCTCCGCACGATAGTCCTGGGATTGTGAAATTCTTCCGGAACTTGAATCGCCGAAAGTAGCTCCCGTAGTTCCAAACGCAACGCCAAAGCTTCTTCTATTCTCCCATTGAGATAAATCCTACGTAAGATGCTGTCGCATTGATTTGCCATCAGCAGAGAGATGCAGTAGTTGTATGTTTCATTTAACCTCTTATAGTCTGTTGGAAATTGAGTTTCTAATTTATGGGTGTCGAGGAAAATAATGACTCGCCAATCAGCGGTCACCAGTCTCATAGTGTGTAGTCTTTCAAAATACAATCCAGGGCTAGCACCAATTCTTGAAATCTCGTACGTTTTCCGATTTTCTCCAAGTCTCGTTGTGATCCAGGTCATCAGAGAGAGGAGCGTGGCCAACTTCATTATGCTTGATTCCGTTCAATTCTATTCGATTCGATTTTTCGATCAGATCGGAAACTAAGGCCTAATTATTTTGGTGGTGTAGTAATAATTTATCAGCATGCTTTACAAATCGTTCGCCAGATTTCTTTTGTAATATAATGTTATTCTTTTCCAAAATTCCAACAATTTTATAAGGACCATGATATCGACTGCTGTTACGTGCCGGTTACTTTTTCCAAATTCATTTCTAAATTTTACTAATTTTTACAGTCATTTCGCAGATGTTCTCTATTGATCCAACCGCTTAGCGTGTTATGGGAATTTCCCTCGATCAATAGTCGATTATCTGTAGATATTCTTAATAGTGTTTGACTTATTTCTGATTTAATTCTGTTTGAAGCTTGTCACGCCACGGTATATTCTCATGAAAGATTATTGTCAACGATCTTTCAACGCTGTCGACGTTCTTGGAATGCGCGTTGTGATAAGCCTTCCGAGGCATTGTAGTAGACTACTTTATATTCGGTTCTTCTTTCCTTTCTTCCTCGTTAAAATTTTATTACAGAATCATTGACATCTGATCCAACCGCTTAGCGTGTTATGGGAATTTCCCTCGATCAGTTGTCAATGATCTGATATAGTATAATAACCGATTTATAATTGTTACGCCACTGCGTTACTTCCATAAGAAAACCTTTCGTCAGCATCAACGTTCTTGGAACGCCGGATGTGATAACATTCAAAACCCTAAGCACTGCGAGGCTGGGAACGGTCCGGGGTGACGACGGTTGGGCCCGTGTGTACGAAATGCATGCTCAGCAATTTGACTCTCTTTGTTCAAAGTCCCAAGTGCTCGGGGCTGCCCTGCGAACGCTCGACACAGTCGGCTGTTAAGTCGCATAGTGCGTGGTCGATCTGTCCGAGGGACATCGCTATTATTATTAATAAGCGCTTGAGCTAGGGTTCCATCGTGCAATAATAACGTGGAAAGACTCAGTTCCCTCGTAGTTACTACATAATTACTTATCATTTTATTCAAAATTTACCATTTTACGACAGTCGGCTGTTAAGTCGCATAGTGCGTGGTCGATCTGTCCGAGGGACATCGCTATTATTATTAATAAGCGCTTGAGCTAGGGTTCCATCGTGCAATAATAACGTGGAAAGACTCAGTTCCCTCGTAGTTACTACATAATTACTTATCATTTTATTCAAAATTTACCATTTTACGACAGTCGGCTGTTAAGTCGCATAGTGCGTGGTCGATCTGTCCGAGGGACATTACTATTCGATAAAATAGTCTTGAGCCGGAGTTCCCGATTATCACATAGTGCGTGGAAGGACTCAGTCCCCGTAGAGACTTGTATATTCTTGCGTTTTTCAATAATACTTTTGCGTTTATATATTATTTGTTTTAACACCGTTTTATTTAGCCAAATATTAATATTCTCGCGCTTAATTATAATATATAGTGAACTATTTTGACAATCGTGTGTGTTGTGCGACACTCCTGCGCTTCACCATCTTAGACGCGGGACCCTCCAGGTCGTACAGAGCCAGAGCCAGAGAGAGAGAGAGAGAGAGAGAGAGAACTTGAAAGTAAGCCGCAGTACAAATTAACAATCTCTTGTACAGAGTTGGTGAGTGATTCGATCTGTCATGATATTGTACGGAGGCAGCAGCTGATTCAACCATTTAATTGGTTATGGGTTTTCCCTCAATTAGCTGCTACTTTCCCTTCGGCGTGTGACGCGTTTTAAAAATTGGCTTGTTTCGCGTAATGTAAATTATAACCAAATCAATTATACAAATAACTCGAGCGAATGTACAAAATTAACAACAATAGACACGATTATTGATCCAACCACTTAGTGGGTTATGGGGTTTCCCTCGATCAATTATTGTTGATCCGTTATTTGTTCACCATACAACGTTGTCGTTCACATTCAATTGCGACTGAATCAAATCCTTGTAAACGAGTCTAGGATTTTACATAATTTGACTTTTTATATATAATTTGGCGTAACACGAATCCATGTAATTTTCCCAATTTTGTACCACCTTTCAAAACTCCTTTATATATTTCTTTTTGTAATACATGGTATATTATTCCTTAATTTGTCTAATTTTGTTTCGAACCACCTTCACCAAAGTACCACATCCCGATTGGACAACCTGTATAGGTTGTAGACAAAAGCCGCGCCCCAAAATAATCCTGATTTTTGCGTATGTCAAAATGATAAAATCTCTTAAAATTCGTTAAGCGTTACGTGAGTAAATCAGACTCAACCGCTCGGTCTCTTTTAAAATTAACGCCCTCACGTAACACTGCCAAATTTTCCTTTCCTGACTTCTACCAAAACGCGTGCCATGTCGCCAATTTTACCTTGGAATGGTCGCGCCTTTTCATCGTAGTGTAATTTTGATTTATGTTTAGCCGATATCAAATTTTGTGCAGCCAAGGTCTGCATCTCGGTTAACCGCGTTAATAAATCTTGAAGATAACCGTTATACGTTGACAAGGACTCGTCTGTAGGGAACGCACTAGGACAGCGTGCTATTTCGCCAAATACTAATTCGTGTGGGGTAAAATTTGTTGCTTCGTGAACAGACGTGTTATACGAAAATATTGCAAATGGTACTATTTTATCCCAATCATCAAAATCATTTAGATAATGTTTTATATATTCAGTTAAAACTATATGACTACGCTCTAAAGCACCATTCGTTTGCGGACGGTACCCAGAAGTAGTTACATGATTAATTTTGAAAACTTTTGCCAGTTCTTTTAAAACTTTATTAATGAAACTAGTACCTTGATCAGTTAAAATTGCGCGTGGAGCCCCATATTGCAAAACCAAATGCGTGACCAGTGCGTGAGCTATAGTTTCTGCTTTTATATCCGGTACAGGAACTGCGATGCAGTATTTCGTAAGGTTATCCTGCATAGTCAAAATGTGTCGATTCCCACTAGGAGTCAATGGAAGAGGTCCCACAGTATCTAAGGATATTTTATCGAATGGTTTTAATGGGGTATCAGTTATAAGCATGGGTTCGCGAGTTCTTTTCCTAACAAGTTTGTTTTCCTGACAACTATTGCATGTTCTAATCAAATTTTGAATATCGTTACGCATCGATGGCCAATAAAATCTTTCCCGAATTCTTTGATATGTTTTAGTTACGCCCTTATGCCCTCCTATTAAGCTTTCATGTAATTCCGAAATGATTTTCGGACGGAGTTCTTCGGGCGGTACCTGTACGTTTCCGGTGCACAGTGTTATTTTGATATCGCTATCCGCAAAAATATTTAATAAGATACCAGCTAGTGTACCCTGCGGAAGTGTATCAGTAAATTCACCGGATTTCGAAATTCTAAAGGTTTTTATGCCTGATTGTAAAAGTGTATATTTTAAATTTTTCAAAGCATTACCTAATTTTGCGATGGAAGTATCATCATAATGCCTTTCCTTGATTACTACACTGAAAATTTTATATTTACCTCGCGGCGTAACGAGTACTTGGCCTTCTTTTGGCTTTGAATTTCGCAGATTTTCTATGCTTATGGCTCCTATATCTGCGAGCAACTTACTTATCGGAGTTACCAGTTCCACATCGGAAGAAATGAAATGAACATAATTTTCATGAATATTTGTTAAACTGTTTCGAGTAAATTTAATATTCTCCCCGCGTGCGCTTTTGGAGAAGGTCGGTGACGTTAATATGTCGGGAAGTATACTTTCTGTTATTTGGATTCCTGGTCGATACTGGTCAATTTTACTGTGGTCAATTGATTCAGGTGCAAGTGAACGTTTGGGGGTGGAAGGTAGATCAGGCACTGTTGTTCTTGATTTTGAATAAGGTGTAGATAATGCAAGCGGTCTATTTGACGGTAACGGGGTTGGTATCATGGATCTGCGCGGTGGACGGCGAATTAACGTATAGTCGAATCTTGAGGCAGTGTTTGGTTCTTCTTCCTCCTGTATGGATTCCAAAGGTCTCCCTAATTCGGATCTCGAAGTTACTACCTCGGTGCTTGTTGTTCCAGCATTACCTTGGCTTCGCGATTTATATTGTGCCCACAAGTCTTCTGCGCGTTTGTCCAGTTCTTCCCGGAATGAATTTTCTGCATCTAATTCTGATTCGTCGGATGAATTTTGAAGAATGTCGCTATGTTCCTGCAGCGATTTTTCGAAACGGTTAAAAGATTCCTGAAGTTCCGGAAGCCTAATAGGTTGAGAAGTGTCGAGCTGAATCTCGTTATCATCACTATCACCCGATGGAGGTGCAATGTCTGCAAAATCTTTGATAAATCGACGATAATATCCGGCTAGTCCAAGAAATTGTCGTACATTTTTCTGATTTTTAGGACGAGGAAAGTGTTTTACCGCTGTTAATTTCTTTGAATCTGGTCTTACTCCAGAACGACTAATAATATGGCCTAAATATGTGACTTCGGTTCTCAAAAATTCGCATTTATCTGGCTGAAGGGTTAATTTTGCATCATTTAATCGAGTAAACAGACGTCGAACTTTCTTTTCGTGTTCTTCCAAATTTTTCGCGTAAACAACAATGTCATCGAGGTAGACAAATACTTCCACACCCTGTAATCCGCGCAATACCTGATCCATCAGCCGTTGAAACGTCGCGGGAGCATTCTTAAGCCCTTCGGGCATACGAATATACTCGTAATGACCATTAGGAGTAGTAAAGGCTGTTTTAGCACGGTCTCGCGGATCCATTTCAATTTGTTGGAATCCACTAGCGAGATCAAAGGTGGAAAAGTATTTCGCTTCGCCTAAGTGATCTAGAATTTCTGTGATATTTGGAAGGGGATATGCGTCACCAATTGTTTTTTCATTGAGGTATCGAAAATCGATTACTATTCTCCACATTGGATTTCCCTCGGAATCGGGTTTCTTTGGTACTATCCAAATTGGTGAATTGTACGGAGAATTTGAAAGTGCAATAATTTTATCTGCCAATTTATTAGAAATTTGACGAGCTATTTCTTTTTGGTGGACTCGTGGAAACCGATATTGCCTAGTGTTAATGGGCAAGTCATCTATTGTAGGTATTCGATGTTGTATTAAAGGAGTAGATTCTAATTTGTCACCTGGTAGACGAAATCGTTCAGGAAATTCCTCGATTAATTTAATTACATGTGTAGCATGCAGAAAAGGCGGATGAGAGACGCTGACCATCGAGACGTTTCGCGGATACGCTTGTAGGCCGCCCGAGAGGAGAGACGTGCGGGCGCGGAAGCGCGTCTCGCGAGACCCGCGCTTGACAACGCGTTGTTGATTTCGGCGGCCGCGGATAGCAACGATCGGGTATAAATTAGAGGACCGCAAAGGCAAATTCTTCTTCGCTGCTTCGAGAGAGAGGACGAGGTACACACACGGCCGCTCTCGAATAGCTTAGGGACTCCGGCAGGAGAGTTCGGCGATAATACCTGGACGCCTGCTGGAGAAACTAGAGTCTGTTCCTGGACGCTCGACCGGTATGGAGAGTACGGCGATAATACCTGGACGCCTACTGGTCGAGAGAGTACAGAGCATCTCTTTAGAACTAGAGGAGAGTTCGGGAGAATATGCCTGGACGCCCGTTCGATATGGAGAGTACGGCGATAATACCTGGACGCCAATCGCACGGGAGAGTACAGATGGACCTCCTGGACGCCTCAGTACATTAGAGGGGAGAGTACGGGAGATTATTCCTGGACGCCTGTTCGGTATGGAGAGTACAGCGATCATACCTGGACGCCTACCGAACGAGGAGAGTACAGAGTAACTCCTGGACGCCTCTGTAGATTAGAACCGCGAAAGTACAAAGTCCCTTTCCTGAATACCCTATCGTTGAGAGAGGAGAGTACGGGAGATTATTCCTGGACGCCTGTTCGTTATGGAGAGTTCGGTGACAATACCTGGACGCCAATCGAACGGGAGAGTACAGAGTAACTCCTGGACGCCTCATTAGATTAAAATCATGTACCATATGCACCTCGTACATAATAACAATTGAAATTGTATAGATTCAGCGAGACACAATGTCTGATTTACGGAAATTTGTAGCCCCTTCCTTCCAACCAACCATGTACTCCCTCCTAATACGAATAAATTTCGTCTGTCCAGAAATTTTCCAAACTCATTACCAAATCCCGAGGCTACACATGTTCTTTTTCCTCGGCATTTAAATGATCTAAACGCAATTTTGATAAAATTCTGGTTACACGGTCTGTTGATACCGGTGACTCCTGCTGTTCAGAGTCAGAATCGAAGTATTCGCGTTCTTCAGGAAAGTTATGATATTCAAATGGTAAAATTTCTTGAGGCGGTATTTCTATTTCAATGTCCTTATCCAAGGTATTTATTGCGAGAACATGGCACACGTTATTTTGAACTTTTACCAGCGCTTCCCCAATATACATTCCATCTATTGTTTTAATCAATGGTAAATATCCTTCTTTCAAATTACAGTCGATGGTATCTATGGCGATTGCTTGTCGGGTACGACTACTAATACGATAAACACGTGGTGTACTATTTTTCTGAGGTGCTTCCTCTGGAGGAGCCTCGCCAATAAAATGGATTGGACGAATTGGTTGACTTTGCGTAACTATTGTATTGTGTGCAAAAGAAATTTCTGCTTTTTCTTGTCTCAAATAAGCTTTTCCTAAAATACCGTCGCTATGTATCGGAAAATTTGATCTTACTACATGAAATAGGACTGGTTGATCCAAAATTGATACTATTGTGGTTCCTAATGTTTCCATTCTCTCGTCCGTAATTCCTCTCATTTCAATAGAATCGCGTACGTCGACGGTTACATCCTCGTGCAATGCGCCTAATTTAATTACATTTATGTCTGCACCCGTATCAATCAAAAACGTTGCAGTTTTATATCGTAATTGTTTCGCGGTCAATTTTACAACAGGCGATTCGTCATTACAACCTAAATTTAATATTGATGATCCTTTTCCAGAAATCTTACTGTCGGACGACGTTCTGAGTTTTGATTGTTCGACGGGCGACGCTCGGGATTTTGGTAACTCGTCGTCGCGTCTGTTCGAAGAGTTACTCGGGAGTTTAAATCCGAATTATTTCGTGATTCAGATGAATTTTGACTCGGTGAATCCGATCGATTTTGATTTGTCAAATACGAAGAATTTTGGTTTGGCGAATACGGCCTGGACTCACGAAATCCTACAGAATTCCGCGAATCGGGATTTGAATTTCGGAAACTATTTTGAAAATTTGAATTTTTAGTTGTGACTTGCGTCGACTGGGGAATTGGACTCGTGCTCCGTGCCAATTGTGGAGCCGTCGGAGGTTGTGCGTACGGTGAATTTAACGGAAAACGCGGATCCTGTGGATACGGTGAATAATATGGTTGATAGGGCATTTGATAAAAAGGTGGATAAGGCATATAAGAATACGGGGGATAGGCAGGATACCCATGTTCGGGATATCTACTCGGTTCCGTATTACTTCGCGGTGATTTAAGAATCCCTGTCGGGAATTTTGAATAATCCGAATTTCCTGTCGCGTTTGGACTCGGACTTTGCGAACGAGAATCTCTGAAATTTTGATTTCGCGGATCGCGATTAGTGAATAAACTCTGGCGCGAAATACTTTGAATAGGGGAATCTGGACGGGAATTTAAACGAGAATCCTCTTGTCGTGAAAGAAACAGTCTATTTGTATCTCCGGTCGGTATTATTCCAGACCTCATTCGCGTCTCGACTCGCGTCGCATGCTTTACCGCGTCTTCTAAAGTTTTTGGATCACGAGCGTCTACGGCCCTGGCTATCTCGTCAGGCAAGCCCCGAATAAATGCTTCTAGCGCGCACTTCTTTATCGGGCGCAACATCTTATCCGCGTCCTCGCCATACGAGTCCTCCAGCGCGAGTCGCGCACCGCTAATCAAAATATTAAGTCGATCATAGAAATCATTTACGGTTTCGTTTCTGCGCATACGGATATTTTCAATTTCATGATGGTAATATGGATAATCTTTCCCGGGAGCAAATCTAGTTTTCAAATGTTTAATTAATTCATTTACGGTATTAAAAGTTTTTCCGAAAGTACTATCGCGCGCAGCTCCTTGTAATTTTCCTAGGACTGCCTTAACGAACGGGCCTTCCGATGCAGGTGGTACGAAAACTGCACCGTTTTGCACATCTTGTAAAAAATCTTTCAGAGGTATGTTTCTCCCGTTAAAGAAAGGAATATTCAGCGTCCCGTGCTGCAATGCAAAGCATTCCGCCATAGACGTCATCATTGCGTTCGTTACTGATAAATTCGCGGACGCGTTTCCCGACGCACTACCGGTTTCGTTGGGACTAGCGATTTTCAAATTAGTTCAGAGAATATACACAAAATATATAAATAAGCTGAAAATAAATTAGAAGGCGATATCACGGATTTCCTAAAACATTCAAGAAACAAAAATGTAAAGCATACCAATTAAATCACATATAAAAATTACATAGGCACTCTTTTATCTCGAACGTCTCAGAAAATACCACAACGGACGGGTTTTGACAAAAGCAGAATCCCACTTCTGACACCAGTTTAGCTGTTACGTGAGGGTGTTAATTTTAAAAGAGACCGAGCGGTTGAGTCTGATTTACTCACGTAACGCTTAACGAATTTAAAGAGATTTTATAATTTTGACATACGCAAAAATCAGGATTATTTTGGGGCGCGGCTTTTGTCTACAACCTATACAGGTTGTCCAATCGGGATGTGGTACCTTGGTGAAGGTGGTTCGAAACAAAATGAGACGGATTTAAGTAAAATATTACCATGTATTACAAATAATAAGCAAAAGGAAAATTTTAGAAGGGTGGTACAAAAATTGGGAAGATTACATGGATTTGTGTTATGCAAATATAATGTATAAAAAGTCCAATTACGATGTGTAAAATTCTACGCATGGTTATAAGGATTCAATTCAGTCGCAATTGAATGTAAACGACAACGTTGTATGGTGAACAAATAACGGATCAACAATAATTGATCGAGGGAAACCCCATAACCCACTAAGTGGTTGGATCAATAATCGTGTCTATTGTTGTTAATTTTGTACATTCGCTCGAGTTATTTGTATAATTAATTTGGTTACAATTTACACTACGCGAAACAAGCCAATTTTTAAAACGCGTCACACGCCGAAGGGAATGTAGCAGCTAATTGAGGGAAAACCCATAACCCACTAAGTGGTTGAATCGGCTGCCGCTTCCGTACAATACCATGAATAGATGGAATCACTCACCAACTCTGTTCAAGAGATTGCTAATTCGTATTTTCAAGTCTGTCTCACTCTGGCTCTGTATGACCTGGAGGGTCCCGCGTCTAAGATGGTGAAGCGCAGGAGTGTCGCACAACACACACGATTGTCAAAATAGTTCACTATATATTATAATTAAGCGCGAGAATATTAATATTTGGCTAAATAAAACGGTGTTAAAACAAATAATATATAAACGCAAAAGTATTGTTGAAAAACGCAAGAATATACAAGTCTCTACGGGGACTGAGTCCTTCCACGCACTATGTGATAATCGGGAACTCCGGCTCAAGACTATTTTATCGAATAGTAACGTTCCTCGGACAGATCGACCACGCACTAGCCGACTGTGTCGAGCGTTCGCAGGGCAGGCCCGAGCACTTGGGACTTTGAACAAAGAGAGTCAAATTGCTGAGCATGCATTTCGTACACACGGGCCCAACCGTCGTCACCCCGGACCGTTCCCAGCCTCGCAGTGCTTATGGTTTTGAATGTTATCACATCCGGCGTTCCAAGAACGTTGATGCTGACGAAAGGTTTTCTTATGGAAGTAACGCAGTGGCGTAACAATCATAAATCGGTTATTATACTATATCAGATCATTGACAACTGATCGAGGGAAATTCCCATAACACGCTAAGCGGTTGGATCAGATGTCAATGATTCTGTAATAAAATTTTAACGAGGAAGAAAGGAAAGAAAAACCGAATATAAAGTAGTCCACTACAATGCCTCGGAAGGCTTATCACAACGCGCATTCCAAGAACGTCGACAGCGTTGAAAGATCGTTGACAATAATCTTTCATGAGAATATACCGTGGCGTGACAGCTTCAAACAGAATTAAATCAGAAATAAGTCAAGCACTATTGAGAATATCTACAGATAATCGACTATTGATTGAGGGAGATTCCCATAACACGCTAAGCGGTTGGATCAATAGAGAACATCTGCGAAATGACTATAAAAATTAGTAGAATTTAGAAATGAATTTGGAAAAATGTAACCGGCACGTAACACCGAGATACAGTCGTGGACCGGGCGGGCCAAACCCGCCCATTGCAGAGCTCTAGTAAATATATGTGATTGCGTGAAGTTAGCTATAAGGCATAGAGATATCTGTGGCAGTCTCGCCACAGCGCCACCAGAGCGCACCACCGGACCCCAGCAGCTGGCGCACTCTCGCGAGAGGCGTAAGCAACTGCACCGGCCACGCGAGGTCTATAAGACGGAAGCGCGATCTTCGATTAGTAATAGCAATCCTGTACAGACCAACGTATAGAACGTGTACGGCACCAAGCGTGCCTCTGTTGTTTCCTTTTTGTTACGATCTCTACTCCGAGATTTAGGTGTAAAATATATACGCATTGTTTGATTACACAAGTGATTTTATTTCATATACATTCGTTGATTTACATTATCGCTAGGTAGCGACGGCGATAAATACAGATCCGAATATATCAAAGTTAGATGTAGAGCGAAATTCAAAATCCTTTTGTATTGAAAGATAGAGATAATATATATATATATATATATATATATATATATATATATATATAGATTCGAAGCGAACAGAACATCTGGAAGGTCTTAAGCAAATGTGAAACGGAGGACAAGGAAGAGTTTATTGTAGAGCGCGTTGTGCTTCTCGGGTGTTTTTTCCCTTGCTATTTTTGAACGTGTCCTTACAATGTTAGCCGCTGATACCTGAACTCGGAAGGCGTACGAAAACCTGGCATTGCATTCAATAACTTTCAAGTTACCGTTAGACCAGGCGAGGATAGTAAATAGCTTAACTTTTTCCTTTGCACATCTGTGTGCCAAATTTCGTCGAGTGAGCAGCTGCACGTGTCATAAAAGTACTTAAGGGAATAGACACGGGTAATGCAGCGCGCTGTATACCGACACAATCTGGCCCGAAGCATGGATCTGGGAAATTACGTTGTTTGTCCTTATATGAGGAGATTTTGGGCTGGGCGAGGTCTCATTCGAAAGATGAAGGTTCAGTGCAGCGCGCTATGGTCATGGTTCGACGAGATTGTGTCGATATCTAATAATATGAGTGATCAAAGTAGAGCAAAAGTCGACAAAATACACTCGCAAGAATCCAAGTATTTTTAGGTCACTAAAAGAGTTTTGTGACTCAAACGATGACCATAGCGCGCTGCATTGAACCTTCCTCTTTCGAATGAGACCTCACTCAGCCCGAAATCTGATCATATAAGGACAAACAACGTAATTTCCCAGATCCATGTTTCGGGCCAGATTTTGTCGCTATGCAGCGCGCTGCATTACCCATGTCACGTGGCGTGTTTACCTCCTTAAGTATTTTTAGATCATTAAAAGAGTTTTGTGACTCAAATGGTGAGCAGAGCGCTCCGCATTGAACCTTCCTCTTTCGAATGACACCTCGCCCAGCCCAAAATCTGCTCATATAAGGACGAAAAAGGAAAAATTCCAAACTCATGTTTCAGGTTAGATTGTCGGTATTACAGCGCGGTGCATCGCCCGTGTCACGTGACGTGTCTATCCCCTTAAAACTCTGTCCTCCCTTTCAATAATTGTCGATGTCCTGTTAGGGAAAAAACTCCGGTCGAGGGAGGTTGAAAGTCATAAAATCGTAAACTTTCTCCGGGCGACGTCGTCTTGACCCCGAGGGTTGCGCCTACCTACCTGTTACAAATGTATGTACTATACGCAGCCTATGTACCACTTTATGTAAAACGGGAAGCGTGCTTTGATCACCAGATGAGAGTGGAGGGAAGCGCGGAGGAAGGGCCAAGGACGGAGAGATGGCTGAAGGACAACCCCCTGACGAAGCTTGAGGGACGACACCGTCTTGATTGGGCGAAGGGATCCGAGGAGGGAGTCAGAGGAACACGTCAAAATTGGAGGAGTAGGGCGCTCAGAGGTGACAAGCGAGGCGTTAATTTGTAAAGATCAGATCAGTCTAGTTAGCAGACAAACGAACAGTTTTCTTAAAATATAACGAATTATACCAGTTCACCTTAGTTGAAACTTTATTTAAATATCCCGCGTCACTCCGCGAGCTGAGTGCATAACACTCCACGGGCACGGAACCTCCGTCCTATAGATATTCCCACTAAATTCACGCAACAGGACCATGGATATAGGAATATAGGGGCGGAGGAATAGTTGCGACTTTTGGCGAGGGGAGCGATATGCATTTGAGGGGGGGGGGGGGGAGGGGTAGCACCTACATCTGCCTGGATTTGATTGGTTGCATTCTACGCATCCTATGTACCGCTAATTATGAAAAAGTGTTTACTATAGATTAGTACGGGCGGCCAGGGCTAGTTGACTAATTTTTTATATTTTTAATTTTTATAAATACACCATTGTTATTTTGTTGACTTGCTGCATCCCAAAAGATTACAAATTTCATGATGTATACGGGCTTAATTTTTAAAAATGTTTCAATTAAGCCACAGATCAGGTATAGAATAGACCTATCACGCAATGTAATTTTGTGTTACATGCTCGGGGGGCTCGCGACCCCTCTTACAATTTTCGTGTCACACCCAACGTTATCGATTCAGTCCAAAATAAGATGTGACAGAAAATATACTTAACCTATGTACTACATGATACTAAATGTTTATTGGATATTTCGTTCTTTTACGCTACATTTGTGAACTTTTTATGACATCCTTTCAAAATATTATTATTACGTCGCAACGGTATATTTATGAAGTCGATGAGTGTAACACTAGTTTACAAAATAAAAATCATTATTTTTTATCCAGATTCCACTATGAAATTCTTATATAAGGTGGTCCCCTAAATTAAAAAATCGACATGAAAAAAAAATGAAGGAAGCACAAATTCCATTTCCCTCCACCCTTATTTCGGATAGGAAAATCTCCTATAGGGACGTCCCACGGTGGTGCAAAATCCCCAAAACGTGGCAAAAACTCGATGTTCGTGGAAACGGTATTTTAAAAAATTGACGTAGCAATATTAAAATACATCGTAGATTATAATATAAGTTATAAAAAGAAAAATGGCATTAAAAACAACTGCGTTATCTATATGATTTTTTAAAAAAATGTTTCTTTCCAATTTCTGTTGATTTTGTTTTTAATTCTTGAAGTATTTAAGTATTATCGTATGGATACTATTTAATGCGATAAATACTTTACTCTAAACGAGTAAAATACAGAAAAAGTTGCCAATTTGGACATTAATTATAATTATTTTGTTTATAATTAAGGTCCTTCAAGTCCCACCTAATTTTTTTTTTCAGTTAAAAATAGACATAAATATGAACATTATAATCCCAAAAAAGTCTGCGACTTTTTCGACCTTGGTCACAGTGGTGCAAAATAATACTCCAAAACGTGGCAAAAATTCCAAATATATTTATAAATCGGATATTATGACATTTTATGCCTTGTTACGCAAAATGAAATATATGCATGGAAAAAATTAATTAATGGGGAAGGGATAAATATATATTTCATTTTGCGTAACAAGTCATAAAATGTCATAATATCTGATTTCGAAATATATTTGGAATTTTTGCCACGTTTTGGAGTTTTATTTTGCACCACTGTGACCAAGGTCGCAAAAAGTCGCAAACTTTTTTTGGATTATAATGTTCATATTTGTGTATATTTTTAACTGAAAAAAGAAATTTAGGTGGGACTTGAAGGACCTTATTTATAAACAAAAAAATTATAATTAATGTCCAAATATGCAACTTTTTTCTGTGTTTTATTCGATTAGAGTAAAGTATTTATCGCATTAAATAGTATCCATACGATAATACTTAAATACTTCAAGAATTAAAAACAGAATCAACAGAAACTGGAGAGAAACATTTTTTTAAAATATCATATAACGCAGTTGTTTTTAATGTCATTTTTCTTTTTATAACTTATATTATAATCTACGATCGATGTATTTTAATATTGCTACGTCAATATTTTAAAATACCGTTTCCACGAACATCGAGTTTTTGCCACGTTTTGGGGATTTTGCACCACCGTGCGTCCTTGCAAAAAATAGGGGTGAAAAAATAATGGGAGACGCTGAAGATTCTCACTCAGCAACGCAAGGATGGACGGCCCCAGTCATGGACACTCTTCTCACGTGCAAGGAGATCGGTAATATCTGTGATATAGCAGCAAACAGACTACTAATCAGACTTAGGGGATGTACGACAAAGGCGCAGCAGCTTGCTGCGTTCCTAGAAGTTGCGCAATCACTGGAATAAATGTCCCCTTTCCCTAAGATCTTGCTCTGGAACGTGGGCTCCGCGATAAAAAAGAGAGCCGAGCTCATTCATGTTCTTCAAAAATTGGAAGTACACATTGCCCTGGTAACGGAGACTTGGTTGTCTGCAGGAGTGGACTTCTCCATCCCCGATTTTAGGGTGGTGCGGTCTGACAGGGCCGTGGGCCGTTGCGGAGGAGTAGCCATAATTATTCATCGCTCACTAAATTTTACTGAAGTACCTTTCGTGCATAACCCTGCTTATGAGGGAACATTTATCCGATTACACTCCCCTGCGGTGTATATGGGGGTAATTTACAATCCTCCCAGTAACGTCCTATCCGGGGCTGACTTGGACTCAATCACGGGTGTTGGTTATCCTCTAATAGTGGAAGGGGATTTTAATGCCCGGCACACATCCTGGAAAAACTTTGCCAACAATGATTCTGGAGTGGCGCTAAGCAGGCATGCCATGAGGAGCACTTACAGGATTGTAACTCCGGACGACTTTACGTACCAGGGGTCGCTTAGGCAAAACCCTTCAATAATAGACTTTTTCCTGATCAGAGACGGGAGAAATTTTCTCTGCAATATCACGGACGACTTTGGTACGAGTCACAGACCGGTCCTGCTGTCACCTTCGGGGGAGGTCTTGCATCCCCCGGATTGGGTAAAAACCACAAACTGGGAGGAGTACTGCTTGCTCACCAGTCGTCTCCCTCTAAAAACGGTTTTCGCCAGCGAAGAGGATACAAACTTGCGGGCCCGCTCCCTAGGGAATTTCCTGAGGTCATGCTTCCGCAAAGCATCAAAATTTGTGCCCCCAAAGGACTCCAGAAACTCCTCACACAATCCACGCCTGGCCAAGTGTATACAGATAAGAAGAAGAGCGAGAAAAAATTGGCAAAGGTTTGGAATATCCTACTACAGCGACATAGTGAAACAATTCACGCATGAGATAGACGTGAAATTGAGGCGACTTAAATGCGATGCTTGGAGAAACCGACTGCTATCCCTAAATAAAACTGATCACACCTTCTGGCAAAATTATAGAAGACTCACGCGTACCAAACATGAAATAAGGATGGGGTTTCGACCATTGTTGACGATAGGGATAGGGCGCAGGCTTTCGCTGCGTCTTTTGTGGCGGTACATGATAAGGTTGAAACTCTGAAGTCTCCTCATCAGTTAATGGTTGATGAGAATATGGAACAAGTCGAGATTACCTCATGGGATTTCCTTTGCGGATTTCCTGGTCTCGCCGGAGGAGATCGCCTCGACCATCAGGGGACTATCGAACAACAAGGCCCCCGGATGGGACGGGATCACTGCTGCTATGCTCAAGGCTGCGTCCCCCAGGGTGAAGCTCCAGGTGTACTACCTCTTTCGTGCCTCGCTACGGATGTCTCACTATCCTGAAGACTGGAAACTGGCTAGGATTGTACCAGTCCCAAAACCAGGAAAGCCAAAACACAGTGTGGAAAGCTATAGACCGATAAGTCTTCTCCCCATATTGGGGAAAGTGTACGAGCGCTGCCTGTTACAGCGATTATTGAACTTCCTTAGGGCAAATGAAATACTGATTGCCCACCAGTTTGGATCCAGGGCGGGACACTCCACCATTCATCAGCTGGTAAGGGTAGTCCAGACAGTCTCACACGAACTAAATGTGAAACGTTCGGCGGCCATGGTGCTCCTGGACCTCACCAGGGCATTCGACTCAGTATGGCACGAGGGCCTGATCTTCAAGCTGCGCAAAATGGGTCTACCGCTCATCTTCCTAAAACTACTAAAATCCTATCTAGAAAATAGAAAGGTAGTTGTCTCTATAAATGGTGTCGAATCGGATCGGCTAGGAGTCTCAGCGGGGGTGCCACAGAGGTCAATATTGGGACCTATTTCGTTCAACATCTTCATAAATGACATCCCACTAGATGAGGACTGTAAGATGGCTCTGTTTGCAGACGATACTGCGCTTCTTGTCTCTTCCTGGAAGGAAACGACGTTGGTTCTGAAGCTACAGAGGTACCTGGACCTAGTCTTGGGTTTCTTCGAGGAATGGAAACTCACGATGAACCCTGCTAAGACGCAGGCTATCTTCTTTGGTAGATGGAAGAGCTTGCCGGAGTTGCAGCTTACTGTGGAAAATAACAGCATCCCATGGTCCAAAGAAGTGAGGTACCTTGAACTGTTATTGGATAAAGGTCTCACCTGGACTCCGGCGATCATGGACCCGGTTCAGAAACTCAGGGCAGCGGCAGGAGCCCTCCACTCCCACATTGGGACGTCCTCCTATCTTAGGAAAGAGCTGCGACTGGCCACCTACAGAATATGCCTGCGTTCCGTGCTTATATATGGGTCCCAAATATGGTCTTGTGCCTCGAAGTCAGCGCTAGCACCGGCAAGAGTTGCTCAAAACAGGATACTTAAGATAATGTTGGGAAAGCCGAGGAGATATCCTACTGATAAGCTGCACAGGGAGGCGGGGGTTGAACCTTTCTTTGAATTTCTGAGAAACATAAATAATAAATATCAGGTAGGGGAACACCCAAACCCCCTGGTGAGGATCACGGGGGCCTATGACTTGAAAAAAATTCCGTACAGGGTCAAGATCCCCTTCCCTCTGTCCTTCATGGAAATCTAGCAGCAAAATTAAGAGTATATGGGAACCGCTTCACTTGGTTCCGAATAAACCTTGGACCACGGGAAAGCCTGGGGTTCGGAGGAAAGCACGAAACGTGCGAGGTGCTATACACCAAAAAATGAAAGTGCGTTCTAAGCTTTGGATCAGGGAGAGACGCTGGCTGCTATAGACAACCTGCTGTCCCATGAAGGGTTTTTTTTTGAAAATCTTCCCCAAGCACACACAACGCAAACATCAAAAATACTTCAGGCAGGTAACACCACCCCTATAAGAGACACAAAAGGTGGTAAAGGGGCCTAAGCTCCTAGGGACACCAAAAACTCAAAATAAAATCTTAAAAAAAATGGCAGAGGCACCAAATACGTAATTCGCCAAAAAACGGGAAGGAATGCAAACATAGGGGAAAAGTTGAAAATAGGCACTCCCACTCTATCACCCACAACTTCCTTATTTGTGCATGGATTTTGCTCAAATTAGGCTTATTTTCTTCGTAAAGGTGCGCACTCTACTTAAAAAATAAGAAACTGGACGTCGCAGGATAATTTCTATGTCTTCTAGGCTATGTAGTGAATTTTCGATTTCAATTTCGGCCCCAAACATTACATTTTTCTTAAGGGGGCCGTCTCACCGGGCCTTGAATAGGCTGGGCCGAAAAAAAATGTTGGATTCTTTTCTCGTCATAGTGAAAAAAAGTTGTGAGGTGGGTAAAAAATCTCGCTGATTTTTTTTTATAATTTTAAATATATATTTAGCCGCGCCCCGGTGGGGTGAAAGGTGTCGTTTTTCAAATTAATAGTTTTTGTAGATCATAGGGCGAAATCGGTTTCTACCAAGCTAGTAAGTAACCAAAAGTTTTTTTGTTGAATTATCTCAATGTTTCACTGCGTCTCGCTTCCAAAAAGGAATGTGTATTTTATATACTTAGTAACCGACGCGACGTTGCCAACGTCTTCGTGCCTGCCCTCCGCCACTTATTTAAATATTTATTCCTAGGCAGTCCGCACGTGCACAAGGAACTAGCTGTAGGTTGCCCGGTACACTGTAATTTCCGTATTATTAGTCAGTAACGAATAACGATAATTCTCTATGTTCAGATCGTCGCGTCATTCGTCGTCAAGTGAATTATATTTTGTTGTGTAAAAACAAAAATAGTGTTTTTTTTTCGTTGATTTGTTTAGCATAAACGCTTAAAAATCGTTTGAAGTTTATACTTTTTGTACAAAAATTATTATGGCAAGAAGAGTTAAAACGCGAAATAGTGACAGTCACTCGATATTGGGCCCCGCCCAGGAATTGGAATGTGAAAGATGTCTTCCTACGTATGAAGATATGATGCGCTGTTATTTTTGTGTGCAATCAGAATTAAGGGGAGATGGCAGCAAGCAACCGCCAGAATTGGAGGTTGCTAAAATTGTTGCAAATAAAATTCAACATATATGGAAAGTTGCTTCCCTACCAACAGTCACACACAACCGTGTCGTAGCCATGATAACTGCATATCACAAGAAGTACAGAAATTTGATAAAGCCGATAAAAAATCGAAAAACGAATTCAATGCAGGCGAAACTAGATGCTTTTAAATTGCAAGCACAAAAGTTATTCGACATTTGTTCTTGCAAATGCAGCAATTTTAATTCATGCAGATGTGAAAAGAATAAAAAGGTTCCCTTGATTGAACACGAATTTCTAAGTGATCAAAGAAAAGAAAGAAAAATGCGTATTAAGGTGGGATCTCCTAGCTGCGACAGGTCGCTGCGACTGGCCCTAGGCTGAATCTCCTTGCCTGCGACAGGGTGCTGGCTACAGGGTAAGCCTGGAGCCACTGGATTCAAAGAGATGCCGCCTGGCACCCCGTGGCCGAGGTGAACCCTCGGTCGCGAGGAAAAGCCCCCGCAGTGCCTCTCCGAATTTTAGGGCTTTCGATCCCCGAAGGAGTCCGAGAGCCTATTAATAAGTGAGAAATCTTCGACTTCCTCATTTCTCATCAGATCTTTGCGAAAAGGACGCCAATTGATTGCTTATGTTTCGCCGATGAAACTGACACCAAGAATGACGTAATTCGGACCATAATTAAGGAAATTTCATGAATAATAAATTTCCATAATTGCAAGCTAATTTCGTTAATAATAGTCCGATTTACACGAAGTTTGGTATGATTTTCATCGGAAAAAGATAAGAAATCCATTGGTATCACTTCCATATCGATACGATAAAGAATAAAGAATTAGTTTTTTCTAAAACAGGTATGAATCCTCGGCCGACCGCAGCGATTCGAGGTCGACGCCCCGCAGTCAAGGGGTGAAAATGTGAAATATCCATTTCAGCTTATTAAGAAATTCTTTATTCTTTGTCGTATCGATATGGAAGCGGCACCAATGGATTCCTTGCGTTTTTCTGATGAAAATCATACCAAATATCATGCAAATCGAACTACTTTGATATAAGGAATACAAATTGCATTACCTGGCCAGCCATTTTATTGCTCTCGGCAGTGAACGGGACGTCTACCTGAGACCGAAGGCCCTGACTCGCACCGAGGAAGCAAAACTGTGGGGTGGTAGGTCTTTCCCGATGATCAGCGGAAAAAAGCATGTTAATAATCCGGGGACCACTGTAATTCCTCTACGTTCGGTAGGCAATAAACTGTGTTTCGCTACAGTTTCCCGGCCCGGGTAAACGAGCCGCGCGCTCCCCTTTTATGACAGGATTACCACTTGTAGCTCATTTACTGTAATGATGTTTGAAAACAATGTCGACTGCTTTCGTACCCGTAGTAATCAAAAAGGTTAGCTACGACAGGGTTGACCGTACGGTACCGCGAGCCGGTTGTGGACAACGGTACGTGCCGGTCCCAAGTGATCGTGTAGCGCCCGGTGACAGAGCAATTACCGGATTAACTCAGTGCGAAGAAAGTTTAAACCCCGTGCAAAAATCGGCACGGTGTCGATTGTCCCTGATCGCCATCAGGTACACAGATGCTTCCCGACGAACGCTTCGAAAAGAAGCAATTGCCTACCGTAAACGAATGAAGAAATTGTGACGAATGTCACTCCGGTGGTAAGGATCGGCGTGATTAGCTGTAGTCGGTAAGACAGAGTTCGTTTACGCCGATTTCTTAATTACGTAATTCTTTATTACTCGTCCTGTGTTCGAATACAATATTACAATATACGGCGGCTGAAGCGGGCCGGGGCCGGCGTTTCAAAGGCGCTGACTGGTAACTGGATACGGAGTAGTCGTGGAGGTCGGACAGTGTCCTCGTACCTCTGGACTCGGAACGGACGAGATAGAGACCGGGCGGTATCCCGGTGAGTCTATGTCGGCGCGAAGAGATTGGAGACCGGGCAACTTCCAGGCGTCTCGGTACGGGCGGCTAGAGACCGGGCAGCATTCGGGCGTCTCTGCAACGGAGAAAGTCGAGACCGGGCAACTTCCAGGCGTCTCGGTACGGGCGGCTAGAGACCGGGCAGCATCCGGGCGTCTCTGTAACGGGGAAGGGGGGGGTGGCGAGACCGGGCAACTTCCAGGCGTCTCGGTACGGGGGCTAGAGACCGGGCAGCATCCGGGCGTCTCTGTGTCGGGGCGGAGGGCCTAGAGACCGGGCATCATCCGGGCGTCTCTGAACGGCACGAGGTATTACGATCGCTTGATCGGTGGTTACACGGATTTGTTTTCCTAGTTACGCTGTCACCGGGCAACATCCAGCTGGGCGCTTTAGGGAGGGGGTTCCGTAGCCCCACTCGAACTGCCTGTCCTGCGACGCGTTGAGACTTATGTCCCGATTCCCGGAATTTATTAGCAGCGAGAAATCGACGCGATCTAGCGGCGCGGTGGGGAGTTAGCGTCATCGCGCGGACGCGTCGCGAGCCCGGTGTGCCTCGGCCCGGGTCGGAGTGGTTCGGGCGCAGTCGGCCGGGCACGTGTCGTCTCCCTCACTCCCCGTCGGACTACCGCGTGCTCGATTCCTCGCATGCTGGGACGCTACGTCACATCCCCCTCTTTCTTCGGAGAGAGATGCGAACGTATCTTTGGTACGCGTTTGTTCGCATTGCCGCGGTTTTATTTCGTCTACACTATTTTCTTACTTAGCTAACTTATGCCCGCCGGCTACCCGTCACCTTTAATAACTAAACTTATGCCCGCCGGCTACCCGTCACCTTTAATAACTAACTTAGCCTACGTAATTATACTAACTTAAATTTAATCAGGGTCGGGGAGATGCGGCGGAACTGAATAGTCCGGCCGTTCTGGCGGACACGGAAGCGCTGGCCCTCTCGTAGACGCTCTAGGTCCACGATTGTCCATCCCTGGTCGTCTGGTCGCTCCTCCGAGTCCCTGGGGGTCGTGTCCCTCCTGGCTGCGGACGAAGGCCCGGGTGTGGTATCGGCGGGGGGCCTCGGCAGCGGCGGCCCTTCCGGTGGAGGTGCCGGTTGATGCTCCGGAGTCGTGGGGGCTGCGATCGGTCCTGGCGGAAGTGCGTCTCTGGTTCCGCGGCGTCTCCGATGCACGCGGCCGGCCTCGGCCTCGTTTCGCCGGCGCTTCGGTGCCCTGGGCTGTTGGACCGACCCCGTGGGTGGTGTCGTTGGCCTGGGTCGTGTCGGCCTGAGGACTGACGGTACTGGTGGTCCGGCGGAGGTGCGTAGCCGCGGCTCCGCTTCCCGTGTCCGAG
The DNA here is from genome assembly GCA_929113495.1 of Andrena minutula. Lineage (NCBI taxonomy): Eukaryota > Metazoa > Arthropoda > Insecta > Hymenoptera > Andrenidae > Andrena > Andrena minutula. The sequence continues at coordinate 45,802,919 of OV815993.1, read as the reverse complement.
GCGGTGGTGGAGACGACGGTGTTGGCCGTTGTACCGGAGACGGCGTCCGTTCCGGCAATTGTAGATTCTTGCCCGGTGTTGGGGGCAAGAACGGCTCTTGCGGGCGGTCGGGTGGCGGTAGGTCCTCGTCTGAGTCCTCCCCGAACAACTCGCGGAATCTCTGTCGCAGATTCGTCAGCTCCGGCGCGTGTATTTCCAGGAGGTCTTCCATGGTTCAACTGATTCGACTCGATGTCCTTTCCGTCATTGCGCGCGTTGACATTGCTTTCGGGCTCGTCGTTTTGTCCTCTGGCTGGCGGTTGGTTATTTATGTTTTCATCGCACGGTTTGATATCCTTTACGTGAACTCGGCGGCTGCGATTGTTGTTGTCCTTTAGCAGAACGAGGTTGGGGCCCAGGAACTTGGTTACGCGGTACGGACCTGAGAATTTTGGCGCGAGTTTTGCGGCGAAGCCTTCCGCCGCACTGGATAGGTGGTGCTCACGCTGCATCACGTTTGATCCGAGAGCGGGACGCCAGTCCCGGTGGTTGTGATTGAAATATTTCTTTTGGCTCTCGGAGGCTTGGGCTTGATTATATCGTGCCAATTCGAGCGTGTCCTGCAGGTCCTGGATTTGCTCTTGTCGGAAACGGGTGCTGCCTTGTTCCGGATTACCCGGTGTTGTGTCCGGTGGTTGATACAGGGTGGCGGGAGGAGTCAATTCGCGGCCGTATTTGAGGAAGGCCGGTGTGAAACCGGTACTTTCGTGTTTCGCGGTGTTGTATGCGAACACTACTTCGGGTATCCACTGATCCCAGTGGCGGTGGTTCTCGGCGGTGTATTGGGCAATCATGGTTTTGAGTACCCTGTTCACTCGTTCGACGGGGTTGCACTGTGGGGAATATGGTGGTGTCTTCCGGTGTTCGCTCCCTGCATCATTGAGGAGGTGCGTGAATTCCCGGCTCTCGAATTGTTTGCCGTTGTCGGTGATGACCATGCGGGGGCACCCGTGTTGAAGCAGGATGCGATCCTTCAATGCCCTTGCCACGGCCGGTGCAGTGGCCTGTCGGAGCGGCTGAACCTCGACCCACTTGGTTAGTTTGTCTTGGAAGACGCACAGAGTCGTGTGGCCCTTACTGGAGCGGGGCAGAGGACCGACCAAATCGGCGGAGACTACTTCCCACGGTTTGGTGACTGGTGTGGTGAACATCTGTCCTGCCGGGGCTTCCTGCTGCACTTTATATTGTAGGCACGACCCGCACTGCCGGACATATTTTGTTGTTTCTCGAAACATGCCCGGCCAGTAGTACCGCTGGGCGAGTCGGGCGACGGTTTTCGTGGTTCCCAGGTGGCCGGCGGTCGGTACGTCGTGATTTTCGGCCAGGATGGCCGGGCGGAGGTGGCGAGGGACGCACATTTTCCATTCGTATTCCTTGGACTGCGGTTGTCTGGTGAGGTTGGCGATATGGCGGTAGAGTCGTCCTTCGGAGATCCGGTATTCGGGATATTTCGATGGGTCGTTCGTGACTTGTTCTTTGATTCGCTGGTACCACGGACAACCCGTGGGGTCGTCTACCGTGTGCATGTCGGCTGGTATTCGGGAGAGGGCGTCGGCCACCCAGTTCATGGCCCCTTTTCGATACTTGATAGTGAAGTCATATTGTTGGAGTTCTAAACTCCAGCGTGCCAGACGGCCGGATGGGTTTTCGATTGTCTGTAGCCATTTTAAGGCGTGATGGTCGGTGAGGATGGTGAACTGGTATCCTTCGAGGTAGGCCCTCATTTTTCGCACTCCCCAAATTACCGCTAGACACTCCTTCTCCGTCGTGGAGTAGTTCCTTTCGACCTGGTTGAGTGTGCGACTGGCGTATGCGATCACTTGTTCCCCCTCCTCGGCCTCCTGGGTTAGAACGACCCCGAGACCATCCTGGCTGGCATCTGTCTGGAGGGTGAACGGTCGGGTGAAGTCGGGGCAGGCTAGTACTGGGACGGTGGCTAATTGCTGTCGCAAAGCGTGGAAAGCGGTCTCCTCCGCGGGGCCCCAATTCCATTTTTGCTTTTTGTGCAGCAATTTCGTCAGTGGTGCCGTGGTGTCGGAAAAATGGGTGATGAAACGGCGGTACCAGGATACCATCCCCAGGAAGCGACGTAGCTCGCGGATGTTGGTCGGTGGTGGCATTCCTAGTATGGCTTGCACTTTGTCGGGGTCGGTCTTGATTCCTTGTGTAGTTACCACGTGCCCGAGGTACTTTAGTTCGGTGCGGCCGAAGTCGCATTTTTCGGGATTTATTCGTAGGTTGGCGGTTTGTAATCGGTGTAACACTTCGCGCAAATTTTGCAGGTGTTCCTCGAATGTTCGTCCGAGCACGATTATATCGTCGAGGTAAGCGAAGGCTCGGGGTTCCATGTCAGGGCCAATGACGCGGTCGAGCAGACGCTGGAACGTAGCTGGAGCTGAATGCAGGCCGAAGGGCATGACCCGGAATTGATAGAGCCCTCGTCCAGGCACGGTGAAGGCGGTGATCGGTCGGCTCTCGGGGGCGAGGGGTACTTGCCAGTATCCGTTTGCTAAATCTATTGTGGATATAAAGCGAGCTTCCCGCAGCTTGCTGAGGGTGGCCTCGACCTGAGGCAAGGGGTACGCATCTCGCTGTGTGACCTGGTTGACACGGCGGAAGTCGATGCAGAATCGGCGTTTCCCATTCTTTTTCCGGACGAGTACGATTGGTGAGCTCCACGGGCTGCTGGAGGGTTCAATGATACCGTCGGCCAACATTTTGCTAACCTCTTCGTCGATGATTTTCTGCATGGCGGGGTTGCGGGGTGTGTACCGTTGTTTAAGCGGTGTCGAGTTCTCTACACGGATGACATGTTCGGTAAGGTGGATGGTGCCGCGTAGTCCTTGAAATTTCGGTAATTCTTCGTCGAGGAGCCGTTGCAAAGCCTTAATTTGGGCCGGGGTGCAGGTTGCTATTCCTGGTGTAACTTCAAGGGTGGTGGCGTCGGGAATCATTATCCGGTTCCTGAAGGTCATTCGGACTCTTAGCTTTTTTAGTGCGTCGATTCCTAGGATAACCGGATGTGCCAGTGAGGGGAGAATCGCGTAACGATGGGTCAGCGGCTGACCATCCACCCGGGCTGTTACCTTTAGGTCTCCGGCGAGGGATACTTCAAGCCCGTTGGCCATTCGAACGCAGTGTTGCGCGGGGGTTGGGAAGTTGCCGTGGCGTTGGCAATGGTGGGCCACGTCTTCGCGGATGTATGAACACGTGGCCCCGGTATCCAGTAGGGCCCGGTAACGGCGGCCGTGCAGTAGGAAGGTGACGAACGGCCGGGCAGTCTGGTCCGGGGAGGTTAGTGGGGCGCGGTGGCGTTCGGTGTCGGGGTGGCGCCCTATTCCCCGGGCCTCATGGCGTTTCCCGGCGTTGGCGAGCACGGGCAATCTCGTGACCATTGGCCGTCCGTTCCACAGCGAGAGCAGAACTGGCGTACTGGCTGGCGACAGTCCTGACGGTGGTGTCCCCTCTGTCCGCATCGCCAGCAGCAAGTCTCGCGATTGTACTCGGAGGAGACGATATTTAGGCCGGTTGCGTTGGTCCGGATCTTAAGGGTCGTCGTGGTTACGGGAGCGGTGCTTCGGGTCTTTTTTTCTTTTAATATGCCCTCGTATTCGAGGGCAGACCGTAATAATGCTGTGACGGAGGTGCAGCTATTACTGCGGATGAATTCTCGGTACTCGGGTAAGAGGTTACGGTGAATTCGTTCGAGCTGTCGGGCGGGCGAGAGTTGGCCGTATCGTCGAATCATGGTTTGTATGTCGGTGATATAATCGCTGGCTCGTTCTCCGGGCATTTGCTTGCGTTGTTGTATGGCTTCCTCCTGGTCGTTTTCGCTGAAGACCGGAATATAATAAAGGCGGAGGCTTTCTTCGAAGTCTTTCCAGCTTTCCCAGGAAGAGCGGTTGTTTCGGTGCCATAGGAGGGCCTGACCCCTGAGTAATTATGGGAGACACCGGAGGAGTTGCTCCTCCGTGATGCCGTAACTTTCCTGGAGTTCACATATCCGTTCCAGGAAATTTTGAGCATCCTTGGTGCCGTCGAAATGGCAACCCCATTTCCGAACGCGGTCCATGGCGAACGCGTTAGGCGTCGGTTCGTGGTCGTCTTTCCCCATGGTATCTGTCCCGACGATATACTGTCGAAGGCGAGTGCGTAGCTGTTCGAACTTTCCTTCGGTATCCAGGTTGGCCTCTTTAAGGGCCTGGACGAGTTCTTCCTTGTTTAATTGGTAAAGTTTTGTCAACCTCGAACTCATTTGCCGTTTTCCTTTCTTACTGACTGAGTCCCTGTTTGGGCGCCATTTGTGACGAATGTCACTCCGGTGGTAAGGATCGGCGTGATTAGCTGTAGTCGGTAAGACAGAGTTCGTTTACGCCGATTTCTTAATTACGTAATTCTTTATTACTCGTCCTGTGTTCGAATACAATATTACAATATACGGCGGCTGAAGCGGGCCGGGGCCGGCGTTTCAAAGGCGCTGACTGGTAACTGGATACGGAGTAGTCGTGGAGGTCGGACAGTGTCCTCGTACCTCTGGACTCGGAACGGACGAGATAGAGACCGGGCGGTATCCCGGTGAGTCTATGTCGGCGCGAAGAGATTGGAGACCGGGCAACTTCCAGGCGTCTCGGTACGGGCGGCTAGAGACCGGGCAGCATTCGGGCGTCTCTGCAACGGAGAAAGTCGAGACCGGGCAACTTCCAGGCGTCTCGGTACGGGCGGCTAGAGACCGGGCAGCATCCGGGCGTCTCTGTAACGGGGAAGGGGGGGGTGGCGAGACCGGGCAACTTCCAGGCGTCTCGGTACGGGGGCTAGAGACCGGGCAGCATCCGGGCGTCTCTGTGTCGGGGCGGAGGGCCTAGAGACCGGGCATCATCCGGGCGTCTCTGAACGGCACGAGGTATTACGATCGCTTGATCGGTGGTTACACGGATTTGTTTTCCTAGTTACGCTGTCACCGGGCAACATCCAGCTGGGCGCTTTAGGGAGGGGGTTCCGTAGCCCCACTCGAACTGCCTGTCCTGCGACGCGTTGAGACTTATGTCCCGATTCCCGGAATTTATTAGCAGCGAGAAATCGACGCGATCTAGCGGCGCGGTGGGGAGTTAGCGTCATCGCGCGGACGCGTCGCGAGCCCGGTGTGCCTCGGCCCGGGTCGGAGTGGTTCGGGCGCAGTCGGCCGGGCACTTGTCGTCTCCCTCACTCCCCGTCAGACTACCGCGTGCTCGATTCCTCGCATGCTGGGACGCTACGTCACAAAATTTCGCTTCTAAAAATTCTAAATTACCGGCTGTAAAAGATAATTGGAATTTTCGCCTCGCTCTGAGCCCAGATTTAAAATTCTGCAGGAAAAATACATACAAACATAGACACGTGTTTACACATACCTAGATCAGAAGTAGGCGTCATGATATTTTTACCTTTTTTAGGTACTCATATTAGTAGTCTACAGGTATCATATAAAAATACGTACTCCCATATCTTTTGAATTCTAACTTCTGTCCTTATTTCTTGGGATTCTGTCCCACTGTGGACAATGGATCGCAGCGCGACTCACAGTCGGACTACGCATACAAATTCCCAGACATTGTCGAAAATATGAAGTACCTTTTTTATTGATATAATTATATGAGCATTATCCTTGAGCACTAATGGACACGAAATTATGAAAATATAAACTTTTTAAATCCCGAATTTTTAACATTAAATACGTTCACTTCTGGAGACGGCTGTAATATGAATGTAAATAATTAGTATTAGAATAATGAAAACATTTTTTACCATCATACTACACATTGGGGTTGATTGTTAAGAAGTTGTTTATGTGAAAAAAAACCCAATGATTTTATTTGTTTTCAACTTGTCAAAAAAAAATTGTTTTTGTCGATTTAAAAAAATGTCGAAAATTGTCCAAAAAACATTTTATACCCATATAATCACTAAACATTGTAGTTTTAGAAAATCCAAACACCAGCTGCGTCAACTTGCGATCTTCAGCAGAATTAATAAAATTGTGTACGCATGTGGGACGAAATGAGAAAATATGTATCTAGACATTCCTTTTCTTGTATCCGATTGATTATGTCATTATGATGTCTTTATGGAAATGAATATAAATATGATATACTGACCTATAATTCATAAAATAAGGTTATTATTATTAAAGATAGTTGAACCTTAATAAATAAACGACACAAGCATCGCATCGCTTTCTTATTTTCTTAAAAAGAAATATATTTTTTAGAAATAGATTTGGGGAGTCGAAATTATGATCAAACGTAATATTTATATAAATACTATGCATAAATTGAGACAACAAAACACACTTTTCAATATCTGTAGTAATTTCCGTGTCAAATACTGGTTCTATGTACCTAGATCCTCTTGAAGGCTTGCCGGTTTCACTGTCCGTGTCTATATCACATTCTGGGGTGTTCTGCATGTCCATTAATTCTTCTAAATTTTCTTCATTGACTTGATTATTTAATAACAAAAGTACTTAGAGGAACATTAATTACTTTATCTTTTGTCTGCAATGTGTGATCTAATATTTGAAATCAGAGGATCCGATGAAATTAAGAGATTGTGGAAAATATCCTCATATGTGCGTTTTCTGTTTATTTTTTGACCGGTTATTAGTTCAAGATCAACAAAAAATCACAAAAACAAACTGGTTTATGTGTGTAATATTTATGCCACTTTTGACGAAGATATGATAGGTCACATACAAGCAGTTTAAATGTCCAGCAATTTATACGTTTCGTCCCACTGTCTATTTACCTTCCTTTCTTATATACATTTTTGCAGAAAATAATAGTTCATCTCCTGAAGCCCTTTATATTTGCACCGAAAACCAGATAAAACTATTTTTAAATTTGCTAAATTTTCAAAGTCTCACAACTTTGCTAAAATGCATCCAAAGTTGATGAAACAAAACCATTTTAAAGTTTGAACTTTCTACGTTTCGACTCGTTCAATCACATTTATCGAAATGAGTGTCCAGGGGGTAAAATCCGCCCTCAAAGAAGAGTGTGCCAAACCTGCAAAAATTTGTTGATGTTTGTCAAATGCTAGAGAGTGCAAACAATATTTATTGCAATTTTTATGTTCACTGTCGAAAAGTATGATCATTTGCCTTTAAAATAAGTTAAACCTCATCAAAATAGGATGTTTTTTAACAAAGATACGGCCATGTCCAGAGATGTCTACATTTCGTCCCACTGTGCGACTGATCGCTGGACTCCTTCGGGAGGAGTCTAGCGACCGGTGGTCGCAGTGCCAGCCTGCGACTAGGTATAATGGGAAACAGATCCTCATCGCATTTTGTTGCACCTCGAGTACCCTAGGCTGGTACTCAAACAGACTCGCGTCAGGCTCCTATGTCTCGCGCATACCCGACGATCGCAGTCGCATGTAGGAGAACAGATGCATGCTTTCCCCATTGCACCATTACCTGCGACCTGTCGCAGCTAGGAGATCCCACCTTTACCCGGTCGTCTGTGTTGCAGATGTTTACAACTCAGTGTTAGGCCCGAATTTTCGCCGATGTTAGAAGAGACTTAACCTTGAGTGTTGCCGAATACACGTTTGGGGAAAGTCGAGTTGTCTCCGCCCGTGACCTTTTCCCACCGTGGTCTGGCTTTCATCCACTGGTTTCAAGTGGGCAATCGTGTAACGAACATTTAAGAACATTTTTTGTAATAGATTTTAACAGGCACAGGACTGGATGTCCCGTACTCAGGGGGTTAATAATACGACACAAGCCAAGATTTTAAACAAAATTTTTTTAAGTTTGTTGCGCAATTGTTCAGTATACACTAGGGTGGACCTTAGCTACTCTTGACGAAAATTATTTTGCGAGATTTTTTTGGTCCCAGACCCCAGAAATGTGACACTTGTTGGGAAAATGATCTGGAAAAAATTTCAGCTCGATTGGACCACGGGAAAAGGACGCGCAACAAATTTGAAAATTTTGAACATTTTAAACCTTGACATAAACATACATTATGATACATCGTTGAATTTGTATTTTTTTTCTGTTTAAGAATACATACATAGCATATACGATTGTTAACAAAAAAACGTCCGTGACCTTGAAAACTCGAAAGAGTGACCTTGAAAAAAAAATTTCCCCATTATATTCGCCTCTTTATATACTAGAATTTTTGTCTGAAGAGTTTTTTCATATATCTATAAACGATGAAGATATTAAACATTTTTTATTTTCATTATAACGCTCAATTATACAGAAGAAAAGCAGTTCTATGGCTGAAAATAAGTTATTATAGCTACTATCTAGAGACGCGGTAGCGTCTCGACGCCAAGTACATGAAAAACACCCGGTATATGTCGATGTCGCTACCGTGTACCTTTTACTCGTCGCGGAGACACTCTAACCTAATTCTGACATTTATACATTAATATCTCATCACGCCTGCAATAATTTGTAAATTTAAAGACATTTTTCTGATGTAAACCGCATATCGGCTTTCGAACAAGACCAATTTCAATAAAATCGGTCCACGCATGACAGAGATATCATAATATCGTCTCATGGATCGGTCAAATCCGATAGGTTTAAGATTCGTCTTATGATTCTTCTCCTGATTCTCCAAGCCAAATTTTCGTCCACATAATACGTATACACGCGTTACACACACACCTTCAGACAACACATGTATCGTTCTTCGTTCGTCGTCCGCCATTGTACGTACATATATATATATACTATTTTGAATTTTATAACCTAAGTGCTAAGTGTCAAATAAAGTAAATTGTCCCAATTTGAAATGACACGAGTTTTTACACTACGTAGGAGACTGAATTATTGTCTCAATTAATAAGGTAAGTCGCCAAAATTTTTTTAATAGATTTCTTATGTAGAGTCGCAGACTTGGAAGTTGTCCGGAGATGGTTCGACTGAGAAGCATCTCCTTTCGCATAAGTTTCTGGAAATTTGTACCATGCATGTACAAAATAATACATATATATTGTAACAAATTGCATTGCTTTTAAATTGCTAGATATTTTTATACCAGCAATTTAGAGTTTTTATGTAACGTTTATATTATATATTATAGAAATGAAGGGGACGCACAGGACTTGGATAAAAATGAAGGTAACGCACAGGCTTGGATAGAAATGAAGGGGACGTACAGGCTTGGATGGATAGAAATGAAGGGGATGCACAGGCCTGGAGGTTGTCCGGAGAAGATTAGATAGATAGTCTCAATTAACAAGGTAAGTCGCCAAAATTTTTTAAATAGATTTCTTATGTAGAGTCGCAGACTTGGAAGTTGTCCGGAGATGGTTCGACTGAGAAGCATCTCCTTTCGCATAAGTTTCTGGAAATTTGTACCATGCATGTACAAAATAATACATATATATTGTAACAAATTGCATTGCTTTTAAATTGCTAGATATTTTTATACCAGCAATTTAGAGTTTTTATGTATATTATATATTTTAGAAATGAAGGGGATGCACAGGACTTGGATACAAATGAAGGTGACGCTTGGATAGATATGAAGGGGACGCACAGGCTTGGATGGATAGAAATGAAGGGGATGCACAGGCTTGGAGGTTGTCCGGAGAAGATTAGATAGAGAGATAGATAGAGAGATAGACAAAAATTGTCAAAAGAATACATGAAAAATCAAATAAATCACAAAAAATAGAAGACAATAATAAATACAAAAAATAGAATCTAGAATTTATCCTTAATTCTGTCGCGTGATAATTCGTAATTTATAATATTAAAAATTATCTAAAGTCAGTCCCTACGCAAATTATCTTTGTAAAAAGAAGTGAGATCCCCATAAAAAACTTCAAAACAGTAAAAAAATACGCCAAGTACATGAAAAATCAAATAAATCACAAAAAATAGAAGACAATAATAATCACAAAAAAAATAGAAAAGTATACAATACAAAAAAGATGTGAAATCAAAATGAGCTGCCAGTACATAAAGGTGCTTTCCAACTGCGCTTAAGATGACACAACTACATACACACAGCTCAAATGCTGTGTTCATACATTCCATTACAATGTATTACATAATATTAAGCAGATATATTTTTATACAAATAAATATTTTAATACGAATAAATATTTTATTCAAAATACTTGGCGCTGCGCAACCGAAAAAATATTAATTGCCTTAGTATTAATTAATAATTTACAACAACTCCATTACAATCCCTGATAACCAGATCTGGCGGCAGGATCTGCCGGCAGCTGCGGTGCAGTCTACGTCCGCATTCGACTACGGATCTGCCGGCAGAGTCTGCGTGGCAGGGTCTGCCGGCAGATCCACGGCAGATCCGCGGCAGATCCTGCCGCCCGCCTGACACATCCAACAGCGCCATCTGTAGGCCACAATAGCCAAACAATTCCCTCTGCGTGACGTCACATGGACCTACTCACCAACACAAACGTACATTACTGCTGTAGGTGTATCCCTAACCCCAAATAATAAAGCAAGCAGATTCTACAATTTATTAAATAATTAATTCTACTTATTTCAAAAAGTCTTTATTCTTTATTTAATAATATACAGGATTGGTGATTACAAATGTTACAAAATAATATAAATAGCGCATATAAATTCGAGGAAGAACATTCAATATTTAGGGCGGTATTCTCAGTCGTTGCTTATTCTTAAGATCGTCTTAAGCATGCGGTATCCTTTACTACTCTACGAGGTTAGTAGAGGATGCCGCATGCTTAAGACGATCTTAAGAATAAGCAACGACTGAGAATACCGCCCTTACATTTATAAATTCACATGCAATACGTCCCGTAACCAGTGGTACCTATTAAGTGCGAATCACAAAATTTTCTATATTTTCGACTTCTTTTTTCCTGTAGAATCACCATATTCCGTATTGTGTTAACGCTGAAAACAAATAGAACATTAGTATAAAATTAAACGTAACGTTGAATAAACAGGATACATGCGATACTTACTTCAGCTCCATCTTCGCACAGCACACACCCTAGGCGATCATCCATGCTCCTGCGAACATTAACATTTATAATAAAACATGTGTTAAATTATTATTTACGAAACAAGACGTTAAATATTTGCACTTCGCGCATAACCCTATTTTTCTGTCTTGCAGATAATGTGAATTTCGATTTTCGCGACGTCAATAATTGAAAATTATTCAATTCCATAATTACGTTTGCTTTCTGAATACTTCGAGATGATTTGTCTGGATATTGATGCTTTAGGATGACATGGAATATTTTTCGAGCGTTCGTCTTCAAGCACGACGGATGCCACTTTGAACAATCGGTATGTAGATGCACCACGTGTAACAATTTGGCGGTACAGTGGGTTACGCTCGGATTGGCTGCGCCATAGTATCGAAACTCGTGATTGGTCAAGAATTTACGTCCAGTTTGCGTTCGTTTTCGTGGTCCGGGGTGGCAGTCACTGGCAGTGGCAGTCAGTGCCGGTAAAATCGAAGAATATTCCAAGTCATTTCATCCATCAATATCCAGACAAATCATCCAGACGTATCCAGAAGGCAAACGTAATTATGGAATTGAATAATTTCCAATTATCTACGTCGCGGAAATCGAAAGTCACATTATCTGCAAGACAGAAAAATAGGGTTATACGCGAAGTGCAAATATTTAGCGTCTTGTTTCGTAAATAATAATTTAACACATGTTTTATTATAAATGTTAATGTTCGCAGGAGCATGGATGATCGCCTAGGGTGTGTGCTGTGCGGAGATGGAGCTGAAGTAAGTATCGCATGTATCCTGTTTATTCAACGTTACGTTTAATTTTATACTAATGTTCTATTTGTTTTCAGCGCTAACACAATACGGAATATGGTGATTCTACAGGAAAAAAGAAGTCGAAACGGGACGTATTGTATGTGAATTTATAAATGTAAATATTGAATGTTCTTCCTCGAATTTATATGCGCTATTTATATTATTTTGTAACATTTGTAATTGCCAATCACGTATTATTAAACAATGAATAAATACTTTTTGAAATAAGTGGAATTAATTATTTAATAAACTGTAGAATCTGCTTGCTTTATTATTTGGGGTTAGGGATACACCTACAGCAGTAATGTACGTTTGTGTTGGTGAGTAGGTCCATGTGACGTCACGCAGAGGGAATTGTTTGGCTATTGTGGCCTACAGATGGCGCTGTTGGATGTGTCAGGCGGGCGGCAGGATCTGCCGCGGATCTGCCGTGGATCTGCCGGCAGACCCTGCCACGCAGACTCTGCCGGCAGATCCGTAGTCGAATGCGGACGTAGACTGCACCGCAGCTGCCGGCAGATCCTGCGCTCTCCCGGCAGACCCTGCCGTCAATCTGCTTGCAGACGGACGGCAGATGGCTATCAGGGATATAAAATACATACAGGGTGTCCCAAAAATGTTGCGTTTCCTTAAAGGGGGTGATTCTGGGGGTGATTTCAAACAACTTTTTCCTTTGCGAAAATGCTCTCCGATGTTTCGTTAACGAGATATTAATAAAAAGCACCGACCAATCACAGCGCGAGTCTGACGGCCGAGTTCCCGCGGTAGCGTGGCTACGAGCCGCGCTGCGACTGCGACGAGCAAGCAACTCGGCATGCATCGAAGAAACTTGCGTAGAATGGCAAATGAAAAAGACGTAACAAATAAAATCGAACATGTTGTCATGGTTTGTTCGTCATTTAAAGTGAATAATGAATAAAGGATAAATGGATGAAAATCACGTGTAACGTAAAAAGACGAATACGCATTTTTTTTTAGAAGATTCGAAAATAATAATTATTTGAAGTGGGAGGATAAGGAATACATAAATTTCCTTGTGTTAATAACGTAGCCACGAAAAGGTAATGTAACAGGAAATTAACGAAAGGTGATAGGCGTTAGTAACTAAAACTCACCCTTGTTGTAAATTCACCTGCAGCTTGAAAATCTGTGTCACAGGGTCACCGAACCGATCCTGGTCATCGATGGACGTGCTCCGTGCACAGCTGGTCCCAGGTATCCTTACATTCCCACTACCCAAAGTTAAGGGTCGCAATGTCAGGTGCGTCCAGGTCAACGTACCGAATATTCACTTCACTGCACGGCTACTAACACTGATCACTTTATTTATCCTGAAGTATTCTTGGGCCGTGTACATTTCTGCGACGCGATTGCTAGCTGACTGACAGGATTTTTTCCAAGCAACTTCCGCTACCCCCAAGTAGCTTCTCTGGTTCCATTATGAGTTAACTCCCACCAGGGCAAGAGGCTTTAGGTAAAAAGAAGCCAACACATTTTCGGAACACGTGTTTTGCAGAAGTGCAACGAACACTTTCACAAAAGCCCGCGCTCCGTCCTTCTACTGCCAATGTACCCATTGCTTCGAGATAGAAAACAGACACCACGTGTATCGGTTCGAAAGGGTCCGAAGAGAAGAGACAGTCTTCGAGTTACTATAAAGAAGAAAATGCATACCATTTCTGTTTCCCCTTTCCGACACCCTGAGTTCACGACTGCTACGAGGCGGAACCAATTAAGTCATAAATTATCCGAAACTGTAGGAAACCGTTCTCTACAGCCGACTCGCCGGACAATAAACCGCGACCCTGGCGAAATGCTCTGACTGATCAGCCTGATTAATTTTGAAGAACTAGAAATTACAAAGAGGTAGTCCGCTGACTGCGCGTAGTCCCGCCTGCTTCGTCCTACCTTCAAATTAAAGACGGATCCCTTATCTCTCGAGTATAAACACGCGCTCGAATTTCAAAACAAAAGCACGCGTCGACGTATTCCGTGCTAGAGATGGTGGGCCTTGAGGTCCGATTGGTCCCAAACTAACCAATCTGCCCTGCAGCCCTCCCAAACGGCCACTGTCCTGAAGAGGCCCTCTTTACAGCAGTATCTCCTCCCCAAGGTTCACCATCGCTCGCACGGAATACGTCGCTTGCTTATCTCAAGTGTCTAAGCACGCGCTCGAATTTCAAAACAAAAGCACGCGTCGACGTATTCCGTGCGAGCGATGGTGGACCTTGGGGAGGAGATACTGCTGTGAAGAGGGCCTCTTCAGGACAGTGGCCGTTTGGGAGGGCTGCAGGGCAGATTGGTTAGTTTGGGACCAATCGGACCTCAAGGCCCACCATCTCTAGCACGGAATACGTCGACGCATGCTTTTGTTTTGAAATTCGAGCGCGTGTTTATACTCGAGAGATAAGGGATCCGTCTTTAATTTGAAGGTAGGACGAAGCAGGCGGGACTACGCGCAGTCAGCGGACTACCTCTTTGTAATTTCTAGTTCTTCAAAATTAATCAGGCTGATCAGTCAGAGCATTTCGCCAGGGTCGCGGTTTATTGTCCGGCGAGTCGGCGGTCGAGAACGGTTTCCTACAGTTTCGGATAATTTATGACTTAATTGGTTCCGCCTCGTAGCAGTCGTGAACTCAGGGTGTCGGAAAGGGGAAACAGGAATGGTATGCATTTTCTTCTTTATAGTAACTCGAAGACTGTCTCTTCTCTTCGGACCCTTTCGAACCGATACACGTGGTGTCTGTTTTCTATCTCGAAGCAATGGGTACATTGGCAGTAGAAGGACGGAGCGCGGGCTTTTGTGAAAGTGTTCGTTGCACTTCTGCAAAACACGTGTTCCGAAAATGTGTTGGCTTCTTTTTACCTAAAGCCTCTTGCCCTGGTGGGAGTTAACTCATAATGGAACCAGAGAAGCTACTTGGGGGTAGCGGAAGTTGCTTGGAAAAAATCCTGTCAGTCAGCTAGCAATCGCGTCGCAGAAATGTACACGGCCCAAGAATACTTCAGGATAAATAAAGTGATCAGTGTTAGTAGCCGTGCAGTGAAGTGAATATTCGGTACGTTGACCTGGACGCACCTGACATTGCGACCCTTAACTTTGGGTAGTGGGAATGTAAGGATACCTGGGACCAGCTGTGCACGGAGGACGTCCATCGATGACCAGGATCGGTTCGGTAACCCTGTGACACAGATTTTCAAGCTGCAGGTGAATTTACAACAAGGGTGAGTTTTAGTTACTAACGCCTATCACCTTTCGTTAATTTCCTGTTACATTACCTTTTCGTGGCTACGTTATTAACACAAGGAAATTTATGTATTCCTTATCCTCCCACTTCAAATAATTATTATTTTCGAATCTTCTAAAAAAAAAAATGCGTATTCGTCTTTTTACGTTACACGTGATTTTCATCCATTTATCCTTTATTCATTATTCACTTTAAATGACGAACAAACCATGACAACATGTTCGATTTTATTTGTTACGTCTTTTTCATTTGCCATTCTACGCAAGTTTCTTCGATGCATGCCGAGTTGCTTGCTCGTCGCAGTCGCAGCGCGGCTCGTAGCCACTAGAGACACTATAATAAGAGTCTGGACACGAGAAGGCCACTTTTTGATTGGTCCGCCATGTTTGATCGAAATCACACGAGAGAGAAAGAGATATACGCCATTTCACTCTTAACAACTCTTACGTTTATGGCGGTATTTTACTATCTATTAATCTGAAAATGTGCATCGGGGTTTATGATTGGCCCGTCATTTTTCATCTATTCCCACTGATTTTTAAATCTGTCCATTATACCAAGATAATGAAGATATAAAGTAAAAAACTAAATCTTGTGTTCGATTTGATATATATTTTATTATTATACTTATTTAAATGCGCAATGCATTTCCGCCATGAACGTAAGAGTTGTTAAGAGTAGTCAAGAGTGAAATGGTGTATATCTCTTTCTCTCTCGTGGGATTTCGATCAAACATGGCGGACTGTCACTCGTGTCCAGACTCTTATTATAGTGTCTCTAGTAGCCACGCTACCGCGGGAACTCGGCCGTCAGACTCGCGCTGTGATTGGTCGGTGCTTTTTATTAATATCTCGTTAACGAAACATCGGAGAGCATTTTCGCAAAGGAAAAAGTTGTTTGAAATCACCCCCAGAATCACCCCCTTTAAGGAAACGCAACATTTTTGGGACACCCTGTATACATACACATATTAGAAACGCACTCAGATTTATTCTACATATATTTAATTCTAATATCATACGTAGCATATGCACACGCACGCACGCACGTGCAAGAAAGAAAGAAAAGGATTAATGCAATTTATACATATTTATTGAGTTTAGCAACACCAATTCGGGGCGCAGCGCCAAGTATTTTGAATAAAATATTTATTCGTATTAAAATATTTATTTGTATAAAAATATATCTGCTTAATATTATGTAATACATTGTAATGGAATGTATGAACACAGCATTTGAGCTGTGTGTATGTAGTTGTGTCATCTTAAGCGCAGTTGGAAAGCACCTTTATGTACTGGCAGCTCATTTTGATTTCACATCTTTTTTTGTATTGTATACTTTTCTATTTTTTTTTGTGATTATTATTGTCTTCTATTTTTTGTGATTTTGTAAATTACAAATAGAAATGTCATTAAAGTATTGCGTCCCATATTTGCTCGTGGATTCGTCAGTAGGGCCCAGCAGAACCGGAAAATACAAAATTCGCGAATTCCAGTGGCGTTTTCGCTAGTTAAGATAAATTCTTTTCGGAATAAATATATTTTTATACAATATATCGCCTTGGCCACCCATCGAGCGTGATGTAAAGCTCCTGGAACTCGAAATATATAATTTGTTCTAGGAGTACCGCCTAAGAAAAGAACTGTAAGCTCCAAGAATTCTCTATAATCTTCTCGTGGCTGATTGATGTTTTTCAAGGTTTGCATTGCAAACTCGAGCACTTCAGTACTATTTATAATTGTAGATTGGTGGACGTACTCGTTTTCAATTTCTGCCACAAAATTCGAGTTATTGATCTGGGGCCACGCCTGTAGAAATTGTTTAAAAAGTGGAATATTTGGACCCGATGATTTCTCTAACTTCATATCGAAAACACTCCGTAATATAATTTCATATATGTGATGACGCCAAGGAAAATATAGCAAATCTCTTTCAAATTTTTGTTCGAGAAGGATGCATGCGCCTTGGAAACGTCCCATGTTCGATGACGTTGTGTCATAGCAAAATGCTTGCACTTAGCCACCTACATCCCATTTCTGCACTAAATCGTATACCGCAGAAGCTTGTTTGTCTCCAGTACCGGATAAAATTGCAGGGATTCCAAGCAGCTGCACAATACCTCTGTAAGTTATTAGTACAGGTAAACGATCAATTTTCTCATTGCCTATTAAAGCTGCAACAGCTTTCCGTCCCAATGTAGTGTAATAGCACCAAGCTCACAGTCTTTGAACGCTACACGATATTTATCGGCAAGTTGTGCTCGAAGATCCGTGCGATGACGCCGTACAGACGTTCGATTGATAATTAAGTCGCCTAGGTCATGACCAAGAGCTTGAGCTGTTGCTGTTATTATACGAACAACATCACGATCCCTTACTTTGCACTTGTCAAGGGTTGCAACAAGTTTTGGCGTAATTATATCAATTTGAGCACGTCTCTTTTTAGGGTTGCTTGGACCAGCTTCATCCACGGGAATAATAAGTTCAATATTTTCACCCTCACTTGATAGGTGATCATCTTCTTCGCTGGATGATGCTACTTTGTCCATTGTTTCGTCTTGATTTAAACGATATACAAGTGTCAATAAAGACCAATATATCTTATATTATATATCCCAGATAACGATCAATATTTTGAGTTTTAAAAATGAATTGCATATAGAATATTTACCTTGCACAGCTTCTACCTACTTCACACTGCGCCTGCCTTGATTTTTCTTGCTCCTTCCGAAATGTTTTTTTTTTCTGTTCTTTCCAGTATAATATATGATCGCTTCCAATCATAGAACCAGGACGTACTTTTTTTCGTTGATTTAATAGAAAAAGTTTGTCTTCCTCTACTTTAATAGTTTTTAACGCATCGGCGGGTGCAATATCAAAAACGTTATCTAGCTTATCTACAAACTCCTTCTCCCGATTTTTTTGGGTTTCAGTACTGCGGTTGCAACTTTTATGCAAAGTCGCCCATTCTTGACACAATGCATCTAGCTTGTCAATGCAATGCTGTGGTCTTTTCGTTGGAATCCGCGCTTTCTCCCAAAATATTGAAACGTCCTTAATAACTAAAGAAGCACTAGACGAGCGCTGCACAAGGAGCAGTTTTCGGCGCCTAGCGGCGAGCAACCCACCTTTCCTGTTGCTAAGGTTAGAATCGGTGAGGAGAACTGCAGTAGTGTATGTGCGTGTTCGTAGGCTCGTAGCATAGGGATATATGACTGGGTTCCTTGTAGGGGCACCAGTGCAGAACAGGTCCCGTAATAAAATTCGGGGGGTGAATGAAATTTCCAAAATATTTGCTACTGCCGGCATTTGGTATGACTTGAAGGTTCAATTTTACTGATAATGACACATTTATTGCTAATATTACTTATTTTTTCATCCGACACGTAATATATTTATAAAGTTAATACTATACAAATAAATAGCTCGGACTCGAAGAAAACCAAATTTTAATGAAGGATATATATTATATATTATATATCCTTAGGATATATATGAAGGATATATATTATATATCCTTCATTAAAATTTGGTTTTCTTCGAGTCCGAGCTATTTATTTGTATAGTATTAACTTTATAAATATATTACGTGTCGGATGAAAAAATAAGTAATATTAGCAATAAATGTGTCATTATCAGTAAAATTGAACCTTCAAGTCATACCAAATGCCGGCAGTAGCAAATATTTTGGAAATTTCATTCACCCCCCGAATTTTATTACGGGACCTGTTCTGCACTGGTGCCCCTACAAGGAACCCAGTCATATATCCCTATGCTACGAGCCTACGAACACGCACATACACTACTGCAGTTCTCCTCACCGATTCTAACCTTAGCAACAGGAAAGGTGGGTTGCTCGCCGCTAGGCGCCGAAAACTGCTCCTTGTGCAGCGCTGCACTAGACTTAAGATTCAATTTCGCATATTGTGAAATAGGACTCTGTTCGAAAAGGGAGCATTGTAACGACATCTCTTGGGAAGTGATATTAATTAGGCAAGTGGCAACGGCCTGCTCACTCATGTGGAGCGCGGATCGCGTCCCCTTCCATCGACTCGCGACCCATGGAAGGGGAAGGCTGGTGATTCCTAGAAATCACGGTCGATTTCTGGGAATCGACCACTTGCTCCTGACATCACTTTGGGTAATTATCTTTACTTACGCACCTTACTGGCGCTACTTTACTAACGCACATTGCTTGCTTCTTTTGCTTACGCACATTGCCTGCGATCTGATTTAATAACTATTTAGCTACATTGCTTAGCTAAATTCACGCTGGTGTTCCTTGCTTGCGCCAGTTAATACTTTTGTTGAGTGTAAATTATTTGTGTAAAATAACTGTTTATTGTATTTGACTTTGTCCATTCAAATTATAACTGTGCCGTGTAAAACACTTAAAAGGACCGTTGACTAATCTGTATTTATTAAGACAAACAAACGTTTAATGTGAACTAGATAACAAATTATACACACTTTAAAATAAAACTCTTTCGTTAATCTTACCGTAAAATTAGTGTTGTGCGACAAACCTTAACGTGTGACTGTTCGTCTTAAAAGCTATCAATACTCTAGCACTGATCCGATATTACTTTATAACAGACTCTTAAGACTTGCCTGTTGGATGGCAATTTTGCACCGATAATTTGACTTTCGTCATGATCAAGTAAATATCATTTTTTCCTTATACCTTCCATTTCACTTTTACTTTCACTACGATATTTCACTGTTACCTCGCTGAACATTCAGAACATAATGGCCCAACTATGAGTTTTCGGACCTTCTGTCGATGATGAGAATGTTTAATATCTCCATCGTTTATGGATATATGAAAAAACTCTTCCGACAAAAGTTCTAGTATATAAAGAGACGAACATAATTGGAGAAAATTTTTTTTTCAAGGTCACTCTTTCGAGTTTTCAAGGTCATGGACGTTTTTTTGTTAACAATCGTATATGCTGTGTATGTATTCTTAAACAGAAAAAAAATACAAATTCAACGATGTATCATAATGTATATTTATGTCAAGGTTTAAAAAGTTCAAAATTTTCAAATTCGTTGCGCGTCCTTTTCCCGTGGTCCAATCGAGCTGAAATTTTTTCCAGATCATTTTTCCAACAAGTGTCACATTTCTGGGGTGCGGGACCAAAAAAATCTGATGGTCGAAAAATAAGGTCCACCCTAGTATACACATATGTATAAAATTATGCAAAAATAAGATATTGCAGTAATAGTACGGAAAATACGTAATAGAAAATTGGCGGAAAAATGAATACAAACACACATATTCAAAAATGAAAATACAATATATATTTTATTCGTATATTTTGCCAAATAATACGTAAAAGAAATTCTATATAAAATGGACTATTGGTGTATATTTAACAGAAATTGTAAAAGTACAGATATTTTAGTGACACAAAATTGAGCGTACACCTTGTTAAAATACCATTTACAAACTTATACTATATCGTTTGATTTATTAATACTTCATCGCATATCCCCTGGCATCAATTTACTGCTTGTAAGCGACGTGACATAGAATAAATTAAGTTTTCTATTAAAGAAGGAGTGTTTTCCCATTCTTCTCTCAACTTTCGTTTGAAATCTTCTATATTCCTATAATTGTTATTTGCTATCCTGGATTTTATTTCTTCCCAGAAATTCTCGATGGGATTGAGATCAGGTGACTGGGGAGGTGTTTTTAGCATCTTTGGGATATTATACAGCAACTATAATTGAACTATCTATGATGAATGCTTTGGGTCATTATCTTGTTGAAAGTAATACACCCGCGGCATTTTTAATTTTTCTGCTGAATCTTTTAGATTCTTTTTTAAGATATTTAAGTATTTAATTTTGTCCATTATGCCATCTATGTATTCGATACTTTCGGTACCATTTGCACCTATACATCCCCATATCATAACGGATCCTCCTCCGTGTTTAACCGTTGGACATGTATTTCTATGGTGGTGCCCAGTATTTCGCTGTCGCCATACGATTTGCTTCCTTCCATCCAGTCCAAAAAAATTGATTTTACTCGCGTCAGAGAATATAACATTTTCCCAAAAACTTTCGTCAAAATTTACAAACGTTTTTGCAAATTCTATGCGTTTCTGTCTATTTGCTTCGGAGATATACGGTTTCTTTCGTGCGACTCGGCCATTATATCCCTCTTTTCTTAATGTTCTGCGAACTGTTTCAACCAAGATGTCTTTATTTATATGTGAGGAAACATCTAACGTTAACTTCTGCACACTTGTACTCGGATTTATATTAATTTGTCGACAAATGAATTGTTCATCAGTGTTCGACAATATTTTCTTTCTTCCTCGGCCAGATATATTTCGGACTGTTCCATCGTACCGAAATGTGTTTATAATTTTTTGTACGGCAGAATGTGTACTGCCGACTATTTGCCCTACTTGACGAAAGGATTTACCTTGCGAATATACCAATTATAAATACTTTATTGTTTCCCCGTGAGGTTTACAATTCTTATACTCTACTCTTACATCTAACCTTACATCTATACGCCTTACTTACTACCCTCTCCAGTCTCGCCCGCACGCTTGCTCCCCCGCTCGCTCTCCCGCTCGCTCCCCCGCTCGCTCGCCCGCTCGCCTCCCCTCTCCCCCGCTCTCCCCACCCCGCCACGCACGCCCCTCCTTCCCCCACCATCCCTAACCTCTGACCCCCGCTTCCGCTCGCTTCCAGCCTCTCACAATCCTTGTTCTTCCATTCTTCCATTGTCACCCCTCTCTTTTCTTCTATCCTCCTTATCCATTCCTCTCCACTTCCCTCATCACACAATACCTCCCTTACCACATCCTGCCATCCCCTTTCCTTCCCCCATTCCGAGCACACCTCCCACACGTGCTCCCACGTCTCCTCCCCCCATCCACACACCCTACATTTCCTCTCCTCCTCCTCCCTCCAATACCTCCCTCCTCTCATCTCATTCCCCAACCTATACCTTGCCATTCTTCTCCACCTATTCTCCTCCCACCCCTTCTTCAAATATCCCGGCACCCCCACTCCCTTTATCCTTCCGTACCACCCATTATATTTTGACTTATTTATCTTTTCCCATCTATCTACCTCCTCTAACCTCCTTCCCCTGCACACCAGCTCCTCCCCCCTCAATTCTCCCCTCCCCCTGACCTTTTCTACTCCCTCCACCGTCTATCCTCTCTCCTCAAAAAATCCCTTTCTTTCCTCCTCCCATCCCCCCAACACCTTTTCCCTTCTTGCCCTACCTTTTAGCTCCTCCCAACATTCCCTCGCCAACTCTCCCCCCTGCCCCTCCTCTAACTTCCTCTCATATGTCCACGCCCTCATCCCCGCCCTTCCCTTCATCATACCCCTCTGTAGCTCCTCCCTCACCATATAACCCGGAGTACACCAATCCACCCCCAGCACCCATCTCAAATACCTCTCCTGCAACTTCTCCACCCCTCTCCTCTCTTTCCATCCCCATATCTCCACCCCATACCCCATCGTGGCCCACACCAGTCTATCAAATAGCCATACCTTTTTCCCCCAATCCTTCCCAAACTTCCTCTTCCCAATACCCCATACCTGCCCCATCACCGCCGCTGCTTTCTTCACCCTATCCCTCACCTGTGCCTCCTGCCCCCCACTCGCCATCAATGTATACCCCAAGTAAGTGAACTCTTTCACCTCCTCCACCTCCTTTCCCTTCCATCTCCATACCACCTTTTTCCACCTCCCTCCCCCCTTCCTACATCGCATCATCTTTGATTTACCCACATTAAGTTGCAGCCCCTTCCCATCCATATACCTCTCCAGCCTCGCCATCATCCCCTTCATCCCCTCTTCATCTTCTGCCACTACCTTGCGAATATAATTTTACAATAAGACTTCGTATTGAAATGTCAGTCTGCTTCCTTTTATTAGCTATATTACTAGTATAATCGTTAATCTACGGATAACAGACAGTTTTTTGTTTTTGCTTCCTGAGCAACCGAACTTTGAAAGACATTTCCTGGGACATCCTCTTCAATAGTACCAACATTTAACTAATACAGACTTGCGTAATGTGAAAATTCCTACGTGTACGCTCAATTTTGTGTCATTAAAATACCTGTACACTCGGCTCAAACGATTGTGGCCGATCGAGATTCGATTGCATTCGAGCTTACTAGGGCTGACTTTTTTGCATCGCTAACATTCTACAGTATTTCATGAATATGGTGAGAGCACTGCCAAGCTACAGGCTTAGAGCATATATACATGGAGGTATCATTGCCTTAGAGTGACTGCCTCAAAACTGTCGGGCAACATCACGCGAGAGAGAAAAAGAGAAGTATATGTCCTATTCGACCGATGTGCGCATGCGCCGATATCGTGCGAGAGAGAAAGACATGTGCGAGCGAGAGAAGTATAGGAGAACAATCAGCCGTAATATACTTCTCTCGCTCGCAAGATGTGTTTCTCTCTCGCACGTAATATACTTCTCTCGCTCGCACTTCTTTCTCTCTCGCACCATGTTGGGGACAGTTTCAAGCTTTCAATGAGACCTCCATAGTATATGCTCTAAGGCTACAGGTTCCCATCTCACCATATTCATGAAATACTGTAGAAGGTTAGCGATACAAAAAAGTCAGCCCTAGTAAGCTCGAATGCAATCGAAACTCGATCGGCCACAATCGTTTGAGCCGAGTGTACACTGTTGCGTGGCCGGCTGGTTCTCCTGGATCCCTCGTAGGGAATTCGGCGAGGTGTCGATGCCCGTGGAGTGCTAAGGCACTCTGCTCCTAGGACGAGGATTGTTCGAGAAATAAATGTAATTAGAACGGATAATAAATAAAAGGATAATACAATAAAAGAACAAAAGGAACTCAAAACTTGTAACTTTAATGAATGAAATAAACGTTTGTAACACAATATCGACTCTAAAGAACTTTTTATGCGACTGCTCGTTACAGCTTTTGGGGCTCGAGTGACGCTTCCGAAAAGCCCTTCGCTTTTTCTCTTGTTAATTTCAAAATGGCTTAGTTACCGAGAGCCAATCGCAAATTTACTAATTAACTATCTAAATTCCTATTCGTCTATTCGATTTCTTTTCGGTTCTCAATTTTTACAGAACAAGCGTTTAACTACACGGCGCTGGAATTACACACCTAGGAGAAGGAAAGAAGGAGAAGTTCATTTATTCAATTACCCGTTTCCAAGTGGCTATCGATTAGTTTATAATCTTGAAGTCCTCTTATTAAAAGGATATTTAACTATTTTCAAACCCCTCGGCCTTGTGCGAACTTCACCTAATCTTCCTTTCCTATTACATTCGTGTGATCCGATTTGAACTTCGCGCATCTAAAGCTTAAACTACACGCCGCTAGACGGGAGTCGCAACAACACTCAGCTCAAACGATTGTGGCCGTTCGAGATTCGATTGCATTCGAGCTTACCAGGATCCGCTTTTTCACATCGCTAACATTCTATAGTATTTCATAAACATGGTGAGGGCACTGCCAAGCCACAGGTTCCCGTCTAGAACACTTCTAATTCATGATGAAACGTAAATGACGCCGCAAATAAATGTCAAATGATTTTTATTACAATGAACCTCAAAAAAATCATAATAATTTTGAGACTGTAAACGATAAATTTATAATGTCCAAAATAAATAAATCGATGGATTTATAATGGAAGACGCAAATAAATATAGCGGGATGGTGGGGTAATAAAGAATAGAATGGAAACGAATGTTATATATTTCGTAGAGATGGCAAGGGTTAGGAAACCAGAATATTGAGATGTATAAAGTCTTGTGGTATTTTGTTCCTAGCAGTCCTCATAGATTAAAATCTAAGACGCTCATTATTAGTGGAAATGTGTAGAGCAAAGAAATACGCATTTATTTCAAAATCTACATACATCTTACTATCCGTTATTTTATGTTAACAACGGAAAAATAAACATAACCGAAGCTATGTAGATTAAATTTTGTGACAGGACTGCGTGAACGCGTCTCATATTAGGGCAGTATTCTCAGTCATTGCTTATTCTTAAGCAAATGCTTAAGAATAAGTAGCGACTGAGAATACCGCCCTATAAACATCATCCTGTTGCGACTCCCGTCTAGCGGCGTGTAGTTTAAGCTTTAGATGCGCGAAGTTCAAATCGGATCACACGAATGTAATAGGAAAGGAAGATTAGGTGAAGTTCGCACAAGGCCGAGGGGTTTGAAAATAGTTAAATATCCTTTTAATAAGAGGACTTCAAGATTATAAACTAATCGATACCCACTTGGAAACGGGTAATTGAATAAATGAACTTCTCCTTCTTTCCTTCTCCTAGGTGTGTAATTCCAGCGCCGCGTAGTTAAACGCTTGTTCTGTAAAAATTGAGAATCGAAAAGAAATCGAATAGACGAATAGGAATTTAGGTAGTTAATTAGTAAATTTGCGATTGGCTCTCGGTAACTAAGCCATTTTGAAATTAACAAGAGGAAAAGCGAAGGGCTTTTCGGAAGCGTCACTTGAGCCCGAATAGCAGTGTTGAGCAGTCGAGTTGTAGACAACTTCCAGAAATTTAGATTTTATAGCTATTTTGTTAATTAAAGTTCCTAGTATTGAATTCTAATTGTTCTTTTATTGAGTTTATCCTTTTATTTATTATTCGTTTTCTTTACATTTATTTCATGAATAATCCGCGTCCAAGGAGCAGAGTGCCTTAGCACTCCACGGGCATCGACCCTCGCCGAATTTCCTACGAGGGATCCAGGAGAACCAGCCGGCCACGCAACAATTTGGTGACAGCGGTGGGATTCTTCAAATTCGCCGGCTCGTGGACGCAGGATTCAAAGAGCAGCCATCGGCCAATTCGTGCAGTCCCTCTTTCCTGGGTTTTTGGACGGTTTCCCCCGGAACACGGGTGAATACCAGAGGGAAGTGACTTCGGACGACCGTACCAGTTTTTCCTGAAGCCACATGCACTCGACCAAAGGACCTTCGCTGAGATGAACCAGGACAACGGGGCGACATCGAACACTCGTCTGTAATTGCGTGAGAGATCGAAGTTTATTTAAATTATCCAATTTACGGTTCAATTGTTAAATTAGGGTGTTGTAATTTATCGTTACGTTGAGTTAGTTATTACTTGATAAGATAGAGTTCCGTACTTACACTACGAAAATGTTGCGAAAAGCAAAAAGTTATTGAAACGTAAAGCAAGACGACAACCACGTTAGGGTTGCTTATGAACGTTAGGGTTTTGAAGTCGAGGATGTATTTGCTGAAATGATGCAAATAGAGCGTCCTATTACGTTCTCACAATCTCAAACATGAAGTATTTTGCCCTGCCCAGCCACGGTTGTTGCTGCTAATTTATAAATTCCCGGTGATGAGTCACAGTTGCGCGAACCAAACTTTTGCCGACGCGATTGGATCCTCCTGTCCTTAATTTGTCCGAATTAAATAGTGAGTCGCTTTGTTCGAGTGTAGTTTCTAAATAAAAATCGTCGGAATTAGTAAATCTTGTTTCTTAAATCTTACGACTGGTTAAAGTCCGACTTAACTTAACTAACGTGCAAGGTAAGGCCTGACGATCGGAAGAGTCTTCATTTCCTCATTCGGGGTAGGATCGAGGGATACGCCCATTTACTCTTGTTAAATCGTCGAGAACCTGAAACATTAGAAGAAATTGATTAGTCTTCTAAAAAAAAAATCGCGCAATCATTTAATGTACGTAGTTTGAATGCCGAGTTAATGACTCTGCGTCAAGACAGAAACGAACCGGTTGAGGTTTTTGGAGCCCGAGTTAACGAAACCTTAAATGGAGGTTTAGAAACTGCCAGGGACACTTATAACCCTGGACAAGTAGTGGGTGTTAATGATTTGTAAAAAAAAAAATATACGGCAATAATTTCCTTCATTAAGGGCTTATAGAACGAAACCGCGCGATTCTATCTGAATAGATTAAAGGACGCTAATAATTTACTCGATCTCGAAACTGTTGCCAGAAAGATAGTTAAACTTAGAATTGGTTGATTATTTAAGGCCCCTCCATTTTCAAAATCTTTTGAAATCCATAAATCGCACATCTAACTGTACTAAGACAGACTATACTGACACCCCTCCCTCTAAGCGTCTGCAAAGGGTAGTCGTAGGCGCCAACGACGCATCACTTGCAGATTCTGAAAAGGAAAAGGGTATAGACTATGACAGATCATGGGAAAATAGTGAAAAGATAATTGCTACAATTTTTCTTGCCCATGCTAAAGAAAGCAACGGTCAACCTGAGGTCTTAGTCGGGATTGATCACTCTGATGATGGTTCTAATATTTGTGACACTCACCTTACGACGGGAATAACTGAGAGAGTGAATCTCCTTTTAAAAATGTAGTAGTTGGAGGATCGCTCTCGAGGGATCGTGAGGAGGTGCTCCGACCCGGCTGTCTGTTGGATATCGGAAAGGCCGACTTTGAAGGCACCCCGCCACAGAAGTCGCTAGGGGCTGCCCACGTACCTCAGGGCTCAGGCTCGTCTGACCTGGAACATCGGATAGGCTTTAAGCACCCCGTCCAGGTACGCGACCTGCGGTCCGCGGCTTGTGTCTGGTTAGGGACTGACGAGCCAAACTTAGAGGCTGAAAGATGCCGGACTTTATTTGTGACCAAGCGCGCAGTTGATGAGACACGATCCTCCGTTGATGTGGCCTCAGGAAACAGTGACCTAGTTGAACAAAGTAATAGTAGTTTTAATGACAAAGACTACTTCATTAATGCCAATCATTCATCGGTCTTTTCTTATTAAAGTTATTTACTCTAAAGATTACCTCTATCTGTACAAGGATAATTTTATTCATTTTTGTTCCCTCCTTCCCCTCGATTATGAAATCCTCTCAAGCCATTAAAGCTTTGTTATTCTATAATGATTTTTCATTCGGATAGATTACATAATATAACACCAATGTCAGAGGAACAATGGACTTTCTCAACATAACATCTCTTACCTTCATCTTTTGTAGAGTCACGTCTAGCAGAATCAGTAAGTCAGAACCATCTTAAATTTTTGGTAATTTCCTTCAAACACCTTATAAATACTTTGGTCATCGAAGCAGTCAGTATCTCTGAATATGATAATAATATCGAGCCTGTTAGTTGGGATTTCATTGAATGTATTCTAAAACAGGAATTAAATGGGTTAGAATAAGCAATTAAGGTCCCTACCAATCAAGTTATAGCTGCACTTACAATAGGTTCTAATTCCTCCATAAAGAATTTTATGAATTCACCATCGGTAGTCATCAAGTATTCGTATATTCTTCCACGTGAATTTGTATCTGGTGCAAAAGGCTATATTCCCCCGGAGTTCATTAAACAATTCTATGAATGTTTGTTAATCATTTGGATGACTTATTTTCAAAAATAAGCACAACCCAGGCTGTAGCAGTGGCAAATCTGGAAAGAATAAAGCAGAAAAGCAAATTAGATTTCGACAGAAGGGTCAATTCTTATAAATTCTTAGTAGATGATGATATATATGTATTGAAAGAACCAATAACATCTAACTCGATTCTAGCTGGTTAGCACTTTACAAAATTGTTAGAATATTTGATAATTTGAATGCAGGAATAGGCATAAGAGTTAATAAATTCAAAGTAGTTTATGTGAACTAATTAAAATTAGCCTGCATAAGATTAGACACTTTAAGAATACTTACCTTTATCGTGGTACCGTTGTTATATTCCTTTATTGTTGGAATGTGCTACATTACCTTGGCATAAGTTAAGATCAACTTTATTCCATTTGTTTGTGAATTCGATGCCGCGTTAGTTTATAATTAAAATTTCATGTATTACCCAGAATCAATCTGGAGACGTCGTGTCTAGTAGACAAAATTGTAACAAATAGTAACACAGTGAACATTCTGTAGCGTCTTTCGAATCGCATTCTTCGCGGGAACCCGGGTGGACCGAGTAGCTCGGCTACCGTGGGGGAGGCGAGGAGGGGAGGCTCAGGAATCTTCACTGTAAGAAGTTTATTTATAGTTGCAATTAAGAATTAAAGTTAAATTTGATAAATGTATTATTGAAAAGCTGTTTCCATTGGAAAACATCTTTTGTATAAGGAGGGAAGTGTTGCGACTCCCGTCTAGCGGCGTGTAGTTTAAGCTTTAGATGCGCGAAGTTCAAATCGGATCACACGAATGTAATAGGAAAGGAAGATTAGGTGAAGTTCGCACAAGGCCGAGGGGTTTGAAAATAGTTAAATATCCTTTTAATAAGAGGACTTCAAGATTATAAACTAATCGATACCCACTTGGAAACGGGTAATTGAATAAATGAACTTCTCCTTCTTTCCTTCTCCTAGGTGTGTAATTCCAGCGCCGCGTAGTTAAACGCTTGTTCTGTAAAAATTGAGAATCGAAAAGAAATCGAATAGACGAATAGGAATTTAGGTAGTTAATTAGTAAATTTGCGATTGGCTCTCGGTAACTAAGCCATTTTGAAATTAACAAGAGGAAAAGCGAAGGGCTTTTCGGAAGCGTCACTTGAGCCCGAATAGCAGTGTTGAGCAGTCGAGTTGTAGACAACTTCCAGAAATTTAGATTTTATAGCTATTTTGTTAATTAAAGTTCCTAGTATTGAATTCTAATTGTTCTTTTATTGAGTTTATCCTTTTATTTATTATTCGTTTTCTTTACATTTATTTCATGAATAATCCGCGTCCAAGGAGCAGAGTGCCTTAGCACTCCACGGGCATCGACCCTCGCCGAATTTCCTACGAGGGATCCAGGAGAACCAGCCGGCCACGCAACAATCCGTTCACTTCGCGCTATATCTGCCGTAGGTGCCGCCACAGTGGTGTATTAACATGAATTAGAAATGTTCTAGACGGGAACCTGTGGCTTGGCAGTGCCCTCACCATGTTCATGAAATACTGTAGAATGTTAGCGATGTGAAAAAGCGGACCCTGGTAAGCTCGAATGCAATCGAATCTCGAACGGCCACAATCGTTTGAGCTGAGTGTACATTCATTTCTAATTACTTTACCTTTCACGATTCATTTTGTATTAATTTTTAATAAAGAATTACAAAACAATAATTATTAATACTATTAAAAGTACGAACAAGTAAGACCACGCTTTCATATCACTTTCACACGGTTTAAACACTTTTTGGGGGTTAGGAAAGTGATAGTTTTCGATGTAATCGACGTATATTCTACAGTATTCTATAGTAATCGCATGCAACCAACAAGCGAGTCAGATAGAAGTCTATTTTTCCAACACTTTAATTGTTGAAACTTAAAAATAATGAATATTTCTATTTACGACAAACGACACGTATAAAATGGGCTTAAAACGACATATTATACATACATTTGCGACACGTCATAATTGCGTTTACGACGTGACATAAAATACCGACCCACCACTGCCCATCACTACTTGGCGCTGGCGTCGGTAAATTTTCCTCTTGAACCAATCAGACGTTCGTAGTCGGCCCCACTCTCGTCCGACACCCGTGGTAGTAGATTTCCATGCCACGCTGCTTGGCTTGGCGCTGGCGTCGGTGAATTTTCCTCTTGGTGTTGAACCAATCAGACGTTCGTAGTCGGCCCCACTCTCGTCTGACACCCGTGGTAGTAGATTTCCACGCCACGCTGGACAAGGCTCTACGACCAGTTTGCGTTCGTTTTCGAGGTCTGAGATGGCAGTCACTGGTAGTGGCAATCAGTGCCAGCAAAATCAAAGGATCTTTCACGCGATTCTATACATCAATATCCAGACAAATCATCTCAACGTATCCAGAAGGTAAAGGTAATCATGAAATTGAATAATTTCCAATTATCTACGTCGCGGAAATCGACATTCACATCATCTACAAGACAGAAAAGTATGGTTATGCGCGAAGTGCGAATGTTTAGCGTCTTGTTTAGTAGATAATAATTTAACACATGTTTTCTTATAAATATTAATGTTCGCAGGAGCATGCATGATCGCCTAGGATGTGTACTGTGTGGAGATGGATCTGATGTAAGTATCGTATGTATCCTGTTTATTCATACGTTACGTTTAATTTTATACTAACATTGTGTTTGTTTTCAGCGCTAACACAACAGGAAATATGATGCTTTTCCACAAAAGGAAATCCAAAATATTGAACTACTAGTTATCAGTGGTTACGGGACGTGGATTTGCAAATTTAAATATGGAAAGTCCCTCTTTGTATTTATATTCGCATATTATTTTGTAACAATTGTATCAATCCTGTAACAATTGTATCGATCCTCTGTATTATTATAAAAATAAATACTTTGTTAAATAATTCGAATTAATTATTTAATATGCTGTAGAATCTGCTTGATGGTTATGTAAGGGAAGGAACGGGTATGTGACGTCACGGATAGCGAATGGGTTGAAAATTCTGGCCCACAGATGGCGCTGTAACACGTGTCAGGCGAACGGCAGGATCTGTTGTGAATCTGCTGCCAATCTGACGTCAGGCTCTGTCAGGGTTTGGAGGACCCCGGCCATGCACCACACCCACAGGAGCGGTGGTAATGTGTGCGTGAATTGATGCTGGCGCCAAGCCAGCCACGCGGCGACATCGCGCAACGAATGTGACGTCACAGGTGGACCCTGTGCCACGTAAAAAGTGTGCTTTGGAGGACCCCGGCCAAGCACTTGGAAATTTCAGGCAGGGTCCACCGGCCACCGCTGCTATTGGTCAGAAGGAAACAATCAATGACAGCCAATCAGCGTCGCCGGGGAAATAGGTTGTCGACGCTGATTGGCTGCGGTGTCACTCGCTTGGCGCTGGCGTCGGTTCGTCTCCAATCGAGTAGTAGTAACAGTACGCGCCCGTCACGTATTTGACTTGGCTTGGCATTGGCGTCGGTAGATTTGTGACGTCACATTCGTTGCGCGATGTCGCCGCGTGGCTGGCTTGGCGCCAGCATCAATTCACGCACACATTACCACCGCTCCTGTAGGTGTGGTGCATGGCCGGGGTCCTCCAAACCCTGACAGAGCCTGACGTCAGATTGGCAGCAGATTCACATCAGATCCTGCCGTTCGCCTGACACGTGTTACAGCGCCATCTTTGGGCCAGAATTTTCAACCCATTCGCTATCCGCTCTGTACCTCAGACCGCAGCCTAATGCGGACACAGATGACTACGGATCTGACGTCAGGCCCTGCGCTTCAGATCTGGTTATCAGGGCTTAAAACTAACAAAATGATAAATACCTACATTTAAATTTTGAGAGTGGGATGACGACGATATATAAAAGATAATTAATAATATAATACAATAGTTAATATAATTATATAAAAAACATACTTTTTCATTCATTCTAATACATTGCTTGCTTAATCATTAATAGTATCCCTCCATGGCAAGGGTGCTTTGAAGAGATTTAATGTATTATTATGTGAAAATTAAATTTTTTTATATGTATATATATGTACAGTCTTACATTATTCAGAATATACGTTCATTCTCTATATGAAGAAGGAGAATTTATTTCTCTATTATATTTCAGAACGTATCACAAGATTCTTTTCAGGTCAATATCATGAAAAGATATAGAAATTGAACAACTCAGTTAGGCTATATTTTATATTTGATAATTAAGTTGATTCAACTAATTCTATGGTGCGAATGAAGCTATGGCACTCTTTGTGTGATGTGCAATCTGCTCTAATGTTAAAGAACAAGTGGCAAACTCAAAAATATGAAATTTTATATTATACAAGGGCGAGTCAATAAAAACTAGCATCTAAAATAACTCGTTACATTTATTGATTTTAACAAAACTGTTTTGTATGCAAGGTGACTGTGAGAGTTTCATATGGCATCGCATATGTTTTTAGTATATTTGTTGTAATCGATAAGAAGATGAATTCAGTGACCTATAACAAAATGACCTTAAGCTGACCTTCAACCTCCACAAGACATACGAGAGCGTATTAAAAGAACTGGAAGGGAAATTACGCCTCATACACTCCAAGCCGTTCAAAATTCATTCCGAACCACTTGTAAAAAGGTCCAGATACAAACGGCAATAACTTTCAAGACAAACATTGGAAATAAATGATAGTTACTCTTGATAAACTTCCATCTTGTTTCGAGGTTGGAGGTCAGCTTAAGGACCCTTGTTATAGGTCATTGAATTCGTCTTTTTATCGACTACAATACAGCACTAAAAAATATGTAATTTAAAGAACTCAAGGTCATCTTAATATCTCATAAAGTATAAGATATAAAAAATTTGAAATCTGTCCGTTCGTCGAGTCCCTCGAAATACAATATATATCATGTACATAAAACAATTTTTACAAAAATTAATAAATAACAAATTATTTTAGGCGACAGCTCTTATTGACTCAACCTGTATGTTTAAGACTTTGATATGTTTTTTTCAATTAACAACTGCATGATGTATATACTGCCCTCCTTAGTTAAACCGTCCTATCTAACATTTTTTCATTTTTTGAGATATATTGAAATATTTGAAGTTCCACACGTCTTCTACCTTTTATATAAAGTTAGAAAACTCTACGTGCTTCGTAAAGATTTATAAACACTCTAATGTATTTAACCTAACTTTTTTCCAATTGGATAAAATATCCTATCTAAAGCAATTAATTAATTGCTACGTTAATAATGCATTACCTACCAGTATACCTATTACAAAAAATTATATTAGGCTGTTACCAACTACTGACAACATGTTTTAGTTTGAATGAAAGGAAATAAGGGCAGTACAAAGTAAATGATAAAACTTCAATTTTCTCGGTTGTTTCAAAATGCTAGATAGGACATTTTAACTAAAGGGGGCAGTATAATATGCTATACTTATATCTTATATATATAAAACATAGTGCGCGGTAAACACGATTATCGGTACATGTCCACGGCAAGTTTTTATAGATCGTGTAATTTGACTTCGATGATAAAGGTTTGCGAGTTTGCTTTCCAACGAAACATATCACAACACTGGAAGTGCAGAACTGTGACTTTGGTATATGATGGCCCCCGTAAAATTGATTGCTGCAGCCAAAACAAAAACTGGCATCCAACGACCATGCGACGCAGTCACCAATTCGGCCGTCAATGGACCACATAAAATACCCGGAATAGTTGCCTAAACAAATATACAATGGTTATTTTATAATTAGACCTATAAAATGATATATAAGGGTGATTCTAGAAATAGGATGTGACCATACGTTTTTTCTATGTGAAGTTAGAAAAATTGATAAACTGAATATTTCCCTAAGTATTATATTATTTATTTAGTTCTATCTACCCACGACAATATTTCTTCAAAAGATGCTTATATGCCTCTATGAAATGCAACAGTATTAGTTTTTAAATAGAACCGCCTACCAAGTAAGAAATCGTTAACTGCCTGCGGACTCGAATTTGGCGACATGCAGTTAACGAATCCGTGGCGCATTTCTCTTCTAAAAACTACTCGAGCTCAACGCACAGACAAGAAAGGCATAGGATGTGAAGGAACGAAACTGTAGATCTTTCGGCTACCTGCTCAAGAGAAAAAAGAAATTTCTATTATTTTTAACCCTTGTATACTGTTTTTAAAAAACGTGACTGGTATACTGGGGTCGTGGCAGATCTTAAATGAGGCAGTCAGAGCAACAACAGACTAACCCACATTTTTTTCGAAACTGAGTTAGTACTAATAATGTATTCCAATATGCTCTGCTAATCATATAAACTAGGAAAAAAAAATTTCAATGTGGGTTAGTCCGTTGTTGCTCTGACTGCCTCAAATAAAAAAGGACATAGAAATTTGTAACGTCGCACAGTGGCGAATTTGGCCCAAAAGCTGGCCAAAAATGAATCTGCAATTCCCGTGCAAATTATTAAAATATTTTATTGTAATATAACTCTAAGAAGCTAAAAGTATAATTTTTTAACGTTTAATGTTTAATTTGTTGTTTTAATTATAATTATATTATTAAAAATATTAAAAGTATTGTGATTTGTAGTTTTTAGTCAAATAATTACGCAGTCATTACTGACACATTAATATTTGTATATATTTTAACATTATTATATTGCATACTTATACATATATATTTATACAAACATTTGGTACATAGCACTAATGATCAACGAGATGCTTTTCTTGCGGAATTTAAAACGTTATAATTACTAAGTGAGAGCTCAACCGCAATTTTGTCACTATTAACTTCCGTCTTATTTTGACTCGCATAAATATCTGCTGAAAGTGCTATCTGTAGGTGAACAGTGCATGTTTTATGTATAAATGAGTTTCATTGCGCGTTGTAGCATACGTCGTGAATACCTGCATGCCGATTTTTCGACCATAAGGACGCATCGGTATCTGCGTTATGCCAGCAATTGCTTGGAATCAATTTTATGGTCATACCTGGCTTACGGACGCGGTGCAGTTGTTTTGGGGAAAGCACGGATAACGTTGCTATACATATTTAGTGACTCGTGTATATGCAAATACTGAATGGATCGGAAATTATACTCGTATCAGTGTACACAAAAATATTTGCCAAAATGGCAATTTGTTGCAAAAAACTGCAACGGGGTCTTAAAGTGCATACCTTGACCATTCATTTAAAAAAAAAGAATGGTGCTTGAGCTCGTTTGAGTTGTAACTTTTTGCTTAAGAATAAACAAAAAATGAATATGCTTTCAGTACTTGTTTATAAGAACTTTTACAGACTTCACATTTAAAAAAATAATAGTGTATATGATACTACACCACAATATATAATGTTTATTTGGATAGCTGGACTCGATAATCTGAAAATAAATCTCAAAGTAGACCTTTAAATTTCGAGCGTCAACTTTGAACTGACACATCTCAGCAAGGACTGCAGTTTATATATTTACATTAGTAACAAATTATGCACAAATATGTCATAAATAAATCGCACTAATTGGATTTAGCAAATTTAACTTTTGCTAAATTTTTTAAAACTTTTTAAATTAAACTTTTACATTCTGATTTTTGGCCAGCTTTTCGGCGAAATTCGCCACTGTGCGTCGACACTAGATCAACCTCTATGAATATTTTGTTCATAGGTAACGTATAAAATAATAGAAACGTAGAAAGTTAACCCTCGGTTGTCACACTGGGTCAAATTGACCCTGCGTTCGACTTTGCGATCAAATATCTTTAAGGCATCATTCAGAATTATACTAATAGCGCCATGTAATAGTATTTTCATGTATCCTCTACAAGTAGAAATACTTCCCGACTGTGTGGAAGCGTCAGTGCGTGTTTGAAAGCCGTCGAAATTTGAGGTAGGGTCAAATTGACCCATGTGTGACAAGGCGTCGTTTTTACTCTAAATCGGATACATTCATTTTTGTGTCTGAAAGCGATTTGAAAAGTAAAAATAGAAGTACTTATTTTCATACGAATTGTTTTTTCTTTTACTGAAGAAGCGACAATCAAGACACATTTGTTATTGTATTACGGGACACAAACGCAGTGTCCCACATGCTTGCGCCCGATGTGCGACCGGCACATCGCAAATGGACTTATTTTTAATTTAACATACTTTGTTATTGCTGAAATAAAAATTTTATATTCTTGGAATAATAATAAAAAAAATTTTGCTATCGAAATGCAAGAGTTTTTCAACCCAAATGATGCCACCATTCAGTTTGCAAAATAAATATCTTTTTTTAATGCTCCGATATAGGACTATTTTTTTATCAAAGCAGCATATCTCAGGAGTATAACTGTAAATTTGTTGCTAAAAATATTAAAAAATAATAAAGTTATGATTTTTTAAGCAAAAAACCTTTTTATCAGAACTCTTATTGTTTCAATTTTTTTTAAACATGATGACACCTTAAGTGTCAACTTTCAACAATGGGCATATATTCTACAATGTCAATGTTCAAATTTTATCTCAGAATTTTTTAGACTTAATTTAACAAACAATTTTTAAATAACAACTGATTGAAAATTGGCAGGGTCAAATTGACCCAGTGTGACAACGGCGTTCGAAAAAGTAGGTGTGACAACCGAGGGTTAAACTATTATTATAAAATTAATTAGAAATTCAGTTTACAAACTTAGACAACCAAAAATTTTGCAGCAAACTCTCATGAGCGACCCCAGGATACCAGTTAAGGGTTAAAGGCCTTAAGCTCTTTAAGATCTAATTTTGTAAGATTTTCTGATAAATATAAATTCAAACACAACGTCAATTGAAAGCAGTTCGAGTTACATTGCAATAAACATACTTTACCGGC
The DNA here is from genome assembly GCA_929113495.1 of Andrena minutula. Classification (NCBI taxonomy): domain Eukaryota; kingdom Metazoa; phylum Arthropoda; class Insecta; order Hymenoptera; family Andrenidae; genus Andrena; species Andrena minutula. The sequence continues at coordinate 45,765,590 of OV815993.1, read as the reverse complement.
ACAGTTTTCGTATGTAACATTCGAAATTGTTCAATTGAGTATGTGTTTAGATTCATTTTTATCAGAAAGATTTTCTTAATACAGTTAAACACCCTTTAGTGAAATAAAATTTATGTTTTACACGTGAGAAAGATGTTCTAAACATCGACTGCAGTTGGTCTGGAACATTGCTCACTCAATGCAGTTCCAAGAAGTGGTGGAGATAATTTGCGTGCATGCAACTAACGAATCCTTTCTGTATTCTTTAAATTATTCCATATTTTATGTCAGAATATTGCTTTAACACAAGTATTCAAATGGTGTATCCTAAATAATTTTTAATACACTTTTCTGCTGCCTGCAATCATCTTGGACTATTCACTACTCACATTTGAACAATTACTGTTACTCTTTTAAATGATTTACTGAAAGAAATAGTTACTAAATGCATTTAGTTCAAACAGTAAATTGCTATTTTGTTAAGTTTTTTTCCAATTTACGAAACTATGTTTGCACAAATAATATTCCCTATTTCTCACAAGTATTGCTACTCGCAAATTTCTTAATCTTTTTAAAGAACTTTGCCATAAATTTGGTAAGCAGAAAATGAAACTTTTCTGACGACGAATCATGGTAGATGACTGAAACTAGAAATAAGGACACGACCCCAAATTATAAGATATTCAGCAATCCTAAATTTATTTTGACATTTTCGATACCTATTGTAATCCAGTAATTTTCTAACGTAGAATATAAAGTACTTAGAGAAGTATTAATTTTTCAATACCTATTAAGAATACATATTACATTTGGTAAATATTTACATTAGGGGAGGATTCTCCGATTTCAATGACCTTCACATATGTTGTCAAGGTCATCATTCAGAACAACATTTCCCTCTAAAATTTACGGCACTCGGCATTGGTTTACGAGATATTTGCAAAAACCTTTACCTAATACTAGAACTGCTGACGGTATTAGTATTGGTTTGGGCTAGATTAGGGCCAGGTGTGCACAATTAAGGGGGCCGTCTCAGTTTTGTTATTGTCTGTCTCACCGGGCCTTGAATGTGTGCGGACGCTCACACAAGCTAAGTTAAGCGTGTACGTATACGGGTGTAGTAAACAAACCGTTTCAACCGTCTTTCGTCCTGGAATCGGCTAGAAGGAAGTTTTTGCGGGTACAGTTACCTTCAGTAAACATATGTGCAGGGTGGTCTGGTGTGTTTGAACGCTAATAAGTGTTGTACATTGAAATAATAATGAATTTATGAATCGAAAACTGACAGAATGAAGCATCCAGGCTTCTCCGTCGGTGGCGCTAATGGTGTACTGTAGCTACGTAGCACCAGCGTGACGTATAAATTCATTATTATTTCAACATACAGTGCTTATTAGCGTTCAAACGCACCAGACCACCCTGCACAGATGTTTACTGAAGGTAACTGTACCCGCAAAAACTTCCTTCTAGCCAATTCCAGGACGAAAGACGGTTGAAACGGTTTGTTTACTACACGCGTATACGTACACGCTTAACTTAGCTTGTGTGAGCGTCCGCACACATTCAAAGCCCGGTGAGACGGCCCCCTTAACAATAGAATTACCGAATTGAATACGTACTCACATCGGTTCGCTACCATGGGGCGCCCACTCCCCGCCCTAATCTAGCCCAAACCAATACTAATACCGTCGGTTATGAAACTGATTTCAATATATTATGCCAAAAGTTTTTTATTAATATCTCTGAAACTAAGACGAGCCGTCAAAAAGTTTAGAGGGAAATGTTGACAACATATATCAAGGTTATTGAAATCGGTGAGGAGGTAGCTTTTCGACAGGTTTTCCATTTTTGGGGATAGAATATTTATTCACATATTTTATAAATATTTATCATATAATCAACAATTAGATACATTAATAGAGACCCCCTAGCCTAGCCCCAAACAATACTAATACGGTTGTGAAACAGTCGTCTGTATATATAGACAGATTTCAATGTACAATTATGCCAAGTTTTTTGCAAATATCTCGAAAACCAAAACCGACCGCCGAATAGTTTAGAGGGAAATGTTGTTCAGAATGATGACCTGGACAAGATATGTGAAGATCATTGAAATCGGAGGATGCTCCCCTAATGTAAACATTTACCTTACTTTTATATGCAGGATAATAAGAACAATAGATTTCGTTAACCCCTGCAGAATTTCACTTTACTAATTTTCTTGCCCAGTTTCTAAAATCACCTTGGGTAGTATCGATGAAATTTAAGAAATTTAAAACTTACGATAGTATTCGAAACTGCAAACGTAACTCCCGCATGATTAGGTGCTATGTCTGCATGATTACTAAGATGGCCAGCAGAATTGCACGCACAAAGGCCCATAGATATTGAAACAAAACTATAAAAAGATATTTACGAGTTAGATTGCATCATAACATTTAACTATATAGATAGTTGTTTGACATAATACGTCAATTAAATAATACTACTAACATTACTGCAGCAAGTAAATTGTCCACGGCACAAAATGCTAATAAAAATGCACCTGGACCTACTAGGCCTATATTTGTCATTAATCTTCTTACAGATAAGACTGACCATCTCTTCTGTATAAGATTGTCTGCACTATGTCCAGCAACTGTAAAGAAAGATATATTTTTATCAATTGAATTTCTACAAAATTTTCGATCAGTTATACTTAGTGTCATTACGCACCAATACCAATGAGAGAATTCACAATGTATGGAAGTGCTGTCAAACTAATACTTTCTAAATTAGCAGACAAATTTCTTGCCAAATAAGTTGGCAGCCATTGCATTATTATGTAATTACTCCAGTTCATTGCAAAATGTGCTATGTACAACGCCCATAAAGGCCAATGTGAAATAAATTCAGTCCAGCGCAAACTCCTGTTTTGCGTTCCCTTAAAATACAGCAGCATTGATTAATTATTAAGTTTTATTTCTGTATCTACTTTTAATTACGAAAATGCGACTACCTTAGGTACAAATAAAGGTATTTCATCTTGAGAATTCGTCTCTTGATAAAGTATTAGCCACAAAAGTGTCCATACAATACCAATTGTTCCAAATAAGTAAAATCCTGTTTGCCACAACAAATGTGGACACAGCTGAAAATATTTTGTTCAATTTAATTTCAATTGATGAATAAAAAGAAACAAACTTATCATAATGAACAATACTACATTATAAAACAGATTAAACTTAAAACAGATTAAACTTACAACAGATGCAACTACTTGTCCAACTGAACCAGCAGCTACAAGGTATCCGAATGCGCGAGAACGTTCCTCTACAGGAACGCTGTGAGCAAACAAGTGAAAAATAACTGGTAGACCTAGAAACAATACATGGTTGAATTTGGATCCACATCGTATACATTGTATAAAATAAAGATATAGAGTTATATTCTCAATAATAGTTTACCTAGACCTTCCCCGAGTCCTAACACAACCCTACAAATTATGAGCAATGGAACCGACTGCGCCAGGATCGGAGTTATGACCGTACTAATGGACCACAGTAAAACAGCTAACATTAGTACCGTTTTACATCCAAAACGGCTTGCGGTATTTGCACCAATAATCTGATTTAAAGAATGAATGAAATAAGTGTGTTACATACGGTATCATATACAGCAATATGCCATTATTCTCTACCAAAAAATGAATAACCCTTTAAATGAAAAGGGAAAGAAAAATTATAGGGCGTAATATGGTTGGGAGAAATGTAATTGCAGAATTTTCCATTTATACCTGACTAGTAAAATATCCAAATGCGAAAGCTGAATGTATCCAGCCTTGCCAATGTAAATTCCACTTAAATTCGTCAGTCATAGTAACAATTGCTATAGGCATTATAACACGATCCGCCGCGTTTATAAAATTTGCGGCAGAACACAATGCCACGATCCGCGAAGTTCGCGGAAGCATTCTGAATTTCGGCATGTTTGGACGACTTTGATTACTCACATCGCACAATCGCTTTAGACGATTGTAACCTCAATTGACAACGTAGGTTAAAAAATTTACTAAAACACTGCGTCACATGAAATCATATTAATATTAATAGAGAACATTATGATTACTTCTTCAATATTTATAAATTGAAACAGTCTAATATAGTCATAAATTCAATAAAAATAAACAAAAAAACCTGTTCATATCATAGCTCAAAAACATACTAGATTCAACGTGTCAAATACATATATATATTTTGTTATATTCTCACATGGTAACATGAAATTTCTTAGTATAAAGTTGTTACGCTATCGCTTGAACGTAGCTGCGAAATTGTATATAATCGATATGTAGAGTACTTAGGAGCCAGATTTGAAACGGAGGACGAGGAAGAGTTTATTGTAAGGCGGTATTCATAAACGTGTCTTAAGATCTAGAAGGGAGACGGAAAAATGGCGGCGTGAGGTTTGAGAGAAAATAGTGAGCTAGTTAGTTAATTAGATAGATTAGAAAACAAAAGTGAGAGAGAGTAAGACTGAAGGGATTGGAGAGAGCAACGAGGGGTACAGTAGGAGGAAGAGGGAGAGAATAGATAAGTGAAGGAAGAGAAAGGAAAACAAAGGTAAGAGGAAAGTAACCTCTAAAGATTACAAGGGGGAGACTGGAGGAAGGGGGGAGCCCGAAGGGCGGGAGAAGGAAGTATGAAGAGGATGAGGGAGGTAGTGAAAGACTTTTGGATATAAATGACAGAAGATCATTACTACCACTAAAAGAATATAGAGACGGGAACAAAATGATAGGAAGCGAAGATGGAAAGGAGATAGTAAACAACGTTGAAAGAGTCAGAGAAGATAGAGATAAAGAAAAAAGAACGGACCGGAACATGAATGAAACAGAGAAAGAAAGGGAAAACAGGAGGAGAAAGGAGAGAAGAGAAGAAGGGAAAGCAGAGGAAATTACAGATATGGAACAGGAATATGATAGAAGCGGAGAGGAATTAAGCAAATTGGAAAACGGGAAAAAAGGTAAGGAGAAGGAAAATAGAAACATAGAGGGAGACAATGACAGGGAAGGGCGGATAGATACCAGCAGTAGAAGAATTGGAGGTGAGATTGCCCAAAAGGAAGATACAGTAGAATCTCGAAGCTATAAAGAAAATTACAACACAAACGTAAATAACAATCAAGGACTAAATAGAAGTATAAAAAGGAAATTAGAAAGCAGTAAAGAAGAGTACAGGAAGAAAAAAGGGAGAGAGGAAGGTGAGAAAACACACCTAAACAAGGAGGAAAATACAGACGAGAGAGGGGAAAAGAATTTGGAGGATAAAATGAGAGAACAAATAAACACGAGGAAAGCAGAGGAGAAAAAATACAATACAGATATAGAAGATATGTATGAATGGGAATCGAACAGGAATGAATATCTGATTACAATAGCGTTAAATAAGGATAAGACAACCTCAATGAAGAAAGGTAATTTAGTTAAAATATACGGTATCTTAATGAAAATAGGGGTGCGTATAGAAAGTTTAAAGATGGTAGCATTTAACAAAGCAGAAGTCAAATTTAAGAGTAGACAAGATGCCAACAAGGTTTTGACCGAATCCAGGCTAAAACCAGATGGATACACAACATATATTCCACCCAGATGGAAAATGAGGAAGGGAGTAATACATGAATGGGAGGGAGAAGTAGAAGAGTTGGAAAAAGGACTTGCACCAGACCAGGGATTTGATTTTACATTCGAAAGGCTGAAGAAAAGAAGAATAAAAGAAGGGAGGACGGTATGGGAGGAAGGAAAGGCTATCTTGGTAAAGGTGAGGGGAGATTCATTACCAACGAAAATTTTAGTAGGTTGGGGCCATGTTTGGCTGAGAGTTGAACCGTTCGTGGAGGCTGTTAAACAATGTTTTAGATGTCTAAGATATGGACATATTCAAGCAACATGTAGAGCGACACAAAAAAAAATGTTTTGTATGTACAAAAGAGACACATGGTAGATGTGAAGAGAACCCAAAGTGTATAAATTGTGGGGAAGGCCACTTGAGTGTGGCAAAGGAATGTCAAGTATATCAAAGAGAAGCAGCGATCAAAAAAATCATGGCATATAAAAATGTATCATATAAGGCGGCAGATGAGATAGTGAGAAAGGAAGAAAGATATAACAAGGCTGGTGAAAAACAGAATGTAGATGAAGAAGAGAGCGACGAGGAGGAGTGGAACAAAGAATTTCCAACTCTAAGAAGGAAAAGAAAAATAGAATGTTGGGAGGACTTAACTTCACCAGTGGAAAGAGAATTGGGGAGACTTAGAGGAGTATGGGAAAATAGGAATGAAAATTCAAAACAGAACCAAAATCAAAAGAATGATCAAAGAATAATCAGAGGAGGAGAGGAGAAGTACACAAGGAAACAGGAATTGGGGTATAGCAGGGAGTTAGGACAGAAAACAGGGAAGCAAGAAACAAGAGAAAAACGAAGAGATGAAAGGATAGATAGAAATCAAGATAATGGAGCAAGGAAAAGATATTTACATAGGGAGGAGAAAAGTAATACACGACAGGAAAGGACGGATAGAAGGGATATTGGGTCGGACAAATATATAGAAGAAAGAAAGGGAAAGGAAGAAAAAAGAGGTAAGAATGAAACAGAATACCTCAAAGACAGGGGAGAGGAAGACTTGATAGAAGGGATTGTAAAACTAATAAACGATAGGAATATCCTAGATAAAGTAGTTAGGAAACTAGTGGAAAATCAAAAAGAAATGCAAACGGGAGGAGAGCCAATAGAAAATGAAGAGGACAGGAATGGAATGGTAATACAGAGGAAGGATACAAGCACACAAATAAAGACCAATAAACCAAAGGAAAAAGTAACTCTGGTAAATAGATGCTTCACAGATGAAGATAAAATAAGGAGTGAAATGAGGAAGAACAGAAAGGACAAGGTAGAAATAGTGAGGGTAGGAAAAATAGAAGAAAAATATGTTAAAAAGAAAGGAAAGCAGGAAGGAAGGGAAATAGTAGGGGAAGAAGAGGAGGAAATAGAAGATAGAAGAAGGTTACGGGAAAGTCAATTGAAGAGGAAGGATGAGGAATATACAGAGGAAACATTGGAGGAAGGAAGTGCATCGGAAGCAGAAGACTGGAGAAGTGTGACAATGGGAAGTGATAACACGGGTACGATAGAATGGTTGGAGGAAAATGAGTCGGAACAAGAGGGGAAAAGAGAAGGTTCACCAGAGAGCAGTGGAAATTCAAGGGAATTATGTACATTGGAAGAGATAAAAGAATCAGTCAGTTCTAGAGAGAGGGAAAATTGGAACGAGTTACCAGATGACCAAAAACAAGGTTGGGACTCAGGTCAATTCCAAGAAACGAAATAAGACAAAGGAAAAGAATAGAGTAATAAAGTAATAAAGTAGATTGAAATTGAAACAACAGTAAGAAAGAAGATGTCAGGATGTAAGATTGCCTTGTGGAATGCGAGGAGTATAAAAAACAAGATAGTGGAATTGAAACAGAAAATAGGGGAATATGATATAATGGGAATTACGGAAACATGGTTGAAGAGAAATGAAGGATTAATAATAAAAGAATACAACATTTTTAGAAAGGACAGGGAGAACAGAAGAGGAGGAGGTCTTTGCCTGTTGGTTAAAAAAGACATACAGGGAAGGATAAAGGAAGATGTCAAATGGGTGAAGGATAAAACGGAGATAATGGCAGTTACAATAGAAATGGAAGATAAGGAAATGGATATTATATTAGGATATAGAAATCCTGGATATTCCTTGAACAAAAGAGAATGGGAAAAATTATTTCAAAATAGAAGACCGAATATAGATATCATAATAATGGGGGACTTCAACGCGAACAATAAGGAGTGGAACTGCTGGAGAAACGACAGAGAAGGAATTATATTAGCAGAGATGATAGAAGAACAGGATCTATTCATTATTAATGATAAATCGATGTCTAGAACGGGATCGGGAAGAAACAGACCGTCCAATTTGGATCTGCTGATAACAAATTTTGGTATTTATCAAGAGACAGAAGTGAGAACAGAAGGAGAGACACTAGGCTCAGACCATCAGGTAATAGAAATACAAATTAAAAAAAATGTACAAAGATGGGAACAAGTGAAATATACAACTAGAAAATATGATATGGAAGACATAAAATGGAGAGATTTGAAATTATCATGGTTTCGAGAAGAGGAAAGTATGAAAGGAAAAATGGAAAAGGCAAAATCCACAGAAGAAAAATACAACACTATCATAGAAAGTATAAGAGACGGAATGGAAGGAATAGGAGTTAAGAAGAGGAGGGAAAGAGATACAGAGGGAGAAAGCAACGGAGAAAACAATAGAGAGAGAAATAAAAGAACAAAGAAGAGAGTAATAATAAGAGGGCAGTATCCATGGTGGGATCAGAAATGTAAAGAGAAAAAAGAGGCGAGGAAGAAAGCAGTGAGGAACTTCGTTAAAAGGCCCAATGAGCTACATTGGACAACCTTTAAAAAAGAGGAGAAAGAGATGAAAGAAATGATAAGAGACCTAAAAAATAAAGCATGGGAAGAAATGGCAACATCAGTAAACCATCGTACGAAAGGGTCGGATATATGGAGGAAAATAAAAGGATTGCAAAGAGGTTTCAATACAGAAAATAATACATGTATTACGATAGAAGAAGTAAGACAACTGGAAGAAAGGGAGATAAAAAAGATGCTGCAGAAGCCAACAGAGGAGGAGAATGAAATGGAAGGGGCGGAGGAAAGAGAGGAATCGGAAATTAGGAGAAACGAACTAAACATGGAAGGGGAAGGAAGCAGACAAGAAATAAAAGCATGGGAAGTAGAGATGGCAATACAGAGAGCTAATGGCAAATCAGCACCGGGGGAAAACGGAATAGATTATATGATGATAAAAAATCTGACAGAAGAGTATAAAAAGGAAATAGTAAAGTTATTTAACGAAATTTGGAGAACGCTGGAAATACCAAAGGAATGGAAAAAAGCCATAGTTATATTTTTAGACAAAACAAACAAAAAATCGTTGAGACCGATATCACTAACGGACTGTATGGGAAAATTGATGGAAAGAGTAGTGAACAGAAGACTGACGGAATGGGCGGAAAATAACAAAATAATAGATGAGGGACAAAATGGTTTCAGAAGAGGGAGATCGACGATGGACAGCTTGGCTATACTAACATCGGAAATTAGGATAGGTTTTGAAAATAGGAGAGAAACATTAGCAATATTTATGGACGTAAAAGGAGCATATGACTATGTAGATCATAGAAGATTAATAAGGATAATAAGACAAAAAAGATGCCCGGAGGGAATAGTGAGATATATAGAGGCATGGATGAGTAATAGGGAAATAAAATGTATAAGGAGATATGATAAATCGATAGAGGGCAAACAATGGAGAGGATTACCACAAGGTGCGATTTTAAGCCCTATTTTGTACAATATATACACTGCAGACTTGGCATTGGGTGTAAAAGACGAACATGTAAAAATGTTACAATACGCAGATGATATAGTAATGTATACAACGAGCAATGCAAGACACCTTAACATAGAAAGAATAAGAAATGCAGGAGAAAAACTAATCAGAAATCTCAAAGAAATAAAGTTGGATATAGCGGAGGAAAAGACGAAGATGGTGAATTTCTCACAAGGATACAATACGATTAGAAGAGGTAAAATAGGAATAAATATTGGAAATGGAACAGTCATAGAAGAAGAAAGTACAAGATTTTTAGGAATAAATTTGGATAGAAGATTGTTATTTAAGGAACACACAGAAATAGTAATACAAAAAGCAAAAAAAAAGACTAAATATGCTAAGATATATTGGACACATAAAAAAAGGAGCCAACCCTGAGACGATGGTAATGTTGTATAAATCATTGATCAGATCAATTATAGAATATGGGATACCAATATATATTAATAAAAATAAAAAGAACAAGGAGAAAATAGAAAAAATTCAGAACGCTGGAATAAGAACAGCAATGGGATATAGGACATCGACACCAATAAACGTGATGATGACAGAAGCAGGAGTAATGGACATGACAAACAGAATAAAATTGGTAACTAATAAATACGTGGCAAAACAGAGAAGGAAAAGAGAGAGTAAAGTATTAGACACCATAAAGGAACAAAGAGTAGAACGAGAAGAAGAGGAGGGGGATGAGATACAAGAACTGAGAAGGGCGTATAGAGATACGGAGGAGATAGAGGAAGTCATGGAAAAAGAAACAGATGAGGAATGGATAGAGACAGGAGAGGGAGGAGACGAAGATAGAGAAGAAGTAGAGGAGGAGAATGAGGAAAGATGGAAAAAGCTTATGGATTGGGAAATGGGGAAAATATGGAAGGAAATGAAGGAAACAAGAGGAAGTGTAAACCTAACAAGAGAAATTAAGGAAAAATTGGAAATTAACAAGCAAGAAACGATTGAAATATATACGGATGGTTCCAAGATACCAAATTCAAGAGCAAACGGTGTGGGAATAATAATAAAAAATACAAATATAGAAAGGGAAGATTGGAGCAATAGAGGAATTAGCATAAGCAATATGGCAACAATATATACAACAGAGGCTGTAGCTTTAGAAAAGGCCATTGAGATAGCCAAAAATGAAATGGAAGAGAAAGAGGTAATAATATTTACGGATGCCCTTAGCGTATTACAAGGGATTATAAACATTGGGAAAAAGGAAAAAGGTATACCAGAAGAAGAAGATAAAAGAATAAGAAGAATCAGAAATGAAATCATTAAAAGGGACAAACAAAATAGAGAAAGCGAGGGAAGAATAGGTTGCTTAAAAATTGCATGGATACCAGCGCACAGTGGGATAGAAGGAAATGAGAAGGCGGACGCGATTGCGAAAGAAATGACGGAGGGAGAGCCGAAAAGAGAAGTAAAAATCCCATGGAGGGACATCAAAGTAAATCTGGAAGAAAAAGCATGGAGAGGATCGAAAGAAGACATGGAAAGAATAGGAGAGGAGAAGGGGGTGAAATACTTTTCAAGAAGGGAAAACAACATAGGTAACAGAAGACCATGGTTCGTGAAAATAACAGGAATGGAGAGAAAGAACATTAGTTTTTTAAATAGAATAAGGGCCAACCACTACAACCTAGCAGAATCTCTACATAGGAAGAGGATGGTGGAATCGCCGGAATGTGAGTGCGGTAGGGGAATAGAAGACATTAACCACATATTTTGGGAATGTGATAAATATATAGGAGAGAGGGGAAGACTGCAGATGGAACTGGAGAGGGTGGGAATTAAGGAGGGAGAGGATATAGCGGAGGCGATCAGGGGAGATAGAAGAGCAATAGCAAAAGTGATAGTAGGATATCTAAATAGAATTAAGAGAGATATTTAAGTAACTATATATAAATGCGAGAGGGTAGAAAGGAGAGAAAATAATGGACTGATACAATATGGAATAAGATATTGTATTATATTTTATTTTGTTGTAATTAATTTAAGTAATTAATTTAAGAAATGACCAGAGTTCGTTGGGTTATATGGGACAACGTCTCGAAATGCCACTTTGGGATGGAATGCATGTCTATTCCAAGGGAAAAATAAACCTAACCTAACCTAAGATCTAGAAACGCGGTAGCGTCTCGACGCCAAGTACATGAAAGACACCCTGTATATGTCGACTGTCGCTGCCGTGTACACTCGGCTCAAACGATTGTGGCCGATCGAGTTTCGATTGCATTCGAGCTTACTAGGGCTGACTTTTTTGTATCGCTAACCTTCTACAGTATTTCATGAATATGGTGAGACGGGAACCTGTAGCTTGGCAGTGCTCTCACCATATTCATGAAATACTGTAGAATGTTAGCGATACAAAAAAGTCAGCCCTAGTAAGCTCGAATGCAATCGAAACTCGATCGGCCACAATCGTTTGAGCCGAGTGTACCTTTAAGGTGGTCGCCCACTAGACCGAACGGAAGCGAAGCGAAGCGCGACAGGGCGAATCCTGGGGTTATCACCCACTTCTGCCAGGACGCCGTCGAATACCAGGTTGAAGAGGAAGGGCCCCAGTACCGACCCCTGGGGAACCCCCGCGAATATTTGAGCTGAGATAACCGCCCTGGAGGTGTGCACTTCTACAAACCTGTCCTTGAGGTAACTTCCAACCAAGGTACAGACCGCAGACGTAACTCCCCTCCTCTCCAGCTCTCGCAGAATGATGTCCCATCTAAGCGTATTAAACGCATTTCTTACGTCAATGGTGACCATGACGCACCGGCGGTCGTTCCTTGAACAGGTGTCGGCCACCCTGCAGACCTCAACTATTGGGTCGGTGGTTCCGTTTCCCCTCCTGAATCCATACTGTGCTGGATGGAATGGGTCCTGCCCTATTTGGTCCTCGACGACTTCTTTGATTGTATATTCCCATACTTTGCTGAGTGCAGGGAGTATGCTTATGGGCCTATACGAGCCTGGAAGGAGCGGGTCTTTACCCGGCTTTGGCAGGAGGACCAACCTCGCAACCTTCCAGTTCGATGGCATTACTCCCCTGATGATGGTGTCCTTCGTGAGTTCACCAATCGGCCTGATTGGTGAACTCACGAAGGACACCATCATCAAGGCCTAGGCCAGGCCTGGCCCTCATAGCTATGGAGACCACCTCCGAGGGAATCGCGTCAAGACCTGCAACCTTTTTATGTTTTATTTTGGCCGTGACCATCCCAACTAAACTCTCGGTAATCCTACTGGTAGCTGATTCTAGGGTGCCCCTGGTTACCCAGCTACCCAGGGGGCCATCTGCCTCTGCAGGGGACCAGGAGGGGACATCACAAAGAGCTAGTTAATAACGGCCTTGATTTGAGCAGGGGACATTTCCGTGGGCTTCGGTCTACCTCTAACCGAGGCCATCACCATAAGGTACGGCCTTCCCCATGGATCGAGCTCTGCCGTGGAGCATAGGCCGTTCCAGACCTCCTCTTTGGCCTTCCAGGTCAAGATATAGACAGCCCTCCTTGCACTGAGATACGCTGCCTTCAGTTCTAGCGCCTCAGGGGGGCACTTTTTCTTTGCCCTTTGTGCTATCTCTCTTGCCTTAAACATACTTTTCCTTGCGGCCGCTATGTCGGTGCTCCACCACGCATTTGGTTTCTTATTTCTCCGGGGAGGGACCTTCCTGGGAAGCGGAGCCATGGTGACTGCTTCAAGAGCTTCCTGTATCACGTCCGCCACCGGTTTCATCCCGCGTCCTGCGGTCAGGGGTTCAAGGGCACCATGTGCATCCCTCCTCTGTAGGTGGGTGTCAAGGCAGGTCGCCACTTCTTCAGGCTCAATGTTCTTAACCGAGAACTGTGGAAACAGAGGAATGCTGTAATTTCCTGCTCCCTTCTTCACTGTGTGGAGTACATAACGATGGTCGGAAAATGTGAAGTGTCCTAGCACTCTGGAGGCGATGCCCCTCGCCGTGACCTGATCGACTGACATTATGTCAATATAGGAGGACCTGCCATTTCTCGAGAAGGTGTGCAGCCCCTTCCCCTTTGAGGGGATCAATCCCTGCCTACTAAGTAGATCAAGGCAGCATTGCCCTCTTCTGTCAGCCCTAGTCCCTCCCCACGCTGGGAATCTGGCATGTAAGTCCCCTCCGAACAGAACCCCTCGCCCTGCTGTCCGGGCTTCAGAGATAATGGCCTCAAGGACACCTATATAGGTCTTAAATCTCTGCAGGCTGAGACTAGGGGGGCAGTAAGCACTAATATATAGTCTGTCCTGCAGCATTACTGCTACAGCCCCTTCCGCCTCGATCGGGTGGGCAAGGTCAGGAAGTCTTCCGTTAAACCCCATGACCCATATCGACGCCGTACCCGATGCATCGTTGTACCACTTGCGTAGTTGCCGATACGGCTCGGAGATTTAAATTATGTCAACCCCGAGGACCGAGGCGTTTTGCTCTAACATCGTCTGCGCAAGGCTGCAGTGATTGAGATTACATTGTAACACCTTAATTGTCATTCCCGTGCTTATTACCATTTGTTTGCCGGACACGCTAGAGATGCAGTAACGTGCGCCGCTGTTACGTGAGGGTGTTAATTTTAAAAGAGACCGAGCGGTTGAGTCTGATTTACTCACGTAATGCTTAACGAATTTAAAGAGATTTTATAATTTTGACATACGCAAAAATCAGGATTATTTTGGGGCGCGGCTTTTGTCTACAACCTATACAGGTTGTCCAATCGGGATGAGGTACTTTGGTGAAGGTGGTTCGAAACAAAATGAGACGGATTTAAGTAAAATATTACCATGTATTACAAATAATAAGCAAAAGGAAAATTTTAGAAGGGTGGTACAAAAATTGGGAAGATTACATGGATTTGTGTTATGCAAATATAATGTATAAAAAGTCCAATTACGATGTGTAAAATTCTACGCATGGTTATAAGGATTCAATTCAGTCGCAATTGAATGTAAACGACAACGTTGTATGGTGAACAAATAACGGATCAACAATAATTGATCGAGGGAAACCCCATAACCCACTAAGTGGTTGGATCAATAATCGTGTCTATTGTTGTTAATTTTGTACATTCGCTCGAGTTATTTGTATAATTGATTTGGTTACAATTTACACTACGCGAAACAAGCCAATTTTTAAAACGCGTCACACGCCGAAGGGAAAGTAGCAGCTAATTGAGGGAAAACCCATAACCCACTAAGTGGTTGAATCGGCTGCCGCTTCCGTACAATACCATGAATAGATGGAATCACTCACCAACTCTGTACAAGAGATTGCTAATTCGTATTTTCAAGTCTGTCTCACTCTGGCTCTGTATGACCTGGAGGGTCCCGCGTCTAAGATGGTGAAGCGCAGGAGTGTCGCACAACACACACGATTGTCAAAATAGTTCACTATATATTATAATTAAGCGCGAGAATATTAATATTTGGCTAAATAAAACGGTGTTAAAACAAATAATATATAAACGCAAAAGTATTGTTGAAAAACGCAAGAATATACAAGTCTCTACGGGGACTGAGTCCTTCCACGCACTATGTGATAATCGGGAACTCCGGCTCAAGACTATTTTATCGAATAGTAACGTTCCTCGGACAGATCGACCACGCACTAGCCGACTGTGTCGAGCGTTCGCAGGGCAGGCCCGAGCACTTGGGACTTTGAACAAAGAGAGTCAAATTGCTGAGCATGCATTTCGTAAACACGGGCCCAACCGTCGTCACCCCGGACCGTTCCCAGCCTCGCAGTGCTTAGGGTTTTGAATGTTATCACATCCGGCGTTCCAAGAACGTTGATGCTGACGAAAGGTTTTCTTATGGAAGTAACGCAGTGGCGTAACAATCATAAATCGGTTATTATACTATATCAGATCATTGACAACTGATCGAGGGAAATTCCCATAACACGCTAAGCGGTTGGATCAGATGTCAATGATTCTGTAATAAAATTTTAACGAGGAAGAAAGGAAAGAAAAACCGAATATAAAGTAGTCTACTACAATGCCTCGGAAGGCTTATCACAACGCGCATTCCAAGAACGTCGACAGCGTTGAAAGATCGTTGACAATAATCTTTCATGAGAATATACCGTGGCGTGACAAGCTTCAAACAGAATTAAATCAGAAATAAGTCAAGCAGTAGTAAGACAAGACGGTTTCTAACCCGGGTGTGCTGAGGGGAGCGCGGGGGCGGGGGGAAAGTGAGGGCGCGCGGGGGAGCGCGGCGGAGGGAAACCTGGGCGCGGGGCCTGCGGGGTGAGGAAGACAGGTTGCGCGCGCACGCGCCGCGGAGTGGGGGAAGCCGCGACGATGGAGGGGATCAGTCCGGGCCGAGCCGCCGCGGAGACCTCTCCAGACCGGACCCATTTTTCAGAGGGAGGCATTGACCCCCGAAAAAAATCTCTCTCAGAACTTGGCCCACCCGAACCTAACCTAGGGTGGGAGCTGTCCTTAATATGAATATAATAATAAGAAATAATAGAAATAATAGAAATAATGGAAATTATGTGACGAGCAGGAAAACGGAAGATGGGCAAATAAATGGAGAAATAAAATACCTTTTAAGAATATATATTGTTACAAAAAGAATATAATTATAAATAGAATATAAAAACATGATTAAAATTGATTCGGTTTAATTATTCCCACTCGGTAACATCTTTAGTAAATAGTTCAGTTAATAATAAATCTATAGGAACTTGCGCAGGGTCAGTTTGAATTCCAACAACGCTAGCCCAAAGCCCTGATACTTTATTCCTATAAGTATCCAAATGAATATTGTTAGCTGTGACGTTTCGCCAAGCCACACTCTTTGGAGGACGCGCAAGATTCTTCTGAGATATAGTTATTTACACATTATCATCATCGTCGAAATAGCCGAAAAACGTTTGTTGTTCATATCGATGCATCCAATATGCCTCATCATAATCATCATCATCATCATCCTCTAAGTAGTCGAGTATTGGATTTTGGATTTTTTGTTTTTTAAAAACTTTTAAAAAAATGTCGCCATCGTGAACAGCTTCCGCCTCATAAAGTTTTGCACCTAGAATTTCTTCGGTTTGAACCGCAACATTTTGACAGGCCACATACACTTTCGGGCTGGAAGGATGGATAATTGACGCAGCAACGGTGATCGTAGCAGTAGCCGGACGTTTCAAATTAATGGGCAATGACATAATCTGAAACCGATTTTTCTTATAGTTCTCACCGTTACTAACACTACGATTCACTAAAAAATATGATAATGGAAACTTACGGTATTAATCGATTGTATTTCCATGTGTTGAACGATTGATAATATCCTTCAAAGCAATTTCACAACTATTAGCTGTCACTTTGACTATGATTTGAATGCAACTGGTCTCGCTGCATATCCTGGCTCTCACATGCTAAAATCCCATTCTATCATGAAATCGAGAAGTGCCTAGCTTTGCAACAGTACGATGTCATTGTTCTTCATTATCTTCGTCACAGGCCACCCGTGTCCTTATCTTCTTCTTCACTGACCATCCTCTTCTTATTCACATGTACCTTCTTTCCCTTCTTCGAACCATATGCATCGAACGGCTTTGATCGTGAGGCTTGAACGAATTTTTCAGAAATTGTTTCGAACAATGTCGGGAAAGATCGGCGTTTTTTTTTTTCGACACCGCGTCTTCGAGGGAAAGAGACGGAGCATTACTTTAAAGTTAAAATTCTAGGAGGGAAAGAGAGAGTAATACATATGGGATAGAATCGCATGCATTCTAAAGCTAACAGTATTTCAAAGGGTTCCGATTTAACGTCGCCGCGTATCGCGCGATAGCATGCGTAATTCGACTCCTCTGGAGCAGCCGCGCGGGATGATATCATTTGATGGCGCGAAGAACGCTCGAACGAAACAGAATTAGCGCGAATCATAGAAAGAATTATGCAGCGTCAGCAAATCTTAAAGTTAGGTGGCAAGGAGGATGACGGGTAAATAAAATTGAGAAATTATATACGTTTATGATATATATATATATTGTTACAAATCATAAAATTAAAAGAATATAATTTACAATTTTTTACTACGACCATCATCCACAATATGATTGAGAGTACAATCACATTTTATTCTAAAGCTAACAGTATTCTAAAGCGTTCCGATTTAACGTCGCAGCGTCTCGCGTGATCGTATGTAACTTGACTCCCCTGGAGCAGCCGTGCAGGGTGACGACATTTGACAGCGCGAAGAACGCTCGAATCATAGAAAGAATTATGTGGTGTCAGCAGAAATTTTTTTTCCATACCAATATGTGATGGAAATTTTTTCCCCAACACAGAGAAATAATAATTTTTTAATCACCGATATATAACGAACTATTATGTAGCAAACAGATATATTTTTTTCCGAACCATTATATAGCCAGCATTCTAAAGCTAACAAGTTTTTAAAACGTTCTGATTTAACGTTGCAGCGTATCGCACGATCGTGTGTAATTTGACTCCTCTGGAGCAGCCGCGCGGGATGATATCATTTGGCAGCGAGATGAAGGCACGAACAAAATATAATACTTTTTTCGGAAACGTCGAATCTCAGAATTAGGTGGCAAAGAGGGAAGGAGAATGATGGGTGAATAAAATTGAGAAATAATATAGAATAATACAAGCACAAATATAAAAATATAAAATACAATACAATAAATTAATAAAATAAAAATATAAAAACATAATATAAAAATAGAATATAAATAGAATATAAAAATAAAAAATAAAAATATAAAAAAACATTATAAAAAGAAAAAATATAGGAATAACAATAATAATAATTTAATTTATTATCCACTTTTGTGTTACAATTTAACGATCCTATACTCTTTCCATTTCATTCCCGTGATTGTGTCAATGTAAGTCCTACCGTTCTAATGTATCCTGCTGAGTCACAACAATTTTTTTTATTTCACAAGTGTTTCCTAATCTATTTTATGTTGCATAATCTTCTTTTATCATTTTCCTGTTCTTCCCATATTTTCCTTCTCCCTATTATCTCCCGTAGAATAGCCAAGTTTCATTCCATTTCATTCCCGTGATTGTGTCAATGTAAGTCCTACCGTTCTAATGTATCCTGCTGAGTCACAACAATTTTTTCTATTTTACAAGTGTTTCCTAATCTATTTTATGTTGCATAATCTTCTTTTATCATTTTCCTGTTCTTCCCATCTTTTCCTTCTCCCTATTATCTCCCGTAGAATAGCCAAGTTTTTCCCTTCTCCTCTAATTACCTCTTTCCAATTCCTCCCACTCTCTCCACTTACTTCACATGCTTCAATCACATGTTTCACTGTTTCTTCCTCTTTCTTACAAAGCCTACATATCCTTTCTTCGTTCATTAGCCAATATTTGCATACCCTTGTTTCACTATCCTTTATGAATCTTCCTACCCTTTCTAATTCTCCTCTCCTTTTTTTCACCCATAAGTATTTCGGCTTATTTCCTGGTTTCCTTGCCACCTCCCTTAATTCTCTTAGGAACTTTGACTCTTCTATTTTCATCTCTCTTTCTTGTTCTTGAATGTATTTACTTATCTGCTCTATTTTGGTTCACACGTCTTCACCAATAAAAATATATAAATATAATTGAATATAAAAATATAAAAGTACAATTAAAATAAAAAATAAAACACAATACAATATAAAAACATATAAATATAAAAGAACATAAAATAAAATAATAAAAGAAAATACTATTAAATAATAAATATAATATGAAAAGAAAAAAGAAAATAGAATATAAATGAATAAAATATAAAAATATAAAATAAAAAAAAAATAAAAAATATAAAAAACATTATGAAATAAAAGGAATAGAATAAAATAATAAATATAATATGAAAAGAAAAAAAAATATAAAAATTCGTTATAAAAGAATATAATATAAAAAGAAAAAATATAAAAAAACAATATAAAATTAAACGAATAGAATAAAAAAATTCAGTATAAAAATAAAAATATAAAAATACAATATAAAAAGAAAAATATAATAATAATAATAATAATTTAATTTATTGCCCACTTTTGTGTTACAATTTAACGATCATATACTCTTTCCATTTAAATCCCGTGATCGTGTCAGTGTAAGTCCGACTCTTCTAATGTATCCGACTGTGTGCTAACAATTTTTTTTCTATTTTACAAGTGTTTCCTAATCTATTTTATGTTGCATAATCTTCTTTTATCACTTTCCTGTTCTTCCCGTCTTTTTCTTCTCCCTATTATCTCCCGTAGAATAGCCAAGTTTTTTCCCTTCTCCTCTAATTACCTCTTTCCAATTCCTTCCACTCTCTCCACTTACTTCACATGCTTCAATCACATGTTTCACTGCTTCTTCCTCTTTCTTACAAAGCCTACATATCCTTTCTTCGTTCATTAGCCAATATTTGCATACACTTGTTTCACTATCCTTTATGAATCTTCCTATCCTTTCTAATTCTCCTCTCCCTTTTTTCTTTTTTTCACCCATAAGTATTTCGGCTTATCTCCTGGTTTCCTTGCCACCTCTCTTAATTCTCTTAGGAACTTTGACTCTTTTATTTTCATCTCTCTCTTTCTTGTTCTTGATTGTATTTACTTATCTGCTCTATTTTGGTCCACACATCTTCCCCAATTAATCTTCTTCTTCTTTTCCATTCTTCATTTGACCATCCTCTCCATTCCAAGAATTTGATTCTTATTCTTTCCCTTTTCGTTACTTCATTTCCTCTCATTAATATTCTCCCACGTTCTTCCTATCCTCCCAGATAGCCACGTCCGTATTTGCAGATTTTGCGCAACGCCTGAGTACAAATGTTTGTGGCAGAAAGACTACAGATTTGATACAGTATTTGTTATATTCGATGATGAAAGCAGACTGACAGCAGAAAGCCGACAGATTGTGCTGCCTTAACCTGAGAGCAGATTGGCGGCAGGGTCTGCTGATACAATTTAATGTCAAAAATCGAGCAGACCCTGCGCAGCGCGATCTGACGGCAGATTGGTGTCAGATACAGAGCAGATTCTGTTGACATAGCCTGCGGGCAGTTTGACGGCAGATACTGCGGCGAATCTGCTAATCCAATTTAATGTCAGAAATCGAGCAGACCCTGCGCTCCGCGATCTGACGTCAGATAGGCAGCAGAAATACAGCAGATTCTGCTTACATAGCCTGCGAGCAGTTTGGTGGCAGAAAGTAAGGAGAGTCTGCTGGTACAATTTAATGCCAGAAATCGAACAGACCCTGCGCACCGCGATCTGACGTCAGATAGGCAGCAGAAATACAGCAGATTCTGTGTACACAGTCTGCGAGCAGTTTGACGGCAGATACTGCGGCGAATCTGCTAATCCAATTTAATGTCAGAAATCGAGCAGACCCTGCGCACCGCGATCTGACGTCAGATAGGCAGTAGAAATACAGCAGATTCTGCTTACATAACTTGCCATTTTATTTATATATAAATCAATTGACGGATACACACATCGAAATGATAAATCTTTCTACATTTTTCAAAAATATTTTTATTTTCTTTAATACATTTACCATACATATAATTTCAGTTTTTAATTTAATTTCAGTTTACAATTTTTACGAAATAGTGTAAATAGCACATACAAATTGGAAAAAGAACTTTTAATATTCATATTTTTTATATATATATAACATTGTCGTTAAAAAACATTGTCGTATATTGATATCTTTACAAAACTATTGATATACAAAAATGCCGCCAATTATAATAATGGCTATTTATACAAACAATCGGATTTAAATTGAATAAAAAATTCATCATTGGAAAGAACAAAGAAGGTAATAATATTAAGCAGATATATTTTTATAGAACTAAATATTTCAATACCAATATATATTTTATTCAAAATACTTGGCGCTGCGCTCCGAATTGGTGTTGCTAAACTGAAGAAATATGTCTTTTTATATATCTGTTTCTATCTTCCTTGTCTCAGTGGTCTGATGTCTTGTTTTGTTTATACCAAGATAATTAACATTATTTTGGTTTCGCAGCGCCAAGTATTTTGATTAAAATATATATTCCCACACAGCACAACGTCTGGCAACGCCTTAAAGACGTCTACAAGGCGTCTCAAAGACGCCTTTAAGGCGTTGCCAGACGTTGTGCTGTGTGGGTTGGTATTGAAATATTTAGTTCTATAAAAATATATCTGCTTAATATTATTACCTTCTTTGTCCTTCCAATGATGAATCTTTTATTCAATTTAAATCCGATTGTTTGCATAAATAGTCACTGTTATAATTGGCGCCATTTTTGTATATCATTAGTTTTGTAAAGATATTAATTTATGACAATGTTTTTAAATGTGCTTATTTCATGTGCTCGTGCAGCAGGGTTACTTTCTTCATCTCTTCTGCTTCGATTATCTGTAAATATATAAGAGCCACATTTTAGTTACAATTTAACATAGAACTTTTTAAGAAGGAGTGGTCTTTTACTATAGGAAGTATAGAGATTACATAATGTGTCCGAAGGAGGTGAGAGTATATGGCAGAAGGACTTGTTGCTGGAAATTTAAATGGTAATGGTAATTTGTCAAAAATGAATGATGAGACCCAATATATTTTTAACGCACAATGACTATAACCAAATTAATAATATTAATAAAATTAATTTAGTATGTTTATTGGTGTATTGAAATAAGTATATTGTTAATGGGAAACTAATAAAATTAATGAATAGCATGGCAACTACTGTGGATTTTAAAGTATTACGAATGTCATTCACAATATATTGAAAAGAATGTGTGAATGACATTCGTAATGACAGTGTACTTTCTTCATTAATGTGACTTGCTCTACATTGCAAGCAATCGACTATAATTTTCTTAATTAATCTATGTGTTTTGACAAATTTTGTCGATTTACCTTATTTGATAAAATTCCAGAAAATTAGGTGAAAGAAGATGCTTCTCTGTCTACCGTAACTTTCTTCGGACAACCTTCAGGCCCATGCATCCTCTTCATTTCTATCCAAGCCTATGCGTTCCCTTGATTTTTATCCAAGCCTGTGCATCCTATTCATTTCTATAAGCATACATAGAAACTCTATATTAAAAATAGTTTGCTGGTATAAAAATATCTGTCAATTTAAATGCAATTTATTACAATATATTATTTTGTACATACGTGTTACAAATTTCCAGAAACTTGTAGGGTGGAAGATTTTCTCCGGACAACTTCCAAGTCCGTGCGTCTCCTTCGTTTCTATAAGCTGAACATAAGAAGTCTATTAAAGATTGTTGGCGACTTACCTCGTTAATTGAGACAATAATTCAGTGTCATATATGGTGTAGAAACTTGTGACATTAAAAAAAGTTTGGACAACTCTTACCTTATTTAACACTTGACAGGTTACGATGCATTGAAGCTAGCTATAATGTAGGTCTTTTTCGTGCTGCGTGTTTGGCGATACATTTCTTCACCCTTACTACGCTCCCCTCTTGTCCGTACTTGACGATGACGAACTTTGCATCGAAATATCTCAGCTTATAAGGCACGTAGGAACAAAAGAAAGACACTTTTATAATATTATAAAAGTGTCTTGATCAGCATATGCTGATCAAACCTAAGCTATTCATTGAGACCATTACAAAATTAATCGGATCAACCATTATTGAGATTCTATAATTAAAAGGTTCTTGACAGCGTTATAGTCACACGGTGTGTCTCGCGCTGCGCGTAAACTTTGGCACGTAAAGTGAGCACTGATAGCGAATTCGGACGATCGCACTCAGTGCGCACTAGTGCAGGTTGCCGAATCTGTTATGAGAAAGCGCTGTTTGGTTTCTTAATTCTTCTGCGTGAAAGTAAAACGAGATATGCATATTCTAATATACACAGGAGCCTTTGGATGAACAATTTTAATTTTGGCGCTATAACGGTAATCTCGGATAGGCTGCGCCATGTTACCGAAAATCATGATTGGTCAGGATTGTACTGGACTACAGGGATGCCAGAACTGGGGATACTAAGGGACGACTTACGATGTATGGGGAGTCGTAGAGGGGGCATCCTCGCATGTGTGCACAAATATTATAGTATACATATAGCTACTGCCGGGACACACAGGGACAAGTGAGGACGCACGCGTCCCCAGCTCTGGCAACGCTGCTGGATTGCATATATAGGTGTCAGGCCGTCGGTGTTCTCCCTCCACTACAAATCCTTTCCAGGGACCAACGTTGCGCAGTTTCGAAGTTCCAACTGTTCAGAACTGTCTCCAACACTCGGAACTGAAGTGCGGTGCAACGCAGAACAAGGAATGTACAGGGATTGTCCCACGTGTTGGACAAGGAATTTACAAACAATTCTAACATCTTCAAACAAGTACAAGAGATACGTAATTATGAACAAATTATAATTTCAAATTGTCTTGTATGCTGCAGACCAGCGAGTTTTGTCGCGCGGGCATTTCTGTCGTGTAAAACTGAAAGAATAAAACGCAGGACATAATGTTAAAAATGTTATATGTATTTCTTCGATAAAATATAACGATGCGTCGCCGTCGATAACGCCATACGTTCACGAATGCTTCTCGTCATTACAGTTGTTCAAAGCCTGTCTTGTTCAGACCACGACGCAGTTTTCGCAAAGACTTGGTTTATAACAATCTCAAGTGTCGATTCTTCAATATCTAACTTAACGACCGCTAAATGACCGTTTGGGAACTCGCTGGTCTGTCTTGGGCCTAAGGGTGTCCGTTATTTCTATCCTATCTATTTGAAAATTGTACCAGTGGATTGGGGAAGTTTTCCCGACGGAAATAACCCAAAATACGACATAATGTACATTGCACTAGTTTTGATAGTAACCAATTTGAATATATATTACCCTGAATAATGATCGGGGCAAGACGTATGAATTAAAACATTAAATTGTTAAAACTATAGCCCCATTTGCTGTATTTTTCCGCATTATTGGTATTATTTCCAAAAAGATGAAACGAAAATCATAGAAGATTTAAATTTTCATAATTGGGTGATACAACATCTCGCTACCCGATATCGCCCGTTTAGCGTTTTTTTGACGAGGAACCTCGCGACCCAGTACCGGCCGTCCGATCATGTAAACAAAATATATACAGTGAGTGTAAAAAGTATTCGTACAGCGAGGAATTCCAAAGGAAACTTTGTATAACTCGGTTTATTAATAAACTTTCTTAATACAAATATTTATACATATTCCTATAAATGTTTAGAATAAATTTCATAAAAAAAGAACCCAAATATTCGCATAGTATTCGAAAATATTCAAGAAACTTCCACATTCGGCAGAAATAACTGCGTAAAAAGTATTCGTACAGTTGCTCTTTTTGAAATATAAAGACGATATTAATATTTTGTAGGATTTCCTTTTGACTGTATAATGACTTCACACCTTCTTGGCATTGAATTAACCAAGTTTGATGCTATATTTGGTGTAATTTTGTACCAATTTTCTATTATTGCGCATTTTAATGTTTCTTTCGAAGAAATATTATGTGTTCTTATTTTTTTTCTAAATAATCCCATAGGTGCTCGATATGATTAATGACCGGTGACTGTGGCGGGGTTTTCATATACGATGGTGTATTGTACAGAATCCACATTCTAGTATTATAGGATATAATATTTGGGTTCTTTTTTTATGAAATTTATTCTAAACATTTATAGGAATATGTATAAATATTTGTATTAAGAAAGTTTATAAATAAACCGAGTTATACAAAGTTTCTTTTGGAATTCCTCGCTGTACGAATACTTTTTACACTCACTGTATTTTGCGTTGTGTCTCTTGTCGTCGAGACCTGTTTCTGTATAATGTATTTCTATACGTTCTTCAGTCGGGTATTACATATTGGAAGCCGTATGTTGATAAATATTGAAGGTACATTTATCCTACACAGTTTTTTCTTTCGTTATGGTAAACGGGCCTGTGGTGGAACAGTTAAGGAAGCAGATGAGATAATTGCAATTTCTTTTATATTTAAACAGTATACAATTATAAGTGAATATGATTATTCGAAAGCGTAAAAGTTCTACTTTCAAATAAACGAACACGAATTTACATTTGTTAAAGGAAAAGTTTAACTGTACAAACTAGGGCTGGGACTATTTGTCGAATTATTTCGTATTCGAATATTCAAATACTTCAGTTGCTCAATTATTTGGCGAATATAATTCGAATATCCAAGTATTCGAATACTATTCAAATACTGATGTATTCGAATAGTATGGTGTGATTTATAAATCAAGTTGTTGAGGTTCATTTATCAGGGTGAAATCTTGTAAGCTAATTTTGACCCACTTCACACCATACTGTTCGAATACTGCTCTATTCGAATACACCGATATTCGAATACTCAAATATTCGAAGATTATTCGTAGCATTCGAATACTTGTAAAATATTCGAATATTAAATTATTCGAATAATCCCAGCCCTAGTACAAACATAACATCGTGATAGACTTTGTCAGAGCCGGGTCATAATGACCCTACATTCGTTGTACGAGATTCAATTAAAATTCAAGTGAAATTGTTCCTACGGCCCAGTAATTGAGGGCTCGGATGCAATAAAGGGACTAGCGCTCGAAAATGGGAAAATTATTGTCTAAACACTAAGAAATATTGGAAAATTAAATGATGTTAAACTGTATTTAAAAAAAATATAGTATTGTACAGCTCGTTGCGACACACACTTGTTCTATTTACAGTTTGTTTATCGAATTATTACTATTCGAGCTAAAAATGATAAACAAATTATAAACAATTTGGACCATAATTTTCCCCATTTTCGAGCGCTAGTCCCCTTGTTGCATCGGAGCCCTCAATTAAACGAAATTTATAGCGCGTCCCAGCCATATTTTGAAATTTTCAGCATTAATACTTATTAGTTCCTTTATGTATTACAAACGCTAAAACAATCTCTACGTCACCATTTTGAATAATTTGGCAATCTTTGTATCTTTTAATTTCAAACCAGGACAAACTAAAAGATATGTATCCATCTTTTACATAACCAACCCATAGGTACATTTGACAAGGGAAGATCTTGACGTGGTTATTGAAACGTGATAACCCAACATACATGAAAATGGTTACTCCTATGAAAAAACTCGTAGGCCTTTTTTGTAAAGAATTTCCTAGGCTATAAATTGTATAATAACTATTTTTGTCGCAAAACTGATAGATAGCGAAATATTTGCAAAAAACAGGTTTTTTTCAACCCTCTGTAAAAGTTTTAGCAGCAGTCGGATTGATGGGGACTTTTGACATAGGGTAAATCCGGGAGACGCGGTCGGGTCGGAGAGTTGGTCGAATCGCTATATTTCAGACTTTGTACGTAAAAATGTGTTAACACGTTGAGCGCGGAGCCAATTTTGCTCTGCTTTCCGTTCAGGCGGCAAACGGCGGCGGCGGTGACTCCGCGAGATGTTCGGTTACAATGTATATACAGAATAAAACACACATCGCGGTAGCGATTGTTGGTTGAGTCACTGTTTATCTAGAGACGCGGCAGCGTCTCGAACTGAAAATGTTGAGGTATGAAGGGAGATAGCAATTCATCGAGTGAGTTATTTTTACCATCTAAGCATCGCCCAAACGAAAAGTCCATTCTCGGCCCCCCAGTGGCCGACGCACAGTGGGACAAAACGCCGAAAACGTGAAAACAAATCCTTACGCTCACGTTTCACCCTTTATCATCATGAAGATGGTCATTCCAGGGGTTTTTGGGGTCGCAGAATCAGATTCCGAGGTCAAAATTGTTATTAAATTAAAACTAAGCCCTGTAGAAGGGGAAAAATGTTGATAAAATAATGTTACATTTTTTTTAACAGTACTGTCTGATTCGGTTACGTTACTTCAAGTTAAAAAAAATTAATAGGGATAGCGTTTTTAACTTAGCAAAAGCTATTGAGCGCGCGGAAACTAGAAGGTCAATAAGTTGTATAAATTCACACTTCAGATATTGAAAATGCTTTTATTTATTCATAAGATGAAATTGTGCATTCATTCGATGTTATTAAAATATATAAAAAGTTATAAATAACTGAAATACACGATGGTCGTTTTTAATCGCGTGTAACATTTTTCGAAATCGAGAGGCATCGTTGAAACTTACATTATTTAATAGTCCAATGTTTAACGAATATATGTGCAAAACGAGAAGTTGCACTTTTTTGCCATTTTCGAGTAATAACCAATTATGTTGGCAGAAATCAGGCCGCTTGCGCGGCACAAGTATCGCCGGAACGAAGACACTTGTACCGCGGACACGACCGCGTCACCCGGGTTTACCCTATTGTTTAAAACGACCACATAAAGGCCCATGCCAAAATTCAGCTTGGTGGGAATTAGTCCTTAGATTGGGCACATTTTCGTCTAATTTCACTGGACTATCTCTCGACCGAACCGGAGAGCGACCGAGCGGTCCGAAGTTTTCTCACAACCGATAACCGAGAGAGAATTCAGCGCTCGGATGCAACAAGGGGACTAACGCTCGAAAATGGGGAAAATTATTGTCCAAACGCTAAGAAATATTTGAAAATTAAATGTTGTTAAACTGTATTTTAAAAAATATAGTGTGGTACAGCTCGTCGCGCCACACACTTTTTCTATTTACACTTCCTTTATCGAATTATTACTATTCGAGCTAAAAATTATAAACAAAAAATTTTTCATCGTCCAAAATCATTATTTTTTTAAACATAAATTGCGATAACTTGAGTAAATATTAAGGGATCGTTATGAGACTTGAAACATAAAACTCAGAAAATTCTAGCGAAACCGTAAAATGTATGCACAAAACCCTTATGTTAAAAAATGTAATAATATTTCATTAAAAAGTAATACTGGATATAACCCATGTTTTTCAACGTTCGCCGTTAAAAAGTATTGAGGCAATTTTGAGGTACGTGTAACTTGTAGCGACAAAGTTTTTCCTTAATATACAAGGATGATTTTCACCAATTTTCACATTGATTAATAAATAATTGTAAAAGATATGACGACATATATCATTCTCGCACGGGGCCAACTGTCAACGCGAGTGCTAAAACTGATAAATAGCGCAATATACGCAGCTGTTGACTATTCCCAGATAGCCACGTCCGTATTTGCAGATTTTGCTCAACGCCTGAGTACAAATGTTTGTGGCAGAAAGACTACAGATTTGATACAGTATTTGTTATATTCGATGATGAAAGCAGACTGACAGCAGAAAGCCGACAGATTGTGCTGCCTTAACCTGAGAGCAGATTGGCGGCAGGGTCTGCTGATACAATTTAATGGCAGGAATCGAGCAGACCCTGCGCACCGCGATCTGACGTCAGATAGGCAGCAGAAATACAGCAGATTCTGCTGACATAGTTCACGACACGACCCCGCCAGGGCGCGATTGGGCGAGCGTTTCTCGCTTGCGAAATAGCACCGTGGCGGGAATAAGTGGCCGAGGGCTTGATCATTCAGGGCTCTCGAGTACGACTCGTATTTGCCGGCATTCCACTGCGGAGTATATATTTGGTATACCCGTCTGTAAGGGCGGTATTATCAGTCGTTGCTGAAGACGAAGATCGTCTTAAGCATCCGGCATCCTTTATTAATCTACTAGACTAGTACAAGATGCCGCATGCTAAAAACTAAAAAACGATTGATGATAATACCACCCTAAGACGACTGAATGAATAGTAGTTATCATTAATTCTTTTATAT
Source organism: Andrena minutula (assembly GCA_929113495.1). NCBI lineage: Eukaryota > Metazoa > Arthropoda > Insecta > Hymenoptera > Andrenidae > Andrena > Andrena minutula. The sequence continues at coordinate 45,736,392 of OV815993.1, read as the reverse complement.
TTGGAAGAACTGTCTTTCAAAGTTTAAATCATTATTTTGAGCCGACCTGGCATTCAATTCACTAACAACTTGCTAAGTAAAACATTAAAAATGTTATAATACCCGTTTAAATACATGGTTTGTCACGTCCTGGGTGGTAAAGGGGTTAGGACGATGACGAGAAAGGAGTTCTTGCCCCGTCGCCTCCAACGTACCGTCGCGCCCTAAGACCGGCCAGGTTACGCCGCAATGGAGTAAACTGTGCTGGGCAGGTGGATTGGCTTTTTGGGATCGAGGAGGAAAAGAAGAAGTGTGTTTCGTCTTGGGATCGTCAGCCAGACTCATCAGTAGGGCTACAGCTGACGACCCCTGCCCTAGACACGCACGGGGACACAGAGGATATGATTTTGGAACTTGTATATATACGAATGATATTGAGAGTTAGGACTAGCGAGAAAGATTGATTGGAGACCTCTGGTGACGCTCGTTGACACTAAGTCGCGTGGTGGGGTCGGGACGTCACAGGTTTACCAACTTTTCTTTCTTCCATAAAATATGGTAGGAATCAGATCTTTCAAGTCGGTCTTATAAACGTGTTCTATATATTATTTACGCTAAAGACTTTCGCACTGTGTTTAAATCTATACTATTATATAAAATTATCTACTATGGCCGACATCAGGATCTGCTTGATTTCTGCCGCCAATTTGCGGGCGGTTTTTGTCAGCAAGATCTGATCGAAATCTGACATCAATCTGCGGTCAGATCCTGATGTCAGGCTCTGACCGCAGAACCATAGTCAAATGCGGACATAATAGGCACCGAATCTGACGTCAGAATCTGCTCTGTATCTGACACCAATCTGCCGTCAGATCGCGCTGCGCAGGATCTGCTCGATTTCTGCTCTCAATCTGCGGTCAGCCACGGCAGCAAGATCTGATCGAAATCTGACATCAATCTGCGATCAAATCCTGATGTCAGGCTCTGACCACAAAACCATAGTCAAATGCGGACATAGTAGGACCCGAATCTGACGTCAGAATATACTCGAATCTGACATCAATCTGCCGTCAGACTGCAGTCAGTTTGTTTACTGGGTTAGCTTTAAAGTCTGATAAAGGCAACACTACAGTAATAGTAGATAAAGATTTTTATAACTCCGAAGTTCTTAAATTATTAAATGATACTACCACATACACAGTCAGCAAGTATGAATATACTTGTACCTTTGAGAGAGAGGCAAACTCTATTATTTCCAAGATGTATAAAAAGAATCAAATAAATGAAACAACTAGCAAACATCTCAAAACTTATAACGCAATTGCTCCCAGAGCGTATGCATTACCTAAAACACATAAGGTGAACTTGTCATGGAGGATCATAGTTTCATCAATTAATGGTCCAACTTACAAATTATCAAGTTTTCTTTCAAATATTCTGTCTAATATAGTTGGAAAGTCAGCATACCATACAGTAGACAGTTGGCAATTTTGCAAAGAAATTAGAAATCTAGAAATGAAGAATGAATCTTTCAAATTAGTTTCACTTGATGTAGTGTCGCTCTTTACTAATATTCCTATTGACCTAGCATTACAGGTATTACATCATCGTTGGGACGAAATTAAAAAATATACAAAAATAGAGAAAATTGAATTTCTCAAGGCTGTTAAATTTGTATTGAATTCCAATGTTTTTCTATTCAATGGAGTTTATTACAAGCAAATATTTGGAACTGCTATGGGATCGCCAATCTCCCCTGTAATTGCTAACTTAGTAATGGAACAATTAGAGACAGTTTCTCTCTCAAAGGTACGTTTTGAAATTATTTTTTACAAACGATATGTTGATGACATTATTACTGGTATTAAATTAGAGGATTTACAAACATTGTTAGATATATTCAACAGCTTCCATAATAGGCTTCAATTCACTCACGAAACTGAGAAGGATTCGTGTCTTAGTTTTTTAGATACAATAGTTATTAGAAAGAATAATAAATTGATTACAAACTGGTATCATAAACCAAGTTGGTCTGGAAGATACATAAATTTCTTTTCTGCTCATCCTATGCAACACAAAGTAGGTTTGATTAAAGGACTAATAGATCGTGCGATTTTACTTTCTAATCCGGAATTTCGATCTGATAATTTACTTCTGGTGAAAAACACATTAAAACGCAACGGTTACCCAATAGATATGATTTTAGCAATCATCAAAGAACGCACTTTTGAAATATACCACCCTTCCTTGATGAAAAAACAGAAAGAGGAAAGAAATAATAAAATGGGTCCTATTAGCTGGAGAAATACAGTAGTTTTACCATTTTGCAATAACATTTCAAACGACATAAAAAGAATTTTTAGAAAAGTCGGAATACACACTATTTTTAAAATACCTCTCTATACGAAATATCTATTACCTCCAATCAAAGATAAAATACCTAAATCAAAAACCTCTAACATTGTTTATTCTATACCTTGCATGGGTTGCAAGCAAGTTTATATTGGCCAGACTTCCAGACATTTAGAAAAACGTATTTATGAACACAGGAGAAATATATTCTTATCTCCCTTACAACATACTGCATTAACCAAACACTCATTAGAGTATGATCATAAATTTGACTTCGACAATGCAAAAATTGTTGATAAAGAAAACAACTTAAATCAGAGAATTCTTTTAGAAACACTGCACATGATTAAACAACCCAGCGTAAATCTTAGGTATGAAACACCTAAAATACAAGAATATTACGCGACGTTACTCAAAAAGTAATGATTTATGATGTAGTGTTTTCTAACAATTGTTTAATGTTAATCATACTCTGAATTATACATATCATAAAATGTTATGTAGTTATTGGTATCTAACATAAAAAAAAAAAAAAATAGTCAAAAAGAATATATGACGCTCTAATTTTTGACGGTTTGGTTTTATCTAGTTAGTATGTATTTTAAATCGTAATCTAGTTGGTATTTTGTCCAACGTTCTTTGTTCTCCCTATACCACCAGTCACCTTCTAAATGTTTGGTAGCTCACACTATTTACATCAGTCATCTTCCAACCGACTCGCGAGTCGCACGTTCCTTTTGAACGTTGCGAATTATTTACTTAACAGCTACGACAATATTCATAAGTTTATATTAATATTATTCCTTGATAATGATCTAAACTGAGATCGTGTCACGTCCTGGGTGGCGGGTTTTAGGACAGTGACATTGTGGAAGGGTAACGGGAGTCGAACGCGAAATCCTGTTTCGCTGCTCCGAGAGGTAAGGAGGATTTTAAGCCCGAAATTTTGTTTCGCTGCTCTAAGCGATTGCAAGGTTCAGGCACGGAATCCTGTTTCGCTGCCCCAAACGGTTTGCAAAGGTTAGGCACGAAAATCTTTTCGTTGCTCTACGGAATAGGAAGGATCTAGGCACGAAACCCTGTTTCGCTGTCCTGGTGAATAGGAGGGAATTCAGGCACGAAACCCTGTTTCGCAGCCCTAATGCGAAGGAAGGTTGTTAAGCACGAAACCCTGTTTCGCAGCCCTAATCGACCAGGGGAGGTTGGGTAATAAGCGCGCACCCGAGTGACACCCGTTAGGTTATTCGCGAAGGAAAACGGTGGTAGAAAGGCCGGTTACGATTTTAAACGTTTGAGTAATAGAACCACTATTTATTGGTAAGCGAGTGAAATAGCAGAGTGCTTCCGATGATATAGCAGTTTACAATAATGCATGAACATAGAGCATTGGGACAAACATTTATATAACGGTGATTGAGAATATAATAAACATGTGACAACTTAGTAACGCTAATAATGATTTAGTATAACTAATGAAATTAAGCAATGGTATAATTAGGCAGTAAGCAATTGGAAGTTAAAGAGAAAGCAATACAATTGAGCGATGTACATATAAAGCAATAAGCAAAATCAAAGCGAATAATGTAAATATAAAGAGTTAAACAATAATGTTGCACGTGAGCAAAAGAAAATAGGATAATGAAAGTTATAATAGTTAAATGCTTACAGTGATATAGAAGAGGTGAAATCCTTATAGCACTTCACTAACAATACAGACACGTGGTGTCGCGAAAGATATAGTAATGGAATGGTCGATAGCAACTGACTGAACGATTGTAACAGACTGATGATGCGCGGTCCATGTGGCGCTTGTATTTATACGAAATCAATGGAATGTCTGGTATGCGAGGAATTTACGTTATGCGTGGAATCTGTGGTATGCGTGATGAGTCATACGCGTTATGTAATCGACGCGTGCCAATGACTCATGCGTAAGGTATGCGTGGAATAGCGGATTTCGGCGGTTCCTTCGGGGTTTTTAGAGATGGGTATTCCACCCGTTGGATGGATTTAGAGGATTTTGATTGGGGTTTTAAGGTGGAGGCTTGAGTATGTTTGTAGGAAAAAAGGGGGGGGGGGAGAGGGGGTACATGGTCTCGAGATGAGCGAGCTTTGGCGAAGGGCTTGTGTTAGATTTGAATGGGGAAGAGTTCGCGCCTCTAAGGCCGAAGAGGGGAAGGGGATTCGAAATTTGGGCGTCTGGAGATGGGGACCGCTAAGGTACATCGTCCAAACAACCCGGAGGTTGGAAAAGGGGTTTAGCATTTGTGGTTTCGAGAATAGTTGAGTGGATTTATATGGAGGATGCCATTTAGGACCGGCGAAAATTATCGGGACGTCACAATCGAAACGTTGGAATTTATATAGAATAATGAATTTCAATATTGCAAAATAGCTAATGAATAAGTGTTAATGACCGAACCAGTGCGCCGAAAACATAATACAGTGTTAATTACGGTCGAAATTATACTAATAAATTTATATTTCAGTAATAGAATATATGAATATAGTTTTACAATTCAACGTGATGGTATTATAGCTATAATACATTACCGTATTTAAACCATTAGTTATATTATGATTTTCATACCTTTTATTAAATAAACATTTGAAGAATATGATATTATATTGTTAAATAAAACTGGTACCTAATAGTTTAGTACTTTTCTTTATCTTATGAAAACTTTTTTAATAAACGTTCTAATATAGTACATAATTTGTTTTCGTGGAACATTTATTATAACGATTCTAAAACATTTTACGTAGCTAAGTAGGTATTACATACAAATAACACATTCAGAATATCAATTTAACTGCAAGAATTATTTAATATTCTTGTAGTACTGTCCATCGAATAGTATTTAGTTTTTTGTTACAACGATTGAGAACTTTTTTAATATCGGTGAACAAAATATCTGATCCTGTTATAGAAAAATTTGTATTCTTATATTTTATAAGTTCCATTCCAACTGGAACTTTTATTTTATCGGTTCTTCTGAAAACTTATAATGTGAGAACCTATTGGAAAGTTCCATGAAGGGCCTTAGCCGTGATCAATGCACCGGTTCTCGTTAGATCACCGAAGTTAAACATCACGGGGCGGGTACTGGGAAGGATGGGTGACGACCACCTTTTCCCGGTACACCGTTGCTGCTGGGACTGGAGGGAAGTCGCTAATAACCCAAACTAAGTGGTTGATGTGACTATAAATAACGGAAAAAAAAAAATACCATATTACTAGTCGCGAAATTAATAAATAAATTATAATTGTACGAAAATAATTAATGAAAGTACTGAAAGCACTGTTTACTTTCAACCTACCACCGATTTGGGGACGATTCCCGTCCTGATACACATTTCTCGGATAATTTTTATGTCGAGTTTTGATTTATTCTTCGCCTCCATATACGATTCGTACTCCCCCGTCTGCAAGGCCTGCAGGGTTGCCGTCATCTTGGACGGCAGCCAGGACCTCGGCCGCCCGCCATGAGGGGATTTATGTTTCCCCCTCCGCGTAGCCTCCCTCTCACTCAAACGCTCGAGTGCTGTAATCACAGATAATATTTAATATTAAATATCTAATTAGTACAGAGAACTCGCGAGAATTAATGGTTCTACGATCGGGATCGTCGCGAACGAGTAAAAAAATTTTAATTACCAAAAACAGCGTACAGGTACGCGCATTCCTCGTCCCAGCGACAATTAGGCGACGGCGTGCGAGGTCGGGCCTCGGACGGGGACGGTCTCCTAGAGAATCTCCGTCTCGTGGAGGCGGATTCCAGGGACGGGGATGGTCCCGTGGATGATTCCGGGGAGGGGAACAGCGCCCGCGATGCCGTCGGCGCCAGGGAGCAGACCGGCATCCGGGACGGCCCTGCCGTGGGAGGCGGTGCCCGCACGGTCGAGGTAGTTAGTAGTCTGTAAACAGAGGATTAATCTCGACCGGCGGGTCACGACTCCCCACGTGCAGCTGCTGCAGCAGGGTCCGTCGCGACCGTAAGGTCTGCTCCCGGCGAAGGGAATCCTTGATTTGGAGGTGCAGCGACTCTATCTGCAGACGCAGGTCCTTTTGCCGCTGCACCTCGGTCTCAATAGCGGCCTCGCACTCGTTTAATGCGTCCATTTTCTGCAAACAATCCCACAAATTATTAAAACATTAAATATTTAGGTTATTTCCATAGTTCATTAATTCTTTATTCAAGTGTAAACCTTTTGGTGTAAATAGCCGTTTATTTTGCTTGTGACCTTTATACATAATTTGAACTATAAGGTGTAATCTTGCTCGTTAATCGCTTTAAAATCTTTGTAACCGTGATACGCGGGGTTACCGGTGGGACGGTGGAGGTACCGTATGGCCAGCTCAGGACGGTGGTCCAGGGCCGCCGATCGAATGATTGAACGCAGGAGTAGAGTAGAGTACGACAGTTTATTTAGTCTTACGGCTACGTACAAAAGATCCCGGCCAGGTCTATGCTGGCACACAGTGTGAGGACGGCTTAATGTATATCGCGGGTCCCGGTGTGTATCGCAGCGCACGAGTCGGCGTGGGTTCCGGCGCGGATCGCGGCGCGTATCGCGGCGTGTGTCGCGGCGCGTGTTCGGTCGGTAACGATGCGGCGCGTGTTCGGTCGGTAACGATGCGGCGATTGGGGGGGGAAGATGGTTTTGACCGTTCGGTGTCCTGGCGGGCCAACCCTGCCGATGGACCCTAGTCGAAGAGTCTTTAGTCCGGTCACCCAGTGGGCACAACCCGTGGGTGGATCGGAGACTGTGGAGACGCTCTCGAGAATGGAGATAGCTCCGTTCGGGAGATCGATGGCGGTTGACGGCCTGCTTCCAAAGGATGGCTCACGCTGTCCTATTGGGAACCGTGGAGGTTGCAAAAATGGTACGCAGAGATGCAGTCTGTCGACACACGAAAACTGGTGCTTACACTAGCGCTTGTCTTTCGCAACCACGAGTGTCTGCACAAGAATGTGGAATCGAACAGGATGCCTCTGGGAGAGTTGTACTATGTACGGTCGCTTCTAGGCGGTCTCTCTCAAATAGGCCTATGCCCTCGGCTTATATATCCTCGTCCGCGGAGTTTCGGCAGCGAGAGAGTTAATTGCTGTGTACCCTCTCGCGCCTATTCTCGGAACCGCGGACGAGTGGTGGGGGGGCAAGACCGTTCGCCACGCATGGTACGCGTCGTTACGGTGAGGCGCGTGGTGGGGGGGGGGGGGGGGGGGGCAAGATCGTCGTCCTACCGACAATAACTCGTTACATCACCTTCTCCTTTCGGAGGACGCGATCTTGCCCCGTTCTCCCATTGACCTTATTTGTTTTATTCTACCGGACGGACATTTGCTTATCCTACGGCCTTAATGCTACCGGTCTTAATTCTATCTTAAACCTATTTGATTTAACCTAGTATTCTTAAACATTTATTCACAAAACAACTTAACCTACTGGGGTTTAGGGAGGGGAGCTGAAGCGTGCCCGGAGCTGCTGGTTTCGCAGCAGTTTCAGCTCCATGAATCCTCCTGGAATGGGGACTCGGTATCTCCGGCCGACCTGAAATGCCTTCAAGTCGAACCGGAGCTCCGTCGGGTGAGATGGCTGGCGCCTCCACGGTTGTCCGGCGTTCGTCGGGGGGAGGGAAATGGACGGCTCCGGCGGTGGTGGGGTCGGTGTCGGCGGTGGCGGTGGCGGTGGCGGCGCCATCCACTCCTTCGGCATCGGTGGCGGAGTCGGGGTCGGCATCGGTGGCGGTGGCGGAGTCGGGGTCGGTATCGGCGGTATAGCAGGGGGAAGTGGGATGTCGAGGTCCATTAGGGCCGGGGGGCTGTGGGGTCGGAGCGGTGGCTGGCTGTGGCGGGCTGTCGGCTTCTTCGCCGTCGGCCGGGCCGTTGGCGCCTTCGGCGGTGCTGGTGGCGGCGCCTGTGGCTGTCGCTGCGTTGGCTCCGGCGGTGGTGGCGGCGCTCCTGGTCGCTGCGGCGGTCGCCCTTGTGGCTGCTGTGGAGGCGTCTCCATCGCCTTCCACGGTGGTGGCGGCGCTTGGAGCAGCGCCTCCAACAGGGAGGTGGCTGGGCCTGTCTCCTTCGGCTGGCAGGAGTTCCTGGCTGGCTGGCGTTGCGGCGCGGGCTGGAGTGGCGATGCCGGCTGCAGCGGCGGTGCTGGCTGGAGTGGCGGCGCTGGCTGGAGTGGCGGCGCCGGCTGCAGTGGCGGCGCTGGCTGGAGTGGCGGCGCTGGCTGGAGTGGCGGTGGCAGGCGGCTCCTCTCGACTAGAGCTGTACGAGTACTTGAATATTCGGGTAGCTTGAAATCCGAACCAATCCGGGACTCGATTTCCGAGCCGAGCCAGGTACCCGAAAAAACCGAGCGGCTCGAATAGAACCGAGTACTCGAATTTTTCCAAGCTGCCCGAAAGAAACCGGGCGGATCGGATAGAACCGAGCGGCTCGAATAGAACCGAGTACTCGAATTTTTCCAAGCTGCCCGAAAGAAACCGGGCGGATTGGATAGAACCAAGCGGCTCGAATTTTTCCAAGTAGCCCGAAGGAAACCGGGCGGCTTGGAAAGTAAGCGAGCGGATCGTAAGAAACCGGGTCGCATGGAATGAAACGAGCGGTCCGATAGAAGTTCGAGCAGATCAAAAACTATTTGTCCGATTTATTTCAAGTTTGGTATATATGTTCTTAATGATATTATCTAAAACGTAGCGTATCATTTTTTTTATACGATAACCCATTCGTATGTAATAAATGTTTTAAGTTTGCCTTGTTAGGTAAAAAATGAATAGTGATATTCACCTTGCTCTCATTTGTAGAATAAATTTTTTCTTCTCAAATCCGTATGCTACATTGTATATATTTTATTAATGAACACTAGAATCATGGTCTTTCTCATGTTAGATAAACCTGGGCATCATAATTTGATACATAGCTCGCCGATACATGTACCGTTCAAAGAAAGGGTGTATCAGTAGTTTGCAAAAGAAATAAAAAAATGTAGTCTGTCCCAAGTCACTTGTTATTTCCTAATAAATGTTAGAAGAACATTGCTCGTCCTGCAGCTTCAGGTACGTTACAATGGGATTGAAAAGTTCTTCGATTGTCGCGTAGCACAGTTCCGCAATACACCAATTGTTGAAATTGTATGGAAAAAAATATGGATTATGCTGTTTCATAATTATTTAAACATCCAGTTCAGATTTCACGCGAAAACCCGAATTTTAGAAAACATTCATATTTTTGTTTATAACTTTTTCTAATTGTTTAAACAATTGATAAAACCTTTACGCTTTGGTAGATCTAATTGAAAGAAGTAACTTTTGTCTCGAAACTTTTTTCTATCTCTTACAGTTTGCGAGTTATAACACGAAATCGAAAAATGGCCGAATATTCAGGGGTTAATTTCACCCCATTAGAGTGATTTTGGGCAGCAACAAAAAATTGCGTTGTAATCAGGAGGAAATCCCCTACATATTCACAAAGTTTCAGAATTTTTTGAATTTTCGGGTTCGGGATCTTCCCTTGTAAATCAAGATCGAAACGTCGAAAGCTTTTATTATCTATTGCTAAATAGCTTGTGTTTTAATGATTTAAAATTGACCGAACCTGTGCGCCGAAATCAAATAATCGTACTAAATATTACGGTCGAAATTATAATTTAAAAAAGTCATCGGAAAGTGAAACAAATACCAATACTATATGTCCCCCTCATGTAATATAATGTAATAGTATATAGTAGCATCTAGTACGTGCGTAGGGCTAACAGTACATTGTATGCCTATACTGTATGTTCCATGTATATAATAAGTAATGTATATGTATAGCATGAATATAGTGTGTATGTAGTATGTACATAGTATGCGTGCATCATGTATGAAGTACCTATGTATGTAATCCAATGTACGAAATAAGCTACAGCGTATAATTAAGCTGTGCAAATGTTGGTTAAATACAATTATTTTATTTCTTGTAATTTCATACGCTCTTGCAGAAGTATTCCCCATCCTCATTCAAACGGATTGGTATTGCGTCCTTGTATTAATTAAATAAAAAAATGGACGTTGTTTTAGTTGTTTATTGTTTAAAAATTATTCGTTTATTTATTTACACCTAGACTGCGGAAGTTAATGCAAGTCTGATATACCGCGTTCCAGAGCACAACCCTAATCCCTTCAATACAAATTACTAAACTTTTGAATATAATGTAACTATTACACTTACATAAAATTTTTAACATAGGTATGAAGCTATTAAACTTTAAAAGCGAGGTTCAGCAACTTTTAACAATTACTTGAGCTAATTTGTAAACAAATTCCGTATATGCGAGAACCATGAAAAATACCCGAAATATGCAAAATTACAAATATATTTTTAAAATCCTCTTAATGTTGAAATATAGATCGGTCAAAGTCCCACTTGTTTAATCCATTACTACAAAAACATGTATTTGCATAAAATTCCGCAGTCTATATTATACCTATTTCTTTTTTTTATTCAGTTATACTTATTTAGCCATTAACAGGCAACACCCTTTATTAAGGTGTTACGCCAAGCTGAGACGCTCGAAACAATACTAAACTAGACGAATTCTTTTTACAGATACTATGAGATTGAAAATTATTTCGTTAATTCTTATGTGCAGAGCATGTATTAAGGGATATGTTGTATAAATATTATGCGCGCGAGCTATGTATCAAATTATGATGCCCAGGTTTATCTAACATGAGAAAGACCATGATTCTAGTGTTCATTAATAAAATATATACAATGTAGCATACGGATTTGAGAAGAAAAAATTTATTCTACAAATGAGAGCAAGGTGAATATCACTATTCATTTTTTACCTAACAAGGCAAACTTAAAACATTTATTACATACGAATGGGTTATCGTATAAAAAAAATGATACGCTACGTTTTAGATAATATCATTAAGAACATATATACCAAACTTGAAATAAATCGGACAAATAGTTTTTGATCTGCTCGAACTTCTATCGGACCGCTCGTTTCATTCCATGCCACCCGGTTTCTTACGATCCGCTCGCTTACTTTCCAAGCCGCCCGGTTTCCTTCGGGCTACTTGGAAAAATTCGAGCCGCTTGGTTCTATCCAATCCGCCCGGTTTCTTTCGGGCAGCTTGGAAAAATTCGAGTACTCGGTTCTATTCGAGCCGCTCGGTTCTATCCGATCCGCCCGGTTTCTTTCGGGCAGCTTGGAAAAATTCGAGTACTCGGTTCTATTCGAGCCGCTCGGTTTTTTCGGGTACCTGGCTCGGCTCGGTTTTTCGAGCCGAGCCAGACTCGGCTTGCTTTTTCCGGGTACTCGTACAGCTCTACTCTCGACTGCCTCGACGACCTGGATCCCCATTGCGGTTGATGGTTTCCGTGGCGGCGGCTTCGTCTTTGCCGGCGGTCCGCGGGCTGGAGGGGGAGGTCCGCCAAAGTCCAGTCGTCTCCTGACTGGAGGAGGAGCTGCTTGAGGTGGCCCCTCTGGCCGCTTCCGGATCCGGCACTCCATTGGGCGGCGTGCTTCGGAGGCCCGGAGCGGTACTGCTTCCTTCGCTACGGCTTTGTGTGATATCCGTGCTGTTGGCGGCATTGTGGATAACCTCCTCTGCGCCGCCGTGGGGTTTATAGATCATTTCGTGTTGGTTTCTCCAGCGCGAAAGTGTTCCCGTGGAGTTTGTGGTCGTGGCCACCTGGTGTTCGTCCTTTTGACTGGCGTTTCCCATACTCCGGACGGTGTTGTCGTTGGCCCTGGTGTTTATTTGCCGCGCGGTGACTGGGGTCGGTTTGGGGACGTCTGCACTCCGTGCTTCGTCAGAGGTGTCTCCCCCCTCCTCTGCACGCGGCTTGAGGTCCCGTGTGTAGGCTTGGCTCGGTTGGTGGGCGACGCTGGTGACTGCCTGGTTGCCTTCTTGCGGGGGCTGAGCGGCGGTTGGACCGAGAGGGTCGGCGTCTTGCGTCCCGATAGGGAGGCCTTCCTCCTCTCCTCCACAGGGCTTTAGGTCCTGTAGGTGGGCCCTTCGCGGTGATTTTCGCCCATTCTGTAGCAGGACTAGGTTTGGCCCTACGTATTCTTTGACTACGTGGGGCCCTGAGAACTTTGGTGCCAGTTTCGCGTTAAAATTTTTGGCCGCGGATGATAACGGGTGTTCCCTGAGCATGACCTTTTCCCCGATTTGTGGACGCCAGTCCCGCCGTCGGAGGTTATAGGCTTTTTTCTGGGTTTCGGTGGCCTGTGCTTGTGCGTGGCGGGCGAGGCGGATGGCCTCGTGCAGGCGTTCTAATTCTTCGGTGCGGTTTGTGTGCTGGTCTTCAGTGTCGTCGGTGATCCCGGTGGTTGATTGGCGAATCGCCCCAGGGGCGGCTGGTTCGCGGCCATAGTTTAAATAGGCCGGGGTGTATCCTGTGGAGTCATGGCGTGCAGTATTGAATGCGAACATGATCTCCGGCAGCCAGTGGTCCCAGTGGCGGTGGTCTCCGTTGGTCAGTTGGGCATTCATTGTCTTGATCACTCGATTGACCCTCTCTACTGGGTTACACTGTGGGGTGTACGGGGGTGTTCGCCGGTGTTCAATCCCGTACGTGCGGAGCATCGACGTGAATTCCTTGCTCTCGTACTGACGGCCGTTGTCGGTTATTACCCGCCGTGGGCATCCGAAGCGTAGGACTATTCGTTCCTTGAAGGCCTTAGTAACGGCGGGGGCTGTGGCCTGTCGCAGTGGCTGTATTTCGACCCACTTACTGAATTTGTCCTGCATCACGGCCAGCATGGTGAACCCTTTTGCTGACCGTGGCAGTGGGCCGACTAAATCCGCGGCGACTACGTCCCAGGGGTTGGCGGCTGGTGTCGTTTGCATTCCACCTGCGGGTGCTTGTTGTAGTGCCTTGTATTCGAGGCACTTCTGGCAGCGGCTTACGTACCTCTTCGCGTCGCGGACCATCCCTGGCCAGAAATAGCGTTGGGCCAGCCGTGCGGCCGTTTTGCTGCCTCCTAGATGTCCAGCGGTGGGTGCGTCATGGTTTTCCCGTAGTACCGCCTCCCTGAGTGGCTGGGGCACGCACAATTTCCATTCTAGTTCGGATCGCGGGCCGTGGGTATCGGAAATGTGTCGGTAGAGGCGCCCGTCCACCACGTGGTATTCTGGGTAACGGTGTGGTTCGCTTTCGGCGGCCGCTTTTATTCGATCGTACCACGGGCAGTCGGTGGGTGCCTCCATGCTGTTGACCTCGTCTTGGGGGCTTCCCTCGGGGCGTCGTGACAGGGCGTCGGCGACCAGGTTATTAGCCCCCTTGCGGTACTGGATGTCGAAATCGTATTCCTGTAGTTCCAAGCCCCAGCGTGCCAACCGACCGGAGGGGTTGTCCATTGTACGCAGCCATTTTAGTGATTGGTGGTCTGTTAGGACCGTAAAACGATACCCCTCGAGGTACGGTCGCATCTTCCGGATGCCCCATACCACCGCAAGGCACTCTTTCTCCGTGACCGAGTAGTTTTTCTCGGCGGAGTTCAAGGTGCGGCTTGCGTACGCGATAACCCGTTCCTGGCTATTTATGTCCTGCGTTAGGACCGCGCCGAGCCCCTCGTTGCTTGCATCGGTCTGGAGAGTGAAGGGCAGGGTGAAGTCGGGGCAGGCAAGTACGGGAGCGGTGGCTAGCTGTTGCCGGAGTGTTTCGAAAGCTATTTCCTCCTTCTCGCTCCATGTCCATCGTACCTTCTTCTGTAGTAGGTGGTTGAGGGGGGCGGCGATGTCGGTGAAACGCGGTATGAATCTTCGGTACCACGAAACCATGCCTAGGAATCGTCGGAGTTCCCGTAGGTTAGTGGGGGCGGGTATTCTGGCGATGGCTTGTACTTTCTCGGGGTCGGTTGCGACCCCTCGCTCGGTGACGGTATGTCCTAAATACTGTAACTCGGTTCGACCGAACTGGCATTTCTCTTTATTTAGCTTGAGTCCGGCCGCCCGTAGTCGTTGCAGTACTTCGCGAAGGTTGTCGAGGTGTTCCTCGAAGGTGCTCCCCAGTACGATGATATCGTCGAGGTAGGCAAATGCCCGTGGTTCCAGCTGCGGACCGATGATTTGGTCGAGCAGACGCTGGAAGGTGGCTGGCGCGGAGTGTAGTCCAAACGGCATCCTTCGAAACTGAAACAGTCCCCTTCCTGGTACGGTAAACGCTGTTATCGGACGGCTCTCGTGGTCGAGTGGTATCTGCCAATAGCCATTGGTTAGGTCTATCGTGGATATGTACTTCGCGCCCCGTAACTTCTCTAGGGTGGCCTGGACCTGAGGTAGCGGGTATGCGTCCTTCTCGGTTACCTCATTGACCCTACGAAAATCGATGCAGAATCTCCGTTTTCCATTTTTCTTTTTGACCACCACGACTGGGGAGCTCCACGGGCTGTTGGAGGGTTCTATGATTCCCTCCGCGAGCATTCGACTTACCTCCTCGTCGATGATGGCCTGCGTGACGGGATTCTTGGGAGTGTACCTATGTTTGATTGGCTCTGCGCCTGTTTTAAGGCGGATGCGGTGCTTGGCCATGTGGGTGAGGCCGGTTAGTAAATCGAAACGTCCCAGTTCCTCTACGAGGAATGCTTCTAACTTCTTTCGTTGTTCCTCGGTACAGCTTCGAAGTCCGGGAGGCGAATCGACCGTGACGGCGTCTAATCGTGGGTCCCATTCCTGTTGCCCTATTCGTAAGGTCATCCCCATCGTCCGTTGTGCGTCGATGCCGAGGAGTACGTCGCAGGTTAGGTCCGGGAGCACCGCGCATCGGAAGAATACAAGGCTGTCGGTCACCTGCGCGAAGAATGCGATTTCTTCGCGGATGTGCACCTTCTCGCCGTTGGCTACTTTGATGACCTTGTGCGTTTTGTACGTCGGACTCCCGTTCTCCCGACACCATTTGGCCATTTCGGAGCTTACATAGGATTTTTGTGCCCCTGTATCGATGAGCGCCCGGAACCATCTATCATGAATTCTTAGCGGAACGTGTGGTCGGTCGTCTGTGTCGGATTTTGCTGAGGCTGATTTGGTGGAACGTTCCGGTCGGTGCCCCTGCCGCCGGTTCCGTTGGCGTTTCCCGAAGGCCCTGGGCATTGGCAGTCTCGGGAAGAAACGCCCGTGGTTCCGCAGCGGCTGCAAAATAGTTTAGCTGGCCGGCGGCAGTCCTGGCGGTAATGTCCTCGCTGACCGCACCTCCAGCAACACTCTTCTCGGCGGTACCCTTCACCGACAGCGGCGAGTTTCTGACCCCCTCGAGTTTTATCGTCGGCGGGTTTGGCGGGGGCCCTGGCGGCCTCCTCCTTCCGTGCTCGTTCGTGGTCGGTTGCTAGATCGATGAGGTCGGGCAAAGTCGTGAAATCGCGACGGTGAATGAAAAGGCGGTATTCTGGCCGTAGGTTCGAGTAGACCCATTCCAACTGATTATCTTCCGAAATATTACCGTGGCGGTACATTAGTAATCGGAGCTGATCGGAAAAATCTGCGGCGGTTTCGGCCGGTCCCTGGAGACGCTGGTGGATTTCCTTTTCCAGGTCGTGCTGCCTTCGCCGCGGAAGGAACCTCCGTTTGAACGCGGTGAGGAACAGGTCCCATGTCGGGAGGTTTTTCTTCTCGACACGGAACCATTGCAACGCCGTGCCTTTCAATATGCCCGGGAGGCAGCGTAAAATTTGCTCCGGCGTGACTTCGTAGCCTTCCTGTAGATCGTCCAATTGCTCTAGGAAGTCTTCCGCTCCTTTTCCTCCATCGAAATGTCCGCCCCATCTTTTCACTCTGTCCATTATATATTGGACAGCCGGTGTGCCGTTATCGGTTGCAGGGATCGGTATTCCCGTTTTTCCGGGGGAGAATGATACTAGTGGCGGGTCTTTTGTACCTTGATCGTCTTCTATGGTGGCTACTACGGTGGGTGGAGGGGTTATCGTGCTGGTCTCGGAGTCCTCCATTGTATTACCAGTCCGTAGATGCGCCACTATTCGCGCTCGTAAGGCGTCGATGGTTCCGGTGGCGTCGAGTTGATAGCGCTCCGCGAGTGCTATAAGATCGGCTTTTGTCCTGTCGTACACCCAACCTACCCGAACCATCCGATCGTCCTCCGTACTTCCTAAGGTCCCTGTTTGGGCGCCAAATGTAACCGTGATACGCGGGGTTACCGGTGGGACGGTGGAGGTACCGTATGGCCAGCTCAGGACGGTGGTCCAGGGCCGCCGATCGAATGATTGAACGCAGGAGTAGAGTAGAGTACGACAGTTTATTTAGTCTTACGGCTACGTACAAAAGATCCCGGCCAGGTCTATGCTGGCACACAGTGTGAGGACGGCTTAATGTATATCGCGGGTCCCGGTGTGTATCGCAGCGCACGAGTCGGCGTGGGTTCCGGCGCGGATCGCGGCGCGTATCGCGGCGTGTGTCGCGGCGCGTGTTCGGTCGGTAACGATGCGGCGCGTGTTCGGTCGGTAACGATGCGGCGATTGGGGGGGGGGGGGGAAGATGGTTTTGACCGTTCGGTGTCCTGGCGGGCCAACCCTGCCGATGGACCCTAGTCGAAGAGTCTTTAGTCCGGTCACCCAGTGGGCACAACCCGTGGGTGGATCGGAGACTGTGGAGACGCTCTCGAGAATGGAGATAGCTCCGTTCGGGAGATCGATGGCGGTTGACGGCCTGCTTCCAAAGGATGGCTCACGCTGTCCTATTGGGAACCGTGGAGGTTGCAAAAATGGTACGCAGAGATGCAGTCTGTCGACACACGAAAACTGGTGCTTACACTAGCGCTTGTCTTTCGCAACCACGAGTGTCTGCACAAGAATGTGGAATCGAACAGGATGCCTCTGGGAGAGTTGTACTATGTACGGTCGCTTCTAGGCGGTCTCTCTCAAATAGGCCTATGCCCTCGGCTTATATATCCTCGTCCGCGGAGTTTCGGCAGCGAGAGAGTTAATTGCTGTGTACCCTCTCGCGCCTATTCTCGGAACCGCGGACGAGTGGTGGGGGGGCAAGACCGTTCGCCACGCGTGGTACGCGTCGTTACGGTGAGGCGCGTGGTGGGGGGGGGGGGGGGCAAGATCGTCGTCCTACCGACAATAACTCGTTACATCTTTAAATATAGTTGCCAGTGTTCCTCAATACGCGTGTCATTTCTTCGCACCGATCCCTTAATAAGCTTTATAACAGTAACAGTAACCGTGCAACCTATGAAGAGTAGAGTTAAGTGTATCCGTGCATCGAACGTTTGATATATTTTCATCTCTTTCACTGATATATCGCAAACACACCGGCACCCGGCGGTCAAAAAATCGAACATTTTCTTGCATATTTTCCTTCAACAACGAAATTCCTAACGGCACAGATTTTATAGGCAATTCAGGGGGCTCAACAGTGTGACGGCCTTAAAAATAGATATTCTTTGTAGATGGTTGTGACGCAGGTGTAATAGACAGAAATGTGATTTTTCTTTTAATTAATAATACATTTATTGATCTAAAAAAAAGAATGGATTTTTGTTTTAATCGAATAAACGCATTGAAAATGGGGCAAGTCCCCGTCAGTAGACGAACGCGCGAAGAGATGATTTCGGCGCACTGGTTCGGTCTTTTTTTAAAAATTTGTTCATCGAATCGAAGCTGTTTTGGACTTTATGAACATTTTATCAATTTTATCAATAACGGAAAAAAAAAATACCATATTACTAGTCGCGAAATTAATAAATAAATTATAATTGTACGAAAATAATTAATGAAAGTACTGAAAGCACTGTTTACTTTCAACCTACCACCGATTTGGGGACGATTCCGGTCCTGATACACATTTCCCTGATAATTTTGATATCCAGTTTGGATCTATTTTTCGCCTCCATATATGATTCATACTCCCCCGTCTGCAAGGCCTGCAGGGTTGCCGTCATCTTGGACGGCAACCAGGACCTGGGCCGCCCGCCATGAGGGGATTTGTTTTTCCACCTCCGCGTCGCCTCCTTCTCACTCAAATTCTCGAGTGCTGTAATCACAGATAATATTTAATATTAAATATCTAATTAGTACAGAGAACTCGCGAGAATTAATGGTTCTACGATCGGGATCGTCGCGAACGAGTAAAAAAATTTTAATTACCAAAAACTGCCAACAAGTACTCGCATTCCTCCGGCCACGGACAATTACGCAGCGGCTTGCGAGGTGGGGCCGCGGACGAGGATGATCCCCTGGACGATCTCTGTCCCATAAAAAATTCCGGGGACAGAGATGGCCTCATGGACGAATCCGAGGACGGGAACTGCGCCCGCGGTGCCGTCGGCGCCAGAGAGCAGACCGGCATCCGGGACGGCCCTGCTGTGGGAGGCGGTGCCCGCACGGTCGAGGTAGTAGTCTGTAAACAGAGGATTACATGGTAAGTACATATATGTTAATAATTGCTTATTCTTTAATCACCTCAGGTCTCGAGATTAAAATCTCGACCGGCGGGTCACAACTCCCCACGTGCAGCTGCTGCAGCCGCTGATCCAGCAGTAGCTGCTGCTGCAGCAGGGTCCGTCGCGTCCGCAAGATTTGCTCCCGGCGACGCGAATCTTCAATTTGGACCTGCAGCGCCTCTACTTTCTGCTGCAGGTCCTTTTGCCGCTGCACCTCGGTCTCAATAGCGGCCTCGCACTCGTTCAATGCATCCATTTTCTGCAAACAATCCCACAAATTATTAAAACATTAAATATTTAGGTTATTTCCATAGTTCATTAATTCTTTATTCAAGTGTAAACCTTTTGGTGTAAATAGCCGTTTATTTTGCTTGTGACCTTTATACATAATTTGAACTATAAGGTGTAATCTTGCTCGTTAATCGCTTTAAAATCTTTAAATATAGTTGCCAGTGTTCCTCAATACGCGTGTCATTTCTTCGCACCGATCCCTTAATAAGCTTTATAACAGTAACAGTAACCGTGCAACCTATGAAGAGTAGAGTTAAGTGTATCCGTGCATCGAACGTTTGATATATTTTCATCTCTTTCACTGATATATCGCAAACACACCGGCACCCGGCGGTCAAAAAATCGAACATTTTCTTGCATATTTTCCTTCAACAACGAAATTCCTAACGGCACAGATTTTATAGGCAATTCAGGGGGCTCAACAGTGTGACGGCCTTAAAAATAGATATTCTTTGTAGATGGTTGTGACGCAGGTGTAATAGACAGAAATGTGATTTTTCTTTTAATTAATAATACATTTATTGATCTAAAAAAAAGAATGGATTTTTGTTTTAATCGAATAAACGCATTGAAAATGGGGCAAGTCCCCGTCAGTAGACGAACGCGCGAAGAGATGATTTCGGCGCACTGGTTCGGTCTTTTTTTAAAAATTTGTTCATCGAATCGAAGCTGTTTTGGACTTTATGAACATTTTATCAATTTTATCAATAACGGAAAAAAAAATACCATATTACTAGTCGCGAAATTAATAAATAAATTATAATTGTACGAAAATAATTAATGAAAGTACTGAAAGCACTGTTTACTTTCAACCTACCACTGATTTCGGGACGATTCCGTCCTTATACACATTTCTCGAATAATTTTTATGTCGAGTTTGGATCTATTTTTCGCCTCCATATATGATTCATACTCCCCCGTCTGCAAGGCCTGCAGGGTTGCCGTCATCTTGGACGGCAACCAGGACCTGGGCCGCCCGCCATGAGGGGATTTGTTTTTCCACCTCCGCGTCGCCTCCTTCTCACTCAAATTCTCGAGTGCTGTAATCACAGATAATATTTAATATTAAATATCTAATTAGTACAGAGAACTCGCGAGAATTAATGGTTCTACGATCGGGATCGTCGCGAACGAGTAAAAAAATTTTAATTACCAAAAACTGCCAACAAGTACTCGCATTCCTCCGGCCACGGACAATTACGCAGCGGCTTGCGAGGTGGGGCCGCGGACGAGGATGATCCCCTGGACGATCTCTGTCCCATAAAAAATTCCGGGGACAGAGATGGCCTCATGGACGAATCCGAGGACGGGAACTGCGCCCGCGGTGCCGTCGGCGCCAGAGAGCAGACCGGCATCCGGGACGGCCCTGCCGTGGGAGGCGGTGCCCGCACGGTCGAGGTAGTAGTCTGTAAACAGAGGATTACATGGTAAGTACATATATGTTAATAATTGCTTATTCTTTAATCACCTCAGGTCTCGAGATTAAAATCTCGACCGGCGGGTCACAACTCCCCACGTGCAGCTGCTGCAGCCGCTGATCTAGCAGTAGCTGCTGCTGCAGCAGGGTCCGTCGCGACCGTAGGATCTGTTCCCGGCGATGGGATTCCTGAATTTGGATGTGCAGCGCCTCTACTGTCCGCAGCAGGTCGTTTCGGCGCTGCACCTCCTCCTTGATTGCGGCCTCACAGGCGTTCAGTGCGTCCATTTTCTGCAAACAATCCCACAAATTATTAACACTTTAAATATTTAGGTTATTTCCATAGTTCATTAATTCTTTATTCAAGTGTAAACCTTTTGGTGTAAATAGCCGTTTATTTTGCTTGTGACCTTTATACATAATTTGAACTATAAGGTGTAATCTTGCTCGTTAATCGCTTTAAAATCTTTAAATATAGTTGCCAGTGTTCCTCAATACGCGTGTCATTTCTTCGCACCGATCTCTTAATAAGCTTTATAACAGTAACAGTAACCGTGCAACCTATGAAGAGTAGAGTTAAGTGTATCCGTGCATCGAACGTTTGATATATTTTCATCTCTTTCACTGATATATCGCAAACACACCGGCACCCGGCGGTCAAAAAATCGAACATTTTCTTGCATATTTTCCTTCAACAACGAAATTCCTAACGGCACAGATTTTATAGGCAATTCAGGGGGCTCAACAGTGTGACGGCCTTAAAAATAGATATTCTTTGTAGATGGTTGTGACGCAGGTGTAATAGACAGAAATGTGATTTTTCTTTTAATTAATAATAAATGATCTAAAAAAAAGAATCGATTTTTGTTTTAATCGAATAAACGCATTGAAAATGGGGCAAGTCCCCGTCAGTAGACGAACGCGCGAAGAGATGATTTCGGCGCACTGGTTCGGTCTTTTTTTAAAAATTTGTTCATCGAATCGAAGCTGTTTTGGACTTTATGAACATTTTATCAATTTTATCAATAACGGAAAAAAAAATACCATATTACTAGTCGCGAAATTAATAAATAAATTATAATTGTACGAAAATAATTAATGAAAGTACTGAAAGCACTGTTTACTTTCAACCTACCACCGATTTGGGGACGATTCCGGTCCTGATACACATTTCCCTGATAATTTTGATATCCAGTTTGGATCTATTTTTCGCCTCCATATATGATTCATACTCCCCCGTCTGCAAGGCCTGCAGGGTTGCCGTCATCTTGGACGGCAACCAGGACCTGGGCCGCCCGCCATGAGGGGATTTGTTTTTCCACCTCCGCGTCGCCTCCTTCTCACTCAAATTCTCGAGTGCTGTAATCACAGATAATATTTAAAAATAAAAATCTAATTAGTACAGAGAACTCGCGAGAATTAATGGTTCTACGATCGGGATCGTCGCGAACGAGTAAAAAAATTTTAATTACCAAAAACTGCCAACAAGTACTCGCATTCCTCCGGCCACGGACAATTACGCAGCGGCTTGCGAGGTGGGGCCGCGGACGAGGATGATCCCCTGGACGATCTCTGTCCCATAAAAAATTCCGGGGACAGAGATGGCCTCATGGACGAATCCGAGGACGGGAACTGCGCCCGCGGTGCCGTCGGCGCCAGAGAGCAGACCGGCATCCGGGACGGCCCTGCCGTGGGAGGCGGTGCCCGCACGGTCGAGGTAGTAGTCTGTAAACAGAGGATTACATGGTAAGTACATATATGTTAATAATTGCTTATTCTTTAATCACCTCAGGTCTCGAGATTAAAATCTCGACCGGCGGGTCACAACTCCCCACGTGCAGCTGCTGCAGCCGCTGATCCAGCAGTAGCTGCTGCTGCAGCAGGGTCCGTCGCGTCCGCAAGATTTGCTCCCGGCGACGCGAATCTTCAATTTGGACCTGCAGCGCCTCTACTTTCTGCTGCAGGTCCTTTTGCCGCTGCACCTCGGTCTCAATAGCGGCCTCGCACTCGTTCAATGCATCCATTTTCTGCAAACAATCCCACAAATTATTAAAACATTAAATATTTAGGTTATTTCCATAGTTCATTAATTCTTTATTCAAGTGTAAACCTTTTGGTGTAAATAGCCGTTTATTTTGCTTGTGACCTTTATACATAATTTGAACTATAAGGTGTAATCTTGCTCGTTAATCGCTTTAAAATCTTTAAATATAGTTGCCAGTGTTCCTCAATACGCGTGTCATTTCTTCGCACCGATCCCTTAATAAGCTTTATAACAGTAACAGTAACCGTGCAACCTATGAAGAGTAGAGTTAAGTGTATCCGTGCATCGAACGTTTGATATATTTTCATCTCTTTCACTGATATATCGCAAACACACCGGCACCCGGCGGTCAAAAAATCGAACATTTTCTTGCATATTTTCCTTCAACAACGAAATTCCTAACGGCACAGATTTTATAGGCAATTCAGGGGGCTCAACAGTGTGACGGCCTTAAAAATAGATATTCTTTGTAGATGGTTGTGACGCAGGTGTAATAGACAGAAATGTGATTTTTCTTTTAATTAATAATACATTTATTGATCTAAAAAAAAGAATGGATTTTTGTTTTAATCGAATAAACGCATTGAAAATGGGGCAAGTCCCCGTCAGTAGACGAACGCGCGAAGAGATGATTTCGGCGCACTGGTTCGGTCTTTTTTTAAAAATTTGTTCATCGAATCGAAGCTGTTTTGGACTTTATGAACATTTTATCAATTTTATCAATAACGGAAAAAAAAAATACCATATTACTAGTCGCGAAATTAATAAATAAATTATAATTGTACGAAAATAATTAATGAAAGTACTGAAAGCACTGTTTACTTTCAACCTACCACCGATTTGGGGACGATTCCGGTCCTGATACACATTTCCCTGATAATTTTGATATCCAGTTTGGATCTATTTTTCGCCTCCATATATGATTCATACTCCCCCGTCTGCAAGGCCTGCAGGGTTGCCGTCATCTTGGACGGCAACCAGGACCTGGGCCGCCCGCCATGAGGGGATTTGTTTTTCCACCTCCGCGTCGCCTCCTTCTCACTCAAATTCTCGAGTGCTGTAATCACAGATAATATTTAATATTAAATATCTAATTAGTACAGAGAACTCGCGAGAATTAATGGTTCTACGATCGGGATCGTCGCGAACGAGTAAAAAAATTTTAATTACCAAAAACTGCCAACAAGTACTCGCATTCCTCCGGCCACGGACAATTACGCAGCGGCTTGCGAGGTGGGGCCGCGGACGAGGATGATCCCCTGGACGATCTCTGTCCCATAAAAAATTCCGGGGACAGAGATGGCCTCATGGACGAATCCGAGGACGGGAACTGCGCCCGCGGTGCCGTCGGCGCCAGAGAGCAGACCGGCATCCGGGACGGCCCTGCCGTGGGAGGCGGTGCCCGCACGGTCGAGGTAGTAGTCTGTAAACAGAGGATTACATGGTAAGTACATATATGTTAATAATTGCTTATTCTTTAATCACCTCAGGTCTCGAGATTAAAATCTCGACCGGCGGGTCACAACTCCCCACGTGCAGCTGCTGCAGCCGCTGATCTAGCAGTAGCTGCTGCTGCAGCAGGGTCCGTCGCGACCGTAGGATCTGTTCCCGGCGATGGGATTCCTGAATTTGGATGTGCAGCGCCTCTACTGTCCGCAGCAGGTCGTTTCGGCGCTGCACCTCCTCCTTGATTGCGGCCTCACAGGCGTTCAGTGCGTCCATTTTCTGCAAACAATCCCACAAATTATTAACACTTTAAATATTTAGGTTATTTCCATAGTTCATTAATTCTTTATTCAAGTGTAAACCTTTTGGTGTAAATAGCCGTTTATTTTGCTTGTGACCTTTATACATAATTTGAACTATAAGGTGTAATCTTGCTCGTTAATCGCTTTAAAATCTTTAAATATAGTTGCCAGTGTTCCTCAATACGCGTGTCATTTCTTCGCACCGATCTCTTAATAAGCTTTATAACAGTAACAGTAACCGTGCAACCTATGAAGAGTAGAGTTAAGTGTATCCGTGCATCGAACGTTTGATATATTTTCATCTCTTTCACTGATATATCGCAAACACACCGGCACCCGGCGGTCAAAAAATCGAACATTTTCTTGCATATTTTCCTTCAACAACGAAATTCCTAACGGCACAGATTTTATAGGCAATTCAGGGGGCTCAACAGTGTGACGGCCTTAAAAATAGATATTCTTTGTAGATGGTTGTGACGCAGGTGTAATAGACAGAAATGTGATTTTTCTTTTAATTAATAATAAATGATCTAAAAAAAAGAATCGATTTTTGTTTTAATCGAATAAACGCATTGAAAATGGGGCAAGTCCCCGTCAGTAGACGAACGCGCGAAGAGATGATTTCGGCGCACTGGTTCGGTCTTTTTTTAAAAATTTGTTCATCGAATCGAAGCTGTTTTGGACTTTATGAACATTTTATCAATTTCCAACGTTTCGGTCAACGATTCTGACCACTATCAAGGAAAGTCCAGGTAAAAGGAAGATGCTGCGAATGCTATTGAAACAGACAGTCAGGCATCGAAAAAGTTCTCGAACCCTCGTTTTTAAAAAATTCTGTTAGAACTTATTTGTTTCGATTAAGAAAATATCTGTTCCTGTAAAACTTCTTTAAAAAGTGTTCTCGTGTAACAGATATTTTAGAACCTATATAATAACAGTTCCATGGAAACAAGTTACATTTAGAAGATTTATTAAAAAAGTTTTCAAAAGATAGAGAAAAGTACTTAACTATTAGGTACTAGTTTTATTTAACAATGTACCATCATATTCTTCGTGTGTTTATTTAACAAAGGGTATGGAAATCATAACATAAGTAATTAATGGTTTCATAAGAAGTATTGAACGGAAAAGAGAACTTGTCAAGAATAATACCTAAATAACATTTATTTATAACTTACACGAACCGAAATGCATAGAAAATCTCTAATGCAACGTATAATATTTATATTTCAGTAATAGAATATATGAATATAGTTTTACAATTCAACGTGATGGTATTATAGCTATAATACATTATCGTATTTAAACCATTAATTATATTATGATTTTCATACCTTTTATTAAATAAACATTTGAAGAATATGATATTATATTGTTAAATAAAACTGGTACCTAATAGTTTAGTACTTTTCTTTATCTTATGAAAACTTTTTTAATAAACGTTCTAATATAGTACATAATTTGTTTTCGTGGAACATTTATTATAACGATTCTAAAACATTTTACAAAAGTATTAAAATATGTTTTCGGCGCACAGTTTCCAAAACCAAAAGATTTTTTCAACAAAATAATAACCTTCTTGTTTTAAAGTCTGATAAGGGAAACACTACAGTGATTGTTAACAAAGATTTTTATATCGCGGAGGTATTAAAGATGTTGAATGATGAAACCACTTATAAGATTAGTAGGTTTGAATACACTTGTACCTTTGAGAGGAGGGCTAATTCTTTTATTTCTAACTTTGTTAAAAAACAGCAAATTGGAGATAATCTTGGAAAAATTTTAAAAACTAACAACGCTATTGTTCCGCGAGCATATGCCCTTCCAAAAACGCACAAAGAAACTTTGTCATGGCGAATTATTGTCTCCTCCATTGGTGGTCCTACATATAAATTATCGAGGTTCCTTGCCAACATACTCTCAAAAATAGTAGGAAAATCTCCGTATCACACTGTGGATACTTGGCAATTTTGTAAGGAGATTAAGAACATCCAACTGTCTGACGAGTCTTTGCGTTTGGTATCTCTTGATGTTGTTTCGTTGTTCACTAATGTTCCCATTGAGTTGGCTCTACAGGTTCTAGATCATCGTTGGACAGAAATCGAACAACACACAAAAATTGATCGTGATGGATTCCTCCAAGCGGTCAAATTTGTTTTGGAATCTAACATCTTTTTGTTTAACGATGTTCTCTACAAACAAGTTTTCGGAACCGCAATGGGTTCTCCAATTTCTCCGGTTATTGCCAACTTAGTGATGGAAAGGTTAGAGGAAGTGTCCCTCTCAAAGGTACCATTTCAACCTATTTTCTATAAAAGATATGTGGATGACATTATTACGTGTATTAATTTAGAAAATTTACCAGCATTGCTTGACATATTTAATAATTTCCATAATAGATTACAATTTACTTATGAAGTTGAGAAAGATTGTTGTCTAAGTTTTCTTGACACTACTGTTATTAGATCTAACAATAAATTATATACCAACTGGTATCACAAACCAAGTTGGTCCGGTAGATACATAAATTTCTTTTCGGCTCATCCTATGCAGCATAAGGTTGGTTTGATAAAGGGTTTAATAGATCGCGCTGTTTTACTCGCTGACCCCGAATTTCGCCCAGCTAATTTACTTCTTGTTAAGGACACTTTGAAACGTAACGGTTACCCTGGAGAGATGATTTCCGCTATTATCAGGGAACGTATTTTTGAAATCTATCACCCGTTAACGATTAAAAAGCGTAAAGAAGAAAAAGAAAAAATAACTGGACCCATTAGTTGGAGAAACACGGTGGTTTTACCTTTTGTCAATAATATCTCAAACGACATCAAAAGAATTTTTAGGAAAGTGGGAATTCACACCATTTTTAAAATACCTTTATATGCAAAAAGTTTTTTTCCCCCAATTAAAGATAAAATATCATTGCTTAAAAATTCAAACATAGTTTACTTAATTCCGTGCATAGGATGTAATCAAGTGTACATTGGGCAGACATCCAGACCATTAGGAAAACGAATTTCTGAACACAGGAGGAATATTTTTTCATCTCCTATCCAGCACACTGCATTAACCAAACACTCAATGGAGTTTGATCATAGATTTGATTATGACAATATAAAAGTAATTGATAGGGAAACTAATTTAAACCAAAGAATTTTATTAGAAACATTGCACATGATTAAAAAACCTAGCGTAAATCTTAGGTATGAAACACCTAAAGTACAAGAATATTACGCAACCTTATTGAAGGAATAAGGTAATGAAGCAATTTTCTATTAGAACTTTAGTTTCCACAGTCTCTATGTTTTCAAACAATTATACATATAATTATTCATTATGTAATTTCTTTTGAGTGATTGATTATTTAATTCAACAACAATTTATCTTTTGGTTATGCAGGCGTTTGGTTATGAGTTTCGTATTCCCCGCGATTGTTTTGCTTTGTAATTTTAACTGTTTCAACCGCTACTTGTGTTATAACTGTCGATGGGCTTCGCCCTCGAGATGATCTTGCCTAATGTATCGCGTGTTTTTCTCAGTCACCGTTCAACCGACACGTTTGCCGCACGCTTTGTTATAGCATGCCACATAATAGCAAAAGCAGTACATAGTTTCTAATTTCCTTGATAATGGTCTAAACATTGACCGAAACGTTGGAAGATGTTACTTTCGTAATTGCAAATTAGCTTTCATTCTTTTCACGGACCGAAACTGTGCGCCGAAAACATATTTTAATACTTTTAAAAATCTTACGGTCGAAATTATAATTCTTTATTTAAAACATTTTACGTAGCTAAGTAGGTATTACATACAAATAACACATTCAGAATATCAATTTAACTGCAAGAATTATTTAATATTCTTGTAGTACTGTCCATCGAATAGTATTTAGTTTTTTGTTACAACGATTGAGAACTTTTTTAATATCGGTGAACAAAATATCTGATCCTGTTATAGAAAAATTTGTATTCTTATATTTTATAAGTTCCATTCCAACTGGAACTTTTATTTTATCGGTTCTTCTGAAAACTTATAATGTGAGAACCTATTGGAAAGTTCCATGAAGGGCCTTAATATTAGAGATATTTACATGTATATTCCCAGATAGCCACGTCCGTATTTGCAGATTTTGCTCAACGCCTGAGTACAAATGTTTGTGGCAGAAAGACTACAGATTTGATACAGTATTTGTTATATTCGATGATGAAAGCAGACTGACAGCAGAAAGCCGACAGATTGTGCTGCCTTAACCTGAGAGCAGATTGGCGGCAGGGTCTGCTGATACAATTTAATGGCAGGAATCGAGCAGACCCTGCGCAGCGCGATCTGATGGCAGATAGGCAGCAGAAATCGAGCAAATTCTGTTGACATAGCCTGCGGGCAGTTTGACGGCAGATACTGCGGCGAATCTGCTAATCCAATTTAATGTCAGAAATCGAGCAGACCCTGCGCAGCGCGATCTGACGGCAGATTGGTGTCAGATACAGAGCAGATTCTGTTGACATAGCCTGCGGGCAGTTTGACGGCAGATACTGCGGCGAATCTGCTAATCCAATTTAATGTCAGAAATCGAGCAGACCCTGCGCTCCGCGATCTGACGTCAGATAGGCAGCAGAAATACAGCAGATTCTGCTTACATAGCCTGCGAGCAGTTTGGTGGCAGAAAGTAAGGAGAGTCTGCTGGTACAATTTAATGCCAGAAATCGAACAGACCCTGCGCACCGCGGTCTGACGTCAGATAGGCAGCAGAAATACAGCAGATTCTGTGTACACAGTCTGCGAGCAGTTTGACGGCAGATACTGCGGCGAATCTGCTAATCCAATTTAATGTCAGAAATCGAGCAGACCCTGCGCACCGCGATCTGACGTCAGATAGGCAGTAGAAATACAGCAGATTCTGCTTACATAACTTGCCATTTTATTTATATATAAATCAATTGACGGATACACACATCGAAATGATAAATCTTTCTACATTTTTCAAAAATATTTTTATTTTCTTTAATACATTTACCATACATATAATTTCAGTTTTTAATTTAATTTCAGTTTACAATTTTTACGAAATAGTGTAAATAGCACATACAAATTGGAAAAAGAACTTTTAATATTCATATTTTTTATATATATATAACATTGTCGTTAAAAAACATTGTCGTATATTGATATCTTTACAAAACTATTGATATACAAAAATGCCGCCAATTATAATAATGGCTATTTATACAAACAATCGGATTTAAATTGAATAAAAAATTCATCATTGGAAAGAACAAAGAAGGTAATAATATTAAGCAGATATATTTTTATAGAACTAAATATTTCAATACCAATATATATTTTATTCAAAATACTTGGCGCTGCGCTCCGAATTGGTGTTGCTAAACTGAAGAAATATGTCTTTTTATATATCTGTTTCTATCTTCCTTGTCTCAGTGGTCTGATGTCTTGTTTTGTTTATACCAAGATAATTAACATTATTTTGGTTTCGCAGCGCCAAGTATTTTGATTAAAATATATATTCCCACACAGCACAACGTCTGGCAACGCCTTAAAGACGTCTACAAGGCGTCTCAAAGACGCCTTTAAGGCGTTGCCAGACGTTGTGCTGTGTGGGTTGGTATTGAAATATTTAGTTCTATAAAAATATATCTGCTTAATATTATTACCTTCTTTGTCCTTCCAATGATGAATCTTTTATTCAATTTAAATCCGATTGTTTGCATAAATAGTCACTGTTATAATTGGCGCCATTTTTGTATATCATTAGTTTTGTAAAGATATTAATTTATGACAATGTTTTTAAATGTGCTTATTTCATGTGCTCGTGCAGCAGGGTTACTTTCTTCATCTCTTCTGCTTCGATTATCTGTAAATATATAAGAGCCACATTTTAGTTACAATTTAACATAGAACTTTTTAAGAAGGAGTGGTCTTTTACTATAGGAAGTATAGAGATTACATAATGTGTCCGAAGGAGGTGAGAGTATATGGCAGAAGGACTTGTTGCTGGAAATTTAAATGGTAATGGTAATTTGTCAAAAATGAATGATGAGACCCAATATATTTTTAACGCACAATGACTATAACCAAATTAATAATATTAATAAAATTAATTTAGTATGTTTATTGGTGTATTGAAATAAGTATATTGTTAATGGGAAACTAATAAAATTAATGAATAGCATGGCAACTACTGTGGATTTTAAAGTATTACGAATGTCATTCACAATATATTGAAAAGAATGTGTGAATGACATTCGTAATGACAGTGTACTTTCTTCATTAATGTGACTTGCTCTACATTGCAAGCAATCGACTATAATTTTCTTAATTAATCTATGTGTTTTGACAAATTTTGTCGATTTACCTTATTTGATAAAATTCCAGAAAATTAGGTGAAAGAAGATGCTTCTCTGTCTACCGTAACTTTCTTCGGACAACCTTCAGGCCCATGCATCCTCTTCATTTCTATCCAAGCCTATGCGTTCCCTTGATTTTTATCCAAGCCTGTGCATCCTATTCATTTCTATAAGCATACATAGAAACTCTATATTAAAAATAGTTTGCTGGTATAAAAATATCTGTCAATTTAAATGCAATTTATTACAATATATTATTTTGTACATACGTGTTACAAATTTCCAGAAACTTGTAGGGTGGAAGATTTTCTCCGGACAACTTCCAAGTCCGTGCGTCTCCTTCGTTTCTATAAGCTGAACATAAGAAGTCTATTAAAGATTGTTGGCGACTTACCTCGTTAATTGAGACAATAATTCAGTGTCATATATGGTGTAGAAACTTGTGACATTAAAAAAAGTTTGGACAACTCTTACCTTATTTAACACTTGACAGGTTACGATGCATTGAAGCTAGCTATAATGTAGGTCTTTTTCGTGCTGCGTGTTTGGCGATACATTTCTTCACCCTTACTACGCTCCCCTCTTGTCCGTACTTGACGATGACGAACTTTGCATCGAAATATCTCAGCTTATAAGGCACGTAGGAACAAAAGAAAGACACTTTTATAATATTATAAAAGTGTCTTGATCAGCATATGCTGATCAAACCTAAGCTATTCATTGAGACCATTACAAAATTAATCGGATCAACCATTATTGAGATTCTATAATTAAAAGGTTCTTGACAGCGTTATAGTCACACGGTGTGTCTCGCGCTGCGCGTAAACTTTGGCACGTAAAGTGAGCACTGATAGCGAATTCGGACGATCGCACTCAGTGCGCACTAGTGCAGGTTGCCGAATCTGTTATGAGAAAGCGCTGTTTGGTTTCTTAATTCTTCTGCGTGAAAGTAAAACGAGATATGCATATTCTAATATACACAGGAGCCTTTGGATGAACAATTTTAATTTTGGCGCTATAACGGTAATCTCGGATAGGCTGCGCCATGTTACCGAAAATCATGATTGGTCAGGATTGTACTGGACTACAGGGATGCCAGAACTGGGGATACTAAGGGACGACTTACGATGTATGGGGAGTCGTAGAGGGGGCATCCTCGCATGTGTGCACAAATATTATAGTATACATATAGCTACTGCCGGGACACACAGGGACAAGTGAGGACGCACGCGTCCCCAGCTCTGGCAACGCTGCTGGATTGCATATATAGGTGTCAGGCCGTCGGTGTTCTCCCTCCACTACAAATCCTTTCCAGGGACCAACGTTGCGCAGTTTCGAAGTTCCAACTGTTCAGAACTGTCTCCAACACTCGGAACTGAAGTGCGGTGCAACGCAGAACAAGGAATGTACAGGGATTGTCCCACGTGTTGGACAAGGAATTTACAAACAATTCTAACATCTTCAAACAAGTACAAGAGATACGTAATTATGAACAAATTATAATTTCAAATTGTCTTGTATGCTGCAGACCAGCGAGTTTTGTCGCGCGGGCATTTCTGTCGTGTAAAACTGAAAGAATAAAACGCAGGACATAATGTTAAAAATGTTATATGTATTTCTTCGATAAAATATAACGATGCGTCGCCGTCGATAACGCCATACGTTCACGAATGCTTCTCGTCATTACAGTTGTTCAAAGCCTGTCTTGTTCAGACCACGACGCAGTTTTCGCAAAGACTTGGTTTATAACAATCTCAAGTGTCGATTCTTCAATATCTAACTTAACGACCGCTAAATGACCGTTTGGGAACTCGCTGGTCTGTCTTGGGCCTAAGGGTGTCCGTTATTTCTATCCTATCTATTTGAAAATTGTACCAGTGGATTGGGGAAGTTTTCCCGACGGAAATAACCCAAAATACGACATAATGTACATTGCACTAGTTTTGATAGTAACCAATTTGAATATATATTACCCTGAATAATGATCGGGGCAAGACGTATGAATTAAAACATTAAATTGTTAAAACTATAGCCCCATTTGCTGTATTTTTCCGCATTATTGGTATTATTTCCAAAAAGATGAAACGAAAATCATAGAAGATTTAAATTTTCATAATTGGGTGATACAACATCTCGCTACCCGATATCGCCCGTTTAGCGTTTTTTTGACGAGGAACCTCGCGACCCAGTACCGGCCGTCCGATCATGTAAACAAAATATATACAGTGAGTGTAAAAAGTATTCGTACAGCGAGGAATTCCAAAGGAAACTTTGTATAACTCGGTTTATTAATAAACTTTCTTAATACAAATATTTATACATATTCCTATAAATGTTTAGAATAAATTTCATAAAAAAAGAACCCAAATATTCGCATAGTATTCGAAAATATTCAAGAAACTTCCACATTCGGCAGAAATAACTGCGTAAAAAGTATTCGTACAGTTGCTCTTTTTGAAATATAAAGACGATATTAATATTTTGTAGGATTTCCTTTTGACTGTATAATGACTTCACACCTTCTTGGCATTGAATTAACCAAGTTTGATGCTATATTTGGTGTAATTTTGTACCAATTTTCTATTATTGCGCATTTTAATGTTTCTTTCGAAGAAATATTATGTGTTCTTATTTTTTTTCTAAATAATCCCATAGGTGCTCGATATGATTAATGACCGGTGACTGTGGCGGGGTTTTCATATACGATGGTGTATTGTACAGAATCCACATTCTAGTATTATAGGATATAATATTTGGGTTCTTTTTTTATGAAATTTATTCTAAACATTTATAGGAATATGTATAAATATTTGTATTAAGAAAGTTTATAAATAAACCGAGTTATACAAAGTTTCTTTTGGAATTCCTCGCTGTACGAATACTTTTTACACTCACTGTATTTTGCGTTGTGTCTCTTGTCGTCGAGACCTGTTTCTGTATAATGTATTTCTATACGTTCTTCAGTCGGGTATTACATATTGGAAGCCGTATGTTGATAAATATTGAAGGTACATTTATCCTACACAGTTTTTTCTTTCGTTATGGTAAACGGGCCTGTGGTGGAACAGTTAAGGAAGCAGATGAGATAATTGCAATTTCTTTTATATTTAAACAGTATACAATTATAAGTGAATATGATTATTCGAAAGCGTAAAAGTTCTACTTTCAAATAAACGAACACGAATTTACATTTGTTAAAGGAAAAGTTTAACTGTACAAACTAGGGCTGGGACTATTTGTCGAATTATTTCGTATTCGAATATTCAAATACTTCAGTTGCTCAATTATTTGGCGAATATAATTCGAATATCCAAGTATTCGAATACTATTCAAATACTGATGTATTCGAATAGTATGGTGTGATTTATAAATCAAGTTGTTGAGGTTCATTTATCAGGGTGAAATCTTGTAAGCTAATTTTGACCCACTTCACACCATACTGTTCGAATACTGCTCTATTCGAATACACCGATATTCGAATACTCAAATATTCGAAGATTATTCGTAGCATTCGAATACTTGTAAAATATTCGAATATTAAATTATTCGAATAATCCCAGCCCTAGTACAAACATAACATCGTGATAGACTTTGTCAGAGCCGGGTCATAATGACCCTACATTCGTTGTACGAGATTCAATTAAAATTCAAGTGAAATTGTTCCTACGGCCCAGTAATTGAGGGCTCGGATGCAATAAAGGGACTAGCGCTCGAAAATGGGAAAATTATTGTCTAAACACTAAGAAATATTGGAAAATTAAATGATGTTAAACTGTATTTAAAAAAAATATAGTATTGTACAGCTCGTTGCGACACACACTTGTTCTATTTACAGTTTGTTTATCGAATTATTACTATTCGAG
This sequence comes from Andrena minutula, assembly GCA_929113495.1. NCBI lineage: Eukaryota > Metazoa > Arthropoda > Insecta > Hymenoptera > Andrenidae > Andrena > Andrena minutula. The sequence goes on along the minus strand of OV815993.1, from coordinate 45,701,930 downwards.
CTAAAAATGATAAACAAATTATAAACAATTTGGACCATAATTTTCCCCATTTTCGAGCGCTAGTCCCCTTGTTGCATCGGAGCCCTCAATTAAACGAAATTTATAGCGCGTCCCAGCCATATTTTGAAATTTTCAGCATTAATACTTATTAGTTCCTTTATGTATTACAAACGCTAAAACAATCTCTACGTCACCATTTTGAATAATTTGGCAATCTTTGTATCTTTTAATTTCAAACCAGGACAAACTAAAAGATATGTATCCATCTTTTACATAACCAACCCATAGGTACATTTGACAAGGGAAGATCTTGACGTGGTTATTGAAACGTGATAACCCAACATACATGAAAATGGTTACTCCTATGAAAAAACTCGTAGGCCTTTTTTGTAAAGAATTTCCTAGGCTATAAATTGTATAATAACTATTTTTGTCGCAAAACTGATAGATAGCGAAATATTTGCAAAAAACAGGTTTTTTTCAACCCTCTGTAAAAGTTTTAGCAGCAGTCGGATTGATGGGGACTTTTGACATAGGGTAAATCCGGGAGACGCGGTCGGGTCGGAGAGTTGGTCGAATCGCTATATTTCAGACTTTGTACGTAAAAATGTGTTAACACGTTGAGCGCGGAGCCAATTTTGCTCTGCTTTCCGTTCAGGCGGCAAACGGCGGCGGCGGTGACTCCGCGAGATGTTCGGTTACAATGTATATACAGAATAAAACACACATCGCGGTAGCGATTGTTGGTTGAGTCACTGTTTATCTAGAGACGCGGCAGCGTCTCGAACTGAAAATGTTGAGGTATGAAGGGAGATAGCAATTCATCGAGTGAGTTATTTTTACCATCTAAGCATCGCCCAAACGAAAAGTCCATTCTCGGCCCCCCAGTGGCCGACGCACAGTGGGACAAAACGCCGAAAACGTGAAAACAAATCCTTACGCTCACGTTTCACCCTTTATCATCATGAAGATGGTCATTCCAGGGGTTTTTGGGGTCGCAGAATCAGATTCCGAGGTCAAAATTGTTATTAAATTAAAACTAAGCCCTGTAGAAGGGGAAAAATGTTGATAAAATAATGTTACATTTTTTTTAACAGTACTGTCTGATTCGGTTACGTTACTTCAAGTTAAAAAAAATTAATAGGGATAGCGTTTTTAACTTAGCAAAAGCTATTGAGCGCGCGGAAACTAGAAGGTCAATAAGTTGTATAAATTCACACTTCAGATATTGAAAATGCTTTTATTTATTCATAAGATGAAATTGTGCATTCATTCGATGTTATTAAAATATATAAAAAGTTATAAATAACTGAAATACACGATGGTCGTTTTTAATCGCGTGTAACATTTTTCGAAATCGAGAGGCATCGTTGAAACTTACATTATTTAATAGTCCAATGTTTAACGAATATATGTGCAAAACGAGAAGTTGCACTTTTTTGCCATTTTCGAGTAATAACCAATTATGTTGGCAGAAATCAGGCCGCTTGCGCGGCACAAGTATCGCCGGAACGAAGACACTTGTACCGCGGACACGACCGCGTCACCCGGGTTTACCCTATTGTTTAAAACGACCACATAAAGGCCCATGCCAAAATTCAGCTTGGTGGGAATTAGTCCTTAGATTGGGCACATTTTCGTCTAATTTCACTGGACTATCTCTCGACCGAACCGGAGAGCGACCGAGCGGTCCGAAGTTTTCTCACAACCGATAACCGAGAGAGAATTCAGCGCTCGGATGCAACAAGGGGACTAACGCTCGAAAATGGGGAAAATTATTGTCCAAACGCTAAGAAATATTTGAAAATTAAATGTTGTTAAACTGTATTTTAAAAAATATAGTGTGGTACAGCTCGTCGCGCCACACACTTTTTCTATTTACACTTCCTTTATCGAATTATTACTATTCGAGCTAAAAATTATAAACAAAAAATTTTTCATCGTCCAAAATCATTATTTTTTTAAACATAAATTGCGATAACTTGAGTAAATATTAAGGGATCGTTATGAGACTTGAAACATAAAACTCAGAAAATTCTAGCGAAACCGTAAAATGTATGCACAAAACCCTTATGTTAAAAAATGTAATAATATTTCATTAAAAAGTAATACTGGATATAACCCATGTTTTTCAACGTTCGCCGTTAAAAAGTATTGAGGCAATTTTGAGGTACGTGTAACTTGTAGCGACAAAGTTTTTCCTTAATATACAAGGATGATTTTCACCAATTTTCACATTGATTAATAAATAATTGTAAAAGATATGACGACATATATCATTCTCGCACGGGGCCAACTGTCAACGCGAGTGCTAAAACTGATAAATAGCGCAATATACGCAGCTGTTGACTATTCCCAGATAGCCACGTCCGTATTTGCAGATTTTGCTCAACGCCTGAGTACAAATGTTTGTGGCAGAAAGACTACAGATTTGATACAGTATTTGTTATATTCGATGATGAAAGCAGACTGACAGCAGAAAGCCGACAGATTGTGCTGCCTTAACCTGAGAGCAGATTGGCGGCAGGGTCTGCTGATACAATTTAATGGCAGGAATCGAGCAGACCCTGCGCACCGCGATCTGACGTCAGATAGGCAGCAGAAATACAGCAGATTCTGCTGACATAGTTCACGACACGACCCCGCCAGGGCGCGATTGGGCGAGCGTTTCTCGCTTGCGAAATAGCACCGTGGCGGGAATAAGTGGCCGAGGGCTTGATCATTCAGGGCTCTCGAGTACGACTCGTATTTGCCGGCATTCCACTGCGGAGTATATATTTGGTATACCCGTCTGTAAGGGCGGTATTATCAGTCGTTGCTGAAGACGAAGATCGTCTTAAGCATCCGGCATCCTTTATTAATCTACTAGACTAGTACAAGATGCCGCATGCTAAAAACTAAAAAACGATTGATGATAATACCACCCTAAGACGACTGAATGAATAGTAGTTATCATTAATTCTTTTATATTTGGAAGAACTGTCTTTCAAAGTTTAAATCATTATTTTGAGCCGACCTGGCATTCAATTCACTAACAACTTGCTAAGTAAAACATTAAAAATGTTATAATACCCGTTTAAATACATGGTTTGTCACGTCCTGGGTGGTAAAGGGGTTAGGACGATGACGAGAAAGGAGTTCTTGCCCCGTCGCCTCCAACGTACCGTCGCGCCCTAAGACCGGCCAGGTTACGCCGCAATGGAGTAAACTGTGCTGGGCAGGTGGATTGGCTTTTTGGGATCGAGGAGGAAAAGAAGAAGTGTGTTTCGTCTTGGGATCGTCAGCCAGACTCATCAGTAGGGCTACAGCTGACGACCCCTGCCCTAGACACGCACGGGGACACAGAGGATATGATTTTGGAACTTGTATATATACGAATGATATTGAGAGTTAGGACTAGCGAGAAAGATTGATTGGAGACCTCTGGTGACGCTCGTTGACACTAAGTCGCGTGGTGGGGTCGGGACGTCACAGGTTTACCAACTTTTCTTTCTTCCATAAAATATGGTAGGAATCAGATCTTTCAAGTCGGTCTTATAAACGTGTTCTATATATTATTTACGCTAAAGACTTTCGCACTGTGTTTAAATCTATACTATTATATAAAATTATCTACTATGGCCGACATCAGGATCTGCTTGATTTCTGCCGCCAATTTGCGGGCGGTTTTTGTCAGCAAGATCTGATCGAAATCTGACATCAATCTGCGGTCAGATCCTGATGTCAGGCTCTGACCGCAGAACCATAGTCAAATGCGGACATAATAGGCACCGAATCTGACGTCAGAATCTGCTCTGTATCTGACACCAATCTGCCGTCAGATCGCGCTGCGCAGGATCTGCTCGATTTCTGCTCTCAATCTGCGGTCAGCCACGGCAGCAAGATCTGATCGAAATCTGACATCAATCTGCGATCAAATCCTGATGTCAGGCTCTGACCACAAAACCATAGTCAAATGCGGACATAGTAGGACCCGAATCTGACGTCAGAATATACTCGAATCTGACATCAATCTGCCGTCAGACTGCAGTCAGTTTGTTTACTGGGTTAGCTTTAAAGTCTGATAAAGGCAACACTACAGTAATAGTAGATAAAGATTTTTATAACTCCGAAGTTCTTAAATTATTAAATGATACTACCACATACACAGTCAGCAAGTATGAATATACTTGTACCTTTGAGAGAGAGGCAAACTCTATTATTTCCAAGATGTATAAAAAGAATCAAATAAATGAAACAACTAGCAAACATCTCAAAACTTATAACGCAATTGCTCCCAGAGCGTATGCATTACCTAAAACACATAAGGTGAACTTGTCATGGAGGATCATAGTTTCATCAATTAATGGTCCAACTTACAAATTATCAAGTTTTCTTTCAAATATTCTGTCTAATATAGTTGGAAAGTCAGCATACCATACAGTAGACAGTTGGCAATTTTGCAAAGAAATTAGAAATCTAGAAATGAAGAATGAATCTTTCAAATTAGTTTCACTTGATGTAGTGTCGCTCTTTACTAATATTCCTATTGACCTAGCATTACAGGTATTACATCATCGTTGGGACGAAATTAAAAAATATACAAAAATAGAGAAAATTGAATTTCTCAAGGCTGTTAAATTTGTATTGAATTCCAATGTTTTTCTATTCAATGGAGTTTATTACAAGCAAATATTTGGAACTGCTATGGGATCGCCAATCTCCCCTGTAATTGCTAACTTAGTAATGGAACAATTAGAGACAGTTTCTCTCTCAAAGGTACGTTTTGAAATTATTTTTTACAAACGATATGTTGATGACATTATTACTGGTATTAAATTAGAGGATTTACAAACATTGTTAGATATATTCAACAGCTTCCATAATAGGCTTCAATTCACTCACGAAACTGAGAAGGATTCGTGTCTTAGTTTTTTAGATACAATAGTTATTAGAAAGAATAATAAATTGATTACAAACTGGTATCATAAACCAAGTTGGTCTGGAAGATACATAAATTTCTTTTCTGCTCATCCTATGCAACACAAAGTAGGTTTGATTAAAGGACTAATAGATCGTGCGATTTTACTTTCTAATCCGGAATTTCGATCTGATAATTTACTTCTGGTGAAAAACACATTAAAACGCAACGGTTACCCAATAGATATGATTTTAGCAATCATCAAAGAACGCACTTTTGAAATATACCACCCTTCCTTGATGAAAAAACAGAAAGAGGAAAGAAATAATAAAATGGGTCCTATTAGCTGGAGAAATACAGTAGTTTTACCATTTTGCAATAACATTTCAAACGACATAAAAAGAATTTTTAGAAAAGTCGGAATACACACTATTTTTAAAATACCTCTCTATACGAAATATCTATTACCTCCAATCAAAGATAAAATACCTAAATCAAAAACCTCTAACATTGTTTATTCTATACCTTGCATGGGTTGCAAGCAAGTTTATATTGGCCAGACTTCCAGACATTTAGAAAAACGTATTTATGAACACAGGAGAAATATATTCTTATCTCCCTTACAACATACTGCATTAACCAAACACTCATTAGAGTATGATCATAAATTTGACTTCGACAATGCAAAAATTGTTGATAAAGAAAACAACTTAAATCAGAGAATTCTTTTAGAAACACTGCACATGATTAAACAACCCAGCGTAAATCTTAGGTATGAAACACCTAAAATACAAGAATATTACGCGACGTTACTCAAAAAGTAATGATTTATGATGTAGTGTTTTCTAACAATTGTTTAATGTTAATCATACTCTGAATTATACATATCATAAAATGTTATGTAGTTATTGGTATCTAACATAAAAAAAAAAAAAAATAGTCAAAAAGAATATATGACGCTCTAATTTTTGACGGTTTGGTTTTATCTAGTTAGTATGTATTTTAAATCGTAATCTAGTTGGTATTTTGTCCAACGTTCTTTGTTCTCCCTATACCACCAGTCACCTTCTAAATGTTTGGTAGCTCACACTATTTACATCAGTCATCTTCCAACCGACTCGCGAGTCGCACGTTCCTTTTGAACGTTGCGAATTATTTACTTAACAGCTACGACAATATTCATAAGTTTATATTAATATTATTCCTTGATAATGATCTAAACTGAGATCGTGTCACGTCCTGGGTGGCGGGTTTTAGGACAGTGACATTGTGGAAGGGTAACGGGAGTCGAACGCGAAATCCTGTTTCGCTGCTCCGAGAGGTAAGGAGGATTTTAAGCCCGAAATTTTGTTTCGCTGCTCTAAGCGATTGCAAGGTTCAGGCACGGAATCCTGTTTCGCTGCCCCAAACGGTTTGCAAAGGTTAGGCACGAAAATCTTTTCGTTGCTCTACGGAATAGGAAGGATCTAGGCACGAAACCCTGTTTCGCTGTCCTGGTGAATAGGAGGGAATTCAGGCACGAAACCCTGTTTCGCAGCCCTAATGCGAAGGAAGGTTGTTAAGCACGAAACCCTGTTTCGCAGCCCTAATCGACCAGGGGAGGTTGGGTAATAAGCGCGCACCCGAGTGACACCCGTTAGGTTATTCGCGAAGGAAAACGGTGGTAGAAAGGCCGGTTACGATTTTAAACGTTTGAGTAATAGAACCACTATTTATTGGTAAGCGAGTGAAATAGCAGAGTGCTTCCGATGATATAGCAGTTTACAATAATGCATGAACATAGAGCATTGGGACAAACATTTATATAACGGTGATTGAGAATATAATAAACATGTGACAACTTAGTAACGCTAATAATGATTTAGTATAACTAATGAAATTAAGCAATGGTATAATTAGGCAGTAAGCAATTGAAAGTTAAAGAGAAAGCAATACAATTGAGCGATGTACATATAAAGCAATAAGCAAAATCAAAGCGAATAATGTAAATATAAAGAGTTAAACAATAATGTTGCACGTGAGCAAAAGAAAATAGGATAATGAAAGTTATAATAGTTAAATGCTTACAGTGATATAGAAGAGGTGAAATCCTTATAGCACTTCACTAACAATACAGACACGTGGTGTCGCGAAAGATATAGTAATGGAATGGTCGATAGCAACTGACTGAACGATTGTAACAGACTGATGATGCGCGGTCCATGTGGCGCTTGTATTTATACGAAATCAATGGAATGTCTGGTATGCGAGGAATTTACGTTATGCGTGGAATCTGTGGTATGCGTGATGAGTCATACGCGTTATGTAATCGACGCGTGCCAATGACTCATGCGTAAGGTATGCGTGGAATAGCGGATTTCGGCGGTTCCTTCGGGGTTTTTAGAGATGGGTATTCCACCCGTTGGATGGATTTAGAGGATTTTGATTGGGGTTTTAAGGTGGAGGCTTGAGTATGTTTGTAGGAAAAAAGGGGGGGGGGGGGAGAGGGGGTACATGGTCTCGAGATGAGCGAGCTTTGGCGAAGGGCTTGTGTTAGATTTGAATGGGGAAGAGTTCGCGCCTCTAAGGCCGAAGAGGGGAAGGGGATTCGAAATTTGGGCGTCTGGAGATGGGGACCGCTAAGGTACATCGTCCAAACAACCCGGAGGTTGGAAAAGGGGTTTAGCATTTGTGGTTTCGAGAATAGTTGAGTGGATTTATATGGAGGATGCCATTTAGGACCGGCGAAAATTATCGGGACGTCACAATCGAAACGTTGGAATTTATATAGAATAATGAATTTCAATATTGCAAAATAGCTAATGAATAAGTGTTAATGACCGAACCAGTGCGCCGAAAACATAATACAGTGTTAATTACGGTCGAAATTATACTAATAAATTTATATTTCAGTAATAGAATATATGAATATAGTTTTACAATTCAACGTGATGGTATTATAGCTATAATACATTATCGTATTTAAACCATTAGTTATATTATGATTTTCATACCTTTTATTAAATAAACATTTGAAGAATATGATATTATATTGTTAAATAAAACTGGTACCTAATAGTTTAGTACTTTTCTTTATCTTATGAAAACTTTTTTAATAAACGTTCTAATATAGTACATAATTTGTTTTCGTGGAACATTTATTATAACGATTCTAAAACATTTTACGTAGCTAAGTAGGTATTACATACAAATAACACATTCAGAATATCAATTTAACTGCAAGAATTATTTAATATTCTTGTAGTACTGTCCATCGAATAGTATTTAGTTTTTTGTTACAACGATTGAGAACTTTTTTAATATCGGTGAACAAAATATCTGATCCTGTTATAGAAAAATTTGTATTCTTATATTTTATAAGTTCCATTCCAACTGGAACTTTTATTTTATCGGTTCTTCTGAAAACTTATAATGTGAGAACCTATTGGAAAGTTCCATGAAGGGCCTTAGCCGTGATGAATGCACCGGTTCTCGTTAGATCACCGAAGTTAAACATCACGGGGCGGGTACTGGGAAGGATGGGTGACGACCACCTTTTCCCGGTACACCGTTGCTGCTGGGACTGGAGGGAAGTCCGCTAATAACCCAAACTAAGTGGTTGATGTGACTATAAATAACGGAAAAAAAAAAAATACCATATTACTAGTCGCGAAATTAATAAATAAATTATAATTGTACGAAAATAATTAATGAAAGTACTGAAAGCACTGTTTACTTTCAACCTACCACCGATTTGGGGACGATTCCCGTCCTGATACACATTTCTCGGATAATTTTTATGTCGAGTTTTGATTTATTCTTCGCCTCCATATACGATTCGTACTCCCCCGTCTGCAAGGCCTGCAGGGTTGCCGTCATCTTGGACGGCAGCCAGGACCTCGGCCGCCCGCCATGAGGGGATTTATGTTTCCCCCTCCGCGTAGCCTCCCTCTCACTCAAACGCTCGAGTGCTGTAATCACAGATAATATTTAATATTAAATATCTAATTAGTACAGAGAACTCGCGAGAATTAATGGTTCTACGATCGGGATCGTCGCGAACGAGTAAAAAAATTTTAATTACCAAAAACAGCGTACAGGTACGCGCATTCCTCGTCCCAGCGACAATTAGGCGACGGCGTGCGAGGTCGGGCCTCGGACGGGGACGGTCTCCTAGAGAATCTCCGTCTCGTGGAGGCGGATTCCAGGGACGGGGATGGTCCCGTGGATGATTCCGGGGAGGGGAACAGCGCCCGCGATGCCGTCGGCGCCAGGGAGCAGACCGGCATCCGGGACGGCCCTGCCGTGGGAGGCGGTGCCCGCACGGTCGAGGTAGTTAGTAGTCTGTAAACAGAGGATTAATCTCGACCGGCGGGTCACGACTCCCCACGTGCAGCTGCTGCAGCAGGGTCCGTCGCGACCGTAAGGTCTGCTCCCGGCGAAGGGAATCCTTGATTTGGAGGTGCAGCGACTCTATCTGCAGACGCAGGTCCTTTTGCCGCTGCACCTCGGTCTCAATAGCGGCCTCGCACTCGTTTAATGCGTCCATTTTCTGCAAACAATCCCACAAATTATTAAAACATTAAATATTTAGGTTATTTCCATAGTTCATTAATTCTTTATTCAAGTGTAAACCTTTTGGTGTAAATAGCCGTTTATTTTGCTTGTGACCTTTATACATAATTTGAACTATAAGGTGTAATCTTGCTCGTTAATCGCTTTAAAATCTTTAAATATAGTTGCCAGTGTTCCTCAATACGCGTGTCATTTCTTCGCACCGATCCCTTAATAAGCTTTATAACAGTAACAGTAACCGTGCAACCTATGAAGAGTAGAGTTAAGTGTATCCGTGCATCGAACGTTTGATATATTTTCATCTCTTTCACTGATATATCGCAAACACACCGGCACCCGGCGGTCAAAAAATCGAACATTTTCTTGCATATTTTCCTTCAACAACGAAATTCCTAACGGCACAGATTTTATAGGCAATTCAGGGGGCTCAACAGTGTGACGGCCTTAAAAATAGATATTCTTTGTAGATGGTTGTGACGCAGGTGTAATAGACAGAAATGTGATTTTTCTTTTAATTAATAATAAATGATCTAAAAAAAAGAATCGATTTTTGTTTTAATCGAATAAACGCATTGAAAATGGGGCAAGTCCCCGTCAGTAGACGAACGCGCGAAGAGATGATTTCGGCGCACTGGTTCGGTCTTTTTTTAAAAATTTGTTCATCGAATCGAAGCTGTTTTGGACTTTATGAACATTTTATCAATTTTATCAATAACGGAAAAAAAAAATACCATATTACTAGTCGCGAAATTAATAAATAAATTATAATTGTACGAAAATAATTAATGAAAGTACTGAAAGCACTGTTTACTTTCAACCTACCACCGATTTGGGGACGATTCCGGTCCTGATACACATTTCCCTGATAATTTTGATATCCAGTTTGGATCTATTTTTCGCCTCCATATATGATTCATACTCCCCCGTCTGCAAGGCCTGCAGGGTTGCCGTCATCTTGGACGGCAACCAGGACCTGGGCCGCCCGCCATGAGGGGATTTGTTTTTCCACCTCCGCGTCGCCTCCTTCTCACTCAAATTCTCGAGTGCTGTAATCACAGATAATATTTAATATTAAATATCTAATTAGTACAGAGAACTCGCGAGAATTAATGGTTCTACGATCGGGATCGTCGCGAACGAGTAAAAAAATTTTAATTACCAAAAACTGCCAACAAGTACTCGCATTCCTCCGGCCACGGACAATTACGCAGCGGCTTGCGAGGTGGGGCCGCGGACGAGGATGATCCCCTGGACGATCTCTGTCCCATAAAAAATTCCGGGGACAGAGATGGCCTCATGGACGAATCCGAGGACGGGAACTGCGCCCGCGGTGCCGTCGGCGCCAGAGAGCAGACCGGCATCCGGGACGGCCCTGCCGTGGGAGGCGGTGCCCGCACGGTCGAGGTAGTAGTCTGTAAACAGAGGATTACATGGTAAGTACATATATGTTAATAATTGCTTATTCTTTAATCACCTCAGGTCTCGAGATTAAAATCTCGACCGGCGGGTCACAACTCCCCACGTGCAGCTGCTGCAGCCGCTGATCCAGCAGTAGCTGCTGCTGCAGCAGGGTCCGTCGCGTCCGCAAGATTTGCTCCCGGCGACGCGAATCTTCAATTTGGACCTGCAGCGCCTCTACTTTCTGCTGCAGGTCCTTTTGCCGCTGCACCTCGGTCTCAATAGCGGCCTCGCACTCGTTCAATGCATCCATTTTCTGCAAACAATCCCACAAATTATTAAAACATTAAATATTTAGGTTATTTCCATAGTTCATTAATTCTTTATTCAAGTGTAAACCTTTTGGTGTAAATAGCCGTTTATTTTGCTTGTGACCTTTATACATAATTTGAACTATAAGGTGTAATCTTGCTCGTTAATCGCTTTAAAATCTTTAAATATAGTTGCCAGTGTTCCTCAATACGCGTGTCATTTCTTCGCACCGATCCCTTAATAAGCTTTATAACAGTAACAGTAACCGTGCAACCTATGAAGAGTAGAGTTAAGTGTATCCGTGCATCGAACGTTTGATATATTTTCATCTCTTTCACTGATATATCGCAAACACACCGGCACCCGGCGGTCAAAAAATCGAACATTTTCTTGCATATTTTCCTTCAACAACGAAATTCCTAACGGCACAGATTTTATAGGCAATTCAGGGGGCTCAACAGTGTGACGGCCTTAAAAATAGATATTCTTTGTAGATGGTTGTGACGCAGGTGTAATAGACAGAAATGTGATTTTTCTTTTAATTAATAATACATTTATTGATCTAAAAAAAAGAATGGATTTTTGTTTTAATCGAATAAACGCATTGAAAATGGGGCAAGTCCCCGTCAGTAGACGAACGCGCGAAGAGATGATTTCGGCGCACTGGTTCGGTCTTTTTTTAAAAATTTGTTCATCGAATCGAAGCTGTTTTGGACTTTATGAACATTTTATCAATTTTATCAATAACGGAAAAAAAAAATACCATATTACTAGTCGCGAAATTAATAAATAAATTATAATTGTACGAAAATAATTAATGAAAGTACTGAAAGCACTGTTTACTTTCAACCTACCACTGATTTCGGGACGATTCCGTCCTTATACACATTTCTCGAATAATTTTTATGTCGAGTTTTGATTTATTCTTCGCCTCCAGGTACGATTCGTACACCCCCGACTGCAAGGCCTGCAGGGTTGCCGTCATCTTCGACGGCAACCAGGACCTCGGCCGCCCACCATGAGGGGATTTATGTTTCCCCCTCCGCGTCGCCTCCCTCTCAGTCAAACCCTTGAGTGCTGTAATCACAGATAATATTTAATATTAAATATCTAATTAGTACAGAGAACCCGCGAGAATTAATGGTTCTACGATCGGGATCGTCGCGAACGAGTAAAAAAATTTTAATTACCAAAAACTGCGGACAGGTACGCGCATTCCTGCGGTCAGGGGCAATTACGCGGCGGCGGCCGAGGTAGGTCCGCGGTCGGGGATGATCCCCTGGAGGACCTCCGTGCCGTTTGTGATTCCGGGGACGAATCCATGGTCGGGAACAAATCCAACGTCGGGGACCGCGCCCGCGGTGCCGCCGGCGCCGGGGAGCAGACCGACATCCGCGACGGCCCTGCCGTGGGAGGCGGTGCCCGCACGGTCGAGGTAGTAGTCTGTAAACAGAGGATTACATGGTAAGTACATATATGTTAATAATTGCTTATTCTTTAATCACCTCAGGTCTCGAGATTAAAATCTCGACCGGCGGGTCACAACTCCCCACGTGCAGCTGCTGCAGCCGCTGATCTAGCAGTAGCTGCTGCTGCAGCAGGGTCCGTCGCGACCGTAGGATCTGTTCCCGGCGATGGGATTCCTGAATTTGGATGTGCAGCGCCTCTACTGTCCGCAGCAGGTCGTTTCGGCGCTGCACCTCCTCCTTGATTGCGGCCTCACAGGCGTTCAGTGCGTCCATTTTCTGCAAACAATCCCACAAATTATTAACACTTTAAATATTTAGGTTATTTCCATAGTTCATTAATTCTTTATTCAAGTGTAAACCTTTTGGTGTAAATAGCCGTTTATTTTGCTTGTGACCTTTATACATAATTTGAACTATAAGGTGTAATCTTGCTCGTTAATCGCTTTAAAATCTTTAAATATAGTTGCCAGTGTTCCTCAATACGCGTGTCATTTCTTCGCACCGATCCCTTAATAAGCTTTATAACAGTAACAGTAACCGTGCAACCTATGAAGAGTAGAGTTAAGTGTATCCGTGCATCGAACGTTTGATATATTTTCATCTCTTTCACTGATATATCGCAAACACACCGGCACCCGGCGGTCAAAAAATCGAACATTTTCTTGCATATTTTCCTTCAACAACGAAATTCCTAACGGCACAGATTTTATAGGCAATTCAGGGGGCTCAACAGTGTGACGGCCTTAAAAATAGATATTCTTTGTAGATGGTTGTGACGCAGGTGTAATAGACAGAAATGTGATTTTTCTTTTAATTAATAATACATTTATTGATCTAAAAAAAAGAATGGATTTTTGTTTTAATCGAATAAACGCATTGAAAATGGGGCAAGTCCCCGTCAGTAGACGAACGCGCGAAGAGATGATTTCGGCGCACTGGTTCGGTCTTTTTTTAAAAATTTGTTCATCGAATCGAAGCTGTTTTGGACTTTATGAACATTTTATCAATTTTATCAATAACGGAAAAAAAAAATACCATATTACTAGTCGCGAAATTAATAAATAAATTATAATTGTACGAAAATAATTAATGAAAGTACTGAAAGCACTGTTTACTTTCAACCTACCACTGATTTCGGGACGATTCCGTCCTTATACACATTTCTCGAATAATTTTTATGTCGAGTTTTGATTTATTCTTCGCCTCCAGGTACGATTCGTACACCCCCGACTGCAAGGCCTGCAGGGTTGCCGTCATCTTCGACGGCAACCAGGACCTCGGCCGCCCACCATGAGGGGATTTATGTTTCCCCCTCCGCGTCGCCTCCCTCTCAGTCAAACCCTTGAGTGCTGTAATCACAGATAATATTTAATATTAAATATCTAATTAGTACAGAGAACCCGCGAGAATTAATGGTTCTACGATCGGGATCGTCGCGAACGAGTAAAAAAATTTTAATTACCAAAAACTGCGGACAGGTACGCGCATTCCTGCGGTCAGGGGCAATTACGCGGCGGCGGCCGAGGTAGGTCCGCGGTCGGGGATGATCCCCTGGAGGACCTCCGTGCCGTTTGTGATTCCGGGGACGAATCCATGGTCGGGAACAAATCCAACGTCGGGGACCGCGCCCGCGGTGCCGCCGGCGCCGGGGAGCAGACCGACATCCGCGACGGCCCTGCCGTGGGAGGCGGTGCCCGCACGGTCGAGGTAGTAGTCTGTAAACAGAGGATTACATGGTAAGTACATATATGTTAATAATTGCTTATTCTTTAATCACCTCAGGTCTCGAGATTAAAATCTCGACCGGCGGGTCACAACTCCCCACGTGCAGCTGCTGCAGCCGCTGATCTAGCAGTAGCTGCTGCTGCAGCAGGGTCCGTCGCGACCGTAGGATCTGTTCCCGGCGATGGGATTCCTGAATTTGGATGTGCAGCGCCTCTACTGTCCGCAGCAGGTCGTTTCGGCGCTGCACCTCCTCCTTGATTGCGGCCTCACAGGCGTTCAGTGCGTCCATTTTCTGCAAACAATCCCACAAATTATTAACACTTTAAATATTTAGGTTATTTCCATAGTTCATTAATTCTTTATTCAAGTGTAAACCTTTTGGTGTAAATAGCCGTTTATTTTGCTTGTGACCTTTATACATAATTTGAACTATAAGGTGTAATCTTGCTCGTTAATCGCTTTAAAATCTTTAAATATAGTTGCCAGTGTTCCTCAATACGCGTGTCATTTCTTCGCACCGATCTCTTAATAAGCTTTATAACAGTAACAGTAACCGTGCAACCTATGAAGAGTAGAGTTAAGTGTATCCGTGCATCGAACGTTTGATATATTTTCATCTCTTTCACTGATATATCGCAAACACACCGGCACCCGGCGGTCAAAAAATCGAACATTTTCTTGCATATTTTCCTTCAACAACGAAATTCCTAACGGCACAGATTTTATAGGCAATTCAGGGGGTTCAACAGTGTGACGGCCTTAAAAATAGATATTCTTTGTAGATGGTTGTGACGCAGGTGTAATAGACAGAAATGTGATTTTTCTTTTAATTAATAATAAATGATCTAAAAAAAAGAATCGATTTTTGTTTTAATCGAATAAACGCATTGAAAATGGGGCAAGTCCCCGTCAGTAGACGAACGCGCGAAGAGATGATTTCGGCGCACTGGTTCGGTCTTTTTTTAAAAATTTGTTCATCGAATCGAAGCTGTTTTGGACTTTATGAACATTTTATCAATTTCCAACGTTTCGGTCAACGATTCTGACCACTATCAAGGAAAGTCCAGGTAAAAGGAAGATGCTGCGAATGCTATTGAAACAGACAGTCAGGCATCGAAAAAGTTCTCGAACCCTCGTTTTTAAAAAATTCTGTTAGAACTTATTTGTTTCGATTAAGAAAATATCTGTTCCTGTAAAACTTCTTTAAAAAGTGTTCTCGTGTAACAGATATTTTAGAAC
The DNA here is from genome assembly GCA_929113495.1 of Andrena minutula. Lineage (NCBI taxonomy): Eukaryota > Metazoa > Arthropoda > Insecta > Hymenoptera > Andrenidae > Andrena > Andrena minutula. The sequence goes on along the minus strand of OV815993.1, from coordinate 45,686,333 downwards.
CTATATAATAACAGTTCCATGGAAACAAGTTACATTTAGAAGATTTATTAAAAAAGTTTTCAAAAGATAGAGAAAAATACTTAACTATTAGGTACTAGTTTTATTTAACAATGTACCATCATATTCTTCGTGTGTTTATTTAACAAAGGGTATGGAAATCATAACATAAGTAATTAATGGTTTCATAAGAAGTATTGAACGGAAAAGAGAACTTGTCAAGAATAATACCTAAATAACATTTATTTATAACTTACACGAACCGAAATGCATAGAAAATCTCTAATGCAACGTATAATATTTATATTTCAGTAATAGAATATATGAATATAGTTTTACAATTCAACGTGATGGTATTATAGCTATAATACATTATCGTATTTAAACCATTAATTATATTATGATTTTCATACCTTTTATTAAATAAACATTTGAAGAATATGATATTATATTGTTAAATAAAACTGGTACCTAATAGTTTAGTACTTTTCTTTATCTTATGAAAACTTTTTTAATAAACGTTCTAATATAGTACATAATTTGTTTTCGTGGAACATTTATTATAACGATTCTAAAACATTTTACAAAAGTATTAAAATATGTTTTCGGCGCACAGTTTCCAAAACCAAAAGATTTTTTCAACAAAATAATAACCTTCTTGTTTTAAAGTCTGATAAGGGAAACACTACAGTGATTGTTAACAAAGATTTTTATATCGCGGAGGTATTAAAGATGTTGAATGATGAAACCACTTATAAGATTAGTAGGTTTGAATACACTTGTACCTTTGAGAGGAGGGCTAATTCTTTTATTTCTAACTTTGTTAAAAAACAGCAAATTGGAGATAATCTTGGAAAAATTTTAAAAACTAACAACGCTATTGTTCCGCGAGCATATGCCCTTCCAAAAACGCACAAAGAAACTTTGTCATGGCGAATTATTGTCTCCTCCATTGGTGGTCCTACATATAAATTATCGAGGTTCCTTGCCAACATACTCTCAAAAATAGTAGGAAAATCTCCGTATCACACTGTGGATACTTGGCAATTTTGTAAGGAGATTAAGAACATCCAACTGTCTGACGAGTCTTTGCGTTTGGTATCTCTTGATGTTGTTTCGTTGTTCACTAATGTTCCCATTGAGTTGGCTCTACAGGTTCTAGATCATCGTTGGACAGAAATCGAACAACACACAAAAATTGATCGTGATGGATTCCTCCAAGCGGTCAAATTTGTTTTGGAATCTAACATCTTTTTGTTTAACGATGTTCTCTACAAACAAGTTTTCGGAACCGCAATGGGTTCTCCAATTTCTCCGGTTATTGCCAACTTAGTGATGGAAAGGTTAGAGGAAGTGTCCCTCTCAAAGGTACCATTTCAACCTATTTTCTATAAAAGATATGTGGATGACATTATTACGTGTATTAATTTAGAAAATTTACCAGCATTGCTTGACATATTTAATAATTTCCATAATAGATTACAATTTACTTATGAAGTTGAGAAAGATTGTTGTCTAAGTTTTCTTGACACTACTGTTATTAGATCTAACAATAAATTATATACCAACTGGTATCACAAACCAAGTTGGTCCGGTAGATACATAAATTTCTTTTCGGCTCATCCTATGCAGCATAAGGTTGGTTTGATAAAGGGTTTAATAGATCGCGCTGTTTTACTCGCTGACCCCGAATTTCGCCCAGCTAATTTACTTCTTGTTAAGGACACTTTGAAACGTAACGGTTACCCTGGAGAGATGATTTCCGCTATTATCAGGGAACGTATTTTTGAAATCTATCACCCGTTAACGATTAAAAAGCGTAAAGAAGAAAAAGAAAAAATAACTGGACCCATTAGTTGGAGAAACACGGTGGTTTTACCTTTTGTCAATAATATCTCAAACGACATCAAAAGAATTTTTAGGAAAGTGGGAATTCACACCATTTTTAAAATACCTTTATATGCAAAAAGTTTTTTTCCCCCAATTAAAGATAAAATATCATTGCTTAAAAATTCAAACATAGTTTACTTAATTCCGTGCATAGGATGTAATCAAGTGTACATTGGGCAGACATCCAGACCATTAGGAAAACGAATTTCTGAACACAGGAGGAATATTTTTTCATCTCCTATCCAGCACACTGCATTAACCAAACACTCAATGGAGTTTGATCATAGATTTGATTATGACAATATAAAAGTAATTGATAGGGAAACTAATTTAAACCAAAGAATTTTATTAGAAACATTGCACATGATTAAAAAACCTAGCGTAAATCTTAGGTATGAAACACCTAAAGTACAAGAATATTACGCAACCTTATTGAAGGAATAAGGTAATGAAGCAATTTTCTATTAGAACTTTAGTTTCCATAGTCTCTATGTTTTCAAACAATTATACATATAATTATTCATTATGTAATTTCTTTTGAGTGATTGATTATTTAATTCAACAACAATTTATCTTTTGGTTATGCAGGCGTTTGGTTATGAGTTTCGTATTCCCCGCGATTGTTTTGCTTTGTAATTTTAACTGTTTCAACCGCTACTTGTGTTATAACTGTCGATGGGCTTCGCCCTCGAGATGATCTTGCCTAATGTATCGCGTGTTTTTCTCAGTCACCGTTCAACCGACACGTTTGCCGCACGCTTTGTTATAGCATGCCACATAATAGCAAAAGCAGTACATAGTTTCTAATTTCCTTGATAATGGTCTAAACATTGACCGAAACGTTGGAAGATGTTACTTTCGTAATTGCAAATTAGCTTTCATTCTTTTCACGGACCGAAACTGTGCGCCGAAAACATATTTTAATACTTTTAAAAATCTTACGGTCGAAATTATAATTCTTTATTTAAAACATTTTACGTAGCTAAGTAGGTATTACATACAAATAACACATTCAGAATATCAATTTAACTGCAAGAATTATTTAATATTCTTGTAGTACTGTCCATCGAATAGTATTTAGTTTTTTGTTACAACGATTGAGAACTTTTTTAATATCGGTGAACAAAATATCTGATCCTGTTATAGAAAAATTTGTATTCTTATATTTTATAAGTTCCATTCCAACTGGAACTTTTATTTTATCGGTTCTTCTGAAAACTTATAATGTGAGAACCTATTGGAAAGTTCCATGAAGGGCCTTAATATTAGAGATATTTACATGTATATTCCCAGATAGCCACGTCCGTATTTGCAGATTTTGCTCAACGCCTGAGTACAAATGTTTGTGGCAGAAAGACTACAGATTTGATACAGTATTTGTTATATTCGATGATGAAAGCAGACTGACAGCAGAAAGCCGACAGATTGTGCTGCCTTAACCTGAGAGCAGATTGGCGGCAGGGTCTGCTGATACAATTTAATGGCAGGAATCGAGCAGACCCTGCGCAGCGCGATCTGATGGCAGATAGGCAGCAGAAATCGAGCAAATTCTGTTGACATAGCCTGCGGGCAGTTTGACGGCAGATACTGCGGCGAATCTGCTAATCCAATTTAATGTCAGAAATCGAGCAGACCCTGCGCAGCGCGATCTGACGGCAGATTGGTGTCAGATACAGAGCAGATTCTGTTGACATAGCCTGCGGGCAGTTTGACGGCAGATACTGCGGCGAATCTGCTAATCCAATTTAATGTCAGAAATCGAGCAGACCCTGCGCTCCGCGATCTGACGTCAGATAGGCAGCAGAAATACAGCAGATTCTGCTTACATAGCCTGCGAGCAGTTTGGCGGCAGAAAGTAAGGAGAGTCTGCTGGTACAATTTAATGTCAGAAATCGAGCAGACCCTGCGCTCCGCGATCTGACGTCAGATAGGCAGCAGAAATACAGCAGATTCTGCTTACATAGCCTGCGAGCAGTTTGGCGGCAGAAAGTAAGGAGAGTCTGCTGGTACAATTTAATGTCAGAAATCGAGCAGACCCTGCGCAGCGCGATCTGACGGCAGATTGGTGTCAGATACAGAGCAGATTCTGTTGACATAGCCTGCGAGCAGTTTGGCGGCAGAAAGTAAGGAAAGTCTGCTGATACAATTTAATGGCAGGAATCGAGCAGATCTTGCGCTCCGCGATCTGACGTCAGATAGGCAGCAGAAATACAGCAGATTCTGCTGACATAGTTCACGACACGACCCCGCCAGGGCGCGATTGGGCGAGCGTTTCTCGCTTGCGAAATAGCACCGTGGCGGGAATAAGTGGCCGAGGGCTTGATCATTCAGAGCTCTCGAGTACGACTCGTATTTGCCGGCATTCCACTGCGGAGTATATATTTGGTATACCCGTCTATAAGGGCGGTATTATCAGTCGTTGCTGAAGACGAAGATCGTCTTAAGCATCCGGCATCCTTTATTAATCTACTAGACTAGTAGAAGATGCCGCATGCCAAAAACTAAAAAACGATTGATGATAATACCGCCCTAAGACGACTGAATAAATAGTAGTTATCATTAATTCTTTTATATTTGGAAGAACTGTCTTTCAAAGTTTAAATCATTATTTTGAGCCGACCTGGCATTCAATTCACTAACAACTTGCTAAGTAAAACATTAAAAATGTTATAATACCCGTTTAAATACATGGTTTACCAACTGTTCTTTCTTCCATAAAATATGGTAGGAATCAGATCTTTCAAGTCGGTCTTATAAACGTGTTCTATATATTATTTACGCTAAAGACTTTCGCACTGTTTTTAAATCTATACTATTATATAAAATTGCCTACTATGGCCGACATCAGGATCTGCTTGATTTCTGCCGCCAATTTGCGGGCGGTTTTTGTCAGCAAGATCTGATCGAAATCTGACATCAATCTGCGGTCAGATCCTGATGTCAGGATTCTGACCGCAGAACCATAGTCAAATGCGGACATAATAGGCACCGAATCTGACGTCAGAATCTGCTCTGTATCTGACACCAATCTGCCGTCAGATCGCGCTGCGCAGGATCTGCTCGATTTCTGCTCTCAATCTGCGGTCAGCCACGGCAGCAAGATATGATCGAAATCTGACATCAATCTGCGATCAGATCCTGATGTCAGGCTCTGACCACAAAACCATAGTCAAATGCGGACATAGTAGGACCCGAATCTGACGTCAGAATATACTCGAATCTGACATCAATCTGTGGTCAGACTGCAGTCAGTTTGTTTACTGGGCTTCTTCCGAGTTTATTAACCTCTCTTCACAGCTCATTTCACTTACTCACATTTTTAATTTCTTTCTCTTCATGTTTCTTTTAACAGCCAGTATGTTGGTGTTGATCTCTCCAATTTCATTATCCACCGTATGTATTCCGCCTGCAATTTTTCTATTTCGTCATACCTTCTCCATCCCCATATCTCTGTTCCATACGCCACGGTGCTTCTAACTAGCGCATGATACAGTTTCGTTCTTCTTTCAAAGTCATCTCTGAATAATCTTTCTCCAATCCCCCACATACTTTTCCTAGTGTCATATCCGCTTTCCTAACTACCTTCTTAAGGGGGCCGTCTCAAGTTTGTTATTGTCCGAATCGATCGAAGCGTCCCCGGTAAACAAACGGACCCTAAGGAAACTAGTGCGGTCGATAAAAAGAACTTATATAGAGGTGACATCTGCAGGTACTCTACGTAGACGAATTTTTTACGCAAAGTTGCCACATTTTCTGTTCTCTCCGTCTCTGCCGCGCTGTTGCCACACTTCTTTCTATCGAGAAGCTTGAAAGAATACTTACGCCACGAGAGCTGCGTCTAGCGTCAGAGACTCGCTGAACGTAAAGGAGGATAGCAATAATGAAAGATAGAGAGGTCCGAGAGTGTAAGAAGGAAAGATGAAAAGATACCAAACCTGACACAATTTGAACTGTCATTATTAACGATATTACAGATAAAATTTCTTTGCAGAATTGAAAGCCCGTTTGGTTGAAAGTAGTCCGATTTAAATTATTTCCTCGCTGAACGTAAAACAGGATAGCAATAATGAAAGATAGAGAGATTGGGTAGTGAAGTTAGGAAACATGTCAATGAAACAATTCTAATTTGCGTATCAATAGTTTTTATTTATACGTAAAAGGATGTAATATTTCGTATAATCAATGTGCATTTTCAAAGCATACAATTTGAATAAGGTACATCACCGAAATGTAACACGCCGAACGTAATAAAATCTATAAATGCTATAGTTCTTTTAAAAACATATGACGCTTTCTTTTTTATCTAATTATACATCAAATTATCTTGTTTATCAACAAGATTTGTCTGAATCATTTTTTTATAACATAAATTTGGACACAAGTATATTTCAATTTAATACTTTCGTACATGCTTTTCTTCGTAATTGTTATTCCACGATTGTAAAAATTTATCAATATAAACTAGAGATCAGTACTAACAATACGTATATTTTGGAATGTGTCGCTAAACGATTTTATTTAGCTACGATCCCCTGTTCGTTCGTATGTTTGATTGAAATCTGGAAACTCAATTTTAATCCACTTCCAACCATCCAATTGTCTGAAACCTTTGCAGGGGTGCGTAGTTTTGATGACAATGCAAAATTATGAAAAAAAACTCCAAGGGGGTGAAAAAATTACCCAGTCACCGATAAATTAGAACCCATAACATCAAATCCAATCAACAATCTACCACTCGCGTTCTTTACGAACTTTTAGCACTGTAGGGTTCGAGCAAATTGTTAAACTGCATACAACAATAAAAGATATTTGTAAAGAAGTTTGAGCTGTGAAATGTAAATCCACGAACACTAAAAACTAGAAAATAACAAAATTTATAATAAACGATTTTATTAAAAATGCATTAAGAACTAAAAAATAATTTTTTTCTTATACTACAATTTTGATGGTGTATTTTCATTTTAAATAAAATGGAGCAGGATATCTCGCAATAAATTCATTTCGACACTTAATGCTGTACTAAATTGATTCATATTCTGCTACGAAATATTCTGCTCCACGTTTTTATTTAAAGTTAAAAAACACCATCGAAATTGTAGTACAAGAATAGAAGTATTTTTGAGTTGTCAGTGCCTTTTTGACAAAATCGTTTAACAGAACATTTTTTTATATATTTTTTGGTCTCTAATCAAGTTACAGTCATCACAATAAATCAATCCAACTTCATTGGAGAATTGAAATTCGACATTCCAGCTTTCGCCCCCTTGAAATGGACAATTACAGATAAAAAAGTGTGTACAGTGACTCGCAGCCATAATCGTACACTCTTTAAAATCGCATAACTTTTTTAGAATTGGTTCAAACGACTTGAGTTTTTTTTTAAAAGCTAGAAGGATTAGTTTGCCAACTGATGTGTTTCGTCGTTTTCAACAAAAATGTAATTGGTCGGAATAGCGAAAAAATAGTAAAGGTCTTTTTAATTTTTTTTTGTGAGCCTGTAATGAAAATTCAAAAATCCCGTTTGTAGATTGAAGTATATGCAGCATGTATTACTTCAATCTACAAACGGGATTTTTGAATTTTCATTACAGGCTCACAAAAAAAAATTCTAAAAACGACCTTTACTATTTTTTTCGCTATTCCGACCAATTGCATTGTTGTTGAAAACGACGAAACACATCAGTTGGCAAACTAATCCTTCTAGCTTTTAAAAAAAAACTCAAGTCGTTTGAACCAATTCTAAAAAAGTTATGCGACAAGAGTGTACGATTATGGGTGCGTGTCATTGTATTTTTCGAAGAATACAGTATTGTCTCGTTAGCGGATCGGTTAGGTCAGGCCTTCCCAAGTAAGGGAAATCTGCTCCTGGAACACATGTTTCGGTTCTCCCTCCAACACTCCCACTCTCAGAGGAGACAGTAACGCCGCTAGGAAGCAGAGAGAGAGGACAGTAGGAATCGTCCCACCTTAGCTGAAGGCGCAGCGTTCGAAGGAGAACCGAAACATGTGTTCCAGGAACAGATTTCCCCTACTTGGGAAGGCCTGGGTTAGGTGTACACGATGTGGACTTTTTGTTATCCCCACTACTTCTGCCTCACTCTTGTACGGCAAAGGCGAGAGCGAGGGAGAGGCACTGAAAGCGAGCGAGAACGGTACGAGACAGATGACGGGATGATGTTTTGTCTCGCTCCATCTTTCTGACGCCTGACACTCCGTCCTTTGCGTTTGCGGCCGTCGCGCAGGCAAAGCATTCCATCTCGCTCCCCCCTTCGACCAGAGATGGGCATTATTTAAATAAAAAATTATTTAAATAACGTATCAAATAAAAGAGGCTTTATCTTTATTTGTCATCAAATAAAAATAACCCAGAGTTACTTTTATTTGAAACGTCACAAATAATGTTTTTTGTTCGACGTGAATTTATCCGACAGCCACAAATAATTTTTTGGTTTGTCGGGAATTTATCCGACGGCCACAAATAATTTTTTTATTTGACAGGAATTCATTTTAACATTTAATTAATTTTATTGTCTTTTCATTCATTTGTATTTCAAAATTAATTGAAGTAATTCTGAGGGTAGAAAACGGGAGAGAGAGGGGGAGCGTGTGCTAAAAAGCGGTAAGCAGGAGAGCATGATGCACGGAGGTAGTAATTACAGCGAGAGGGAACGGGAGCGAACGAGAAGCCCGTTGCTAATATCCACCACTCTTTCTAATCCCTGGTCCCCCTCGCTCTAACAACTACCTCCTCGCATCATGCTCTCCTGCTTACCGCTCTCTAGCACACACTCCCCCTCTCTCCCGTTTGCTACACCCAGAGTTATTTGAGCCTCAAATAATTTTCAAATGCAAATGAATCAAAAGACGACAAAATTATTTGAATGTTAAAATGAATTCTCGTCGAACAAAAAAATTATTTGTAGCCGTCGGATAAATTCACGTCGAACAAAAAAATTATTTGTAACGTTGCAAATAAAAGTAACTGTAGCTTATTTTTATTGGTAAATAAACATAACTCTCAGTTATTTTTATTTGACGAGTCTCGAATAAAATTTTTGTCTTTTATTCGAAATCAATTTTTTATTTCAAATAATTTTCTGCCCATCTCTGTCTTCGACCAGAAAGAAGCGAGAAACGAATACCGGAAATTAGGGAATCTTGTCCATTGATGGTCTTCCTACAATTTTCCCAGGTCGCTCATTACGAAATATGGCGTAAGCAGTGTGGATCTGTAACACATTATGAAATACATTAGGAAATAGGGTTGTTTTATAAGCGTACAAAATTTTAATGTAGATTTATAAGCTGTTAAACTTTACCTGAAATATGTTACTTATTTCATTTGTCCTGGCATTACTGTCCCATACACCAGGTTTGCAGTAATTTGGCAAGAGGTCCGCCTGTAACAAATGATCGCAGACATTTCGCTAAGTTTGGTATAAAAGTAAAAATTTGTTTAAATAATTCGTCGAACATTGTGCATACCTGCGACGCCCGTACATACGCATCAGCATTTTTTTTTTGAGGGGAAAAATGCTTTATGCATACCCCGGCTACAGTGTTGCCGGGGTTATGTGGGACTCCCCGGTCTCCGGTATACCCACTAAAAACCCCCTCTAGGTGCTGCCTTCTCATTCCGGTCCCCTTGAATTCTGTCTATCTGCTCCTGTAAACTTAGAAATATGTCTGAAAAAAATTAAAGGGTTAATTAAATTTTATATTTCCTTCGTCACTTTCTTAGGAAAGTGACGACGGCGTCGATCGACTCGCGTGATCATATGATCAGCGAGTAAAAGTGCCATTGCTGGCACTTGTGACCACTGACAAGAGTCAGCGGTGCGACGCCGGATCGATCAAATTTATTATATTTTTCGTCACTTTCTTGGCAAAGTGACGGCGGCGTCGAGCGACTCGCGTGATCGTATGATCAGTGAGTAAAAGTGCCATTGCTGGCACTTGTGACCACTGACAAGAGTCAGCGGTGCGACGCCGGATCGATCAAATTTATTATATTTTTCGTCACTTTCTTGGCAAAGTGACGGCGGCGTCGAGCGACTCGCGTGATCGTATGATCAGTGAGTAAAAGTGCCATTGCTGGCACTTGTGACCACTGACAAGAGTCAGCGGTGCGACGCCGGATCGATCAAATTTATTATATTTTTCGTCACTTTCTTGGCAAAGTGACGGCGGCGTCGAGCGACTCGCGTGATCGTATGATCAGCGAGTAAAAGTGCCATTGCTGGCACTTGTGACCACTGACGGCGTCAGTGGTCCCGCGCTTTACAACGCGGTGCGACGCCGGACCGTTACAACAGTTTCACTATTTTCGGTTGGAGACCTTTTTCGCTTTTTCAAGCTTTTCGGTTTTTCTTTTGCTCTCTCTTCTAGTATAAATTGTGGCTCCCGAATAGGCATGCTCCTATTGTGCCGACTATCTATTAATTCGGGTAGCATGCATTGTAAATAAAATTGAACCAGTTTTGGCTCCATTTGACTTTTCCAAAACGCATCATCTCTCTCTACTCTTATAGATTTCAGCCCCTTCGGGGTCCAAAGGCAAAATATACAGTACTTTCGGTCAGTAATATGTAACTGACCTTGTACTTGATAAAAATAGTGATGCGTTTTGCTCATTGAAATACCTGTTTCAAACTTGAAGATGCGTCGGACAGTGGAAACTTGTTCAATAGCTTCTTCCGGCGTAAAGTTCTCCGCTGATTTGGGGCATTTGATTTCCAAAATACCCTCTTGACCGATGATTCCATCCGGTGAAGCTCCTAAGTAGGAGATGCAGCTATCGATGAAAAGTCCACATTCTGCAATATCTGTGTATTGCTTCTTCAATTCTGCGAGAGCAATTTTCTCGCATTCTTTGCCGTATTCCACTGCGGGTGCACTAATTATCTTCGGATACAGAATTGATTTTACTGTATTTGCGCAACACGTGTCACGTCGGCGACGGCACACTTGTCCGAAATTTGATGCTGTCAACAATTTGGACCTGTACTGCAACCATCTGCGATTCTTTGCTTGTCCGATGGTTTCGTCTTCAACAGCGTGTCTTTTGGCTTGCCAGTCATTGAGCATTTGCATATGCTTTGCCTCCTCCAGTTTATACATTTCGGATGGCATGTCTGGCTTCTGTGCATTTTGTCCATAATCAGAATCTTTCTGCTTGGGCAAATGCTTGCGTACATATCGCGCAGCCTTCGTTTCCTTCTGTTTTTCATTTCTCTTTTCATTTTCTTTCTTCGTTTTTTCTTCCATTTGGCTTACAGATTCGGGCGTTTTCTTCTTCATTATCGCATTCAATCGCGAGTGCACTTGGTTCGAGTTGTACTGCACGACAGCAGCAGCACATCTCCCTGTATACGATCCTCTTTCGGCGAAATTTAATCTTTTTCCGCCAGTGTACTTAGCAATTAGTCCGTTCAAACTTTCCACAGCGTTATTCGTAGTATTATACAGTAAGCTCTCCGCATGAGCTAACAGTGGACGAAGTATTTCTTTTACTTCCTGGTACACTCCAATTTTCACCAATTCTGGAACGATGTTTCTTTCATTCTCTTTATTCTTTCCATCGCAGAAATATTCTAGTCTTGCACACTCTGCGTGTTCACCAAACACGTGGCTCGGAACATTCTGTATATCGCCATGCAAATTCTTTGTTTTTTGTTCGATTGATACAGTCTGATTGTATCTAAACTTTGCGGCTTGTACGATGTCCGTGCGCATCCGGCGAATGCTACTTTCCACACTTTTTCTCAATGGTCCAGGAGTAGTCTTCTTTACAATCGCCTTCATTTTTGTGCAAAAGTTTCGCAACAAATGATTCGTGCATTCAATTTTTTCTACACGTATCTGTCTCTTATATGGGTCCGCATCAATAATCTTCTTATACACGCTGCTATCCCCATCAGCAATCAGAGTAGAATAAACGAGCCCACGTTTTTCTACGCTAGTCTTGAATCCTTCTACTATAACATCGCTTTCCATAGCAGTCGATGCTCGAGATGTGTTCCAGTTTTTGAAACAGGTGTGCTTTCGGGGTTCTTTCTTGTTTTTCGCAGCAATCCGACAAATTCTGCAAACTTTATTTCGAACGCCGTAAAATAAAACTTTTTTCGTGTGATAGCCAACTATCACACCGACTCCAGACGCAGAATCATAACATCCACTGCGGTAGGATCGCTTCATCCAGCTTCCGTCGGCCACAACGGGGATGTGAGGGATCCCTGATTCGGAAAGAACGTCGCCTCTTTCAATCGCCAAACGTTTTTCTTCTTCAGCCGCTGCTAGCATCTCTTCTTCTGCAGCGGCAATTGCGGACTTGACGAATTCATCTTGATCCTTCACGAACTCTCTCTTCGACATGCAACGTATGTTCACTCCTGCCAAAGTGTGTTGCAACTGGGCATAACTGCCTCCACATAAAATTGTTGCATTAAGGGGGTAGACACGGGTAATGCAGCGCGCTGTATACCGACACAATCTGGCCCGAAACAGGGGCTTGGGATTTTTCATCATTCGTTCTTATATGAACAGATTTTGGGCTGGGCGAGGTCTCATTCGAAAGATGAAGGTTCAGTGCAGCGCGCTATTCTCATGGTTCAACGAGATTGTGTTGATATCTAATAATATGAGTGTCCAAAGTAAAGCAAAAGTCAACAAAATACACCCGCAGAATCCAAGTATTTTTAGGTCACTAAAAGAGCTTTGTGACTGAAACGGTGAGAATAGCGCGCTGCATTGAACCTTCCTCTTTCGAATGAGTCCTAACCCAGCCCCAAATTTGCTCATATAAGGACGAATAATGAAAAATCGTGACTCCAGTCCCAAATATGAGTTCCGCCATATTGGCGATAATACAGAGCAAGTCTCGTGACAAATTTAGTTCAGCTAGTGGACACGAGATGGCGCCTACTCGGGAGGACTGCCGACGTGGAATCATAGCAAAACTGAAGCGTCAGCACGTAGCTGGATACATGTCGCTCGCAGTAAAAGCGTGATGCAGTCAATATATGCATTGACGTACGATTGTAGGTTAGCTTATATGCAGTCAGAGTTGGGGAAAATGTAATCTAATTACAAATTACAATTAAAATGTAATTGTGTAATTGATTACATTATTTTCTGTAATCGTTAATATTTGAGTAGTTGAGAAAATTGTGGTCAACTACCTAAATTAATGATTACAGAAAATAATGTACCTAATCAATTACACAATTATATTTTAATCGTGATTTGTAATTTGTAATTAAATTACATTTTGCCCAACTTTGTATACAGTTTAGGCACACATTGACTAGGAACTGCTAGGAACTGTATACATTTACTAACGCTTTTACCGTGACACATATGTACATACATAAATTGAAATCGCTGTTGAATTTAGATTATAATTGAAGCAGTGAGAGCAACAACGGACTAATCCACATTAAAAAAATTTTCCTATTTTATATGATTAGTAGAGCCTATTGGAATACGTTATCGCTACTAACTCAATTTCGAAAAAAATGTGGTTTAGTCGGTTGTTGAACGCACTGCTTCAATGATATGGCAAAATACCAGAGATGAACATTATAACCCGTGCCAATTTTTATTTGAAACGTGGGGAATTCAATTGTCGGCCATCAATAATTTTCTCGTATTTATTCGTACATTCTCGACTAAATATAAGTACAAATAAATATGAGAAAATTATTCATGGCCGACGGATGAAAGGCCTTCGATTAAAAAAATGTTAGAATAAATATATTTTACTTTTATTTGTTTAATTAAAATAATAATTTTTTATTTCGCTTCCTCCACTGTCTCCTCTTCCCCATCTCCCCCCTCTTCCCCCTCTTCCTCCTTTTCCCCCTCTTCCACCTCTTTCCCCTCTTCCTCCTCTTCCTCCTGTTCCTCCTCTTCCTCCTCTTCCTCCTTTTCCTCCTCTTCCTCCTCTTCCTCCTCTTCCTCCTCTTCTTCCGCTTCCTCCGCCGTATATCAGCCGCCGTATATCCTTCTTCAGGTCGCTGCACTGTAATATGAAAAATAAATATAAATCTTATGATTACTGCAATAATGTTTTCACACTTTCGTGAGAACGTAAGAAATGTTTGCGTGAGATCGCCTACGTTTTTACATACCTGCTTCTTGTATTGCAGCGTCATGCGCATCCACACCATTTCGGTGTAGTTTCGACTCCGTCGCGAGGACGGAGTCCGGCTCCTGGTTCGATGCCGTCTTCGCGACGGGCTCCGTCTTCGCGACGAAGTCCGGCTTCGCCGACTCCGGGGCGAGGACCAGCTACTTGTTGGACTCCGTCTTGGGGACGGAGGCTGTCTGCTTGGACTCCGTCCCCGAGACGGAGTCACTTCATTTCTTCCCCTCTGCTGGCAAACTTCATTCCCAGACATCTAAAAAAGAGTCAAAGAAATAGTGAAAGTATTGAACGTAAATGAATTTGAAAATGCAGTACAAACGTGTACTCCTCTCTGAGTTGCGCAAAATGTAATCTAATTACAAATTACAAATTACGATTAAAATGTAATTGTGTAATTGATTACACTTTATTTTCTGTAATTGTTAATTTAGGTAGTTGACCACAATTTTGTCAACTATCAAAATTAACGATTGCAGAAAATAATGTGTAATCAATTACACACTTACATTTTCATCGTAATTTATAATTTATAATTAGATTACATTTTGCGCAACTCAGAGAGGAGTACATGTTTATCAAGTTGGTACATTTGGGTACAATATAGGCTTCTTTAACCAAGATTTAGCGCAGCAGGAGAATCTTCAGATTTCCAATTTTCAAATTTCAAATATTGTAATTGTGAGGTTATCAAGTTTCAAAATATTTGTATTTTTAATGTCCAACATTTGTGATTTTAAAATTTCCGATTTTTCCACTTCTGATGTTTAGAAACTGTTTAATAATTTCATCACTTGTCTTTAGTTTTAACTAAAGGAAGCCTATGTTGCACCAGAATGTATATACCTTTTCTAGACATTTCGCGGGTAAATTATAACATAACTTTCTTATTTTACGTGAGAATGAATACATGAATCTCTGAGCGTGAAGCTGCGTTTCGACATTGCGAGGATGCCGCGCGAGGCATGCTTCGCGACGTGGAGAGTCTGGAGACTACCTCGATCATGATCACTTAGCGAGGCAGACTCGTGTGGCGGTGTCGCACCACCTCCAGCATGATATTTGCGTCGCCCGAGCCATGCGATTTTTGATCTTGGGGCCGCAAGGCACCTTTGAGCACGTCAAAAAATCGACGGCTGATGCCTCGTAAAATAATAATGGTCGAGGTAGTCTGCAGACTCTCCACTCCGCGAGGTGTGCCACGCGAGGCAACCTCGCAATGGCGATACGCAGCTTGAGAAACACGCGGACACTCAAACAATCACAGCTCGCACTATAGATTGTGCACAAAAAATTACAACAATACTAATGAAACTTCACCCGAAATATGTCTAAATACACTCTTAGGTTGGAAGTAAAATGTAGAAGTGTGTCAGTTAGTTTGAAAGTGGCGTCAGTCGAAATTTTAAAAAAAGAAATTGAACTTCACGTTTATTATTTATCATGTTGATATATTACGTAAAAAATAAGTGAAATGTAATAAACGAAAAATTTGGACTTAGACCATTTTCATAATAACCGGCACATATTGTGAAAAAAACAGGAGTAGTAAGCGTGAGGGTACTTACGATCTTGACTGTTCGGTAGTCGCTTGTATTTCTGACGATCGAGCCTTTGCTAGCCTCAAGGGCCAGCGTTGCCGGAAAACAAACGACGGCGCGGTTTACGCACACATTGCCACCACTAACCCTCGTACTACTGGAATCTGTGCCGGAGTCACTTTTGACTCACACCGAGTCACCAATGACTCCGGCACTGTATTCGGAGGGTTAATATAGGCGATCCTACTACACAACTTGCGATTTTTTCCTGAAACCGTTGGGCAGAGCCCAATCTGTCTTTCTCACTCACTCAATATTTTGTATTTCACTTGCACCAAGGACCGAGCGACACGTTTCGGCCCGCGTAAAGGTTGAAACGCGCAAAGATGATACGTCAAAAGTATATACACAGGATAATAAAAAATCTTTTTCTGTGCACTTTTCTGCACCAAAAAGTATTCCCGGAAGTACATACTCTATGTAAATGTATCAGCATCAGCGGTGGGCCCGTATTTTACCTAACGTAGAAAAGTGAATTCTCTAGGTGTAGAATAAGACATTTATTTATTTATTTATTTATTTACATTTTTTACGCTTGTCACGTAGTAAACTCGATGTCACATAGTAAACCCACCACTGATCAGCATACACCAATTATAATGAGAAAGAGAGGGACAGAACGCATATATCCGTCCTTTTCCCACTATCTTTTGTTTTGCATCTCAGCATCTGTAACTAATGCTGCGACAATGCTAACTGATCAGTTTTCTGCCGTTTGCACTACGGTGAAGACGCAGAAAGCAATCGGGCTTTTATTTACTGCGCAGATATTGATATATATGGAATATTCATAATTTGTGAATTGTTCCATTCCTGCGTGGTTCGTTACTGTAGTGTTGATAAGTGTGTGTGATCATTCGCATTCATTATTGTCATGGAATCGAAAAAGGAAGCCGTAGATGTAAGAATCCGGCGCTATTCGAAGGGTAGTACAACAACCAAGCGTCCTATGTTATCTGTAAGGCGTTTGTCCAGAAAATATAAAAATCGTCGGGAAAGGTAAGTTACGTTTTATGGTACAGATTTGTATGAAATTACAGTTTGTGATGTAGTAGTAGCAGCACGGTATTTTGTTGTATATAATACGTATGTAATGAATATGTATATCAATAGGTATCTTTGACGCTCTTGCCCCACTCATTCTTTTTCAATTCGTATGTTCATCATTATTTAATTAATTAATAATCCGATTTATACCGTGTTTGGCCTCATTTTCATGTGAAAAATGTCAGCAGCTCGTCCTTGCAACTTTCGTGCCGATGGGACCCGAAATGTAGAAATTTTAAATTTCGTTATATATATTATACAAACTATATGCGTTTTGTTAGTATAAAACGTTCCAACTACATATGTATACGCGTTTCGTTAAATATGCTTCCTTTATAATGCAGTTGTGATTATTTCAATCGTTGTGCGTTTTCAATGGATAAAAAATGTAATTCAGATTTTATTTCTGTGATGTAGAAGATAATGTTTAAAATTAGCATCAGTCATCAATGCTTTGCGATTCGATGTTGAGCATGTGTAGTTACTTGTTGAATACGAAATATGTACATATTGCTTCTTCTTTTGTGGATTTTGACCGTAATATGTACGTCCATATGTGTACCTTTTGCGAAATTCTCTCATTGAAAAGCCCATTATTCAGGTGAAGTCAGACGACGCGGGGCTCGGCGAGTCGGCTTGGTAAGCGCGAGTCGGCCGCTTATACATAGTAACTCCGATTGTTAGAATGCTTCAATATCAGCTATATGTATATCAAAAGTGCTCAATTGTGTCGCGATTTAAATTTTAGTATTTTGAATAATGGATTGCAGAGGTACAAATAAGTAGTAAATCAGCCATGAGTATTTTAATTACCAACGAACAGAATTAAAATTTAATCATAAAAATGACGGAATTTTTCAATAACTTTCGTTTGAAAGGCTCTAGATATCCAGGAACCTTGTGGAACCTGAAAATTTTTGTGGTATTTGTTCTATTTGCTTTATAGAGTACATATTCAAAAGTTATAGCGGCAAATATTTGCAACTCTACGTAATTTTTATGCATAATTGAAATAATTCTGTCTCCAAAAACGATGATGTTAGGAGCTAAAATGTATAACTCATTCTGAATAACGTGGTCGTAAATAATTTTTCTCTACAAAACAGAGTTCATATGGTAATTATGCAGAACAGGTGTTTCCTCACCGATTTCAATTATTTTTGGATATGTTGTCGGAGACATGATTCTGAACAACATTTTCCTATACATGTTACCGCCGCTCGACCTTCGTTGCCGAGATATTTGCCAGAAACTATCGGTATTATTGTTAGCGTATGCGCTAGCATGGGACAAAACTAATGACGAACCTTTGTTTCCGAGATATTTGCGAAAAACTTGTATTAATTTATTCCGACGGAACGGACACAGCGATCAACTTGCGGTGGTTGGTCATCTGGGGGCTGTGTTTATATCTGCCTCTAGACACCTCGGGGCGCGAAGCGGTTCCCATGCTCAAAAAAAGAAAATAATTTCTTTCAAAAAGAAAGTACATAATTTTTTTCAATCACACCTCCACGTGCTATCCCCGAGCGAAGCGCCCCGAGGTGTCTAGAGGCAAATATAAACACATCCTCCAGATCACGAACCACCTCAAGTTGATCGCTGTGTCCGTTGCGTCGGAATAAATCAATAGAAGTTTTTCGCAAATATCTCGGAAACAAAGGTCCGCCATTAGTTTTGTCCCATGCTGGCGCATACGCTGCCACGAACGTGTACGGTAGAGTGTAGGTAGGTTTACGGCAGAATACATTGTAGCAGTAGCAGCAGTTTCCCGCAAATATCATGGAAACGAAGGTCGAGCGGCGGTAACATGTATAGGAAAATGTTGTTCAGAATCATGTCTCCGACAACATATCCAAAAATAACTGAAATCGGTGAGGAAACACCTGTTCTGCATAATTACCATAACGTATTATTCGAAAAAATTTATTCGATATTGTATTTGAATAACGTCCAACTCTGATTTGTAAGTAATCGCTCTGACTTCCGATGCGTGCTACGCTCTCAAACGCTCGTCGATGACCCTGATGTCATCGGCCTTGCTTGTGCGTTGAAACGACATTGTATAGCTCCTGGGCCTCGCCTTCCAAGACGGCGAGCGATACCCAATAGCTGTTTTCAATATTCCCGCATTGGGCGTTATGACTTCCTTACACAATTGTGAACAGTTCGAAAAACTGTTTGCAGAAAATGTTTCAAACAATAGAGTGGGTCTCATTTCTGTTACCGGCACGATCAAGTAGGGTTTACTTCACGAAAGGCACACGACACGTGTGCATCGGACGCTTCGTTTCTTGGTTATTTTACAATTTACAACGTTCCAAAAAGCGAAGTACCACCCTGCAGTTCCTCGTTGAATTTTAAGAGATACAACGTTACAAATATGATAATGATTTGGGATATAATTCCGAATGGCCCCATTGTTAACTTTTTTACAAATTATTTTTTTGAACTGCATACACGTAGTCCTAAAACAGCCTGCAGACGGTCAATATTATTGTGTGATATTGAATATTCAATATTATTGTGTGATATTGAATATTCAATATTATTGAATATTATTGAATATTCAATATTGCACAATAATATCGACCGTCTACAAGCCGCTGAACGGGGATCCATCCTGCCCCCCTTACCTCCGCGTGCCCCTCAGGTGGCTAAATGGCACACGTATTTAGCTGAAATTCAAAGCTAATTTTCTCGAAAACGAAGCGTGATATTAAAAAAACTGAATTCTATATGTATTTTCGTCTTATTTTGGCCCATAGAATCACCCCCTAAAATATTGACTATCAATAGAGTAACAGGTATCTATCCTGTATAATAGTGTTTCTTTAAATCTGCAAACTCTCATCGGCTCGCTACCACGATTTACGCGATTGCAAGCGGGAGGCGCGCCCCCCGCGTTGATCTACCCCGTCCAATACTAATATCCAGAACAAGTTGGAAAGTGGAATGCGTTATTTCGGAATAAGTCTACCGAAAGATTAAAAGTTTTTTTATTAATATCTCGGAAACTAATGTCTGAAAGTGCAAAAGGACAAAATGTTTGTTTAGCAATACAGTATTGTCTCCGTATGTGCTCGGTTTGGTTCATACAGTACGGGTTTGTCGCTATCCCCACCACTTCTGTCTTACTCTTGTCTGGCGAAGGCAAGAGCGAGATGGAACGAGAGCGAACGAGAGCCACTGAAAGCGAGCCAGGACGGTACGAGACAGTCGACGAGTTGATGTTTTGTCTCGCTCCGTCTTTCGGGGAACCGCTTCGCAAAATATTGACGCAGGCTTGGCTCAAGACTTTTTTGCGCTCTAAGCGAAGTTGGCAAATTGCGCTATTTATTATAGTACATTCATTTGAGATTATTTATGACGTTATTCTGCAAAATTAGGCAACTGCTAGGGCGTAAGGTTGACAAGAGGCGCAAAATGGTCTTTTCATTGTTGGCATTGTTGAAAATAAATTTTTAAATGAAATACTACAACTTGTACTGCAACGGTTTTAAACTACGAGTAAGAATTAAGAGTAAGGATATGAAGAAGCTCAATTAAATGTATTATAATAAATGGCGGAATTTGGCCAGATCGCCTAGGTCGCAAAAAAGACTCGTACCGTGCCTGACTATCTGACCGTCGCGCGCATGCGTCGAGCAGTCACGAATCCATCTGAGCGCTCGCGCCCGTCGCGCACACAAAGCGTTCCATCTCGCTCCCCCCTTCGGCCAGAATGAAGCGAGAAACGAACGCTCGGAATTAGGACTCTGTTCGCGATACGGGTTCAGCTGCGTTTAGACCAAACGAGCGAATGCTCGTTCACCCCCCACCCCTCCACATAGACAATGAAAAGTTGCATGTAAAGATTGCCGTTTACACTAAATGAGCATGTATTTTGTCGAAATGAGGTGCGAACAATTGCATTCGCTCGTTTTAGCCCGGTCAAAATAGCCCAAAAAATAGGGGTAAGGTTGCATTAATTCCCATAGAGCTGAAATTTGGTACGAATGTTTGGAATACCATTATGAATGAAGTATGGAAAGTCCCCATCAATCCCGCGTCTGAAAAAAATTGTATTCAAGGTCAAAGTTCACAAAAATGGGTTTTCGCGTTTTTCAGCCAAACGGTAAATTTTATGATAAAAATAGTTCAGACAAAAATTGTAGTACGTGTTATTGTCTATAAAAATTGTCTGTACACTTTTTTCGTAAGACTCGCCGTTTCCGAGATATCATCATTCAAAAAGTTGAAAAAGCTGTGTTCTTCATAATATGCACACGTTTCCACGCCACCTGTGAGGTAGTGTACTTCACGCGTTTTTTTATAACGTGGTTTCCCCGGTAGGCCTATTCCACGAACTATTGTAATCCTGTTTAATTCAACATACTATACTATTTAATAATGAAAAATGGAAATTGTTAAAAATAATTGAAGCGGTGTGAATTCTAATGAATTGGAGTAAATTATTCGTGTGATTCATAACCATCAAATACTTCTGCTTCTTCTTGTTCTTGTTCTTCTCGTTCTTCTTCTTCTACTTCTTCCTGCTGAGTGCAAATAAATCCTTCCAAGAGCGATGCATCAGATGTCTCCTCGCTGATACCGTATGAACCTCCTTCAGATAGCGATTCAACATTGGAACACGACTGGCCTTGACAATTTGTACATGCTAATGAACAAAACAATCCAACTTTTTTGCAGCCACATTTAGCATTACATCCCTTTTTACAATTGCAAAAAATTGTGTTTAGTAGTTTTTCCGGTGCAGGTGCAGGTCATTCCACACGAAATCGGACAGTTTTCGGAGTAACATTTGGGACTTTTGTGAAACTGGGATATATTGTAGTCTTTACTGATATATAAACGTATTTCAAATTATTTTTAAAAAATTTCAAAATTGTGGAGATTTACTTTCTTTCATTAAATTATAACTGATGAACTAAGAGACAGATAAGAATGAGCTTTTAGGTGCTTACACTGCGGAAGTAAAAGTACTTAGTAAAAATGATTTCACTTAAAAAAAGAGTTAGGCCATTTATGCTGCGATTGTTTTAAACAAATACAATTTTATACTAGGAGGGCACTATTTACACATTTGAAAAAATGAGGATATAGCCGTACTTGTGCTCTTTACGGACTCGGTTTCAGAAACGCGAACACTTTAAAATTGTTCGCATGAAAATTAATTAAACGTGATGCTGCGTCGCCCAGCACAGGCTCGACTGGCTGAGCCATGCGTGCTACAATATGGAACTATTTCTCTTTCATTCGGGACATTCCACGCGAAATCGGACACTTTTTGGAGTAACATTTCGGATGTGGCTCAAATTTGAATATGTTGTAGTCTTTAAGGATGTATAAACATGACTCGAAGGATTTTTGAAAATTTTGAAAAATGTCGATTTTACCGCTGTTTGAAGGTAAGTGCTAACTTTTTTCAGTAAATTATAGCTATGGAAGTAGTGAACGGATGATGATGAAATTTATGGTACTTATAGAGAAGACATTGAAGTTTTAAGAAAAAATTATTTCAATTTTAAAAAAATAAAATTTGAACCATTTCTGTGCAATTATTATAAACAAATGCAGTTTTTTAACATCGGGCGCGATTTTAAAAATCTGGAAAAAAATCAGAATATAGTTTTATCTTTCCCCTTCATGGTCCAATTGTCAAAAATATGGACATTTTGAAATTAGCCCTGTAAAAATTGCCGAAAGTTGACGCTGCGTCAAATCACACCGGCTCGACTGGCTGATCCGTCCGGTACTCGCAGCGGCCAAGCGGCTATAACTGCTATTCCTATACAGTGTTCTCAAATATGGTAAGTATTTGTGAAGAACTGAAGAAGGAAAACTTTTACTGTTTTTTATACATGATATAATGCGGTAACGCATTTTTGGTGTTCGCATTATTTTCCTTGAAACGAAGGTGATCCGTAATTTTTTAAATGGAATGCTATATACAGTGGACGCTGGATAATATGCCGCTGTTTAAAGTGCCGTTAGGAACGCCCCAGCTCACACGCATTTCTCGCACGCGTGTGTGCACCTCCCTTTCTCTCACGCTCAGCGAGCCAATGAATGCTAACCCTTAATGGTACCTCCACACTGGAGTTCGCAAGCAATTCGCAAGCAATACATATACGTGAATGTGTTTTTTCTTTTTCTCACTAATAATAAAACTCTTGCGAACATATTTTTGTCTTATACACATAGACACTTTCTCGCGAACTGTTTGCCGATGAAGACACATCTTAACTCATACATTTTTTAATGACAGAAGTATAAGTACGTATAATATCGTTTTATTCAAATGTTTTTTTAAATGTTTTGAATTATGATCAGTTACATTTTGTATTAGGCACATTTATTTCATATTGGGCATAAATAGTTATGTAAATGGGTAAGGGAAAGATAAACTGTAAAAATATACGACAGGTAGAAGGTGTACCGAAGTTACAGATTTATGTATTACAATGTTAAAAAATATATTTAACCTAATTCTAAAAACTGAAACACTGAAAGATGCTAAAATATTACGATTATAAATAAAAGTTACATTGCTATATAAGCTTTCTTTATTCATCGTACATGTATAACGTGCTTATAGTAAAAATGTGTGTCTTCATCGGTAAACACTTCGTGAATAGGGATCTGTATAAAATTTAAAAAATGTTCGCAAGAGCTTTAGTGAAAGAAGTACGATTTGTACCTACACTGTTTGTGAATTACGCGAACATCAGTGTGACGCACCTTAAGAGTATTCTGGCGGGGGGCAGCCATCACGGAAACGAAAACAGGAGAGTTATGGGGAGAGCGCGCGTTACATTGGCTCTCGTTAATATGCCGCTTCTGAGAAAACACCGCCTCTAGAGCCCCGACTGCGGCACATTATCGAGCGTCCACTGTATTTGATAATCCAGGATGCAAGCGACTGTCAAGACAAATTCAACCATATGGTATACTATAACCTTGAAGGCAACACATAGTTAGGAATGAAAGAAGAAATTCAATCTACTAGATAGATAGTTCGATATGTTTATTTCATTCCTATCTATGTGTAGCCTGCAAGGTTATAGTATACCATATGGTTGAATTTGTCTTGACAGTCGCTTTCATCTTGGATTATCAAATATATAGCATTCCATTTCAAAAATTACGGATCACCTTCGTTTCAAGGAAAATAGTGCGAACACCAAAAATGAGTTACCGCATTATGTTGTGTATAAAAAACAGTAAAAGTTTTCCTTCTTCAGTTTTTCACAAATACTTACCATTTTCGAGAAAACTGTATAGGAATAGCAGAATAGCCGCTTGGCCGATGCGAGTACCGGACGGCTCAGCCAGTCGAGCCGGTGTGATTTGACGCAGCGTCAGCTTTCGGCAATTTTTACAGGGCTAATTTTAAAATGTCCATATTTTTGACAATTGGACCATGAAGGGGAAAGATAAAACTATATTCTGATTTTTTTCCAGATTTTTAAAATCGCGCCCGATGTTAAAAAACTGCATTTGTTTATAATAATTGCACAGAAATGGTTCAAATTTTATTTTTTTAAAGTTAAATAATTTTTTCTTAAAACTTCAATGTCTTCTCTATAAGCACCATAAATTTTCATCTTCATCTGTTCACTACTTCCATAGCTATAATTTATTGAAAAAAAGTTAGCACTTACCTTCAAACAGCTGTAAAATCGACATTTTTCAAAATTTTCAAAAATTCTTTGAGGTATGTTTATACATCCCTAAAGACTACAACATATTCAAATTTGAGCCACATCCGAAATGTTACTCCAAATAGTGTCCGATATCGCGTTGAATGACCCACGATTGAAATGCGAAAGGTATTCTTTTCACACGCGGTCAAGTGCACGCGTGCCTGCATACACACACAGCCGGGTATCACAGCGCAGACATGTCTGCTTGCGGCTGCCTTCGCTTGCGAGTAGCGGAGATGGTTGTGCAGATGTGTGCGTGTGAAAAGAAGACGGGCCAAAAGTGCATGTCCTTCGGTTTGCGTAGCGAAGGAATCGCGTTGTCTAATGCCGCGTTTACACCAAGGCGAACACAAACAAATACATTATTCGCGAAAGTTTTCGCCTGATCTTGCCGTGTCCACACCGCCACAAACATAAACAAAACTCAGTGTACGAATCGTATGTGAACGGTTTGTTCTATTTACGGCTGTGTGAACACGGCGACAACAGACGAAAACGTTCGCGAACAATGTTTTTGTATCACGCCACGTCCCTCTTCGTATCGCGAAGATAAATTAGAATGATATTCACAGTGATGCAATAATAATAATATTTTCATAAATAAAGCATCGTAACATTTGTGATGTTTCCCTAACGATAAATGACACCAAACACGATATAATTTGGATAATACATATTTAGCGGTAATGCGCGTCGGCCGCAGAGAAGGACAGCGAATGAAAAAGATAGGGACAATCGGCAGTCCTTTCTTCCACTCGCTCTCTTTTCCTACGTTCCGAGGCTTTCGATTACATCGAGACTTTACTGTACTATATCTTCTTTTACTATGCCTGCTTTTCTTTTCTATTGTATGTTTTTCTTATTTCTATGTATGTACCACGTGTTACTGATTACTGACTCTTTACGTGTAGGCAACGATTAAATAGAGCAGCGTGCCTCGCGGTAAGTCAGGGCACCGTGGCGGAAGCAGGTACGCGTGCAGGTACCTCATACGAAACACTTCCAAGCACATCTGCTGCGGATGATTGTCCTACGGGCAGAATACTTGAAGAAGACGGAGGAAATTTTGAAGATTTTCAAAATATGGAAGGAATTGTAGAAGAAGTGCATTTCGATACGGACGCAGAAGATAATGAAGAAGAAATACATTTCAACGCGGACGAAGAGGAAATTGTAGAAGAAATGCATTTCGCGTCGAACGAAGAAGAAATTGTACAAGAAATAGATTTCGACGCAGACTGCGATGAGATACATTCCGTGGCAGACATAAACGAAGAAACGGATGAAGATATTGAAAGTGATGCTGATTACTGGGTGGTGGAGAAGGCAGAACCAGAACAGCTGGAAAATCCAATTGCAGAAGGAAGAGACTTCGTCGATTTTCCGTATGTTTTCGAACAAATAAAAAATCTTCGAAAACATTCGACTATTGGCTGTGGCATCGAACATTTTGATATAATTAGATGTCAACGGAATGGACTAGAAAATGTGTATTACGTAGAGTGCAAAATGTGCAAATACACAAAGTGCATATCCTGTCTTCGGAAGAGTGATTCCATTATGGATATCAACAGCGCCGCTGTTTCCGCAACAATGATGACGGGCGGCGGATATAACCAACTGGAGGACATACTGACTGCCGTGAACGTGTCCTGTATGACGAAAAGGATCTACGAGAAATGTCAGATTGAGCTAATCGATGCCCTCGAAGTGGCCGCACAACGCGAAATGGAAGATGCTGGAGAAGAGGAGAAAGCATTAGCTATAGAAAGAGGCGACGTACATGCAGAATCCAATCTACCGTTTATCCCAGTTGTCGCGGATGGCAGCTGGATGAAAAGGTCCTACCGCGGAGGAGATTACAATTCTCTATCTGGCGTAGGAGCCATCGTGGGATACCACACGAAGAAAGTGCTGTACATCAGCGTAAAGAATAAATTCTGCATGACTTGCCAAATAGCAGGCACGAGGAAGGAAGAACCGCGCGAGCATCGCTGTTTCAAGAACTGGGGTCGTTATCAGAGTTCAACTGGCATGGAGAGTGTTGCTATTGTCGAAGGATTCAATTGCAGCATAGATATGCACGGCCTAATATACCATATATTAGTTGCCGATGGCGTGTACAAAAAGATATTGGACAGTAATCCATATGAAAAGTACATGGTGCAGGTACAAAAAATCGAATGCACCAATCACCTGTTACGCAATTTCAGCAAAAGAATAAACGAAATCGGAACAAAAGGCCGCAATAAAGATCTAAGAGCTGTCGTACAGAATAATGCTCTCCGCCTGCGGACTGGTATTAAAAAAGCTGCGGAATACCGGTTGCGAGAAGAAATACCACTCGAGGAACGAGTTCAAAATTTGAAGCAAGATTTGAAAAATGTACCGAGTCACGTTTTCGGTCAACACAAGGAGTGTCAGAAGTTAGCATACTTCTGTAAGAAATACTCTGATCCCAACAGAGTAGACTACGTTCCACAACTGACAGAAGCTGGGATTTATGAAAATATCGAAGAAGCGATGCAGCAACTTTTCGTTAAAGCCGACAGTTTGCTGCGCGGTCTAAACAACAATGCTGTTGAAGGTTTTAATAACATCATTGCTAAATTCATCGGAGGCAAAAGGATAAACTTTGGACGAGGGGGCTCGTATCAGGGTAGAGTCTCCGCTGCAGTCGTCCAATATAACACAAAAGAGGCGTTCAGCAGATTGAGTACGGCAATGAATAAAGAGCCGCCAACCATGGTAAGAAAGCTGGAAGGACGTCGGAAGCGCGCAGCAGAAAAAGCAAGGGAATACAAAAAAGAAGCGAAAGCATCCTCATTTCGAAATCAAAAACAAACGTGCGACCAGGATTACGGCCCCAACGCAGCGAAACCAGATATGGAAGAGGCAGTATACTCTTCCGAGTGTAAAAGGCACGCGGATATACTCCTTCACTGGCAAACGAGGCGAGCCGAGATCCAAATGGAAACTCGCGATCAGGCGAACAGCGAAAAGTGGATCGGTTATAGGAAGAAATTATTAACTGCATCGAATTTCGGCAAGGTATGCCGATTGCGAAAGACCACACCACGGGCAAATACTGTGAAGAGTATAATGTACCCGCAACTCCACAATTTACATTCTCTCCAATACGGAAGGGAAAATGAGGCAAACGCCTTGAAACAAATGCAAGAAGAATTAGGAATGCATATTCTACCGTGTGGTCTCTTCATCGATGACACTGTGCCTCACTTAGGTGCAACTCCTGACGGCCTCGTGGACCATGATAAAATCGTCGAAGTAAAGTGTCCTGAATCGGCCAAGGATTTAACACCTGCTGAAGCCATAAAGCAACTTGATAATATAAGGCGTATTTTCAAGGGTAATGAGATGAATAAGAATCATCATTACTATTATCAAGTGCAAGGACAATTGCACATAACGAAAAGGCAACGGGCCTATTTTTGTTTATGGACGCCGAAAGGCATGAAAGTTACAACTGTATCGAGAGATGATCGATTCTGGGCAACAGAGATGGAGGAAAAACTGAACAAGTTCTATGAGGACTGCATGTTGCCAGAAATTATAGATAGTCGATACAATCGTCAACAGCCGATTAGAGAACCTCCATACATAAAAACAGGAGGAGCAGATACGAGTACACAAGAAAGTACACAAAACGATGGATGAAAACATCGCAATAGCACCGGCGAGTGCATCCAGCGCATATGAAGAGCTGCCGAATCAACCAATTGCAATTCAAAGTGACTATTGCACCGGCGAGTGCATCCAGCGTATATGAAGAGCTGTGGAATAAGTAATTGCAATTCAAAGTGACTATTGCACCGGCGAGTGCATCCAGCGTATATGAAGAGCTGCGGAATAAGTAATTGCAATCCAAAGTCACTATTGCACCGGCGAGTGCATCCAGCGTATATGAAGAGCTGCGGAATAAGTAATTGCAATCCAAAGTGACTATTGCACCGGCGAGTGCATCCAGCGCATATAAAGAGCTGTGGAATAAGTAATTGCAATTCAAAGTCACTATTGTACCGGCGAGTGCATTCAGCGTATATGAAGAGCTGTCGAATCAACCAATTGCAATTCAAAGTGACTATTGCACCGGCGAGTGCATCCAGCGCATATGAAGAGCTGTCGGATAAGGAATTACAATCCAAAGTGACTATTGCACCGGCGAGTGCATCCAGCGCATATGAAGAGCTGTCGAATAAGGAATTGCAATTCAAAGTGACTATTGCACCGGCGAGTGCATCCAGCGCATATGAAGAGCTGTCAAATAAGTAATGTTCCAAAATGTAAGTAAGAAAGTATGTAGAAGATACATACGGAGAGTGAAGAGGACCGTCTATGACGGGGGTGGTGGTGGGCCTTTTCACACTCTTCTAATAATAAATACCTATAGCTATTCTTTCATATCAAGTGGAAATGACAAGTATAAAAGCGTAAGTATGACATATACTTTTGTCATGCAAATAATTGGATTAATTGGAAATCATCGTGAATGTTTCTCTCACATATGAATTTGTTTTAGATATTTCTACCAACCAATATCAACGTTGAAAATCATGCTCTATGAAGCGAGGAAAGGAAGGCTGTCTTCTCCGCAAGCATAAAGATAAGTAAATAACATACATACATTTATATTTTTACTGCATTCAGATTACAACTCGTTCTAACTTTTTATCGCAGGTTCTATGATAACTAACTGGAATTGAAAGGGGTCAGTGCCATCCCAAGAAAATATTTATGAGAAATAGGACACGATACTAATGGTTTCTTCGGTAAGTGTAAGTATCAGTTTTTACATTCGAGTGGTATAAACACAAAAATAATTTTTATTATATTTATTTCTTTTTGCAGATCAAACCAGGGTGTACATATGTACACTGGGCTGAGGAATATCGTTGCAACTACCACAAATACAAGGTGGAAGAGGTACCCCTTCCATGACGCCTACCGGGCTAGAGAAAATGTGCAGCAGCAGATTTTCTGTCAGCTGGAGGAGCAGATTTTCTGTCCTTGAAGTGACAGAAAATATAACCTATATGCTATACCCGATTTCCTAAAGATACTGTTGCGGCGTAATAATAATGTTTCGGAAGGCTGATGAAAAGTTCACAAATGTAGCGTAATAGAACCAAATAGCCGCTAAACATTTATTGTCATATAGCATATACATAAGTTATATTTTCTGTCACTTCGAGAAGGAACCACATAATAATCACACGTTGGATTCAACGTCAAACACAATTTTATATATGTTTATTCATAACTGCTTTCTGCATAAGATGTGTAATTCATTTTCTGTGTCAGTGTTTTGCTAATTAAAAAATGTCTATCCTAATAAACTTCATTTTCTGGGGACATGCCTTCGCGTATTTTTCCTTTTCACTTATAATTCCTTACTGCCAACGTAGAATATTCTACCATAAGCACATTTCAAGGAAATGTACAATGAATTTTCTACGTTTGCAGTACCAGCAGACTTTCTGTTTAAATTTTTACAAGTTCGACGCAACAGCTGACAGTTTCTTTCCACATTCAAAATAAAATATGGAAATAGCAAACAGCTCCCTCTCGCGTGCACAGGCAGCCGCGTATCTATGGGTATTACCATTTCTGTGCAGAAAAAATCTGCTGTAATACCGACCTGCCAAATCGGCCAGGTCACGTGACGTGTCTACCCCCTTAACGGCGCCCTGATTGCAATCCACTTCTGCGGCTTCGTTCGGTTGATTGCAGATTTCAGCTTTATAATGGCATAAAGTGCACATTACACTGAAGATGCTCTTGAGGCCATGCCGTTGTACACCAGTTATTCTTAGGTGTTCAATGCCACAGTCTTCCCTACCTTTTGCATGCATACCTATTTTTTGCAATTGAGCAAGCACATTTTGGAAATTCATTATATCGTTGCTATTTAGGAGACTCGATTGCTCTTGTGGCTCGTTCTTTTCAACTTTTTCTATAACAAAGTGTTCTTCTTCGTTACTTTGTATATCAAATTCTTCTAGCGCCTCTTCAGTTTCTCCCGAACTGGCCGTATCAGTATCTTCATCGGATGGCGAGTACATTATCTCTTGTCGCGTATGATGTCGTCCGTCGGATGTTGATGGTTCCTCTACTATAGATTCCCCGGCCACTTTTTCTGGATATTGTCCTACGGCAGTGTCGTCTGCCGTTTTTGCACTTTCTTGTTTCTTTTTCTGAAGGGCTAAGGACATTCTCCTTGCGCGGTATGCTTTCCGTGTCGATAATCTCTTTACGTACGGACGTAATTTTCGCGGACGACACGGAGAATTATTGTCCATATCCTCTTGCGCATCCTGCATATTCACATTTAGAGTGCCACTCATTTTACACTAAACCAACAAACGCAACACAAACTCAAACACAATACACCACAACTCAAAATCCTTCTACCCGTTACACAAAAACGTAAACGCGAACCGTGAACGCGAAACGTGAATCCGAAGATTCGTCTGTGGTGCGTTCTAAAACAAATGACGCTTTACAAATCAGGCAACGGCACACACACTCAGTCAGTAACCAACGGGCCACTGCTGCTGGAGGGGGAAACACCTACAGGAGTGGTGGTTATGTGTGCGTGACTGTGCAGGCGCAGTTCACGCAACGCGACCACCGCTCGTGTAGGTCTTTCCCCCTCCAGCAGCAGTAGCTCGTTGGTTCCTGGCTGACTCTTTGTGCCGTTGCAAACAAGGGCAAGCGTGTGACGACGTGACGCGGACGTAATGCAGAATTCAGAAAATGTAAGTATTATATTTTATACTATTATACAGAGTGACTCTCTGGCTAGAGTATTCAAAGGCGATGCCGCCAATAAGCCGCGTCTTGCTGAGTTTCGTGAATTTCGACGCCCGTGACGAGATTCACTACGACATATTAGAAAATTCTTTATTCTTCATCGCATCGATATAGCAGTGATATCAATGAATTCCTGGCGTTCTCCCGATTAAAATCATGTCATGTAAATCGGACTATTTTTAACGAAATTAGCGTGGGGCCATTTTCACCGGCACGACATTGATTGACGCCATTTTCGCAAAGATCTGTTGAGAAATGCAGAACGTGGAATTCGTCACTTCCACGAAACGCAGCATGGCGCGGTTTATTGGCGACATTGTAACAGAGAGCTGGCTACATAGGGCTCCACATGACTCGATGCAGTCACAGTTCTTATTGTTGGATTAGTGTCGCCGAATACGAAATCGGCGGTCTGCCGCATCAGTCCGGGGAACCAACGCGGGGGGTGACCGGACTGACGCGGCAGACCGGCGATTTCGTATTCGGCGACACTAATCCAACAATAAGAACTGTGACTGCATCGAGTCATGTGGACCCCTATGTAACCAGCTCTTAGACTATTGTCTTTGAGGAATGTAGCGAGAAAATCACGCTGTACAATCTTACTAGTTGCCATAAAATAATACAATCATCATTTCATTTCCAGATGAAAGATATGTTACCGACTGGCTCGGCGGGGAGTGTGGAGGGGGAGGAGGAGAAAAAGAAGGAGGAGAAGAAGGGCGAGAAGAAGAAGGAGGAGACGCCAGAGGAGAAGGCGGAAAGGCTAGAGAGGAAAATGGCAAAAGTAAGTTGTGTTGAATGTCTGTGTACAGTATTGTCTCCGTATATGTGGTCGCTGATCGGGACCAGCGTGGAGTTTCTATCGTGAATAAGTAGATCCGTAATTCCGCGTGTTCGTTTCTCGCTTATTTCTGGCCGAAGGGGGGAGCGAGATGGAATGCTTTGCCTGCGCGACAGCCGCGAACGCAAAGGACGGAGTGTCACGGCGCCCGAAACACGGAGCGAGACAAACAACTCGACAAACGACACGCTCGCTCTCGTTCCATCTCGCTCTCGCCTTCGCCGGACAAGAGTAAAACAGAAGTGGTGGAGATAACGAAAAGTCCACATCGTGTAGGTACACCCTTAGAGCATATATATATGGAGGTATCATTGCCTTCGAGTGACTGCCTCGAAACTGTCGGGCAACATCACGGGAGAGAAAAAAAGAGAAGTATATGTCCTATTCGACCGATATGCCCATGCGCCGATATCGTGCGAGAGAGAAAGACATGTGCGAGCGAGAGAAGTATAGAGGAACAATCGGCCGTAATATACTTCTCTCGCTCGCAAGATGTGTTTCTCTCTCGCACGGTATCGGCGCTTGCGCATTATGGTCGAATAGGACACATACTTCTCTCGCTCGCACGTCTTTCTCTATCGCACCATGTTGGGGACAGTTTCAAGCTTTCAATGAGACCTCCATAGCATACAGGGTGTTTCTCTACCTGTGGTCAATACTCTAAGGGATGATTATACCGGCGAAAATAAGACGAAAATCAAGAGTGACGAAATTGCGGTAAACGCTTCGTTTTCGAGGAAATTGACTTTGAATTTCACCTAAATACGCGTGCATCGTAGGCGCTTGAGGGGCACGCGGAGGTGAGCGGAACGTCCTACGGACAGCTGACGCGTTCCGCTCACCTCCGCGTGCCCCTCAAGCGCCTACGATGCACGCGTATTTAGGTGAAATTCAAAGTCAATTTCCTCGAAAACGAAGCGTTTACCGCAATTTCGTCACTCTTGATTTTCGTCTTATTTTCGCCGGTATAATCATCCCTTAGAGTATTGACCACAGGTAGAGAAACACCCTGTATGCTCTAAGGGTACACCAAACTGTGCCGCTAACGAGACAATATCTATTATTATTGAAAGTGGTATAACTCGATCTGTAGCTAGAAAATCGTTTATTTTCTTTAACATTTTTAATGATTATTATTCCATAATAAAATTACACATGTTTATAGTTTTAAAAACATTACCCGATTTGATTTACGGATGCGAATATTTTTAAATTGGTTCAAAAGCGTACTCTCCCAATGTATGAATAAATGGACTTATACCACTTTAAGTAATAACGGCTCATATGTAGGCGTAGAAACTAGAAAATGTCATTTTTATGTTAATGTTTCAGATGGACAAAGAGCTAAAGCGTTTGAAATACGGGAGGAGGAGTGATGGAGGGGGTGGTGGAGGGCCTCGAGGAGGCCGCCGTGGAGGCCGCCGTGGAGGCCACCGTGGAGGCCGCGGTGGAGGCCGCGGTGGAGGCCGTCGTGGAGGCCGTCGTGGAGGCCGCGGTGGAGGCCGCGGCGGCAATCCAATAATTATAAATAATTATGCGAATTATTAAATTTATATTTGTTTCAATAAATTTATTTACCTAAATATATTCGATTAATTATTTTTCGTTTTGTTTGTTATGGAATGTAAAACTTTCACATTTTCTATCGTAGCGGCATGAACGTTTCAGTAACATACTGCTGAGATTTTCCAGATGAAAATGAATATAAACACGGTAAAAAAAGGATTATTTTTAGCATTATTAAATTAGAAATGTTACGCATTTATATTTAATTATCTAGTATAGTTCTAGCAATAAACCGATTTATACGGTATTTGAATTCATTTTAATGTGGAAAATTTCAGCAGTATGTTACTCAATACTGAAAACGTGACGTTTTACATTTTATCAACACTGTATGCCTCTCCAACCGAAGATTACAAGCCGTCGCACAGTGGTCTGGAAAGCGGCGTTTTGTGGCCAAAAGTCAATTTTTCAACTTAAATGTTTACAGAATTTTTTTTTCCTATGTATTGATAACCCTCTACACCTTCAAACTCCAATCATATTATATATTTCAGGTAATTCTATAATCAGATATAGTGTTATAAAGTGTAAATCATGAAATTTTAAGTGAAACTAATTGTTGTAATTACTCGTTATAGAACAATAAAATATAGGTTTGTATTACAGCAGTATGTAGGTAAGGAAATATATTTTAGTTATTTATATGTGTTATAAGCATTTCTTAATGTGTATATAAACAATGTAAAATTTATAACTATTTACACTTTGAAAAGGCTTATAAAAAAAATGATTAGAAGTGATACACATCGGACCTATTTTATATGAAAGCTTAGACAATTGCTGTTCAGATCATATAAATTTTAAGTGCAACTTCCTGCAACCTTTGGCTCTATAGGGATTTTAAAATCCGTTGGGCGAGGAGTTTTGGCGTTCTGAACGCGTGTCCCTATGCAACCACTTGAAAGGCGCCTGAGGAGGTTGAGGGAAATCTGAAACGCTTCCATTGCGTGGACCTTATCTTCTGTTAATATTAATTCGTATAAACACTGGATATTGCCTCATTCAAAGTGTCTTTCTGCCTCCTCGGATTAGTCTTTTACCGAATGCGCACAGTGAGCCATCTCTTGCAGTTTGAAGTTTTCATTTAATTTTATATATTAGGTACAGTAAAATTCTCTAAATTAAAATTATATGTTATATTTAGAAGACGTATAATAATCAGGTATTTATATGTATATTTCAGCTATATTTATCAATCAGTTTTCGTCTTCTTCCGTTTTACGTTCTTTTTTTATCTTTTTAATATTGTCTACTTTTCCAAAAATGTTAACTTAACTAAATGTAATCGAATTTTATTATAAAAGCAATTAATTTTGACTTACAAAATAGCCATAAACATGTCTAGAATTTTGCCGTGAAATTTCATTCTTTTGTGCACAGTAACAATTACTATTCTTTTAATAATTCACTGTAAATAATCGTATTACATCACAATTAGTATAAATAGTCGTAATTGTTAAAATTAAAAGGTCCTGGATATGCAAGGGCGCTAATTCAATTGAGACGTTATGGGTTTCTTGTAATAGTGATATGTAATTATTCACTTTTAAATAGTATTAATTTCTGCTACTGCCATGTGCTCTTATCAGTGTCCCTTGAACAACTGACTTTGTGTACACACACCTGCCTCGAGAGCGCTATACCCCCA
The DNA here is from genome assembly GCA_929113495.1 of Andrena minutula. Lineage (NCBI taxonomy): Eukaryota > Metazoa > Arthropoda > Insecta > Hymenoptera > Andrenidae > Andrena > Andrena minutula. Next base: position 45,651,052 of record OV815993.1, on the reverse strand, counting down.
CTCACACTTAACTAACACAGTACCGCTCGGTCATACATAACTTAAATTTACTCGTTATTCCAACACGCCTCCTTAAATTTAGCTTATCCGATACTTTACAATTCTATCTTAACATACTTTCAAATGTTTTCTAAACTTTTCAAATTTAATACGTCCTAAGGACTTAGTAAACATATCAGCGGGATTTTCACCCGTATCTATTTTTATAATATCAATTATCCCCTTTTTATAATTCTCGTTGACAAAATGGTAATGGGTTTCTATATATTTTGAATGTTTTGTTAAGTTTCCAAATTTGCTTATACTAATCGCTCCATTATTATCCTCATAAATCCGTATTTGATTTTCAATCTCTATTCCAAAATCTTTTAGTAAATCTCGTATTAGTTTTATTTCACTTACACACACAGACAAGGCTACGTATTCTGCCTCTGTCGACGATTTCGTTACTATATCTTGCTTTTTCGATTTCCAGTATATAGTATTTCCATACATTCTTATTACATAGCCCGTTGTCGATTTTCGGTCTACAATATCTCCTGCCCAGTCGGCATCTACACAACAATCTAGTATATTAGCTTTTACATTTCTTTCAAATTTCAATTTTAAATCTTTAGTATAGTATAAATATTTTAATATCCTTAGTGCATACTTATAGTGACTTTGATCATAACCCTTTTGAAACCTACTCAAATAATTCACGCAGTAACAAATGTCTGGTCTTGTACTCGAACTTATATATAAAAGTGCTCCAATTAAATTTCTATATTTAATATCGTTTGACACTGATAAAGCAGGTTCGCATTTTAGGTTTTGCTCCATTGGAGTCGCATATAGTTTCGCATCTTGTATTCCATACTTATTCGCTAATGATTCAATATAGTCTTTCTGATCTAATTTCATCATTTTCTTTTCACAATCATACTCAATATTAATACCCAAATAAGTTTTTACTTGGCCCATATCTTTCATACTAAACTTAACTGCTAATTTTCTTTTAATTAGTTCTATCAATTTTTTATTATTGCTACAAATTAACAAATCATCAACGAAAATTATCAAATAAACTTTATCATTTTTGCTTTCCATAAAATATAAACAATAATCAATCTTACTTCGCTTAAAACCTAATCCTGTTAAATACTCATCTAGACACTCGTACCACGCTCGTGGGCTTTCGCGCAATCCGTATAAAGCCTTTTCCAGTTTGCACACTTTGCCTGTATTATCGTCATAACCTTGTGGTTGTCTCACATATACTTCGGACTTTACTTTTCCGTTTAAGAACGCTGATTCAACATCCATTTGATTTATCGCAAATTCGTGTTGTATACAGTAATTTAACAATACTTTCAATGTCTGTGTTCTAGCTACTGGCGAGTAAATGTCGTCCACTACTTCACTTTGTTGAAACCCTCGTACTACAATTCTAGCCTTATATTTATTATTAGCCTTCTTCGTATATACCCACTTCAAATCTAATATTTTTTTGTCTTTTGGTTTTTCGACTAATTTCCATGTAGCATTCTTATTTAGACATTCAATTTCCTTATTCATAGCCTCTCTCCATTTCTCACCATCGTTACAGTTTATTGCTTCATTATAGTTTTCTGGGGTGTCTACACTTACATAGTTTACATAAATACAATTTGTTATTGGGTTTCCATATCTGTTTATCGGGCTTTTCTTTCTTTCTGACCTTCTTATTACTATTGAATTTTCATCACTTGTTTGAAGTGAGTTTTCTGCCGGCTCATTATCTTCATTAACTTCACCTCCATTAAGATCATTGTTTTCATTTTCCTCATTTTCAATTTGAAGTTCCGGATTTATGTTATTTTTAGTTAAATCTTCTTCATTAATTTCATCGTCGTCTTTAAATCCAACTAAATTTATACTTTCTTCGATTATATCTACGTGCCTGGCTATAATTACTCTATTGTTAATCAAGACTCTATACCCTACTTCTTCATATCCAACTAATACTCCTAAGTCGGCTTTTCTATCCCATTTATTTCTCCTTCTAGCCTCGGGAACTCTAACAAAAACTCTACTTCCATATAATTTTAAGTTTCTAATATCTGGCTTTTCTCCCATCATAATTTCATATGGGGTCTTTTTCTCTAATGTATTGGCTAATGTCCTATTCTTCAAATACACAGCTGCCTTAACTACCTCTGGCCAAAATCTACTATGTATTTTCGCATCAGATAATAGACATCTCGCTGTTTCCATTACTGACCTATTATACCTTTCCGCAGTTCCGTTCAACTCGTGAACATACGGAGGGCATGGCTCAATATAAATTCCCTTCTCTTTGGCAAAATTATATACATCTCTGTTTAAAAATTCTCTCCCATTATCGCATCTTAATCGTTTTATTCCTTTACCAGTTAAATTTTCTAATTGATTTGCATACGTTACAATACAATCATAAACTTCTTTCTTTTCTTTCATTGGATATACCTTAGCAGCTTTACTATAATCATCAATTAGAATCAGAAAATACCTTTCACCCATATAGCCTACTGTACTGTGCGGACCATTTACATCTGCATGTATAATTTCAGCTACATCTCTAGCTCTGTGTCTATTATTTACGAAGCTAATATTGTGCATTTTATTTTTTATACATGTGCCGCACTTCAAATGACTACTTTCTAAATTATTTGGTAACCCATCAACTAGATTGTTTTGACTCAAAATATTCAGATATCCAAAATTTACATGACCTAACAATCTATGGTATTTTTCTTTTAACGTCATATTATTATTTACATTTTCTGTAGTATACGTTTGTTTACTTTCAACACTGCTACTTATTTTGTATAAATTATTTTCTTTATATGCAACACCTATCAATTGATTGTGTTTTGTATAAATTTTAGAGGTATTCCCCATCGATACAATTTTATTCTTATCGGCAATTTTACCAAAACTTAGTAAGTTTCGATCCATTTCTTTAACAAAAAATACATCTTTCAATTCAACTTCGCTCTCACAAGAATTTGTTACAAACTTTGTTATTATATTTCCTACTTTAGTTGCTTTTAAAATTCGACCATCACCTATTTTTACATTTATCGGATTTTCAAGTTTATTTGGTTCTACAAAATATTTTTCATCGTTTATGATGTGGTCTGTGCAACCGCTATCTAAAACCCATTCTAATTTATTTTCGCAAATATTTACTTCGACGTCATAAGCTGCTCTATAGTCCAACTCTGTTGTGAAGGACATTCTTCCTTGGTCTGCGCTCAGATGATTTTGTTGTTGTTGACTGCCGCGTCCTTGTTGTCCTACTCCTCGTCCTCTGTAGCTGCCGCTTCCTTGTTGTCCTGCGCCTCGGCCTCTGTAGCTGTTGCTTCCTGTGGTGTAGGCGCTGCCCTCATGCTGCTGATGGGGCTGGTATTTTGCGCCTCCTCGCGCTTGCTGTCGTCCTGCTGCTCTCGAGCCTCGCCACGAATTTCCAGCGTTGCTTTGGCTCGTGCATTCATACCGAATATGCCCGGTTTTTCCGCATTTGTAGCACGTTTTGTCCTTTTTCATCTCACTTTTAAATACGTTTGAATTTCCAGTTTTATTTTTCGTATTTATATTTTCGTCCTTTTCTCTGTCCTCGTACATCTTTATTTTGTTAATTAAGTAATCAACAGTTTGGTCTCCTTTGGGTAAGACATCTATTAAATCTCCAATATGACTTAAAGAACTTGGAAGCGTTCTCAGCATATAATTTAATTTTTCCTTTTCACTAACTTTAGCACCGGCATTTTTCAACTCAATTATTAATTTTTCAAAGTCACTGTAGAATTCACTCGATTCTGTGTAATCTTTCAGTTTTATCCTCTCCAATTTATTTCTGATACAAATCTGTAATGCGGTTGACTCACGCAAATATAGTTTGTCTAGTTTCTGGATAATTCCATAGCTTGATGTTTCTTCATCGATAAATTCCATTTGTCTATTCGACAAAGCACTGTAAATATAATTCATTGCTTTTAGGTCTGTATCGTTCCACGTGGCTTCGTTTTCTGTTTCTTCTCTCTCTCGTTGGATAACCTTTTCACATTTTCTCAACTTCAAAAATACCGTTACTCTTTTTTTCCACATAGCGTAATCACTTCCATCAAATATGGGTAGCGTCATTTTGAACTCGTCCGCCATGTCGACTCGTCTATTTTGACGTGCGTTTTCCTCAAAAGCGCTTCCTTCACACGTTTCTTGTTTTACTTTTAAATTGCAATTTGAGTCTCTGCCACGTGTTCCCATAACCTCAAAACATTTCTCGACCTTTTCAGACACTGCACTTTTCTTTTAAACCACACTCTGCTACCATGTTAAAATTAAAAGGTCCTGGATATGCAAGGGCGCTAATTCAATTGAGACGTTATGGGTTTCTTGTAATAGTGATATGTAATTATTCACTTTTAAATAGTATTAATTTCTGCTACTGCCATGTGCTCTTATCAGTGTCCCTTGAACAACTGACTTTGTGTACACACACCTGCCTCGAGAGCGCTATACCCCCACTCACACTCAACTAACACAGTACCGCTCGGTCATACATAACTTAAATTTACTCGTTATTCCAACAGTAATACATGAAAATATGTGTGGAAATAAATCGATATAAGTATTATTTGAATTTTGGCCACGAAACGCCACTCTCCAGACCACTGTGCGTCGCCGAACAGCCCAAGTCCTCGCTGGTCGGGACCGGCGTACAGTGGTTCCAAAGTGCCTGTTACGTGCCGGTTACTTTTTCCAAATTCATTTCTAAATTTTACTAATTTTTACAGTCATTTCGCAGATGTTCTCTATTGATCCAACCGCTTAGCGTGTTATGGGAATTTCCCTCGATCAATAGTCGATTATCTGTAGATATTCTTAATAGTGTTTGACTTATTTCTGATTTAATTCTGTTTGAAGCTTGTCACGCCACGGTATATTCTCATGAAAGATTATTGTCAACGATCTTTCAACGCTGTCGACGTTCTTGGAATGCGCGTTGTGATAAGCCTTCCGAGGCATTGTAGTAGACTACTTTATATTCGGTTCTTCTTTCCTTTCTTCCTCGTTAAAATTTTATTACAGAATCATTGACATCTGATCCAACCGCTTAGCGTGTTATGGGAATTTCCCTCGATCAGTTGTCAATGATCTGATATAGTATAATAACCGATTTATAATTGTTACGCCACTGCGTTACTTCCATAAGAAAACCTTTCGTCAGCATCAACGTTCTTGGAACGCCGGATGTGATAACATTCAAAACCCTAAGCACTGCGAGGCTGGGAACGGTCCGGGGTGACGACGGTTGGGCCCGTGTGTACGAAATGCATGCTCAGCAATTTGACTCTCTTTGTTCAAAGTCCCAAGTGCTCGGGGCTGTCCTGCGAACGCTCGACACAGTCGGCTGTTAAGTCGCATAGTGCGTGGTCGATCTGTCCGAGGGACATTACTATTCGATAAAATAGTCTTGAGCCGGAGTTCCCGATTATCACATAGTGCGTGGAAGGACTCAGTCCCCGTAGAGACTTATATATTTTCACCGTTTTTCACCGTTTTTCACCATTTTAAACCGTTTTATTCAATTAACCGATTATTATTCTCGCGTTTAAACTATAAACATTGTGAACAATCTCCTACAATTGTGTGTTGTGTGACACTCCTGCGATTCAACATCTCGTACGCGGGACCCTACAGGTCATAGAGACAGAAGGACAGAGAGAGAGAGAGAGAAAGAGAGAGAGAGAGAGAGAGAGAAAAGCTGAGAGTAAGCCGTTCGAAACTTTAAAAGTCTCGTACCGATTTGGTGAGTGTCTTAAAGTATGTTATTATGATCAACGATTGTCATCGAATTGTGTGCATGACTTGAATATTTTAGATTAAAAGTATTAATCGTTTTGGCCATGTCGGTTTCCTAAATTGTTTCCGTAATTGTTTCTTAAATTGTAAACATATTTCATCATTTTCGATTCGCAAATGTACAATATCAAACGGTTGTGTGATTATTGATCCAACCATTCTGTGTTGCGGGTTTCTCCCTCGATCAATTATCTGATTTTCCGTCGACATTTAATTGTAACCGGATGGATTTGTTTTCTTTTGTAATATTTGTTTGTCAACTACGACCTTGCACAAAACCCATGTACTGACTTCCCAATTTTGTAACACCTTATTATCCTTTTTTTTATTATTTGTAATACATGGTAATATTTTACTAAAATCCGTCTCATTTGTTTCGAACCACCTTCACCAAAGTACCACATCCCGATTGGACAACCTGTATGGGTTGTAGACGAAAGCCGCGCCCCAAAACAATCCTGATTTTTTGCGTAATAATCTGATTATGTCAAAATCATAAAATCTCTTTAAAATTCGTTAAGCGTTACCTGAGAAAATTAGACTCAACCGCTCGGTCTCTTTTAAAATCAACGCCCTCACGTAACATGCCTTTCTGTGGACAAAATTCCGTGTCTCCGTCAATTCTCAACCGATTTTTTATTTCTTTGGCTCATTTTGTAGAGGATTAAATTTGCTAAAATGTCACACAGTAGTTATCCAAAATTTTCTTTAGGAATTAAAAAAAAAAAATTCTGAACTCTTGGTTCCGAAACAACGACTTTATTAACCAGTTTTTTCATATAACATTAAAACGAGATAAAATAAAAGAAATATAAATTAAACAATTCAAATTTAAACGAGTTAGTCTTCTTTCATATATTCTACATCTTCATAATTAGACAAAAGATATTTTGCGTCTTTTTCAAGTTCAACAGACGCAGTTGGCCATTGGGACCTCAAAATCGAAATTCGAAAAATCGAAGATTTTAAAAGATTCCGGCAATATAATACCAGAAAAAGTTGGAGGTTTTCGATAAATGAGGATATAATGCATAATTTATTAATAACATCGAATCCTTTAATTTCGATTTTGAGGTCCCAATGGCCAACTGCGTCTGTTGAACTTGAAAAAGACGCAAAATATCTGTTGTCTAATTATGAAGATGTAGAATATATGGAAGAAGACTAACTTGTTTAAATTTGAATTGTTTAATTTATATTTCTTTTATTCTTTCTTGTTTTAATGTTATATGAAAAAAAACTGGTTAATAAACTCGTTGTTTCGGAACCAGGAGTTCAGAATTTGTTTTTTTTTAATGCCTAAAGAAAATTTTGGAAAACTACTGCGTGACATTTTAGCAAATTTAATCCCCTACAAAATGAGCCAAAGAAATAAAAAATCGGTTGAGAATTGACGGAGATACGGAATTTTGACCGCGAAAAGTCACTTTGGAACCACTGTGCTTCGCCGGACAAAAGTGAGACAGAACTCAGAAGTGGTGTGAATAACGAAAAATCCACATCGTCTACACCAAACTGAATCCGTAATGAGACAATACTGTAGTATCTTTTATTTTAGTTTATCCAGATATTATATTTGCCCATTTCTGTTCTCTAGCAGCTTCGCCGTGATTCATTCAGGCCTCCCTTACGAGAAAATAGTAATAGAGGAAATGCGGCAACAGCGTGATACGCCTCTCGATACGTCTCGGCAACTATGTTTTTCCTATATTTATCGGCTAGCTTGGACTTCTACCGTTTCTGATGGTAAATAGCGCGAAAATACCACCAGCGCCGGGGACGGAGAATCCTTGAAGCTTCATTCTGTCATTTCTCGAGGCTGTCTCAGTACACGATTCAGAAATTCATTAATATTTCAACGTACGGTACTTATTATCGTTCAAACGCACCGCCTCACCCTCCACAGATGTTTACTGAAGGCAACTGTACCCGCAAAAACTTCCTTCTGGTCGATTCCAGGACGAAATTCGGTTGAACCGGTTTGTTTACTACATCGCGTATAGGCAGGATCGGCGGAATCATTATGCAAGTTATGCGTCGCAATAAGGGCGACAGCCGAATGGGACGCTAAAAAACTATATCGCACGCTTAATAATAAAAGAATCCAACCCCCATATAAACGAAATGTACACCCCGTAAAGACAAATCATATTAAACAGAAAACAGGTGCAAACATTGGGAGTACCAAAAATTTTCTTGCATAAGGCCGCCAGCTAACCTCGCGCCGGCCCTGCGTATACGTCACGCTGGAGCTACGTGGCTGCAATACACCATTAGCGCCACTAACGGAGAAGCCTTGAAACTTCATTCTGTCAGTTTTCGATTCATAAATTCATTATTATTTCAACGTACGGTACTTATTAGCGTTCAAACGCACCGCCTCACCCCCCACAGATGTTTACTGAAGGCAACTGTACCCGCAAAAACTTCCTTCTGGCCGATTCCAGGACGAAAATCGGTTGAACCGGTTTGTTTACAACACGCGTATACGTACACGCTTAACTTAGCTTGTGTGAGCGTCCGCACACATTCAAGGCCCGGTGAGACGGCCCCCTTAATATGGTCTGTATCCTTGTTGTTCTCTCTCTCTCTCTCTCTCTCTCTCTCGCTCTCTCTCTCTCTCTCTCTCTCTCTCTCTCTCTCTCTCTCTCGCTCTCTCTCTCTCCCACTGTATAACCTAAATATTCGAGTTCTCTTACTCTTTCTATTTCTTCTTCATTTCAACGAAATCTTTCCTCATTTCTTCTTCCTCCGGCTTTCCTGCATATCATTTTCTTAGACTTTTGCACATTTAACTCCAAGCATTTCTTATTTATGTATCTCTCGAATCTCTTTATCATATTCTTCAGCCCCTGTGCATTATTTACCATTAACACAACATCATCCGCGTATGAAATTGTCCAAATTTTCCTTCTACCTATTAGGACTCCTCCTTCCTGTTCTTTGCTCATTTCTTTTTTCCAGGTCTGCAAATGCGACATTGAAAAGTGTCGCGCTTAACGGGCACCCGTGTCGAACACACTTTCCTGTTAAAAACTTTCCTATCAGTTCCCTCTTCACTCTTAAATTGCGTATAGTTCTGTCGTACATTTCCTATATCCTTATTCTTAGATGTTCGCCTACTCCTTCTTCTTAAAGCTTTTTCCAAATTTCTTCCCTTTCTATCTATCAAATGCTCCCTTCATATCCGTGAAAAACAGGTATAGCTTCCCTCATTTTTTTTTTTTTGAGGTTTCTATATCTATAGCCGTTTTAACTGCCACTATTGCGTCTACTGTTCCTCTCCTTGTCCTGAATCCCATCTGCGTATCGTTTAATATCCCATTTTTCCATTTGTTCTTCTAATCTTCTCCTTAGAATTTCCGCATATATCTTATAACTTGTATCCATCAAAGTTATGCCCCTATAGTTTTAAATCATAACCCTTTCTCCTCTTTTTGAACATCGGACTTATTATTCCTTCTTTCCATTCTTCCAGAAAGTTCCCCTTTCTTCCATGTTCTGTTTATCACATTTGTTAGATTACCTATAGTTATGAAGATGATTGCGTCCTCGATGTTGAATTAAGATATAATTTAAATGCAGGAGTTTAAATTTTAAGTCAGTCAGACTTATAATATCTTATATGATTTGAGTTCAGATCGACGTGAACCAGATCGGTTTTCAATCTATATTTATCTAATAAGTTTTTTGTACGAAAGGACCTAATTTATAAATAATTTTTTCATATATTCAATAAAAATTGGGTTTTCGTATTTATTAAGAATAGGTGTTTACCCTATGATAATTGTTGGTTGGACTTAAAATTCTAATTATTCAATATTAGAAGCGACTGGGTCAATTTCACTGTCAGATTCTTATGAAGTAATTTTATTTTTAACAATATTTTTGTAATATACGTTTAAGATATATATATATATACATATACAAAAAATAATATAGAATAATACAAATAAAAACATAATAATACAATTGAAATATAAAATACAATACAATATAAAAAAAATAATATGGAATAATGCAAATAAAAATATAAAAATACAATACAATATAAATACAAATAAAATACAGGGTGTAAACAGTATACGTAGCAATATTTTAGGGGGTGGTAGGGGAGGTCCAATGGAACATAAAAGTCCTATGACATAATGTCCGATCTGTCTCCATTTTACAGTAATAATGCCCTAAAGTTTGCACCATGCGTTTGAAACGGGTAGTAGCTCGCGCATATTGGTGAGACCAACACATTGAAACAGGGTGTTGACTTCTGATCTTTCATGTAATTCCCAAAGTGGTGTGTTTTTCGGAAGGAAAGACTCTTAAGAGTGATCCTCCAGCGACTCGACTCAAGGAGATGCCGCATCATATCCCGTGGCGAAGACAACACACCATGATGCTTCACCGCAAGTTTATGGCTTCCGACCCTTGAAGGGGTTTGAATACCTATTACGAACCAAACTCTTTCAGCTCCGCATTTCTCATCAGATCTCTGCGAAAACGACGGCAATCGATACCTTCCGTCATCGTTTGGTTGTCATTTAAAGTGAATTACGAGTAAAAGATAAATCGAGGAAAATCATATCAAACGTAAAAAAGTGAATACACATTTTTTTTTAAACAGAATCGAAAATAATAATTATTTGAAGTGAGAGGACAAGAAATACGTATATTTCGTTTTCAAATATCGCTTAAATGAAAAAGTAATGTAACAGGAAAGTTTAATAACGGCCAACACTGTTGCTGATGATGAATAAGTCTGTTTAAAAGCCCCGAAGACAAAATTTAGGTACGGAAATTTAGATAAATATCGCCGGAAATAAGCCATAGCCTGCGTTAAATTTAATAACTAATAATCACCAATAAAGTAACTAAAACTCACTCTTTCGGAAATTCACCTGCAGCTTGAAAATCTGTGTCACAGGGTCACCGAACCGATCCTGGTCATCGATGGACGTGCTCCGTGCACAGCTGGTCCCAGGTATCCTTACATTCCCACTACCCAAAGTTAAGGGTCGCAATGTCAGGTGCGTCCAGGTCAACGTACCGAATATTCACTTCACTGCACAGCTACTAACACTGATCACTTTATTTATCCTGAAGTATTCTTGGGCCGTGTACATTTCTGCGACGCGATTGCTAGCTGACTGACAGGATTTTTTCCAAGCAACTTCCGCTACCCCCAAGTAGCTTCTCTGGTTCCATTATGAGTTAACTCCCACCAGGGCAAGAGGCTTTAGGTAAAAAGAAGCCAACACATTTTCGGAACACGTGTTTTGCAGAAGTGCAACGAACACTTTCACAAAAGCCCGCGCTCCGTCCTTCTACTGCCAATGTACCCATTGCTTCGAGATAGAAAACAGACACCACGTGTATCGGTTCGAAAGGGTCCGAAGGGAAGAGACAGTCTTCGAGTTGCAATAAAGAAGAAAATGCATACCATTCCCGTTTCCCCTTTCCGATACCCTGAGTTCACGACTGCTACGAGGCGGAACCAATTAAGTCATAAATTATCCGAAACTGTAGGAAACCGTTCTCTACCGCCGACTCGCCGGACAATAAACCGCGACCCTGGCGAAATGCTCTGGCTGATCAGCCTGATTAATTTTGAAGAACTAGAAATTACAGAGTATTATCCAACATCAATACGCCTCGCGGAAAGACACAGGAAGAGAAGAGGTAGTCCGCTGACTGCGCGTAGTCCCGCCTGCTTCGTCCTACCTTCAAATTAAAGACGGATCCCTTATCTCTCGAGTATAACCACGCGCTCGAATTTCAAAACAAAAGCACGCGTCGACGTATTCCGTGCTAGAGATGGTGGGCCTTGAGGTCCGATTGGTCCCAAACTAACCAATCGGGCCTGCTTATTTCTCGTGTCTAAACACGCGCTCGAATTTCAAAACAAAAGCACGCGTCGACGTATTTCGTGCGAGAGAAGGTGGACCTTGGGGAGGAGATATTACTGTGAAGAGGGCCTCTTCAGAACAGTGGCCGTTTGGGAGGGATGCAGGGCAGATTGGTTAGATTAGGGCCAATCGGACTTCAAGCCCACTGTCTCTCGCACGGAATACGTCGACGCGTGCTTTTGTTTTGAAATTCGAGCGCGTGTTTAGGGTAAAGGCAGGTAATATGGAACATCTGATTTCAAAAGCTTGTCAAAAGCAGGGGAATTTGTGTTTTTTAATAAAACGGACATGAGGGGACGCAGGAACTAATGCATAATGATACTTACCTAGTCAAATGTAAAAAAATCCAATGGTTTTGCAGTTATAATAAAAAAACTGAAAAGACTGAAAATCGTCCGTTCGAAAAAATGGGTCCTAATATGGAACACCTAGGAAATTTGTAAAGAAAACTTAAAAATTTTTACCTTTTTTTACTAAAACTGAAGATTTATTAAGTAGAAGATATACAAATAAATAAATATATATCATTTTTGTAATTTATTCCTGCTTTCTGTGTCTCCTACACGTTGGGCACGTGAATAATACGTCGAAAGCTCCACATTCTTCGTGTGCCCACTGAAAGCAGCGAATACATTGGGTCTACTTTTCATTGCCATTATTTTTATAATTACCATCGTAAAGTGAGCATTCCGCATCATCGTCGTCATCGTCATTATCAACTTCATCTATGTTACTCGGTATGTTCCATATTACGTACACACATGTTCCGACAAGAAATTAAGAATTATTCTAAGATGAAAGTAACTTTATTAGTAAACTATTATTGAATAATCAAGACCACGCATATTTAATGATAAATTATATCAAAATAATACTTTGTAACATACCTTCGCTACAATATTGAACCGTTTGTTGCACTTTTCAGAAACTTTTACACCCCAGAAAAAATATAAACGTTTCTCTTTCAATGATAGATGCCCGACTGGTGCTCAATTGTCAGTATCATCGTCTATTGTGTCTAGGGATCTAATATACACGATTGCCTTCAGTGTTCGTTATTTCGTTATCGAAATATTACGAAGTTCCATATTACGTGCCGTTCCATATTACCTGCCTTTACCCTATACTCGTGTTACGTATGTGGAATTTTCCCATACGTCGCTCTCAACCGTCTTTCGAGCTCGCGTCTGCGAAGGGAAAACGCCCTAAAAGCCTTCCGCTTATCAACCCCACTAATGGAGGTCAAGATCTCTACCAGCTGCATCGCGACCGTGAGAACAAGAGTGACACGACGACGACCCCGAAGGATTTTCCTTATATGGAAAATCATAACGCATCCCCACTCATTTTTGGGACTATATAAACCCTTCGGTTTCTACCCTCGGGGTTAAAAGCTATAGAGTCACGCGTAACGTCACGTCGTGTCACGCTCGTACAGAGTTGGTTAGATTCATTTCGATCAGGCTAAAGTCTCTGTCGGAATCAAAGTTAATCTTGTAGAATCCGCGAGTTCGGTTTATATTCTATTTGGAACTTTGAAATATCCACTCGTACGCCCCGCATCGCCAGTGCGTCAACACCGTGCAATTAGTGGTAACATATACACATTTTAATTAATAACTAATCGCGACACTTACATTTGTATTAATTGTTTATTCAATATACTTATGGTGTTCACGTCTAAATCGAGTCGATTTCGTTAAACCTATCTTTTACCCAGCGATCCTTATAATATTAGTAGCACTCACCCACAGATACAACTTTACCGCTCGAGTTGTATCAAATTAAGAGTTACGAGGCATTACTAACATTTCCCGCGACTCCCCGATTTAGCATTGGGTTCGTTCGCACCTCTTTACCAAAACAAGTCATCTTCACCAACCCAGTGGCTCCCTGATTTCGCATCAGGTTCGTCCACGAAACCTAACCCTTCCTACGGCTCCCTGATTTCGCATCAGGTTCGTCCGTATCCTACAGCTCCCTGATTTCGCATCAGGTTCGTCTGTAAATCTACCTACTTCCGAACAGCTCCCTGATTTCGCATCAGGTTCGTCTGTGAATAATCCAACCTCCTAGCAGCTCCCTGGTTTCGCACCAGGTTCGTCTGTGAACTTTATCTTAGTGACTCCCCGATTTCGCATCAGGTTCGTCTGTGAATAATCCAACCTCCTAGCAGCTCCCTGGTTTCGCACCAGGTTCGTCTGTGAACTTTATCTTAGTGACTCCCCGATTTCGCATCGGGTTCGTTCACGACGTTTCACCCTCCTACGGCTCCCTGATTTCGCATCAGGTTCGTCCGTGTCTGACTCCATTCCTAGAGGCTCCCTGATTTCGCATCAGATTCGTCCTCGCCGTCAATAATCCTAGCGGCTCCCTGATTTCGCATCAGGTTCGTCCGCGCACCTAACTAACAAATTCATATCCGTATTCCTGGGGAAATACCCCTCTCGCCGGCCTCTCGCGTTGCCGCAGCCCCGGCTCGTAACAGAACTGGTGACAGCGGTGGGATGCTACTGCATTAGAATCGCTGTAAAAATTTGGGTTTTTAAATACGTTAAATCACTCGTAATTTATTATCGACGATATACTAGTTTTCTCTAGTCAAGTCACTTATTTATTTTAAAATGGCAACCGCACAAGCGAACGTCTCTTCTAACGATATAATGAACCTGACAGTTTCAATTGCAAACTCAATGTCACTCTTGACGCAACGGACATGTATACAGAATATTACTATGTCAATTCCAACATTCGACGGTGAAAGTCCAACCTTGTCGCGCTTCGTACAAAATGTGGAAGACGGGTTAACTTTGATTCCTAAGGATACGGAAGCCGAGTATCTTGCAATAATTTTAACGAAACTGATCGGTCCAGCTCGCAGGTGCACGTTAGAGCATAAATTCGAGTCTGTTAAGTTATTAGTTCAACATTTGAAAAAGAGATTCGCGCCGGGAAGAAGTTTGTCATATTTTCAAGTTGAAATCGCGAAATTAAGCATTCGCGAAGGAGAAAGTCTGCGACAGTACGTCGACAGGACTAGTCATCTCGTTTATTGTGCGCGCGGAGCTATTCGGGAAAGGTATCTGGATCACGCTGAAGATTTCGTCAAAGAAATGGAAAAAGACGTTAGGGAAAACTTCATCGATGGTTTACCGGATCGAATTTCTTGGAAAGTGTCGGCTCAGAGTCAAGACATTAAAACACTTGAGGAAGCTTACGACGCCGTGCTACAGATAGACAGAAAATTAAGGAATCGGCGACAGTCGCCCCGTAATGAATCACCCTCCAGTTGGTCTCGCCGAGATCATTACGCCGAAGATTCTCGTCGGCACGACCGTGAAGTGTCATACCCACACTCTCCGAGTAGATACGACCAGAATAGGGATCGGTTTACAAGAACGTCTGCTTTTGAAGAGGACCGAGAAGGACGAACACGCACGACGGCCTGGACTTTGCGTCACCGGAGCCCCTCGAAATCGCCTTCTTATCGCTCCGACTCATCATACGCAGATGATGGAGAAAAACATTATTCTATTTTAAAAAATTCCGATAAAGATCGCAAGCCGAGTTTATATTGTTGGCATTGCGGTACAGCCGGACATGACGGAAAATCCTGTAGGAAACAACCGCGTAGTCCGAGATATAGACGAGACTCGCGAGATTCGTCCGTCGAATCAAACAAGTCTTTAAACTTCGATCGCGCTCAACGTATAGGCGACACGATGAGCGGAAACAAGGAAGCTCGCCAAAGGACAGTCCGCTTCGAAGAGGAACTCTCATCAAGGAAGCACCTGCCCCACGCATCAACATCAAGGTTCCAGAACTGGAGTCAGGAACGGGAGAATTCTTAATCGATGGTGGAGCATCCGTTAATTTAGTAGTCATTAACGCCCTGGGAGAAAAAGCCGCGATAAACTCTCGGGAAGAAATCGAATTAACCGGAATTACTACTAATCCAATTCATACTTTGGGAACAACAATTCTTCATATCCACGAAGCTCCCGCACTTTTCTATGTAGTAAAAGAGCTTGCAATAGAAGCAGACGGACTTATAGGAAGCCCATTTTTAAAACAAGAAGAGGCCGAAATTTCCTATTATCATAAGACTTTAGTGTTGAAGAATAAACCAACCCGACCTCTCCGTTTTTCAAATTATCAAGACATACCTCAAACAAAAGTACTACTGACGTCGACCAAACATCGTATCGAACCTAGGACGTCGCAACAGATTGCTATAACAATAGCAAACCCCAGGATGAAGGAAGGATATTTACCACGTATCAAGACCCTCGAACATCTTTACATAGGGGAAGCAGTTGTAAGAAATAATAAGGGAAAATGCTACGTTATGGCAACAAACACCAGCGATGTACCACTAGATGTAGAGATAGAACCACAAACATTAGAGCCATTCGATATCTTCAGTTCGTCAGATGAAGATTTTCACCCATCTGTAGAACACCCGTCAAAATTCAAAACAAACGAAGATAGAATACAAAAAATTTTAGAAACCTTCAACACCAAACATTTGAACAAGGAGGAACTAGATTTCGTTACCAATTTAGTTAGAGATTTCCCCGATCGCTTTTATCTTCCTGGAGATAAACTCGGAAAGGCCTGTGACTTTAAACATTCAATCCATACATCCAACGATATTCCAATCAACACAAGACAATATCGTTATCCTCTCATACATCAAAAGGAAATTCAGAAACAAATCAGCGCGTTATTATCAAATGGTATAATTACACCTTCAAAATCTCCATACAATTCACCTTTATGGATCGTACCGAAGAAAGAAGATGAGAACGGAGTGAAGCGTTCGCGTCTGGTAATAGATTTCCGTGGCCTCAACGATATAACTATTTCCGATAAGTACCCATTACCTCAAATCACGGAGATATTAGATCGATTAGGAGGAGCTAAATATTTTTCAGTCTTTGATCTTGCCAGTGGATTTCACCAAATACAGATGGATCCGAAAGATAGAGCAAAAACAGCATTCACTACTCCAAATGGACACTACGAATTCACTCGAATGCCTTTCGGATTAAAGAATGCACCACCCACCTTTCAACGCCTGATGGATCAAGCACTCACTGGACTTCAAGGAACAGACCTCTTTGTCTACTTGGATGACATAGTGATTTACGCATCATCGTCACAGGAACATAATATCAAAGTCAAAAAGCTGTTGAACCGCCTCCGAGAACATGGATTAACCCTCCAGACCAACAAATGTCAGTTCTTGCGAAAGGAAGTGGCGTACCTTGGACACATTATTTCAAAGGAAGGAGTAAGACCTGACCCTAGGAAATTAAAATCTGTTCAAGATTTTCCAACACCCACATCGCAGAAGAACATTCAACAATTCTTGGGACTTGTAGGATATTATCGAAGATTTGTACCTAATTTCACCACAAAAGCTAAACCTTTAATCAATTTACTAGGAAAAGGTATCAAATTCAAATGGACAGAAGAACAAGACCACAGTTTTAAGCAATTGCGTAGCGAACTTTGTCAACAACCCATATTGCAATACCCAGATTTCAGTAAACCTTTCATTGTAACGACAGATGCATCTGATTATGCTATTGGAGCCGTACTCAGTCAAGGAGAGATAGGAAACGACCTGCCGATTGCCTAAGCATCTCGCAGCCTAAATAAACCTGAGAAGAATTATTCAGCTACGGAAAAGGAATGTTTGGCCATGGTTTACGCCGTAAGATACTTCAGGCCTTACATCTACGGAACTCCATTTACCCTCGTTACAGATCACAGACCACTGGTCTGGTTACATTCTGTCAAGGATCCAACTTCTAGACTTATGAAGTGGAAGCTCCGACTTTTAGAATACGAGTACCAGGTTGTCCATAAATCTGGAAAGACGAATAAGAACGCAGACGCATTATCCCGCAACCCTCCGTCTGCATGCCTACCTCTTATTCCACGAGAGCTCCAGGACCCCGACTTCAAAGTCCAGATACCGAAAACAGACGCCAACGTCGAAACCATCGGACATCGCATACGACAGTTACGACGAGATAGAGAAATTCGACCCAAGTATCGAGAGACTAGCAGCAGCTCAGATGAAATAGAAGAAACCGCACGTGGGAACGTTCAACATTCTTCAATAATACACAAGAACCGATCTTTTCCCAGCTTATCTCAAGAGGTAACCATGCCAGATGAACGCCAGGAAACCATAAACAGTTTTTCGCCCGCAGCAAACTCCACTCAAATCATTCCTTTAGATAAGGACCAGACTGTCTTTGACAATTTGATATCCTTTGAGGAGCCGCTCGAAAATACTGTAATAGAAAATGCAAGGAACATACAACTAGATTTACTCAGTACCCCGCAAGTATCATCGGAAGTCCTGGAAGAACCTTTACAACCCTTAATAAACCAGCTACCTGCAGGAGCTACAACGGAAGCAAGTGTGGGACAACCACCTGACAGCAGGTCAACTCAATCTAGGGTCTTTGACCGTATGCTCGACCCTTACCCATTTGTCACTACCGACACCGAGAATTCAAACGACCTTGACGATCTGGAAGGAATCTCACTAGACCAACCACATAAAATTATCGTTTCTTCAAATACTTTTACCGCTGAAGAAGGACATTACGTACACTTCATTTCTGCCGACTGCATTTTAGTAAACCCCGTTGGAAAATTATTACTAGACACTGAAGTGATTAACAAACCAAATCTTCTAGCAACACAACCAAAAAAGGGACATGTGATAACTACAGACAATGGATTATTTAAAACTTTCAGTATAATAATCTCAGACAATTTCTTTGATAATATTAAAAGAGTAGATGTGCTCAACGGACTGAAAACTCTTCGACTCACCTTAGATCAGAATCAGATTAAATCATTTCGAATTTCTGCCACGGGGGACCTTCACAAAATACCGTCCAACGAATTCGTCAGGATATTAGAAGAGGTTTTCATAGGAACAGGCTTGCAGATTATTCTATGCAACTGTACCATCACTACACCATCCGAAGAGGATAGACAGCACATCATCTGCGAGGCTCATGATAGTTTAATTGGAGGACATAAAGGAGTAACTAAGACGTACAAACGCATTCGATCAAAATTCCATTGGTCACAAATGCGCAACGACATTCAAGACTACATCCGAAGATGCCAAAGTTGTCAAGAACAGAAATTAGTCCGAGCGAAAACTCGACAGCCGATGTTGATCACTGACACACCTATAGGAGCCTTCGACAAAATTTCCTTAGATACAGTGGGACCTTTACCAATTACACCCAGTGGAAACAAACATATTCTCACCATTCAAGACAATTTAACGAAATATTGCATAGCCGTAGCAATACCCAACATTCGAGCTGCTACAATTGCAGATGCTTTCGCTAGACATTTCATAGCAGTTTACGGTACACCTCGCGCAATATTAACAGACAAGGGCACTAGCTTCATCGGAACACTTATGACCAATCTATCTGAAATATTTAAAATCAAACAAATCACAACCTCGGGATATAGACCACAAACCAATGGATCTCTGGAACGAAGTCACATCGTCCTCACCGAATATCTCAAGCATTACATGGATAATTATGAAGATTGGGATTTATTGATACCATTCGCAATGTTCTCTTACAACACATCCGTTCATGAAGCTACAAATTTCACTCCATACGAATTAATCTTCGGAAAGCCAGCTCGAGAACCAAGCTCTTTTCCAAGTGGCGAAAAATTAAAGTCATTTGGAGACTACTTAGTAGAATTAATAACACACATAACTAATATTCGGAATATAGCCTCAGATAATCTAAATTATTTTCCGTCCTCGGCACAACGGTAAGCCTACCGTATGCCCAAATATGGTCATTATCACCTTGCAACCGAGACATACCCTGGCAAGCAGTGAGAGTCTACCTGAGGGGCACTCTACCCTTCCAATGGCCGCCTCTACAAACAACAACCTGTACGAAGATGCTGATGGGGAACACAACAGATGGCATCACAGCCACGATGATGCTCGACCGGCTACCCGGACAACCATCACTGGACTTCATCGAGGACTGGCTGCAGATCGGCTACGTAGTGCCCAGCGATAAATAAAATTCGTACACCCCGCAACACCTAGCGATAAGTACACTACATTACATTACACTACACCCGACAATTTTCTTTCACACATCTACTTATGAAAGGATTTGTGGGGCGTTTTTCCTTCTTCTGAAAAGCATCACGAGAATCGCGACGTTTTGTCTTAGGGGGGAGATGTTACGTATGTGGAATTTTCCCATACGTCGCTCTCAACCGTCTTTCGAGCTCGCGTCTGCGAAGGGAAAACGCCCTAAAAGCCTTCCGCTTATCAACCCCACTAATGGAGGTCAAGATCTCTACCAGCTGCATCGCGACCGTGAGAACAAGAGTGACACGACGACGACCCCGAAGGATTTTCCTTATATGGAAAATCATAACGCATCCCCATTCATTTTTGGGACTATATAAACCCTTCGGTTTCTACCCTCGGGGTTAAAAGCTATAGAGTCACGCGTAACGTCACGTCGTGTCACGCTCGTACAGAGTTGGTTAGATTCATTTCGATCAGGCTAAAGTCTCTGTCGGAATCAAAGTTAATCTTGTAGAATCCGCGAGTTCGGTTTATATTCTATTTGGAACTTTGAAATATCCACTCGTACGCCCCGCATCGCCAGTGCGTCAACACCGTGCAATTAGTGGTAACATATACACATTTTAATTAATAACTAATCGCGACACTTACATTTGTATTAATTGTTTATTCAATATACTTATGGTGTTCACGTCTAAATCGAGTCGATTTCGTTAAACCTATCTTTTACCCAGCGATCCTTATAATATTAGTAGCACTCACCCACAGATACAACTTTACCGCTCGAGTTGTATCAAATTAAGAGTTACGAGGCATTACTAACATTTCCCGCGACTCCCCGATTTAGCATTGGGTTCGTTCGCACCTCTTTACCAAAACAAGTCATCTTCACCAACCCAGTGGCTCCCTGATTTCGCATCAGGTTCGTCCACGAAACCTAACCCTTCCTACGGCTCCCTGATTTCGCATCAGGTTCGTCCGTATCCTACAGCTCCCTGATTTCGCATCAGGTTCGTCTGTAAATCTACCTACTTCCGAACAGCTCCCTGATTTCGCATCAGGTTCGTCTGTGAATAATCCAACCTCCTAGCAGCTCCCTGGTTTCGCACCAGGTTCGTCTGTGAACTTTATCTTAGTGACTCCCCGATTTCGCATCGGGTTCGTTCACGACGTTTCACCCTCCTACGGCTCCCTGATTTCGCATCAGGTTCGTCCGTGTCTGACTCCATTCCTAGAGGCTCCCTGATTTCGCATCAGGTTCGTCCTCGCCGTCAATAATCCTAGCGGCTCCCTGATTTCGCATCAGGTTCGTCCGCGCACCTAACTAACAAATTCATATCCGTATTCCTGGGGAAATACCCCTCTCGCCGGCCTCTCGCGTTGCCGCAGCCCCGGCTCGTAACACTCGAGAGATAAGGGATCCGTCTTTAATTTGAAGGTAGGACGAAGCAGGTGGGACTACGCGCAGTCAGCGGACTACCTCTTCTCTTCCTGTGTCTTTCCGCGAGGCGTATTGATGTTGGATAATACTCTGTAATTTCTAGTTCTTCAAAATTAATCAGGCTGATCAGCCAGAGCATTTCGCCAGGGTCGCGGTTTATTGTCCAGCGAGTCGGCGGTAGAGAACGGTTTCCTACAGTTTCGGATAATTTATGACTTAATTGGTTCCGCCTCGTAGCAGTCGTGAACTCAGGGTATCGGAAAGGGGAAACAGGAATGGTATGCATTTTCTTCTTTATAGCAACTCGAAGACTGTCTCTTCCCTTCGGACACTATCGAACCGATACACGTGGTGTCTGTTTTCTATCTCGAAGCAATGGGTACATTGGCAGTAGAAGGACGGAGTGCGGGCTTTTGTGAAAGTGTTCGTTGCACTTCTGCAAAACTCGTGTTCCGAAAATGTGTTGTCTTCTTTTTACCTAAAGCCTCTTGCCCTGGTGGGAGTTAACTCATAATGGAACCAGAGAAGCTACTTGGGGGTAGCGGAAGTTGCTTGGAAAAAATTCTGTCAGTCAGCTAGCAATCGTGTCGCAGAAATGTACACGGCCCAAGAATACTTCAGGATAAATAAAGTGATCAGTGTTAGTAGCTGTGCAGTGAAGTGAATATTCGGTACGTTGACCTGGACGCACCTGACATTGCGACCCTTAACTTTGGGTAGTGGGAATGTAAGGATACCTGGGACCAGCTGTGCACGGAGCACGTCCATCGATGACCAGGATCGGTTCGGTGACCCTGTGACACAGATTTTCAAGCTGCAGGTGAATTTCCAACAAGGGTGAGTTTTAGTTACTAACGCCTATCACCTTTCGTTAATTTCCTGTTACATTACCTTTTTGTGGCTACGTTATTAATAGATGGAAATTTACGTATTCCTTATCCTCCCACTTCAAATAATTATTATTTTCGAATCTTCTAAAAAAAAACTGCGTATTCGTCTTTTTACGTTACACGTGATTTTCATCCATTTATCCTTTATTCATTATTCACTTTAAATGACGAACAAACCATGACAACATGTTTGATTTTATTTGTTACGTCTTTTTCATTTGCCATTCTACGCAAGTTTCTTCGATGCATGCCGAGTTGCTTGCTCGTCGCAGTCGCAGCGCGGCTACTTGCCACGCTACCGCGGGAACTCGGCCGTCAGACTTGCGCTGTGATTGGTCGGTGCTTTTTATTAATATCTCGTTAACGAAACATCGGAGAGCATTTTCGCAAAGGAAAAAGTTGTTTGCAATCACCCCCAGAATCACCCCCCTTTAAGGAAACGCAACATTTTTGGGACACCCTGTATAATACTGCATGCCTATGCATGAAACAATACCCCTCAATAGTTCAGACAGTACAAGGTTTCCGTCCCTTCCCTGAGTGAATTCGTCAGCAGAGGAGGAACCCTCTCCCTCTTGAGGTAGAGGAGGAAAATGCCACATGCCAGGCTGATCGGCCGGAGCGTTTCGCCAAGGTCGAGGATTTATAGCTATATTGTTCCGCGAGTCGGCGGTAGGCAACGGTTGGGTACGTACTAAAATTCTTAAAAACGGCACCACGTTCTTGATTGTCGTTTAGAAATGCTTGTCAAACAGATGTTGTCGAAACGTTTTTGGGAAAAGACGACATTACTGATCGTAAACAACGAATTCTCGCTTGACTCTGAGTCCGCTTTTGTCCCGACGCACGAGAAAAATATGACACCAATATAGCAATTAGAAAGTATTACTCACAATCCATACGCCTCGTGGAGAGACGCAGGAAGAAAAAGGGGTAGTCCGATGACGGCGCGTGGTTCCGCCTGCGTCGTCCTTCTGTCAAATTAAACACGGATCCCTTATCTCTCGAGTATAAACACGCGTTCGATTTTCAAAACAAAAGCACGCGTCGACCTATTCCGTGCGAGATATGGTGGGCCTTGAGGTCCGATTGGCCCTAATCTAACCAATCTGCCTTGCATCCCTCCCAAACGGCCGATGTCTTGAAGAGGCCCTCTTCACAGCTTTATCTCCTCGCCGAGGCCCACCTTTTCTCGCACGGAATAGGGCAACGCGAGCTTTTGTTTTGAAATTCGAGCGCGTGTTTAAACACGAGAGATAAGGGATCCGTGTTTCATTTGACAGAAGGACGACGCAGGCGGAACCACGCGCCGTCATCGGACTACCCCTTTTTCTTCCTGCGTCTCTCCACGAGGCGTATGGATTGAGAGTAATACTTTCTAATTGCTATATTGGTGTCATATTTTTCTCGTGCGTCGGGACAAAAGCGGACTCAGAGTCAAGCGAGAATTCGTTGTTTACGATCAGTAATGTCGTCTTTTCCCAAAAACGTTTCGACAACATCTGTTTGACAAGCATTTCTAAACGACAATCAAGAACGTGGTGCCGTTTTTAAGAATTTTAGTACGTACCCAACCGTTGCCTACCGCCGACTCGCGGAACAATATAGCTATAAATCCTCGACCTTGGCGAAACGCTCCGGCCGATCAGCCTGGCATGTGGCATTTTCCTCCTCTACCTCAAGAGGGAGAGGGTTCCTCCTCTGCTGACGAATTCACTCAGGGAAGGGACGGAAACCTTGTACTGTCTGAACTATTGAGGGGTATTGTTTCATGCATAGGCATGCAGTATTATATTCATAATACGATATCTATCACTTAGTCAGACGAAATAAACGAGCTGTAACATAAGGTTATTTAATGTGGCGTGGGGTTGTAACTTATTATGAATAAATTGTAAATTAACGACTTTCGCTTTCAACTACTTTTTATTTTTCACATTATTGTGCGAAGGAGCGAACGTTCTTGATTGTCGTTTAGAAATGCTTGCAAACAGATGTTGTCGAAACGTTTTTGGGAAAAGACGATATTACCGTTCGTAAACAACGAATTCTCGCTTGGCTGTGAGCCCGCTTTTGTCCCGATGCACGAGAAAAATATGACACCAATATAGCAATTAGAAAGTATTACTCACAATCCATACGCCTCGTGGAGAGACGCAGGAAGGAAAGGGGTAGTCCGATGACGGCGCGTGGTTCCGCCTGCGTCGTCCTTCTATCAAATTAAACACGAATCCCTTATCTCTCGAGTATA